>JAINUW010000106.1:0-1286999 GCA_020205615.1 Panax quinquefolius | reverse complement strand
GAACTAATAACATCCAAGATTATCAACATGATCGCTTCTTCGTGAAGTAAAATTTAAGAATACTCAGGAAGAATATTTCCATCTGAAAGAGATCTTTGGATGAAGCCACAAATATCAAGGATATTCCACTAATTTCATGGAGTATAGAAGTCAAAATTTTAACCAACTAAATTATAATAAAGAATGGAATATAAAAAATCACCGATACGTAAGATGGTACCCGGCATACAGCGGGGTTATTCAGCGAATAATAAATAATGGAACGAAGTTAGGCGTGTCATTTGCAAGCGGAGATATTCAACGAGAATAATAAACAATGGAATAACAAGCAATCACCATGCATACGGTGCTTATGCATAGAATGAAATTATTCTAGCGAATAATAAATAACGGAACCGAAGTCAGGCGTAAAATCTTGTGAACGGGATATTCCAATGAGTAGAATAATAAAGATTGGAACGAGTCCGGGCGTAAAAAGCACTTATGACGAACGGATATTCCAGAAGAATAAAAACCCGAGTCCGGTCGTAAAAATGCATAAATAGGATATTCAACGAATAATAAAGAATGGAATAACAACATAATTTCACCATGTATGCACGTACTTGCGTATCTGAGTTATTCAATGAGAATAATAAATAATGGAATATGAAGAATTTCACAAGTATAGGGTAGAGCCAGCATTATACGAGTTATTTTAACAGAATAATAAAGAGATGGAATAACAAAGTTCTCTTCATGAATATGAAAAAAATAATACCACTTACCTTATAAAGAAAATTACTTCAGAAAGCGGTAGGCGAGGATATACTTGAAGAAACACGTTCGATGCTATGCAGTTTATCTCTAAAGTTTTCTGATGGAATTTGTAAAATAATGAAGGAATGAGCTTATTTATGAAAGAATGGGTGAATAGTAACCCAATCCATGAGCAGTCCAGATTGATTTACTTTAAAAATGGTATTTGTTCAGAATTGGTTTATAATAAAATATAATATATTCTATTTATAATCTAATAAAATTAATAATTTTATAAAAGTATTCTTTTATATAAAAAGATTTTTACTATGCAAATATTATCGTACACTATGCATAATAAAATATAATATATTACAATTATTATCTAATAAAACAGAATAACTTTATAAAAGTATTCTATTTTATATAAAAAAATTTTACTATTAGCTTTAATAAAGCGAATAACTTTATAAAAAGTATTACATTTTATATAAAAACTTTTACGTTTTATTACATTAATAATACTAATAAAACAAAACTTCATCATCATTATCATAATTCTGCACTTATTAATCGGCCGGTCGTTCCCGGGAAAGAGGGCTTTCAATAAGGATTTCTCCTTTATTGGCGCATGATTAGGTGACCAAACCTCTCACTTGCGAGAACTTAGAGACGCCGTTAATAATACGAATAATAATATTAATAACTTTGTTATCTCAATTATTGATTTAATAATATATAAAATATGACAATAATTGAATCAAATAATGTGAGATCTTATCACGGCAATTCTGAAGCAATAATTGAACAAAATTGAGTGACTTCTCACGTAAGCATCAATAATCAATATACGTGTGTGCTCTTATGCAACCACACGTATTCACATGTACTTTTAACAAGGTGTTTCAACAGATTAATGATAAAAACTTCCGTTATTTATTTTATAAAATATTTTTGTCGTTTTCTCAATCAAATGATAATTAGTTGTAGGGTCCACCCGATGATTGATTGTAGGTCAATACGAATATTCCTGTTAAAGCGAATATTCCCAGAGCCAATCAGAATATTATAAACAACTTGCGTACTTTGCAAAATTTCTAAATATTACCTGGCTATAACATTATATCAAATTCATTCAAAAATAATAATTATAGAAAATTCATCTTTATTCATAAAAGTTGGGGTCTTACAATCTTCCCTTCTTATGAAATTTTGCCCTCGAAATTAGAAGTGCATTACACGGTATGTTGAAGAGGTAAGGATACCTTGATTTTATTTGATTCTAACTCCCGGTCATTTCCTCGACATCATTGGTTCCTCCATAAAACTTTGACTTGAGGTATAACCTTGGAGCGTAGAATATGTTCCTTCTTATCAAGATTTGAACAGGAACCTCTTAAATACGTTAAATCTTAGCTATTTTGTCCTGGTTCTAACTTCGATAATGTGGTTGGGGTCTTTCACATATTTACGTAACATGGATAAATGAAAAGCGTTATGAACCACGAGACATACTTGGCGGTAAAGCGAGTCATAGGCTACTGTTCCTACTCGATCGAGGATTAAAAATGGGCGAATGAATCGAGGATTGAGCTTTCCTCTCTTTCCAAATCTAAGTAACTCCTTTCCATGGAAGCGACACGTAACAACACATGATCTCGATATCCCGAATTCCACGTCCTTTCGATGAAGATCGGCCTGCTCTCTTTTATTCGATCTTGTGAGGTTTTTTATCGTTATCGGATCGTTTGAATCTTTTTAGTAGTCATACGTACCAAAATCCGGTCCCAACAACGTTGCTTCACCCACCTCGTCCAGGTATCTTGAGAATGACACTTTCTTCCGTACAATGCTCGAATGGAGCCATGCGATACTTGCTTGATAAGCATTGTTGTGAAAAACTCCCCGATGGTAAGAACTTGTCTTAACTTCCCTTGAAGTCGAGGACCACGAGTCTTAATAAATCTTGAGTTTGAATAGTCCTCTCACGATTGTCCGTCCGTCCGGAGGAGGATGATATGCGAACTAAATAAATAAATCCGTGCCCATAGCTTTTGTAAACTAACCCCAAATCATGAAGTGAATCTTGGGTCTCGATCGAAAACTATGGATCTTGGCATACCATACAATATTAACACATCGTTTATGTACATCTGAGCAGAGACGTTCAAGTGTATAAGTTTCTTGTATATAGGTAAGAAATGAAGTAGACTTGATCGATCTATCAACAATGACCCAAATTACATCTATGCCTTGACAAACCTTGGGAAGACCGATGTGAAATCTATGGTAATGTGCTCCCACTTCCGTTACGGAATTTCAAGTGGTTGCAATGGACCTTTAGCACTTGATGCTCTGCCTTGACTCGTTGACAAGTTAAACACCTTGAGATAAACAATGCTATCTCTCTCTTATATTGCCCACCAAAATGTATATCTAAGATTATGATACATTTGGTACTCCCAAATGGATTACAAATGGTGTGTTGTGCGCCTCCATCATGATTTTATACTTTAACTTTCGAGTCGTTAGGAACCTGAAATGCGGAGTTGACTTCGAAGTATTCCTTCTTTGCTCGATTCTTGCTTTTCGATAGCACCTTCTTGTACTTTTTCTTTATCATACGCATCGGCTCCGTATGCATCGGCTCCGAGTTTAACTTTATCGATTAAAAGTCGACTTTAACTTTATATTTACCATCATAAAGTCGGTTCTGAGTCTTTATTTTCTCCATCCTTTGCAAAAGTCATACAAAATGGGCCTTTAATGTTGACAATATAGCTTTTCGTACCCATATGATCTTCTACTCGATCGTCGGCTACCACGTTTGCTTTTCGAGGATGGTATTGGATGGTATGATCATAATCTTTCAGCAGTTCAAGCCAACATCGTTATCGCATTTTGAGTTCCTTTTGAGTGAAGAAATATTTGAGGCTTTTATGATCCGTAAAGATCTCCACTTTCTCCCCATACAAGTAATGCCTCCAAATCTTTAGTGCAAAAAATGACAATTTGACTCTAGATCATGGTAGGATAATTCCTCTCATATTCTTTGAGTTATCGAGAGGCATAGGCTATGACTTTCCCATGTTGCATGAGAACACATCCTAACCCTTTTCCGAGCATCACTTTATAGATGACAAATCCCTCAGCAGATGGTATTGTCGAGCAGTCTTTGAAATGAGTCTCCTCTTGAGTTCTTGAAAACTCTTCTCACATTCCTCCTCCAACTAAATTTTGTATCTTTTGAAAGTCCCGGTGAGTTAATGGAGTAGCGATTAAGAAAACCTTCTCTGAATCTTCGATAATAACCGGCTAAAGTAGAAAGCTACGTACTTGATGATTGATTTAGGTTGCTCCCGACTTTGAATAACCTTATCTTTGTTGGGTCAGCGGATATTCCATGACTTGATACCACATGCCCGAGGAATGCTACTTCCTCGAGCCGAACTCACATTTCTTTAACTTGGCATAAAGCTTATATTCACGAAAGCTTTTGGATGCTCGACCTCAAGTGTTGCTCATGATCTTCACGGCTTTTGGAATAAATAAGGATGTCATCAATAAAAGACGACCACAAAGTGATCCAAATATTCCTTGAATACTTGGTTCATCATATCCGTGAAGGCGGCAGGGAGCATTAGTCAATCCAAAAGACATGACTAGGAATTCATAATGCCGTCTGCGGAGTTCTGAAAGTCGTCTTTGGAATGTCATCGGTTCTAATCTTCAATTGGTGATATCAGGACGAAGATCGATCTTTGAAAAGAATTTGGCGCCTTACAACTAGTCAAACAGGTCATCAATCGTGGCAATGGGTACCTATTTTTGATGGTGACATGATTCAACTCCAGATAATCAATACAAAGTCGCATACTCCCATCTTTCTTCTTCACGAATAGAGCAGGGCACCCCAGGAGAAGTACTAGGATGAATAAAGCCGATGTCTAACAATTCTGTAGTTGGGTCTTTAACTCCGAAGTTCAATAGGAGCCATTCGATATGGGGCTTTGGAAATGGGTTTTTGTCTTAGGGTTCAAGGTCGATACAAAAATTCAATTTCACGCTCTGAGGGTAGGGCGGGAAGTTCTTGAGGAATCGTCGGAAATTTATTAACAATAGAAATATCATTCAAAAGCGGCGTATTTTTGTTTAGATCAGTGACATGAGCTAAAAAGCTTGACATCCATTTTTCAATAAACGAATAGCTTTATGGCTTGAGATGACGATGATTGATTTTAATGGTTTGGTTGCTTGAATTCGCATAATAGGTTGGTTAGGAATATGAAAGCTAACAACTTTACGAAAATAATCAATTTTGCATGATGAGTGGTTAACCAATCAATCCTAAAATTACGTCAAATGCAAGTATTTTCAATGAAATAAGATCGACGAGGTAATGTGAGGGTGCTGATTTGAACCAAACAAGACTTATAAGCGATGGATGTAATGAAGGTTTCTCCCAGCGGAGTTTCAATGAGATAAGTCAAAGTCTAATTTCTCAGGACTTCAAATTTAAATGTTGAGTGCCAAGTGGGAGAAATAAAAGAATGGGTAGAACAGGTATCAAATAAGGTATAGACTTATTTAGAGTTTATGATAAAGCTTACATGATGACCTCGTTCGGGTTCCTTACTATCACGGGAGGTCACGACAAACGCTCTCCCTTAAACTACCAACTTTGACTTTTTAGGGCGACCTTTGGTGCCTCCATCCCAATTGGACTTGTCTTTGGTGAATGACAAAATTAGGGCTAAGTGACATTCTCTTCCACAATTATAACACGTTTTAGACGCATCAGCGCGATTTGGTGATGTATCCCTCCTCGCATTTGAAGCATATGATGGGTGGTCGTTCTCCTTCCTTAACAACGAGTCTTTGGTCTTGACGTCTTTCCATCATTATTGAATATCCTTTTCTTGAAATGTCCACTCTTATTGTCTTGGCCATGATTACCACAAAGTGGTTACCATTTACGGCCTATTGATTCCCTCCACGCTTGTTGTCACCGCTTCGATGACTACTACCATTATATTATCATTTTGGTTGGTTGCTCTCTCTTGGTTGGGTTGACTCATTATCGCGCTCGATAAGCGAGCCTCTATTCACAACATCTGAATACAAACCACGGTTTATGAGGATAAGGTATTGACGTATCTCGGGTTCAAACCTCATAGAAACATTCACGTCATTCTCTCCTCATTATCAACTAAATGGGATGCAAACCGGACAACTAGGCAAACTTGGCTTTGTCTTTACTGACATGGTCGTGTTGTTTTGCTCTAGTTTAATGAACTCTACCTCTTTCATGTGATGAATACTTTTGAGAAAGTACTTGTCATTGAACAGTTCTTGGAACTTCTCCCAAGACATCTTCGATCTGGCGGGTTAGTCGCTTTACTGATTCCCACCCGTAAATCTACCTCTACCCATAACATGAAGGTGGCAAAGGAACCTTTTGCTCCTCGAAGCTTCCCAAGACATCAAATATCTTGTTGATCTACTTTATTCACATCTCCACCTTAAGTGGTTTTGGCTCTCCAAAAACTTCTGGTGGTCCCAGCTCCTTGAATGCTTAGCGTTGGCCGTCGAGAGTTGCTAGTGTTACCACTTATATTTTGGACAAGAGTCTTTCTTGCACGATGTTGCATGAATTGAAAAAAGCCTCTGAACATTCCATCGTTCATCATTTGGTCGTCGTTGTTGTTTGCATGAGGATTATTGTCTTCTGTTGCACATTATCCACAGGTATTCATCTGTGGAGACTCAGCGGTCTCCTATGCTCCATTATTCTCAATATTCTTTAATGTCATTTTCAAATACTACCACAAAACAAGGGTTAATTGACATGCCACATATTATCCCTATACTCTGACCGACCAATTAAATACCAATTAAACTTAGGTAGGTCATCTTGCAGCGAAGAATTCCCCGTCTCTCCCTCCTAGTTCTTGTCTCACATCTCGGCCGAGATCATATCCTAAACTTTGATACCAACTATGGCGCCCCCAAAATAGGTATACATCACCCATCTTGAGTCGCCAAATACATGCTACAAAAATTCAAATACAACTTAATAATACAAGCGTAAATGTAAAATCTGACAAAACATAAACTAAGAGTTTTAAAACTAATTTTGCCTTCTAGATAGTATTCAACTCAAATGGAGTCCTCAATACATTTATTATCACACTATTTTATAGAATAGTGAGGACTACTAATGCTATCATCCGGACCGTCACTCCGTTCCCCGACTAGTCCCGCCACGTTCTCATTTCACGAGGAGGACAATGAAAGCAAAAGGTGAGCTCAACTAGCCCGATGAAATATTATGACTAAGATAATGCGAGAATAATTTATCGTTAGTCTTCACGAGTGTTAAACCGATAAAATATAACAAACATCAAGTTTAAGCTGCGTTGAACAAGCAATCCATTAGAAGAGTCAGTAGAGCATAAAATCTACTATCTTATATGATTTAAAAGGTTTTTCATCATATTTATCAACAGACTCAAATTTTATAAATAATTCACATCATAGAATCACCCACTACTGGCTGAGGATATTCTTTAGTATCACGACCATAAATTATCCATGCACTATGGGCGAGATATTAGTCTATTCATCATTGGTCATGATCATGCCAACAATGATCCATCAATGCACTACGGGCCAATGAGGACTTTTATCACATCATTTGTAATATTACGATCATGATTATCTTAAGATAATCCACAGTCATAATCATACCAAGCCCATCTATTCACTCATGAGGCCATATGCATTTTCAACGTAATATAAACATGAGAATTGTAACGACCCCCAAAATTCATACAATTTAATTCTCAACTTGGCCGTTAAAACATATTCAACCTCTAATTTTACATCATTAAATGATAATACAACTATTGAAATTTAGCGGAATAATTAAAATATTATATTACAAACTATATTCGTTCCAAAACCTTCAACCTTTACATCTATATAGCTCAAAATCATTTTAATACTACAATATTTTACATCGCCAAAACGATATTACAATTCAACCTTAATACATTATTCTAAAACCTTAAACATGGTTCAATAATAATAACACAACCAAAATGTATAAATCTTCAAGTATCACATCGATTCATGTCTTTCAAGTAACACATAACTTTACCTTAAGTCCTAAACACGCAAAAGTGTGGTTATTTGCAAGGTTGAGCTCGACAATTCAACAAAAAATCTAACAGTTTTCATGCATCACGTAGTACATATTAACATGCTTAACATATATCTCATAAATATTGGACTAACATAACATACATGTTATAGTTCATATAACAAGTATAAAGATTGAGTTCCTACTCAATCAACATACTTTACTCAATCAACGTAGTCATAAGTTAACTTTAAAATTTCATACATTTAACATATATATAACAAATCATGCTCTTTTGTACTAAAGATTTAAAACAAATCATCAAGTTCACATAGCAAATAGGGCAAGAATGACTTGAATTGATCGTTGTTTACCAATAATATTTAACAACTTACGGATATCTGCACTTCACGTTGCCCTACACAATTATATAATCATGCATCAACTATTAGTCACATAGCAATGCATAGTAGTTGTAATGTAAACTTTAATTTACGATCCTATAACCCTTCCTATTAATCAATACACAATGTTCAATTTGATATGTTAACTTTCAACTTATATCTTTCATATTTGAAGTTCATTCAAGTGTTTAAGTCTTGCTAGGACTACTTATTAGTTTTATATTAACCCTATTCAATATCTTATAATATTCATTTCATTTGATTTAAAACACTTTTTACGTTCATTAACACTTATCACGAGCGTTTTGACATTTATTCGTCACACGCATGAATTACCTCTCTCTGTGTGTGTTTAGTATGCGCATTCAACTTATCTAATATATCATTTATTAATGTTAAGCAATATTATACTTCATAATATTCATGTTCTACAACTTAGAACAACATCTTTTGTCATCAAGAGCACTACACTTGCATACGTGCATGCCCGACGCCTTCTCGATTGCCTCCCAAAACACAACAGCCCTACAAATGACCATTTTGACTACTGTTCCCGACGTCAAATTGAAAACTTAAAGCATAAATGTCGTAGGTCTATTCGTTCTCGTTCCGATCATCTTGAATCACCTCAATCGAGTTCAGTATCAAAAAAGCGTTATGGTTGTTTTACCAAAATAGGTCAAATCGGTCAATCAGAATACACACCTTCCGAGGCGGGGTTATGCCTAAAATAGCCACGCAAAAGGCGGCATAGCTACTCTGAACTTCGGATTTTGTTCTCTCGTTATGAACTATCATGCCAAATATTCCTTCTAACCTTCATAACTTGGAGTTATATACATCCAAATTAGTATCGTTTTTGATTTTATGGGTTCAGTAACTCATAAAGCTACAACATACCAATTACCCATCAACTAACATAAACATTAACTAACCCAAATATGGATTTACAACTCATGTTCATACTAATTGTCCATGTTTGACAAATTTAGCTTAATTCATTCACTACTGAAATTCATTTCTCAACCAAATTGGTTAATTCGAGTTTTAAGTTCTTTTCGTTTTTCAACGTACTAACAACATCTATTATCAAATTCAGATTATAAACATGATCTAACCATCAATTTAAGCCTCAAAATAGACAAAAATACATATACTAAGCCATAAACCAAATTTCTTCATCTAACATTTGTTTCCCACGAATTTGATTACATGAAAACTTGTTATAGATTATGTATAACAAATTATACATACTAATTAACATATATGATCAATCTCTTAACAATCTAACCATAGAAATCCAACTTTTCAAAGAAAACTCAGGAAGTATAATACTATAAACTCAAAATTAGATTATTACCTTTGATTAGCTATAAAATTTCGAACAATCTTCTTGTTTCTTCCTTCCATAACCCTCACAAATTCCTTCTCTTAATTTACAAAGAACTTCTTCTCTTCCTCTCTTCTTTCTTCCTTCTGTTCTTTCTTAGGCTTAAGACAACGTAAAACTAAAACAAACGAATAAACTGACGTATAATAATAAGGCTACTAAATTAGGGTTACTAGGACCCCCTTGGTTTTCATTATGTGACTCAGCCTCTTGGTTACGTTGTCTCCTTCTTGGCGGCATAATTCTGATTAAATAAATAAAGTTTCATTATTATTTATTTAACTACTAAGTTATCATTCCCAAATAACAACTCATACCACAACAAGCACATTAAATAAAAATTTTATTATATTAATATGCTTTCATTGTTAAAACTATTTACACTTTGCTTCCTTAGCCAAAAGCTATTACATTACTATCCATGATTGACTTCTACAAAAAATTGGGATTTACAAAAGACTACCCTTTAATTATACAAAAGAGGGTTTTACGTCACTACTTATATATAAAAAGATCTAATGATCTACTAACACCTTTGCCTTACGACATTCTCATGTTTTTTGATTTGCTAAAATCGAAACAATATCTCGACTAATCATATGTCGAGTCCATACGACTTAATAGAATAATAAGCAATTTTCAGCTTGAAATCCTCGTGAGCACAGTCATGGATGTACGACATCCGTGCTATCTTCTGGTCTTTTTCAACCAGTTTCTTTCGAAGCTCTATGGCCTCTTCTTTATAATCTCTAACTTTATCCGTCATCATCACTTTCTCATCATGCTCGACTCAAAATCTACCTCTGCGAGACTCCTTACGCCTATATATAGGTAGATAATCTCCTCGTTACGTATTCGCACCACCGGTGCAGATGCACATTCCTATTAAGCACTACCCGGTATAATGATCTCATTGCATCCGGAGGTGTTGACTCTGAAGTAGGTACCACTATATATTAATCGATGTTACCTCCATATCCTCCTTCACATCTATTATCATATTCGAGATATGATGTTATTCCCATTGTTTCCTCAAGTACTCCTCCTCAAAATGTACTCTTCTAGATCGTAATCTTCTAGAATTACTATCGCATTACCTCCATTGGGCATATATACTATCTCCACTTGGTTTCACGACTCTTCACTCACCACGTGAATGTCTCTATACATCAAGCTATCGTTTGACATCTACAAAACACATAACATGTTGATTAGTATATAATACACAATAGTATAAGCCACAAATCACATTTGATTTATATAGGATTAATTTCCATTTTTAAATCTTTTGGTACTAAGTTTTCTCAATACCTTATTAATTCATTCAACTTCAAATTTCTTTTTAAATAATTTTACCTTCCTTACGAGGTTATTAGCCTAAGGTTCTTTCCCCCTTAAGTTTTATAACCTAATGCTTTAATACCAACCTTTGATGCCCCCAAATCTGGGTATCTTCCAACCCGAAATATGGTGCTACACGGTACACATAACTATACAAGCATTCCATTGAAAACACAACACAATGAATGTATTCACTATCTTCTTATTACAAATATAATAAAATCTTTTCCTAGGTTCATAAACCGATTACATCATTCGTTGTTTGTAAATATAATACATACAACCATACTAATCTATTACAAGATGTTTAACTATCCATCTTATCCTTGCCCTTATCTCTCTTAGCATTCTCAGTACGCTCAGCTTTAACTGCAATTATATAATTCATGCAAGAAGTGAGCATAAAAAGCTCAGCAAGTCTAACAAAGAATAATATCAATACCATATTCGGGAATCATATGACAATCTTTCATAACTGAACAAATAGTCATGAAGTATTACGAAACATTAATACTTAGCAATTCATAATCTCAATTCCCAAAGTATATAATAGTTTAGGAATTCTGATCCGGTTTAAAGACCATGAACAATATCTTTCTGTTTTCATACTTGAAAAGGACATCACAACACTAAGGCTGTACATCCGACATTACTTACGAGCACTTCTAGGTGATCATCCTATAGTACTCTATGTTGATCAACATTCATCCATTAAACGTATTTATGTTTAAGTTTTGGCAAACTCGCGTGCCCATCGAATAATAGATGAAAAATACTTTTGTTTGTTCATGATACAAACTTACATATGAATCCGTACCAAATACTTGCATATAATAGCGTTATCATTTCTATATAGAAAGATATGTATACAAATCAATCTATCTCTTATGAATAGTCTAGCCGAGTTAAAACTGGCATCGACCCTTTCTTTAAAATCATTCATGCAACTCATTACAATGAATCACAAAAAACTCGACTAACACGAAGGTTAGACAAGCGTTTAAGAAAACTTGCCTTCAAGCGTCTTCAAATAATTTATTTGACTGTTCTTAGCCTTTACAGAATCTACTTGATATATTCACATAGCACACTGTAATTATCTACCAAACAATCAATCACATTATTTCTACCAACATCTTTCTCTTCACTGTCTTAGTTGACTTCATTTCATTAATAAAGTCAATTCGACTTACTACCCTTCATCCCGGCTTATTAACGATCTTACGTTATTAACCGGACTCAATCATCATTGATGAAGTACCAATGTCGATTACCATTCACGGTTTATTAATTAACACTTTGTGTTCTTCGTTACCATACTAACAACTCGCGTTCAATTCCTAAGTTTATCACCATATACACTAGTATATGTAACATAGGAATAGATTTAGTACGCTTATTAAGTATATAAACTTAACTTATACAGGTCTTGAAACATTTGAAGTTCAAACCTAACTTGTCTAACAAATGCCCTGCCTAGGCCATAGCTGCGCCAGCATCTATACCTAACACTTGGCGTTACGGCGCGGTTTGCTATGATAAGACTCCGCCTCGGTCTTGATGGTTGTGGTGCAAAACCTATACTTGTGAATGGCACTGCAGTGCCACTCTTTAGTAGGTCATTACACTATGCACGGCAACTGCGCAAGACACTTAATAAACCTTAAAGCGGCATGCCTGCTGACTCAAAGCACTCGAAAAAATTTTGACAGAATAAAATTTTTAGTGAACTTCCCGGCTTCATAACTTCTTCGTTATAAGTCCGATTTACTCCGTTGAAAAGCCTACAACTCATAAATTACATACTCTACGCGTTCATATGAGAATTTTACAATTCTGAATCCGTTAACAAAAAATTTACTTCCAAGTTCATTATCGAGCATTCGTTAAACGCTTTCGAGTTCATTACTTCGTTTTCTTCGTTTTTTAAGGCGGAATCCAGATGATCTTGATCCCACGACTCTGAAATACGCTATCTCATGTGTTGAAATTGAAAACCAACATTTCTAAGTCATACGAAAACTTTCGACTACTAATCCAGAATTTCTACGTTTTTGACGTTGAACGTCTAATTCCGTAAAATTCACCATAACTTCGTTACTAGTATTCTACTAGCCAAATCATATGGAACACTCCTTTGATTTCATATCTACATCTTAACCAAGAAATATGTACATATCTTAATAATGATGGTGTTCAAATTGTCCATCAACAACTAGGTTCATTAATCAATATTTCCTACGGTTTAAACTTACGTAAACCCTTACGATTTCTATTTACACATGAATTATAAAGGTTATACATATTATAAGCCATCCTTATTCCTCCATAAGAGGCATGCTCCACCAATCTATGATTCTTTATAACAAAGAAATCAAAAAGGATGGAAAACTATTATTAATGGAATATTACCTTTCCGATCTTTGTGTTCTTGCTAAAACTTCTAATGTTTTGCTTCAAAGTAGGATGATTACTTTATTCTAGCTATTTCTCTCTCTCAATATAAGTTGGACAATCTTTGAAAAACCATCAAACGACCAACATAAGCTTCTCTTTTATAGGCAACCAAATGGAGGGATTTTTGGTCATTTCTCCCCACCTCCTTACTATTCACTACTTCATCACCAAGTAAAATACTTGGTGATCAAGTAGTTCACTTTACTTGGCCACCAAGTGGCCTACCCACATGCCCATGGGTCATCCCCATGGGTTGCCCCATGGGTTTAACCAATTCGGTGACCCATCGGTTCGATCAACGGTTCGGTTTCTTGGATCGGGCTTAATTAAACCTAACATTGGGCCTTAACTTGGCTTAAACACATAATTCTTTGGGCTTGATTACTCAATTACTTGGGCTTGGTATAATCCAAATCCAATTGGATCATATTAAGTCCTTAAACTATAAATCCAATAACACCAATCATATTCCACACGTATCATTCACGTATTCTCTTCGTATGATACTTGTGATGATAATATATATTGTACTTCAGATATTAAATCTTCATACTATACTCGTATAGTAAATAGTATCACACTCATATAACGTCATGCATAATCATTATCGTAATTCATCTTACGAATCTCACTTCCTTCTAAAATCATTCTTCTCAACCCCTTAGGTTTTAAGTCCCGCAGTGAAAACTTCGTTTTGCCATAAATGAAATATTATTAAATATTCTATCTCATCTTCATATTCTATCATTACGCGGTTCTCAAAATTTCAAAGTTAATTCCCGAGCAAAAACGGATGAATAGTGTTTTTACGGGAATTTCTTGGAAAATTTTTATTTTCGCTCTTAGAAATTCAAAATAATTAATTCTAGCACATAGCTAGAATACTAACCACATCCGCACATCCTAGGTCATAGAACGACCTTCACATAGCTTACTCACATAAATAATCAATTAAATTTATTTAATTTACATAATCAAATAAAAATTTAATTCTCATATAAATCCGATTTTCTCAAGCGTTACATTGGATGAGGATGATTGATCTCATGATCATTTGTGTGGAGACACTAAAGCAAGTTTGTAGGTGCTTATTAGAGAATAAGATAATTGAACGTGGCTCGCTAAGGAATACCTAATAGATTTTTACTTGCCTGACAATAGGAATTCTTATAGTGATAGTAGTACAAGTGATCCTTGGACTTGAGATCTTCATAGTATCTTGTGTATGATGAGTTATACTTTGATTTATTCCTTAAGACCCTTAGGGTATATGAAAGGGTATGCTTGGTTATAATAATTTATACATGGTGATAATGTATGATCAATAAAGAATCTACCGCTTCTAGTAAAAGAAGAGAAATATCCTATGTGATTCGATAAATGACAACCTAGTAGTCCTTGGCCAAGATAGAATGAAATTAAAAATGAGTTTCTAATTTGCATCATTTGGTATTGTGCATTTAAGAGTCGAAATACATATAATTAAATAAATTAAGACTTGACAATAATTCAATGTCTTATATTTAATTGAGATATTGCATGGTGGAAGGATTGAATTGTACGGTAACTATTTACTCAAAGGTTCTTTTATGATTAATGTTGAAATCTATATTATCCCGGAAAATGCGTTGATCGCTGAGAGACTTATCCCTATTGTAGAATAAATATTATTTATTTAAATAAATTAATAGTTTAATTTATTTATTTAAATAAGATTAAAATTATTCTAATTGATTTATTCACAACCGGTTTAATATGGAGAACCTAAAGGGTCACACCATAAAAAGAAGAATAATTATTTAAGAAGTTAATGGCATAATCTTAATAATAAGTTAAGTATATTTAATTTATTCTATGGTGATAGAATAAATTAAATAGCTTAATATTTATTATTTAATATTTTGGAAATATTAAATATAAATTAATAAGAGGAGTATTATTATTATTATGAATATTATTATTATTATTATTATTATTATTATTATTATTTAATTTCTAAAGGAGTTTGAGAATTAATTAATAAAAGTACTCTCAAATATCCTAATAAGATTAGGAGGCTAATTAATTAAAAGAGTTTAATTAATTATTCCTAATAAGATTGGGGAGCCTAATTAATTAAAGGAGTTTAATTAAAAATAAAACCTAATTCCTTAATTGTTAAGGAGAGTTGCCTACATCTATAAATAAGAAAAGTGCAAAACCCCGAATTTTATGAAATAAAAGTATTTAATTTTTCTATTTTGGGTGAATAGTTAAATTGATAAAAGTTTAAAGTTAAGGGTGACATTTGAAAATTTTTCAAAGTAAGTGATGATGAAGTTTTGTTTTATTAGTATTATTAATGTAATAAAATAGAAAAGCTTTTATATAAAATAGAATACTTTTATAAAGTTATTCGTTTTATCAAAGCTATATAGTAAAATCTTTTTATATAAAATAGAATAGTTTTATAAAGTTATCTGTTTTATTAGACAATAATTAGAATATATTATATTTTATTATGCATAGTGTTTGCATAGTAAATTTTTTTTATATAAAATAAAATTCTTTTATAAAGTTATTCGTTTTATTAGATTATAAATAGAATATATTATATTTTATTGTAAACTGATCTGGACCGTCCGTTTAAAAGTAAATCAATCTGGACCGTTCATGGATTGGTTACTATTCAGTCTATTCTTCTATAATCTTGAGCGTATTTCTTTAGCGTTTAAGAAAGCTTTGAATGATCCTTTATATTAATTCCTTATTAAATTGTGGAAATGATCTAGTTACGTTGATTATGATGAGATTCATAATAAAAGCATTGGACTGATGAAAATCATGGGTATATGAAGTATTAGTAAGTGTTATGATGAGTTATGTTGGTTATTATGTGAAAACATGAAAGTTTCTTAGAAATCACAAAGGGTTGAAAAATAAGATTTTGGTGAAAATGGAACATGAAATTCAATAGACCATATCTTTTATTATATTTTGAATTTTTGAGTATGGTCTAGTTCTAGAGTTAGATCTATCAGTTTTCTAACTTATCCAAGTGGAATCACTGGAAAAGGTTTTGTAGATTTTCGTGTGGAGTGATTTTACCGAAGGAGTCAAAAACTGCCAATTTCGAAAAAGCTACTGCCTAGATTTTTAAAAGGGCATTTTCGTTCGCTTAATTTCTGAAAAAAATTATGGCCTTTTGGGACATGAAAATATATGGTATAAAGTACCTCCTGTCCAAAAATGAGCTCATTCCGACTTAAAATGAGAAAGTTATGACCATTTCAATATTTAGGTTTTTCCGATGAAAAACGCTATAACCGGAGTTCTATAACTCCGATGACCATGAAATTTAAACTGGAAGCTCAAGTTAACATGTGTAAGATCATTCCAAGATTTGGGAATTTTTGGAGTTAAACTTGAGGTAGCTAATTGCTAAGGAAGTAATTAGAAATTGATTTTTGAAAATAGTAAATGAATTTTAAAAATTGAGAAAAATATATGTTCATTATGGAACTATATTACGCTAAATTCAGAAAAGAAATAATTTTGGGACTGATTTGGTATTTTTCATGAAAATAGTTTAATTACGAACATAAGAGTTAAATATGTAATGTGAAGTAACAAAGTTGGACAATAGGATTTTATGACTTGGAAATCCTATATAAGGTATATGCAGATTTTTGATGAGGGATTTGATCATTGGTAATGAAATCTTATGAGTATGGCATTTTTGAATGATTAAATGCATTATTTGGTAAAGTGTAAACAATTAAAATAAACTGTTTATAAGTTTAAGAAATAATTAAAATATTGTTATAATATTAATGATATTAGATTATGAGATTATTAAGTGATTGATAACATTGGGATATTCTTGAATCCTGGATAATTTATATTATAATTGTTTAATATTTATCCTTTATCTCATTTGATTGATTCTTTATATCGTTGTCATGATCCTCATGTATATATTATGTTGAAAGTCATCTGTGGCCTGTAGTGCATAGATGAACTTGGTATGATTATGACCAGGGATTATTTGGTATAATCATGACCGTAATGTTACAAATGATGTGGAAAAAATCCTCATTGGCCGTAGTGCATTGATGGACAATTTTTGGTATGATTATGGCTATGGATTCTCTTCGGCCAAGGTTGCAAAGATGAATTATTTTATGGCATGATCAGGACTGTTGATGAAAACACGATTATCTTTGGCCCGTGAGTGCATGGATAATTCATGGTCGCGATCTGAAAAATGAATGTCCTTGGCTTTATAGTGCAGGGATGAATTGATGATGTGGATGAATTATTGAGCTGAGTATCAACAATGAAATATTAATTCATGGATGTGATAATAATGAATATCCTTGGCCGTAGTGCATGGATAATTCATGGATGTGATATCAACGAATATCCTTGGCCGTAGTGCAGGGGTGATTCGATGATGTGGATTATTTATTAAGCTGAGTCTCAACGATAAAATATTAATAATAAACTTTTAAATTCGTAGAAGATAGTAGATATCATGCTCTACTTGACTCTTCTAAAATATAGTTGTATGTCTTTGACCTGTAGTGCAAAGTTAAATTGCTAATGAATATCTTTGGTCAGTAGTGCAAATATGAATTTATTAGTATGATTATGAGTAGGATTGTGATTTGGTATAACCATAATTTTTGATATTTCGGTGAAGATAGGTGATGAAAATTATCTTCGATCACAGGTGCGAAAAGAAATTGAGTAATCACAATTATGATTATGAAGTTATTCATATGATTGTGTCACGAGAATTGTTGATTGATGTTCTGAGGATAAAACATTATTGGTGGACTTTTAACATGGAAGATAATAGACACGATGGTGTATTTGACTCTTTAATGGATTGTTAGATTCTACCGCAACTATGGTTGAAAAGTTTTATCATCTACCATATGTTCTAAATCTTTGATTTATTATTGACAAAAGCTATTGATAATTTAATTATCTTTAGTTATAATATTCTTTAATGGGCTAGTTGTGCTCACCCTTTTGCTTCACAATTCCTTTCAGGTAAGAAGAGTGTAAATTTGGATCGAAAGCGGGGATAATAGGGGAATAAGCGGTGGTCTATAAATTGTTGAGGTTCTCCCAAATAGTATAGAAATAATTTTATTGAGAACTTTAGATAAGTGTGTCGTATTGTATACGTCCATTTGATATTTAATTTTGGTGAACCGAATAGGGTGAAAGCATTAACCCAACTTTGGAAGGGTGTTTTGTCACTATCATACAAGATGTCTAATGATATACAACCTCATGTTATCAATTGAGCGAGGTTGTGCGGATCCACTTCTTTGAGTATATCTACGAGCACTACCTATATGATCTTGGAGTTTATTTAAAATATAATTTCAAATTTCAAATAATTTTAAATATTTATTGAATTATATAAATATTTATTTGAGGTGTTTATTGTTGAATAAATATTTATTGATGTGATGGTTGTTAATAAATATTTGTGAATCTAAATTTATTAGATAAATTTTCTAAATTAAATTAATTTATAATTTAGAGATTTGTAATATAACATGAGATGTTATATTGTTTGAGTTGATTTAATAATTTAAATGGTATATTAAATTATTAAATAAAATTATAATGAAATTATAATTTTGTGTTATTTATTTAAATGGTAAATTTATTTAAAATATAGTGTGTGATTGATTTATTTAATTAATGTTGGATATGGAAATCTAAATAAATAAGATGTAATTATAAATTATAAACTAAAGTGTTTATTAAAATAAATTAAAAAGGGTTTAATTTAGTTTTTGCCAAACAAGGCTTAAAATATTAATTCTTTAAAATTTAAAGGGTTTTGCCAAATAAAAGCCTTATTTTTAGATTTTTAATTTTTGAATTTAAATAAAATAAATAAAATAAATAAAATAAATTTTATAATATATTTATATATTTATTTGTTTATTATAATAAGCGATATTTATTATTATATCTATTAAGGTTTTTTTTTTTTTTTTTTACGCATATTGGTTAAGTTTGAGAGTTTAGAGAGAGTTTGGTAGAGCTTGACAAAGAGAATTGAGAGAGATTGAGAGGAATCTTAAGCAATTTCCGAGTGATTCAAGTGAGTGTAGCAAGAGGATTGTTCGACAATTTGAAGGTATGTTCATAACCTTATATATATTATATATATATATATATATGTGTGTATGTGTTTCACGGCAAAAATTTAGATGTTACGTGAATTCTAATTTACGTAAATTGTTGTTATGTATATATTGGTAATGGTAATTAGATATAGTTATGATGATTAGAGTTTATGTTTAAACAAAGAATTTGTATGCTAATTTTGTTTGACGGAAGAAAATTTTGATGGTATATATTTTTCATATGGTTCTTATGTAAAAGTACCAATTTTAGTGGTCAAATTTGTATGCTAAATTATAAATTGAGTCTTGTATATGTTAGTTCATTAAGAAAGCGAAGATAACGTAATTTGAACGAAGTGATTTGGACAAGAATTGAAGTTACTGATGTTGATTTTCATGAAAGATATCAAAAATTGAGTTTTATATGAAAATATGAAATTTGAAAAATTAAACTAGTTTTAGTTGATGTTAAATTACTCTAATTGGTTGAAAATGTTAGAAAACATGTTTATGATAGTTTTGTATCAATTGTTTGTGTTAATATTACTATTTAGTGGGTGAAATTCGTGTTTGTTGGGCTAAAAATTAAACTCTTTTGTTCATAGTCGTTTACGCCTCTGCATCTGTGTGTCTTGCAAGCCGTGCATTATGTGATGCCAAGGAAAAAAAAGCTACTGCAGTGGCTACTTGGCAGTCGAACTTTGTGTATGTGTATGGCAATTGCCATACGTACTACAGTTTGAGATCGATGACTTCTTTGCTGATTGCTTGATTATGGAATAGCAACATATTGTTGGGTTAATGATTGTTTTAGTATGATAAATGAGTAATGACAAGGTTAAAACAACATAGTGAAATGTGGTTAGTAAATTGAAAGTTTATAAAAAGTTAGTAAATTATGAAAGGGACGTATTGTGATTTATTAAGCATGATGAATAGTAAATAGGTGTTGTGAAGTTAAAACTTGAATTTTAAAATATATTGAATAGTAGCTTAAGACTTGTGCTAAAATAATAAGTCTAACTATAAATGCATATGTTGTGGTATTTTAGTATATCTAATAGATATTGTGGTTCTAAACCTATGTGTAGGTGAGCGTGAGTTTAATATTATAACTTACGCTCGAGGCAAGTTTCTAAACTTCTTATTTTTTTTGACAATTTTCTAACTCTACATTTATGTTGAAGTTTTCTTACTTTAAACTTTCATTTAAGCGAACTCTTGTATTCTTAATCATTATTTGAGCAAGCTAGCTACACTTTGACTTCATTCAACAAGATTTGAATTCCAATATTTATTGATGTATTCTAACTTGTTTATTGTTAGACAAGTTTCATTATTGTCATTAAATTATATTATGAATGAAATTTTCTTGAATTCTAATTCTAATGTTGAATTATCTTATTTCATTTACTTGACACAAGTTATTCTCATATTGAGCAAGCTTTATTTTTCGACTTCTTATTACTTAATGTATATTCAATAATTCATAGTCTAGCTTAATATTGTTGAAGCAAGGTTTATTGTCATTCAATACTTATGCATTGTAGTTGTTTCTAAGCATGAGTTCAAAATATAGTTAGTTAAACTTACACTTATTCATTGTTCCATATTATGTTATTATTGATCAAGCATTGTTGTGTTATCAAACACTATTGATTCAACTAGTCCTCTAGTTGATGATCGTTAAACTTAAAATTACCCTTGAAAGCTTATCGAAACCAAACTTTCTTTGGTGCGGACTTGTACTCTAAATGCTGAGATGAACAACCCTATTATTAGGGGATAATTTACGCTTAGCGTTGAAATGTTTGTGCACAATACATTGTATGAAGGGTTGATCCCCCTAAGTGCGAGGAGTCCTTATAGTCTTATGACTGTTAAAGTTGGAGTTGAAAGATTACTCATGGCTGTGGACATAGTTAAGTGGTCTTATGACCCTCGAGATATTTATATTCCATATTTTGATTCCATTCTTTGGTTATCATTGATAGAGTACTATTCGGTTTTGATGAGCTTATTTATTGGCGTTATTATTATATTCTTGTTGACTCATTGATATATCTAGTGAGCATTTGTTTTGCTCATTCTTGCATATTTATACACTTATTGCGACTAAAGTTGAGAAGGTAGATGAGCCTTGAACTAGCAAAGGAAAGGGAAAAATGTCTGAAGTGATGCAGACTTGTAATTTTATATTTATTGTGATGGTCATGAGACTTTTAAATAATGATGTGATGTAATAATTTTATTTTCGCACTTGAATGATGTTTAAAGGTTAGACAACTTTGGAAGATTTTTATTAATAATGTAACCTATTTAAAGGGAGGATTTATGGTTAAATGTTATTTTATTTGGGTAGATAGATATGAATGATTGGATAGTGAACACCAAATCTTGTGGGAATGAAGTACACGGATTTGGGGGTGTCACAAGTTAGTATCAAAGCTTTAGGTTATGAACCTTAGGTGGGGAAAAGCCTTAGGAAGTAACCTTTGAAAAGATAGTGATGATAAAACTCTTATCGAGTTTTTTAAGAAAAAGTAATAAAATACTTATGTGCTTATGTGATTATAACTTATGTGCTCGTGAGTGTCGAGTAGTAATGATTAGTAATTAAAACTTAAAATTTGATTGAGAGGATGGCTAATATAGGAGGATCCAATCAGGCTAGGGAGGAAGGATCCAAGATGCCTAGAGAGGAGGAGCCTCGAGATATTCAGGTGATTTGGGAACAACTACTGCCACAGGAACCAGTTCTGTTGGTCACAGTAGTTAAGCAGGAGAGAGTACCTGATGAGGATGATGAGATAGAGACGGATGAAGAGGACCTTATTGAGCTGCCACAGTTAGAAGAGGAGGACGAGGAGGAAGAGATTCCACTTAAATCGATAGTTGTCCGTATATACGGCGAGGTGTACGACCGTAATGTGGAACTTCAGGATACCGTCGAGGAGTTGCAAGAGATAGTAGCTGAACAACAAACCTCGATGGCACAGAAGGACGACGAGATCCAGGATGGAGAGGAACGTCTGAATAACGTTGAAGAGAAGTTGGTCCACACGGAAGGAAAAAGCGGCGTATGATGATGATGGCGAAGATTGCGAGTTGAAGAATAAGTTGAAGGAGGAATCTACTAAGAGGGCAAGAGTGAAGATCGTCTGATGAAGCTTATCAATGAGCGGAATATAGCGAGAGAGAGAGCACAAGAAAAAGAGGATGAAGATGGAAGAGATGAATAACGTATTCAACACCGTGATCAATCTAGCTCACGATCGGGTCATGTGTTATCCAATTCAGTTCGAGAAGCTACCATCATACATATTTGATCGCTGAACAATGTTCCGAATTATGGAGGAGGAGCGTCGTAAGGCTACACAGCATCTTAGTAGGACATCGTAGGTTGATATGTAACTATTATGTGATTGATGAGTAAATAAGATGTAAATCCCGGGTATAATACAACCAATGGGATGTGATGATGATGAAGTAATCCTGCAACTTTTGTAGTTCAGGGAAGTAATGTAATTAGCGGTGATGCTATTGTTCTCATGTTTTCAAAAATATTATGAATGAATAAAAGTTATTATTTTATTCAAAGTGTTATGTGTTACGTGATAAAATTTTGTGTGTAAATTAAGTAGAGATACTTAAAGAAATGAAGTAATAGTCTAATGAGTGTATTTTTAACAGAAAATCCCTCCAAGATGTCGACCACCCCGACAGAGAACCACTGAAGGGACCAATAACAATAATTCTAAAGATAATCCGATTCGACAATTTGTAACGTTACTAACGGGGTGTTGCGAGAATCAACCTCGAGAATCAAGGAACAACTTTTAAGGATTTCAAAGCGGTTGGACCACGAATTGCAGTGGAACCATGAACCCGGTTGAGGCACGGACACGGGTCATGGAGATAGAAAGTGTTCGATGTTGCGAGAGTAGGGGAGGATCGGAAAATTTGCGCTTTTGCAACATTCATGTTGAAAGTAGAGGCTAGTTATTGGTGGCGAAGCCAATAAAACCCGAGGAAGTCGAGGGTAATGTCTTGGGAAAGGTTTAAGGAGATATTCTTTGAGACCTATTTCCCAAAAAGTTTGAAGAGTCGGCTAGAAGTGCAGTTTTTGGAACTGAAGCAGGGAACGATGTCGGTGTCTGAGTATGTTGCAAGATTCAACGAGTTGGCGAGGTTTGCCCATATCAAGTCGGCCTGAAGACGAGCGCAAGGTGAAGAGGTTTGAACAGGACCTGAAGCCCTAGTTGTACGATGAGGGTCTCCTGTTCTAGTTAAAAGATGTTTACAGCGATGATGGAGAAAGCAATTCTCGTTGAGAGTGGAGGCGAGGCAGTAACAAAACACTGACAAAGCGAGAAGAAGAAAAGTGAAGGTGAAGCTAAGAATGGTGGTGGTGGTAGCGGTGGAAATGGCAACAACAATTTAAAGAGGAATTGGAATGCAAATGTGGGAGCTGGAAATCGTGAGGAAACTAGCAAAAGAAAGAAGTTTGAAGCATGTGCTACATTAGGGAAAGTTTCACAAGAGTGTGTGCTTGATGGGGGAAACGAGTATGCTTCAACTATGGCTAGGAGGGTCATATCGTACCAAATTATAATCAACCTAAGAAGAGCATTTGCTTCACGTGCGGGTCCAAGAATCATTTTGCTAGTGAATGCCCTAAGAAGAGATCTGGTGAGGTAAATGGAAGCAAAGGAAATGCTAGTGGAGGTACACTGACTATTGCTGGACCAAAATCAACAAATAAGCCCACATCAAGAACCTTGACATGACGGTGCGGGAGACAGTCTGATCAAAAGATGTCGTGTCGTATTATCCCAATCAATGATATAAATGCATATGTATTATTTGATTAAGGTGCTACTTGCTTCGTTTATATCGATGATTTTGCTAAGAAGTTAGAAATACCTAGTGAAGAGTTGAATTTCCTTTAAACATAGAAATTGCGAATAGGAAGTGATTCCTTTTAGGTTCGTATATAAGAAACTATAGGGTGAACATTAAGGGAATGTTATGAAAGTAGATTTAATCCAGATAAAACTCGGAGAGTTTGATGTTATATTAGGGAATGGATTGGTTATTCAATTATGGAAGCGATAATTGATTGCCAAAAGAAGTGTGTAAACCTTATGACTCACGTCGAAAGGTAGTTTTCATGGTAGCAAATCGCTGAGACAAATGAGATGTCGGCGATGATGCGGGCCAAGTTGTTGAGTCGAGGCATGTAGGGTATCTAGCTTACATAGTCGATACTCAAAAGGAGAAGGGTGTGAAATTGGAGGATATACCAGTGGCTAGGGAATTCGAGGATGTGTTTAGGAAGATTTTCCGGGACTTCACTTTGACCGAGAGATCGAATTAAGTGATCGACTTAAGCGCCGAGAACAACTCCGATATCGAAGGCCCGTCTGAGAATGGCTCGGTAGAGATGAAGGAACTAATGGTGAAACAGCAAGAACTGTTAGATAAGAAGTACATTCAGTAGAGTGTATCACGTGTGGGAACCACCGGTGTTATTAAATGAAGAAGAAGGATGGGTCGATCGTCTTTGCATTGATTATAGAAAATTAAACAAAGTCACTATTAAAAACAAATATCCATTGCCAAGAATAGATGACTTGTTTGATCAATTGAAGGTGCTAGATATTTCTCAAAAATAGATTTGAGAAGAGGGTATCACCAATTGAAAGTAAGGAAGGAGGATGTACAGAAGACGGCATTTCGAACTCGGTATGGACATTATGAATTTTTGGTGATGTCTTTTGGTTTGACAAAAGCCCCTACAGCGTTCATGGATTTGATGAACATGGTGTTTAAACCATTTTTGGACAAGTTTGTGGTGGTATTTATCGATGATATTTTAGTATACTCCAAAACTCAAGAAGAACATGTGGAGAACTTACGTCTGACGCTAGAGACGTTAAGAAAAGAAAAATTGTATGCTAAATTCTCTAAATGTAAATTTTGGCTAGAACGTGTACAATTTCTCGGGCATGTAATTGACAAGGATGGGATTTCAATGGATCCATCAAAAGTCGAAGCTGTGATAAATTGGGAACAACCAAGAACTCCATCAGAAGTAAGAAGTTTCTTGGGATTGACAGGTTATTATAGATGATTTATCCGAGATTTTCCAAGATTGCCACTCCATTAACAAATTTGACAAGAAAATCATAAAATTTGTTTGGATGAGAGAAGTGTGAAGAAAGTTTTGCGAGAATTGAAGAAAAAGCTTAGTGTGGCACACATGTTTGTCATTACCGATAATCTGAAAAAATTTGTGGTGTATAGTGATGCTTCACATGAGGGCTTAGGATGTGTTCTAATGCAGAACGACAAAGTCATTGCGTATGCATCAAGACTATTAAAAGACTATGAGAAAGGATATCCAACTCATGATTTAGAGGTGGCGGCATTAGTATTTGCTCTGAAGATATGGAGGCACAATCTCTATGGAGGGAAGTGTGAGATCTACACAGACCATAAGAGTCTGAAGTATATTTTCACACAAAAGGACCTTTATATGAGGCAAAGGAGATGGATGGAATTGATAAAGGATTACGATTGTGAGATCTTTTATCATCCAGGCAAAGCAAATGTTGTTAAAGATGCCTTGAGTAGGAAAGGCCAAGAGAATTTGACGTTGTTAACTGATAAGGAGGAGCATATTTCAGCAATGGCAAGGTTAGAATTGGAAATCAAATTTCCAAAGAAATCCGATGAAAAATTGTACCAGATGGAAGCTAGTCAAACTTTAGTAGACAAAGTGAAGAACGCTCAACTACAAGATGAGGAATGCAGAAAAATAAAGGAAAGTGTGGTCGAAGGAAAAGAAGTGAAGTTCAAGGTTGATACTGAATGAATGCTAAGATTCAAGGGACGAATTTGGGTTCCAACAATACAAGATATTAAAGAAGAAATCTTGACAGAAGCTCACAGCTTAAGATACTCGATTCATCTGGGAAGTACAAAGATGTATCAAGATTTACAGCGAAATTTTTGGTGGCCAAATATGAAAAGAGACGTTGCCGAATGCGTTTCAAAGTGCTTGACATGTCAGAAAGTGAAGGCAGAGCATCAAAGACCAAGCAGATTACTCCAACCGTTGGAAATACCAGAATGGAAATGGGAGCATATCACAATGGATTTTGTGGTAGGCCTTCCAATGACTCAGAAAGGATACAATGCAATATGGGTGATAGTGGACAGACTGACAAAATCTTCACACTTTTTGCCAATAAAGATTAGATTTAATCTTGATCAGCTGTCAAAGCTATACGTTAAGAAGATCGTGATGAGGCATGGAGTTCCAGTATCAATAGTGTCAGATCGAGACGCGAGGTTCACATCAAATTTCTAGAAGAAACTACAAGAATGCATGGGAACCCAATTGAAGATGAGTACAACATATCATCCACAAACCGATGGGCAATGCAAACGAACAATTCAGACGCTAGAAGATATGCTTAGAGCGTGCATCATGAATTTCAAAAGAAACTGGGATGATCATCTACCGTTGGTGGAATTTTCATACAACAACAGTTACCATGCAAGCATTGGTATCTGCTTGCACACATGAGGCATTATCTGATGAAATCTGAGAACTCCACTATCTTTGGGATGAAGTTGGTGAACGTCAACTTCGCTAGGACCAGAATCGCTGATGCAATGATCCATTGAAGTTATCAAACTCATCAGAGCAAGACTAGTAGCTGCTCAAGATCGACATAAAAAGTATGCTGATCAACACTGGCAGAATCGTGAATTTGAAGAAGGAAATTTCGTATTCCTGGAAGTTTTTCCATGGAAGGGGAAAATTTATTTTGGCAAGAAAGGAAAGCTCAGCCCAAGGTTTATTGGACCTTTCAAGATTCTACGAAGAGTGGAAGAGGTAGCTTACGAGGTAGCTTTACCTCCAGAATTAGAACATGTTCACAACATTTTTCATGTGTCAGTGTTGCGATCGTATAAACCCGATTACAAGCATGTGATAGAGTACGAACATTTACAGTTCGATAAAGACTTGTCTTATAAAGAGGTTCCTATCAAAATAGTCGAGAAGAAAGAACAAGTGCTCAGTAATAAGGTGATACCTTTTGTGAAGGTGATATGGAGGAACCACAATGTCGAAGAGGCTACGTGGGAACTCAAAGCAGAAATGATGAAGAATTACCCTGAGTTATTTTTTTAGTCTGTGTCTTTGATTCTGGGGACAAAATCTTTGTAAGGAGGGAATAATGTGACGATTTGATTGTTTGAATTATGATTACGGGGACAGAATCCTTGTAAGGAGGAAGGATGTAACGATCCTAATTTTCAAATTATAATTTTAAATATTTGTTGAATTATATAAATATTTATTTGAGGTGTTTATTCTTGAATAAATATTTATTGATGTGATGGTTGTTAATAAATATTTGAGAATCTAAATTTATTAAATAAATTTCTAAATTAAATTAAGTTATAATTTAGAGATTTGTAATATAACATAAGATGTTATATTGTTGTGTTGATTTAATAATTTAAAGGGTATATTAAATTATCAAATAAAATTATAATGAAATTATAATTTTGTGTTATTTGTTTAAATGGTAAATTTATTTAAAATATAGTATATGTGATTGATTTATCTAATTAATGATGGATATGTAAATCCAAATAAATAAGATGTAATTATAAATTATAAACTAAAAGTGTTTGTTAAAATAAATTAAAAAAGGGTTTAATTTAGTTTTTGCCAAACAATGCTTAAAATATTAATTCTTTAAAATTTAAAGGGTTTTGCCAAACAAGCCTTATGGCTTTTAGATTTTTTAATTTTTTTTTTAAATTTAAATAAAATAAATAAAATATAAAATAAATTTTATAACATATACATTATATTTTATTTATAACTCATTATAATAAGTATATTATTATTATAGTATATCAGTTGTTTTTTTTTTTTTACGTACTTAGATAAGTTTGAGAGTTTAGAGAGAGAGTTTGATAGAGCTTGAGAAAAGAATTGAGAGAGATTGAGAGGAATCTTAAGCAATTTCCAAAGATTCAAGTGAGTGTAGCAAGGATTGTTCGACAATTTAAAAGGTATGTTCACAACCTTCAGATATATATATATGTATATACACTATATGTGTTTTACCAAGAAAAACTAGATGTTCTGTGAATTCTAGCTTTTTGTAAATTGTTTTTATGTAATTTGTTTATGGTAATTAGATATAGTTCTAATGATTAGAGTTTATGTTTAAGCAAGAATTTGTATGCTAATTTCGTTTGACAGTAGAAATTTTGACAGTATATGTAATTTCATATAGTTCATGAAAAGTACCAATTTTAGTGGTCAAACTATATGCGAAATTGTAAATTGAGTCTTGTATATGTTAGTTCATTAAGAAACGAGCATAACGTAATTTGAACGAAGCAATTTGGACAAGAATTGAAGTTACAGTGTTGATTTTCATGAAAGATATAAAAAATTAAGTTTTTATATGAAAATATGGAATTTGAGAAATTAAAGTAGTTTTAGTTGATGTTAAATTACTCTAATTGGTTGAAAATGTTAGCAAACATGTTTATGATAGTTTTGTGTCAATTGTTTGTGTTAATACTACTGTTTGGTAGGTGAAATTCTTGTTAGTTGGGCTAAAGTTTGACTCTTTGTTCATGCCGCTTTACGCCTCTGTCATGTACATTGCGGCAAATTGCTACTCATGTTGAAGGGAAAATACTGGCAAAAAATAAGACAACTCAGGTCCCGAACAGTGTATGTAAGTAGGTATGTATACATACCCTAGTTTGAGATATTGACTTCTGCTTCTGCTTCAGACTTGGAATAGCAACATAACATGGGTTAGGGTTGTTTTAGCATGTCAAATGAATAATGACAAGGTTACAACAACATAGTGAAATGTGGTTAGTAATTTGAACGTTATAAAAAGTTAGTAAACTATGAAAGGGACGTGTTGTGATTTATTAAGCATGATGAATAGTAAATAGGTGTTATGAAGATTAACACTTGAATTTTTTGATATTTGAATAGTAGCTTAAGACTTGTGTTAACATAACAAGTCTAACTATAAATGTATATGTTGTGGTATTTTAGTATGTCTAAGAGATGTTGTGGTTCTAAACCTATGTGTAGGTGAACTTAAGTTTAATATTATAGCTTACGCTCGAGGCATGTTTCTAAACTTCTCTTTTTACATTGAGCAAGTTTTCTAACCCTACATTTATGTTGAGCAAGTTTCTTACTTTAAACTTTCATTTAAGCGAACTCTTGTATTCTTAATCACTATTTGAGTAAGCTAGCTACATTTTGACTTCATTCGAACAAGATTCAAATTCCAATATTTATTGATGTATTCTAACTTGTTTATTGTTACACAAGTTTTGTTGTTGTCATTCGTGTATTATGAATAAAATTTCTTGAATTCTAATGTTGAAGTATCTTATTTCATTTACTTGACACAAGTTATTCTCATATTGAGCAAGCTTTATTTTTCAGCTTGCTATTACTTAATGTATATTCAATAATTCGTAGTTCTAGCTTAATATTGTTCAAGCAAGGTTTATTGTCATTCAATACTTATGCATTGTAGTTGTTTCTAAGTATGAGTTTGAAATATAGTTAGTTCGCTTACACTTCTTCATTATTACATATTATGTTATTATTGATCAACTTTTGTGTTATCAAACACTATTGATTCAACTAGTCCTCTAGTTGATGATCGTTAAACTTCAAATTACCCCTGAAAGCTTATCCAAACCAAACTATCTTTGGTGAGGACTTGTACTCTAAATACTGAGATGAACAACCCTATTATGAGGGGATAATTTACGCTTAGCGTTGAAATATTTGTGCACAATACATTGTATGAAGGGCTGATACCCCTAAGTACGAGGAGTCCTTATAGTCTTATGACTGTTAAAGTTGGAGTTGTAAGATTACTACAATCTGTGGACATAGTTAAATGGTCTTATGACCCTAGATATTTATATTCCATATTTTGATTCTAGTCTTTGGTTATCATTGATAGAGTACTATTCAATTTTGATGAGCCTATTTATTGGCAGCTATCACATTTTTGTTGACTCATTGATATATCTAGTGAGAATTTGTTTTGCTCACTCTTTCATATTTATACACTCATTGCAGCTAAAGTTGAGAAGGTAGATGAGCCTTCAACTAGCAAAGGAAAGGGAAAAATTTACAAGTGATGCAGACTTGTAATTTTTATTTATTGTGATGGTCATAGACTTTTAAATAATGATGTGATATAATAATTTTATTTTCGCACTTGAATGATGTTTAAAAGTTAGACAACTTGGGAAGATTTTATTTATTAATGTAACCCTATTTAAAGGGAGGATTTATGGTTAAATGTTATTTTATTTGGGTAGATAGATATGAATGATTAGATAATGAACACCAAAACTTGTGGGAATGAAGTACCTGGATTTTGGGGTGTCACAAGTTGGTATCAAAGCTTTAGGTTATGAACCTTAGGTAGGAAGTAACCTTTGAAAAGATAGTGATGATAAAACTCTTATTGAGTTGTTAAGAAAAAGTAATAAAACACTTATGTGCTTATGTGATTATGACTTATGTGCTCGTGAGTGTCGAGTAGTAATGATTAGTAATTAAAAACTTAAAATTTTACTGACAGGATGGCTAATATAGGAGGATCTAATCAGGATAGGGAGGAAGGATCCCAATTGCCTAGAGAGGAGGAGCCTCGAGATATTCAGGTGATTTAGGAACAACTACTGCCACAAGAACCAGTTCCATTGGTCACAGTAGTTAAGTAGGAGAGAGTACCTGATGACGATGATGAGATAGAGACGGATAAGGAGGACCCTGTTGAGCTGCCACAGTCGGAAGAGGAGGATTTCCATCCGTCTTCTTAGGACACTCGCGAGCTAAATGATCCTTTGACCCGCATGTAAAGAAAGCACCCTTCTTCGGTTGAGGGCTATTCAGAGCAATGTGACCCTCCTGGCCACAATTATTACACACTTTCTTACCCCTCAAGAACACTCCAGTGTGATTCCTTCCACAAGTAGCACACGCTTCAATTTTTCTCTTCTGCTGGCTACTTTACTGACTTCCAGCACCTACACTAACATTCCAATTTATTTTTGGGTTATTATTCCCACCCTTGCTACCACCAGTGTTACATTCATTCTCACTCTTCTTTTTTCTTAGTTCCTGATTATATTTTTTAAGGCATCATTTTCATCTTCCGTGATTATTGCCTTCTTAAGCACTGCTGCAAACGTCATCAACTGAAATATGGAGACTCTGCTGTATAACCATGGCTTTAATCCCTGTTCAAACCTTCTCGCCTTGCGCTCGTCTATGTTAACTTGATATGGCGCAAACTGATAAGTAGTTTTATAACCATTTATTTAGATATTAACTGACTTAATTTGTTGCTTAAACTTATTTTATTGTTTAACTTTTTATGCTTTTGTGCCTTCTTTTGTAGATGCATTAATGGGAACTCTCTTAGTGAAATTGGAGCTAAGCATATGGCCTTGTTGATGGAATGAAGGATTGGAGTGAAATGCCAGGAGCCTACACACATCAGATGCCTGCAACAGTACATGTCGTGGGGTTAAGGCAGGTAACCTAGGCATTGCAGCACCCACTTGCCTATGACACAGTGTAGTCACAAAGAAGACAACTGTCCAGATCCTACACAATGCAGCTGCGCCCTCTTCAAAGGCAATCATAGCGCAGCTGTGCCAGTCTAAATTCTGCAGTTGATTTTTTTATTGAGCTATCCAATTGGGTATTGCTTGGAGAAGGGGCATATGAATGAGACTTCTATATAATTATAATAGAGTAGATTAGTGTAGTTACTTTCTAGATTTGATTAGATCTGAGTACTTGAAGCAATTGGAAAGAATTAAAGATTCCATCTTGGAGCAGGAGAATAGATTTGCACTTAATTCTCTACTCTTACCCTCTCTTTGATTCCTATTTGTAATCTTATGATGTTTATTCAATATGTGGATGATAGATTTGATTCAGCTATGATTTAAACTCTATTCTGGGATTGCAATGGATTCTATTGATTAGTTATTTTGATATACTTCATTGTTAGCCTTCTTGATTGTTATGGGATTATCTATTAAGATTCATGCTTATTTGCTTAGTTGATTGGCCATCAAATACTGTGATAATCCATATGAACTTGAGAGATGTTGTATGGGTTTAGATCTGATCTTATTAGTTTGTGATTGTATGTTCTATATTGTTATGGGATGTATGATTTGTTCTTAGAATAGACATATACCGAAGCACCACTCGTAGTTAATTGAGAACTTGGGCTAAAACCCTAAATATTTGTAAATCACATAGGCATATAGTGGTTTAGGTAATGTGGGTGTTCATGTGTATTCTATTAATTGTAGATTGTGTATGATATGGGTATGGTACATTGAGAGATGGCTATACTTTACTTTCGTGTTCTTGACTAACAATCCGGTATAATTAATTTGGTGTAGCAGGAAGTATGTTGATTTAAATGAGTAAATAGGTAAAATTATTATATCAGGTCTTCATTATCTAGTCTCACTCTAGGAATAGTTAGGTTTATTTAATTTCACAGTTTAAATTTATAGATAGCAAATCAATCGTTTAAATAAGACAGAAATGCTTGCGGGTTAGTGCTTGGTGAACTTTATTAGTTAATTCTCTGTGGGAACGATACTTTACTTACTCTTTATTACTTGTTGGCCGTGTATACTTGCACGCATATATTGATCTCTAAAATGACCAACATAAACCTCGCTAACTCATTGAATTTTGCTGCATACTCTAAGACCGTCATCCTACCCTACTTCAGCTCTAAAAATTAGACCTCCATCTGATTTTGTGAACTCTCTGGAAAATAGGTTTCAAAGAATATTTCTTTAAACCTATTCCATGCCATCACCCCTTGACCTCCTCGAGTTTTGTTTGCTAGACACCAGTAACTGGCTTCTGCTTTCAACATGAATGTTGCAAAAGCAGTCTTCTGGTCTTCCCCAACCCTAAAAACATCAAAAACCTTTTCTATTTCCATGATCCAGGTCTGTGCCTTAATTGGATTCATGGAGCCACGAAACTCTGGTAGTCCTACCGCCTTAAAATCTTTGAAGGCCGCTGCTTGGTTCTACGGTTGATTCTGCAGTGCTCCCGTTAATAATGTCAATAATTCTGAACTGGGTTAACATCGGCGTTGTTGTTATTGGTAGACCCCTCAGGGGTTCTATGTCGTGGTTGACGTCTTCTTGGAGGCATTTTCTGTTTAAAAATACACTTATTAGATCATTACTAAATTTCTTAAGTATTTTCTACTTAACTTGCACATCATAAAAAAATCATCACATACCATATAACGTCTTAAATAAACACTAACATTTTATTCATTCATAATCCAATACAAAAAACATAGTAACAATTGAATCGCTGCTATTTACATTAATTTCCTAAACTAATAAAGTTTTAGGATAACATCACCATATCCCATCGATTACATAACACTTGGTATTTACATCTTATATACTACATAATTATTCATTCAATAATTACATTCTCTATTATGGCCTGCTAAGACTTTGCACAGCCTTACGACGCTCCTCTTCTATAATACAGAACATTGTTCTACGATCTAACATATACCATGGCAACTCCTCAAACTGAGTCGGATAGTACATAACTCGGTCTTGAGCTTGATTTATCACAGTTTTACAAACACAGTTCATCTCTTCCATCTTGACCCTCTTTGCTTGAACCTCTCTCTCTCTGCTACCTTTGCATGCTTGGAAGCTTTTTTGTACGCATCTTTAACCCTTGCTCTCTTGGAAGATTCTTCTTTCATGTTATCCTTCAGTTTCACAACCTCCTACATCAGCTGCTCCTTCTCCCCTTCTGTGTGAACCAGCTTCCATTCCACATTGATGAGATGTTCCTCAAGATCCCAGATCTCATCCTCCTTCTGTGCCATCGAAGTCTGATGTTCATCTACCAGCTCATCTAATTTGCCAACTCTATCTTGAAGCTCAATGTTACGATCGTATACTTAGTCATACATTTGAGCTGCAATAGAGTTTGGTGGAAACTCTTCCTCATCCTCATCCTCATCCTCATCCATCTGCGGCAGTTCCACGGGATCCTCCTCATCTGTTTCTACCACATCCTCATCAGCAGGTAATCTCTCCTGCTCAGTCTCTGGGGCATAACTGTGATGCCCCCAAATCCAGGTACTTTCAACCTACAGATATGGTGCTACACGGTACTCATAACTATACATTCATTCAATTGAAACAACATCAAAATGATTGTATTTACAAAATTCTTATTACAATAATAATAATAAATCCTTTCCCGGGTTCTATAACCGATACATTCTTCGTTTATCATAGTATAATTCTTATAAACATAATAGTCTATTACAGGATAATCAATTTATCCATCTTAGCCTTGCCTTTATCCCTATTGGGACCCTCAGTTCGTTCGACCTTAGTTGCAATCATATAATTCAAGCAAGAAGTGAGCATAACTAACTCAGCAAGTCTAGCAATAGATAATACAAATAGCACATCGAGAATTATATGATTATTCTTTAATAACTGAACAAATAGCTATAAAGTACTATGAAACAGTAAATACCACTTTTCATTTCATAAAACAATTCCAGAGTACATATAGTAACTTAGGAATTCTGAGCTGGTCGAAAGACCATGAACATCCTCTTTTAGTTTTCATTCATGAAAAAGGACAACCTGGCACTAAGTTAGATATATCTTACAAGCACTTCTAGGTGATCAGTCTATAGTAATCTATGTTGATCAACACTCATCTGTTAAACGCATTTATGTTTAAGTTTTGGCAACCTCACGTGCCCATCGAATAATCGATGTAAAATACATGTGTTTGTTCATACACAAGTTTACCTTTGAATCCGTACAAAACTATTGGCATATGATAGCGTTAAAAATACTATATCGAAAGACTTGTAAACAAAGCAATCAAACTCTTAAGATTAGTCTAGCCGAGTTAAAACTAGCATCGACTCTTGCATAAAATAATTCAGGCATCTCATAACATGAATCACTGAAAACTTGGCTAACACGAAGGTTAGACAAGCGTTAAGAAAACTTGCCTTCAAGCGTCTTCAAATAAATTCAACAGTTCTTGATCTTTATAGTTTCTACATGATATATTCAAATATCACACTGCAATTAGCTACTAAACAATCTAATCACATTGTTTTCACCAACTTGTTTCTCTTTTATAACTTAATCGAATTTATTTCATTAATAAAACTCGATTCATTGTATTATTCTTCCTTATAGCTTGTTAATGTTCTCATGTCCCAACCACAATACTCAACAACCACTGGTTAAATACCAAAGTAGTTGAATACGTTTTACCTTACCATTCTTTACATTCTTTGTTTAATTACTATTAAACAACGTTAAATTACTAAATTCATCAATATATATACGATATAGGGATGATATTACCATGTATACTATGTATATACATGTCCCATAATTGTCTTGTAACAATTGCGTTCATAAACAACTAAGTCAGGCAATTTTCCTCTCCGTATTGGGGCTACCGTCCTCATACACAACACCTGCATCACTACGCCAATCTAACAAGAGGCTAAACCTTCGCCCTAAGGTCTTTGCGGCAAGAGACTTACTATACATAAGTGGCACTGCGACGCCATTGAGCAGTAGCTAATCTCCTTATCTGGCGCTGCGGCACGACATATTAAGCTTGGGGTGGCGCTGCGGCGCCTACCCTGAGCCTTTGAATTTTTTTTATATTTTCTAATTCAATTTTTCTTGGACTCATAACTTGGTTGTTATAAGTCAGAATTGGCTCGTTCAAAAGCCATTTTCTCAGACATCCCATGTACTTCGATTTCATCCGAATAAAAGTAGTTTTTTAAATACGTTAACAATGAATTCACTATTTAACATTCTATTACGCGTTCGTTTAACGTTCATGAGCATTCATAACTCGTTTTCTTCGTTTTAAGTCAGAATTCTACCATTCTTGAGTCCACGACTCTTAATTACGTTATTCTATGTTACGCCATCGAAAACTAAGGTTTTCGAGTTAAACAACGAGTTTTGACTACTAATCCGAAAATTCTACTATTTCAACGTGATGCCTAATCTCGTAAATTTCGCCATAACTTCGTTACTCGAGTTCTCTATGCCAAATCAAATGGAACCAATCCATTTTGTCTATAACCTAACCAAGAAATATGCACATACCCTATACATGATGGTTTTCAATTTGTCCATCAACAACCAAATCAACGATTAATGGTTTCTTCGATTTAAACTTACTTAAACGCTTAAGATTCCTACTTATACATGGCTTATCAATGTTTTAATTCACTAATAGCCATCCTTATTACTCCGGAAGAGACATGCTCCACCAATTCATGATTCTCTACAAAAAATAAATAGAAAAGGATCGAAGACTAAAGTTTACGTATTACCTTAACGTTCTTTGCGTTCTTGAATAAAAGTTGAATGTTTTGCTTTGGATGCTCTTGATTACTTGTTACTACTCTTTTCTATCTCTCAATATATTGGTCAAGTGTTGGTGAAAATAAACAAATGAACCAACAAAGCTTTCTTACATAGAAATTCCAAATGAAGGGAAATTTGGTTCATTGGTCCTCCTCCTTACTATTCATGGCTTAGGAACCAAGTAATCACTTTACTTGGCCACGAAGTGGCCGACCCACATTGCCTTTTTGGGCCCCACATGGGTTTCCCTTATGGGTTTTACTCATGTGGTGATCCATCGGGTCGATCCGCGGTTTAGTTTCTTGGTTCGGGCATAGCGTTGGGCTTGATTTAACCTAACATTGGGCTTTAATATTACTCAATCTTGGGATTCCTTTACAATAATTTGGGCATGACAAAATCTAGGTCCAATAGCTAAAGTCCATTAAGACTTCATCGTATTATATTCGTATAACTCATGTATTCGCTTCGTATACTATTCGTACGATATTCGTATTATACATTTTAATATTCTTCATACTACACTCGTATAATAACTAGTACCATAATCGTATTCCTCACGTATAATAACCCTAATCATTATATGTAGTTATTTCATTCTCAAAACTCACTTTCCCTAACTCTTAGGTTTTAAGTCCGCAGGCGAAATCTTCGTTTGCCATAACTGAAATATTATTGGATATTCCATCTCGTCTTAGAATTCTATCATTACGCGTTTCTTAGAAATTCATAATTAATTCCCGAGCAGAAATAGATGAATAGTGTTTTTGTGACGCCCCCAAAATAGGTATACATCACCCATTCTGAGTCACCAAATACATGGTACAGAAACAACTACAACTTTATTAATACAATTATCATGCAAAATACGACAACACATGAACTGTGAGTTTAAATACAAATATTATCATCTAGACAATATCCACACTCAGATAAGTCCTCATTACAATTATTGATACACTATTTTACAACAATAGGGAGGACTGCTAAAATAACTGTCTAGGACCATCACTCTATACCCCGACTGGTTCCTGCTATATACTCACTTCTTGAGAAGAAAAATGGAACAAAACAGAAAAGGGTGAGCTCAACTAGCCCAGTAAAGAATATTATGACTAAGATAATGTACAACAAATTATCCTTAGTCCTCAACAGGGAAAAATCTGATAGAATATAATAGACAACAAGTTTTAGATCAACAGCTGCAGTGGAAACAACAATTCATCAGAATAATTAAGTAGCTAATGAAATCTACTATCATCTATGAATTTAAAAGTCCATCATCAATATTTTATCCCTGTAACATCAATCAATATACATCTTGCATCAAATATTCATCTTTGCACTACGGGCCAAAGATATTCATTTAGATCACCAAATTGGTCATGTTCATCTCAACACTGCTCATCTTTGCACTACGCCACCAAAGAAATTCATCAGGTAATCATTCATCTTTGCACTACAGGCCAAAGAAATTCATCAAGTGTCACCATTAAAGACTGAGGATGATGAAAAACATTTCAGAGAACGAATCCAGTGAGATAAAAGGACAAAGATTAGATATTCGTACTTTAGATAATTCAAGTTTAAAAATACTCCATAATAAACCATAATTGAGTAAAATTTAAGAATGAAGATCAAAACATGGATACAATCAAAGACAGTAACCATAATAGACATCTGGAACAAAGAAGAGAAAATTTTATTTTTCGGTGAATAATGTCGTATTCGTGAATAGTGTCGTATACGTGAATAGTAACCCCAACACAAAAAGGTAGAAATTCCACAATAAAATTCATACCAATAGTTCAGCATAATGGTATTGAAAGAAATAATATCATTTACGAAGAAAATAACATCCCTTACCTCAAAATAACAGTACTTCTGACCGGAATATTGGATGTAATTCTGAATGAAACTCGTACTGAATAACAACTCTCAAAGTATCTAAATACTCACAAAAATACGCTCGATAATATAGAGAGAGAAAACTTATATTTCTGGTGTGATTTTCAATTCTAACTTAAGCGCCTATTTATAGAAAAATGCTAGAACGCCAAAGTAGACTAAATTAATAAACTAATATATATATATATATATATATATTCTCTTTCACACCCACGCCTTTTGAATAACAGAGCAAGCCATCTTGGAAAAAATTTTAGCCCACGTGTTTTAAATAAAAAACAAAAGTGGGTCCCACCCATAATTTTAATAAAAAAATTTAATTTTTAAAACTTCAATAATTCATAATAAATAGCCCTTTTATCAGAAAAATACGACTTTTATATCCATTCCATAGGAAATTGAATTCTCTACAACTTTGTAGCTTTAAGTTTTTTCAAATTCCAAATGAAAAATGCCCGAAATCCACATACAGACGATTTTTAATACCTCAATTCCGACAAAATACTGATAAAACACCTCAGCAATAATTCCTTCATTTATATCCACACAAAATAAATATCTTCCTATCCATCATTTATGTCCACATAAAATAAATATTTCCGTATCATATAAATCAATAATTAATTATTCACAAATAATATTACAGAATCACAATTATGACAACCAGGTCATTCCCAAGAAAGTGGGGGCTTTTCGATAAGGATTTCTCCTTACTGGTGCGTAATTAGGTGACCAAACCCCTTTCCTAGATAGAACTTCCTTAGACCAATAATGTTATCTAATAATATTATTCAAATAATATGAATTATTGATCTGATAATGAAAAATATTGTGCAATGATAATTATTGAAATAACAATAATATAAAATATCAACGCAGCAATTATTGAATCAATAAAATAAAATATTGAACAATAATTACTGTAATAATTATTGAGTAGTGCCTTCTTACGTAAGAATCAATAATTCAAAAATACTGTGCAATATCGTGTGCTACTGTGCAACCACGCGTATTACTGTATTTTAACCACTAGGTAATCCAACAGTGTTAACGATAATAATTACTTCGTTATTTACAAAAACTTAAACTTGTCATTTTCTTCATCCGACAGTTATTTTGTTATGGGACCCACAAATGGCTACACCGTCGTACGAATATTTCCTGACAACAAGAATATTCCACGACCAAACAAATATTCCCCGATAAAAGTGAATATTTACAACCACTTGCTTATTTTGCAAAATTTGCACATTTCACCCATAACCAAAGCATTATATCAAATTAACTCCTTATTATTTCAAGATAATGAATAGAAAATTTTAATTTTATTTATAATAAGTTGGGGTCTTACAACCTCCCATCCTTATGAAATTTCATCCTTGAAATTGACGTACGTACTTGGTGTTTCGAAAAGGTGAGGGTACCTCACTTTCATTTCCGATTCTAACTCCAAGGTCATTTCCTCAATAGCATGATTCCTTCACAAAACCTTGACTTATGGTATAACCTTTATGCGTAGGACATGTTCCTTCTTATCCAAGATCTTGACAGGTACCTACTCGTACGTTAAATCTTCGGCTATCTCGTCTGGTTCTAACTCAATAATGTGGTTAGGGTTGTCCACATATTTACGTAACAACAATATGTGAAAAACATTATGAACAAGCAACATACTTGCCGGTAAAATGAGTCTATAGGCCACAGTTCCTACTCGATCGAGGATTTTAAATGGACTAATAAATCGAAGGTTTGAGCTTTCCTCACATCGCCGATTCTCGCTTTTGGAATAACAACTTCTTGCATCTTCTTCTTCATATTCATCAGCTCCAGGTCTGTAGCTTGAGCAACTTTAACTTTAACGATTAAAGTCAATTTTACTCGTGTGTTTGATATCATCACGTGGGTACTTGGAGCCTTTAACTCTATCTCCATCCTTTGTAAGTCGTACGAAATGGGTCTTCGTGTTAACAACATCGCAATCGTAATCGCATACGATCTTCTTCTCAACGCGTCAGCTACCACGTTCACTTTTCCAGGATGGTATTGAATGGTATGGTCGTAATCTTTCAACAGCTCGAGCCAACGTCGTTGCCGCATGTTGAGTTCTTGGAAGCTCTTCTCACATTCCTCGCTTCTTTCGAATTTTGTATCTTTTTGAGTCAGTTGAATAAATGGAGTAGCGATTCAAGAAAATCCTTCCAACTGTGACTCATATCCCAATCTTGGGTAGCACGTCACAATGACACCTATCAGTTTACCACCTCACGAATATGGCATCCCCTATGGAGAGTCTGGCTTCAATGCATTCCACAAAAAAAGTCACCAACGAGAGGCTCGGGTACCAACTCCTGTAGTTGGGTTTTTAACTCCTGAAGTTCAATAGGATTCATTCAATATGGGATTTTAGAAATAGGTTTTGTATCAGGTTCAAGGTCAATACAAAATTCGATATCACGCTCTGGGGGTAGGCTAGGAAGTTCTTCAGAAAATACGTCAGGAAATTCACTAACAACAGAAATATCATTCAAATTTGACGTATTTTTGTTTAAATTCATGACATGGGCTAAGAAAGCTTGACATCCATTTTTTAATAAATGAATGGCTTTATGGCTTGATATGACAGTGATTGACTTTAGTAGTTTGGTTGCTTGAATTTGCATAACAGGTTGGTTAGAAATATGAAAAATAACAACCTTACGAAAATAATTAATTTTGGCATTATGAGTAGTTAACCAATCAATCCCTAAAATTACATCAAATGCAAGTATCTTTAAAGAGATAAGATCAACAGGTAATGTGATGGTGCCAACTTGAATCAAGTAAGATTTATAAACAGTGGATGTAATGAAGGTTTCTCCTATCGGAGTTTCAACAGATAAGTCAAAGTCTAATTTCAAAGGAGTCAAGATCAAACGTTGAGTACAAGCAGGAGAAATAAAAGAATGGATAGAACCGGTATCTAACATGGTATAGACTTCGCAAGAATTTATGATCAACTAACCCATGATAACCTCGTTCGGGTTACTCACTTTTTGAAAAGTCACGAAAAACGCTCTTCCTGAAACCACCGACGTTGTTTTGTCCGTATCCGCCTTTGGTGCCACCGTCCCAACTGGACTTGATTTTGCTACAGGACAAAATTGTGATATGTAACCGTCTTTTCCACAACTGAAACACACCTTGGAAGGCTGTGAACAGTTTGGACTTATGTGTCCCTCTTCTCTGCATCTGTAGCATCTAATTGTTGGTCGTTCACCTCCCCTAGAATTTGTTACTGGTGCTACTAGTGCTGCTGCTGCTGCTGCTGATGTCTTCCTGTCATTGTTGAATCTCCTCTTTTTGAAATTTCCACTTGACTCACCTCTCCAATTATCATGGCCACAATTACCACCAGAGTGGTTACCACTTTTGTCCGTATTTTTCCCTCCTCGCTGGTTATCATCGCTCAGATACTTCACACCTGTATGATGACCACGTCAGTGGTTCCTCGGTTGAACATACTCATTATCTCACTCTAATAATTGAGCCATGTTGACAACATCTGAATATAAAGAAAATTTGTGAGAGATAAGGTATTGTCAAATTTCGGGTTTTAGACCTCTCAGAAACATCCGCGTCATACGTTCCTCATTCTTTACCAAATGAGGAGCAAACCTAGATAACTCCACAAACTTTGCCTCATACTGAGACACCGTCATGTTGTTATGTTCCAGTCTAATAAACTCTACCTCCTTCATATGACGAATACTTTCAGGAAAGTACTTGTCATTAAACAGTTTCTGAAATGTTTCCCAAGACATGTTGAGTGTGGCTGGCTGGGTACGCTTCACAGATTCCCACCAGTAATCTTCCTCACCATGAAACATAAAGGTGGCGAATGGAACCTTCTGTTCTTCCGTGCATTCCAAGATATTGAATATCTTGGTAATTTGTTTGACCCACGTTTTCGCCTTAATCGGATCCAGCTTTCCCAAGAATTCTGTTGTTCCCAACTCCTTGAACTGCCTGGCTGTGACAAACCGCGCGTTGCTATCATTTCCACCCGTATTTTGTATAGGAGTTTCCCTCGTCTAATTTGGCATGAACTTCAAAAAGCTTCTAAATATCCCATCATTCATCGTTTGCTCGGTAGTGTTGTTTACAGGAGGAATATTGCCTTCCTGTTGCACGTTCTCTTGGTTGGTGATTGAAGGTTGTTCCACGGTCTCATACACTCCATTGTTAACGTTCTCAGCTGCCATTCTTAAAAATTGCCATAAAACAAGGATTAATTAAACAAATTAACATATCACATAATATCCATGTAACGACCGAGAAATTCAGATCCTTTGTAAAATAATTTAATAATGAATAAAATAATATTATTTTTTATTATTATGTGTTAGTAAGATAAATGTCGTTCTATAACCTAGAAACGTCGGAACGTCGTAGTATTTTAACTACATGAGAGAATTAAAGTGTTTGAATTTCCAAGACAAAAATAAAAGTTTTCTAAGACATTTTTCAAAAAACACTATTCATTGATTTCCGCTCGGGTATTATTTTTGAACTTCTGAGAAATACGTAACGTTATAATATCGAGGTGAGATGGATTATGTAATAATAATCTAACTATAGAAAACGTAATATTTTGCATGCGGACTTAAATGAAGAACGTTAATGATTAAAGACAAAAATGAATGGAATGGTGGATTTTGTAGGAAGTATAATTCCAATGAGAATTAAGGGGCAAGCCCAAGTTATGGTAAAGTTTAGCCAAGTATGGATTTATATGAAGCCCAAGTAAAGTAATACAAGCCCAATAGGAATAAGCTAAGTTATTTAACTTAAGCCCAATGTAATGATCCAATGGGTTAATCATGATCCATGGAGCAAACCATTTTGATGTGGGTTAACTTGGTGACCAAGAACTTTAAGTAATGACCAAGCGAAGGATAGGTTTTGTGGTGGCCAAGTAATATGAGTGATTAGCCAGTTTACTTAATTGTTAAGCAAATAAATAGTAAAGAGGTTAGTTAAGGAGGTGGGATGTTCTAATGTCCATTATGCCCTCACTTTGGATTTCCTATAAATAGAAGGCTAGGATTTTCATTTGTTGCTTGTTATTTTCAACCAACAACTTCTCTTATAAAGCAACTTATTGGTTAGAGAGAATAAGCACTTATAAGTCCAACATCCATTATTAGATTTCCAAGAAGAAGAAGTTAGTCATCAAAGGTAATGATCTTATGATCTTATATCTTCCATCTCTATCATTGTAGGATGATAAGAGAAGTGTAACTTAATGAACATGTATGCTAAAAACACTTAAGAAATTTGTGATTAATGGGCTTAAGTCGTATAATTTATGAATATGTAATTCAAACCGAAATAAGTTAGAACTTATGATGAACTTGTCATAGGATTGCCATATGAAGTTAGTATGTTTGATAAGATGTGAGAATGTTAATTAAAGGACTTAAATATATAATAAGTCATAAGGAATGAAAACTTGTAGTTTATAAGTTATTAAGTCATGAACTTATGAAGAATTAGTCAAAACATAGCTTAAAAATAAGTTGATCTAACTTATAGTTTAAAATGTTCATATGATGGTTGGAATCCATTTAGAATAATGATCAAATCGTTAGTAACGATGTTTCGTCGGAATTCACACGATTGGACGATAATCGTCGAATTCGTGAAATTCTCGGAATGGAAGTCAATTTTTGTGTTTGAACTCAAAAATGTTGGTTTTCGATGGAGACAAGTCATATTTGGCATTATAGAGTTGCGGACTCGAAAATGACCGGATTTCAACTTAGAACGAAGAAACGAGCGTTGAACGTTCACGAACATTTATCATTTTCGTTAAAAATGGACTAATAGGTGAATTTTTAGCAAACGAAGTCAAATAGATAAAATTCTTACATGAACGCGTAGAGTATGTAATTTGTGAACCGTAAGATTTTGAACGAGCCAATTCGGACTTATAACGAAGAAGTTACGAGTCCGGGAAGTTCGCAAAATTTAAAGTCTGTAAAAATTTTACGGTGCCGCGAGTTGGCGTCGCATGCCTTGACCCAAGGCATAGTATAGTTCTTGTTTGGGCGCCATATACAAAGATGCACGTATTTCTCAAAGTTTCAAGGCGCAGCCAAGTGACATATAACTCTGAGACTCATGCCCAGTATTGAAGTCCTGGTCCTAACCATCTGCAGAGTGGTAGCCAGTAGCCTAAGACATAGAGAAGGAAGGGTGGCGCCGCAGCGCCAGCCCTAGGGTTTTGATAAAGAAGGAAGTTTACAAGTATGAAATGAATGGTAACTCATTCGTAATGAACTAAGGAACTTAATGAAGCATTGTAAGGTATTGTTAAACCTTAATTATGTTACATAAGGGTTGAAGATAGTAATCAAACATGAACGTAATGTGAAGGTAAGAACGATATAACGAAAAGCCAGAACCAATAATAACAAATCTAAGTCATAATTAGATTGAGAAGAAGGGTAAGATTCATTAGGAACCATGTATGTTCATTCATAACCTAATGTGTTATGTGATGTTATCATTTACTGTAGAGACTTAAAGACTTAAACGAGAACGTGTTATTAACTGTAGCAGACGCTAAAGGCAAGTATTCTAACCCTTGTTCCAGTTCAATCTGGACAAGCTTTGTAATTCATATATTCGTACATGAAGTATTGTATGACGAAGTCTAAGCCAACTCTTTCGGCTAGACTTATATTATGTTTCTATCAAGCATGGTCAATGTTTACCAAGTTATATTGGTGTGGTTTTCAAATGAAGACTGAGTATGCTAAAAATGTTTTGTCGTCAAACGACAGGCACGTGAGGTTGCCACAACTTAAACGTACATACGTTTAATGAATGTAGTGTTGATCAACATAGAGTACTATAGGCTGATCACCTAGATGTGCTCATAAGAAATATCGGACTTACGGACTTTGTGTCGGGATGTCCTTTCTAAAAGAACTTATGAAATGCTTAAGGTCTTGGACCGAAAATTGATATTTTACTGAATATTGTTGTTGTAAAACGTTTTGAAGGAAAAGAAGTGCTATTTTGAATTATCGTTAGTACTTCGTAACTATTGTTCAGTTATTAAAGATATATGATTCCTATGTTTTAAGCATGTTGCTTATTAGAATTGTTGTACTTGTTGGGCTAGTCATACTCACTCTTGCTTGAACCACATGAACACAGCTAAGATCGAACAGACCGAAGGCTCCAGCAAGGATAAAGGCAAGGCGAAGATGAACCCGTAGAATACTTATGTAATAGTATATGGTGAATGATTGTAATATATTTGATATTATGACAAGAAAATGTAATGGTTATAAAGAACCTGGGGGAATGTTAATATTATTTTGATTATATAGAAGACATATTTTCAATTGAATATATGTGTGAATGGTAGTACCGTGTAACACCATCTGTCGAGTTGGAAGATACCTGGATTTGGGGACGTCACAGGTTGGTATCAAAGCATTAGGTTATAAAACTTAAGGGGGGATTAAAAACCTTAAGTCATAACCTTAATAGAAGTCAAAGAAGTAAAAGAAGAAAATAACCTTATAAAAATGCATTATGAATATGTTATGTGTTTTTATTATTCTACTGACATGTACTAATCAACTTAATTGTTTTGTGTAGATGTCAAGAGTAAATGGAATGCATTTAGATGGACAGGTAGTTAGTGAGGAATTAGTTAACCAAATAGAGGTTATACCTAATCCCATAGCAGAAGAGCCCGAGATAGTTGTCATTGAGTCTGGAGACCTAGAGGATCCCGATCTCATGTTCGTGTTCGATGGCATGATAGAAGAGGAGGTGGAGGTAATGTCCTTTAACCCGGTAGCTATAACAGCAAAGATGGCTCCTGGGGAGTCAATGATGTCATTATTTATGTCAGTGTTGGATAGAAAAATCCATTATTGTCAGGAGGTTAAGGAGCTGAAGGCAGAGCTCCAGGCTGTTATAGAGGACAAGACGGATGTGGAGTCCATGTGGGAATTGGAGCACAACGAGAGGATTTTGGCCAAGGACAAGGTCCATGAGCTGAAACATGAGGTTTTTGAGCTCAAGGAGGAGTTAATGACCAAACAGCAGAAGATAGGGATAATGTCCTATATTCATAAGAGTTCCCATACAGATTTCCAGCAGCAAGTAGCTGGTTATCCTGTAGAGGCAGGGCAGATGCGACATACTATCAGCCGTGATATTATTGTCGGTCTTGCCAAGGCAGATTTTGATAATGCCTTAAGGCAGATGTAATCTATTAGTGGATAGAGTAGTTAGGTATGTAAATATTTTATATCCAATAGTGACATTAAACCCTCTTTTATATAACAAAGGGTAGTCTTTTGTAAATCCCAATTTTTGAAAAGCAATAGCGGGAAAGTAATGTAATCATCTTAGGCTGTGTAATGTAAACGATGTAGTATTATACTACAATGAATGAATGAATATAAGACTTTTTATGGAACACAATGAGCAATGGATGTTGAAGTTGTTGTTTAATATCGAATAATAACTAATAAAGAAAGGAATAATAACGAAATATGTTGTTTATTGTATAAGCAAAATGCCGCCAAGAAGAGTACAACGTAATCAAGGAGCTAATGTAAACCAACCGGAGGGAGGTCCGGTTAACCCTATGCAGGAGTTTGTTAATCTTTTAACAGCCGCATTTAATAGAAATGGGGCTAATATCCTCATAAATCTGGTCATACTTTTAACATGACAGTCCAAGATGCGGTTGCATCAGGGGACGTCGTCGCAGGTATTATTCCGATCAACGACATCAATGCTTACGTGTTGTTTGATTCGTGTGCTACTTGTTCATTTATAACATGTTATTTTGCTAGACGATTAAGATTACTTCCCGAAAAGTTGTCTATACCTTTAAATATTAAGGTAGCCAATGAAGAAATAATTCTTGTTGAAGATGTTCATAGGAGTTGTTGCGTAGATATATGTGGTTGTAAATTATCGGTAGATTTGATACCGATAAAGTTAGGAGAATTCGATGTAATTCTCGAAATGGATTGGTTAGTTAACCATGGGGTAATTATAGATTGTCAGAAGAAATGTGTGAACCTTAGAACGTTAAAACAACCACAGATAGTATTTTACGGGAATAGATCGTTGGGACGTTCTTGTTGTCTAACCATGACATAAACTAGGAAATTATTGAGGAAGGAATGTGTTGATTATCTGTGTCATGTTGTTGATACCCAGAGAGTGGTAGCAATCATGGAAAAAATACCTATAGTTAGAGAATTGACCGATGTATTTCCAAGTGAACTGCCGAGTCTTCCGCCGGATAGGGAGACTGAGTTTGTAATAGACATCGTGCCATGAGTGGCACCAGTTTCCAGGGCACCGTATCGTATAGCGCTAGTGGAAATGAAGGAGTTAATGGTGCAGTTACAAGAACTATTGGACAGGAAGTACATTCAACCGAGTGTTTCGCCGTGGGGAGCACCAGTACTATTTGTCAAGAAGAAGGATGGATCGTTAAGACTTTGTATTGACTACCGGAACAAGTTAACGATAAGGAATAAATACCCATTGCCCAAGATCGATGGTCTCTTTGATCAATTGAAAGGGGCTAAGTATTTTTCTAAAATAAATTTAAGAACGGGGTATCATCAGTTAAAGGTTAGGAAGGAGGATGTACCAAAGACAACATTCAGGACTTGTTATGGTCATTACGAGTTTCTACTGATGTCATTTGGGTTGAATAATGCACCAGCTGCATTTATGGATATGATGAACAGAGTGTTCAAACAATATTTGGACAAGTTCATCGTAGTGTTTATCGATGATATTCTAGTCTATTCTAAGATGCCAGAAGATCATACTGAACACCTAATATTAGTGTTGGAGACACTAAGGAAGGAGAAATTGTATGCGAAGTTCATTAAGTGTGAATTTTGGTTAGAAAAGGTACAATTTTGAGGTCATGTTATTGACCATGAGGGGATGTCAATAGATCCAACGAAGGTGGAAGCTGTGATGAATTGGGAACAACCGAAAATGCTGACTGAGGTGCGGAGTTTCCTAGGGTTAGCGGGTTACTATCGGAGATTCATCCTGGATTTTTTCAAGAGAGCTAGTCCGTTGACTAACTTGACAAGGAAGACGATAAAATATGTTTGGACGAATAAATACAAGGACAATTTTCAAGAACTGAAGAAGAGGTTGAGTGAAGCGCCTGTTTTGTCATTACCTGATGACACAGGAAATTTCGTAGTTTATAGCGATGCTTCGCATAGAGGACTTGGTTGCGTGCTCATGCAGCATGCCAAGGTCATTGCGTATACATCAAGGCAGTTGAAGGATTATGAGAAAGTTTACCCTACTCATGAGCTAGAACTGAACGTAGTAGTTTTTGCATTAAAGATATGGAGACATTATATTTACAAAGAAAAATGTGAGATATACACGGACTGTGAGACCCCAAATTTTATTAATAAAGATTTAAATTTCTCGAAATATTTTTTTGAATATTATGGTGTGGATTTGATATAATGTTATAGTTGTGGGTAATATTTATAAATTTTTCAAAGTAAGCAAGTTATAAAATATTTGTTTGGTCGGGGAATATTCTTTTTATCGGGGAATATCCGTATGACGGCACAATCATTAGTGGACCCCACAACGGAAGTATTGTCCTAGTAAGAAAACGACAGAATTATCATTTTATAAAAATAACGGCGAAAGTGTTACCGTTAAAACTGTTTAACTACCCTAGTAAAAAGTACGATGTCTGGCGTGGTTACATAGTAGCACACGGTATTGATTATTGATGCTTACGCAAGAAGTCACTCAGTTATACTCAATTATTGCTACAGTAATTACTGCATCATATCTCTCATATTATTGATTCAATTATTCTCACAGTATCATCTGCATAATATGATATATTATTAAATCAATAATTGAGGCAATGAAAGTTATTCATATTATTATTTGCAATATTGACAATGTCTAGAAGTTCTGTCAAGTAGAGGTTTGGTCACCTAATTGTGCGCCAATAAGGAAAATCCTTATCGGAAAGCCCCCTCTTTCCTGGGAACGACCTGGTTGTTAAATATTGTGAGTTATAATATTAATGATGAATAAGTTTGTGTTGATTAAAGATGAAATTGATAGTTCCATTGTGTTGAAATTATTAGTGTTAGTGAAAATCGACATTTATTTCGATAATAATTGATGTTTGGAGGTTATATTGACCAATCGGGTAATTAACTGGATAAATGAGCAATTAATTGCTATTGATTCACATGATTATAACTATTTATTCACATGTGTGTACTATTGATTCACATTCATTTACTATTAGGGGAGTTGGTGCAAGATTGATAATACTTCCATGACTAAGTTAAAAATGGAGGTATAGATGGAGGTACTATACTGTAATTCATATTTTCACATGTTTAGAACTATTGATTTACATGATTTACAATTGATTCACATGATTTACTATTAGGGGAGATGGTGCAAGTTTGATAATAATTGCAGGACTAAATTAAAAATAAAGGAAAAGATGAAGGTTTTATTCTGTAATATTTTGAGCCCCAAAACGTTCAATTATCGAAACTATATTTTCATATAAATAGAAGCTCATTCTTCCTTCATTTCTCACCAATTCACTAAAGCTATAGAGCAATTATTATAAAGTGAAATTATAGAGAGAAAGAAGAAGAGAAGTCTGCTACCTCACTATTCCAATATCCAGTCTTCTTTTGAGGTGAGGGGTATTATTCTTTCGTATTCATGAAGGGAGTTATTTTCTTTCAATACTCATAAGGGTTGTTATTCCATTCTTTATTATTATGTTGGAATAACTTTATCTATCTAAATCGCATACATGGTAAAATTCTTACATTATTCCATTCTTTATTATTACATTTGGAATAACTTTTATCTGCATCTTGATCTATCTCATGTACAGTGAATTCTATTGTTATTCCATTCTTTATTAGTCTATTGGAATATCCTTTTTGTGCGGATTACACATGACCTGGTTCCGTTCTTTATTATTCTGTTGGAATATCATGTCTGTGCGGATTATGCATGACCTAGTTCATTCTTTATTATTCTATTGGAATAACCAGTTTGTGCGGTCTATCGCATGCACGTGAATTTTAACATTATTCCATTCTTTATTATTACATTGGAATAACTTTGTCTCACGCGACTCTGCATGCATAGTGAATTCTTCTGTTATTCCATTCTTTATTATTCTGTTGGAATAACATATCTATGTGGATTACAGCATGCATGGTGAATGATCCTTCGCATTCATTCTTTATTAAATTGTGGAAATGATCTGTCTACGTGGATTACAACATGACGGGTGAAAATCCATTTGCAATATCGTATATTCTATTATACTCGTCTGAGATATCATTTCTTTTGTACTCGTTATGAAATATCATTTTCTTTGGTATTTTTCTTTTACGAGTTACTATTCATAGGTTACTATTCACCCGGTTACTATTCACTCTAGTATTATTCACTCGGGTATTCGGGGCACTTTTCATTCTGGAGTACTATTCACGAGTTACTATTCACAGGTTACTATTCACCAGATTACTATTCAGCCAAATATTATTCACTCGGGTATTTGGAGTACTTTTCATGTCGAGGTACTATTCACGAGGTACTATTCCCGAAGTACTATTCACATGGTACTATTCATGGGGTACTATTTAGCCAAAAAATATATTATTTTCTGTCCAAATTATTTTTGGTACATGAATATTATTCTTGAATTTTACTCTACAAAGCAGTACCATGTTGACAATTTGTATATCTTTAAACTCTGAATAAATTTAAAGTCTTTTATCCTTGATTTTGTTTGATTTGATTTCGGTTGATTATTGCTTATATCATTGTCATCATCCTCATACCTATATTGTGATGAAAGTGATATTTGGCTTACGTGCATAGATGGACTTGGTATGATTATGATCAGGGATTATTCGGTATAATCATGACCGTAATATGACGAATGATGTGGTAAAAGTCCTCATTGACATGTAGTTCATTGATGGACAGTTGTTGGTATGATTATGACCAGGGATTATTTGGTATAATCATGACCATTGATGATTACATGAATATCCTTGGTCGTGGTGTAGGGTTGATTCGATTTTATTTATTAAGCTTAGTCTCAGCGATAAAGTTGATGAAAAACTTTTTAAATCATAAAAGATAGCAGATTTTATGCTCTACTTGACTCTTCTAATGGATTGCTTATTTTCGCTGCAGTTGTTGATCTAAAACTTGTTGTCTATTGTATTCTATCAGTTGTTATATTGTTGAAGGCTAAGGATAATTTATTCTGCATTATCTTAGTCATAATATTTCTTACTGGGTTAGTTGAGCTCACCCTTTCTTTCATTATTCTCTTCAGGAAATGAGAATATAGATGGGACGAGTCGGGAAATGGAGTGATGGCCCAGGATAAATGTTTTTTGTAGTCCTCACTATTCTCTGAAATAGTGTGGCAATAAATGTAATGAGGACTCCATTGAGTGTGGATATTGTCTAGATGACAATATTCTTATTAAAACTCTCAGTTTATGTTTTGTCGTATTTTACACGACAGTTGTATTATTGAGTTGTATTTGATTTATGTACCATGTATTTGGCGACTCAAGATGGGTGACGTATACCTATTTTGGGGGCATCACAGTTGGTATCAAAGCTTTGGGATATGATCCCTGGCTGAGATGTGAGACAAGAACTAGGAGGGGAGAGATGGGGAATTACTTCGTTAGTATGACCAACCTAAGTTTATTTGGTATTTAATTGGTCGGTCAGAGTATAGGGATAATATGTGATATGTCAATTAACCCTTGTTTTGTGGCAGTGTTTGAAAATGGCATCTGAAAATGTTGAGATCAGTAATGAAGCACATGAGACCGTTGAGTCACCAACGATCAATACCCAGGATAATGTGCAACAGGAAGACAATATTCCTCAGGTAAATAACAACACCGATCAGATGATGAATGATGGGATGATCAGAGGCTTTATGCAATTCATGCAATATCAGGCGAGAGAGATTCCTGTTCAAAATGCAGGTGGAAACACTGGCAACTCTCGGATGGTCATTGCTAAGCATTTCAAGGAGCTGGGACCGCCAGAGTTTTTGGGAAAGCCAGAACCACTTAAGGCGGAGACGTGGTTAAAGTAGATCCCCAAGATATTTGATGTCTTGGGATGCTCCGAGGAGCAAAAGGTTCCCTTTGCCACCTTTATGTTGCGTGAAGAGGTAGATTACTGGTGGGAATATGTAAAACGTACCCAGCCTAATGCACTCAAGATGTCTTGGGAGAAGTTACAAGAGCTGTTCAACGAAAAGTACTTTCCCGAAAGTATTCATCACATGAAGGATGTGGAATTCATCAAGTTGGAGCAAAACAATATGACCGTGTAGCAATACGAGGCTAAATTTGCGGAGTTATCCCAATTTGCATCCCATTTGGTTGATAATGAGGAGTGAATGACGCGAATGTTTTTAAGAGGTTTGAAACCCGATATACGTCAATACCTCATTTCTCACAAACTTTGTTTATATTCAGATGTAGTAAATATGGCTCAGTTATTGGAGAGCGATAATGAGCGCATGAACCAAAAGGTAATGACCAAAGAACACGATAATAATCGTATTACCCGGTGTACTTGCCATCGAGAAATGATAACCATCGTGGGGGAAATTATCATGCCAAGAATGGTAACCACTTCGGTGGTAATCATGGCCAAGATAATAAAAGTGGAAAATTCAAGAAGAGAAGATTTAACGATGATGGGAAGACGTCGGCAGCAGCACCAACACCAGCAAAAAATTCTAGGGGAGGAGAACGACCGCCAGTTAGATGCTACAGATGCGGAGAGCAGGGACACATAAGTCCAAACTATTCACAGCCTTCCAAGGTATGTTTTAGTTGTGGAAAAGACGGTCACATAGCTCGATTTTGTCCTGTAGCAAAATCAAGTCCAGTTGGGATGGTGGCACCAAAGGTGGATATGGACAAAACAAAGTCAGTGGTTTCAGGGAGAGCTTTTTTTGTGAGTTCTCAAAAAGCGAGTAACCCGAACGATGTTAGCACGGGTTAGTTAATTATAAATTCTTGCGAAGTCTTTACCTTATTAGATACCGGTTCTACCCATTATTTTATCTCTCTTACTTGCGCTCAACATTTAAATTTGACCCTAAAGAAGTTAGACTTTAACTTATTGGTTGAAACATGGTTAGTAGAAACATTCGTTACCTCAACTATATATAAATCTTGTTGATTCAAATAGACACTTTCACGTTACCTGTCGATCTTATCTCTTTGAAAATACTTGCCTTTGATGTGATTTTAGGAATCGATTAGTTAACTACTCATCAAGCTTTTTGTAAGGTTGTTAGCTTTCATATTCCTAACCAACCTGTTTTGCGAATTCAAGCAACCAAACCACTAATGTGGCGCCCGCAAAATAGGTCCACACGACCCATTCTGAGTCGCCAGATATCATACTATAGAAATCAAATACAAACTTCATTTATACAACTGTTGAACTGTCGTACAGAATACTACCACAGTTAAACTGTGAGTTTTAATACAAATGTATGTAACTCTCATGGTGCCTCGACCACAACCTTACAATGGTACTTTACATAAAAGTACAGTCAAAAACTATTTTAGAAATTAAAATCTTTAAGAAGTGCTCAAGGAAACATTCGTACATAGGAGGCCATGGATCTAAGTTATGATAGATATCATATGTCCAGAGAATTATCCTTGGTTGACCCAATAGACCCCAAAGAAAAATGAGAAGATTATTATCATGTTCTTTCCAATGGTGAGTCTTCTCTTGACATATAACTATCTCCAACGTTTGCAATTGAACATTATGTTTCAACCAAACTCCAAGATCATATAGGTAGTGCTCGTAGATATACTCAGCAAGTGGATGTGCACAACCCTGTCATATGATAACACGAGGTTGTATGCCATTAGACATCTTGTATGATAATGACAAAACACCCTTCCAAAGTTGGGTTCACCTCACCCTATTTGGTTCACCAAAATTAAATATCAAATGACGTATACAATACGATACACTTATCTAAAGTTCTCAATAAAATTATTTTTATACTATTTAGGGAGAACCTCAACAGCTATAGACCACCGTTCTATTCTCTTATTACCCCCGCTCGACCTAGCTACACTCTTATTACCTAAAAGGAATTGTGAAGTAAAAAGGGTGAGCATAACTAGCCCAGTAAAGAATATCATGACAAAAATATAATTTACATCATCAATAGCCTTCATCAGTAAAAAATTAGAGATTTAGAACATATGGTAGATTATAAAACTTTTCAACCATAGTTACAGCAGAACGAGCAATCCATTAGAAGAGTCAAATAGACCATTAGGTCTATTATCTTCTCCATGTTAAAAGTCCACCAATAATGTCTTATCCCTGTAACATCAATCAACAATTCCTGTCCACAATCATATGAATAACTCATAATCATAATTGTGATCCTCTACGCCCCCAGGACGAAGATAATTTTCATCACCTATCTCCACCTGAAACATCAAAAATCATGGTTATACCAAATCACAATTCCTGCTTATAATCATACTAATAAATTCATCTTTGCACTACGGCCAAAGATATTCATTAACAATTCATCTTTGCACTACAGGCCAAAGACATACAACTGTATTTTAGAAGTGTCAAGTAGAGCATGATATCTACTATCTTTTACGAATTAAAAGTGTATAATCAATATGTTATCGATGAGACTCAGCTTTATAAATAATCCACATCATCGAATCATCCTTGCACTACGGCCAAGGATATTCATGTAATCATCAATGGTCATGATTATAACGAATAATCCCTGGTTATAATCATACCAATAACTATCCATCAATGCACTACGGGCCAATGAGGACTTTTACCACATCATCTATAACATTACGGGTCATGATTATACTGAATGATCCCTAGTCATAATCATACCAATAAATAGTTCATCTATGCACATAAGCTAAAGATACTCATCAATTAATAGTTCATCTTTGCACGTAAGCCAAAGATATACAACTGTAAAACCAATAATCAACAGTCCATCTTTGCACGTGAGCCAAAGATATACAACTATAAAACCAATAATCAACAGTCCATCTTTTCACGTGAGCCAAAGATATACAACTGTAAAACCAATAATCAATAGTCCATCTTTGCACGTGAGCTAAAGATGACTTTCATCATAATATAAGCTTGAGGATGATGACAATGATATAAGCATTAATCAAACGAAATCAAGGATAAATATTAAAGACTTTAAATTTATCCAGAGTTTAAAAATATCCAAATTGTCAACATGATACTGCTTTGTGGAGTAAAATTCAAGAATAATATTTATATACCAAAAAATAATTTGGACAGAAAAGAAATATATTTTTTGGGTAAATAGTACCCCGCAATAGTACCCTATGAATAGTACTTCGGGAATAGTACCTCGTGAATAGTATCCTGGCATGAAAAGTACTCCAAATACCCGAGTGAATAATATTCGGGTGAATAGTAACCCGTGAATAGTAACTTGTGAATAGTACTCCAACACGAAAAGTGCCCCGAATACTTGAGTGAATAACCCGTGAATAGTAACTCGTAAAAAAAATACCAAAGAAAATGATATTCCACGACGAGTACAAAATAAATGATATCTCATATGAGTATAATAGAATATACGAAACTGCAAATGGATTTTCACCCGCCATGCGGTAATCCACGTAGACAGATCTTTTCCAAAATTTAATAAAAAATGAATACGAAGGATCATTCATCATGCCTACGGTAATCCACATAGACAGGTTATTCCAACAGAATAATAAAGAATGGAATAACAACTAAATTCACCAAGCATGCGATGAGATAGCATCAGACAAGTTATTCCAATGAATAATAAAGAATGGAATAACAAAAAAAAATCACCGAGCATGCGATAGACCGCAAGATGCATGAGTTATTCTAACGAAATAATAAATAATGGAGCGAGTCATGCATGATCCCATGCTGCATGAGATATTTCAATGAATAATAAAGAATGGAACCAAAGTTATCGTAATCCACACGGCCGGGATATTCCAATAGAATAATAAAGAATGGAATAACAATAGAATTCACGGGCATGCGATAAACCGCATGCAGACGAGTTATTACAACGAGAATAATAAAGAATGGAACCGAATCATGCGTAATCCGCATGCAGATGAGGATATTCCAATAGAATAATAAAGAATGGAACCAGGTCATGCGTAATCCGTACATACAGGATATTCCAATAGAATAATAAAGAATGGAATAACAACAGAATTCACCAGGCATGCGATAGACCGCACAGATAGGTTATTCCAACAGAATAATAAAGAACGGAATAACAACCCTTACGAGTATTAAAAGTAAATAACTCTCTTCATGAATACGAAAGAATAATACCCCTTATCTCAGAAGAAACTGGATACAGGAATAATGTGGTAGCAAACTTGTAACAACCCCAAAATAGGTCCATTCCATCCAACCCATTCTGAGTCGCCAAATACATGGTACAGAAAAACAACTACAACTTTATTACAACAATTGTCGTGCAAAATACAACAACACATATCTTTGTGAGTTTGGATACAAATATATACCAACCAGAAGATGTACGTTACAATGACACCTTACATAAAGGTATAGTCAAAAAACTGTTTTTAGAAATTAGAATCTTTGGGAAGTGCTCAAGGAAACCTTCGTGCGTATGGGAGGCCATGCTTTTAGGTTATGGTAGATATCATATGGCCATAGAATTATCCTTGGTTGACCCAATAGACCCCAAAGAAAAACGAGAAGATTACTATCATATTCTTCCCAATGGCGAGTCTTCTCTTGACATATCATTATCTCCACTATCTCTAATTTGGTATTATACTCCAAACAAACACCAAGATTATATAGGTAGTGCTTGTAAATATACTCGACAAGTGGATGAGCACAACCATGTCTTATGATAACACGAGTTTGTATGTGCATTAGACATCTTGTATGATAGTGACAAAACACCCTTCCAAAGTTGGGTTAGCCTCACCCTATTTAATTCACCAAAAATAACTATTAAATGATGTATAAAATACAACACACTAAAGCCCTCAATAAAATTATTTTCATACTCTTTAGGGGAGAACCTCAACAACTATAGACCACCGCTCTATTCCTTGTTATCCCCGCCAACCCCACTACACTTTTATTACACGAAAGGAATTGTGAAGTAAAAGGGTGAGCACAACTAGCTCGATAAAGAATATTATGACTAAAGATAAATAAATTATCAATAGTCTTCATCAAGAATGAATCGAGATTTAGAACATATGGTAGATGATAAAACTTTTCAACCATAGTTGCGGTGAACGAAGCAATCCATTAAAAGAGTCAAATAGACTATAAAGTCTATTATCTTCTCACGTTAAAAGTCCACCAACAATATTTTATCCTCAGTAACATCAATCAACAGTTCCTTTCCACAATCATATGAATAACTCATAATCATAATTGTGATTCTAAATTCCTCTTCTCATCCGGACGAAAGATAATTTTCATCACCGTCTTTACTCTCGAAACATCAAATATCATGGTTATACCAAATCACGCCTCTGTTCATAATCATACTAATAAATTCATCTTTGCACCACGGGCCAAAGATATTCATCAACAGCTCATCTTTACACTACAAAGCTAAAGATATTCAACAACAGTCATCTTTGCATTACGAGCCAAAGATATTCATCAATAATTCATCTTTGCACTACAGGCTAAAGATATTCAACAACAGGTCATCTTTGCATTACGAGCCAAAGATATTCATCAATAATTCATCTTTGCACTACAGGCTAAAGATATTCAACAACAGATCATCTTTGCATTACGAGCCAAAGATATTCATCAATAATTCATCTTTGCACTACAGGCTAAAGATATTCAACAACAGGTCATCTTTGCATTACGAGCAAAGATATTCATCAATAATTCATCTTTGCACTACAAGCTAAAGATATTCAACAACAGGTCATCTTTGCATTACGAGCCAAAGATATTCATATATCAAAGAAATACATAATCATTTCAGAAGTTATATAACAATAATTATAACCATGTTGATCAATTCACCTTTGCACTTAAGTTAAAAATATTCAATTGTAAATTCAATGGTCATGATCATACCAGTCAACAATTCAACTTTTGCATTACTGGCCAAAGAGAACCTATGGTCACGATCATACCAATAATCTACCCATCTTTAAACTCAAGTCAAAGAGAAATATCATCATTAGAGTTATAAGAATGTTATATAAAAATAATAAAATCAAAACATGGTTTTAATTTCAAGAGTAAGATTCATAAATCAACGATAATTTGGTCAGAAAAAGAAACCAATTTTATTGTGAATAGTACCCGTGAATAGTAACTCGTGAATAGTAACTCGTGAATAGTACTCCGTATTCGTACATAGTACCGTATACGTAAATAATGTCATATACATAAATAGTGTCATATATATGAATAATGTATAGTATCGTGAATAGTAACCCCACTCAAAAAGGTAAAATTCCACAATAAAATCCATACCAATATTGCGATATAATGATATTGAAAGAATAACATCATTATGAAGAAAATAACATTCCTTACAATCCCTTACAATCCCTTAAAATCCTTACTATCCTTACTATCCCTTACCTCAAAAGAGCAAAGACTTACGACGGGATATCTATAATATTTGAAGGAAACTTGCAGCGATGAATATCAACTCACAAAGTATCTAAATACTCACAAATTACACTCAATAATTTAGAGAGAAAGAGAAAAGCTTATGTTTCTGGTGTGATTTTCAATTCTAACTTAGCCCTCTATTTATAGGAAAATTTTAGCAGACTTGACCTGCAACCTGATGGCTTTACCTGCTACTATTCCCACTCACCACATTTAAAAATTTAATTGAGCACATTTCTCACCAATCAAAAGTGGGGCCCACCAATTCTAGAATTTTCCACCAAAATCATTTATAACCTAATTTCCGAATCAGTCACCTCTTAAAATTCATAACAAATTATACGCTCATTTTTAACGGTTCAAAATTTGTGGACATATACTCAACTTATATATGTATAACATATCCAAAAATTACAACGATCCAACGGTCAGATTAAATATTATAACTCACACAATAAAGCTGTAAGAACACTGATTTTATCTTTTAATACCTCTAATCTGACAAAATACTGATAAAATACCTCAACATTAATTCCTTCATTTATAACCACATAAATAAATCCATCATTTATATCCACATCAAATAAATATTTTCTTATCATATGAATCAATAATTAATTATTCACAAATAATATTACGTAATCACATTTATGATGACCAGGTAGTTCTCTCAGAAAGAGGGGGCTTCGAATAAGAATTTCTCCTTCTTGGTAGCCAAGCAATTAGGTGACCAAACCTCTCCTTGATGTAACTTTCTAGACATTGCCAATAATGCTATCTAATAATATTATTCAAATAATATGAATTATTGATCCGATAATGGAAATCTTGTGCAATGATAATTATTGAACAACAATAATATAAAATATCAACACGACAAATTATTGAATCAATAAAATAAAATATTGAGCGAGAATTCATAACAATTATTGAGTAGTGCCTTCTCGTAAGAAGAATCAATAATTGAAAAAATACTATCTGCAATACTGGTGTGTTCTCACGTCAACAACGCCAGTATTACTTTACTTTACCAACCGGTATTCCAACAATTGTTAATCTAGAACGATTACGCCGTTATTTATAAAACTCAAATTTGTCATTTTCTCCATCCGAGCGCTTATTACATTATGGGGCCCACAAATGATCAACTTGCCGTCATCGTCTAATATTCTCCGACGAAAGAATATTCCACGACTAAGCGAATATTCCCCGACAACAATGAATATTTTATAACCACTTGCGTATTTTGAAAAAAAATCATATATCACCCTTAACTTTAACCTTTTATCAATTTAACCATTTACTGAATAGTAATTATAAGAAAAATTGAATACCTTTATTTCATAAAATTCGGGGTCTTACAAAACTTCTCTTCTTCTTTCTCTCTATAATTTCTCTATATTAATTTCTCTTGTGAGACTTAGTGAATTGGTGAAAAATAATGAAGGAATGAGCTTCTACTTATAGGAAAATATAGTTTCGATAATTGCACATTTTAGGGCGCAAAATATTACAGTACAATACCTTCAACTTTTCCTTCATTTTTAATTTAGTCATGCAAGTATTATAAAACTTGCACCACCTCCCCTAATAGTAAATCATGTGAATCAATAGTAAATCATGTGACTCAATAGTTCTAAACATGTAAAAAAATTAATTATAGTATAGTACCTTTATCTATACCTCCATTTTTAACTTAGTCATGCAAGTATTATCAAACTTGCACCAACTCCCCTAATAGTAAATGAATGTGATTCAATAGTACACACATGTGAACAAATAGTTATAATCATGTGAATTAATAGCAATTAATTGCTCATTTATCAGATTAATTACCCGATTGGTCAATATAACTTCCAGACATCAATTATTATTGAAATAAATGTCGGTTTCCACTAACACTAATAATCCCAACACAATGAAACTATCAATTTCATCATTAATCGACATGAACTTATTCATCATTAATATTATAACTCACAATATTTAACAACCAGGTCGTTCCTAGGAAAGAGGGGGCTTTTCGATAAAGATTTCTCCTTATTGGCGCGCAATTAGGTGACCAAATCTCTCATTGACAGAACTTCTAGATATTGTCAATATTGCAAATAATAATATAAATAACTTTTCCATCTCAATTATTGAATTAATAATATATCATATTATGTAGATGATACTGTGACAATAATTGAATCAATAATATGAGAGATATGATGCGTGAATTACATCGTAGCAATAATTGAGTATAACCGAGTGACTTCTTACGTAAGCATCAATAATCAATACTGGTAGTGCTACTATGCAACCACGCCAGCGTATTCTTTCTTTTACTACCGGGTAGTTCAACGGTTTTAACGATAATACTTTTCATTTGTTATTTTATAAAAGATAATTATGTCATTTTCTTACTACGACAATACTTCTGTTGTGGGGTACTCCAATGATTGTGCCGTCCTACGGATATTCCCCGACAAAAAGAATATTCCCCGACCAAACGAATATTTTATAACAACTTGCATACTTTGAAATTTTTTTCACATATCACCCTTAACTTTACCTTTTATCAATTTAACCATTTACTAAATAGAATAATTATAAGAAAATTGACTACTTTCATTACATAAAATTTGGGGTCTCACAATCTCCCCTCCTTATAAAATTTTGCCCTCGAAATTTACGTACCTGGTAGTTTGAAGAGATAAGAATACCTTGCTTTCTTTTTGGATTGTACCTTCCCGGTTATTTCCTTTGTATCATGATTTTCCCATTGCTCATCTCCTGTATTTCAGATATCATTCTAGAATATACCTTCATAACAAATGTTAATTGACATATCACAATTTGTCAACTTATCAAGTAAACAATTTTAGCTAAGGTAAGTCACACACTAGCGAAGTATATTACTCGTCTCTCCCCTACAAGTTCTTGACTCATATCTCCGCCAGCGACCATATCCCTAAGCTCTAATACCATTTGTGACGCCCCCAAAATAGGTCCACACGACCCATTCTAAGTCACCAGATATCATACTATAAAAACCAAATACAAACTTCATTTATACAAATGTTGAACTATCGTGCAGAATACGACCACAATTAAACTGTGAGTTTTAATACAAATGTATGTAACTCTCATGGTGCCTCGACCACAACCTTACAATGGTACTTTACATAAAAGTACAGTCAAAAAACTGTTTTAGAAATTAAAATCTTTAGGAAGTGCTCAAGGAAACCTTTGTACATAGGAGGCCATGAATCTAAGTTATGATAGATATCATATGTCCAGAGAATTATCCTTGGTTGACCCAATAGACCCCAAAGAAAAACGAGAAGATTACTATCATGTTCTTTCTAATGGTGAGTCTTCTCTTGACATATAACTATCTCCACTGTTTGCAATTGAACATTATGTTACAACCAAACTCCAAGATCATATAGGTAGTGCTCGTAGATATACTCAGCAAGTGGGTGTGCACAACCTTTTCTTATGATAACAGGAGATTGTATGTCATTAGACATCTTATATGATAGTGACAAAACACCCTTCCAAAGTTGGGTTCGCCTCACCCTATTTGGTTCACCAATATTAAATATCAAATAACGTATACAATACGATACACTTATCTAAAGTTCTCAATAAAATTATTTCCATACAATTTAGGGAGAACCTCAACAGCTATAGACCACCGTTCTATTCTCCTGTTACCCCCGCTCGACCTAGCTGCACTCTTATTACCTGAAAGGAATTGTGAAGCAAAAAGGGTGAGCCCAACTAGCCCAATAAAAAATATCATGACTAAAGATAATTTACATCATCAATAGCATTCATCAGTAATAAATCAGAGATTTATAACATATGGTAGATGATAAAACTTTTCAACCATAGTTGCAGCGGAACGAGCAATCCATTAGAATAGTCAAATAGACCATTAGGTTTATTATCTTCTCCATGTTAAAAGTCCACCAATAATATTTTATCCCTGTAACATCAATCAACAATTTTTGTCCACAATCATATGAATAACTTATAATCATAATTGTGATCCTCTTCGCACCCAGGACGAAGATTGTAATAATCCAAGATTTTGTTTGTAATTTAAAATATTTATAAAATTAAATAAATATTTTATTGATGAAGTTGTTGTTTTGTAATTTAAAATATTTCTTAAATTAAATAAGTGTTCTATTTATGTGGTTGTTATTAGTAGGTTTGTGTGAATTAAATTTATTAGACAACACTCTAATAAATATTTTATAAATATTGTTGTTTTAATTTAATAATTATAGTGATATGTTAATTTATTAAATAAAATTATAATGAGATTATAATTTTGTGATATTTGGATTAAGTGGGAAAATTTGTTTAGTATGTTGTAATTGGTTATTTAACTAATGTTGAATATGGAGGTGTAAATATGAGATTTTAAATTATAGTGTAAGTGGTTTATTAAAAGAAAATTAAAGTAATTTTTAATTGATTTAACCAAACAAGGCTTAAAATATTAAGTCTTTATTTTAAAGACTTTTTGCCAAACAAAGCCTTATGGCTTTTGGATTTTTGAATTTTAATAAAATAAATTAAAATAATAAATATAATATATACGTTTATTTTTGGTAACTGTCATAACAATTAGTATGCGTATTTAGATTTTAGCAGTTTTATGTTTACACTTGGCCATATTAGTTTTCTTTACGCATACTTGGCTAAGTCTGAGAGTTCAGAGAATTGAGAATTGAGAGAAATTGAGAGAAAGCCTAATGATTACTAGCAGTTTCAGTGATTTAGCAAGGATTTCTAAGCAACAAAAAGGTATGTTACATAACCTTAACGTATATATTTTACAAGCCTATAATCTCGAAGTCTCTGTGTTTCTGATGACAGTATAAAGTCTTTACAAAAATTGTCCGAAATTCATATTTTTATAATGGGTGATGAAATCATGTGCATGTGTAGTTGTAATATTATAACTATATATATATAGATATATATAGATGATTGTATGATGAGCATGTACATGTATGTGATTATATGAATTATGATCAAAAAGGAAGAAATTGGTTTTTGACAAGAATATATATATATATATATATATATATATATATATATATATTAATGGCGTGAGTTTTAATTTTATGTTCTATGAATTCTATTTTTCGAATTTTGCTTTACAATTGAATTGTTGCAATTGGAAGTAGTTGTAATGCTAGAAGTTTATGTTTAGACAAAGAATTGTATGTTAAATTCATTTAAAAGAAAGGAAAACTGTATTTCAGTGTATGTTCTTATACATGGCTTATGACAGTAACACATTTGATGGTTAAAGTGTATACGAATTGTAAAAAAAAATTGAACTGTGAATTGTTAATTGGGTATGAAATAAAGAGAACTTAATTCAAAAGAATCAAATTGGTGTATCATTCTGATTTCACTGTTCACTGTGTCAAGAAGTATCAAAAATGAAGTTTTTGGTTTTAAAATATGCTATTCCAGTATTTAATTTTTCTAGAATTATGGTTTAAGTTGTGTTAATTTAGTATTTGTATGCTTGGAGAAGTTTATGTGTAATTTCGCTACCAAATACCGGAATTAGATGCATCATTATTGAAATCGCTACCAAAGACCGAAAAGTGGTCTGCAAGTAGGACGGTTTGACCTCCTGTAGTAAAATGGCCATAACCTTTTCATACGAACTCTGATTGAGGTGATTCAAGATGATTCGAAAAGAGAACGAATAGGCCTATAACGATTATTCTTTAAAGTTTTCAATTTGAAATCGTTATGAAGGGTCAAAATGGCCATCTTTAGGACTGTTGTGTATTTGGAACCAATCAGAGGGCGTCGGGATGCGCAAATGCAAGTACAATCCTTTGTGTGTTAGTATAACTTAATGATAACATGTTGGATATGTAATAAGATGTTGTATTAAGTTGTTAATGTGTATGTGGTGCAATGACATGATTACTTAAGTAGTTATAATAAAGCTAAAAAGTAATGTTCATTAAAAGATGCGATGTTATTTAAACTTAAACTTAGTTAGTAGCTATATTAAAAGTAAGAAAGCAACTCATGAAGATAATGTTAGTGTAACTAATGTATATTGTCAATACATATGGTATGTGTAGGACTTGGGGTGAACGTGAGTAGTGATTGTTTAACCTACGCACGAGGCAAGTTCCCTAACCTTTGCTACTTTATTATTCAGCAAGGTTACTTTTCAGTGTTATGTTATACTTATGCAAATTCTCTATTTCTAATCTATTGTTTAACGATTTATTGTTATGCAAGTTTTTTAACCCTCATTTATTGTTGAGCAAGTTAGTTAATCTTTGTTTCTTTATTCCAATCGAGATTACCTTGGTTATTCAAAGTCTGTACTCATTTATTGTTGAGCAAGTTAGTTAATCTTTATCTCTTTATTCAAAGTTTGTATTATTATTGTAAGAAGTGTGTTTATTCAGCTACTAATAACTATTGTTTGATCTTCGTTCTTCAATATCATTGTACTATCTTACGTTATTGTACCGAACTCTAAGTTGCTTAGCGATTCTTTACCAATTCAACTTATCCTTAGTTGATGAATGTTCTAAACTCTAAATTACCCTTGAAGTCTACCCAGACCAAACTTCCTTTGGTTTGTTTATGTACTCACACAACTTTGAAAGCATGTTATCTATGATAACATTTGTTCAACTTAGAAATTGTTAATACTCTAGCCCTTATTGATTCATCAATATACCTTGTTCATGAAGATATTATAATCAAACCCTTGAATAGTTATTGGTTCCTATTTACTTCAACTAGTACTTGGTTGATGAGCGTTCTAAAAATCTAGACTTCCTTTGAAGTTAATTCCCAACCAAACTTCCTTTGGTTCGGAACCTGATAATCTAAGCTGAGATGAACAACCCTATATCAGGGGATGAAGAATTACCAAACTTCCGTTGAAGATGCTACGTGGGAACTCAAAATTGAAATGGTGAAGAATTACCCTGAGTTATTTGTTTAATCTATGTCTTCGATTCTGGGGACAGAATCTTTTTAAGGAGGGAAGAATGTGACGAACGAATTGTTTGAGTTGTGATTCTGGGGACATAATCCTTATAAGGACGGAAGGATGTAACAATCCAAGATTTTGTTTGTAATTTAAAATATTTGTTAAATTAAATAAATATTTTATTGATGAAGTTGTTGTTTTGTAATTTAAAATATTTCTTAAATTAAATAAGTGTTCTATTTATGTGGCTGTTATTAGTAGGTATGTGTGAATTAAATTTATTAGACAACACTCTAATAAATATTTTATAAATATTGTTGTTTTAATTTAATAATTATAGTGATATGTTAATTTATTAAATAAAATTATAATGAGATTATAATTTTGTGATATTTGGATTAAGTGGGAAAATTTGTTTAGTATGTTGTAATTGGTTATTTAACTAATGTTGAATATGGAGGTGTAAATATGAGATTTTAAACTATAGTGTAAGTGGTTTATTAAAAGAAAATTAAAGTAATTTTTAATTGATTTAACCAAACAAGGCTTAAAATATTAAGTCTTTATTTTAAAGACTTTTTGCCAAACAAAGCCTTATATCTTTTGAATTTTTGAATTTTAATAAAATAAATTAAAATAATAAATATAATATATACGTTTATTTTCGGTAACTGTCATAACAATTAGTATGCGTATTTAGATTTTAGCAATTTTATGTTTATACTTGGCCATATTAGTCTTCTTTATGCATACTTGGCTAAGTCTGAGAGTTCAGAGAATTGAGAATTGAGAGAAATTGAGAGAAAGCCTAAGGATTACTAGCAGTTTCAGTGGTTTAGCAAGGATTTCTAAGCAACAAAAAGGTATGTTACATAACCTTAACGTATATATTTTACAAGCCTATAATCTCAAAGTCTTTGTGTTTTTGATGATAGTATAAAGTCTTTACAAAAATTGTCTGAAATTAATATTTTTATAATGGGTGATGAAATCATGTGCATGTGTAGTTGTAATATTATAACTATATATATAGATAGATATAGGTGATTGTATGATGAGCGTGTACATATATGTGATTGTATGAATTATGATCAAAAAGGAAGAAATTGGTTTTTACTGTAAATATATATATATATATATATATATGTATTTTAATGGCATGAGTTTTAATTTTATGTTCTATGAATTCTATTTTTCGAATTTTGCTTTACAATTGAATTGTTGCAATTGGAAGTAGTTGTAATGCTAGAAGTTTATGTTTAGACAAAGAATTGTATGTTAAATTCATTTAAAAGAAAGGAAAACTGTTTTTTAGTGTATGTTCTTATACATGGCTTATGACAGTAACAAATTTGATGGTTAAAGTGTATACGAATTGTAAAAAAAAATTTAACTGTGAATTGTTAATTGGGTATGAAATAAATAGAACTTAGTTCAAAAGAATCAAATTGGTGTATCATTATAATTTCAGTGATCATTGTGTCAAGAAGTATCAAAAATAGAGTTTTTGGTTTTAAAATATGTTATTCCAGTATTTAATTTTTCTAGAATTATGGTTTAAGTTGTGTTAATTTAGTATTTGTATGCTTGGAGAAGTTTATGTGTAATTTGCATAAGTTATACATGTTAATTGGTGTTAGAAATTAAGACATAGCTTTGTTTTGTGTTTTGTTTTGGGGTGTTCTTACGTAATTGAGCCCCACAAGACCAAATTCGCTACGTAAGCGTCAAATTTCGCGTCTCAACGCCGAAAATAGGCTCAAGTTCGCGCATACAAGGCTGAATTTCTTGCCCAACGCCACTTATCTCGCACCCCAAATTGGAAAAGTGGTCTAGGTCAGACAGTTTTGACCTCCTGTAGTAAAATGGCCATAACCTTTTCATACGAACTCCGATTGAGGTGATTCAAGATGATTCGGAAAGAGGACGAATATGCCTATAACTTTTATTCTTTAAGGTTTTCCATTTGAAATCCTTATGAAGGGTAAAAATGGTTATCCTTAGGACTGTTGTGTATTTGGAGCCAATCGGAGGGCGTCTGGATGCGCGAATGCAAGTACAATCCTTTGTGTGTTAGTATAACTTAATGATAACATGTTGGATATGTAATAAGATGTTGTATTAAGTTGTTAATGTGTATGTGGTGCAATGACATGATTACTTAAGTAGTTGTTATAAAGCTAAAAAGTTATGTTCATCAAAAGATGTGATGTTATTTAAACTTAAACTTAGTTAGTAGGTATACTAAAAGTAAGAAAGCAACTCATGAAGGTAATGTTAGTGTAACTAATGTGTATTGTCAATACATATGGTATGTGTATGACTTGGGGTGAACGTGAGTAGTGATTGTTTAACCTACGCACGAGGCAAGTTCCCTAACCTTTGCTACTTTATTATTCAGCAAGGTTACTTTTCACTGTTATGTTATACTTATGCAAATTCTCTATTTCTAATCTCTTGTTTAACGATTTATTGTCATGCAAGTTCTTTAACCCTCATTTATTGTTGAGCAAGTTAGTTAATCTTTGTTTCTTTATTCCAATCGAGATTACCTTGGTTATTCAAAGTCTCTACTCATTTATTGTAGAGCAAGTTAGTTAATCTTTATCTCTTCATTCAAAGTCTGTATTATTATTGTAAGAAGTGTGTTTATTCTGCTACTAATAACTATTGTTTGATCTTCGTTCTTCAATATCATTGTACTATCTTACGTTATTGTACCGAACTCTAAGTTGCTTAGTGATTCTTTACCAATTCAACTTATCCTTAGTTGATGAATGTTCTAAACTCTAAATTACCCTTGAAGTCTACCCAAACCAAACTTCCTTTGGTTTGTTTATGTACTCACACAACTTTGAAATCATGTTGTCAATTATAACATTTGTTCAACTTAGAAATTGTTAATACTCTAGCCCTTATTGATTCATCAATATACCTTGTTCATGAAGATATTATAATCAAACCCTTGAATAGTTATTGGTTCCTATTTGCTTCAACTAGTACTTGGTTGATGAGCATTCTAAAAATCTAGACTTCCTTTGAAGTTAATTCCCAACCAAACTTCCTTTGGTTCGGAACCTGATAATCTAAGCTGAGATGAACAACCCTATATCAGGGGATTATTTTAGAGCTAAGCAATAGCGTTAAAATGTTTGCGCAATACATAGTACAAAGGGCTGATCACCTGGAGTACGGAATGATGGTCCATATAGTTGTTTAGGCTGTTAAAGGTTATAGTAGAAACACCTGTGAACCTAGGAAATAGATGATGATTATAGTCTTTTAGACTGTTAAAGGTTAAAGTAGAAATACTTGTAAACCTAGAATAGAGTTTGTGGTCTTGTGACCCTCAGTATATTCTTTGATGTTGTAATCTATTGTTAACTTAAATGTTCATTATTCCTTTAAACTCATAGCTGTTGAATTAATTTTCTTGTTCTGGTAACAATACTTTGCCATTGAAAGCTCAGTTAATTGTCATTCATAAAACGTTATTGTATATTATTATTCTTGTGGGCAATTGTTTGCTCACTCTTGCACAAAACAATGTAAATGAAGTTACGAAGTTTGAAAACCTTTACACAAGCAAGGCCAAGGACAAAGTACTTAATTACACGACAACATTTAATTTATATTTTATTTATGAAGCTTATATAATGGATTTAGTTATAATCATGTTTTAATTTTCCGTGAATGATTGTAATAAAGGTTAGATGACCTGGGATTTATTTTAGATGATGTAACCCTTTAATGGGAGATTAATTGTTTAAACTTTTGAGTTTAATTATATCATTTGTTTATGGGTAGTTAGTTATGATTTATTTGGACAATGAACACCAAATCTGTGGGGTTGAAGTGCCCGGATTTGGGTGTCACAAGTTGGTATCAAAGCCTTAGGTTATAAACCTTAGGTGGGGAAACCTTAGGTTATAACCTTCTAGGAGATCGAAAATATAGAGGTGATAAACTCTTATCGAGTTGTTAAGGAGGACATAATAAAATACTTATGTGTTTATGTGTTAATGACTTATGTGCTCGCAAGTACTTAGGAGTAGCAAGTATTATACACATTTAAGTCGTGGGGTTGCTAAACTTTGTTGTCGAGAAATGAGAAGGTCTAGCGGTAAAGCACCAAGCCACGTTAACTCAAGAAGATGTCACGACTCAAGACCCTACTGTACAATTTGCAAATGTAGAGCGGATATTAGCTCAGTCTGAATATTAAAGAGGATAGTTATTAGCTGGGAATGAGATTGCACAAGAATGACTGGGAAAAGAAGTCAGCAAAGCGTGCGAGAGCTGAATACACGAGGGTGAAGGCTTCTAAACGCATAGATCGTGTTGAAGACAAGTTGAAGAAGGCCAAGCGAATGATGGAACTTAGAATTTAGTATCAATAGTCCATCTTTATACGTGAGCCAAAGATGACTTTCATCATAATATAAGCATGAGGATGGTGACAATGATATAAGCATTAATCAAACGAAATCAAGGATAAATATTGAAGACTTTAAAATTATCCTGAGTTTAAAAATATCCAAATTGTCAACATGATACTGCTTTGTGGAGTAAAATTCATGAATAATATTCATGTACCAAAAAATAATTTTGGACAGAAAAGAAATATATTTTTCGGGTAAATAGTACCCCACAATAGTACCCTATGAACAGAACTTCAGGAATAGTACCTCGTGAATAGTACCCCGATATGAAAAGTACTCCAAATACCCGAGTTAATAATATTCGGGTGAATAGTAACTCGTGAATAGTACTCTGACACGAAAAGTGCCCCGAATACCGGAGTGAATAATACTAGAGTGAATAATAACCGGGTGAATAGTAACCCGTGAATAGTAACTCATAAAAAAAATACCAAAGAAAATGATATTCCATGACGAGTACAAAATAAATGATATCTCATATAAGTATAATAGAATATACTGAAGCTAAATGGATTTTCACCGCCATACGGTAATCCACATGTAGATGCATCATTTCCACAATTTAATAAAGAATGAATACGAAGGATCATTCACCATGCTCATGATAATCCACATAGACAAAAGTTATTCAAACGAAATAATAAAGAATGGAATAACAACGAGATTCACCGGGCATGCGATAGATCGCATTGCATGTGTTTATTCTAATGTAATAATAAATAATGGAATAACAACAGAATTCACCAGGCATGCAATAGACCGCACAAACAGGTTATTCCAACAAAATAATAAAGAATGGAACCAGGTCATGCGTAATCCGCACAGACAGGATATTCCAACAGAATAATAAAGAATGGAACCAGGTCATGCATAATCCGCATAGAGAGGATATTCAAACAGATTAATAAAGAATGAAATAACAACAGAATTCACCAGGCATGCGATAGACCGCACAGACAGGTTATTACAACAGAATAATAAAGTATGGAACCAGGTCATGCGTAATCCGCACAGACAGGATATTCCAATAGAATAATAAAGAATGGAACAAGGTCATGCGTAATCCGCACAGATAGGATATTCCAACATAATAATAAAGAATGGAATAACAATAGAATTCACTAGGCATGCGATAGACCGCACAGACAGGTTATTCCAACAGAATAATAAAGAACGGAATAACAACCCTTAAGAGTATTGAAAGAAACTAACTCTCTTCATGAATACGAAAGAATAATACCCCTTACCTCAGAAGAAACTGGATACTAGAATAGTGAGTTATCAAACTTCTCTTCTTCTTTCTCTCTATAATTTCTCTATAATAATTACTCTTGTAAGACTTAGTGAATTGGTGAAAAATAATGAAGGAATGAGCTTCTATTTATAGGAAAATATAGTTTCAATAATTCCACGTTTTGGGGCTCAGATATTACAGTACAATACCTTCAACTTTTCCTTCATTTTTAATTTAGTCATGCAAGTATTATCAAACTTGCACCACCTCCCCTAATAGTAAATCTTGTGAATCAATAGTAAATCATGTCACTCAATAGTTCTAAACATGTGAAAAAATTAATTATAATATAGTACCTTTATCTATACATCCATTTTTAACTTAGTCATGCAAGTATTATCAAACTTGCACCAACTCCTCTAATAGTAAATGAATGTGATTCAATAGTACACACATGTGAACAAATAGTTATAATCATGTGAATTAATAACAATTAATTGCTCATTTATCCGATTAATTACCTGATTGGTAAATATAACTTCCAGACATCAATTATTATTGAAATAAATGTCGGTTTCCACTAACACTAATAATCCCAACACAATGAAATTATCAATTTCATCTTTAATCAACATAAACTTATTCATCATTAATATTACAACTCACAATATTTAACAACCAGGTCGTTCCCAGGAAAGAGGGGGCTTTTCGATAATGATTTCTCCTTATTGGCGCATAATTAGGTGACCAAACCTCTCCTTGACAGAACTTCTAGACATTGTCAATATTACAAATAATAATATAATAACTTTGTCATCTCAATTATTGATTTAATAATATATCATATTATGCAGATGATACTGTGACAATAATTGAATCAATAATATGAGAGATATGATGCAGCAATTACTGTAGTAATAATTGAGTATAACTGATTGACTTCTTACGTAAGCATCAATAATCAATACCGTGTGCTACTATGCAACCACGCGTATTACTATACTTTTACTACCGGGTAGTTCTACAGTTTTAACGGTAACACTTTCGTTGTTATTTTTATAAAAAGATAATTATGTTATTTTCTTACTACGACAATACTTATGTTGTGGGGTCCACCAATGATTGTGTCGTCCTACGGATATTCCCCGACAAAAATAATATTCCCCGACCAAACGAATATTTTATAACAACTTCCATACTTTGAAAAATTTTCACATATCACCCTTAACTTTAACTTTTTATCAATTTAACCATTTACTAAATAGAATAATTATAAGAAAATTGAATACTTTCATTACATAAAATTCGGGGTGTCACAATCTCCCCTCCTTATGAAATTTCGCCCTCGAAATTTACGTACCTTGTAGTTCGAAGTGATGAGAATACCTTGCTTTCTTTTCGGATTGTACCTTCCCGGTTATTTCCTCTGTATCATGATTTTCCCATTTCTCATCTCCTGTATTTCAGATATCATTCTAGAATATACCTTCAAAACAAAGGTTAATTGACATATCACAATTTGTCAACTTATCAAGTAAACAATTTTAGCTTAGGTAAGTCACACACTAGCGAAGTATATTACTCGTTTCTCCCCTACTAATTTTAGACTCATATCTCCGCCAGCGACCATATCCCTAAGCTCTAATACCATTTGTGACGCCCCCAAAATAGGTCCACACTACCCATTCTGAGTCGCCAGATATCATACAATAAAAATCAAATACAAACTTCATTTATACAACTGTTGAACTGTCGTGCAGAATACTACCACAGTTAAAGTGTGAGTTTTAATACAAATGTATGTAACTCTCATGGTGCCTCGACCACAACCTTACAATGGTACTTTACATAAAAGTACAGTCAAAAACTATTTTAGAAATTAAAATCTTTAGGAAATGCTCAAGGAAACCTTCGTACATAGGAGGCCATGAATCTAAGTTATGATAGATATCATATGTCCAGAGAATTATCCTTGGTTGACCCAATAGACCCCAAAGAAAAACAAGAAGATTACTATCATGTTCTTTCTAATGGTGAGTCTTCTCTTGACATATAACTATCTCCACCGTTTGTAATTGAACATTATGTTTCAACCAAACTCCAAGATCATATAAGTAGTGTTCGTAGATATACTCAGTAAGTGGATTTGCACAACCCTATCTTATGATAACACGAGGTTGTATGTCATTAGACATCTTTTATTATAGTGACAAAACACCCTTCCAAAGTTGGGTTCGCCTCACCCTATTTGGTTCACCAAAATTAAATATCAAATGACGTATACAATACGATACACTTATCCAAAGTTCTCAATAAAATTATTTCCATACTATTTAAGGAGAACCTCAACAGCTATAGACCACCGTTCTATTCTCCTGTTACCCCCGCTCGACCTACCTACACTCTTATTACCTGAAAGGAATTGTGAAGCAAAAAAGGGTGAGCACAACTAGCCCAGTAAAGAATATCATGACTAAAGATAATTTACATCATCAATAGTCTTCATCAGCAATAAATCAGAGATTTAGAACATATGGTAGATGATAAAACTTTTCAACCATATTTGCAGCGGAACGAGCAATCCATTAGAAGAGTTAAATAGACCATTAGGTCTATTATCTTCTCCTTGTTAAAAGTCCACCAATAATGTTTTATCTCTGTAACATCAATCAACAATTCCTATCCACAATCATATGAATAACTCATAATCATAATTGTGATACTCTTCGCACCCAGGACGAAGATAATTTTCATCACCTATCTCCACCTGAAACATAAAAAATTGTGGTTATACCAAATCACAATTCTTGCTCATAATCATACTAATAAATTCATCTTTTCACTACGGCCAAAGATATTCATTAACAATTCATCTTTGCACTACAGGCCAAAGACATACAACTGTATTTTAGAAGAGTCAAGTAGAGCATGATATCTACTATCTTTCACGAATTAAAAGTGTATAATCAATATATTATCGAGACTTGAGACTCGAAATAAATAATCCACATCATCGAATCATCCCCACACTACTGACCAATGATATTCATATAATCATCATAATTCATGATTATACCGAATAATCCTAGTTATAATCATACCAATAACTGTCCATGAATGCACTACGAGCCAATGAGTACTTTTACCACATCATCTATAACATTACGGGTCATGATTATACCGAATGATCCCTGGTCATAATCATACCAATAAACAGTTCATATATGCACATAAGCCAAAGATATTCATCAATCAATAATTCATCTTTGCACGTAAGCCAAAGATATACAACTGTAAAACCAACAATCAATAGTCCATCTTTGCACGTAAGCCAAAGATATACAACTGTAAAACCAATAATCAACAGTCCATCTTTGCACATGAGCCAAAGATATACAACTGTAAAACCAATAATCAACAGTCCATGTTTGCACGTGAGCCAAAGATATACAACTATAAAACCAATAATAAACAGTTCATCTTTGCACGTGAGCCAAAGATGACTTTCATCATAATATAAGCATGAGGACGATGACAATGATATAAGCATTAATCAAACGAAATCAAGGATAAATATTAAAGACTTTAAATTTATCTAGAGTTTAAAAATATCCAAATTGTCAACATGATACTGCTTTGTGGAGTAAAATTCAAGAATAATATTCATGTACCAAAAAATAATTTGGATAGAGAAGAAATATATTTTTCGGGTAAATAGTACCCCGCAATAGTACCCTATGAATAGTACTTCGGGAATAGTACCTCGTGAATAGTACCCCAGCATGAAAAGTACTCCAAGTACCCGAGTGAATAATATTTAGGTGAATAGTAATTTGGGTGAATAGTAACCCGTGAATAATAACTCATGAATAGTACTCCGACACGAAAAGTACCCCGAATACCCGAGTGAATAATACAAGAGTGAATAGTAACCCATAAATAGTAACTCGTAAAAAAATACTAAAGAAAATGATATTCCATGACGAGTACAAAATAAATAATATCTCATATGAGTATAATAGAATATACGAAACTGCAAATGGATTTTCGCCCGTCATACGGTAATCCACGTAGACAGATCATTTCCATAATTCAATAAAGAATGAATACGAAGGATCATTCATCATGCCTGTGGTAATCCACATAGACAAGTTATTTCAACAGAATAATAAAGAATGAAATAACAACAGAATTCACTAGGCATGCGATAGACCTCACAGATGGAGTTATTCAGATAGGATAATAAAGAATGGAATAACAACGAAATTCACCGTGCATGCGATAGACCGCATGCATGCATAAAAGTTATTCCAATGAAATAATAAAGAATAGAACCAGTCAAATGCGTAATCCGTGCAGCATAAGATATTCCAATAGAATAATAAAGAATGGAACCAGTCATGTGTAATCCGCGCATGCGGGATATTCCAATGTAATAATAAGGAATGGAATAACAACAGAAATTCACCGAGGCGTGCGATAGACCACACGACGAGTTATTACAACAGAATAATAAAGAATGGAACCAAGTCGTGTAATCCTGCACGAATGAGATATTCCAATAGAATAATAAAGAATGGAACCGGTCATGCATTCTTACGATGCATACGATATTCCAACGTAATAATAAAGAATGGAATAACAACAAAATTCACCAAGCATGCGATGAGATCAAGCGCATAAAAGTTATTCCAATGTAATAATAAAGAATGGAATAACAACCCTTATGAGTATTGAAAGAAAATAACTCTCTTCATGAATACGAAAGAATAATACCCCTTACCTCATAAGAAACTGGATACTAGAATAGTGAGGTATCAAACTTCTCTTCTTCTTTCTCTCTATAATTTTTCTATAATAATTGTTCTTGTGAGACTTAGTGAATTGGTGAAAAATAATGAAGGAATGAGCTTCTATTTATAGGAAAATATAGTTTCGATAATTCCACATTTTGGGGCTCAGAATATTATAGAACAATACCTTCAACTTTTCCTTCTTTTTTAATTTAGTCATTCAAGTATTATCAAACTTGCAACACCTCCCCTAATAGTAAATCATGTGAATTAATAGTAAATCATGTGACTCAATAGTTCTAAACATGTGAAAAAATTAATTATAGTATAGTACCTTTATCTATACCTCCATTTTTAACTTAGTCATGCAAATATTATCAAACTTGCACTAACTCCCATAATAGTAAATGAATGGGATTCAATAGTATACACATGTGAACAAATAGTTATAATCATGTGAATTAATAACAATTAATTGCTCATTTATCTGATTAATTACCCGATTGGTCAATATAACTTCCAGACATCATTATTATTGAAATAAATGTCGGTTTCCACTAACACTAATAATCCTAAAACAATGAAACTATCAATTTCATCTTTAATCAACACGAACTTATTCATCATTAATATTATAACTCACAATATTTAACGACCAGGTCGTTCCCAGGAAAGAGGGGGCTTTCCGATAAGGATTTCTCCTTATTGGCACATAATTAGGTGACCAAACCTCTCCTTGATAGAACTTCTAGACATTGTTAATATTGTAAATAATAATATAAATAACTTTGTCGTCTCAATTATTAATTTAATAATATATCATATTATGCAGATGATACTATGACAATAATTGAATCAATAATATGAGAGATATGATGCAGTAATTACTATAGGAATAATTGAGTATAACTGAGTGACTTCTTACATAAGCATCAATAATCAATACCGTGTGCTACTATGCAACCAAGGGTATTACTGTACTTTTACTACTAGGTAGTTCAACAGTTTTAACGGTAACACTTTCGCTGTTATTTTTATAAAAAGAAAATTCTGTCATTTTCTTACTATGACAATACTTCTGTTGTGGGGTCCACCAATGATTGTGCCATCTTACGGATATTCCCCGACAAAAAGAATATTTCCCGACCAAACAAATATTTTATAACAAGTTGCATACTTTGAAAAAAATTCACATATCATCCTTACCTTTAACCTTTTATCAATTTAACCATTTACTAAATAAAATAATTATAAAAAAATTGAATACTTTCATTACATAAAATTCGGGGTCTCACAATCTCCCCTCCTTATGAAATTTCGCCCTCGAAATTTACGTACCTGGTAGTTCGAAGAGATGAGAATACCTTGCTTTCTTTTCGGATTGTACCTTCCCTGTTATTTCCTCTGTATCATGATTTTCCCATTGCTCATCTCCTGTATTTCAGATATCATTCTAGAATATACCTTCAAAACAAATGTTAATTAACATATCACAATTTGTCAACTTATCAAGTAAACAATTTCAGCTTAGGTAAGTCACACACTAGCGAGGTATATTACTCTTCTCTCCCCTACTAGTTCTAGACTCATATCTTCGCCAGCGACCATATCCCTAAGCTCTGATACCATTTGTGACGCCCCCAAACTAGGTCCACATAACCCATTCTGAGTCGACAGATATCATACTAAAAAAATCAAATATAAACTTTATTTATACAACAGGTGAATTGTCATGCAGAATAGGACCACAGTTAAACTGTGAGTTTTAATACAAATGTATGTAACTCTCATGGTGCCTCGACCACAACCTTACAATGGTACTTTACATAAAAGTACAGTCAAAAACTATTTTAGAAATTAAAATCTTTAGGAAGTGCTCAAGGAAACCTTCATAGATAGGAGGCCATGAATCTAAGTTATGATAGATATCATATGTCCAGAGAATTATCCTTGGTTGACCCAATAGACCCCAAAGAAAAATGAGAAGATTACTATCTAGTTCTTTCTAATGGTGAGTCTTCTCTTGACATATAACTATCTCCACCGTCTGCAATTGAACATTATGTTTCAACCAAACCACAAGATCATATAGGTAGTGCTCGTAGATATACTCAGCAAGTGGATGTGCACAACCCTGTCTTATGATAACACGAGGTTGTATGTCATTAGACATCTTGTATGATAGTGACAAAACACCCTTCTAAAGTTGGGTTCGCCTCACCCTATTTGGTTCACCAAAATTAAATATCAAATGACGTATACAATACGACACACTTATCTAAAGTTCTCAATAAAATTATTTTCATACTATTTAGGGAGAACCTAAACAGCTATAGACCACCGTTCTATTCTCCTTTTACCCTCGCTTGACCCAGCTACACTCTTATTACCTAAAAGGAATTATGAAGCAAGAAAGGGTGAGCACAACTAGCCCAGTAAAGTATATCATGACTAAAGATAATTTACATCATCAATAGCCTTCATCAGTAATAAATCAGAGATTTAGAACATATGGTAGATGATAAATCTTTTCAACCATAGTTGCAGCAGAACGAGCAATCCATTAGAAGAGTCAAATAGACCATTAGGTCTATTATCTTCTCCATGTTAAAAGTCCACCAATAATGTTTTATCCCTATAACATCAATCAACAATTCCTGTACACAATCATATATAAAACTCATAATCATAATTGTGATCCTCTTCGTACCTAGGACGAAGATAATTTTCATCACCTATCTCCACCTAAAACATCAAAAATCATGGTTATACCAAATCATAATTCCTGCTCATAATCATACTAATAAATTCATCTTTGCACTACGACCAAAGATATTCATTAATAATTCATCTTTGCACTACAGGCCAAAGACATACAACTGTATTTTAGAAGAGTCAAGTAAAGCATGATATCTACTATCTTTTACGAATTAAAAGTGTATAATCAATATGTTATCGGCAGACTAAACAATAAATAATCCACATCATCGAATCATCCACACTTTCTACGCCGAGGATATTCATGTAATCATCAATAATCATGATTATACCGAATAATCCTCGGTTATAATCATACCAATAACTGTCCATCAATGCACTACGGGCCAATGAGGACTTTTACCACATCATCTATAACATTATGGGTCATGATTATACCAAATGATCCCTGGTCATAATCATACCAATAAACAGTTCATCTATGCACATAAGCTAAAGATACTCATCAATCAATAGTTCACCTTTGCATGTAATGTGACAGCCCCGAATTCGGGTCCCAAATCACAACGGATTCGGTTCAATCATTCTATAACAATTGCGGAAGATATAAACATAAATTGTTTATACAATACACTTTACACACTATTTCCCCAAAATCGAGTAACCTTAACTTACACACAAATCATAAACTATCTAACATATAATATCGTATTTATATTATGATTTTTACCATTTATCATGATTTTTAAATCATTTATATCGTATTTATATTATATAAATACCAAAATATTCTAATATCGTTAATATTTATTTAATATTAAATATTAATAAAATACATAACATAATATTATATATATATTTATAATATTTCAAAGTATTTTAATACTTTAAAATCATATTTATATGATTTTAAAACAATAAATCCATTATCCGATAATTGCTATTAACATTAAAATATTAATATTTTCATGTCAAAATATCAAAAGTTGTATTTTATAACTTAAAATATTTTTATAACACTTAAATCATTTTTATATGATTTTTAAATCATTAATTCTATTTTTCTATAATTTATTTAATATATTTATTAAATAAATTAATTACCATTAATAATAAATTATTAATGAAATTCATCACAAAATATTAAAAGTCATCAAAATAACTTAAAATATTTTTAATATCATAATATAATTTTTCATGATTTTTCATGAATTAAAACTATTTTAAATAATTTATTTAATATTATAATTAAATAAATAAATACAATTACAAAAATATTAAATATTTTTGAAATATACTCAAAATAATTAAAAACTATTTTTCAGGCTTTAAAATAATTTTTCATAATTTATTATGTATTTTTAATAATTAAAAACCATTTTTTCTATTTATTTAATTAATTAATTATTTTTGGAAAATAAAATGTCACTAAAGGGCCCTATAGTGACAGAACTGTCGCTATAAGTGTTCTTGAGCATGTTCTTGAGCTGTATAGAAATCAATGTCAGACACCAAGGTTGCTAGTTTAACTATCATTAATTCATTGATCTTACGGTTTCTGGTCTGCTAATGTTGCTAGTTATGTAGTATAAGTGTAATACTACAATTAGTGACTGATTTCATGACCAAACAACAATAGATCTGTGAGATAAAGACCTTATAAAAATCATGTCAGACACTGTTCTTTATTTTTGGGTTTTCGAGAAATGAAGAACAGTCCAAGTGTCTACTTTTCAATCCTTGAAACTGGTAGTATATGAACTGTTTGTGTGATCTAAAGGTTTGATCTTGAAGACCACATGACAGGGTACAAGTATAATGCATCAAACCAATCTAATAACATAACACTAAGCGATTAAGAATGGTCAAAGTTCTGACAAAAATCATGTTCTTAAGAAATCTGGGTTATCCAGATTTCTACAAGATGCTGGTGGTCAACGCATGTTTGACCTGGTATATCTTTGATTCTGCTACTCCTTTGAGTGATCAAAAAGCTTATATATGTAGTCCATATGATAGACAACAATATCAATACAACAACATGGCTTAACTATCAAACAAATGCATGATCTAAGGGCTCAAAAATGTTGTCAAACCATTTCTGGAAATATGGGTTGCCCAGATTCCAATATTCGTGTTCAGTCAACGGTCTTTGACCGATCATATCTTGTAATCTAAACATGCTCTGAGGTTGATTCCAAGTCTTAGATTAAAGCCATATCAACAAAGACAAATCTATAACATAAATTTCACCAAACATCAAACACACACAGATCTAAGGCCTCTGACATATGACTGTCAGGCCACATTTTTGAACTTTTTCCAGATTTTTCAAAACATCAAAATCGTTCATCTAGATGTTATAGATCCTTGATCTAACAACCCAGATCACTTATTAACACCTTAATATATAACTTTAAACAACCAATTACAACAAATAACATGGATCACATGATTTAGGGTTTATACCTTCTAAGCTCAAATCCTTTGATTCTGATCTCTGATCATGATCTTGATGATCAAGAGGCTGGTTTAGAGACTGAAATACTTTTGTATTTCGTAGCTAAGGAAAAAGAAGAGGTTGGTTGGTTGTTTGAGAGAAAAATAACTAAGTTAGTGAACTTTCTCTCTCTAATTCTCTTATAATACTTAGATACAATGCATGCATGATGCTAACATAGCTGCTGAAATAGACTGATTTGCTGGACTTTTAGATTGTGCAAAGTCTAGAGTTGGTGAACCACTAAAGGTCTGGGCAAAATTTGAAAGTTACTTACTAAAATATTCAAAAAGGATAAAATAGTCATTTCCATACCATTTTATTTCTAGAATTGTCGTTTGTTGCAAACCCTTAGGGTTTGACCCTTAGGGTTAAAACCTAAGGTTCTATAAATCAATTTTCTAGGATTTTCGGATTAGGGTTTTCGAAATAGAAAATTAACATTTCTAAATTATAATTAAGATTCGCTAATTATATAAAGATTCCTTAATCATAATTCAAGTTTGCTAATTAAGATTAATATTTCCTAATTAATATTGCTAATTTAGCAATTAAATCCACAATTGTGCATTAAGGTTTCTGACAGAATTATTAGGGTTTAAAAATCTAAAATTAGGGTTTGCTAATTAATTAAACTTTTACCCTAATTAATAATATAATTAATATCACTTAATCATTATAATTATCCTTTAAATTCCCAGATTAGGGTTTCCAAGTTCCGAATTAGGGTTTCAAAGTCCCGAAACTGAAATTAGGGTTTCAGAACCAGTTTCTAGGGTTTCTTATCAGACGTTAGGGTTTTCTAGCAAAACCTTGACGTTCTTAATATAATAATAGGGTTCGACACTGATAAAATTTATCTGGTCAACCCTTGACCCTTAACCACATACATAACCATAATCACAGAACATATTCACATATACACTTAATCCTGAATAATTCAGCTAAATCCTTCACAGAATTTTGAAATCCTCAAAATTCCTTCCCATAAATATCAAACGCATACACTTATTTTCTGTCTAGATCTATTATTTGACCTTAAATCCATCATTTAAGATTTTAATAAATTGTCTAATTTCTCAGGTTGTCACATTCACCCCTTCTTCTAAGAATTTCATCCCTGAAATTCACTTTACACCTTACACCTTACTGCTTACACCATTCACACATCATCACATGCTACCCAATACACCACTTACAAGAGTAAAAGTTTTCAAATCATGTTGAGGGGTCATATAGACCATGAACACATAGTTTTAACGGTATTCGTATCGTAAAACTATACATTACTTGGTATGTTTACAATCACAAAGAAGGTAAACTACTGTTGCTAGTACTTTAGGTGATTAGCCTATCGTACTCTTACGTCATGCATAACGTATTAATCATGTCTAGCGAATATTTACGCTACTCGATTGGATTATTTATCCAAACAACATAGTTCACCTCAGCCTTATTATATGATTCTGCACCAAAACAATTTGGTTTGAGAAATTTCTTTCAATGAACACTTAGAGTTTTCATAAACATTAGTCTAGCTGAATCGAATAGCTTAGACTTATATCAATAATTCAATCCAATCGAATTATTTTGGTGTAGCCAAACCCCGTTAACAAATTAAAATGTTGAAAATATTTTCGAGAATGACGTCATGATGACGTACTATATTAACAGTCCGTTTGAGGACGCCGTCATTGTATGACTTTGTCATAACACATCATATAATAGTGGAATAACGATTTTAGATCAAATTCACACTATGTATTCCTGTATTTACAACTCCATCACCTTTTTATCATCTCTACGCCAGGTTATATGGTACATGAGTGAATAAAAATATATTTTGATATTTCAAATCATTTGCGTCTAGCCGAAATAAGTAGCAAAGACTGTACTTTAAACCGTTTCAAAAATGATTACGAGTCTACATTTTTTTTAAAAGCACATAGTGCGTATTTAGCTTGATGTCAAAATTTCAAAATCCAGCATAGCTAGGAGTTTTGGAAAACTTATGTCTCCACTAATAATCATTTGCTTAACAATCTAATTATTCCTATAATCCTCAATTTTCCATTCAAACACAACTATACCCAGTTCGTCAAACCACACTTATGAGTTCATAAACTTGCCATAATTATATGAGTTTAGAACTTACCTAGTCGACCTTTTGGCGTCCATTTCATTGAGGGGTTCATAAACATTTCATATAACTATGAGTCAAGAATGTCACATAAGTATGAGTTTTAAGAACTCGTACTTAACCTATATATTCTCTACTATGACCTATCTATCATTTATACACATGAGAAAGGAATCACCCTCTTAACACGCATATAGAAAATAAGCGCTTGACACAAACATTTCAATGATTATTAATGCGGAAACTAAGTAGTTTTTACACCAAGTACAATTCCCCATACATACAGGAATCATACTGACTCATTTTGACACATGAGTCCTCAATTGAAATCCCCACCTAATCTTAACCCCCTTCTCAATACGAATTTCATTTAATCCGTATTCATAATCCTTTGCTGAATTTGTACCAATTCATAGTACATCTGACACACAACAATCTTTGCTGTAAACTTTCCAATCATCAGATTGATTCTTTTCCCATATTATAACTTTATCAGATCACGGGGTGATCTCGTCGTATAAATTATGATTTATTTCTATATCTTGATCGTTTTATTTTACGATCTCCTATCCCTGCACTTTCAGTCTTTTAGACTTGATCTGTTCATCACCACTGTTCAACTTTATTATCAGAGTTAGGGAACTCTGTATCTTTACAACTCGCCGAGATTCATCTTTGAATCTTACCGACACACTAACTCGATTTGAGTTAGTACTTAATCCTAATCACTGCGGTTATTGGTCTCAGGTATTCCAACCTAAGCTTTATAACCAACAGCTTTGATACCAACTGTGACAGTCCCGAATCCGGGTCCCAAATCACCACAGATTCGGTTCAATCATTCTATAACTATTGCGGAAGATATAAACATAAATTATTTATACAATACACTTTACACACTATTTCCCCAAAATCGAGTAACCTTAAATTATACACAAATCATAAACTATCTAACATATAACATTATTATCAAACTATACGATTACAAACTAGCTGCACATTTTATCCCAAGCCGAACTTGGCATTAACCTTTTCCTTATCCGAACGCATTCGCCTTATCTGCAATGTTTATCATGATATAGCAAGGGTGTGCATGAAAGTTGCCCAGCAAGTTTAAATATTATTTAAGGATATATCATGATTAAAAGAGTCTGAATAATAAGCTGGCTATAATTCATCAATATAATTGAGAACTAGCACGAACAAACTTTTGACTGAACAAGTATTAAACATGATCAAATTTATCTGGACCAAACGGTAATGAAGGTGATCAGCCTTTCATACCTGACTTATACATGCAATATGTACAGAGTACAATTCTACATGGCAATTAGCAATGATTAACCATAAGCATATCCGAATGAAACAACTCTTAGTAGAGTTAAGAAAAACTTGCCTGAACCGTTGATTACCGCTACGCAATTTATATCGCTTTATCCGAAGACCTAATATTAGTAATATAGATCTCCAATATTAGAATAATATCATCACATTATAATACTATTATATATATATACACATAGAATAACCTAAACACATAACACATAACCCTATCAGTCTACAACACACATAAGACTTGGTATCAGGTCAAACTATTTTAGTCTGACTTGAAACCAACTCAATTCTATCATCCCGATGGTCTAGTCGGACAAATATCGAGTTTAAGTTCAATTAAACACTGCCTAAACACTTAACAATTAACTTAGATAATTTTCTTATTAGTCAAAACATTAATCATAGGCTTGTAATAATTTTTAGATAAGTATTACCATTTATCATGATTTTTAAATCATTTATATCGTATTTATATTATATAAATACCATAATATTCTAATATCATTAATATTTATTTAATATTAAATATTAATGAAATACATAACATAATATTATAATATATTTATAATATTACAAAGTATTTTAATACTTTAAAATCATATTTATATGATTTTAAACAATTAAATTCATTATCCGATAATTGCTATTAATATTAAAATATTAATATTTTTATGTCAAAATATCAAAAGTTGTATTTTATAACTTCAAATATTTTTATAACACTTAAATCATTATTATATGATTTTTAAATAATTAATTCTATTTTTCCATAATTTATTTATTAAATAAATTATTTACCATTAATAAAAAACTATTAATGAAATTCATCACAAAATATTAAAAGTCATCAAAAATAACTTAAAATATTTTTTAATATCATAATATAATTTTTCATTTCAATTAAAACTATTTTTAAATAATTTATTTAATATTATAATTAAATAAATAAATACCTTTTATATTCCTACAATATTAAATATTTTTGAAATATACTCAAAATAATTAAAAACTATTTTTCAGGCTTTAAAATAATTTTTCATAATTTATTATGTATTTTTAATAATTAAAAACCATTTTTTTCTATTTATTTAATTATTTAATTATTTTTGGAAAATAAAATGTCACTAAAGGGCCCTATAGCGACAGAACCGTCGCTATAGGTGTTCTTGAGCATGTTCTTGAGCTGCCCAGAAATCAATGTCAGACACCAAGGTTGCTAGTTTGACTATCATTAATTCCTTGATCTTACGGTTTCTGATCTACTAATGTTGCTAGTTATGTAGTATAAGTGTAATACTACAATTAGTGACTGATTTCATGACCAAAAAATAATAGATCTGTGAGATAAAGACCTTACAAAATCATGTCAGACACTGTTCTTCATTTTTGGGTTTTCGAGAAATGAAGAACAGTCCAAGTGTCTACTTTTTAATCCTTGAAACTGGTAGTATATGAACTGTTTGTGTGATCTAAAGGTTTGATCTTGAAGAGCACATGACAGGGTACAAGTATAATGCATCAAACCAATCTAATAACATAACACTAAGCGATTAAGAATGGTCAAAGTTACGATAAAATCATATTCTTAAGAAATGGGGTTTTCAAATTTCTCTGAAGATTACGTGGTCAACGCGTTTTGACTTTGGTATATCTTTGATTCTGCTACTCCTTTGAGTGATCAAAAAGCTTATATATGTAGTCCATATGACAGACAACAATGTCAATACAACAACATGGCTTAACTATCAAACAAATGCATGATCTAAGGGCTCAAAAATGTTGTCAGACCATTTCTGAAAATCTGGGTTGCCCAGATTCCAATTTTTGTGCTCAATCAACAGTCTTTGACCGATCATATCTTGTAATCTAAACATGCTCTAAGGTTGATTCAAGTCTTAGAATAAAGCCCTATCAACAAAGAACAAATCTATAACATAAATTACACCAATCATCAAACACACACAGATCTAAGGCCTCTAACATATAACTGTCAGGCCACCTTTTTGAACTTTTTCCAAATTTTTCAAAACATCAAAATCATGCATCTAGATGTTATAGATCCTTGATCTAACAACCCAGATCACTTATTAACACCTTAATACATAACTTTAAACAAACAATTACAACAAATAACATGGATCACATGATTTAGGGTTTGTACCTTCTAAGCTCAAATCCTTTGATTCTGATCTCTGATCATGATCTTGATGATCAAGAGGCTGGTTTAGAGACTGAAATATTTTGTATTTCGTAGCTAAGGAAAAAGAAGAGGTTGGTTGGTTGTTTGAGAGAAAAATAGCTAAGTTAGTGAACTTTCTCTCTCTAATTCTCTTATAATACTTAGATACAATGCATGATGCTAACATAGCTGCTGAAATAGACTGATTTGCTGGACTTTTAGATTGTGCAAAGTTAAGAGTTGGTGAACCACTAAAGGTCTTGGCAAAATTTGCAAGTTACTTACTAAAATATTCAAAAAGGGTAAAATAGTCATTTCCATACCATTTTATTTCTAGAATTGTCATTTGTTGCAAACCCTTAGGGTTTGACCCTTAGGGTTAAAACCTAAGGTTCCATAAATCAATTTTCTAGGATTTCCGAATTAGGGTTTTTGAAATAGAAAATTAATATTTCTAAATTATAATTAAGATTCGCTAATTATATAAAGATTCCTTAATTATAATTCAAGTTTGCTAATTAGGATTAATATTTCCTAATTAATATTGCTAATTTAGCAATTAAATCCATAATTGTGCATTAGGGTTTCTAACAGAATTATTAGGGTTTAAAAATTTGAAATTAGGGTTTGTTGATTAATTAAGCTTTTACCCTAATTAATAATATAATTAATATCACTTAATCATTTTAATTATCCTTTAAATTCCCAGATCAGGGTTTCCAAGTTCTGAATTAGGGTTTCGAATTCCCGAAACTGAAATTAGGGTTTCGGAACTAGTTTCTAGGGTTTCTTATCAGACGTTAGGGTTTTCTAGCAGAACGTTGACGTTCTTAATATAATACTAAGGTTCGACACTGATAAAATTTATCTGGTCAACCCTTGACCCTTAACCACATTCAGTACACATGTTTAACCATAATTACAGAACATATTCACATATACACTTAATCCTTAATAATTCACCTAAATCCTTCACAGAATTTTGAAATCCTCAAAATTCCTTCTTAAAAATATCAAACGCATACACTTATTTTCTGTCTAGGTCTATTATTTGACCTTAAATCCATCATTTGAGATTTTAATAAATTGTCTAATTTCTCGGGTTGTCACACTTAAGCCAAAGATATACAACTGTAAAACCAATAATCAATAGTCTATCTTTGCACGTAAGCCAAAGATATACAACTGTAAAACCAATAATCAACAGTCCATCTTTGCACGTGAGCCAAAGATATACAACTATAAAACCAATAATTAACAGTCCATCTTTGCACGTGAGCCAAAGATGACGTTCATCATAATATAAGCATGAAGATGATGACAATGATATAAGCATTAATCAAATGAAATCAAGGATAAATATTAAAGACTTTAAATTTATCCAGAGTTTAAAAATATCCAAATTGTCGACATAATCTTTGCTTTGTGGAGTAAAATTCAAGAATAATATTCATGTACCAAAAATAGTTTGAATGAGAAAAGAAATATATTTTTCGGGTAAATAGTACCCATGATAGTACCCAATGAATAGTACTTTGGGAATAGTACCTAAAAGAATAGTACCCGGCATGAAAAGTACTCCAAATACCCGAGTGAATAATATTCGGGTGAATAGTAATTTGGGTGGATAGTAACCCGTGAATAGTAACTCGTGAATAGTAATCCAACACGAAAAATGCACCGAATACCCGAGTGAATAATACTAGAGTGAATAGTAATCGGGTGAATAGTAACCCGTGAATAGTAACTCATAAAAAAATACGAAAGAAAATGATATTCCATGACAAGAACAAAATAAAGGATATCTCATACGAGTATAATAGAATATACGAAACTGCAAATGGATTTTCACCCGCCATGCGGTAATCCACGTAGACAGGTCATTTCCATAATTTAATAAAGAATGAATACGAAGGATCATTCACCATGCCTGCGGTAATCGACATATACATGTTATTCCAACAGAATAATAAAGAATGGAATAACAACAGAATTCACCAGGCATGCGATAGACCGCACAGACAGGTTATTCCAACAAAATAATAAAGAATAGAATAACAACAGAATTCACCAGGCATGCGATAGACCGCACAGACAGGTTATTCCAACAGAATAATAAAGAACAGAATAACAACCCTTATAAGTATTGAAAGAAAATAACTCTCTTCATGAATACGAAAGAATAACACCCCTTACCTAATAGAAACTGGATACTGGAATAGTAAGGTAGCAAACTTCTCTTCTTCATTCACTCTATAATTTCTCTATAATAATTGCTCTTGTGAGACTTAGTGAATTGGTGAAAAATAATGAAGGAATGAGCTTCTATTTATAGGAAAATATAGTTTCAATAATTGCACGTTTTGGGGCTCAAAATATTACAGTACAATACCTTCAACTTTTCCTTCATTTTTTAATTTAGTCATGCAAGTATTATCAAACTTGGACCACCTCCCCTAATAGTAAATCATGTGAATCAATAGTAAATCATGTGACTCAATATTTCTAAACATGTGAAAAAATTAATTATAGTATAGTACCTTTATCTATACCTCCATTTTTAACTTAGTCATGCAAGTATTATCAAACTTGCACCAACTCCCCTAATAGTAAATGAATGTGATTCAATAGTACACACATGTGAACAAATAGTTATAATCATGTGAATTAATAGCAATTAATTGCTCATTTATCCGATTAATTACCCGATTGGTCAATATAACTTCCATACATCAATTATTATTGAAATAAATGTCGGTTTTCACTAACATTAATAATCCCAACACCATGAAACTATCAATTTCATCTTTAATCAACACGAACTTATTCATCATTAATATTATAACTCACAATATTTAACAACCAGGTTGTTCCCAGGAAAGAGGGGGCTTTTCGATAGGGATTTCTCCTTATTGGCGTGCAATTAGGTGACCAAACCTCTCCTTGAAAGAACTTCTAGACATTGTCAATATTTCAAATAATAATATAAATAACTTTGTCGTCTCAATTATTGATTTAATAATATATCATATTATGCAGATGATACTATGACAATAATTGAATCAATAATATGATAGATATGATCAAAGAATTCTTTGTAGCAATAATTGAGTATAAGCGAGTGACTTCTTACGTAAGCATCAATAATCAATACCGTGTACTACTACTATGCGACCCGTGTATTCTTTCGTACTTTTACTATCGGGTAGTTCAACGGTTTTAACGGTAACACTTTTCTTTGTTATTTTTATAAAAGATAATTAATTGCGTTTTCTTACTACTTACAATACTACCGTTAATGGCATCCACCAATGATTGTAATAGATCCTACGGATATTCCCAGACAAAAAGAATATTCCCCGACCAAACGAATATTTTATAACAACTTGCATACTTTGAAAATTTTTCACATATCACCCTTAACTTTAACCTTTTATCAATTTAACTATTTACTAAATAGAATAATTATAAGAAAATTGAATACTTTCATTTCATTAAATTTGGGGTCTCACAACTAAAGTCAATCATTGTCATATCAAGCCATAAGTAAAGAGCTCCGAGCCTTTCGCTGGTGAGTTCCAAGTCTTGGAATACACCGAAGCCAGAATATCCGTAGAGGACGTCGTGAATAATGATGGCAAGTTGATAGGTATCAATGTGCCGTGCTATCCAAGTCTTGGATGAGAGTCACAGTTTTGAATGACATTTCTATTGTTAATAAATTTCCTGACGTATTCTCTGAAGACTTCTTAGCCTACCCCTAGAGCGTGAAATCGAATTTTGTATTGACCCCAGTACAAAACCCATTTCTAAAACCCATAAATATTTCTTCAACCAAAACGAACGTATCATACGCCAAGGACGTTGGCTCGAGCTGTTGAAGATTACGATTATACCATTCAATATCATCGTGGAAGAGAGAACGCATTAGTGGTGACGCGTTGAGTAGAAGATCGTGTCGCGTTCTGAGTGCGATGTTGTTAACACAAAAACCCATTTTGTATAACTTACAAATGATGAAGATAGAGTTAAAGACTCTAGAGACCCACGTGAAGATAGCGAATATACGATTAGAATCGACTTTAATCGATAAAGTTAAAGCCGCTCAAACTAAACACCCGGAGCTGATGAATGCGAAGAAGAAGGTTCAAGAGGGCATTATTCTAGAAGCAAGAGTCGACGAAGAGAGGAAATCTCAACCCTCGATTTAATTGGCCCATTTGAAATCCTTGATCGAGTAGGAACTGTAGCCTATAGACTCACTTTACCGCCAAGCATGTCGCGTGTTCATAACATTTTTCACGTATTGATGTTACATAAATATGTGGACGACCCAAACCACATTATTAAATTAGAACTAGACGAGATAGCAGAAGATTTAACGTATGAGGGGATACGTGTTAAAATCATGGATAAGAAGGATCGTATTCAACACTCAAAGGTTATACCTCAAGAGTTAGAATCTGAAATGAAGTCAAGGTATCCTCATCTCTTCAGCATACCAGGTACGTACGTAAATTTCGAGGGCAAAATTTTATAAGGAGGGGAGATTGTGAGACCCCAAATTTTATGAATAAAGATTTAAATTTCTCGAAATATTTTTTTGAATATTATGGTGTGGATTTGATATAATGTTATAGTTGTGGGTAATGTTTATAAATTTTGAAAAGTAAGCAAGTTGTTATAAAATATTCGTTTGGTCGGGAAATATTCTTTTTATTGGGGAATATCCGTACGACGGCACAATCATTGGTGGACCCCATGGCGGGAAGTATTATTCGTAGTAAGAAGACGCACGAATTATATTTTATAAAAATAACGACAAAAGTGTTACCGTTAAAAAAGCTGTTGAACTACCCGATAGTAAAAGAAATGATGTACTGGCATGGTTTGCGTAGTAGCACACAGTATTAATTTTTGATATTTACGTAAGAAGTCACTCAGTTATACTCAATTATTTCTACAGTAATTGCTGCATCATATCTTTCATATTATTGATTCAATTATTATCACAGTATCATCTGCATAATATGATATATTATTAAATTAATAATTGAGACAGCAAAGCTATTCATATTATTATGTTTCTTGTAACGCCCCCAAATTCAGGTACTTGAAACCCGAACTCGGTGCTTTACGATACCATTTCTATGAGCAAAAATAATACTAATAATAATAACAATAATATAAATATCAAACTCAATTTAAATATATCAGAGTCTATTCCCAAGTACGCAACCTTTACTATAATTCCTTACATGATATATAGTACATATCATAGTCTTATTACAGTCTAACTATTACAAAAGATATCATTAAACATATTTTGTTTGCTTTCCTTTTCACTTGTTCTTGTCTGAACCTTCGGGTGGATCTCGCCTAGCTGAAAACATTTAAATTTAAAGCAAGAATGAGCATTTGGGTGCCCAGCAAGTAATAACAATTATAAATATAATTCGCTGAAAGAATTAAATATTTTCTTTGTACCTCACTTCTACAACAAATCGATAGTTGTGAAGTAAACTGAACCGATAATAATAACATAACAATTCTATATCAAATTTTTGAAACTACGTATTGACTATAAATAGGGTTAAGGTGACATACTATGAACATTATTTTCAATTTTCGAATAGGTTTAGTAGAACTTCATCTGCAAATCGTCATAACTTACGGGCGCGAGGGTGTACATCCCATGGGCCCTGTATTGATCAATACTATATACAAGAACGATATTATTGTTTACTTTGTCCGCCTTGGGCGCATAAAAGTTATCCCTTGTTCGGGATGTTCATACTTAGTCGAGAATCCGAACCAAAATAATTTGATTGGATACAAAAAAGTTTTATCATATTCAACGATATTTTTAAATATGTGTCTAGCTGATCAAAAAGCTTAGACGGCTTTTCATTAATGTATACATACGGGGATCAATATATATATATATATATATATATATATATATATATATAAACATGTGATTAAATACAATGACTATCCGAGTGAGGACACTTGTATAACTATATTAACGAACAGAATATATATCAAATTTATATAATATAATATCATGTTGATAAACAATGATCGGATATAATATATATAACAATAGGGTTAGTAATCTGGCACAATAATAATATAATTCTGAAAACTTTCTTACTTATATCCATTGTATAAAGGAAATACAAAGGTAGGATACTTGACAGGTATGCTGCTTACTATTACGAAACTTAGTTTTATCTTTTATATCATGGCCTATCATTAATAAGATCATTCGTTCGATTAGAATAACATACTATAACACATAGCACTGCTTATTGCAGTTAGCACATAACCTAATCACCTTGTCACACACATTCATCAGTCATTGAATCACAAACAAACATTAATACATTAAAATTATCTAAGTCCAGATCAATTTCTAAAACATGTCGGTGTACCAACGACTTTACCGGGTAATTATCGAGTGTAAGACTATATCATATAATTTAACATCTATAAGTATCAGTCATATTATTTTTAAATGACTTATAATAATTTTAAACATTTATTATAATTTATCACGAATTTTTAAACACTAGAATCATCATTAAATGATTTAAATATTAAACAATTCTATTATCATTAATATTTAATTAATATTAAATTATTAATGAAACTATTGCCAAAATATTAAAGTTATTTATAATAACTCAAAATATTTTTAAAGTATTATCATTACCCTTAAATGATTTATAAAACAACTAAAACTCATTTTAAATAATTATCATTAATATTTAAATATTAATATACTATTTATCAAAATATTAAAAGTCATTAATTATAACTTAAAATATTTTTAATTCATTTATATCCTTTTAAATGATTTTTAAATAAATAAAATCATTTTAAATTATTTATTTAATATACTTATTAAATAACCTTAATATCATTAATATTAAATTATTAATGAAATTATCCCTTAAATATTAAAAGTTATATTTTATAACTTAAAATATTCTTAAACACTTCATTTTCATTTAAAATATTTTTATAATATTAAAATCATTTTTAAACTAATTTAATATAAATATTAAATAAATCTAATATCATTAATATTAAAATATTAATATTTTTCATGACAAAATATCAAAAGTTATATTTTATAACTTCAAATATTTTATAACCTTTAAATCATTTTTATATGATTTTTAAATCATTAATTTTATTTTTCATAATTTATTTAATACATTTATTAAATAACTTAATTATCATTAATATTAATTTATTAATGAAATTTCAACACAAAATATTAAAAGTCATTAAAAGTAACTTAAAATATTTTCTTATATCATAATATAATTTTAAATGATTTTTCAAGTATTAAAAATCATTTTCAACTAATTTATTTAATATTATAATTAAATAAAGTAAATACCTTTAATATCTCAAAAATATTAAATATTTATGAAATATATTAAAAATTATTAAAAACTAATTTTAGACTTTAAAATAATTTTTAATAATTTATTTTGTATTTTTAATAATTAAAAACTAATTTTTCTATTTATTTAATAAAAATAATTAATTTTTGAAATAAACTGTTGCCAAAGACTGCCTATAGCGACAGAACCGTCGCTATAGGTGTTCTTGAGCGTTCTTGATGAAACCTAGAAAATATGTCAGTGATCGAGTGAGCTTATTTGACCAACATTAAGTCTTAGTATATTGTGTTTATGGGAAATACAATAGTCAGATCTTGTAGACATGGTGCAATACTACAAGCTCCAACAATAAACATGATCAAATAACATAAAACCAACGAGATCTAAGCAGGCAAAGTGACTGTCAGAGCTGATCTGGGTTTTCTGGGTAACCTAGAAACCCAGACAGTTTCATGGTGCTATATTGAAGGTCGATTTCTTTTACGTTCTGATCGTCAAGATATTGTTATTAAGGTTCAAGGCTGTAGTACTTATGTCAGGTAACATATATGTAACATTATTTCAGTCAGAGTACAAAACAATCACCAGATTTAATCTGGTCAAACCTTGTCAGAAGGTTTATGCTAACAATTTCTGGAAATTCCAGAAAATGGTTTTCGTGACCGGATGGTCTACTTTGACCAATCACTGCGATCTATTCAATTGATGTTTAGGCGATTTTAAGGCATAAACATGTATTATATATAATATACTATAACATAGATACAACAACAAACACAAATCAACAACAACGTTCAAGATCCATACCCCTAAAATTCTTGTCAGAGCTTTCTAGGTAATATCTGGGTTACCCAAATTTCATATGGTCATGGTCGGTCAACGGTCTTTAACCATTAATAACATGAAATCTGTGCATCATATGACCCTAATTCCAGCTCCAGACTAAAGATCTCACAACATACTACATGTTAAAACATTTAAACAACACAAACACATAACAACCAAAGATTTATGAGGTCTGACATTCATTGTCAGACCACTTCTTCAACTTTTTCCAGATTTGCAAAAACACTAGATCTGAGCCTATAGATGTTATGGATCTAACATCTATCAACCCAGATCATTAATATACACTATAAACAACATATATTAACACTTAAACATAAATTTTAACAGAGGATCAATGATCAGATTTCTAGGGTTAGGTTTATACCTTTATGAACAATTTCTTGATTCAAAGCTTCTGATTTGCTATGTGTGTTGGTGGGGCTTGGTTTGGGGACTGATACACATATAAATTTCTTGGGTCTAAGAGAGATATGGTCTTGGTAGAGAGTTGGTGATCAAATGGCCAAATAATGGACTTTTCTCTCTCCTAGATTTATTTATACAAGTCTTAGATGCATGAATGGCTGATAATGGACTGATGTGATGGAGATTTTGTGTCACACGGCTGATCTAAGTTGCTCAACAACTCCAATCTCAGCAGATTTTCAAGCAAGCTTATTAAATAATGAAAAAGGGTATTATGGTCATTAGACTTGTGATTTTAATGGCACTTTGGTCATAACGCAACCCTTAGGGTTTGACCCTGAGGTTTAACACAAAAATTGTAGGATTTCTAATAGGGTTTAAAATGAAATTTAAGGTTCCAAAAATTATAATTAGGGTTTCTTTAATTAGATAAAGTTTATAATTACTTTATATAGGAATATTAGGGTTTAAATATTTATTAATTATAATTAACCTTGCTAATTTAGCAATTAGGGTTTAAAATTAGTAATTAGGTTTTATAATTACTAATTAGGGTTACTAAATATAGAAATTAGGGTTAAAAATTTCATGATTAGGGTTTCTAACAATAATTAGGGTTTTCCTAATTAATTAAACTTACACATTAGGTTTAAGAATTTATTAATTATCGTTAAGCGTGCCAAACTAGCAGTTAGGGTTTTATATTTAATAATTAGGGTTTATAATTTTGAATTTAGGGTTTACTAACTTAGCTTACAATTCTAACACTTGTTATAATCACATTAAAATAATTTTTGACCGATCTTTATTCCGGTTTAAGTTCAAATCACAGTACTATTAGGTTTTCTACTGATATACCATAATTGACCAACCAATATCAATACGTACATACAGTACATATTTATAGCACTGAAAAATCAAAATATAATTAATATTATATTATTATTCTCATCCCTTGATTAAAATCCAAATTACGGGTTGGATTCCATATCTGATTTATCTTGAATATACAACATTATTAATTAAGTTAAAATAATTAACTTAACTAATAAAATAAATTCATATAATAAAATAAAATAATTATTATAATAATTCTATAATCATTTCAGTATATTATTTAAATAATATAATAATCATATTTTTATGGAAAATAATTAATAAAAAACATTTTATTGTAAAATTAATAAAAATATAATTTACAATGATCAATAATTCTAAAATAAAATTATTTAAAAATATTCATGTAATAAATAAATTTTTATTTATCACAAATATACATACACATTACCTAGCATGCATTTTCACCTTTAAAATAAAAAAAAATTATACGCAAAATTTTTGATTTAATTATATAGAAAATATCGGGTTACTACATTCCTGGTGTGATTTTTAATTCTAACCTAAGCGCCTATTTATAGGAAAACGCTAGAACGCCAAAGCAGACTAAATTAATAAAATAATATATATATATATATATATATATATATATATATATATATATATTCCTCTTTCACGCCCACACCTTTTGAATTGCAGAGCATGCCATCTTGGAAAAATTTTCAGCCCACATGTTTTCAAAAAAAAAACAAAAGTGGGTCCCACCCATAATTTTAATAAAAACCTTTAATTTCTGAAACTTTAATAATTCATAATAAATAACCCTTTTATCAGAAAAATACGAATTTTATGTCCATTCCATAGGAAATCGAATTCTCTACAACTTTATAGCTTTAAGTTTTTTCAAATTCCAAACGAAAAATGCCTGAAATCCCCATACGGACGATTTTTAATACCTCCATTCCGACAAAATACTGATAAAATACCTTGGCATTAATTCCTTCATTTATATCCACACAAAATAAATATTTTCCTATCCATCATTTATGTCCACATAAAATAAATATTTCCTTATCATATAAATCAATAATTAATTATTCACAAATAATATTACAGAATCACAATTATGACAACGAGGTTGTTCCCAAGAAAGAGGGGGCTTTCCGATAAGGATTTCTCCCTATTGGCGCGCAATTAGGTGACCAAACCCCTTTCATAGACATAAATTCCTTAGACATTGCCAATAATGCTATCTAATAATATTATTCAAATAATATGAATTATTGATCAGATAATGGAAAATATTGTGCAGTGACAATTATTGAAACAACAATAATATAAAATATCAACGCAATAATTATTGAATCAATAAAATAAAATATTGAACAGTAATTACTGTAACAATTATTGAGTAGTGCCTTCTTACGTAAGAATCAATAATATAAAAATACTGTGCAATATCGTGTGTTACTGTGTAACCACGTGTATTACTGTATTTTAACCACCAGGTAATCTAACAGTGTTAACGGTAATAATTACGTCGTTATTTATAAAATCTTAAACTTGTCATGTTCTTCATCCGACAGTTATTCTGTTATGGGACCCATAAATGGCTACGTCGTCGTATGAATATTCCTCGATAACAAGAATATTCCATGACCAAACGAATATTCCCCGACAAAAATGAATATTTTATAACCACTTGCTTATTTTGCAAAATTTGCACATTTCACCCATAACCAAAGCATTATATCAAATTAACTCCTTATTATTTCAAGATAATGAATAGAGAAAATTTAATTTTATTTATAATAAGTTGGGGTCATACAGTTTTTACGAAAATTTCTCGGAAAACTTTTATTTTCGTTTTGGAAATTCAAAATAATTAATCCTAGCACATAGCCAGAATCCTAACCACATCCACACATTCCAGGTCATAAAATGACCTTCAAACAACTTATATAAATAATCAAATAAATTCATTTAAATCAAATAATCAAATAAAAATTTAAATCACATAAAAATCCAATTTTCTCGGGCGTTACATTCTCCCCCGTTATAAGGATTCTGTCCCCAGAATCTCGATACAATTACATAAACAAATGGGGAGAATTTTGCTTCATTTTACTCTCAAGTTCCCACGTTGCTTCTTCGGCATTTTGGTTCCTCCAAATTACCTTCACCGAAGGTATTATCTTATTTCTCAAAACTTGTTCCTTCCTATCAATAATCTGAATTGGAAGTTCTTTATACGTTAATTCTTTTTCTATCTGAATAGATTTATACTCTATTAAGTGTTTGTAGTCCGATTTATAAGGACACGACACAGACACGTGAAACACATTATGTAATCGATCCATCTCTGGAGGTAAAGCTACTTCATACGCTACCTCTCCTACCCTTCTTAAAATTTCAAAAGGTCCTATAAACCTTAGACTGAACTTCCCTTTCTTTCCAAAACGTATCTTCCCTTTCCAAGGTGATACCTTCAGAAAGACATACGACCCTACCTCAAACTCCCTCTTCTCACGGTGAGGATCTGCATACTTCTTTTGTCTATCTTGAGCCGCTACCAAAAGAGTACGCATTAACTTTACCATATCTGCCATTTGTTGTACCATCTCAGGTCCCAACATTCAACGTTCACCTACTTCATCCCAGCACAGTGGAGTTCTGCACTTTCTCCCATATAACGCTTCGTAAGGAGGCATGCCTATACTAGCGTAAAAACTATTGTTGTAAGCGAATTCCACCAAAGGTAGATGTTCATCCCAACTCCCCTTAAAATCCATAACGCAAGATCTTAACATATCTTCTAGCATTTGACACAAATCGATCTTAACATATCTCAACTGTGTTCCCAATTGCTCTTGCAAACTTCTCCAAAAATTCGATGTGAATCGTGGATCACGATCTGACACAATCGAAACAGGTACTCCATGCCTTAAAATAATTTCTTTAACATAAATTTTAGCCAATTGGTCTAGGTTATACCTAACTCCTATTGGTAAGAAGTGAGTCAATTTCGTCAACCGATCCACTATTACCCAAATAGCGTCGTATCCCTTCCTTGTCGTTGGAAGTCCCACCACAAAGTCCATTGTGATATGCTCACATTTTTAATCTGGAATCTCTAGTGATTGCAATAATCCACTCAGTCTTTGATGTCCAGCCTTAACTTTCTGACAAGTTAAGCACTTACTAACATATTCTGATATCTCTCTCTTCATGTTTGGCCACAAAAAGTTCTGAGGAAGGTCTTAATACATCTTAGTACTGTAAGACCCCGAATTATATGAAATGAAAGTATCCAATTTTCTTATAATTATTATTCTATTTAATAAATGATTAAATTGATAAAAGGTTAAAGTTAAGGGTGATATTTGAAAATTTTACAAAGTAGGAAGTTGATATAAAATATTCGTTGTGTCGGGGAATATTCGTTGGGTCATGGAATATTCTTTTTGTCAGGGAATATCCGTATGACGACACCATCATTGGTGGATCCCACAACAGAAATATCTTTTATAAAAACAACGGCGAAAGTTTTACCGTTAACTGTTGAAATAACCGGTGGTAAAAATACAGTAATACGCATGGTTGCATAGTAGTACACATTATTGATGCTTACGTAAGAAGCCACTCAGTTTACTCAATTATTGCTACAGTAATTGATGCATAGTATCTCACGTTATTTGATTCAATTATTGTCATAGTAACATCTGTATAATATTTTATATTATTAAATTAATAATTGAGATGATAAAGTTATTCATATTATTATTTACAATATTGATGATGTCTAGAAAGTTCTGTCGTGAAAAGGGGTTTGGTCACCTAATTGCACGCCAACAAGGAGAAATTCTTATCGAAAAGCCCCTTCTTTCCTAGGAATGATTTGGTTATTAAATATTGTGAGTTATAATATTAATGATGAATAATTATTAATAGATTAAAAATGTGTTTATTAAAGGTAACTGATTTGTGGTAAATATTTATTCAAATTTTGATATAAATATAGGGATTTGTTATAAGGCGTTTGTTGTAAGTTTAACTTAGTATTCCATGGAAAGATTTACTAATTTAATGGACCGTCGATGGTGGTTTTAATAGATAACCAATCTGGACCATTGATGGTGGTTTTAATAGTTAATCAATTTGGACCATTGATGGTGGTTGTAATAGTAAATCAATCTGGACCATTGATGTTGGTTTTAATAGTAAATCAATCTGGACCGTCGGTGGTGGTTTTAAAAGTAAATCAATCTGAACCGTCAATGGTGTTTTTAAAAGTAAATCAATCTGGACCGTTGGTTGTGGTTTTAATAGTAATTAATATGGACCGTCCGTTCTAATAGTAAGTTAATCTGGACCGTTCGTGAATCAGTTACTATTTAGTCCATTCTCTTATAAATAGAAGCTTAATTCTTCTTTCATTCTCACCAATTCACATGAGACACTATAGAGAGAGAAACTATAGAGAGAAAGAAGAAGAGTATTCTGCTACTTAACTATTGCAGTATCCAGTCTTCTACTAAGGTAAGGGGTATTATTTCTTTCGTATTCATAAGGAATACTATTTTTTGTATTCATCCTTTAATATGTTGGAATAACTTGTCTACGCGGATTACGTACCGCATGATAGGTGAAAATCCATTTGCAGTTTTGTATATTATTTCGTTTCATATTCTTAAATCTAAACTTACTATGGTAAGTACTACTTCTATAATCCCTGAAATTAGGGGAATATCCTTGAGTTTTGCGCTTCATCCAGTATCGTTTCATTGGAATATTGATTTGAACTTTCTTATTAAATATCAATATTTTTCCCATGGTACTATTCACGGGTTACTATTCGCGGTTACTATTTACTCTAGTATTATTCACTCAAGGATTTGGGGTACTTTTCATGTCGTGGTACTATTCACAAAGTACTATTCATAGGGTACTATTCACCTGGGTACAATTCACCCGAAAAAATGTATTTCTTTTCTGTCCAAATTATTTTTGATACATGAATATTATTCTTGAATTTTACTACACAAAGCATTATCATGTTGACAATTTGGACATTATTAAATTCTGGATAAATTAAATTATAAATCTTTAAAATTTATCCTTTGCTTTCATTTAATTAAATTCTTATATCATTTTCATCATCCTCGTGCTTATATTGTGATGAAAGTCATCTTTGGCCCGTAGTGCATAGATAGACTATTGATTGATATGATTATGACCAGGGATAATTCGTTATGATCATGACCATTGATGATTACACGAATATTCTTGGCCCGTAGTGCAGGAATAATTTGTGGACGTGATACTAATGAATATCTTTGGCCCTGTAGTGCATGGATGATTCGATGATGTGATTTATTTATTAAGCTGAGTCCAAGTGATAAAATTGATGATAAACTTTTTAAATCATAGAAGATAGTAGATATCATGCTCTACTTAACTCTTCTAATGGATTGCTTATTCCGCTACAGTTAAACTTGATGTCTATTGTATTTTATCAGTTTAACAATGTTGAAGGCTAACGGTAATCTATCCTGCATTATCTTAGTCATAATATTTCTTACTGGGCTAGTCGAGCTCACCCTTTTGATTTCATTGTTCTCTTTAGGAAATGAGAATGTAGCCGAGACTAGTCGGGGAACAGAGTGATGGTCCGAGATGGTTGTTTTAGTAGTCCTCACTATTTAGTGTGATAATAAATGTAATGAGGATTGAATTTGAGTTTAGATATTGTCTATGAGACAATATTCGTGTAAAACTCTCATCTCACGTTGTATAATTAAGTTTGTATTTGTATTCAGTACCATATATTTGGTGACCCAAGATGGGTGATGTATACCTATTTTGGGGGCATCACAGTTAGTATCAAAGCTTAGGGATATGATCCCTGGCTGAGATGTGAGACTAGAACTAGGAGGGGAGATACGTGTAATTCCTTCGCTAGTATAACCTACCTAAGTTTATTTGGTATTTAATTGGTCGGTCAGAGTATAGGGATATTATGTGGTATGTCAATTAACCCTTATTTTGTTGCAGTATTTGAAAATGGCATCAGAAAATGTTGAGATCAGAAATGAAGCACATGAGACTGTGGAGTCACCAATGATCAATACCCAGGATAATGTGCGTTAGGAAGACAATAATCCTCAGGTAAACAACAACACCGACCAAATGATGAACGATGAGATATTTAGAGGCTTTATGCAATTCATAAACATCAGGCGAGAGCGGCTCCTGTTCAGAATGCAGGTGGAAACACTGGCAACTCACGGTTGGTCACCGCTAAACAGTTCAAGGAGCTGGGACCACCAAAGTTTTGGGGAAAGCCAGAACCACTCAAGGCAGAGACATGGATAAAGCAGATCACTAAGATATTTGATGTCTTGGGATGCTCCGAGAAGCAAACGGTTCCCTTTGCCACCATCATGTTTAGAGGAGAGGCAGATTACTGGTGGGAATCAGTAAAATGTACTCAGACTGCCGCACTCAAAATGTCTTGGGAGAAGTGTGACGACCCGAGAATTTAGAAAATTATTTAAATCTTAAATGATGGATTAAAGGTTGAATAATAAACTTAAACAAAAAATAAGTGAATGGATTTGACATTTTTAGGAATGAATTTTATGATTTTAAAAATTTTTGGCGAAGGCTTGCAGTATTAAGGGTATAAGTGCATATGTTCGGTGTATATGATCATATATGTGTACAGTTTATGGTTAAGGGTCAAGGGTTGACCAGATAAATTATATTAGTGTCCAAACCCTAATATTATATTAAGAACATCGACGTTCAGTTAGAAAATTCTATGGATTAATAAGAAACCCTAATACCGGCTCTAGAAACCCTAATTTTAGTTTTGGGAATTCGAAACCCTAATTCAAAATATTAAAACCCTAATATTGGAATTCAAATGCTAAAAGTATGGCTTAAGTGTAATTGATTACAAACTTAATTAGGGAATAACCCTAAATGATTAATTAGAAAACCCTAATTTCAAAAATAAAACCCTAATTGTTCCATTAGAAACCTTAATATTAATGTACAATTATTGGACCCAATTTCTAAATTAGCAATTTTAATTAAAAAATATTAATCCTAATTCCTAAAGGTTAAACTCTAAGGGTCAAACCCTAAGGGTTGGGCAAAGTTACAATTGTATCATTAAAATTGGAAATCAAATGACTAGAATGCCCTTTGTAGATTTTTTAATATGTTAGAGTACAAATCTTGCCAAAATTGTAGTAGTTCAAGAACTTTTGACTTCCTTGAAGGGTTTCAACACAAAAAAAATGCAGCGAAAATAAACCAATTTAAAGCAATTTTGAAACCCTAAACAGGATCCATGCGAAAATCAATTAACTCAGTGAAAAGAGATTATATCGAATATGAAAATGCTTCTGAAACGCTTTGAATCTCCAACGCAATTCCTCACGAAACTATGTCTCTATGATATCCACATGAACATCGCATGAACCGTCGCACGATTCTGCAATAAAGGGACTTGCGGTACTAGCCACCAAAAGAACAGGATTTTTCGAAAGGTTTTCAATCTAGTCTCTCTCTAAGAGCGGCTAGGGTTTTGAAGTTATGATTATTATTTTTTCCTAAGTGGCTGCTATATATCATATATATAGTAGTTAAAAGGAATTAATCAAAACCTAATTTTATAAAATTCGAATATATATATATATATATAGAGAGAGAGAGAGAGAGAGCAAGGATCAAGTGCATACCCCTTATCTTACTCACCCATGCTCTCCCCTCTTTAGCGACGGACCCGGCGACGGTTTCGGTCATACAATCATCGTCTATACTTTTAGCGACGGACAACATATAGCGTCGTTAAAAGTATGAGGCTGATTTACTTATGTATTAATCGAATCGTCAGTTTGTCCGTCCGCTAAAGGGGGTGAGCACAGTGAGTAAGATAAGGGTATGCACTGATCGATCAGTATATATATATATATATATATATATATATATATATCTCTTAATGAAGTCTTACTTAATTAATATACATATATACAATTATCCTTTTAATTTAAATTAATGATTTAAATACTATTAATCATATTAATATATTTAAATCCTTAAAATTTAAATTAATTCCCTTTTAAATTACGTTACTGTGTAATGCGACCACATAGGTTATTATTATGTTGGCAATAATTTTAAAATCATAATATAAAATTATAAACAGTGAGCGACATCTAGTAATGCATCACTGCTACCCAAGTAATAATAAGATCGATGATTCGATGCAACCTTCTCGTGACCAATGTTTCAATGTAATTTAATCCTTTTAACCTTAATATCCTAGATTAAACTCAAGTCATGGAATGTGTCATATTCTTCATAAATTAATCTGAGTTTTTCTTGATCAATGAGTAGACTATATGAAACAAATCACTATTTGAGCATGGCCATGCATTTCATAGTCCTACTCAATCAAGAGGACTGTGGATATCACCCCTAATACATAGGAGGGTTAAATTCTATCTAGATCACTCATATTCCTCACACGATTCATGATGTACCCAATAATCACCTTTATAGTCCACCTTATTAAAGGTGACCTTTGATGATATCAAGTACATAAATTTCTGTGTAGTAATATAGTGATTTTAGGTCGGAGGATCATTACATCATTGTCACTATGAGAATTGCTAATGACACTTCGCATAATGCTCCGCATAGAATTCTCATGGTGGGTCTGTCCAGTACATTGTTCTCTAACATGTACCTATGCATTGACTTAATATCTCATATATTTATGACCAATGAGATTTGGTCATCAGTCAATCCACATACTAGTCTTAATGCATCATTGTTGTCCAATCAACAATGATACTCTAGGGACATTTAAGAACAATGATACTAATTGTAATTATATAATCTCATGTTCAAGTCACATACTTGAAACTATATAATTTGTATCACTATTCTAAGGATTTTTATTATGTTAACATTTATATAACGCAGTAAATAAAACCATAATAAAATCATTCATTTATTCAATCAAATATAATATCAAAACGTTAAGCAATTATATCAAATAATTGGCCTCTAGGGCATAAACTCTAACATTCCCTTGTGCCATATATCTCAGCAAACTCAGCCCACATGTGACATATTAAAAATTATAGATACATTATATCAATTTATATAGATTAAATAGAGAGGAAAGACATACTTTATCTCTCATTCTTGCCAAAGCCCTTCTCTCTCTAAAATCCAAAATTTAGAGTGAGAGAGGGAGAAAAGATAAGCCATGTTCAAGCTTTAGCCTCTCAAGATCAGATCATGATGATCAGATTCAAGATCAAGACTTAAAATGGTATAAACCCTAACTTTTGTAAAACCTTGTGATTTATGTTAGATGTAATTTTTTGTTTTAATTTGTGTCTAAGGGTGTTATTTAGTGATATGGGCTATTACATCTTAAGATCAGTAACATCTAGATGGTCAAAATTGAAATTTTTAAAAATTTAGAAAAACTGGAAAAAGTTGTCTGACTGCCTAATGCCAGGGCGTCCAGATCTGTCTGTGTTAGATGTTTAAGGTGTTTTATGTTATAGATCTAGAACTGGAAACATGGTCAAATCATGTCTAGATATCTAGTTATAAGCGGTCAAAGTGTGTTGACTGAGCATGAAAGATATTTCTGGAAAACCCAGAAAATTTCCAGAAAACCCAGAATTTCTGACAAGCATTTTCTAGGCTTCTGATCTTGCATGTGATTGATAGTTAGGACATGTTGTTGTTTTAATGTTGTAGTCTGACATATGGACTATCGATCCATGCCTTTATAACACTTATATTAAGAACAGAATCAAAGTTATAGCTCGTCAAACTATGGTTGACCATCAGCCGGATGAACAATCAAGAAAACCCAGATTGTTCAAGAGCACGTTCCTGACATGTATTTTGACCGACTCAAATCTTCATTTGGTAATGTTGTTATGTTGACCTGATGTTATGTAGTTGTACTCTGACATAAAGACTACAAGTATGAACCTTTATATCACATAAACAAGACCTAGACTGCAAGTTATAAGGATTCAAAGTACCCCTCACGAACTGTTCTTCATTTTTAGGAAACCCAGAAATGAAGAACAACCTCTGACAAGGAAGTTGAAGGCTTAGATCTCACTGATTTGTTGTGTTTTGGCCGTGAACTAAGTTGGGATATGTAGTGTTACATGAATACTACATGTCTAACACTTTAGCTGCCCATAAAATATTAAAACCAATGATCTAGCTATGGTCAAACTAGGTATCCTGCAAACAGACTTTGAATGTTCTTCGTTAGCCAAGAACACCTATAGCGACGGTTCTGTCGCTATAAGGCCCTTTAGCGACAGTTTATTTTCCAAAATTAATTATATTATTTAATAATTAGAGAAAATTAGTTTTAAATTATTAAAATACATAATAAATTACAAAAAATTATTTTAAAGCATAAAAATGGGTTTTTAATAATTTTGAATATATTTTATTAATATTTAATATTTTTGGAATATTAATGGTATTTAATTTATTTAATTATAATATTAAATAAATTACTTAAAATGATTTTAATATTTGAAAATCATTTAAAATTATATTATGGTATAAGAAAATATTTTAAGTTATTTTTAAATGACTTTTAATATTTTGTGATGAATTTCATTAATAATTTATTATTAATGGTAATTAATTTATTTAATAAATAAATTAAATAAATTATGGAAAAATATAATTAATGATTTAAAAATCATATAAAAATGATTTAAGTGTTATAAAAATATTTTAAGTTATAAAATATAACTTTTGATATTTTGTCATGAAAGATATTAATATTTAATATTAATGGCAATTATCAAATTATGGATTTAACTATTTAAAGTATTAAAAATACTTTGTGATATTATAAATATATTATAATATTATGGTATGATTTTCATTAATATTTAATATTAAATAAATATTAATAATAAGGGAATAATGTGGTATTTAATTCTTATAAATATGATATTAATGATTGAAAAATCATGATAAATGGTAATAATTATCTAAAAATTATTACGAGTCTTTGAAAAATATTTTTAACTGATAATAAATTATGTAAGATAATTGTTAAGTGTTTAGATCGAGTCTTATGATTAGTAGGCTCGAGAATTGTTCGACTAAGACGTCGGGATGTCAGAATTGTGTTGGATTCATCTCAAACTGAAATAGTTTGACTTGATACTAGGTCTTATGTGTTGTATAGACTAATAGGGTTATGTGTTATGTGTTTAGGATATTTTATAAATCGTAATATTATATTGTGATGATATTATTCTAATATTTGGAGATCAGTATTATTTATATTAGGTTTTTAGACAAAGCTAAATAAGTTGCGTAACGATAATCACCGGATCAGGCAAATTTTCCTTAATTCGTCTTCGAGTTATTTATTCAAATATGCTTGTGGATAATCATTGTTGATTACCATGTCTATGAATTGTTGAATCGTACTCTGTGCATATTCCATGTATTCATCAGGTATGAAAGGCGGATCACCTTTATTACCATTCGATCCAGATATAATTGATATATCCATGTTTAATGTTTGTTCAGCTATGAAAGTTTGTTCATGCTAGTTCACAATTATATTGTTGAATGTTAGCCAGCTTTTATTCAATTCTTTCCATCATGACATACCCTTAATTTATTAAACTTAAACTTGCTGGGCAAACTTGTTGCTCACCCTTGCTATATCATGATAAACATTGCAGATTAGAACGAATACGCCAGATACAAGAAAAGTCAAGGATAGATTCAACATTGGTGGATAGAACAGATAAAGTTTATAATAGTAATGTATGATAATAACAATGTATGTTAGATAGAATAATGATTCAGGTATCATGTGAAGGTTCTCAACCTTGGGATTAGTGTGTAATGTTTAATGTATAAACAAATTATGTTTATAATTTCCGCAATAGTTATAAAATTAGTATACCAGATCCTTGGTGATTAGGACCAGGATTTGGGGATGCTACAAGAAGTTCCAAGAACTGTTCAACGATAAGTACTTTCCCGAAAGTATTCGTCACCTGAAGGAGGTGGAGTTCATCAAGCTAGAGCAAAACAATATGACTACGTCATAGTATAAGGCTAAGTTTACCGAGTTGTCCTAGTTTGCATCCCATTTGGTTGATAATGAGGAGAGAATGACGCGAATATTTCTGCGAGGTTTGAAACCCGAAATAAGTTAATACCTCATTTCTCACAAACTATGTTTATATTCAGATGTTGTAAATAAGGCTCAGTTATTGGAGCATGATAATGAGTCAACCCAACCAAGAGAGAGCAGCCGACAAATAAACGAATTTATAAGTCGTTGCTAAAAGTATATGTTTAGAAACAAAATTTGTCCTTTGTTGCAGATTGTGTCAGGCTTTCACTTTTTGTAACGAAATTCATAAGTCGTTGCAAAATTTCGTTGCTAATTCATTGGCGAGAAAAAATTTCGTTAAATTCATTGCAAAATTTTCGGTCACTTGCTTTCCCGTCATTGTGGGCAACGATTTTTTCAGGCAACGACTTTATAAGTCGTTGCTAAAAGTGTATGTTTAGCAACAAAACTTGTCCTTCATTACAGATTGTGCCAGACATTCACTTTTTGCAATGAAATTCATTAGTAGCAGCAAAATTTGGAAACAAAATTCGTTAAAAATTCGTTGTAAAATTTCTAACCACTTGATTTCTCCTCATCGTGGGCAACGAAAGTTATTTTGTTGCTATATTTCGTTGCCTAATATGGACCACATTCATTGGCAACAATTTTTATTTTCGTTGCATATTTTATACAACTTTTTGCAACGACTATTAAAATGTTGCCTTAAATTAAGATAATAATAATAATAATAATAATAATAATAATAATAATAATAATAATAATAATAATAATAATAACAATAACAGTAATAATAATAATAATAGTCATAATAATAATAATAGTACTAATAATAATAATAATAATAATAATAATAATAATAATAATAATAATAATAATAATAATAATAATAATAACAACAACAATACACTACACCAAAAATGGCCTATAACGAAGGAAATTTTGTGAAGGAACTTATTCCTTCACATGAGGAGTTGTTTAGCTAAGGAACAGTGAAGGAAAAAGTATAGTGACAATATAGTTATTAGCGAAAGAAACATCCTTCACAATTTATATTTTTTTCCTCGCAAAAATGGGGCGATAGAAAGATTTTTCGAGCCAATTTATGATGAAAATTTGCGAGGAAAAATCTATTTAGTGAAGGAATTATTACTCACTATATATCATTATTCAGAAGTTTTTTGTGAGGGATAAAATTGGTCGCTATCTTGTTCTAAATAATTTTTTTTGAATTAATTATGGTGAATATAAATACCTTCAATTTTTTATAATAGTAAATTTAATTTTAATAACACTTTTTAAGTAACTTACAATGTGACGCCCCCAAAATTAGGTATACGTCACCCATCTTGGGTCGCCACTTACATGGTACATAAATTCAAATACAACTTACTAATATAACTGTCGTGTACAATACGACATAAACTGTGAGTTTGAATACAAATATTGTCTACTAGATATTATACAAACTCAAAAGGAGTCCTCATTACAACTATTATCACACTATATCACGAAATAGTGAGGACTACTAATGCTATCCTCTGGACCATTACTTACGCTCCCCGACTCGTCCAAATGGCGTTCTCATTTCACGAAGAGAATGGTGAAAAAAAAAGGTGAGCTCAACTAGCCCAAAGAAGAAATATTATGACTAAGATAATGCGTAATAAATTATCATTAGCCTTCAACAAAGTGTTAAACCGATAAAATACAATAGACAACCGGTTTAATCTGCAATGCGGAATAAGCAATCCATTAAAAGAGTCAAGTAGAGAATAAAGTCTACTATCTTTTAGGTTTTAAAAGGTTTTCATCAATTTTTATCATTTGAGACTCAACTTAATAAATAAACCACCACATCTAATCATCCTCGCACTACTTGGCCAAGGATTTTCATCAAATTATCAATGGTCATAACTATACCGAATCACCCCGGTCATAATCATACCAAAAACTATCCATCATCGCATTACAGCCACCGAGGACTTTTGTCACATCATTTATATCAAGTCATGATTATACCGAATGATCCTCGGTCATAATCATACTAAGTTCATCTATGCACGTAAGCCAAAGATAACATAATATAACATGAGGATGATGACAATGACATAATAATTCAATAAAACAAGTTCAAGAATTATTTAATCCATGAATTATTAACGTCCAAATTATCAACATGATACTGTTTAGTAGAGTTAAATTCAAGAATGATCGTAAGAATATTTCCATGAATAGATCTTTGGATGAAACGCAAATATCAAGGATATTCTACTAATTTCATGGAGTATAGAAGTCAAAGTTTTAACCAACCGGGTATAATAAAGAATGGAATAACAAAAGAAATCACCATGCATGCGGTATTTCAGATGATGCGAGTTATTCCAATGTAATAATAATAACGGAACCAAAGTCGTGAAATTCACACGGCTGGATGTTCCAACAGTAATAATAAAGATGGAACTGATCCGGTGTAAAACACATGAGATAGGATATTCCAACGTAATGATAAAGACGGAACCAGATCCGGTTTAAAACACACGTATGGATGTTCCAATGTAATAATAAAAAAATAGAACCAGTCCGTAAAACACACGCATGTGATGTTCCAACATAATAATAGAAGAATGTCACCAAGTATAGGGTAATCCATGATATCAAAGTTATTCCAATGTAATAAATAAAGAATGGAATAACAGAGGATTTCACCAAGTATAGGGTATGCCATAGCGTATCTGAAAGTTATGTATAGGTATACCACTTTTACAAAGTTATTCCAACGTAATAATAGTGAATGGAATAATGTAAGTTCTCTTCAAGAAGAAAGAATAACACCCCCTTACCGTAAAAGAAACTAATATAGAAGTAGTGAAGTAGCGAGAATACTCTTCTTCTTTCTATAATTTTCTCTATAGCTTCTCTCTATAATTTCTCTCTAGAGTTTCAATGAATTAAATAAGAAAATAATGAAGGAATGAGCTTCTATTTATAGGAAAAATGGAATGCATAAGTAACTAATCCATGAACGGTCCAGTTGATTTACTTTAATCTGACGGTCCATATTTAAAGAAAAATCTTTTAAATAAAATATAATATATTCTATTTATATAAAAACATATTACTATGCAAACACTATGCAATACTATGCAAAACACTATGCAAAACACTATGCAACACTATGCATAATAAAATATAATATATTCTATTTATAGAATAACTTTAATAAAGTATTCTATTTTATATAAAGATGTTTCGCTTTTATTACGTTAATAATACTGAATAAAACAAAACGTCATTATCGCTATAATAATTCATATTATTAATCGACAATAATGGAATCAAACCGAGTGATTTCTCACATAAGCATCAATAATCAATATCGTGTAACTACTATGCAACACACGACATCGTATTCTTTTACTTTACTACCGAAAGTAGTTCAACAAGAACTACCACGGTAAAACTTCCGCCGTTATTTCAATAAAATATTTTTGTCGCTTTCTCAATCCGACAATAATTACATTGTAGGGTCCACTAATGATTGAGCCGAATATTCCTCGCTAAACCGAATATTCCCCACCAATCGAATATAATATAACCACTTGCATACTTTGCAAAATTTATAAATACTACCCACAACTATAATATTATCTCAAATTCACACCATAATATAAAAAATTATTTTGACAAAATTTAAATCTTTATTGATAAAATCTGGGGTCTCACAATCTCCCTCCTTATGGAATTTCCCTCGAAATTAGGTAATACTGATATGATAAAGAGATGAGGATACCTTGAATACCTTTATCGCTTAAAAATATTAAATTCATCTTTGAAATCTTGCCAAAGCTATTCATTAACAATTCATCTTTGCACTACAAAGCTAAAGATATACAACTCAGAAAACCAATAATCTTTGAGACGCACTTAATAGTATCACGACCACGAATTATCCATGCACCATCGGCCAAGGATATTCGTGTTTTCAATTACTCCATGATTATACCAATAATCCTTGGTCATAATCATACCAAGTTTATCAATGCACTACTACCAAAGATGACTTTTACCACATCCATGAATTAATATTTCATTGTCGAGACTCAAATCAATAATTAATTCATATCATCGAATCATCCCCGCACTACGTGCCAAGGATATTCATTAGTATCATTACCACCAAATTATCCATGCACTACTACTTACAAAGATAATTGTGTATTCATTAAGATCATCACGACCACAAATTATCCAAGCACTACTACCAAAGATAATTGTGTATTCATTAGTATCACGACCACAAATTATCCATGCACTACTACCAAAGATAATCGTGTATTCAATAGTATCACGACCACAAATTATCAATGCACTACTACCAAAGATAATCGTGTATTCATTAAGATCACGACCACAAATTATCCATGCACTACTACCAAAGATAATCGTGTATTCATTAGTATCACGACCACAAATTATCCATGCACTACGGCCAAAGATAATTGTGTATTCATTAGTATCACGACCACAAATTATCCATGCACTACTACCAAAGATAATTGTGTATTCATTAAGTATCACAACCACAAATTATCCATGCACTACTACCAAAGATAATTGTGTATTCATTAAGATCACGACCACAAATTATCCATGCACTACTACCAAAGAAGATAATTGTGTATTCATTAGTATCACGACCACAAATTATCCATGCACTACTACCAAAGATAATTGTGTATTCATTAAGATTACGACCACAAATTATCCATGCACTACGGCGAAAGATAATTGTGTATTCATTAGTATCACGACCACAAATTATCCATGCGCTACTACCAAAGATAATTGTGTTTTCAATTACTACGATTATGATTATACCCAACAATCCTCAATCATAATCATACCAAGTCCATCTATGCACTACAGAATACGAGATGACTTTCAACATAATATAAGCGTGAGGATAATGATATAAAGAATCAATCAAATGAGATAAAGGATAAATATTAAACATTTATAATATAATTTATCCAGATTCAAGAATATCCCCATGTTATCAATCACTTAATAATCTCATAATCTAATATCATTAATATTATAACAATATTTTAATCACTTCTTAAATTTATAAACAATTTATCTTAATTGTTTACGCTTTTACCATATAATGCATTTAATCATTCAAAATGTCATACTCATAAAATATCATCACCAATTATCAAATCCCTCATCCAAAAATATGCATATACTCTATATAGGATTCTCTAGCCATAAAATCCTATTTTCAACTTTGTTACTTCACATAACATATTTAACTCATATGTTCAGTAATTAAACTATTTTCATGAAAAATATCAAATCAGTCCCAAAAATATTTCTTTTCTGGGATTTAGCATAATATAGTCCCATAATGAAAATATATTTTTCTCGAATTTTAAAATTTATTTACTATTTTTCAAAAATCAATTTCTAATTAATTCCTTAAGAAATTAGCTACCTCAAGTTTAACTCCAAAATTCCCAAATCTTGGCAGGATCTTACACATGTTAACGTGAGCTTCTAGTTTAAATTTCATGGTCATCGGAGTTATAGAACTCCTGGTTATAGCGTTTTTTATTCGGAAAAATCTAAATATTGAAATAGTCATAACTTGCTCATTTTAAGTCAGAATGAGCTCATTTTTGGACAGGAGATACTTTATACCATATACCTTCATGTCCCAAAAGGCCAGAATTTTTCTCATAATTTAAGTGGCCGAAACAGCCCCTTAAAGTTTCTGGGCAGTAGCATTTTTGAAATTTACAGCTTTGGCCTCCTTTGCTAAAATCAGACCACACAAAAATCTACAATACCTTTTCCAGTAATTCCACTTGGATTAGTTAGGTAACTCATAGATATAACTCTAGGACTTGACCACATTCAAAAATTCAAAATATAATAAGAGATATGGTCAATTGAATTTCATGTTACGTTTTTCATCAAAATCTGATTTTCCACTCTTTGTGATTTCTAAGAAACTTTCATGTTTTTACATACTAATCAACATAACTCATCATAAAACTTACTAATACCACGAATACCCATGATTTTCATTATTCCAATGCTTTTATTATGACTTTCATCATAAACCACGTAAACTGTTAATTTTAGTTGAAGAAATATTTGAGGGTTTAAGAAATGGGTTTTGTACTGGGGTCAATACAAAATTCGATTTCACGCTCTAGGGTAGGCTAGGAAGTCTTCAAGAATACGCCAAGAAATTTATTAATGATAGAAATATCATTCAAAATCACATTTCGTCCAAGACTTGGATAGTACGTCACATTAATACCAACTGTGACTTCTATCCCTTAACCCGATAGCACCTCACAATGATACCTATCAACTTGCCATCTTCAATCACGACGTCGCCTCTGAAAGTCCGGCGGCTTGCATTCCACACAAGGAAGTCAACAACGAAAGGATCGGGCTCTTTACTTATGGCTTGATATAACAGTGATTAACTTTAGGATTTGGTTACTTTGAATTCGTATAACAGGTTGGTTAGGAATATGAAAGCTAACAACCTTACAAAAAGAATAATGAATAGTTAATCAATCGTTTTCAAAAATTACCTCAAAGGCAAGTATTTTCAAAGAGATAAGATCGACAGGTAACGTGAAAGTGTTTATTTGCATCAAACAAGATTTAAAAATAGTAGCGGTAACGAAGGCTCCTACTAACGAAGTTTCAACCAATAAGTCAAAGTTTAACTTCTTCGGAGTCAAATTTAAACGTTGAACGCAAGCAAGAGAGATAAAAGAATGGGTAGAACCGGTATCTTATAAGGTATAGACTTCGCAATTTATAAATAACTAACCCGTGCTAACTTCGTTCGGTTTACTCGCTTTTTGAGAAGTCATGAAAAATGCACTTCCTAAAACCAACGACTTTGTTTTGTCCATATCCACCTTTGGTGCCACCGTCCCAGCTAGACTTGACTTTGGTGCATAATAAAATTGAGCTAAATGACCTTCTCTTCTTGCAATTTCCACTTCAATTATCTTTGCCATGATTACCACCGAAGTGGTTACCATTCTTGACATGATAATTTCCCCCACGATGGTTATCATTGTTACGATGGCGATTGTCGCCACCAAGATGATTATTATCGTGTTGTTGGTCGTTACCTTTTGTTTGAGTGAATCAACACTCTCATGTGCTTCATTGCTTATCTCAAAGCATTTCGTAAGTCATTCTCAAACACTGTCACAAAACAAGGGTTAATTAACATATCACATATTATCCCTATACTCTGACCGACCAATTAAATACCAAATAAATTTAGGTAGGTCATACTAGTGAAGGAATTCCCCGCTCTCCCTCCTAAGTACTATTCTCACATCTTAGCCAGGATCATATCCCTAAGCTCGATACTAATCAGAACTCTGGACACCAACTTGTGTCAAGACCTCACATTGGTACTATCACGACACCGCCATAGAAAAGACGGCGTCCCCTACGGAGAGTCTGGCTTCGGTGCATCCCCCATCAACAGGAAGTCACCAGCGAGAGGCTCGGGGCTCTTCACACTTATGGCTTTGATACCAACTGTGACGCCCCCAAAATTAGGTATACGTCACCCATCTTGGGTCGCCACTTACATGGTACATAAATTCAAATACAACTTACTAATATAACTGCTGCAGTATACAATACGACATAAACTGTGAGTTTGAATACAAATATTGTCTACTAGATATTATACAAACTCAAAAGGAGTCCTCATTACAACTATTATCACACTATATCACAGAATAGTGAGGACTACTAATGCTATCCTCTGGACCATTACTTCGTTCCCCTCTTCGTCTCAAATTATGTTCTCATTTCCCAAGAGAACAAAGAAAAAAAGGTTGAGCTCAACTAGCCCAAGAAGAAATATTATGACTAAGATAATGCGAGAATAAATTATCATTAGCCTTCAACAAAGTTTAAACCGATAAAATACAATAGACAACCAGGTTTAATCTGCAGCTGGAATAAGCAATCTATTAATTGTCAAGTAGAGAATAAAGTCTACTATCTTTTAGGTTTTAAAAGGTTTTCATCAATTTTTATCACGAGACTCACTTAATAAATAAACCACCACATCTAATCATCCCCGTATTACTATGGCCAAGGATTTTCATCAAATTATCAATGGTCATGACTATACCGAATCACCCCGGTCATAATCATACCAAAAACTATCCATCATCGCATTACAAAGCCACCGAGGACTTTTGTCACATCATTTATATCAAGTCATGATTATACCGAATGATCCTCGGTCATAATCATACTAAGTTCATCTATGCACGTAAGCCAAAGATAACATAATATAACATGAGGATGATGACAATGACATAATAATTCAATAAAACAAGTTCAAGAATTATTTAATCCATGAATTATTAACGCCCAAATTATCAACATGATCTTCGCTTTCAGAGAGTTAAATTCAAGAATGATCGGAAGAATATTTCCATGAAAAGATATCTTTGATGAAACGCAAATATCAAGGATATTCTACTAATTTCATGGAGTATAGAAGTCAAAGTTTTAACCAACCGGGTATAATAAAGAATGGAATAACAAAAGAAATCACCATGCATGCGGTACTTGCACATAGACAAAGTTATTCCAACGTAATAATAATAACGGAACCGTGTCGTGAAATTCACACCAACGGGATGTTCCAATGTAATAATAAAGATGGAACCAGATCCTGTAAAACACATGAGATAGGATATTCCAACAGAATGATAAAGATTTTAACCAGTCCCAATTAAAAACACATGCATGTGGATGTTCCAACAGAATAATAAAAATCGGAACCAGTCCGGTAAAAACACATGCATGTGATGTTCCAATGTAATAATAGAAGAATGTCACCAAGTATAGGGTAATCCACAGTATCAAAGTTATTCCAATGTAATAAATAAAGAATGGAGTAACAGAGGATTTCACCAAGTATAGGGTATGCCACAGACATAAAAGTTATTCCAATGTAATAAATAAAGAATGAAATAACGAGAGGATTTCACCAAGTATAGGGTATGCCAGTATACAAGTTTATGTATAGGGTATACCACTTTTACAAAGTTATTCCAACGAGAATAATAGTGAATGGAATAATGTGTTCTCTTCAAGAAGAAAGAATAACACCCCTTTACCGTAAAAAAGAACCTAATATAGAAGTAGTGAAGTAGCGTAATACTCTTCTTCTTTCTATAATTTTCTCTCTATAGCTTCTCTCTATAATTTCTCTGTAGAGTTTCAATGAATTCGTAAAGAAAATAATGAAGGAATGAGCTTCTATTTATAGGAAAATGGAATGCATAAGAACTAATCCATGAACTATCCAGATTGATTTACTTTAATCTGACGGTCCATATTTAAAGAAAAATCTTTTAAATAAAATATAATATATTCTATTTATATAAAAACATATTACTATGCAAACACTATGCAATACTATGCAAAACACTATGCAAAACACTATGCAACACTATGCATAATAAAATATAATATATTCTATTTATAGAATAACTTTAATAAAGTATTCTATTTTATATAAAAGATGTTTCGCTTTTATTACGTTAATAATACTTAATAAAACAAAACGTCATTATCGCTATAATAATTCATATTATTAATCGACAATAATGGAATCAAACCGAGTGATTTCTCACATAAGCATCAATAATCAATATCGTGTGCTACTATGCAACCACACGTATTATCGTACTTTTACTACCGAGTAGTTCAACAAGAACTACGGTAAAACTTCCGCCGTTATTTCAATAAAATATTTTTGTCGCTTTTCAATCCGACAATAATTACGCTTAGGGTCCACTAATGATTGAGCCAGAATATTCCCTCGCTAAACCGAATATTCCCCACCAATCGAATATAATATAACCACTTGCATACTTTGCAAAATTTATAAATACTACCCACAACTATAATATTATCTCAAATTCACACCATAATATAAAAAATTATTTTGACAAAATTTAAATCTTTATTGATAAAATCTGGGGTCTCACAATCTCCCCTCCTTATGGAATTTCGCCCTCGAAATTAGGGTACGTACCTGATATGATAAAGAGATGAGGATACCTTGAATACCTTTATCGTTTAAAAATATTAAATTCATCTTTGAAATCACCAAAGCTATTCATTAACAATTCATCTTTGCACTACAAAGCAAAGATATACAAATCAGAAACCAATAATGCTTTGAGACGCAACTTAATAGTATCACGACCACGAAATTATCCATGCACCATCGCCAAGGATATTCGTGTTTTCAATTACTGGCCATGATTATACCGAATAATCCTTGGTCATAATCATACCAAGTTTATCAATGCACTACTACTAAAGATGACTTTTACCACATCCATGAATTAATATTTCATTCTTTGAGACTCAAATTTCAATAATTAATTCATATCATCGAATCATCCCCGCACTACGTGCCAAGGATATTCATTAGTATCACGACCACAAATTATCCATGCACTACTACCAAAGATAATTGTGTATTCATTAAGATCACGACCACAAATTATCCAAGCACTACGGCCAAAGATAATTGTGTATTCATTAAGTATCACGACCACAAATTATCCATGCACTACTACCAAAGATAATCGTGTATTCAATAGTATCGCGACCACAAATTATCAATGCACTACTACCAAAGATAATCGTGTATTCATTAGTATCACGACCACAAATTATCCATGCACTACTACCAAAGATAATCGTGTATTCATTAGTATCACGACCACAAATTATCCATGCACTACTACCAAAGATAATTGTGTATTCATTAGTATCACGACCACAAATTATCCATGCACTACGGCCAAAGATAATTGTGTATTCATTAAGATCACAACCACAAATTATCCATGCACTACGGCCAAAGATAATTGTGTATTCATTAAGTATCACGACCACAAATTATCCATGCACTACTACCAAAGATAATTGTGTATTCATTAAGATCACGACCACAAATTATCCATGCACTACTACCAAAGATAATTGTGTATTCATTAAGATTACGACCACAAATTATCCATGCACTACTACCAAAGATAATTGTGTATTCATTAGTATCATCGACCACAAATTATCCATGCGCTACTACCAAAGATAATTGTGTTTTCAATTACTGGTATATGATTATACCGAACAATCCTCGGTCATAATCATACCAAGTCCATCTATGCACTACAAAAAAGCCACGTATGACTTTCAACATAATATAAGCATGAGGATAATGATATAAAGAATCAATCAAATGAGATAAAGGATAAATATTAAACATTTATAATATAATTTATCCAGAGATTCAAGAATATCCCCATGTTATCAATCACTTAATAATCTCATAATCTAATATCATTAATATTATAACAATATTTTAATCACTTCTTAAATTTATAAACAATTTATCTTAATTGTTTACGCTTTTACCATATAATGCATTTAATCATTCAAAATGTCATACTCATAAAATATCATCACCAATTATCAAATCCTCATCCAAAAATATGCATATACTCTATATAGGATTCTCTAGCCATAAAATCCTATTTTCAACTTTGTTACTTCACATAACATATTTAACTCATATGTTCAGTAATTAAACTATTTTCATGAAAAATATCAAATCAGTCCCAAAAATATTTCTTTTCTGGGATTTAGCATAATATAGTCCCATAATGAAAATATATTTTCTCGAATTTTTAAAATTTATTTACTATTTTTCAAAAATCAATTTCTAATTAATTCCTTAAGAAATTAGCTACCTCAAGTTTAACTCCAAAATTCCCAAATCTTGGCAGGATCTTACACATGTTAACGTGAGCTTCTAGTTTAAATTTCATGGTCATCGGAGTTATAGAACTCCGGTTATAGCGTTTTAAATGGGAAAATCTAAATATTGAAATAGTCATAACTTGCTCATTTTAAGTCGAATGAGCTCATTTTGGACAGGAGATACTTTATACCATATACCTTCATGTCCCAAAAGGCCAGAATTTTTCTCATAATTTAAGTGGCCGAAACAGCCCTTAAAGTTTCTGGGCAGTAGCATTTTTTGAAATTTACAGCTTTGGCCTCCTTTGCTAAAAATCAGACCACACAAAAAAATCTACAATACCTTTTCCAGTAATTCCACTTGGATTAGTTAGGTAACTCATAGATATAACTCTAGGACTTGACCACATTCAAAATTCAAAATATAATAAGAGATATGGTCAATTGAATTTCATGTTACGCTTTTCATCAAAATCGATTTTCCACTCTTTGTGATTTCTAAGAAACTTTCATGTTTTTACATACTAATCAACATAACTCATCATAAAACTTACTAATACCACGAATACCCATGATTTTCATTATTCCAATGCTTTTATTATGACTTTCATCATAAACCACGTAAAGCTGTTAATTTTAGTTGAAGAAATATTTGAGGTTTAAGAAATGGGTTTTTATCTTTGGGGTCAATACAAAATTCGATTTCACGCCTAGGGTAGGCTAGGAAGTCTTCAAGAATACGCCAAGAAATTTATTAATGATAGAAATATCATTCAAAATCATTACTCTCGTCCAAGACTTGGATAGTACGTCACATTAATACCAACTGTGACTTCTATCCCTTAACCTCGATAAGACCTCACAATGATACCTATCAACTTGCCATCTTCATCACGACGTCGCCTACGAAAGTCCGGCTTCTGCATTCCACACAAGGAAGTCAACAACGAAAGGATCGGGCTCTTTACTTATGGCTTGATATAACAAAGATTAACTTTAGGATTTGGTTACTTTGAATTCAGATAACGGGTTGGTTAGGAATATGAAAGCTAACAACCTTACAAAAAGAATAATGAATAGTTAATCAATCGTTTTCAAAAATTACCTCAAAGGCAAGTATTTTCAAAGAGATAAGATCGACAGGTAACGTGAAAGTGTTTATTTGCATCAAACAAGATTTAAAAATAGTAGCGGTAACGAAGGCTCCTACTAACGAAGTTTCAACCAATAAGTCAAAGTTTAACTTCTTCGGAGTCAAATTTAAACGTTGAACGCAAGCAAGAGAGATAAAAGAATGGGTAGAACCGGTATCTTATAAGGTATAGACTTCATGATTTATAAATAACTAACCCGTGCTAACTTCGTTTCGGTTTACTCGCTTTTTTGAGAAGTCATGAAAATGCACTTCCTAAAACCAACGACTTTGTTTTGTCCATATCCACCTTTAGTGCCACCGTCCCAAATAGACTTGACTTTGGTGCATAATAAAATTGAGCTAAATGACCTTCTCTTCTTGCAATTTCCACTTCAATTATCTTTGCCATGATTACCACCAAGTGGTTACCATTCTTGACATGATAATTTCCCCGATGGTTATCATTGTTCGATAAATTGCCGCCACCATATGATTATTATCGTGTTGTTGGTCGTTACCTTTTGTTTGAGCTGAATCAACACTCTCATGTGCTTCATTGCTTATCTCAAAGATTTTCGAAAGTCATTCTCAAACACCGCCACAAAACAAGGGTTAATTAACATATCACATATTATCCCTATACTCGACCGACCAATTAAATACCAAATAAATTTAGGTAGGTCATACTAGTGAAGGAATTCCCGCCTCTCCCCTCCTAGTACTATTCTCACATCTTAGCCGTGGATCATATCCTAAGCTCGATACCAATCAGTAACTCTGGACACCAACTTGTGTCAAGACCTCACATTGGTACTTATCGACCGCCACCGAAGACTCAAGGCCCCCTACGGAGAGAGAGTCCGGCTTGTGCATCCCCATCAACAGAAGTCACTAGCGAGAGGCTCGGGCTCTTCACACTTATGGCTTTGATACCAACTGTGACGCCCCCAAAATTAGGTATATACGTCACCCATCTTGGGTCGCCACTTACATGGTACATAAATTCAAATACAACTTACTAATATAACTGTCGTATACAATACGACATAAACTGTGAGTTTGAATACAAATATTGTCTACTAGATATTATACAAACTCAAAAGGAGTCCTCATTACAACTATTATCACACTATATCACGTAATAGTGAGGACTACTAATGCTATCCTCTGGACCATTACTTCGTTCCCGACTCGTCCCAAATTTATGTTCTTATTTCCAAGAGAACAAAGAAAAAAAAGGTTGAGCTCAACTAGCCCAAGAAGAAATATTATGACTAAGATAATGCGTAATAAATTATCATTAGCCTTCAACAAAGTTAAACCGATAAAATACAATAGACAACCGGTTTAATCTGCAAATGAATAAGCAATCTATTAATTGTCAAGTAGAGAATAAAGTCTACTATCTTTTAGGTTTTAAAAGGTTTTCATCAATTTTTATCGATGACTCACTCGACAATAAATAAACCACCACATCTAATCATCCCCGCACTACTACGGCCAAGGATTTTCATCAAATTATCAATGGTCATGACTATACCGAATCACCCCGTCATCATAATCATACCAAAACTATCCATCATCGCATTACAGCCACCGAGGACTTTTGTCACATCATTTATATCAAGTCATGATTATACCGAATGATCCTCGTCATAATCATACTAAGTTCATCTATGCACGTAAGCCAAAGATAACATAATATAACATGAGGATGATGACAATGACATAATAATTCAATAAAACAAGTTCAAGAATTATTTAATCCATGAATTATTAACGTCCAAATTATCAACATGATCTTGTTTCAGTAGAGTTAAATTCAAGAATGATCGAAGAATATTTCCATGAAAAGATATCGGATGAAACGCAAATATCAAGGATATTCTACTAATTTCATGGAGTATAGAAGTCAAAGTTTTAACCAACCGGGTATAATAAAGAATGGAATAACAAAAGAAATCACCATGCATACGGTATTTCATATGACAAAGTTATTCCAACAGAATAATAATAATGAACCGTGTCGTGAAATTCACACCGGCTGGGATGTTCCAATGTAATAATAAAGATGGAACCAGATCCGATCCTAAAAAACACACGAATAGGATATTCTAACAGAATGATAAAGATTTTAACCAGTCCTGTAAAACACATGCATGGATGTTCCAACGGAATAATAATAAAAATCGGAACCAGTCCTAAAAAACACACGCATGTGATGTTCCAATGTAATAATAGAAGAATGTCACCAAGTATAGGGTAATCCACAGATACAAAGTTATTCCAATGTAATAAATAAAGAATGGAGTAACAGAGGGATTTCACCAAGTATAGGGTATCTCCACATCACAAAGTTATTCCAATGAATAAATAAAGAATGAAATAACAGAGGGATTTCACCAAGTATAGGGTATCCACAGCGTATCACGAGTTATGTATAGGGTATACCACTTTTACAAAAGTTATTCCAATGTAATAATAGTGAATGGAATAATGTAAGTTCTCTTCAAGAAGAAAAGAATAACACCCCTTACCGTAAAAAGAACCTGAATATAGAAGTAGTGAAGTAGCGAATACTCTTCTTCTTTCTATAATTTTCTCTCTATAGCTTCTCTCTATAATTTCTCTCTCTCAGAGTTTCAATGAATTAAGTAAGAAAATAATGAAGGAATGAGCTTCTATTTATAGGAAAATGGAATGCATAAGAACTAATCCATGAACGGTCCAGATTGATTTACTTTAATCGACGGGTCCATATTTAAAGAAAAATCTTTTAAATAAAATATAATATATTCTATTTATATAAAAACATATTACTATGCAAACACTATGCAATACTATGCAAAACACTATGCAAAACACTATGCAACACTATGCATAATAAAATATAATATATTCTATTTATAGTATAACTTTAATAAAGTATTCTATTTTATATAAAAAGATGTTTCGCTTTTATTACGTTAATAATACGTAATAAAATAAAACGTCATTATCGCTATAATAATTCATATTATTAATCGACAATAATGGAATCAAACCGAGTGATTTCTCACATAAGCATCAATAATTAATATCGTGTCTACTATGCAACCACACGACATTCTTTATTTTTTTACTACCGAAAGTAGTTCAACAAGAACTACTTCAGTAAAACTTCCGCCGTTATTTCAATAAAATATTTTTGTCGTTTTCTCAATCCGAAAAATAATTACATTAGGGTCCACCAATGATTGAGTAGAATATTCCCTCATAAAACCGAATATTCCCCACCAATCCGAATATAATATAACCACTTGCATACTTTTGCAAAATTTATAAATACTACCCACAACTATAATATTATCTCAAATTCACACCATAATATAAAAAAATTATTTTGACAAAATTTAAATCTTTATTGATAAAATCTGGGTCTCACATACAATATCAACTATTTATTTTAATAGACTATAAAGTAAATAACTTTACACTATGTTAAACTTTAAAATTTCTCCATAAAAGTTTATTTTTATGATCATAATTAAATAAAGTTAAAGTTAAATAAAAATTAAATTAAATAATCCAAAAGACTTTAAATTTTATTTTAAGTATATAATATTAATCCAAAAAAGTCTTTTGGAGATTAATTTAAAGTAACTTTATTTTTTGGTATTGTATTTAACATTCACTTAAATAACAATTTGGGAGGGACACCGTGCGTTACAATGCGTAACTCAAGCAAGCGACTCAAGCAAAATTGAAACAAGTCAGGCAATTAGCGATCGACACAGTGTGTGACTCGTGAGAAAGGGAAGCAACTCAAGCAAGCGAGATAGGGTCGAAGCAAGCTAGCCAGATCAAGGGTTTTGTTGATCAATCCTTATCAAAAATTGAAGATTCAACAAGATAGATGCTAGCTAGGTCTCTACCAATTTGGTTTCCCCTCTCTTCCTTGGCCTTAGGCGGGAGAAATTAAAAATTAGCTCCATATTTTGTCGCAATTAGCGAGATTGAGATTTGATTGTGTGAATAATGTTTCGTATGAGTAAAGGGATTATCATTAATCCCAAAATTTTACCCCAAACTTCATCATCGCATCTTTAAATATGCACCTTCAGTACCAATTGCAGAAGCCCTAACTTCGAAGAACCAAAGATTTGTCAATTTGTTCGAAGGTATTTTTTCCAACAACTTTGTTCATTCATATTCCATTAGTTGCTGTAATGATTAATATATATATATATATATATATATATATATATATATATATATATATATATATGGGGAATGATCCATAGCATCTATTTGATATGGATCAAAAATTGGCATATAATATCTTAACCATCCGTTTGTTAAATAAATGGTTGAGATTTAATTTAAAAATATGATGTCCGCTAGACTTACTAGCGGACGTAGTATGTGAAAAGTTTAGCCCATTTTTCCCATTACAAAACAATCCGCTATACATACTAGTGGACGGTTATAACCCCACACCTAACATCAATTTTATGATCAAAGTTTGGAAACAGAATCAAAGTTTGGAAACAGAGAGAGGGCCTAGCATCAATTTTACGATCAAAGTTTGGACCTCGAGAGGGTCTAGGGACCGCCGTGTTCGGCTCTCTATCAAGACAGCGATACAGTTTACGATCTTCAAGATCGGCTCGGATATGATCAGCCCAGTAAGGTCATGGAGTGGTTACTAAAAGCTGCGGCTAGTTCCATTGCGGAGCTCCCTTCCCTCAATACCTCATTTCTGGACACCCCTAAGCAACTCAGTGACTAAAAGAGGTCAAGTGGAGGTACTACTGAAATTGGGTTTGATTCTACTGATCATTTGGAATTGGATATTGATCGGAATTTCTTTCTGCAGCAGCAGAATGTTTCTTTGTCAAATACTAATATGTAATACGCTATGGTCTGCGAATTGGGTAATATGGCTAGAACCCTAGAAGTGAAATAAAGTAAATCAGCGATTTGGGTAATTGGCTAGAACCCTAGAAGAAAAATACAGCAAATCGACAACAAGCTTGGCATATTTAATCGGTAAGTTTATTTCCTTCAGAGGTATGTTAATGAAATTTATGTAAACCCATATGATTACTGTGTTGCTGGGTTCCAGAACTTAATTAATTTTGTGTTTATTTGAGTTGTTTACCAACCTTGTCTAATTTGAGCTTCATTAGAGAATTTCCCATTTCTGGGCGATAATTTGCTAGAATCCTGCTTTCTCTTTGTCTCTACTGTCTGAGGAGTACATCCTCCCTCTAATTACTAATCAAATATAATTAGTTGGGGGTTCAAATAGTGGGAATTCTAGAGCTTCTTTCTTAAAGCTCTTTTAGCTCCTGCATGAATTTTTATTTCTTACAATCATTACCAAGATATTAAGTATCCTAATCCTAACAACCTTGATTTTCACCATACATATATGAATTTAACTGTTGTATCCCCCTACAATTTTCTTCACATAAAAGCCAGAATCTAATTGATCGTTGTATCCACTTTGACAATTAATTTAAAATTGCAATTATAGATTTTTTTTTAATCCACTTTGACTGTTTTATTAGCTAGATGGGTTTGTTCTTACGTTAGAAATTGTTTTTTGTAGTTTTACTATTATACACTAGTAATTGGGGATTGAATAGAGAGCTTTGAAGCTCTGGACTTAATATATAATGAGGAATCCAATTCGTTTATTTGTAGAAGTGATTTTTCTTCTGTTTAATGGTACAGTAAGTTTGCATTAACATTTGATGGTTTAAATTTTTCTTAGTTTGGCTTGTTTGATTTGATTTTCTGTTTGGTTGAACTCTCAGTAGCTAAGACTGTACTTGGGTGTTTTTGGTAATCCTGTTAATTTTAGTTGTTCTGTAAGGTGATTTGTGAATGCAAGTGAACATAGGTAAAATTATCTGATTTTCTACTTAGAACACCCATTATTGGATTTGCAAATGGTCTACCTTCAGTTGAATCTGCTCTACTTCCAATTGCATTGTGTATGCATGCACAGTAAAAAAAATTAATTTTCATTGTAATCATGGTACAATTCCATTGCAGATAAAAAATTTATCATTTGTTAAAACCATTTATTTCTGTTTACAAGATTGTGATTCCTAAAGAGTGTAGAGCTTAGTCTCAGTTATGATGTTTTTGTACCATAAACCAATTTTTTTTCAGAATACTCGACTTCGAGTAAAAAACAAAGAACATTTGGGAGTTTACTATAGCTAGGTTTTATAACACTGGGAGGCTTTTGCCACTAATTGAATAGTAAAAATGTCTTGCGGAGAAACTGCAGTGAGTGTTACTAAAGTTAATGGGTTTAATATTAACATGTTTAGATTCTTTCCTGTACAAACTGCATTCTTTTGGCTCCAAGGCATCATTCTTGTTCAATAACTTGAAATATGTTCTTATTTTGGCATTTTATTATTACCAGGGTCGTTTCAAGTATCAACCAGGATAAGTGAGAGCCTTCGAAATGCTTGTTGGGGGTTCTGGCATTACTCTAATGTTCCAGGCATGAATTTTCATATCCATTATATATATTTTCAGATAATTTCGAAGATTTCTTCTTATACGATAAACTATTATCTTTCAGGGTTTAGTATTTGATTTGGAATTAAGATGTATTAAGACGTGTTTGATTTGGAATTGGATTTATTTTATTTTGAATGTTTGATTTGGAATTAATATGTATTTGATTTGGAAATAAATTTATTTGATTTGGAATGTTTGATTTTCTGTTTGCATTTTACTATGTTGGATTTGGAATTGGAAAGATTTGGAATTGGATTTGGAAAGATTTAGAATTGGATTTGATTTGGCTGTGCACAATGTTGCTATGATTTGATTTATATTTGGCCGTGCACAGTGTTGCTGTGATTTTATTTGGTTATGTTCGTTAACACTGTGTTGCTCATTATATTGTTGTGATTTTATTTGGTTGTGTTCGTGAACACTGTGTGTATTTATTTCTTGATCCATTTATATATATTTGTGTTTGTGGGACTTATGTAATGTTGATTTATGTATTAGATTGTTGCGTTGTTGCTTGAGACTGGAGCCGATGTGAATTGCAGAAATTATTGTGGTCAGGTACAAGATTTGATTTTGATTTGATTTTACTGATTCGCAAGTTGATTTGATCTATATTTCTTAGATCAGCTCAATTATGTGTATTTAATTATATACTAGAGAGCAAATTGATGGATCTATTTTAAATATTTTTACTTATTGTGAAATAGACAGCATTGATGCAAGCTTGTCAATATGGGCACTGGGAGGTTGTTCAAACACTTTTGTTGTATAAATGCAATGTGAGTTTTCCTTTCCTTTCAGGATTTCTATTTCTTTCACCTTAGAACAGGAGTTTGTTTAATAGTATTTATTTTCTTGTTATATGTACAGTAGAAAATTATCACATTGTAATGTATAAATATATCATTTTCCAGGTTACAAGAGCAGACTATCTTAGTGGGAGGACAACTCTCCATTTTGCGGCAGTTAATGGACACGTTAGATGCATAAGACTTGTAGTCTCTGATTTTGTTCCAAGTTCCCCATTTGAGTTTGTAATTGCTCAAATGAATGGCGATAAGGGCGATGCTTCTAATATTAGACACAAACATGACCAAAGGTTTGCAACTCGCTTATTTTCTCTTTCTTTTTGGCCTTTACAATTCAGTTCAGACTATAAAATTTTGGCAATAGCATGAAGTTTATGAATATGCTTGTAGTAAATAAGGATTGCTAGCCATGTTCAACTTGTAACAATAATTGCCCCATTGGAATAGGAATAATATGACCAAAGTTGAATGATAATGAGGATGAGAGGAAACCATAGTCGGTGTGTATTGAGGTGTTAAATGTTGGGGTATGTTTAACATGAAGTATGACGCCAGATAGAATGTAACCAAGAATAGGATTGTACAAGTGCTATGATAGTTTTCAGTTGATTTTCTTGTTTGAACAATTAATATCCAATTCTATGCTACTGTGGCAGAGCCCATTATGGTTAAGGGACCAAGCTGTAGGTGTATATATCCATCAAATTAGAACTGGGAATATTATTTTCCCAATAGGACTGATTCTATATCCTATTGCAGTGCACTGACAAAGTTTGTAAATAAGGTTACTGATGGTGGTATCACTACTCTTCATATGGCTGCATTGAATGGCTATTTTGATTGTGTACAGCTACTTCTAAATCTTCACGCCAATGTTTCAGTTGCCACATTTCACTATGGAACTTCAATGGATTTGATAGGTACATTTTTTACCTGAAACATAGTAATATGATTTTTGTGGTAGCCATTTCATGCTTTTGAGTTGTGAAGATTAAGTACACCATTTTGTAGGAGCGGGGAGCACTCTTTTGCACCATGCTGCTTGTGGGGGAAACTTGAAATGCTGTCAGGCAAGAATTAGTTATATTATTCTGATTTCTTTTAGATTGGCAAATTCTATTTAGTTTAACATGGTTTCTTATTTCTGCAGATCCTCCTTGCAAATGGTGCTAGCCGGTTGACGTTAAACTGCAATTGTGAGACTCCAGATTTTCTGAATAAAGATTTAAATTTCTCGAAATATTTTTTTTGAATATTATGGTGTGGATTTGATATAATGTTGTAGTTGTGGGTAATATTTACAAATTTTGCAAAATAAGAAAGTGGTTATATAATATTCGATTGGTCAGGGAATATTCGTTTTAATAGGGAATATTAAATGCGACAATACACAATCATTAATGGACCGCATAAATTGAAAGTATTGTCGTAGTAAGAAAATGACGTAATTATCTTTTATAAAAATAACTACGAAAGTAATACAATTAAAAGCCGTTGAACTACTTTCTAAGTAGTAAAAGTATAGTAATACGCGGGTTGCATAGTAGCACACGGTATTGATTATTGATGCTTATGTAAGAAGTCACTCAGTTATATTCAATTATTGCTACAGTAATTGATGTATCATATCTCTCATATTATTGATTTAATATCATCTGTATAATATGTTATTTTATTAAATCAATAATTGAGACGACAAAGTTATTCATATTATCATTTGTAATATTGACAATGTCTAGAAGTTCTGTCAAGAAGAGGTTAGATAATCTAATTACAAGGCGTCAATAGGAGAAAATTCTTATCGAAAGCCCCTCTTTCCTGGAATCGACTTCGCTTTGTTAAATATTGAGAGTTATAATATTAATGATGAATAAGTTCATGTTGATTAAAGATAAAATTGATAGTTCCATTGTGTTGGAATTATTAGTGTTAGTGAAAATCAACATTTATTGATGTCTGGAGGTTATATTGATGAATCGGGTAATTAACCGGATAAATGAGCAATTAATTACTATTAATTCACATGATTATAACTATTTGTTCACATGTGTGTACTATTGATTCACATTCTTATACTAATAGGGGAGGTGGTGCAAGATTGATAATACTTGGATGACTAAGTTAAAAATGGAGGTATAGTTGAAGATATTATATTGTAATTCGTATCTTCATATGATTATAACTATTTATTCACATGATTGAACTATTGATTCACATTATTTACTATTAGGGGAGGTGGTGCAAGTTTGATAATACTTGCAGGACTAAATTAAAAATGAAGGAAAAGTTGAAGGTATTATCTTTGTAATATTTCGAGCCCCAAACGCACGATTATCGAAACTATATTTTTATATAAATAGAAGCTCATTCTTCCTTCATTTCTCACCAATTCACTAAAGCTATAGAACAATTATTGTAGAGAGAAATTATAAAGAGAAAGAAGAAGAGAAGTCTGCTACCTCACTATTCTAGTATCCAGTCTTCTTTTGAGGTAAGGGGTATTATTTCTTTCGTATTCATGAAGAGAGCTTCTTTTATTCCCTTTTTTATTATTATCCTGTCTGTTCGGATTACGCATGACCTGATTCCATTCTTTATTATTCTGTTGGAATATCCTATCTATGCGTATTACGCATGACCTGGTTCCATTATTTATTATTACTCGCCGGAATAACCTTTTGCATGCGGTTACATCGCATGCACAGTGGTTCTGTTGTTATTCATTCTTTAATTTTTACATTGGAATATCACATGCAATCATTATTACACGCATTTAACCGGTTCCATTCTTTATTATTTTGTTGAGAATAACTTTTAGTGCTTATCATCGCGTGCTTGGTGAATTCTTCTCATTATTCCATTCTTTATTATTCATTGGAATAACTCGCATACATGTGGATTACCACATGCGTGGTGAGTGAATCTTCGTATTCATTCCTTATTAAATTGTGAAAATGATCATCTGCGTGGATTCTGCGTACGGCGAAAAAATCCATTTGCAGTTATCATATATTCTATTATACTTAGTTGGTTAAAGTTTTGACTTCTATACTCCATGAAATTAGTAGAATATCCTCGGATATTTAAGCTTCATCCAAAGATCTTTTCATGGAAATATTCTTCCCGAGCATTCTTGAATTTTACTCTACAAAGCAGTATCATGTTGACAATTTGGACGTTATTGATTTCTAGATAAATTAGATTATAAATCTTTAAAATTTATTCTTGAACTTGTTTTATTGAATTATTATGTCGTTGTCATCATCCTCATGCTTATATTGTGATGAAAGTCATCTTTGGCTTACGTGCATAGAAGGACTTGGTATGATTATGACCAGGGATTATTCGGTATAATCATGAGCGTAATGTAACGAATGATGTGGTAAAAGTCCTCATTGACCTGTAGTGCATTGATGGACAGTTATTGGTATGATTATGACCAGGGATTATTCGATATAATCATGACCATTGATGATTACATGAATATCCTTGGTCGTGGTGCAGGGATGATGTGGTTTATTTATTAAAAGCGAAGTCTCAACCGATAAAGTTGATGAAAATCTTTTTAAATCATAGAAGATAGTAGATTTTATGCTCTACTTGACTCTTCTAATGGATTGCTTATTCCGCTGCAGTTAAACTTGATGTCTATTGTATTTTATCAGTTTAACAATGTTGAAGACTAATGATAATTTATTCTGCATTATCTTAGTCATAATATTTCTTACTGGGCTAGTTGAGCTCACCATTTGCTTTCATTGTTCTCTTCAGGAAATGAGAATATAGTTGGGACTAGTCGGAGAACGGAGTAACGGTCCAGATGATAGCATTAGTAGTCCTCATTATTCTGTTAAATTGTGTGATAATAAATGTAATGAGGACTCCATTGTGTATGGATATTGTCTAAGATGACAATATTTGTATTAAAACTCACATCATATATTTTGTCGTATTTTACACGACTTTTGTATAATTAAGTTGTATTTGAATTTTGTACCATATTTTTGGCGACTCGAGATGGGTGATGTATACCTATTTTGGGGGCGTCACAGTTGGTATCAAAGCTTAGGGATATGATCTCTGGCTGAGATGTGAGATAAGAACTAGGAGGGGAGAGACGGGGAATTCCTTCGCTAGTATGACCTACCTAAGTTTACTTGGTATTTAATTGGTCGGTCAGAGTATAGGGATAATATGTGATATGTCAATTAACCTGTGTTTTGTGACAATGTTTGTATTCAGATGTTGTGAATAGGGCTCAGTTATGGGAGCGCGATAATGAGTCAGCACAACCAAAAGGCAACGACCAACAACACGATAATAATCGTACCGGTGGCAACGGCCATCGGAACAATGATAACCATCTTGGGAGAAATTATCATGCCAAGAATGGTAACCACTTCGGTGGTAATCATGGCCAAGATAATAGAAGTAGAAAATTCAAGAAGAGAAGATTTAACGATGATGGGAAGACGTCGGCAGCAGTACCAATAACCATTTTCAAGGAAGAAGAACGACCACCAATTATATGCTTCAAATACGGAGGGGAGGGACATATCAGTCCAAACTGCGTGATGCAGTCCAAAGCATGTTACAATTGTGGAAAAGAAGGTCACCTAGCCCGATTTTGTCTTGTACAAAAGTCAAGTCCAGCTGGGACGGTGGCACCAAAGGCGGATACAGACAAAACAAAGTCGATGGTTCAGGAAGAGCGTTTTTCATGAGTTCTCAAAAGAGCGAATAACCCGAACGAAGTTAGCACGGGTTAGTTGATTATAAATTCTTGCGAAGTTTATACCTTATTAGATACCGGATCTACCTATTCTTTTATCTCTCTTGCTCTTACTCAACGTTTAAATTTGACCCCAGAGAAGTTAGACTTTGACTTATTGGTTGAAACTTCGTTAGTAGAAACCTTCGTTACCTCCAATGTTTATAAATCTTGTGTGATTCAAATTGACACTTTCACGTTACCTGTCGATCTTATCTCTTTGAAAATACTTGCCTTTGATGTGATTTTAGGAATCGATTGGTTAACTACTCATCATCCTTTTCGTTAGGTTGTTAGCTTTCATATTCCTAACCAACCTGTTATGCGAATTCAAGCAACCAAACCACTAAAGTCAATCATTGTCATATCAAGCTATAAGTAAAGAGCCCCGATCCTTTCGTTGTTGACTTCCTTGTGTGGAATGCACCGAAGCCAAAATATCCGTAGGGGACGTCGTGAATAACGATGGCAAGTTGATAGGTATCAATGTGACGTACTATTCAAGTCTTGAATGAGAGTCACAGTTTTGAATGATATTTCTATCGTTAATAAATTTCCTGACGTATTCTTTGAAGACTTCTTAGCCTACCCCTAGAGCGTGAAATCAAATTTTGTATTGACCCCAATACAAAACCCATTTCTAAAACCCTTTAATATTTCTTAACCTAGAACAAACGTGTTATGCGCCAAAGACGTTGGCTCAAGCTGTTGAAGATTACGATCGTACCATTCAATATCATCGTAGAAAAATAAACGTGGTAACTGACGCATTGAGTAGAAGATCATATGTGTTTACGAGTGCGATGTTGTTAAACATAAAAACCCATTTTGTATAACTTACAAATGATGAAGATTGAGTTAAGGACTCTAGGGACCCACGTGGTGATATCAAATATACAAGTAGAATTGACTTTAATTGATAAAGATAAAGCCACTCAAGCTACACATCCGAATCTGATGAATGTGAAGAAGAAGGTTCAAGAAGGCGTTATCTTAACCCTCGATTAAATTGGCCGATTTGAAATCCTCGATCGAGTAGGAACTGTGGCCTATAAACTCATTTTACCGCCAAGTATGTCGCGTATTGATAACGTTTTTCACTTATCGTTGTTAGTAAAAACTTTGTCTTGGGGGACTTTGGAGCCAAATTTCAGAATAATTAATGAATCTGAAAAATTTTGAAATCATGGGGGTTTTATAGAGCATGTTACAAGCTTTCCATAGCCTCGAAAACGGACTAATTTCGATAACGGATGAAGAAGTTATGAAGATTTTAAGTATGTGCGTCAAAAGTTGCAAAATCTGGAAAATTAGAGTTAAGTGCCAAGGGTTGAGCGCCTAGGCACTAGGCTCGGCGCTTAGAATCAGTTCTTGGGTGCCAAGGCGCTTTCCGAAGGACAAATTTGGGCGCCTAGGCACTGGTCAAGTGTTAAGCCAAAATCTGTCCGGACATCCTTTAGTAAATTGGGCATAACTTTTTCATACGAACTCCAATTGAGGTGATTCGGGATGATTAGAAATGATAACGAGTAGACTTAAAACTTTCATTCTTTATGTATTGAGATTTGAGGTCATTATCAAGGCCTAAAATGGCTATTTTAGGGATTGATGTGCATTCAAAGGAAATCGGAGGACATCGGGCATGCACGTATGCAACGTGTAATGTTTTCGATGATAAAGGTATTCAAGGTATCCTCACATCTTCAGCATACCAGGTACGTATGCGAATTTCGAGGGCAAAATTTCATAAGGAGGGAAGATTGTGAGACCCCAGATTTTATGAATAAAGATTTAAATTTCTCGAAATATTTTTTTTTGAATATTATGGTGTGGATTTGATATAATATTATAGTTATGGGTAATATTTACAAATTTTACAAAGTAAGCAAGTGGTTATATAATATTCGATATGTCGGAGAATATTCGTTTTAACAGGGAATATTCGTACGACGGCACAATCATTGGTGGACCCCACAACGGAAGTATTGTCGTAGTAAGAAAATGACAGAATTATCTTTTTATAAAAATAATGGCGAAAGTGTTACCGTTAAAAGCTGTTGAACTAATCGATAGTAGTAAAGCACAATAATACTACTGTGGTTGCGCATAAGTAGCACACCGGTATTAATTATTAATGCTTATGTAAGAAGTCACTCGGTTATACTCAATTATTGCTTACTGATAATTCTTTGCATCATATCTCTCATATTATTGATTCAATATCATCACGTATAATATGTTATATTATTAAATGAATAATTGAGGCGACAAAGTTATTCATATTATTATTTGCAATATTACAATGTATAGAAGTTACATCGAGGAGAGGTTAGATAATCTAATTGCACGGCAATAGGGAGAAATCCTTATCGGAAAGCCCCCTCTTTCCTGGGAACGACCTGGTTGTTAAATATTGAGAGTTATAATATGAATGATGAATAAGTTCGTGTTGATTAAAGATGAAATTGATAGTTCCATTGTGTTGGAATTATTAGTGTTAGTAAAAATTGACATTTATTGATGTCTGGAGGTTATATTGATCAATCGGGTAATTACCGGATAAATGAGCAATTAATTGCTATTAATTCACATGATTATAACTATTTGTTCACATGTGTGTACTATTAATTCACATTCTTGTACTATTAGGGGAGGTGGTGCAAGATTAATAATACTTGCATGACTAAGTTAAAAATGGAGGTATAGTTGAAGGTATTATACTATAATTCGTATTTTCACAAGATTATAACTAGTGATTCACATGATTAAACTATTGATTCACATTATTTACTATTAGGGGAGGTGGTGCAAGTTTGATAATACTTGCAGGACTAAATTAAAAATGAAGGAAAAGTTAAAGGTATTATACTGTAATATTTCGAGCCCCAAAACGTGCAATTATCGAAACTATATTTTTCTATAAATAGAAGCTCATTCTTCCTTCATTTCTCACCAATTCACTAAAGTTATAGAATAATTATTATAAAGAGAAATTATAGAGAGAAAGAAGAAGAAGAATACCTCCAATAATACCTCACTATTCTCTTCTTGGTGAGAGATCCAGGTCTTTTGGAGAACTTTGAGGTAAGTAGAATATCTATTATCTCTTTATTATTATATTCAGAAGAGAGCTTTTTTATTCCATTTTTATTATTATGTTGGAGAACTTGTCTGCAGAAGATCAGTAGCATGCATTTGACGTTATTCCATTCTAATACCGCATACATTGTGAAATTCTTCCATTATTCCATTCTTTATTATTATGTTGGAATAACTTTTATTATACTCGGTTGGTTAAAGTTTTGACTTCTATACTCCATGAAATTAGTGGAATATCCTTGATATTTGCGCTTCGTCGATATCTTTTCATGGAAATATTCTTACGAGCATTCTTGAATTTTACTCTACAAAGAAGTATCGTGTTGATTTAATTTTACTTTACAAAAGTATCATGTATTGACAATTTGGGCGTTATTAGTTCTTCTGAATAAATTAATTCTTGAACTTGTTTTATTGAATTCTTATATCATTGTCATCATCCTCGTGTTTATATTATTTTGAAAGTCAAATACATGTGGCTTTGTGGTGCATAGATGGACTTGGTATGATTATGACCGAGGGATTATTCGGTATAATCATGGTAGTAATGTTACAAATGATGATGTGGTAAAAGTCCTCATTGGCGTAAGTGCATTGATGACGGCATGATCATGACCATTGATGAATACGAATATCCTTCTTGGCCCAGTGTGCGTGGATAATTTGTGGTTTTATTATTCTGTGATACTAATGAATATCCTTGGCGTAGTCTGGCCTCCTACCTACTTTGGATCTACGTTGGGGACTCTTGTTCTAAGAATTAAAAAATAAAATCAAATAATAAACGAATGTGGCACATCATTTTTGATAGAGGGGATGATGTGGATTATTTATTAAAATTTGAGTCTCGTGATAAAAGTGATGAAAAACCTTTTAAATCATAAAAGATAGTAGATTTTATTCTCTACTTGACTCTTTTAATGGATTGCTTGTTCATTTGTGAGTTAAACTTGATGTCTTGTTGTATTTTATCGGTTTAACATTGTTGAGGACTAATGATAATTTATTACGCATTATCTTAGTCATAATATTTCTTCTTTGGGCTAGTTGAGCTCACCCTTTCTTTCATTTGTTCTCTTGAGGAAATGAGAGCGTGGCGGGACTAGTCGGGGCGGGTGATGGTCGGATAATGTGTCTAGTAGTCCTCACTATTACATTAAATAGTGTGATAATAAATGTAATGAGGACTAAATTGAGTGTGGATATTATCTAGATGACAATATTTGTATTAAAACTCACGACATGTATTTTTTCGTATTTTACATTTGTTGTATATATTAAGTTGTATTTGAATTTAGTACCATGTATTTGGCGACTCAAGATGGGTGATGTATACCTATTTTGGGGGCGTCACGGTTGGTATCAAAGCTTAGGGATATGATCCACAGGTGAGATGTGAGATAAGAACTAGGAGGGAGGCAGGGGGATTCCTTCGCTAGTATGACCTACTAAGTTTATTTGGTATTTAATTGGTCGGTCGGAGTATAGGGATAATATGTGATATGTTAATTAACCCTTGTTTTGTGGCGGTGTTTGAAAATGGCATCAGAAATGTTGAGAACATCGATGGAGCCACGAGAGACCGTTGAGTCTCCACGGATCGATAATCGAGGATAATGTGCATCGAGGAAGGCGACAATCCTCGTCTGAAACAACAACCTTGACCAAATGATGAGCGATGGAATGTTAGAGGCTTCATGCAATTCATGCGACATCGGTGAGAGCGGCTCTGTCCAAAATGCGGTGGAAACAACTTGGCGACTCTCGGATGATCACCATGCCAAGCGATTCGAGGCTGGGACCAACGGAGTTTTTGGAGAGCAAAAACCACTTAAAGGCGGAGGCGTGGATAAAGCGGATCAACAAGATATTTGATGTCTTGGGTTTGCTCAGGAGGAAAAGGTTCCTTTTGCCACTTTCATATTTGCGACGAGGCGATTCTTGGTGGGAATCGTAAAAGCGTACTCAACTGCCGCCTTGAAGATGTCTTGGGAGAAGTTCGAAACTGTTCAACGACAAAGTACTTTCCGAAAGTATTAAATCACATGAAAGAGGTAGAGTTCATTAAAGCTGGAACAAAAACAACATGGCCAGTGTCGCGATCTGAAGCCAAGTTTGTCGAGTTGTCGGTTTGCGTCCCATTTGGTTGATAATGAGGAGAGAATGCGCGAATGTTTCTAAGAGGTTTGAAACCAAAGATACGTCGATATCTTATCTCTCATAAAGCGTGTTTGTATTTGAGATGTTGTTAATAGGGCTCGATTATTGGAAGCGCGATAATGAGTCAACCCACGAAAAAAGCGGGTAAAAAATGATAATACCGGTGATAGCGATCGTCGAGCGGTGACAATAAGCGTGGAGGAATCAACATGCGAAAATGGTAACCACTTGATGGTAATCATGGCGAAAACAATAAGAATGGACATTTCGAAAAAAGAAGATTCAATGATGATGGAAAGGCGTCGACATCATCACATCGTTAAGGAAGGAGAAGCGACCACCTATCGTATGCTTTCAAATGTGGAGGAGAGGACACATCGGTCAAAGCGTGCGATGCCCTCAAAGCGTATTATAATTGTGGAAGAAAGGACACTGGCCCGATTTTTGTCGTGCAAAAAACAAGTCCAATGGGATGGAGGCGAAAAAGTAGTCCCAGAAAAAAAAAAACGGTTGTTCAGGAGAGCGTTTGTCGTGACCTCCCGAAAGCAAGGAACGACGAGGTCATCACGGGTAAACTTATCATAAATTCTAGTGAAGTATATACCTTATTTGATCTGGGTTCTACCCATTCTTTTATTTCTCTACTTGCGCTCAGCGTTTAAATTTGACTCAGGAGAAATTAGACTTTGACTTATCTGTTGAAACTCCATTGGGAGAAACCTTCATTACATCCACTTTGTTTATAAGTCTTGTTTGGTTCAAATCGGTACCCTCACATTACACTGTCGATCTTATTTCATTGAAAATACTTGCATTTGATGTAATTCTAGGGATTGATTGGTTAACTACTCATCATGCAAAAATTGATTATTTTAAATAAGGTTGTTAGCTTTCATATTCCTAATCGACCTATTATCTGAATTCAAGCAACCAAACCATTAAAATCAATCACTTTATCATCTCGAAGCCATAAAAGCTATTCGTTTATTGAAAAATGGATGTCAAGCTTTCTTAGCTCGTATCACGGATCTAAACAAAAATAAATCGATTTTGAATGATATTTCTATTGTTAATGAATTTCTGACGTATTCCACAAAGAACTTCACAGCTACCCCAGGCGTGAAATTGAATTTTGTTCGACCTTGAACACGGTACAAAACCTATTTCCAAAGCCCATGTATCGAATGGCTCTATTGAACTTGAGGAGTTAAAGACCCAATGCGAGGAATTGTTAGACATTGGCTTTATTAGTCTAGTAGTACTTCTCCTTGGGGTGCTCTGTTACTATTCGTGAAGAAGAAAGATGGGAGTATCGCGACTTTGTATTGATTATCGGGGAGTTGAATCATGTCACCATCAAAAATAAATAGGTACCCATTGCCACGTATTGATGACTGTTTGACCCGATTCAAGCGCAAAATTCTTTTCAAAGATTGATCTTCGTTAGGATATCACCATTGAAGATTAGAGCAGATGACATTCGAAAGGCGGCTTTGAGAACTCGATATGGGCATTATGAATTCCTAGTCATGTCTTTTGGATTGACTAATGCTCCTCTTTGCCTTCATGGATATGATGAGCAGAGTATTGAGGAATATTTGGATCACTTTGTGGTCGTCTTTATTGATGACATCCTTATTTATTCAAAAGTCGTGAAGATCATGAGCAACACTTGAGGTTGATACTCAAAAAGCTTAAATGAATATAAACTTTATGCGAAGTTGAAGAAATCGAGTTACGGCTTGAGGAAGTAGCATTCCTTGGGCACGCGTGGTATCAAGTCATGGAATATCTGTTGACGACAAAAGATTGAAGCCATTCAAAGTTTGGGAGCAACCTAAATCGATGGCCAAAAATCGTAGCTTTCTCGGCTTAGTGGTTATTATCGGAGATTAATAGAAGGGTTTTCTCGAATCGCTTCTCCCTTAACTCGGTGACTCGGAAAGATCTGAAATTGGTTGGAGCGAGGAATGTGAGAAGAGTTTTCAAGAACTTCGAAAGAGACTCATTTATTTTGTTACGACAATACCATCGGCTCGGAGGATTTGTCATCTCTGATGATGCTTGAGCGAGGGGTTAGGATGTGTTCTCATGCAACATGGGAAAGTCATAGCCTATATGCTCTCGACAACTCAAAAGAATATGAGAGGAATTATCCTACTCATGATCTAGAGTTAGCGGTTGTTGTCTTCGCACTTAAAATTTGGAGGCATTACTTGTATGGGGAGAAAGTGGAGATCTTTCACGGATCGTAAAAGCCTCAAATATTTCTTCACTCAAAAGGAACTCGACATGCGACAACGACGTTGGCTTGAACTGTTGAAAGATTATGATCGTACCATCGATACCATCTGGAAAAAAGCAAGCGTGGTAGGCGGCGCGTTGAGTAGAAGATCGTATCTTGGTCTGCAGTGCGATATTGTCAATGAAAGGCCCATTTTATGACTTGCAAAGGATGGAGATAGAATTAAAGACTCGAGGGACCCATGTGATGATGGCGAATATCTCTGAGTAGAACCAGACTTTAATCGATAAAGTTAAAGGCTTTGCTCGAGCTACGGACACGGAGGTGATGCGTATGAGGAAGAAAGTCTGAAGGTGCTATATCTTAGGAAGCAAGAATCGATGAAGAAGGAATACTTGAGTCGACTCCGGACTTTGTGTTCTAACGACCACGATTTAAAGTATAAAATCATGATGGAAGCGCACTGACACACCGTTTGCAATCCATCACAGGAGTACCAAAATGTATCGTGATCTTGACGTCATACATTTTGGTGGAAGCAATATGAAGAGAGAGATATAGTTGTTTATCTCGAGGTGTCTAACTTGTCAGCGAGTCAAAGCGGAGCATCAAGTACCAAAAGGTCCATTGCAACCACTTGAAATTCCGAATGGAAGTGGGAGCACATTACTATGGATTTAGTTCTTGGTCTTCCCAAGGTTTCTCGGCGTAGATCTGATTTGGGTCATTGTTGATAGATTGACCAAGTCTGCTCATTTCTTACCAATCTGAGAAACTTATACACTTGAGCGTCTTGCTTTCGTATGTACATAAATGAGATTGTAAGATTGCATGGTATGCGGTATCCATAGTTTACGATCGAGACCAAGATTCACTTCACGATTTTGGGTTAGTTGCAAAAAGCTATGGGCGCAGTTTTACGATTTAGTTTGGCTTATCATCCTCGAGACGGACGACGGACAATCGAGAGGGACTATTCAAACTCTTGAAGATTTATTAAGACTACTGTGTCCTTGACTTCAGGAAGTTGGGACAAGTTCTTACCATTGGTGGAGTTTTCCTGACAACAGATTATCAAACAAGTATTGGCATGGCTCCATTCGAGCGTTGTATGGAAGAAAGTGTCGTTCTCGATATCTTTGGGATGAGGTGGGTGAAACAACGTTGTTGGGGACCGGGAGTTGATACGTATGACTACGGAAAAAGATTGAATGATCAAACAACGTATAAAAACCTCCTGAAGGCCGAACAAAAGAGTTATCTTGATCTTCATCGAAAGGGCGTGGAATTCGATATTGGAGATCGTGTGTTTATTACGTGTTGCTCCATGGAAAGGAGTTACGAGATTTGGAAAGAGAGAAAGCTCGATCCTCGATTCATTGGCCCATTTTAATCCTCGATCGAGTAGGGGCGTAGCTTATAGACTTGCTTTTGCTTGAAGTATGTCTCGTGTTCATAACGTTTTTCATATATCCATATTACGTAAATATGTGAAAGACCCGAACCATATTATTGAGTTAGAACCGGATGAAATAGCGGAAGATTTAACGTATGAAGAGGTTCTGTTCAAATCTTGGATAAGAAGGAACATATTCTACGCTCGAGTTTATACCTCAAGTCGAAAGTGTTATGGAGGAACCACGATGTTGAGGAAATGACACAGGAGTTAGAATCTAAAATGAAATCAAGGTATCCTTACCTCTTGACATACCGGTCGTACCCTAATTTTGAGGGCAAAATTTCATAAGAAGGGGAGATTGTAAGACCCAACTTTTATGAATAAAAATGAATTTTCTATAAATATCATTTTTGAATATTATGGAATAAATTTGATATAATGTTATAGTTGTGGGTAATATTTATAAATTTTGCAAAATCATGAAGTTGTTATATAATATTCGATTGGTGGGGAATATTAAATGCAACGACAATATTAATCATTGGTGGACCCCACCAACAGAATTTATTATCGGATTGAAAAAAAAACAAAAAATATTTTATGAAAATAACGGCGGAAGTTTTACTGGTGATCTTTGTTGAACTACTACTCGGTAGTAAAAGAAATGCGATGTCTGGCGTGGTTGCGTAGTAGCACACGGTATTGATTATTAATGCTTATGTGAAAGTCACTTTCGGTTTGATTATTATTATTATTGTCGATATTTTATATTTTTATATGATATTAAATCGATAATTGAGATGATGAAGTTATTAATATTATTATTATTTGCATTATTAACGATGTCTAGAAGTTACGCGAGAGAGAGGTTTGGTCACTAATTGCGGCGCCCGATAGGGAGAAATCCTTATTGAAAAGCCCCTCTTTCTTGGGAGCGACACAGTCGATTAATAGTGTGAATAATAATAATGATGATGATGTTTTGTTTTTTTTTATATTATTAACGTAATAAAAGCAGAAAAAAACTTTTATATAAAAGCAGAATACTTTTATAAAGTTATTATTACGTTTTATTAGGCTAATAATAAAATCTTTTTATAAAAGCAGAATACTTTTATAAAGTTATACATTTTATTAGACAATAATTAGAATATATTATATTTTTATTATGTATATGTTTAGCATAGTGCTTGCGTAGTGTTTGCATAGTAAAATCTTTTTAAAAGTTATTAGTTTTATTAGATTATAAATAGAATATATTATATTTTATTTAAAAGATTTTTTAAATATGGATAGTCAGATTAAAATAAATCAATACGGATAGTTCATGGATTGGTTACTTATTCATTCCATTCTTCTATAAATAGAAGCTCATTCCTTCATTATTTCTTACGAATTCATTTGAAACTCTAAAGCTCTAGAGAAAAACTATAGAGAAAAAGAAAAAAAGTAGAAAAGTATTACTACTTCTTTTACTCAGATATCAAGTTTCTTTCCTTTTACGGTAAGAAATTATTATTTCTTTTGTATTCATGAAGAGAACTTACATTATTCCATCTTTATTATTACATTGGAATAACTTTTGTATCATGTGGCTACCTATACTTGGTGAAATTCTTACATATTCCATTCTTTTATTACATTTGGAATATCACATACATTCTTTATCATGGACTCTTACATTGTTAAAATCTTTATTATTACATTTGGAATATCACATGCATGCTTTTCTGTGACACAGGTTAAAATCTTTATTATTACATTGGAACATCACATTGGTGTGAATTTCACACGACACATTCCGTCATTTAGTATTACATTGGAATAACACATACATGTCAAAATCTGCATGCATGGTGATTTTGTTGTATTCCATTCTTTATTATTACATTTGGAATATCTTGTCGGTGCGTATTCGCTTTGACTGGTTCCGTTATTTATTATTACGATGGAATAACTTTATCATCTGAATCTGCGCATGCATGGTGATTTCTTTTGTTATTCCATTCTTTATTATACTCGGTTGGTTAAAGTTTTGACTTCTACACTCCATGAAATTAGTGGAATATTCTTGATATTTAAACTTCGTCCGATATCTTTTCATGGAAATATTCTTACGAGCATTCTTGAATTTTACTTTACAAAAAAGTATCGTGTTGACAATTTGGGCGTTATTAGTTCTGAATAAATTAATTCTTGAACTTGTTTTATTGAATTCTTATATCATTGTCATCATCCTCATGTTTATATTATTTTTTGAAAGTCATATACATGGCACATGGTGCGTAGATGGACTTGGTATGATTATGACCGAGGATTATTGATTGTAATCATGGTAGTAATGTTACAAATGATGTGGTAAAAGTCCTCGTTGGCGCGAAGTGCATTGATGGGCGATTGTTGGCATGATCATGACCATTGATGAATACCACAAATATCCTTGGCCCGTAGTGCATGGATAATTTGTGGTCGTGACCTAATGAATATCCTTGGTAGTAGTGCGGGGATGATGTGGATTATTTATTAAGTTTGAGTCTCGTGATAAAAGTGATGAAAAACCTTTTAAATCATAAAAGATAGTAGATTTTATTCTCTACTTGACTCTTTTAATGGATTGCATGTTTCATTTGCGATTAAACTTGATGTCTATTGTATTTTATCGGTTTAACATTTGTTGAGGACTAATGATAATTTATTACGCATTATCTTAGTCATAATATTTCTTCTTTGGGCTAGTTTGAGCTCACCCTTTCTTTCCTTTTCCTTTCTCTTGAATGGAAATGAGAGCGTGGCAAGGATACTAGTCGGGGAGCGGGTGATGGTCGAGATAATGGTGTCTTAGTAGTCCTCTCTTTGATTACATTAAATAGTGTGATAATAAATGTAATGAGGACTAAATTGAGTGTGGATATTATCTAGATGACAATATTTGTATTAAAACTCATGACATGTATTTTATTGGTATATTTTACACATTTGTTGTATAATCAAGTTGTATTTGAATTTAGTACCATGTATTTGGCGACTTTCAGAGATGGGTGATGTATACCTATTTTATTTTGGTAATGCGAGCACTCGTGTGAAGAAAATATTTCTTCACAATAAATCACTTAATGAGAGATATAGGGCCTCTAGTGAAGGATTTGTCCTTCACTTAGAAAGGCATTTTTGGTGTAATGATAACGCTAATAATAATAATAATAATAATAATAATAATAATAATAATAATAATAATAGCAATACTACTACTACTACTACTACTACTACTACTACTACTAATAATAATAATAATAATAATAATAATAATAATAATAATAATAATAATAATAATAATAATAATAATCCTTGCAAAATAATAGCAACTAGGCCCAGGTGCTTGGGTGGTCATTGGATCAATATTCTAAATTGAAGGTCTTGGTTTTGAATTTGATCATCAACATATTTTTTGGGATAAAGTTCAATATTAAGCCACGTCACTAGTCCACATATGATATATGTATATATATATATATATATATATATATATATATATATATTCAAAAATTTTATCAAACTAAATAAAATACTAAACAAATCTCAACATTAAACTAAATATATATAAAGTAAATATGAATATATATATATATATATATATATATATAAAACAAATATTCATATAAATATTTATAAATTTATAAATAAATATTTGTTTATAAATTTTAAAGATAAATTTATATGAATATTTGTTTATAAATATTTATATGAATATTTGTTTCTATATATATATATGTTCAATTTATATGTGTTCTTGATTAATAAACTGGAATAGTGATTTGAATTGGAATAAAGGTGTTTAAATCAGAGGGAAGCTTAAAGTGAAATCATAAGTCTAATTTGTAAGACCCCAAATTATTAATAAATGAAATTTATTTTCCTCTATTTATTATTTTGAAATAGTAAGGGTTGATTTGGTTAATGTGGATAGTTATGGGTAAAATACGCAAATATTTCGAATAAGCAAGTGGTTATAAAATATTCATTATTGTTGGGGAATATTCGTTTGGTCGTGGAATATTAAATGCTTTGTCGAGGAATATTAGTACTGACGTAGCCTTGATCTTTTGTGGGCCCCATAACGGAAAAGCGATTGGATGAAAAAATGACAAATATAAGTTGTTTATAAATAACAACAGTAGTTATTCTGATAATCTTGTTGGAATACCCGGTGGTTAAAACACACTAATACGCTGTTGTTGAACAAGGTAGCTGCGGTATTGCACGATTTATTGATTCTTACGTGAAGGCCACTACTTTCAATAATTATTACGATAATTCTTATTCAATATTTTATTTTATTGATTCAATAATTCTTTGCGTTGATATTTTATATTCTTGTTGTTTGATAAATTGTCATTACACATTATTTTCTATTATCTGACAATAATTCATATTATCTGAACAATATTATTGGATAACATTATTGGCGATGTCTAGAAAGTTACGTACAGGAGAGGTTTGGTCACCTAATTACGCCGCCAATGAAGAGAGAAATTCTTATTGAAAGCCCTCTTTTCACGGAAGCAGTGCAGTTGCCAATCTTGATTCTGTAATATTATTTGTGAATAATTAATTATTGATTTTATGTGGATATAGATGGAGAAAATTTTTAATGTGACAATTGTTGAAAATAAATATTTTATCTTTTTACATTAAAATAATTTATTTAAATATATTATTTTAATAATATATTAACTGATGATATTTTTATAATGAATGTGAGATATATGAGTATCTGAGGATGAAGAGTATTTTTGTGGCATTAAATGTTTAACACATGTTTTGTGTGTCGGTGGACCCCATTTCTTGATTTGAAATTTGATTATAACACAATAAAATCGCTTGCTTGTAGATTTCGGTCAATTTCGCATTTGGAATTTGGAAAAACTTTCTTCTGCAAAGTTGTAGAAATTTAATTTCCTATAGAGAGTCGCGAGATTCGAATTTTCGATAAACAGGCTATTTATTATGAATTATTGAAGTTCAAGCTCAAAATAATTGATTTTGGAAGTTTAAAATATTTTAATTACAAAAACGTTTTTTCATTTTGAAACTCATTTAACATGTGATTAGGAGGCTGAATTCAGATTGTTAGTGTGCGTATGAAGTTGTGGAAAAATTATAATATTAATTTATTAAATTTTCTACTTTGGTGTTCTAAGCATTTTTCTATAAATAGGGTGCTTAGGTTAGAATTGAAAATCACACCAGAAACTGAAGTTTTCTCTCTCTATATTATCGAGCGTATTCTTGTGAGTATTTTGAGTATACTTTGAGTATTGCTATACTGATGGTCTGAGTTCAAGTCATAGCTTTATATCCTGTTTTTACTAGAAGTCTTGTCTTTTCGAGGTAAGGGATATTTTTTTTTAAATGATATTATTTCTTCAATATCATTATGCCAAAATATTGGTTGGAAATTTTTATCAAATTTAGAACTTTTTCATGTCGGGGTTACTATTCATGAGTTACTATTCACGAGTACCATTCACGAAGCATGATTATGTTTTTTATGAAATTTCTATCTTTTGGTGTCAGAGTTACTATTCACGTATACGACACTATTCACGTATACGGCACTATTCACGAATACGACACTATTCACATAAAAATAAAATTTTCCTTTTCGTCTAAAATATCTATTGTGGATACTAGCTTTGATTGTATCCATGTTTTGATCATTCTTGAATTTTACACCACTCTGATTACTTATGAAGTATTTTTGAACTTGGATTGTTTAAAATACTGAATCTTTAATATTGTTCTTTTGTTTCAATTGGATTCGTTTCCTTTAAAAAAATTTCATCATCCTTAGTCCTAAATGATGATATTACTAAATATCATTGGCACAGAGTGCAAAGATGAGCAGTGTTGAGATGAATATGATGTAATCGATTAATATCTTTGGCCCGTAGTGCAAAGATGAGCAGTGTTTAGATGAACATGATCAATCGATGAATATCTTTGGCCTTGTAGTAAAGATGAATATTTGATTCGGATATATATTGATTGATGTTACGAGGATAAAATATCGACGATGAACTTTTAAATTCATATATAGAAGATAGTAGTTTGCATTCTCTACTTAACTCTTCTAATGAATTATTATTTCATTGCGAAGATTGATTTAAAACCGGTTGTCTATTGTATTCTATTAGATTTTTCCCTCATTGGAGACTAACGATAATTTGTTGTATATTATCTTAGTCATAATATTCTTTATTGGGCTAGTTGAGCTCACCCTTTTCCTTGTTGTTCTATTTTTCTTCTCGGGGAGGCGAGAATGTAGCGAGTACTAGTCGGGGTATGGAATGAAGGTTCTAGAGAGAGTTGTTTAGTAGTCCTCACCATTTTTGTAAAATAATGTATCAATAATTGTGATGGGGATTTATTTGCTTGTGGATAGTGTCTAGAAGACAATAATTGTATTTAAACTCACAGTATATATGTTGTCGTATTTTGCACGACAAATGTATTAATAAAGTTGTAGTTATTTCTGTACCATGTATTTGGCGACTCAGAATGGGTTGGATGGAATGGACCTATTTTGGGGGCGTCACATAATTCTTCATTTATTGTTTAAAATTCTAGATTTTGATATTTGTGATTGGTTTGTGGTAATTTATTTATTTCTTAGTTTAGATTTATTAATTCTAATCATTGAGTGATTGGTTTAATAAAATTAGGATTAATAAGAAATTGATACTTGTGATTTTAAGATTATTACTAGTTAGTCTCTGTGGGAACGATACTCTACTTATCACTTTATTACTTGTTGACCACGTATACTTACGTGTATTGTGTATATAGATTTTACCCAACAAGTTTTTGGTGCCGTTGCCGGGGACCATTTAGTATAAATATTAATAGTTTTACAATATCAGTTTAATTAATCCAGTTTTACTTAGACACTTTTATTTTTGTTTTGTTCCTTCTATTTCAGGTGTTTGAAGCAGTTTATGCAAACTCGGTCCAAAAATCCAGACTTGCTGCCTTTTGAGGACGACATCGAGAAAAGGTTTCAGAGGTTAAGTAAGTGGATCAAGGAAACTAGGCAAGAATTTAAAACATTAGAGAAAGAAGAGGAAATGGCAGCCGAAGATCATAAAGCATTAAGGGACTTCACCACACCCAAGGTGATTGAACTGCAGTCAAGCATCACCAGGCCTGCAATTGCTGCAAATACATTTGAAATTAAGCCTAGGTCGATTCAAATGATCTAGAATTCAGTTCAGTTTTGGGGATTGGCAAATGATGATCCAAATGAGCACTTAGTCAGCTTTCTGGAGATTTGCGACACCTTTAGGTACAATGGGGGGTCGGATGAGGCGGTGAGACTTCGCTTGTTCCCATTCACTTTAAGGGACAAGGCAAAGAGTTGGTTGCATTCTCTACCGTTCGGTTCGATAACTACATGGGAGGATTTAGCTCAAAAATTCCTCGCCAAATTCTTTCCACCGACGAAAACAGCAAAGATGAGGAACGAGATAACAATGTTCGAACAGCAACATAGGGAGTCGTTATATGAGGCATGGGAGAGATACAAAGAATTGCTCAGAAAATGCCCACATCATGGATTGCCCAAGTGGCTGCAAATGAACACTTTTTATAACGGACTACATGTGAATCTCAAAACGAGTATTGATGCAGTGTCGGGCGGAGCATTTATGGCTAAGAGCTACGAGGAAGCTTACAATTTGATTGAAACCATGGCGGCTAATAACTACCAGTGGCCTACAGCTAGAATGACACAGGCAAAGGCAGCTGGGGTGTTAGAAATGGATGGTGTAACAGCTATACAAGCACAGATTTCTGCACTTTCAAAGAAGTTGGATTCTCTGACAGAGGCACAGACACAACAAGCACAGCAAGTGGCAATTATATGTGAGTTGTACATAGGAGAGCACCCAACAGATCAATGCGCGATTAATCCAAAGATCTGCGGTTTGTAGGCAATTATAACGAAATTAGTAGAATACATACCGAATCGTCTGATCAAGGGAATAGGAATCATCCAAATTTCTCGTGGAGCAATAATCAGCAACATCAAGCTCCACGACAGTCATATCCCCTAGGGTTTCAGAATCACCAACAACCGGGTCAACATCATGAAAGGAAATCAGATTCTAAGGAATTAGTGTCGAAGTACATAATAAGTAATGAGACGGCAATGAAAAATCAAGCAATAGCCATCAAGAACTTAGAAAATCAGATGGGGAAAATTGCCTTAGCACTAAATAACAGGCCACAAGGGACCCTACCAAGCGATACAGAGAGAAATCCGAAGGGTAACCATGAACAGTGTCAGACAATTACATTGCAGAGTGGAAAACATCTCGAGGGTACTAATGCAGAAAATTCAGCGAGTCCAGATGAAAAAGTTGATGATAGTAACATGATTGAAGGAAGAAAGGGTGAGGATAAGCAGAGTGAGGAAATAAAGCTAAACAAGAAGCCAATTGTTTATCCACCACCACCGTTTCAGCAAAGGGTCCAAAAATAGAAATTAGACAAGCAATTCACAAAGTTTTTGGAAGTGTTCAAGAAACTCAAGATTAATATTCTATTTGCAGAAGCCCTAGAGCAAATGCCGAGCTACGCAAAATTTATGAAAGGGATTCTGTCAAGGAAGAAGAAATGGGAAGATTTTGAGACAGTTGCACTAACAGAGGAGTGTAGTGCAATATTACAGCAGAAATTACCACCAAAACTAAAGGACCAGGGGAGTTTCACTATCCCATGCACGATCTGAAACATGCATTTCAGCAAGTGTTTATGTGATTTTTCGGTACTTAATAGTGAAAAAGTATGCTAAGCCACGCCTTATCCGATGGATTCTCCTACTTCAAGAATTTAACTTAAAAATTAAGTATAGAAAGGGGACGGAGAATCAAGTAGCCGATCACTTGTCTAGGAAATCAAGGGAAAGCAAAAGAAGACAAATGTGAAATTAATGAATCATTCCCAGATGAGCAACTGTTTGGGATTTTTGCAGAGATTCCTTAGTATGGGGATTATGCAAATTTTCTTGTGAGAAACATTCTACCACCTGACCTCACAAGACAACAGAAAAGAAAGTTTCTTCATGATGTAAAATGGTACATGTGGGATGAACCGTATCTGTTCAAGCAGTGCACCAACAAAATGATTAGACGGTGTGTCCCCTATAGTGAAGTGAAGAACATTCTGCATGAGTGTCACTCATCTGCGTATGGTGGACATTATGGGAGTGATAGGATAATAGTGAAGGTGTTGCAATCTAGGTTTTATTGGCCTACATTTTTTAAGGATGCCCACCATTTTGTCAAACAATGCGATAGGTGTCAAAGGGTGGGCAACATTTCGAAACAGAACGAGATGCCTTTACAAACAATTCTTGAAGTGGAAATCTTTGATGTATGAGATATCGATTTCATGGGGCCATTCTCGTCATCTTTGAACAATCAATACATTTTACTAGCGGTGGATTATGTGTCGAAATGGTTAGAAGCTACAGCATTACCATCCAAAGATGCCAAGGTGGTCCTCAAATTCCTACAGAAAAACATCTTCACGAGGTTTGGCACACCAAGAGCAATAATCAGTGATGAAGGTAGTCACTTCTGCAATAAGTCATTTATAGCTCTTTTGGCCAAGTATGGGGTCAACCACAAGGTAACTACAACTTATCACCCTCAAACCAGTGGACAGGCTGAGGTATCAAACAGAGAAGTTAAGAAGATATTAGAGAAAATGGTGAATCCCAATCGTAAAGATTGGTCGCTTCGATTGGAAGATGCATTATGGGCATACCGGACTGCATACAAGACACCAATCGGGATGTCACCATACCAACTACTGTACGGGAAGGCATGTCACTTAACGATCGAGCTACATTATAAGGCTTATTGGGCGGTTCAAAAACTCAATTTTAATCAAGCAGCTGTAGGGGAAAAGAGACTACTTTAACTGAATGAACTCGACGAATTTCGCCTTCACTCCTATGAGAACTCTAAAATATACAAAGAAAAAGTAAAAAGATGGCACGACCAGAAAATTATGCATCGAACGTTCGAGCTGGGGTAATCAGTCCTTTTGTTCAACTCACGGCTGCGATTGTTCCCAGGAAAGCTTAAGTCGAGATAGTCGGGGACCATTCACTATCAAGCGGGTATTCTGTCATGGCGTAATTGAACTCTTCAGTCGCAATCCGCTAGAAACATTCAAGGTCAACGACCAACGTTTAAAGCATTATTGGGGTGGAGAAGCCAACACTGACGTGATCGCCATCACATTGACCAACACAACATAAGCAGGAAGTAGTCAGGCTGAACGACTTAAAATCAAACGCTAATTGGGAGGTAACCCAATCTGTAGCTTATTTTTTGTATTTTTCGTTCATATTTGCTTAATTATAGTTTTTATTAAATTACTAGGTAAAAACAAATCTCGTTAATCTCTCCACAATACATCATGCTTTCAACAACTCACTAATCTTCATGTTTTATATCATGCAGGATGGAAAAAGGATCATCAATTGGGCTACAGTGAAGCATAAGTGAGTTATATTTAAGCAAAAGAGGGAGTCTGACCCCCTTTTACACTATAACCCCCGTCGGGGCGGGGGTCCCCAAAGTCATATATCAGTATACAAGCCCACAAAAAGCGGGCATTCTAAGCATAAGACTTCGCCAGTATGCGAGGTCCTGAAACCATCAGACAAGTTGGCAGTTACACGCATGCTCCTTCCTATTCCCAACAATACTCCAATTCCCCACTACCTCATAACCACCACCTACCACTTCTACTTTCCAATACTTCCTTAACTCCATTAATTACCCCACCTCTTCACTCCACCAATAGAAGCCATTCTACAACCTCTATATATATTACCACATCCCAACCCATATTCCCCACACCACTCTTTAACTACACTTACCAAATTTCGAATTAAGGCATACACATAGCTTAGTTGTGAGCATTTGAGAGGCAAGTCTATCACTAATCTCAAGTTACTAAGCTTCATTCACCAGGTGTTCGTCATTGTGTTTCAACCAAGTTTGGAGAGGAAAGGTAGTGGGAGTCAAGCAACAAAGATAACATGTCTTCGCAACCTACTTCAATACGCCAAAGAGGAGAGAGTTCATGGCCATCTCAACCAACCAGAACCTTCTATCGCAGGAAATTCGTGAGTGTCGCCGCCGCCGACCTGTGTGACTACATGATCACCAAAGCCTTTACACTGGAGCGGGGGTTGGCATCGGATCCTAACGATGGGGAGATGATGCCTCAAATTTGTCAAAAGGGTTGGACAAAATTCACAGAAGAGCCAGAACCCGTTGTGGTTAACATTGTCAAGGAATTCTATGCAAACGCTGAGGACAAAGAACCATTCCATGCATTTGTTCGAGGTCAGTTGGTTCCGTTCAGTGCCGATGCAATCAACACCTACTATCAACTGCGGGTACCTCGCCACTGCTAGTATGCTCATCTATGAAATTCTGATCCAGACTATGATGCTATAATAACGGAGATGACAAAGCCGGGAACATCTTGGATGAAAGGTCGGAAGGGAGGCACCGTGTTCCATAACAAAGAACTTAGCCGGTATGGAAAAATCTGGTATGCATTCCTATGCGCTAAATTGCTTCCGTCCCAACATACTTCAAACGTCACCAAAGAGAAGGCGTTATTTTTGTACGCCATTGTGCAATATTTCATTATCGACGTCGGGGCCATTATTTGTTTCTCCATCCGCCTGTGTTTACGTGGAAATTTTTCGGGCGACTTGCCACACCCAGTACTCATATATGGGTTGTGTCACAATGCAGGGGTGAGATGGTCCGACGACGAGCCCACACAAATTCCGCTCGCATTGCTTGATTCGAGAATGATAGCGCGGTATTCTGTATGGGCAGGTGGTGATTCACATCCGCGTGGTCTGGGCTTTATTTTTTCGTCAGCTTTGGAAGATGAAATTGATGCTACAAAGGCATCGGAGGATGATGATGAGGCTATGGGAGATCAAGGGGACGAGCAGGTACCGCAGGCCGAGGCCATATCCAGTCCTTAATTCCTTGATTTCCAAAAGCAAATGTATTCGCATAACAAAGCAGCACGTCGGGAAATGCAGCGATTAGCAATGAGGCAAGATCACATGTTTGATGCTATGAACGCATTGTTTGCCTCCCTCAACACAACCCTTCAAAGTTTCAACCCGGCGGCCCAATTTCCGTATCAGCAGCCCGGACCAATGCTGAGATTTCCACCAAGTGATTCAGACAAAGAAGAGCAACAACCACCTCTTCAGACTTAAGCGATAGCAGGGAAGTCCTCACATACTTAGTTTTGATTAATCATCTAATGAGGACATTGTATTACTTAAGTTTGGGGGATTTAAATACATGTTTGCATGCATATGTAGTACTTAGGTTGCATTTTGTCATTTTAACTTCAGTATTGCATATTAATTTCAGTATTGCATGATAGCTTAGGTGCATACATAGTAGCTTAGGTTAATGTTTGTCATTGCATAGTAAATAGTCTTGTAAATAGTGCATTTTTGTTATCTATATAAAAAAATTTAATTAATTAAATATTGTGTTTGCGTAAGTACATCAATGTTGTAGTTCATATTATTTGTGGGCCAATGATGAGATTGATAATAAGTTAACTAATACAGCGTTGATTACTAGAATTGTGATACAATTTCTATTATGAATCGAATCTTGAGCTTGTGTGAAACTGGTATAGAAAAGGTTAGCACGATTAAAAACATCTTTGTTGATTGGTCAGTCCAAATTGATACATAAATAGTCTTTAAAGGATAATGCTAGCGTAAATGAGAAAACGACAAGGATAGACAGTAAGGCAAAAATTAAGTAAGAACCTAAGTTTGGGGGGAGATATGTGGGGTATATGAGCTTTATCTAAAAAAAAGAAAAAAAAAGAAAGAGTATATATATATCGTGACTAGTCTTGTTTCGGGGCCTTTATTACTTGAGCAAGTACGCCCGAGGGGATTATCTTTACACCTAGTGCCCTAAGGTCTTTTATGGTCTGGGAGTCATTGGTTGAAAGCTCGCTAAGGGATAACACTGTCAGCCTAATGGGATGAGACATTGCACGGTCATGTATGTGTATATATAAAAAAAATGAATAAAACGGGAAAAGAGGAAAAAGCCCCCGTATGTAAGAAAATAAAAAAAATATTTATATATGAATAAAGTATAAGTACCCTGTTTGAACCCCCGAGATTAGTGATTGTTTAGTTTTAGTTGAAGCCGTCTATGTTTGGAATTTTTAAGTTTGCTTTGTATGATTCCTTCTAAGAACTTGGTTATGTATTGAATTTGAATCTGTAGCAGTTATCATAGATGTTGATCACACACGCACACTATGTGAGACCCCAAATTTTATGAATAAAGATTTAATTTTTCTTGAAATATTTATTTTAAATATTAAGGTGTGGATTTGTTATAATGGTATAGTTGTGGGTAATATTTATAAATTTTGCAAAGTATGCAAGTTGTTATATTATATTCAATTGGTCGGAGAATATTCTTTATGTCGGGGAATATTCGTACGACGGCACAATCATTGGTGGACCCCACAACGGAATTATTATCGGATTGAGAAAACGACAAAAATATTTTTATGAAAATAACGGCGGAAGTTTTACCGTTTACGCATGACCTGGTTCCGTTATTTATTATTCTGTTGGAATACCATGTCTGTGCATTTACGCATGACCTGGTTTCATTCTTTATTATTCTGTCAGAATATCCTCTGTGTGTTTATGCATGACCTGTGTAAGACCCCGAAATTTTTTTTAATAAATAAAGGAATTTCCTTTATTTATTATTTTGAAATAGTAAGGGTTGATGTGATTAATGTGGATAGTTAAGGGTTAAATATGCAAATATTTCAAAATAAGCAAGTGGTTATAAAATATTCATTTTTGTCGGGGAATATTCGTTTGGTCGTGGAATATTAAATCTTGTCAGAATATTAAATGCGACGGCATGACCATGTGTGGGCCCATGTGAAGCGATTGGATGAAGAAAACGACAAATATAAGTTGGTTAAAAATAACTACAGCGTAGTTGTTACCAAGTAAGATCATTGGAATACCCGGTGGTTAAAATACTGATGTCTGGCGTGGTTTACACAAAGATAGCACCAGTGTATTGCGCAGTATTGTTGAATTATTGATCCTTACGTGAAAGGTACTACTCAATAATTATTACGGTGAATTCTTGTTCAATAGTTTATTTTATTGATTCAATAATTCTTTGCGTTGATATTTTATATTATTGTTGTTCAATAATTGTCAACGCACGATATTTCCCATTATCGGATCAATAATTCATATTATTTGAATAATATTATTAGATAACATTATTGGCGATGTCTAGAAAGTTACATCGAGGAGAGGTTTGGTCACCTAATTAATTGCGCTTGATGAAGGAGAAATCCTTATCGAAAAGCCCCTCTTTCACTGAAGCGGCTGGTTGTCGTAAATGTGATTCTATAATATTATTTGTGAATAATTAATTATTGATTCATATGATAAGGAAATATTTATTTTATATGAATATAAATGATGGATTTATTTATGTGGTTATTAATGAAGGAATTAATGTTGAGGTGTTTTATCGATATTTTATCGGATTGGAGGTATTAAAAATCAAATCGGGGTTTTGAGATATATTGCGGGGTTATAATTTTTAATCCGACCGTTGGATTGTAGTAATTTTGGGTATGTTATACATACATAAGTTGAGTATATGTCCACAAATTTTGAACCGTTAAAAATTCACGAATGATTTGTTATGAATTTTAAGAGGTGTCTACGATTCGAAATTAGGTTTATAATTGATTTTGGTGGAAAATTCTAGAATTGAGTGGGCCCCACTTGTGGTTGGTGAAAAATGTGCTGAATTTTATTTCAAATGTGGTGGGTGGCAATAGTAGCGAGTAAAGCCATCGGTGGCGGTCGGTCAAGTCCGCTTGGTGCAATAACATTTTCCTATAAATAGAGGGCTAAGTTAGAATTGAAAATCACACCGAAACAAAGTTTTCTCTCTTCTCTCTATATTATGGAGCGTATTTTGTGAGTATTTAGATACTTTGAGAGTTCTTTGTTGAGATGAGTTTCATTCAAAGATCACTTGGACCTTTCCTTAGAAATCTTGATTCTTTGAGGTAAGGGATGTTATTTTCTTCTCGAGATGATATTATTTCTTCAATATCATTATCTTTGAAATATTGGTTGGAACTTTTTATCAAATTTGGAACTTTTTCATGTCGAGGTTACTATTCATGAGTTCTTATTCACGATTCTTACTACTCATGAGTTACTATTCACGATTACTATTCACGAGTACTATTAATGAAAGCGTGAAAATGTTTTTTTTTGTGGAATTTCTATCTTTTGGTGTTTGAGTTACTATTCACGTATACTAAGCCTTTATTCACGTATCTGACACTATTCACGAATCACGGCACTTATTCAATAAAAAATGAAAATTTTTCTTTTCGTCTAAAATATCTATTACGGATACTAGCTTTGATTGTATCCATGTTTTGATCATTCTTGAATTTTACACTTACTATGATTATTTTTGAGGTATTGTTGGACATGGATAAAACAAAATACTAATCCTTAATCCTTAATCCTTGTCATTTTGTTTCACCGGATTCGTTCTTTAAAAATATTTTCATCATCCTCGGTCTTAAATGATGATATTATTGAATATCTTTGGCACTGTGTAGTGCAAAGATGAATGATTTCGAAGAATATCTTTGGCACATAGTGCAAAGATGAATAATTTCGATGAATATCTTTTGGCCTATAGTGCAAAGATGAGCAGTGTTTAAATGAACATGATCGATCGATGAATATCTTTGGCAGATGGTGCAAAGATGAATAATTTCGATGAATATCTTTGGCCTTTAGTGCAAAGATGAGCAGTGTTGAGATGAACATGACCGATGATGAATATCTTTGGCCTTTAGTGCAAAGATGAGCAGTGTTGAGATGAACATGACCGATCGATGAATATCTTTGGCTGTAGTGCAAAGATGAATATTTGATTTGAGATGAATATTGATTGATGTTACAGGGGATAAAATATTGATGATGGATATTAAATTCATAGATTATAGTAGATTTCATTCTCTACGTAACTCTTACATGAATTATTATTTCACATGCTATGAATATTGATCTCGAAACTTGTTGTCTATTGTATTCTATCGATTTTTCCTGTTGGAGACTAACGATAATTTGTTGTATATTATCTTAGTCATAGTATTCTTTATGGGCTAGTTGAGCTCACCCTTTTCCTTGTTGTTCCATTTTTCTTCTCGGGAGGCGAGAATGTAGCGAGTACTTAGTGGGGTATGGAATGAAGGTTCTAGAGAGAGTTGTTTAGTAGTCCTCACCATTATTGTAAAATAATGTATCAATAAATGTGATGAGGATTTATTTGAGTATAAATATTGTCTAGAAGATAATATTTATATTTAAACTCACAGTTTTATTGTTGTGATAATAAAGTTGTAGTTGTTTCTGTACCATGTATTTGGCGACTCAGAATGGGTTGGATGGAATGGACCTATTTTGGGGTCGTCACAACCTGGTTCCATTATTTATTATTCTGTTGGAATAACCTGTCTGTGCGGTCTATCGCATGCCTGGTGAATTCTGTTGTTATTCCATTCTTTATTATTTTGTTGGAATATCATGTCTGTGAGTATTACACATGACCTAGTTCCATTATTTATTATTCTATTGGAATATCGTGTATGTGCGGATTACGCATGACCTGGTTCCATTCTTTATTATTCTGTTGGAATATCCCATGCATGCAGATTCTGCACGACTGGTTCCATTCTTTATTATTCTATTGGAATATCATGCGTGCATGCGGATTCGCATGACTGGTTCCATTCTTTATTATCCTCGTTGGAATAACTCATACATGTGGATTATCGCATGCATGGTGAATGATCCTTTGTATTCATTCCTTATTAACTTGTGGAAATGATCTGTCTACGTGGATTACCGCATGGCGGACAAAAATCCATTTGCAGTTTCATATATTCTATTATACTCAGTTGGTTAAAGTTTTGGCTTCTATACTCCATGAAATTAGTAGAATATCTTAGATATTTGAGCTTCCTTCAGTATCTTTTCATGGAAATATTCTTCTGAGTATTCTTGAATTTTACTCCATAAAGAAGTATCATGTTGACAATTTGGACGTTATTGGTTCCTGGATAAATTAATTTATAAATCTTTAAAATTTATTCTTGAACTTGTTTTATTGAATTCTTATATCATTGTCATCATCCTCATGCTTATATTATGTTGAAAGTCATCTGTGGCCTGTAGTGCATAGATGGACTTGGTATGATTATGACTGAGAATTATTCTAATAATCATGGTAGTAATGTTACAAATGATGTGGAAATAGTCCTCATTGGCCCGTAGTGCATTGATGGACAGTTTTTGGTATGATTATGGCTATGGATTCTCTTCGACTAAGGGTGCAAAGATGAATTGTTTTATGGCATGATCATGACCATTGATGAATACACGAATATCCTTGGCCCGTAGTGCATGGATAATTTGTGGTCGTGATACTAATGAATATCCTTAGCCGTAGTGCAGGGATGAGGTGGATTATTTATTAAGCTGAGTCTCAACAATAAAAGTGATGAAAAACCTTTTTAAATAATAAAAGATAGTAGATTTTATTCTCTACTTTACTCTTTTAATGGATTGCTTGTTCCGCTGCAGTTAAACTTGATGTTTGTTATATTTTATCAGTTTAACACTGCTGAAGGCTAACGATAATTTATTCTACATTATCTTAGTCATAATATTTCTTACTAGGCTAGTTGGGCTCACCCTTTTGCTTTCATTGTTCTCTTCAGGAAATGAGAACATAGCAGGGACTAGTCTGGGAACGGAGTGACGGTTCAGATGATAGCATTAGTAGTCCTTAATATTCTATGAAATAGTGTGTTAATAAATGTATTGAGGACTTATTTTGAGTTTGAATACTGTCTAGAAGACAATATTTGTATTAAAACTCATAGCAAATGTATTGTCGTATTTTACACGATTGTTGTATAATTAAGTTGTATTTGAATTTTGTACCATGTATTTGACGACTCAGAATAGGTGATGTAAACCTATTTTGGGGGCATCACAGCTGGTATCAAAGCTTAGGGATATGATCCCTGGCTGAGATGTGAGATAAGAACTAGGAGGGGAAAGATGGGGAATTCCTTCGCTAGTATGACCTACCTAAATTTATTTGGTATTTAATTGGTCGGTCAGAGTATAGGGATAATATGTGATATAGTAATTAACCCTTGTTTTGTTACAGTATTTGAAAATGGCATCCGAAAATGTTGAGATAAGCAATGAAGCATATGAGACCGTTGTGTCACCAACGATCAATACCTAGGATAATGTGCAACAGGAAGGCGATAATTCTCCTGTAAATAACAACACTGATCAAATGATGAACGATGGGATGTTTAGAGGATTTATACAATTCATGCAACATCAGGTAAGAGAGACTCATGTTCAAAATATAGGTGGAAATAATGGCAACCCACGGTCGGTCACCGCTAAGCAGATCACCAAGATATTTGATGTCTTGGGATGCTCCGAGGAGCAAAAGGTTCCCTTTGCCACCTTTATGTTGCGTGAAGAGGCAGATTACTGGTGGGAATCTGTAAAACGTACCCAGCCTGACGCACTCAAGATGTCTTGGGAGAAATTTCAAGAATTTTTCAACGACAAGTACTTTCCTGAAAGTATTCGTCACATGAAGGAAGTTGAATTTATCAAGCTGGAGCAAAACAATATGACCGTGTCGCAATACGAGGCTAAATTTACGGAGTTATCCTGGTATGCATCGCATTTGGTCGATAATGAGGAGCGAATGACGCGAATGTTTCTGCGAGGTTTAAAACCTGATATACGACAATACCTTATTTCTCACAAACTTTGTTTATATTCAGATGTTGTGAATAAGGCTCAGTTATTTGAGCGCGATAATCAGTCAACACAACCAAAAGGTAACAACCAACAACACGATAATAATTGTACCAGTGGCAATGGCCATCGAAACAATGATAACCATCGTGGGGGAAATTATCATTCCAAGAATGGTAACCACTTCGTTGGTAATCATGGCCAAGATAATAGAAGTGGAAATTTCAAGAAGAGAAGGTTCAATAATGTTGGAAAGACAGCAGTATCAGAACCCATTTCAAAGGAAGAAGAACGACCATCGGTCGTATGTTTCAAATGCGGATAGGAGGGACACATCTGTCCAAACTGTACACAGCAATCCAAAGCGTGTTTCAATTGCGGAAGAAAAGGTCACCTAGCTCGATTTTGTCGTGTAGTGAAGTCAAGTCCAGCTGGGATAGTGATGCCAAAGGATGTCTCAGACAAGTCAAAGCCGGTAGTTTAAGCAAGAGCATTTGTTGAGGTACCCGAATGAAGTTATCACGGGTAAGTTAATCATAAACGCTTACGAAGTCTATACCTTATTCGATACCGGTGCTATCTATTCTTTTATCTCTCTTGCTTGCGCTCAACGTTTAAATTTGACTCTTGAGAAATTAGACTTTGACTTATCTGTTGAAACTTCGTTAAGAGAAACCTTCATTACATCCACTGTGTATAAATCTTGTTGATCGACACTTTCACGTTACTTGTCGATCTTATCTCTTTGAAAATACTTGCCTTTGATGTGATTTTTAGAAATCGATTAGTTAACCGCTCATTATACCAAAATTGATTATTTTCGTAATGTTGTTAGCTTTAATATTCCTAACCAACCTATTATGTGAATTCAAGCAACCAAACCACTAAAGTCAATCATTGTCATATCAAGCCATAAGTAAAGAGCCCCGAGCCTTTCGCTGGTGACTTCCAAGTCTTGGAATACACCAAAGCCATAATTTTCTTAGGGGGCGTCATGAATAACGGTGGCAAGTTGATAGGTATCAATGTGATGTGCTATCCAAGTCCTAGATGAGGGTCATAGTTTTGAATGATATTTCTATCGTTAATAAATTTCTTTACGTATTCTTGAAGACTACTTAGCCTAACCCTAGAGCGTGAAATCAAATTTTGTATTGACCCTAGTACAAAACCAATTTCTAAAACCCTTAAATATTTCTTCAACTAAAATGAACGTAACATGCGCCAAAGACGTTGACTCGAGCTGTTGAAGATTATGATCGTACCATTCAATACAATCGTAGAAAAGCGAACGTGGTAGCTGACGCGTTGAGTAGAAGATCGTATGCGTTTACGAGTGCGAATATACGAACCTACGTGAAGATAACGAATATACGAGTAGAATCGACTTTAATCGATAAAGTTAAAGTCGTGCAAGCTACATACTCAGAGCTGATGAATGTGAAGAAGAAGGTTCAAGAGGGCGTTATTCTAAAAGCAAGAGTCGATGAAGAGAGGAAATCTCAACCCTCAATTTTATTGGCCCATTTGAAATCCTCGATCGAGTAGGAACTGTGGCCTATAGAATCGTTTTACCGCCAAATATGTTGCGTGTTCATAATGTTTATCACGTACCAATGTTACGTAAATATGTGGACGACCCGAACCACATTATTGATTTAGAACCGAACGAGATAGCGGATAATTTAACATATGAAGATGTACCTGTTAAAATCTTGGATAAGAAGGATCGTATTAAACACTCAAAGGTTATACCTCAAGAGTTAGAATCTGAAATGAAGTCAAGGTATCCTCATCTCTTCGGCATACCAGGTACGTACGTAAATTTTGAGGGCAAAATTTCATAAGGATGAGAGATTATGAGACCCCAAATTTTATGAATAAAGATTTAATTTTTCTCGAAATATTTTTTTAAATATTAAGGTGTGGAATTGTTATAATGTTATAGTTGTAGGTAATATTTATAAATTTTGCAAAGTATGAAAGTTGTTATATTATATTCGATTGGTCGGAGAATATTCTTTATGTCGGGGAATATTCATACGACGGCACAATCATTGGTGGACCCCACAACAGAATTATTGTCGGATTGAGAAAATGACAAAAATATTTTTATGAAAATAACGACGGAAGTTTTACCGTTAACTGTTGAACAACTCATTAGTAAAAGTACAGTAATACGCGTGATTGCATAGTAGCACACAGTATTGATTATTGATGCTTACGTGAGAAGTCACTCAGTTTTGTTCAATTATTGCTACAGTAATTCTTGCATAGTATCTCACGTTATCGATTTCAATTATTGTGAATATTTTATATATTATTAAATCAATAATTGAGATGACAGAGTTATTAATATTATTATTTGCAATATTAACGATGTCTAGAAGTTCTGCCAATGAGAGGTTTGGTCACCTAATTGCGCGCTAATAGGGAGAAATCCTTATTTGAAAGCCCCTCTTTCTGAGGAGCGACACAGTCGATTAATATTGTGAATTATAATAATGATGATAAATGTTGTTAAATATATTGAGGTGTTTTTTTTATGAAGTCACGTGAGTTTATATATATATATATATATATATATATATATATATAAATTACTTTTATTTGTATTATTAATGTAATAAAACAAAAAAGCTTTTTATATAAAATGTAATACTTTTATAAAGTTATTTATTTTATTAGACTATAAATAGAATATATTATATTCTATTATGCGTAGTGTTTGCATAGTGCACCGTATAGTGTTTGTATAATTGCACTAGTAGTGTTTGCATAGTAAAATCTTTTTATATAAATGCAGATACTTTTATAAAGTTATTAGTTTTATTAGATTATAAATAGAATATATTATATTTTATTTAAAAGATTTTGTTTTATTAGAATATTTTATTAATATTGCATAGTAAATCAATATGGACCGTCTGTTTAAAAGTAAATTAATCGATAGTTCATGAATTAGTTACTATTCAGGTCCATTCTCCTATAAATAGAAGCTCATTCCTTCATTATTTCTTACGAATTCATTTGAAACTCTAGAGAGAAACTATAGAGAGAAAGAAGAAAAGTATTCTGCTACTTCACTTACTCCTATATCCGGTTTCTTCTAAGGTAAGGGATATTATTTATTGTACTTGTAAGGGTATTATTTCTTTCATTATTCATGAAGAGAACTTACATTATTTCATTCTTTATTATTACATTGGAATAACCTATTTCTGTAGCTACCCTATACTTGGTGAAATTCTTACATTATTCCATTCTTTATTATTATGTTGGAATAACTTTTGTACATCTTGAAGTAACGCATACATGGTGAAATTTTTACATTATTCTATTCTTTATTATTACATTTGGAATATCCTGTTTGTGCGTTCTGAATGACTGGTTTCATTTTTTATTATTACGCTGAATATCGTATACGTGCATTCTGCACGACTAGTTCCATTATTTATTATTACGTTAGAATAACCCATGCATGCGATCATCGCATGCACGGTGAATTCTTTTGTTATTCCATTCTTTATTATTACATTTGGAATATCCTGCATACATCACAATTACGCATGGCGTGACTTGGTTCCATTCTTTATTATTACTGTTGGAATATCCTATCTGTCATGCGATTCGGCGTGATCTGGTTCCATTCTTTATTATTCTATTGGAATATCTTGTGCATGCGGATTACTGGCACACACAGTTCCATTCTTTATTATTCTGTTGGAATATCTTGTCTATGTGGATTGCCGTATGCATGGTGAATGATCCTTTGTATTCATTCCTTATTAACTTGTGGAAATGATCTGTATGCGTGGATTACCGCATGGCAGGCGAAAATCCATTTGCAGTTTCATATATTCTATTATACTCAGTTGGTTAAAGTTTTGGCTTCTATACTCCATGAAATTAGTAGAATATCCTGGATATTTGCGCTTCATCCAGTATCTTTTCATGGAAATATTCTTCTGAGCATTCTTGAATTTTACTCAACAAAGTAGTATCATGTTGACAATTTGGACGTTATTGGTTCCTGGATAAATTAATTTATAAATCTTTAAAATTTATTCTTGAACTTGTTTTATTGAATTCTTATATCATTGTCATCATCCTCATGCTTATTATGTTGAAAGTCATCTGTGGCCTGTAGTGCATAGATGGACTTGGTATGATTATGACCAAGAATTATTCGGTATAATCATGACCGTAATGTTACAAATGATGTGAAAAAAGTCCTCATTGGCCCGTAGTGTATTGATGGACAGTTTTTGGTATGATTATGGGTATGGATTCTCTTCGGCCAAGGGTGCAAAGATGAATTATTTTATGGCATGATCATGACCATTGATGAATACACGAATATCCTTGGCCCGTAGTGCATGGATAATTAATAGTCGTGATACTAATGAATATCCTTGGCCGTAGTGCAGGGATGATGTGGATTATTTATTAAGCTGAGTCTCAGCGATAAAAGTGATGAAAAACCTTTTTAAATCATAAAAGATAGTAGATTTTATTCTCTACTTGACTCTTTTAATGGATTGCTTGTTCCGTTGTAGTTAAACTTGATGTTTGTTATATTTTATTAGTTTAACACTGTTGAAGGCTAACGATAATTTAATCTGCATTATCTTAGTCATAATATTTCTTACTGGGCTAGTTGAGCTCACCCTTTTGCTTTCATTATTCTCTTGAGAAATGAGAACGTGGCGAGGACTAGTCGGGAGCGGAGTGACTCGGTTGAATGATAGCATTAGTAGTCCTCACTATTCTATGAAATAGTGTGTTAATAAATGTATTGAGGACTTATTTTGAGTTTGAATACTGTCTAGAAGACAATATTTGTATTAAAACTCACATCATATGTTTTGTCGTATTTTACACGACTGTTGTATAATTAAGTTGTATTTGAATTTTGTACCATGTATTTGGTGACTCAGAATAGGTGATGTATACCTATTTTGGGGGCTTTACACACTATATCAGTGATGATGGCTTGAGATTTGAGGATTAAAATGGAATTATAGATTGGTTTTGGGTGATTGATATTGTATAGTTGCTTGTTTTCGCTGAGGCCGTTAGGATAATCTTGATTCTGAGATATTGATGGAGTCGAAAGCATATAGATTGGATCATATTCATTTCATCTCATTGCATTGCATTGTATGTAGTGTTTTGTGCTCGAGGACTAGCACAGTTTAAGTTTGGGGGATTTTGATAAGTGGATTTTATATATGTGAATCAATGTCCATTTCATACGTAATTGTTGCTAAATTCTTGTGATCATGTTCGTTTTTACTTGTTTTATGTTATTTCATGTGTAGGATGGTTGTTGTGGCATTTAACGGATATGTGGAGTCAATTGGGATGATTTGAAGTCATTTGGAGTAAAATTGGAAAAAGCCATGAAGTTCAAAGAAGTCGGTTAGCGAGATGACACCCGTAAAATATTTATTTATATTGTATACCCGTAAAGGCGAGGTCTTCTGTCGATTAACGAAAGGAAGCCCATCCGAGGCGGGGGGTCTTCATCGTTTTTGTGAGAGAAGGGGTGCCGTAAAATGCTAACTCATACTGGCATACACCCCGTGAAGCGAGGTCTCGGTTGGAGAAGACTCCTGTGGCTTGTTGAACTTTCATGGGAGTTGGTTTCTAGCATTTGAATAGCTTATAGACTCTATTTAGCAGAGATTTCGGCTGGGACTTGTGTGTTGGACAAATATTTACTCAATTAACAACAAATTCAACAAGACACAAGGCATATTACAAAGATTAAGCTCAGTTTTTCTAAGCAAGCGTGAAGGAATATTTTGAAGAGATTTTCGAGACAATTGAAATTCTAGGCTACGAGAAGGGTGTTTTTTAATATTCTTTATCTTAGGCTATTATTTGTAATTGAAAGAATGTTTTCTATGATTTATTCAGTAGTTATTTCATTTATGATGAACTAATTTACTTTTTAGGCTTATGATGGATCTTTAAGTGAAACAATGATTTTGTAAACTTTGATTTCCATTTCAATAATCTATTTCCAGTTTATCTATATTGATTTGAGCGTGAATTTATGAATTTCCAGATCAATAATTCTTTGTGGATTTGTATGGAATCGAGAGAGGATATGCAAAACTAGACCTAATTAATATAGCATGCGTTTATGAATTTTGTGAGTAACAGAATCTTGATAAATGTTAAGGTAGAGATATGATTGACATCGCATGTAGTCGGATAGAGAACTTAATATTAAACTTTCTTTAATTAGAATTCACATAGAGATATAGTGAGTTAGTTAATTAAGGTGTTTAACTTGTTTCTATCTTAGTTGTGAATTTAAGTTAATACGGTATTAGTGCATCGAGAGGTGGTTAATACTACATTCGTGTTCTTGATTAATAAACTGGAATAGTGATTTGAATTGGAATAAAGGTGTTTAAATCAGAGGGAAGCTTAAAGTGAAATCATAAGTCTAATTCTTCATTTATTGTTTAAAATTCTAGATTTTGATATTTGTGATTGGTTTGTGGTAATTTATTTATTTCTTAGTTTAGATTTATTAATTCTAATCATTGAGTGATTGGTTTAATAAAATTAGGATTAATAGGAAATTGATACTTGTGATTTTAAGATTATTACTAGTTAGTCTCTATGGGAACGATACTCTACTTATCACTTTATTACTTGTTGACCACGTATACTTGCGTGTATTGTGTATATAGATTTTACCCAACAATATATAAATATTCATAGTTACATTATATATATTTAGTTTAATGTGGAGATTTAAGATGGGTATATATATGGTAATAGAATTTATCTAATACACAAAAAATATAACATAAGAAGCAAAAATATCAGAACTAGGTTTCGAACCTAAGACCTATGGGTTATTGGGCCATTAAGCTACCACTAAGCCATTCTAATTTATTAGTTAACTAAACTACCGCCATAACTATTAGCGGTAGACAATGTAGCACATGAGCAAATGAGGGGCAAATGAGTAATTTTTCATGTTGCTACAGCTTGTAGCGGCAGGGGGAAATCCATTTCAATCCGTGTCATCCAATGTTGCGATCAACAGTATAGATTATGGTTGTTGAAATAATACTCACGACAATCGATTGTCAAGCATGTTAGTTCCGGGACTCCAACCCAAATAAATCCAACCTCATCAAACCTGATTATTATATCTATTCTTCCCAATGTTTCCTATTTTTAGATAGAAGTAAGATATATTTACAAGTACTCCCTCACTTCGAGAATGAAAGTGATGATTGATTTTATGCGAATTTAAAAAAAAATATCAAATGATAAAATTATTCATATTTAAATTCTCATCTAATTGCATATTTTCTATACATGACTAGTGATATTTTATAAATATTTATAAATAATAAAAATATGACATTTAATACGAAGGATATTATACACAAATTATTGTAAAAAATAGATTGTTTAATATAAGTAAATATTTAATTTGAGATTACATAAAATAATAAGAACTTTTATTCTTAGGCAGGGGAGAACTTAAATCATCATGAACATATTTTTAAGTCCAAAATAAAATATAAAAGAAGAATAGTAATGGTATACCCCTAGCTATTCCTAATTCTCCTTTTACCTTTTTACTTTTTTTTTCAAAAATATTAATTTCCTCATCTCATATCTTTAGTTCATCTCTATTTGGCATAATATAATATATTAGACCATCTCGTAAATACATTATATTTATATAATATATATAATATATTAGGCCATCTCGTAAATACATTATATTTATATAATTTATATTTATAAACTTTTATTTATAAATCACATGGTGGATGTATTTTGGTTCTAATTCAGATATATGAAATAATTCACTACAAGAAATTAGGGATGTAGTGAAAGAAATTTTGTGAAGAAATTTATTCCTTCACATGAGGAGTTTTCTAGCGAATGAACAGTGAAGGAAAAAAATATAGTGACAATATAGTTATTAGCGAAAGAAACATCCATCACAATTTATATTTTTTTTTCTCGCAAAATTGAGTTGATAGAAGTATTTTTGGCGCCAATTTATAATAAAAAATTGTGAGAAAAATATCTATTAATGAAGGAATTATTACTCACTATATATTATTGTTCAGAAGTTTTTTACGAGAGATAAAATTGATCGCTGTTTTTTCTAAATATTTTTTTTAAAATTAATTATGGTGAATATAAATACATTAAATTTTTTACAGTAAACTTACTTTTAATATTATTTTTTAACTTACGATATCAAATATAAAACAATTATTTTTTTCGGTGGGTCAATTGACCCCACAATATTATATGTAGGTTCGCTAGTGCTTTTAACCTAACAATCCTGATCTCTTCCCTCTTCTAACTTAAAACATTTTTCACATCTGCTAATTGAAGCTCTGCTCTTCTCTCTTTCTGCGCTCGATCCGTCAAGTTCTTGGCTTCTCCCTCCTTTGCTCCGCTGCTGTTACTCCTGCTACGCATTCTACTCCTTCAATTGCTGCTACTCCTTCGATTGTTGTTTGGTACCAAACCCTAGACCAGATATTTGATATGCATATATATGTGTAATTGTTTGTTTTTAGTTTTGTTTTACTTTTATTATATCTCAAGAGCTGAGGCTTGTTTATTTGTGCTTCATTTTGAACATTTTCAGGATTATTTGTTATGTGGAGTAATTATCTGTTGATTTGTTGTTTGGAATGATGATCTGGAAGTACATTGTTGATTTCAATATGTTAGGTTTAGAGAATTCTGTTTTGTGGCATATTGGGGGAATCTTTATTTTATCAAGAACTAGTACTAGTTTTAGTGGATTTTCAGTTTTGATGAAATTGTTGGTAAGCCGTTGGTGGGCAAATTCAATGCTGAGCTTTTGATAAAAGAATTGGACTAAGTAGTTGAATTTGCTAATGGATTGAGAAAATTTTATGCTTTTGTATTTCTTCATAAATCCAAACTATTTGATACAAAGGATTAGCAATGAAATTACTATTGATCATAACAAAAACTTGGATAAATAGCCAAATTTAAGTGGTAGAACTGTTGGCTTCGTGGGTGCAAATTTTCAATTACTTATGTATAAATGTGCTAAGAATTATGCTTGTGTAAGATTCCAATGTTATTTAAGTGAACGGTAATAGTTATGCCTTTGTGTAAGATTCCAATGTTATTTTTAGCAGTACATTTTGCTGTTTATGAAATAGTTTCTTCTGTTTTATATTGTTTGCAATTCTATGAGAAAATTCTAATTGTGGATGTGTCACTAAGATAACAGCTTTCTTTGCTGAAATTACTCATAAGATGCGATTGTTTCCTTTCTTTCTAGGTCTCTTAATGAGTTTTGATTTGTATCTACAATTTTTATGAATTTCACAATAAAGTCAACTAAATTCCACGGAGCAAACAAATCAGGCATGAAAAATTCATATGATTTAAAAGAAAATAAATTTGATTATGTAAAGTAATATTGATAATTTTCTTAATGCATGACAAGTAATTTGAATATAAAGATGTACATTGTTTGTTGGGTTGGTTTGTTAAGAAAAGAGTTCTTTGGAATTGAGGGAAGATGATATGGTTATAAAGTGATTACTATTAGAAAAGCAAAGAGTAGCAGCTCAAATTTGAGAAGTTTATGAATATTCCAATATTTTGATTAGTTAAATTTAGGTAATCATGACCAGTCCCATCTCATTTTTCATTAGAATCATAGGCATAACCAAACAAACAGGTGCACCACCTCCTAATATACTCCATACAATCTAATCACCTCAATTTCTAACTTTCTCACTAATAGCAACATCAAATATATAACTACCATCTATGTACTCTTATTATCAATTAGTAGTAGCAGTACTCCACTTGCTGAGACCCAATTGATATATAATCAGCCATGTCCATTTTTACTGCCATTATTGTTGTCACATGACTATAAAGATGGTTCTACGTAGTAGACCAATCTTTCTCTCATGTATAATCAACATTTATTCTTCTATTCATTTCAGGATGGACACTCTGAACAGACTTAAAGAGTCATTTGTTGACTCTGAACAGAATTAAAGAGTCATACTGTCAGATCAGAGTGAGTACTTGGATTACTCTTATATATTATAATTGATTTTGTCTTGCATTTAATATGTCTTAAAAATCTCATTTTAAAAAGTAGATCTCTGTGTGTCGACCACACTACAACACTATATATATGAACTCGATGTGCTTCCCTCTTCCGGTATGACGTTATAATGTAATAGTTTTCTTTTAATAGATATGAATCTGTTAGAATAAATTGCTAATATGCTATATGCTTGTAGGACATGTCTCATGTAATGGGTTGCTATGGCCAGAGGACTTGGTGAAGTGAAGAAAGGTTAGCTTCTCAGTTACTCAATTAAATTTGTGTCTGTATTTGAACTTCCCAACCTAAATTTAAATAGTTTGCCTCTGGTGACCTATTTGCTTTATTTTTCTGACTTTGCTATTATTTTTAAATATGTGCAGGAAGACTGCTTCTACGACCTGCCTTACAATACTGGGTATCAAATTTCCGTGCTACGTTTACAGAAGACAAGGGACGAAATTATGAAGTGTATCTATATATATGTAGATATATACTTTGATTGAAGAACTGTGGTAGGTTTAGATGGTTAATTGTAAAGATAATGAATGATTATGTAGTGGATGATTTTATTAAGTTAATAATATTTGAGTTTTTTATATTTTTGTCATTATTTGCTATGGGGACATTGAGCCAGTCAGGTACACAAAAATAATGTCAAATTTTGATTTGGAAATATAATTCGTTACCAAAGCATTGAACAAGTTTTAATATAGCAATAATTTTTTATACATTTAGCAACAAATTTTCGTTGCTAATGGCATTAAAAATATAATATTTGGCAACGAAAAATTAACTTAATAACAACGGAGAGGATATTGTTGCTAATACTAACATAAAAGGTAATATTTTTTATCGTTGCAAATCATATCAACTTTCGTTGTACATATAAAGAAACAACAATATATAATGTCGTTGATAATCGACGACTTTTGTTACTATTGAAAAATAATCAACAAACATTTTCGTTCTTTGATTTCAAAGAAAATGTCGTTGCCAAATAATATAATCAATGAACGAAAATCGTTGCTAAAAGTTTACATTCATAACGAAAGCAAGCTTAGGCAACAATTTTCATAATTTAATGCAACGAAAAATGTCGTTGCAAAATGGTGTCAATTGTAACGAAAATGCATGGTCGTTGCAAAAAAAATAAAGTTCATTTGATTCCCAATTAGCAGGCTTTTGCAGCGAAATGGGGTTTTTAGTAACGAAATTTTAGTTATTCTACAACAATACAGTTTGTTGCTAAAGGATCGATGTCTCTATACAAAAAACTAAATTTCGTTGCAAAATGTAAGACCCCAACTTATTATAAATAAAATTGAATTTTCTTGATTCATTATTCTAAATTAATAAGGTGTTAATTTGATATAATACTTTGATTATGGGTGAAATGTGCAAATTTTGCAAAATAAGCAAGTGGTTATAAAATATTCATTATTGTCGGGGAATATTCGTTTGGTCGTGAAATATTCTTGTTATCGGAGAATATTAAATGCGACCAGCTGACCATTCGTGGCCCCATAATGGGATAATTATTGGATGAAGAAAAGCAACAAAGTATGAGTTTTTATAAATAACGACGTAATTATTCACAGATTAACAACATTGGGTTACACGGTGGTTAAAATATAATATCTGGCGTGGTATTACATAGATGTACGGTATTGCACAAGATTGTTGAATTATTGATTAAATGCGTGAAAGGCACTACTCGATAATTATTACGATGAATTCTTTATTGAATATTTTATTTTATTGATTCAATAATTCTTTGCGTTGATAGTTTATATTATTGTTATTTGAATAAATATCAACGCACATGTATTTCCCATTATCGGATCAATAATTCATATTATTTGAATAATATTATTAGATAGCATTATTGGCGATGTCTAGAAAGTTACATCGAGGAGAGGTTTGGTCACCTAATTGCTTGTATTAGTAAGGAGAAATCCTTATTGGAAAGCCCCTCTTTCTTTCAGGAGCGACACTGTTGTCATAATTATGATTCTGTAATATTATTTGTGAACAATTAATTATTAATTTATATAATAAGAAAATATTTATTTGATGCGGATATAAATGATGGATTTATTTATTTATGTGGTTATAAATGAAGGAATTAATGCTGAGGTGTTTTACAAGTATTTTGTCAGAATGGAGGTATTAAAAATCATCCGTTTGTGGATTTCGGATATTTTCTGTTTAAAATTTGGAAAAACTCAAAGCTACAAAGTTGTAGAGAATTCAATTTCGTGTGGAATGGACATAAAATTTGTATTTTTCTGATAAACGGGCTATTTTCTATGAATTACTGAAGTTTCGGAAAATAAAATATTTTTTATTAAATTATGGGTGGGACCCACTTTTTGGTTGGTGTTAAATGCACATGGGCTGCTGAAAATTTTCAGAATTGGTGGTTAGCTTGTTCAATTGATGCATGCGTAGAAGAAAGAATGAGAAATAATATTATTTTAGTCTCCTATGGCGTTCTAGCATTTTTCTATAAATAGACGCTTAGGTTATAATTGAAAATCACACCAGAAACAAGTTTTCTTTCGCTCTAGATAATCGAGCGTATTTTTGTGAGTATTTTGATACTTTGAGAGTTGTTATTTAGTGCAAGTTTTTGTCAGCACTATATCCGAAATTCAGTCAGAAGTACGGTTATTTTGAGGTAAGGGATGTTATTTTCTTCTTAAATGATATTATTTTCTTCAATATCATTATGCCGAAATATTGGTTTGAATTTTTTAATCAAATTTGGAACTTTTTGTGTCAAGATTACTATTCACGTATACGACACTATTCACGAATACGATACTATTCACCGAAAAATAGAATTTTTCCTTTTTATCCAAGATGTCTATTATGGTTACTATCTTTGATTGTATCCATGTTTTGATCTTTATTTTTGAATTTTGCTTCACAATTGGTTATTATGAAGTATTATTGATCTTGGATAAACTGTTATACGAATCCCTAATATTTGTCCTTCTGTCTCATTGGATTCATTTTCTTTAAAATATTTTTCATCATCCTCAGTCTTAAATGATGATATTATTGAATATCTTTGGCCTGTAGTGCAAAGATGAATGATTAACTGATGAATATCTTTGGCCCGTAGTGCAAAGATGAACAAGTGTTGAGATGAACATGACCGACTGGTGATATAATTTAATATCTTTGGCCTGTAGTGCAAAAATGAATATTTGATTAAAGATGTATATTGATTGATGTTACAGAGACAAAATATTGATGATGGACTTTTAAATCTTAGAAGATAGTATAATTCATTCTCTACGTGACTCTTCTAATGGATTGATGTTTTCGCTACATTTGTTGATCTAAAACTTGTTGTCTATTATATTCTATCAGATTTTTCCCTGTTGAAGACTAATGATAATTTGTTGTATATTATCTTAGTCATAATATTCTTTACTGGGCTAGTTGAGCTCACCCTTTTCCTTTTTGTTCCATTTTTCTTCTCAGGAGGTGAAAACATAGCAGGATCGAGTCGGGGTATAGAGTGATGGTTCTAGAAAGATGTTTTAGCAGTCCTCACTATTTCTGTAAAATAGTGTACGAATAATTGTAATGAGGACTTATTTGAGTGTTGATATTGTCTAGAAGACAATATTTGTATTTAAACTCATAGTATGTGTTGTCGTATTTTGCACGACATTTGTATTATTGAAGTTGTAGTTTACTTTCTGTAGCATGTATTTGGCGACTCAGAATGGGTGTTGTATACCTATTTTGGGGGCGTCACACAAAATGTATTACTTTTTGCAACAAAAAAAAACGTTCGTTGCGGAACAATTAGCTACGCTCATTGCGCAACGAAAGACGCAACGACAGTAAAGTCGTTGCCAAAACCCTTTTGCAACGAAATTTGGCACCTTTAGCAACGAAAATCGGTTGTTGCTGAAGCCACATTTTTTTTAATGTTAAGGTGTTTTATGTTATAGATCTGTAGTATGCCATGTGGACTATGATCTAGAACTGAAAACATGGTCAGATCATGTCTAGATCTCTAGTTATAAGCGATCAAAGTCGTTGTTGAAACCTACGAAAAGTCGCTTCGAAAAACCCAAAAATTTCCAAAAACCGAAATTTCGACAAGCATTTTCTAGGTTTCTGATCTTGCATATGATTGATAGTTAGGACATGTTTTTTTTAATGTTATAGTCTGACATATGGACTATCGATCCATGCCTTTATAACACTTATATTAAGAACAGAATCAAAGTTGTGGCTGGTCAAACTATGGTTGACCATCAGCCGGATGAACAATCAGGAAAACCCAGATTGTTCAAGAGCACGTTCCTGACATGTATTTTGACTGGCTAAAATCTTCATTTGGTAATGTTGTTATGTTAACCTGATGTTATGTAGTTGTACTCTGACATAAAGACTACAAGTATGAACCTTTATATCACATAAACAAGACCTAGACTGCAAGTTATAAGGATTCAAAGTACCCCTCACGAACTGTTCTTCATTTTTGGGTAACCTAGAAATGAAGAACAACCTCTGATAAGGAATTTGAAGGCTTAGATCTCAGTGATTTGTTGTGTGTTGGCCATGAACTAAGTTGGGATATGTAGTTTTACATGAATACTACATGTCTAACACTTTAGCTACCCAGAAAATATTAAAACCAAGGATCTAGCTATGGTCAAACTAAGTATCCTGCAAACAGACTTTGAATGTTCTTCGTTGGCCAAGAACACCTATAGCGACGGTTTTGTCGCTATAGGGCCCTTTAGCGATAATTTATTTTTCAAAATTAATTATTTTATTTAATAATTAGAGAAAATTAGTTTTAAATTATTAAAAATACATAATAAATTACAAAAAATTATTTTAAAGCCTAAAAATGGGTTTTTAATAATTTTGAATATATTTTATTAAAATTTAATATTTTTGGAATATTAATGCTATTTAATTTATTTAATTATAATATTAAATTAATTACTTAAAAATGATTTTCATATTTGAAAAATCATTTAAAATTATATTATGGTATAAGAAAATATTTTAAGTTATTTTTAAATGACTTTTAATATTTTGTGATGAATTTCATTAATAATTTATTATTAATGGTAATTAATTTATTTAATAAATAAATTCAATAAATTATGGAAAAATATAATTAATGATTTAAAATCATATAAAAATATTTTAAGTTTTAAAATAGAACTTTTGATATTTTGTCATGAAAATATTAATATTTAATATTAATGGCAATTATCGATAATGAATTTAATCGTTTAAAAATCATATAAATATGATTTTAAGGTATTAAAATACTTTGTGATATTATAAATATATTATAATATTATGGTATGATTTTTATTAATATTTAATATTAAATAAATATTAATGATAAGAGAATAATGTGGTATTTAATTCTTATAAATATGATATTAATGATTGAAAAATCATGATAAATGGTAATAATTATCTAAAAATTATTACGAGTCTTTGAAAAATATTTTTAACTGATAATAAATTATGTAAGATAATTGTTAAGTGTTTAGACCGAGTCTTATGATTAGTAGGCTCGAGAATTGTCTGACTAGGACGTCGGGATGTCAGAATTGTGCTGGATTTAACTCAGACTAAAATAGTTTAACTTGATACTAAGTCTTATGTGCTGTATAGACTGATAGGGTTATGTGTTATGTGTTTAAGATATTTTATAAATAGTAATATTATATTGTGATGATATTATTTTAATATTTAGAGATCAGTATTATTTATATTAGGTTTTTAGATAAAGCTAAATAAGTTGTGTAACGATAATCAACGGATTAGGCAAATTTTCCTTAACTCATCTTCGAGTTGTTTATTCAAATATGCTTGTGGATAATCAGTGCTGATTACCATGTCTATGAATTGTTGAATCGTACTCTGTGCATATTCATTCATCAGGTATGAAAGGAGAATCACCTTTAGTACCATTCGATATAGTTATCTAGAAGGGGGTTGAATAGATATTTAAAAACTTTTCTTTTGAACCAAATTAGAATGATTGATTTAATTAGCATGTGGACCGGATTTGGGTAGTATATGATACACCTTCTTTTAGATATATTAATGAAAGTATAATGAGGAGTTATAGCGATTATAGTTCTCGAGGCATAATAGTTATCTAAAAATAGGGGAGGTTGTTTTAAGTGGTTGAAACACTTAAAGCTCTAGTCCACTCTTATACTCCTCGGTAGAAATCCACTTAAGGATGTCTTTTACAGCGATTATAAATCTCAAGTGGTTGGATTCCTTCTAGGCCAGTCGATCTGGCACTTCTAAAGTTCACTCTTGAACTCTTGAAGTCCTTCTGAGACTTGGCTCTTCACCAGATTCACTTAGAACTCTTGAGTCCTTCCGACTTGGAACTTTTACTTGATTGATTGATAGTTGTTGAGTTGTGATTGAGGCTACTCGATTGCGATTAAGCACTTGTTGAAAAAGCGAGTAGTGAAAGCAAGCTTCCTCTTTTTCTCGGATCGTAGAGTTGAAGCGTTGAGTGTTCTTGTGCGTTTTGTTCAATACTTGCATCTCTCTCTCATATATACGTATTACGTATATATGTGATCTTTTAAATCTATCCGTTGAAGTCATCGATGAAGCATTAAATCGTTTGACATTTTGAGCTTTGATGGAACATTTACGCACATCTTCTGAATTTCATTCTGGCCCACTGACATGGCAGACTGCTTTCTCACCTAACACCTGAAAAGGTGTTTTCCTCTGCCCAATGGTCCTTTTCTTATCTTCTTGAACACGTTCCTTTTGATGAATACTAAGGATATCTTTTATACCGTTGGGACGGGTGAGTGCTTCAACGTTTGAAACATATTCCTTATTTGTTAGAATTTATCTCCAAACAAAAGATTGAGCTCAATGCTTCTGACACAAGAGAGATGATACTCTATGATCCATATCATGCTGTCTTGTCATATTTGTGCTTGGTCTTAACACTAGGATTCCTTTCAAGAAAATGCACACTACGATCTTTACTTGCTCCTCTTGCAAACTCTACATATCCGAAAGCACACTACGATCTCTGAGTTAGCTTCGGCAAATGTCTGGATTACTCTACGATTCCTGAAGAGGTCCTCCAAGGCAGATACACTACGATCTGTTAAGCTTTACGATGCTGCCTTAGCTTCTGCAATCTGTTGGACAGCTTGATAGACTACGATTCTTGTTGAAAGCCTATCTATTCGTTATAAGTCATAGATCAACCTAACATCTTTGATCTATTAATCTATACATTCGATTACAGAATGATGAACATTAAAAGCTAAGATCAACCAAATAAATTTGATCTATCACTAAGCCCTTGTACATATATTCCTTGAAGAGCTTTACATATAATCATGAGTATTTGCTTTAAACATCAGATCAAGATATGCATTTTTCCAACAATCTCCCCCTATTTGATGTTGACATAACCAAGGAGATTTGTTGTCATGATTATCAAATTTCTATATCGATTCTTGACAAAAGTAAATATGACTTAGTATTTGGTGGCGGTTAAAATTTCTAGAGAATAAGCATGAATTTATTGATGTATGAAGATAGATGTTACATTTAAATTTGACTACATCAATAAAATTAAAATTCAACTTATCTCTATTTCTTGACCTTTTTTGCTTCTCGGAGGGTTTGCATATTCCTCGACTCTCCTTTTTTTTTTTGGCTTCATCCCTTACGGCTAAGTCTTCCAGGTTCACTTGGGCTTAGTCTAGGATTGTGATCATGCTGTTCATGAATGTAGGATCTCGAATTGGCATTCTTAGGCTGTTGTTGTTACCTCATGAGAGGTGGTCGTTGGCCTAGACTCCTTAAAGGTTGAGCCATTAAAACTTCCTGTTGATCGGATCGTTGAGTCGATGGGTGGATCGTGGAGTCTGGATTTGCCTTGCAGGTGGATTTGCCTTGCGAGGAGGATTCCTTGAGGAGTGAGGTTGGAGTTGACCTCTGCCTTTTCCTTGCCTCCACGATCTCCTTTCCTTTATTCTCCCCTTTATATCGACATCAAGGGTTGAATATCTTCTGAGGCGCGAGTGACTCCTTGGACAAGCTCGTTGAGTTGACTCGAGTTTGAGCAATGTCCTCACGATTCTCTTGGATCAAAGCATCGAGCGAGTTTCACGTCGTTGAAGAATGTTGAGGACGAGTTTTAGATCTGCTTCATTTGATCCATGAAGTCTTGAAATTCTTTGACTATGCGGTTTGAAGACTTTTGATGCTCTCTGTATCATTAGATTGTTTAAGATTCTTGAGTTTTTGTAAGATCAAAACAACATCCGATGCTTTTAGGCTGCTGAAAAGTGAATATCGTCCTTGTCTTTTATGCTTTGAAGCATTTCTTTGATGATCTCTTTGAGCATTTTAGAAAGCTCAGAGCTTAGGGAGCTTGGGAGATTGTTTGCAGCATTGATCATTGATTTCAATCTCAGCTGTATAAGTGCAGTATGATCTTCAAGACTCTCATCGAGTTCCTTGATCACTTTCTCAGACATTGCTGACAAATCAGCCTTTGTGGATAATTCTGACAGGAGTTCATTTAGATGGGGAGTTTGTGAGGGAGGTGATGTGCTCTTGAATTGATCTTGCAATGAGTAGAGGGCAAGTTCAAGATTGAAATATTCATTATTGGATGAGGAGGGAATATCGAACGTAGGGGCACTTGGTTTGGAGGTTGAAGGTTGGTGACTCTACGATTTGAGGTGGAGACTCTACCATGGGGCTAGAGTCGATGATCGTAGAGATGGGATGTGAGAGCATTAGGGAGTTGATCTTATTTGGTTCCTCGATTCTGAGAATTTTGGGATTACTGCAGCTGGAAATTGTTTTAAATGGATGAAGAATTACTTCTAACCATCGTGGGAATTCATAAAATTGATTGAATGAAGATGATGGCAAGTGATTGACTCTAAATAGAGTTGGAATAGAGCGATTACCTCAGTTCATTTACATAAGAAGATTTGTTTGTAAGTAACTTTTTGGCAAAGTTGAATCTTCACGGAAATCCATTAGCTAACTTTTGAGATGGTAGGATACTCTTTGAAGCTCGAGAACATGTGATCCCAAGAGTTGAAATTTGAGCTTGGTGGAAAGGCATCATGGGAAGATATGCAAGCAGTTGCTCATAGTTGGCTCTTCTGTGCCCATCAATGCCTATAACTATGATCTCGACCTCATCATCTTCTTCTCTTTTTCACTGGAGGATTCCATTATGTCAATGGCCTCATGATGTTCTTGCCTTTGGTTCTTCATCATTTCTGAGAGTCTCTTTTTTTTGCCATAGAGGTGTCATGATCCTCCCCCTTAGCTTGATCATCTTTTTATACGATCAATAGCTCCCCCTCAGCTGGAGCATCTTCTAGTAGCTCCCCCTCAGCTGGAGCATCTTCTAGCATGAGATCTTCAGGCATCTCCCCCTCAGCAGGAGCCATGACTTCTTGGCTTTCATTTGCTGGTTCCTTTTTAGCACCCAATTCTTTGGCTTCCCTTTTTAGCACTTCTTCATTGACAAGAATGTATTTCTTGACCAATTTTCTTCTTGGCTTTCTAGGCTGAGCCTCAACCTCAGAACTTTCTTCAATTTTATCTTTACGATCGGCCAAAAATGTTTGTTGCGACTACTTCCTTGTTTGATGCGGGTCTCTACGATCAATTGAGACTCTATGATCGAAGAGATTGATGGCCTTTTTTAGTCTTGTGGCTGATTTTATTCTTCTTGATGGTTGAGATATGGTTGCTCTATCTTCTTACGCCTCGACTTTTTTGTTCCTTTCTTCTTAGGATCCTTAGAGTCTCGATGTCGAGGACTCTACGAGGCTTATTAGTAGTGGATCCTTGAGGTTCTTCTTAGTTACGGCTTTTCGGTTTTCTTTTTTCCTTGCTTTTTTTACGATTAAAGCAATGGGTTCTTCCTTGTTAGCTTCTTCTTCTTCTTCCTCAGTTTCTCTGACAACAGACATATTTCCTGGTACTCTTGATCCCTTTATCTCACCAGTTCTACCACTGGATTCAGACATTATCTTCACATTTTCAGCTGGATTCCTTTTCCAGTTTTCAAATAATTGTTGGGTCATTCAATGATTTGGATTGATGGCTTCTCCTTCATCATCCTCAATTAGGTCACCAAGAGCGACTTTGTAGGATAATGCTTATAAATCGTCCCATAGTAGAGCATCTTACATGAGAGCTCTTTGTTTTCTTTGAGTTGATTAACCACTTCCCATCCATTCAAGTAATAGAGCCCCATAGTTAAGTTGTATTTTATAACATATGGCGATCATGAGTTTGAGTTGTACCTCATTCACGAGTCGTGACTTTGAGCTCTTCTGACATATACATTTTCCAACAATATCGGCTAGAAACTTCATACCTCTGTGGAAACTCCTTCTTCTTGTATCCTTTGACGGAGAGGTGATTTCTTGTGATGCATCTTCTTGAGACCCTTATGGAAGTCTATGCCATCTAGGGGCGATACCCTTGATTTGAGACCTGGGGCTAGATTGATGTCCTCGACCTTTAGTTTGATTTGGGCGTTCGACTTTTCGCGATGATGGTGTTGTTTTCAAATACCCCATTATTGTAGAATTCTTTTACCCGACTTTGGGTAGATCAATGTGTACCATACCCAAGAGCTTCTTGAGACACTGCCTTCTTGATGGCGACAACGTCTTGTGAAATTGAGGTTCGGTTGATTTAAACTCGTCAAAGCAGAGTCATGGCCAGAATAACACTTGAAAGCCGCCATTGATTTTCTTTCTTGCGAGGAAGTGTGGTTTCTTGAGCTTTCTAGGCGACTTAGGGTTTCTTCTTGAGAGAGATAAGAGAGATAAGCTTTTGAACTTTACGATTTCAAAAGAGCGCTTTAAATGGTACAAGTAACTTCCCTCTCTCCATTTTGCTTAGTGGGACGGTGTCGAATTTTGCTTGCTCTGAAATTTGTGACAGAGGATTGTCTTGAATTACCCTTGACTTTTTACGGGCTAATATGTTCTTAGTGTGGGGACTACGATCGTTGAGATGGTCCTTGGAATCGTCGAGTCTGTTCTACCATTATTGAGTGCATGTAGCGATCGTGTGGTGTGCGGTATATAGCGTAGAGTGCGAGCTGCGATCATTGAGTGAAACTATCGATCATTGAGTCGAACTAGTCCTCGTGATGAACTTTTTGACTTAACATTCTTCTTAGTTTAAGGTAGCTCGGGAAGGGCCAACCTCATTGATTGAATCGAGGGTTAGGTTTGTCCACGAGGTACTTATCGAAGAGAGATTGCTTTGATTTATGTTTGATCATCATAGGGTGCTCCTTTGGTTTTGTTGATGTAGCTCTGCTTTGTCGTTGAGTCTGCACCACGATCGTTGAGTCTTCTTTGCGATCGTTGTCATTTTGTGACACTTTGGTTCTACGATAGTGGATTTCCTTTGATCATGTTTATGATTTCAAACATAGCCTTTAAACCTGTATGGTTAGCACATACTAGAGCATATTTTTTCATGGTTGTAAGTTAAGCATGCCTAGCTCACTTATTAACTTGTTAAATCTGGATTCATCTAGAGGCTTTGTAAAGACATCAGCAAGTTGATTCTCAGTAGGGATATATTGTAAAGATATAGTTCCATTTTGCACATGATCCCTAATGAAGTGATACCTTATTTCTATATGCTTAGTCCTAGAATGCATGATAGGATTATGAGTTATAGCAATTGCACTTGTGTTATCACAGTGAATAGGTATGGATTTGAATTCAAACCCATAATCTGCTAGTTTGATTTTTCATCCATAAGATCGAAACACGACAATTGCTGCAACAATGTATTATTGACCTGCGGTTGAAGTGAATCTTGAATTTTGTTTCTTGCTAAACCGGGACACAAGTCATTTCTAGCAATTGACAGTGCCACTAGTACTTTTTCTATCATTTTGCGACTGCAAAAAAATCAACATATGTATATCTGTTAGCTCAAATGAGGACTCCTTTGGATACCAAAAAGCCCCAGTGGGGTGTACCTTTGAGATACCTAAAATCCTCTTTCTGACGAGTTAAATGAGATTCTTTTGGACTAGCACTGAAATCTAGCACAAATGCATGTTGCAAAAATTATATCTGGTCTCTTGGCGATTAGATATAAAAGAGAACTATCATACCTCTGTATTGAGTTATATCAATACTTTTACCTTTTTCATCTTTGTCGAAGCTTGGTTGCGAGAGCAATTGGGGTTTTTTTCATGGGAGAGGTGACTCCATACCATACTTCTTAAGTAGGTCTTTAATGTACTTGGCTTGGTTGATGAAGATTCCTTCATCGATCTGCTTTACTTGTAGTCGAGGAAGAAGTTCGACTCACCCATCATGCTCATTTCAAACTTGCTCTGCATAAGCTTGGAGAATCTCTTGCATAACTTTTCATCGATGAACCCAAAGATAATATCATCAACATAAATTTGAACTAATAGGACTTTATCTTTATGCTTTCTAAGAAATAGTGTGGTATCTACTCTACCTCTAGTGAATCCATTTTCAATAAGAAAGTTAGTTAATGTTTATATACCATGCTCTGGGTGCTTGTTTAAGACCATATAAGGCTTTATCTAATCTAAAAGACATAATTAGAAAGAGATGGATTGATGAAACACGGAGGCTATTCTACATAGACTTCTTCTTGAAGTTCTCCATTCAAAATGCACTCTTGACATCCATCTGAAAGACCTTGAATTTCATGTGAGCGTGAAAGCGAAAAATATTACGATGGCTTCGGTCTGGCAGGCAGTGCAAATGTCTCATCATAGTCGATGCCTTCTTCTGAGTAGCCCTTGGCCACTAGTCTTGCCTTATTCTGGTGATGACTCCATCTTCATCCATCTTGTTTTGAAAACCCACTTGGTTCCAATAACGGGATGATTTTTTGGTCTTGGAACCAATCTCCATACTTTGCTTCTTTTGAGGCCGATTAAGTTCTTCTTGCATGGCCTCTATCCAGCTGGAGTCTTCCATAGCATCCTCTATCTTCTTTGGTTCTATTTGAGATAGGAAGCTTAGATAGAAGCATTCATTTTGAGTAGCAGCTCTTGTTTTGACTCTTGCATTCGGATCTCCAATGATTAGATCTTGAGTGTGATCTCTTGCCCATCTGCTTCCTGTTGGGACATCAGTTCTTATGCCTTCTTGTCTTAGATCTTCAAGATCTATTTCTTCTTCTTGATGTGGAGGTTCATTGTCTGGCATAGGCCTCTCTACGATCTCATTCCCTTGCTTTCAGCGATTTCATTGTCGGGCACTACGATCGTGATATTGGGCTCGACGACCTCGTTAATAGTGTCTGAACTATTAGTCGTAGTGTGTCTTGAGGCATTGTTTTGTCTAGATCATTTCATCAAAGATGATGTGAATCGAGACTTCAACGCTTTCGGTGTCTTCTTGTTGAACACTCTAAAGCCTTCTTTATGCATGGCATATCCAAGAAAGATTCCTTCGTCGATTTGGGTTGAAACTTTGTCAAGTATTGCTTTCCATTGTTGAGAATGTAGCATGCACAACAAGAAGACATGAAAGTAGGCGACACTAGGTTTTCTTCCTTTCCACGATTCATAGGGAGTCTTCTTAATCGTAGAGTGTATGAGTGATCTATTACGAGTATAACATGCGGTGTTGTTGCCGCTTACCTTGAAGTACTCAGGCGAGATGAGATGCTTTGCTAGTAGAGTCCTTCCGGCCTCTATTAATGTCTGTTCTTTCTCTCGACAACTCCATTTTGTTGAGGAGTTCATGGGTGAGAAGTTGTGACTAATGCCATTGTCTGTGCAGAATTGGTCCATTTCTGAGAAGTCGAATTCTCTACCATGATCACTCCTTATAGCCTTGATTTTCTCTCCTTTCTCGTTCATCACAAGCTTGAACATTTTGATCAGCTGGGAACTTGTCTCATCTTTTCGGTTAGAAAAGAACACCCGTATAAATCTGGTGAAGTCATCAACTACGACCGGAGAGTATCTCTTTCCTCGAGGCTCGTTGTTGGAATTGGCCCAAAAGATCCGTGTGTAGCAATTGCAAAGGCTTGTCGATTGAGTTGTGATTTTTTCTCTTGAATGTGCTTACGTGCATTTTTCCAAGTTGGCGGGCATTACGGCCTTTCTTTAATGAAGTTGAACTTGGGTAGGCTTGCAACTAGATCTTTTGAAGCTAATTTGGACATGCTTTTGAAGTTGAGATGAGATAAGGTCTTGATGCCATAGCTTGACTCATTTCTTGAAGCCCGCTTAGCGAGAAAATATATTGTCTCTTCTAAGCTTAGTGTTCCAAGATTTTTGTGTAGACATTTCCTTCTCTTGTTCTATTAGCTTCATTATGCGATGTCTTGGTCTCGAACATGACATTGATTGTTGAGAAATGTTACTTGATGGCCCTTGTCGCGAGTTGGTTGGCTAATGCTTAGAAGATTGTGTTGTAGTCCTTCCACATGAGCCACCTTCTTTGAAGGATACCACACCATTTCGGTGAGCCCATAGCCTCTTGTCTTGCCAGAGCCATTATCTCCAAAGATGACCGAGGGACCCTCCTTCTCTATGTAGTTAGATAGAAGGGCTTTGTTCCCAGTCATGTGTCTTGAACATCCACTATCCAGATACCAGGTTGTGTTCGTGGAGCTCTTTTCCTGAGGTAACATTAAACCTTCATTTTGGTACCCATACCTACATGGGTCCTACTATATTAGTACCCTTGGGGACCCAAATCTACTTGATTTTGGGTCTCACAAGCACGGAATTATAATGACACTTTGCAGCCTTGTGGCCAACTCTTTAGCACACAAAACATTTGATATGATGTATGTTAGTGTGTGTGTGAAAGTTCTTCCCCCATTTATACTTTTGTGGGTTATTGGTCATCCTTCTGCTAGGCTGATATTCCCTTTTCCATGCGTTCTTTTGTTTCATTATTTGTGAGGAGTGTATCTTCCTGGTTGGTTCGTAGAGTTGGTTTTATTGGACTCTACGATCCTTCGAGGTTGATGAATAGTAGATAGATTACTCTTCTCTTTTACAAAACCTAGACCCGCGTGAGATCCCTTACTCACAGGAATATGAATTGAATCAAATTTGGGCGGGGGCTTGTGACTCTCATCCTTACGTGAGGATTTCACAAATATAATGCCTCTATTGAAACACGAGAGACATTACCGATTGCTAGTTTCCTTTGCTTTTTCCACACATGACTCTGAGGTAGATTCCCCAAAGCTAACCCTGTTCTATCGGAGAGACACTTCTAGGTTTAGAGATTAAGGAGTCCATGGATGAAGAGGATTTATTCCATGTAGAGGCTGTCTTTTCTAGATCCTCGATCTTAGAGGTTAGACTAGACTCTCTTTGAGTCTTGAGCTCATTTGCTGTCTCGAGAGCTTATTCTCGACTTTAAACTTGGAGAGAGAATCGATCTTGAGAAGAAAAGTTTTTCCAGTTCCTCTTGAACCTTTTCTTTCTCCTTTTGAAGAAGTGAATAGTCTTTAGACAAAACTCTAAACCACTTCATGTATTGGTGCAGATCAGATGTTATGCCATGTAATGCAGTTCTTAGGTCATCAATATCTACATCGGGAGAATTAAAGTTAAATACCTCATCGATACTTACTTCATGTATGTTGGAGTTCTGTTTGTCCCTTGCATTTTTGGCCATCAGGCAGAGATTAGCCATTTGAGGATCTTCGTCATCTTCAGATTCTAGAGTTGAGTCATTATCAGAGTCACTCCACGATCCTCCGGCTACAAGGCCTTTGTCTTTCTTTACTGGCCTTTTGTTGCCTTTGTATTCCTTCTTTGCATGTGATTTCTTCTTGAGTTCTTCTCTGAGAGGTTTGTTGCGATTAGCAATGAAGTGACCGGGTTTCTTCTGATTATAGCATAGGTCGTTCATTTGCTCTGGTTTTTTGTAGTTCTTAACTTTCTTTGGCTTCTTTGGTTTTGCCTTGTCGCATGAATCTTCTTAGTCTTTTAACTTGACATTGCAAAGTCCTCATCATCATCTTCATCATGTAGTCGAGAATCAATTTGGTGTTGACTTTGGAGATGTTTTGGTTACTTTGAGAACAACACCTTTATCCTTCTTTCTTCCTTGAATGACGTTTTTACGCTTTCGTTGTGTTAGCTCCGGTTAAATGCGTGAGGAGGTTGCCCATATAAGCTGTTGAATAGTCATTTCATGTAGATTCTTTGATTCTCTAATAGCAGTGGTTTTGGCATCCCACATACTTAGTAAAGCTCTCATGAACTTTATGATCAGATCTTTGTTTGGATAGATCTTTCCATAGGCTCGTAGAGAGTTGAGCAGAATATTGAATCTCTCGTATGTGGCAGTGACGTTCTCTCCTTGAACGTGAGCAAACATCTCATATTGTTGAGTCAAGAGAGATTGTTTGTTTTCTTTGACTTCTTCTGTTCCTTCATGCATAATAAGCAGTGCTTCCCAAACCTCCTTTGTTGTTTTGCAGTTGACCACGTTTTCAAATAGATCATCTTCTAATGATTGAAATAGGATGTTCTTGGCCTTTTTGTCAAGCTGGACAGCTCTTTTCTCGTTCTCTGTCCATTCTCCTTTGACCTTGATCTGTACTCTGTTTGGGTCCTCTATAGTTGGTGCAAGCTTTGTAGGAACGTAGGGCCCATTTTGAACAGTTTCAAATAGATCTTCATCTATTGAATCCATGTAAGCTTGCATCCTAACCTTCCAGTTAGCAAATTTATCTTTGTTGCACATAGGTGGCTTCTTTGCCTCCTCCGATCTTTGATTAAACTTGGTAAGTGTGCCATTGGATCTACTTAAGCTTTGTAGGGTATATTATAGAACACCTTTGATACCAATTGTTAGTTCCCGGAGGCCTGATAGTTATCTAGAAGGGGGGGTTGAATAGATATTTAAAAACTTTTCTTTTAAACCAGCTAGAATGATTAATTAATACACAGCGGAGTGAGTATATGATACACCTTCTTTTAGATATCTTGAGTTAATAGGAGTAAGGAAGTTATAGCGATTATAGCGTTATAAATAAATAGCGATTGTTTTTAAGTGGTTGAGAACTTAAAGCTCTAGTCACTCTCTTCTACTCCTCGAGTAGGAAAACCACTAAGGATGTCTTTTACACTTTCTGAATCTCACAGATTCCTTCTAGGCCGGTCAGTTTAGGCACTTCTAAGTTCACTCTTGAACTCTTTAAGTCCAGCAGACTTGGCTCTTCACAGTTCACTTAGAACTCTTCAAGTCCTTCTGACTTGGAAATTTTACTTCCGTTTATTGATTGTTGTTGAGTTGTGATTGAGGCTACTCAGCTGCAGTTAAGCACTTGTTCGAAAGAACTGAGTAGCTGAGCAAGCTTCCTCTTTTTCTCAGATCGTAGAGTTGAGCGTTGAGTGTTCTTGTGCGTTTTTTTCAATACTTGCATCTGTCTCTCATATGTCTGTATTCTATATATATATGTGATCTTTTAAATCTATCCATTGAAGTCATCTGATGAAGCATTAAATGCGTTTGACATTTTTGAGCTTTGATGGAGATATTTCTGCACATCTTCTGAATTTCATTACGCCCACCGACATGGCGGTACGCTTTCTCACCTAACACCTGAAAAGGTGTTTTCCTCTGCCCAATGGTCCTTTTCTTATCTTCTTGAACACGTTCCTTTTGATGAATACTAAGGATATCTTTTGTACCGTTGGGACTAGTGAGTGCTTCAACGTTTGAAACCCATTCCTTATTTATTGGAATTTATCTCCAAACAGAAGATAGAGCTCGATGCTTCTGACACAAGAGAGATGATACTCTACGATCCATATCGTGGTGTCTTATCATATTTGTGCTTGGTCTGAACACTACGATTCCTTTCAAGAAATTGCACAATACGATCTTTGCACACTATGATCTTTACTTGCTCGTCTTGCAGACTCTACGTTTCTGAAAGCACACTACGATATCTGAGTTAGCTTCGGCAAACGTCTGGATTACTCTATGATTTTTGAAGAGGTCCTCCAAGGAAGATACACTACGATCTGCTAAGCTTTACGATCCTGCCTTAGCTTCTGCAATCTGTTGGACAGCTTGATAGACTACGATTCTTGTTGAAAGCCTATCTATTCGTTACAAGTCATAGATCAACCTAACATCTTTGATCTCTTAATCTATACATTCGATTACAGAATGATGAACATTAAAAGCTAAGATCAACCAAATAAATTTGATCTATCACTAAGCCCTTGTACATATATTCCTTGAAGGGCTTTACATATAATCATGAGTATTTGCTTTAAACATCAAATCAAGATATGCATTCTTCCAACAAAGTTCATCAACATCAAAATAATAGATATGCATTCTAAGTTTGTCGAGCATGTTACAATTGTGGAAAGAGGTCACCCTAGCCTGATTTTGTGCGTGCAAAATAAGTCAAGTTCAATTTGGGATGGAGGCACCAAAGGCCGTCCCAAACAAAACAAAACCGATAGTTCAAGGGAGAGCGTTTGTCGTGACCTCCCAAAAAGCTAGGAACCCAAATGAAGTCATCACGGGTAAGCTAATCATAAACTCTAACGAAGTCTATACCTTATTTGATACTGGTTCTACCAATTCTTTTATTTCTCCTACTTGCGCTCAACGTTTAAATTTGACTTCGGAGAAATTAGAATTTAACTTATCTGTTGAAACTCCGTTGGGGGAAAATTTTATTACATCCACTGTTTATAAGTCCTATTTGATTCAAATCGGCAATTGCATGTTACATGTCGATCTTATCTCTTTGAAAATACTTGCATTCGATGTGATTTTAGGGATTGATTAGTTAACTACTCATCATCCAAAAATTAATTGTTTTTGTAAGGTTGTTAGCTTTCATATTCCTAACCAACCTATTATGCGAATTCAAGCAACCAAACCATTAAAGTCAATCACTGTCATCTCAAGCCATAAAGCTATTCGTTTATTGAAAAACGGATGTCAAGCTTTCTTAGCTTATGTCACGGATTTAAACAAAAATACGTCAGTCTTGAATGATATTTCTATTGTTAATAAATTACCTGATGTATTCCCTGAAGAACTTCCTGGCCTACCCCCAGAGCGTGAAATTAAATTTTGTATTGGCTTTGAACCCAGTACAAAACCCATTTCCAAAGCCCCATATCGAATGGCTCCTATTGAACTTCAGGAGTTAAAGACCCAACTATAGGAATTGTTAGATATGGATTTCATTCGTCCTAGTACGTCTCCTTGGGGTGCTCATGTTGTCTTCATAAAGACGAAAGATGGAAGTATGCGAATTTGTATTGATTATCGGGAGTTGAATCATGTCACCATCAAAAATAGGTACCCATTACCACGCATTAATGACCTGTTTGACCAGTTGCAAGGTGCCAAATTCTTTTCAAAGATCGATCTTCATTCCGGATATCATTAATTAAAGATTAAAACCGATGACATCCCAAAGACTGCTTTCAGAACTCGGTACAGGCATTATGAATTTCTAGTCATGTTGTTTGGATTGACTAATGCTCCTGATGCCTTCATGGATATGATGAACTGAGTATTCAAGGAATATTTGGATCATTTTATAATCGTCTTTATTGATGACATCCTCATTTATTCTAAAAGCCGTGAAGATCATGAGCTACACTTGAAGTTGATACTCCAAAAGCTTTGTGAAAACAAGCTATATGCCAAGTTAAAGAAATGCGAGTTCTGGCTTGAGGAAGTAGCATTCCTTGGGCATGTAATAACTGTTAGGTTTGTAATATTCATGAACGCAATCAAATTGCATAAAAATGCGGAAACGTGAAAAATCAGAGTTTAAAAATTTTACAAACCATATACCCGGATCACCCTTTATGCACAATTATTAATTAAACGAAAAGATAAAGAATAAAATCATACCCTTGAAGATCGAGCTTCCTCGTACAAGTTCACCTCCAAATCCTTTTCAAGGCTCAACTTGAATCCACCGGATTTTGTTCCTTCCTTTGATCAACGTTAGCCACCCATATGTTTGGCCTCTCTGAGGTGATACACCAAGAAAGAAAAAAGATTCAAGAAGATGAGGTATTGGCTCAAACCCTAGTTTTTCCTATCTGTATAGAAAAGGGCGTACTCTTCCAACAAATTGGAATTATGTCGTATGTTGTAAAAGTCAACAACCCCCACACCCATAATAAGACTCCTCTTATTTATAGATGTGGGCAACCCACCTTAACAATTAAGGAATTGGGATTTATTTAATTAATTAAATTCTTTTAATTAATTAAGCTCCCTAATCTTATTAGGGATAATTAATTAAACTCCTTTAACTAATTTTCCTTCCTAATCCAATTAGGAATAAATGAGAGTACTTATATTAAATTAATTCCTAAACTCTTTTAGAAATTAGAATAATAATAATAATTGTAATAATATTAATAAGACTCCTCTTATTAATTTATATTTAATATTTCTAAAATATTAAATAATAAATATTAAGCTATTTAATTTATTCTATCACCATAGATTAAATTAAATATACTTAACATATTATTACGATTATGCCATTAACTTCTTAAATAATTTTTCTTCCTTTTATGGTGTGACCCTTTAGGTTCTCCATATTAAACCTACAGAATAAATCAATTAGAACAATTCTAATCTTATTTAAATAAATAAATTAAACAATTAATTTATTTAAATAAATAATATTTATTCTACAATAGGGATAAGCCTCCCTAGCGATCAACGACTTTCCGGATAATATAGATTTCAACATTAATCATAAAAGAACCTTTGAGTAAATAGTTACCGTGACAATTCAATCCTTCCACCATACAATGTCCCAATTAAATATAAGACATGGAATTATCATCAAGTCTTATTTTATTTAATTATATGTATTTCGATCCTTAAATGCACAACTCCAAATAATGCAAATTAGAAACTCCTTTCTAATTTCATTCGCGCATAACCAAGGACTACTTGGGTTGTCATTTATCGAATCACATAGGACATTTCTCTTCTTTTATTAAAGTGGTAGATTCTTTATTGATCATACATTATCTCCATGTACAACTTATTATACCCAAGCATACCCTTTGATAGACCCTAAAAGGGTCTTAAGGAATAAGTCAAAGTATAACTCATCATACACAAGATACTATGATGACCTCAAGTCCAAGGATCACTTGTACTACTATCACTACAGAATTCCTATTGACAAAAAGTAAAACTCCATTAGGTATTCCTTAGCGAGCCACGCTCGTGAACTTATTCTCTAATAAGGACCTACATACTTGCTTTAGTGTCTCCACACAAATGATCATGAGATCAATCATCCTCATCCAATGAGCAAGCAACGTATGTACCAATCTATCCGGATTCACTAATCCCCAATTTAGTAATCCAATGATTGGGAACTATTTTAGTTTTAAGCTTTCTAAGAATTTAGATCTCATTAGAATGATCATCATCATTATTCTAAAAGCATTGCTTAAAACTATGGGTTTATCACATATTATAAAACAGCATTATGTAGATAATTAAAAGCCTTTAATAAATTAGTACTTTTTATTAATAAATGAATAAGATTGTTCCAAAGTATATGCTTTATCATCAAACATGATTGGCTTGTGTGCATACTACTTTCAATCTCCCACTTGCACTAAAGCCAATCGTCATGGTATCTCATACTCTTCTTCTCTAAGTGACGATTATCCTGCTGTTGGATAAACTTAGTTAATGGATACGTAATGTTGTTCTTGAGAGTCCACTAACTATATAGTGATTTCCCATCTTTCAATGATTCTAATAATCAAATGAAAGTGCCACAACACATGTTTAGATCCAAGATGAGACTTAGGAACTATTCCTAGTTCTGTAATGAACTTTTAATCCAAACAATCAACTTGCAGCTTCATTTATAGCTATATACTTTGTCTTTATTACTAAACCAAAGAACTCTTTTCTTTGTTTGGAACCTTTCCAATTCAACGCACCACTTGCTCAAGGCAACCCTTTACCTTAAAGTGGATTTTTCATCATCTTGGTTCATCTCGAAAAACTTGAGTGCATTAAGCCCTCTAGTTTTAATTAAGACCAAAGATAAATTTTAATCACATCTTTAGTTTCTGTAAAAAGTACTTTAAGATGTTTTCACCGTCTCTACGATGTTGATCTTCTCGAATATGACTGATCAACATCAGGTCTCGTACATTTCATTGCATACATGATTGTCACTCATGCGACCTCTCTTTTCAGGAGTCTGTGGGGACAATTAAGAGAGATACACTCCATAGCTCATCTACATGAGACATCTCTTGGAGTTTGCCATGCTAAACGACTTTAGCATCAAATGATTATACGTTCCTTGGGTTAAGTCGAGCATCCTTTTAAATCTATCTATATAGATTTTTATCCCTAATTAAGATACTTTCCCAAATCATTCGTGGTGGAATGTTTAGACAACTTTATCTTTACTGATTGTAGCATTGGCATGTTATTCCTTATCCGTAGTATATCAATATATATTACTAGAAATGTCATAACGCTCCCACTGACCCTTTTGTACACATTAGGTTCATTCTTATTTTTGATAAAATCAAACTCTTTTGATTGCCTCATCAAAACGAATGTTCCATATTTGAGAAACTTGCTTCAATCCATTTCTCTGAGTGTCTACAACACTTACCTCATCGTATGTAACTGGATCATCATCTTCTATGATGTGTACCTCATCATCATCATCCATGATGAATCCATACCTCTTAGGTATCTTTGGTATTATTCCAGATTTACGATTCGGTTGTGGTACAATAGGTCTATCTACAGGTTCCTCTTATTTGACTTATAGTGTTTTGTGGTTCTTTTACTCTTCAAGATCTATTATCCTCCCACTAGCCCCATCAATAATAAACACCTTTATCTTAGAAGGCGTGTTTTCATGAACAAACACCTTTTGCTAAGTAGGATTATAGAACATATACCCTAAACTTACTTTAGGATGTCCCACAAATTGTACTTGTCAAATCTTGTCCCAAGCTTATCCTTTGAAACCTTTTCACATAAGTTGGACAACCCCTTATCTTAACATACTTAAAATTAGGAATCCTCCCTGTCCATAACTTTTATGGAGTCTTGGGGCCGGATTTTGAGGTTACCTTTTCGTAGATATGCAGCCATTTCTAGGACATAACCCTAGAAGGATATTGGAATGTCGGTAAAATCATTATGGACCGCACCATGTCCAACAAGGTACGATTTTTCATTCAGATACATCAATCAATTATTACGTGTCGATGTGTCCATTATGAGAAAACCATTTGAGATGATCTAGAAACTTATTGCACAAGTATTTATTCCTTGATCTAATCAAAGAATCTTAATACATTGCCAATTTGTTTCACTTCTGAATTCTTTGAACCTTTCAAATAATTCACACTTGTATTTCAAAGAAATACACACATTCAACTCTTTGAATGATCATCTCCTTTTCTTATACTAATTTGTTCAATATGCAAAATTATTTTCATATAAGTCAAGTATACAAAATTTATTAAGTAATATTCCAGTTCTATACAAAACATTATTATTATAAATAGAACAACAATTGTTCTTAATTATAATACCAAAGATTTCATTGTCCAACAATAAAATGGAAATAATATTTTTAACAAGAACTGGAATACAATAACAACTTATTGACTTAATAGATTTGCCCGTAGGCATTGCTAAACTATAAGTTTCTATAGCTAATGCAGCAACCTTTGCTTCATTTTCAACACATAGGATTACTTATCTTTGTTTAACTTTCTACTTCTGCTTGGCCCCTTTATAAATCTATATTTATGATAATCAAAATCGGTATCCAATACCCAAGTAGAACCTTGACTTAAAGAAAAAATTTATTTCAATCATGAATAAAAACTGTATTGTAACCGAAACTTCACTAAGCTTCTTTGGTTAGCCTCTGCAAGATACTTCTCGCAGCTTTCTTTCCAATGTCCAGCTTATTGCGATTGAAGCAAACTCCTTTGCTATCCGTATCAGTTTTGCTCTTATTATCCTTTGTTTACGCCTTTCTATTTACCTTCTTTGAATCGTTCTTCTTTTCAGAAGATCCTTTGGCCCCTACCAGTAAGACTTGGTCTTTCTTGGTGAGAAAGTGACTCTCAACATTTTTCAACATGTTAAGCAAATCAGCAAAGCTGATATCTAGCTTGTTCATATGAAAAAATTCACTACAATTGTGAAAGGAGTCCGGGAGTGAGTGCAAGATCAAATCTTGGCTCAACTCTCCATCCATGACAAAACCAGTTGTCCTAATTGATCAATCAAATTGATTATGTTAAGGACTTTTATCTGTACTGTAGGGTCATCGGTCATTCTAGATCGGAAGAGCTCCTTAGATATCTGATATCTATCAGTCCTACTTTCTTCACTATCAACTACTTGATGTGCAGGAATATAGTAGGAGCATCCATAGTTTCATGCTGACGCTGAAGCTCGTTACTCATGGATGCGAGCATGATGCATTGAGCCAATTGTGCATCATCTTGCCACTTTCTAAAAGTAGCAATCTCTTCCTCGAGGCATTTATGCGCAACCATTGCGGGGATAGGCGTATTAAGGACATAAGATAGCTTTTTCAGCTATGAGAACTATTCTCAAATTCCTTAACCAATCCGTTTAATTCGGTCTGGTTAATTTAGCATCTAATATGCTTCGCAGTGATAATAATTTTAGATAATAATTTTAGACATTGTAAAATTCTGTAAATGAATTTGTAATTAACAACCTTTTAACATACATTCTTTTATTAATTACCAAAATAAATTAGGTCTTGTTTTAAATTGGTATCTCCCACTATTTTCTTCAAACTATATTACCCTCACTTATATAGTTCGGCAAAATCTAATTAAAGAATTGCTAGTGAGAATAAGGATCCCATTTCAAATGTATATAGCCTTGTGGTGACACAACAAACTATATATAAATAAATAGGTAGACAACTTTTGTCAATTACATCAACTATGCAACTCCTTTTCTTTTGCCTCTTAGATTATTTTGATCAAGTGGTGGCACATCCGAATCAAAATTATCTAAGTTAAGTCCGACCTAGCACTCCATATATTCAAAAAAGAAAAATATCATCCTTGTGGTGACACAACAAAACAATATTGTTCAATTTTCTTTATAAGCATCAAATGTGATAAATTAACATCTTAAATACTTAATACTTGCCTTGTGGTGACACAACAAACTCATATTAAATATTTAATACTCTATTAATTTTATCATGCTAGAAGGCGACGTTCGATATTCTAAATATCTTTGAACGCTTAGGACTTAATATAAAAATTTGAGGGGTTTGTTATTAATTTGTCTCATCTTGTTTAGCGCGCATGCACACACACACACACACACACACATATATATATATATATATATATATATATATATATATATAAAATACCCGTCATATTAATTAACATGCGAAGCATGTTTGCATAATATATAATATATAGTATAAGCATGCACATATAGAATACTATATTCTACCCGGATTGATTATGAATTTTTATTCTAGTTTGGTTCACTAGAGCCACCAAGTGAACCAAAAGGTCAAACCCTAGGGGTGCAAGAAATAATATTTAAATATAACTATTACATTTAAACCCGGGCTCCATTACAAACGAGTCTTCAAGCGTTCCGTGCTCCTTGATCTCCAATTATTCAAAATTAATTTTAACTATTCCTATTACAAAACTATTTAAAATAAATAGAAACCTTGATCAAAATCGAGGGAAGTACATAGGAGGAGATAGAATTTACATTCGAAAAAATTAGAGAAGACGAGGTTCATGAGACCCCATTTAATAAAACCCATACATTCATGCATCCAACTAAAATAAAATCCAATCATATTGGTCAATAGTCCATAATCAATCCCATTTATTATCATACACATCACCATATGCATCAATAAATAACATTCATCTCATGAATAATAAACATTTAATATATATATTGATATCATTTAATGGGCAAATTTAGTTAGTATAAAATCTAATTTTGAATCAAAATAAACTCCTTTATTTTAATCCAAATTTAAATCAAAATAAAACTATTTTATTTTAATTTATCCAATTTTGAATAAAATAAACTATTTTATTTTAATCAAAATCTTTAATCAAAATAAACTCCTTTATTTTAATTAATTATGGAATCCAATTCCATGTAAAAAAATAAAACTCCTTTATTTTAAAGGAAACGCAGATTTTTCCTATTCACAAATAAACTCCTTTATTTTTGAATAATATGAAATCTTATTTCATATATAAATAAACTCCTTTATTTAAGGAAACATGGATTCACTTTCCTATTCACAAATAAACTCTTTTATTTTTGAATAATATGAAATCTTATTTCATATCTAAATAAACTCCTTTATTTAAGGAAACATATAATCTAATTTCAACTCTAATTAGTTATCATGGAATCCAATTCCAACTCTAATTAGTTAGCATGAAATCTAATTTTAAAATTAAAATAAACTTTTTTATTTTAAGATTAAAATAAACCTTTTATTTTAAAATTAAAATAAACTTTTATTTTAAGATTAAAATAATTATATATATATAATATTCAATTTTAAAATTAAAATAAACTCTTTTATTTCAATATTAAAATAAACTCTTTTATTTCAATATTAAAATAAACCTTTTATTTTAAGATTAAAATAAACTTTTTATTTTAATTATAAATTAATTAAAAATAATATTATATATATATATATATATATATATATAATATTATAACCGTGCACATGAATGGCTCAAAAAAAAAAATTTTGCATGCCATCATTGGCCAATTTTTGCTACAGGATTCGGCATTACCAAAAAAAAATAAAAAATAAAAATCTGGTGACTCTTTTAAAAAAAGCAAGCCACGGCATCATTAAAAATCATTGGCCAATCATTCCAATCATTAACTTGGAGGAATCATGCCATCATTAGCCAATCATGCCATCATTATCCAATCATGCCATCATTAGCCAATCTTCCCTTGATTTCCGTGAATGACCCATCATTCCTTTTTCCTTGATTCTACACCATTCCACGTGGATCAATATGTTACCATATTAACATCCTTGAATCATACTCCTGTACCGTACAGGATAATTTTCGTGACATGTGAACCTTTTTTTTTTAATTTTTTAATAAATTTTATACAATAAAATTATGCCCAATTAAATTGTTCAAAACACATATCAATATACATATCAAATTAAAATAATTAATAATTCGTATAAAGGTTTGGCTCTGATGCCACTGTTAGGTTTGTAATATTCATGAACGCAATTAAATTGTATAAAAATGCGGAAACGTGAAAAATCAGAGTTTAAAAATTTTACAAACCATATACCCGGATCACCCTTTATGCACAATTATTAATTAAACGAAAAGATAAAGAATAAAATCATACCCTTGAAGATCGAGCTTCCTCAGGTACAAGTTCACCTCCAAATCCTTTCGCGTTCAACTTGAATCCACCGGGATTTTGTTCCTTCCTTTGATCAACGTTAGCCACCCATATGTTTGGCCTCTAGAGGTGATCCACCAAGAAAGAAAAAGATTCAAGAAGATGGGGTATTGGCTCAAACCCTAGTTTTTCCTATCTGTATAGAAAAAGGCGTACTCTTCCAACAAATTGGAATTATGTCGTATGTTGTAAAAGTCAACAACCCCCACACCCATAATAAGACTCTTCTTATTTATAGATGTGGGCAACCCACCTTAACAATTAAGAAATTGGGATTTATTTAATTAATTAAATTCTTTTAATTAATTAAGCTCCCTAATCTTATTAGGGATAATTAATTAAACTCCTTTAACTAATTTTCCTTCCTAATCCAATTAGGAATAAATGAGAGTACTTATATTAAATTAATTCCTAAACTCTTTTAGAAATTAGAATAATAATAATAATTGTAATAATATTAATAAGACTCTCTTATTAATTTATATTTAATATTTCTAAAATATTAAATAATAAATATTAAGCTATTTAATTTATTCTATCACCATAGATTAAATTAAATATACTTAACATATTATTACGATTATGCCATTAACTTCTTAAATAATTTTTCTTCCTTTTATGGTGTGACCCTTTAGGTTCTCCATATTAAACCTAGGTTATGAATAAATCAATTAGAACAATTCTAATCTTATTTAAATAAATAAATTAAACAATTAATTTATTTAAATAAATAATATTTATTCTACAATAGGGATAAGCCTCCCTAACGCGATCAACGACTTTCCGGATAATATAGATTTCAACATTAATCATAAAAGAACCTTTGAGTAAATAGTTACCATACAATTCAATCCTTACACCATACAATGTCCCAATTAAATATAAGACATGGAATTACTCACAAGTCTTATTTTATTTAATTATATGTATTTCGATCTTTAAATGCACAACTCCAAATAATGCAAATTAGAAACTCCTTTCTAATTTCATTCGCCTTGCCAAGGACTCTTCGGGTTGTCATTTATCGAATCACATAGGACATTTCTCTTCTTTTATTAGAAGTGGTAGATTCTTTATTGATCATACATTATCTCCATGTACAACTTATTATACCCAAGCATACCCTTTGATATACCCTAAGGGTCTTAAGGAATAAGTCAAAGTATAACTCATCATACACAAGATACTATGATGACCTCAAGTCCAAGGATCACTTGTACTACTATCACTACAGAATTCCTATTGACAGACAAGTAAAACTCCATTAGGTATTCCTTAGCGAGCCACGCTCGTGAACTTATTCTCTAATAAGAACCTACATACTTGCTTTAGTGTCTCCACACAAATGATCATGAGATCAATCATCCTCATCCAATGAGTAAGCAACGTATGTACCAATCTATCCGGATTCACTAATCCCCAATTTAGTAATCCAATGATTGGGAACTATTTTAGTTTTAAGCTTTCTAAGAATTTAGATCTCATTAGAATGATCATCATCATTATTCTAAAAGCATTGCTTAAAACTATGGGTTTATCACATATTATAAAACAGCATCATGTAGATAATTAAAAGCCTTTAATAAATTTGTACTTTTTATTAATAAATGAATAAGATTGTTACAAAGTATATGCTTTATCATAAAACATGATTGGCTTGTGTGCATACTACTTTCAATATCAAATCATGGAATATCTGTTGACCCGATAAAGATTAAAGAAATTGAAAGCTGGGAACAACATAAGTTAGTGACCGAAGTACGTAGCTTTTTGGGCTTAACTGGTTATTATCGGAGATTCATGGAAGGATTTTCTCCAATTGCTACTCTATTAACTCAGCTGACTCGAAAAGATACAAAATTCGGTTGGAACGAGGATTGTAAGAAGAATATTCAAGAACTTAATAGGAGACTCATTTCAGCACCTGTTCTGACAATACCATCTGGTTCGGAGGGATTTGTCATCTACAGCGATGCTTCAGGCAGAGGGTTAGGATGTTTTCTCATGCAACATAGGAAAGTCATAGCCTATGCCTCACGACAACTTAAAGAATATGAGAGGAATTATGTAACACCCCCAAATTCGGGTCCTAAATCACCACAGATCTGGTACACTAGTTCTAACTATTGCGAAAGATATAAACATAAATTGTTTATACATTAAACATTATATACTAATCCCAAGGTCGAGTAACCATAACTTATACACAATTCATTATCATATCTGACATACAAAGATTTTATCATACATTATTGTTACCAATCTATCTGCACATGTAAACTAAAGCTGGAACTGTCTTTAACCTTTCCTTGTATCCAACTCATTCGCCTTAATCTGCAATGTTTTATCATGATATAGCAAGGGTGAGCATGAAGGTTGCCCAACAAGTTTAAATTTTATTTAAGGATATATCATGATTGAAAGAGTCTGAATAATAAGCTGGCTATAATTCAACAATGTAGTTGTGAATTAGCACGAACAAACTTTTGACTGAACAAGTATTAAACATGAACAAATATATCTGAACCGAACGGTAATGAAGGTGATCAGCCTTTCATACCTGACTTATACATGCAATATGTACAGAGTACAATTCTACAATGACAATCAACATTGATTAACCATAAGCATATCTGAATGAAATAACTCTTAGTAGAGTTAAGAAAAACTTATACATTTAGATGATTATTGCTAATTCTAAATATAACTTAGCTTTATCCGAAGACCTAATATAGATAATACCGATCTCCAAATATTAGAATAATATTATCACAATATAAAATAACCTAAACACATTACCACATAATCCTATCAGTCTATACAACACATAAGATCTAGTATCAAGTCAAACTATTGCAGCATGAGTTGAGTTCGGTACTATTCCGACATCCCGATTGCCTAATCGGACAAAAATCGAGTTTAAGTTCAATTAAACTCTGCCTAAACACTTAACAATTATCTTAGGTAATTTATTAATCAGTCAAAATAATTTTCATAGGCCCATAATAATTTTCAGATAATTATTACCATTTATTATGATTTTTCAATCAATAATATCATATTTATATGCATTAAATACTACTTAATTCCATTATCATTAATATTTATTTAATATTAAATATTAATGAAATCCTTAACATAATATTATAATATATTTATAATATCTCAAAGTATTTTAATACTTTATTATTACCATTAAATGATTTTAAAGTAATTAAAACCATTATTAATTATCTCATCATTAATATTAAAATATGAATATTTTTCATGACAAAATATCAAAAGTCATATTTTATAACTTAAAATATTTTTATAACACTTCAATTATTTTTATATAATTTTTAAAGCATTAATTCTATTTTCCATAATTTATTTAATAGATCTATTAAATAAATTAACTACCATTAATAATAATTTATTAATGAAATTCATCAAAAAAATATTAAAAGTCATTTAAAATAACTTAAAATATTTTCTTATACCATAATATAATTTTAAATGATTTTTCAAGTATTAAAATCATTTTAAGTAATTTATTTAATATTATAATTAAATAAATTAAATACCATTAATATTCCAAAATTCTAAATATTTATGAAATATATTCAAATTAATTTAAAACTAATTTTCAGGCTTTAAAATAATTTTTAGGAATTTATTATGTATTTTTAATAATTAAAAACCATTTAATACTAATTATTTAATAAAAATACTAATTTTGTAATTAATCTGTCGCCAATGGGTCTATAGCAACAGAACCGTCGTTATAGGTGTTCTTGAGCTATTCTTCATCAAACCCAGAAACCCATGTCAGACACCAAGGTGGTAGGTTTGAGCGTAATTATATCTATGATCCTAATGTTTTCTAGGTTGTAATTTGTGTTCAAGTTATAGTACTTATGTAATACTACAATAGAATACCAAGATCATGGCTATACAACAACATATCAGCAAGATCTAGGCTTGCAAAGTTACTGTAAGAGGCCTGCTGGGTTTTCTAGGTTACCCGGAAACCTAGACAGCTTCGAGTGACCACTTTGTGGGTAAAAAATCTTAGGGTTCTGGTTATTTGTCTTGTGCTCTAATACTTCAAACCAGTAGTTCACATACCAAGGAACACATATGTAACACCAAATTAGTCAAACCACATAACAGGTAATAGATCAAGTAGGTCAAAAGAAAGAGTAGTCGAAAACTTCTTGGTGAATTCTGGATTTTCTAGAAATTCATCCGGACAGTTGGTCAACGCTTGTTTGACCACTGATTACTTTGATCCTGTGCAAGATCTGATTGTTCTAAGGACTTTAATGTGTAGTCTACATACCAGACAACAAGCTTAAAGCAACAACATGGTCTAAATATCAAACATGTGCAAGATCAGAAGCTTAGAAAATGCTTGTCAGAAATTCTGGGTTCTCTAGAGATTTTTTGGGTTTTCCAGAAACAGATTTCTTGCTCAGTCAACGTACTTTGACTGCTAATAACTTTTAATCTAGACATGATTTAGGCTTGATTCAAGTTCCAGATCAAAGACCTTACAACATACTATAAGTAAAAACATTTAAACAACTAAAACTATAAACAGGTAAAGATCTTTGGGGTCTGATATTCGGTTGTCAGACCACACTTTTCCAGTTTTCCAGATTTTTGAAATCTTTAATTTCAAGCATCTAGATGATATGGATCTGGGATCTAACAACCCAGATCACTAAATGACACCATCTAGTACCAATCTAAACAACAACTAACATAAAATCGCATGATTTACAAAATTTAGGGTTTATACCTCATTCATGCTTTGATCTTGAATCTGATCTTTGTGATCTGTTCCTGGCTTGCTAATGCTCTTACTAGTGACTGATTTACTTAATATTTTCGTGGCAAAGGAGAGAGAAAAGTTTAGTTGAGTGTAAGGATGCAAATGAGCTTAGTTTGGTGACTTTCCCTCTCTTTGATCTATATAAAATGATGAAATGCTTATGGCTGATCATGTGATCAGTTGTTGGCTGATTAAAGTTGATTTCTAGACCACATGGATAGCTTAGGGTTGGTCACCAACCACAAGTAGGGTTAGATCTACACTCCACCTCATTAAAATATTCAAAAGGGTAGTTTGGTCATTTGACTTATAAAGTGAATGGCAACTTGGTAACTTTTTACAACCATTAGGTTTTAACCCTAAGGTTACACAAATTTATATTCTAGGCTTTTCTAATTAAGTTTTAAAAATAGAAAATTAAGATTTCTAAATTAGAATTAGGATTTTCTAATTACATTAAAATTTGCTAATCACATTCAAGCTTGCTAATTAAGGTTAGTATTTGCTTAATTAAAATTGCTAATTTAGCATTTAGGTTCCATAATTGTACATTAGGGTTTCCAATTGAACAATTAGGGTTTTCTAATAATCAATTAGGATTATCTCTAATTAAATAAATAACATAAAAACCTTATACTTATCTTCAAGCTTCCAAATTAGGATTTTAATATTCCGAATTAGGGTTACGAATTCCCGGAACTGAAATTAGGGTTTCCATTGCCGGTAATAGGGTTTCTTATCAATCGTTAGGGTTTTCTAACTGAATGTCGAGTTTCTAAAATATTATTAGGGTTTATGACTGATATAGTTTATCTGGTCAACCCTTGACCCTTAACCACATAATGTACACATATATGACCATATTCACAAATACTCTTAACATTGTAAACCTTCACCAAGAGTTTTTAAATTCACAAAATTCATTCCCAAAAATGTCAAATACATACACTTATTTTATGTCTAGGTCTATTATTTAACCTCTATTTAATCTTTTAAGATTTTATTAAATTGTCTAAATTCTCGGGTTGTCACAAATTATCCTACTCATGATCTAGAGTTGGCAACAGTCGTTCTAGCACAAAAGATCTGGAGGCATTACCTGTATATAGAGAAAGTGGAGATCTATACGGATCATAAAAGCCTCAAATATTTCTTCACCCAAAAGGATCTCAACATGCGGCAACGTCGTTGGCTCGAGCTGTTGAAAGATTACGATCATACCATTCAATACCATCCTGAAAAAGCGAACGTGGTAGCTGACACGTTGAGTAGAAGATCATATGCGGGTACAAGTGCGATATTATCAATACAAAGGCCCATTTTGCATGACTTGCAAAGGATGGAAATAGAGTTAAAGACTTTAGGGACTCACGTGATGATGTCAAATATATGAGTAGAACTGACTTTAATCGATAAAGTTAAAGTTGCTCAACTTACAGACCTGGAGCTAATGCGTATAAAGAAGAAAGTGCAGGAAGGTGCTATTTCGGAAGCAAGAATCGATGAAGAAGGAATACTTCGAGTCAACTCCAGACTTTGTGTTCCTAACGACCTTGATTTGAAGTATAAAATCATGATGGAGGCACACAACATACCGTTTGCAATCCATCCTGGGAGTACCAAAATGTATCATGATCTTTGACATACATTTTGGTGGAGCAATATGAAGAGAGAGATAGCAGAGTTTATCTCAAGGTGTCTAACTTGTCAACGAGTCAAGGCGGAGCATAAAGTGCCAAAAGGTCCATTGCAACCACTTAAAATTCCAGAATGGAAGTGGGAGCACATTACCATGGATTTCGTTACTGGTCTTTCCAAGGTTTCTCAAGGCATAGATGCGATTTGGGTCATTGTTGATAGATTGACCAAGTCTGCTCATTTCTTAGCTATACGAGAAACTGATTCACTTGAACGTCTTGCTCGTATGTACATAAATGAGATTGTAAGACTGCATGGCATGCCAGTATCCATAGTTTCTGATCGAGACCCAAGATTCACTTCACGATTTTGGGTTAGTTTGTAAAAAGCTATGGGCACAAATTTACGATTTAGTTCGGCATATCATCCTCAAACGGATAGGCATTCGGAGAGGACTATTCAAACTCTTGAAGATCTATTAAGACTCTATGTCCTTGACTTCAAGGGAACTTGGGACAAGTTCTTGCCATTAGCGGAATTCTCCTACAATAATAGTTATCAACCAAGTATTGGTATGGCTCTATTTGAGGCATTGCATGGACATAAGTGTCGTTCTCCAGTATGCTGGGACGAGGTGGGTGTAACAACGTTGTTGGGACTGAAGTTGGTACGTATGACTACATAAAAGATTCAAATGATCCGACAACGTATAAAAACCTCAGAAGATCAATAAAAGAGTTATGTTGATCTTCATCGAAAAGACGTGGAGTTCAATGTTAGAGATCATGTGTTGTTACATGTTGCTCCATGGAAAGGATTTACAAGATTTGGAAAGAGAGGAAAGCTCAATCCTCGATTCATTGGGCCATTCGAAATCCTCGATTGAGTAGGAACTGTGGCCTATAGACTCGCCTTCCCGCCAAGTATGTCTCGTTTTCATAATGTTTTTCATATATCTATGTTACGTAAGTATGTGGAAGACCCGAACCACATTATTGAATTAGAACCAGACGAGATAGCGGAAGATTTAACATATGAAGAGGTACCTGTTAAAATCTTGGATAAGAAGGAACATATTCTATGCTCCAAGATTATACCTCAAGTCAAGGTTTTGTGGAGAAACTACGATGTTGAGGAAATGACCTGCGAGTTAGAATCTGAAATGAAATCAAGATATCCTCACCTCTTCGTCATACCAGGTATGTACACTAATTTCGAGGATAAAACTTCATAAGGAGGGGAGGTTGTAAGACCCCGAATTATATAAAATGAAAGTATCCAATTTTCTTATAATTATTATTCTATTTAATAAATGGTTAAATTGATAAAAAGGTTAAAGTTAAGGGTGCTATTTGAAAATTTTACAAAGTAAGCAAGTTGATATAAAATATTCATTGTGTCGGGGAATATTAGTTTGGTCGGGGAATATTTTTTTGTCAGGGAATATACGTACGACGACACCATCATTGGTGGACCCCACAACAGAATAATTGTCGGAGTTAGAAAACGACAGAAATATCTTTTATAAAAATAATGATAAGTTTTACCGTTAATTGTTGAAATAACCGGTGCTAAAAATACAGTAATACGCGTGGTTGCATAGTAGCACACGATACTGATGCTTACGTAAGAAGCCACTTAGTTTACTCAATTATTGCTACAGTAATTACTGCATAGTATCTCACGTTATTTGATTAAATTATTGTCACAGTAACATCTACACAATATTTTATATTATTAAATTAATAATTGAGATGACAAAGTTATTCATATTATTATTTGCAATATTGACGATGTTTAGAAAGTTCTGTCGAGGAAAGGGGTTTGGTCACCTAATTGCGCGCCAATAGGGAGAAATCCTTAACGGAAAGCCCCCTCTTTCCTGAGAATGATCTGGTTGTTAAATATTGTGAGTTATAATATTAATGATGAATAATTGTTAATAGATTAAAAATGTGTTTATTAAAGATAAATGATTTGTGGTAAATATTTATTTAATTTTTGATATAAATATATGGATTTGTTATGAGGCATTTGTTATAAGTTTAACTTAGTATTCCATGGGAAGATTTACTAATTTTATGGACTATCGATGGTGGTTTTAATAGATAACCAATCTGGACCATTGATGGTGGTTTTAATAGTTAATCATTCTGGACCATTGATGGTGGTTGTAATAGTAAATCAATCTGGACCATTAATGTTAGTTTTAATAGTAAATCAATCTGCACCGTCGGTGGTGTTTTTAAAAGTAAATCAATATTAACCGTCGGTGGTGGTTTTAAAAGTAAATCAATCTAGACCGTCGGTGGTATTTTTAAAAGTAAATCAATCTAGACCGTCGGTTGTGGTTTTAATAGTAATCAATATGGACCATCCGTTCTAATAGTAAATCAATCTGGACCGTTCGTGAATCAGTTGCTATTTAGTCTATTCTCCTATAAATAGAAGCTTAATTCTCCTTTCATTCTCACTAATTCACTGAGATTCACAGGAGACACTATAGAGAGAGAAACTATAGAGAGCAAGAAGAAGAGTATTCTGCTACTTCACTATTGCAGTATCCAGTCTTCTACTAAGGTAAGGGGAATTATTTTTTTCATATTCATAAGGAATACAATTTTTTGTATTCATCCTTTAATATGTTGGAATAACCTGTCTATGCAGATTACGTACCGCATGATAGGTGAAAATCCATTTGCAGTTTCGTATATTATTTCGTTTCATATTCTTAAATCTAAACTAATTACGGTAAGTATTACTTCTATAATCCCTGAAATTAGGGGAATATCCTTAAGTTTTGCGCTTCATCCAGTATCGTTTCATTGGAATATTGATCTAAACTTTCTTATTAAATATCAATATTTTTCCCAAGGTACTATTCACGGGTTATTATTCACCTGGGTACTATTCACTCTAGTATTATTTTCTCGAGGATTTGGGGTACTTTTCATGTCGGGGTACTATTCACGAAGTACTATTTACGGGGTACTATTCACCCGAAAAAATGTATTTATTTTCTGTCCAAATTATTTTTGATACATGCATATTATTCTTGAATTTTACTCCACAAAGCAGTATCATGTTGACAATTTGGACATTATTAAATTCTGGATAAATTAAATTATAATCTTTAAAATTTATCCTTTGTTTTCATTTAATTGAATTCTTATATCATTGTTATCATCCTCATGCTTATATTGTGATAAAAGTAATCTTTGGCCTGTAGTGCATAGATGGACTATTGATTGGTATGATTATGACCAAGGATAATTCGGTATGATCATGACCATTGATGCTTACACGAATATTCTTGGCCCGTAGTGCAGGAATAATTTGTGGACGTGATACTAATTAATATCCTTGGCCTTGTAGTACAGGGATGATTCGATGATGTGATTTATTTATTAAGCTGTGTCCCAACGATAAAATTGATGATAAACTTTTTAAATCATAGAAGATAGTAGATATCATGCTCTACTTGACTCTTCTAATGGATTGCTTGTTCCGCTACAGTTAAACTTGATGTCTATTGTATTGTATCAGTTTAACAATGTTGAAGGCTAACGATAATTTATTCTGCATTATCTTAGTCATAATATTTCTTACTAGGCTAGTTGAGCTCACCATTTTGCTTTTATTGTTCTCTTCAGGAAATGAGAACGTAGCTGGGACTAGTCGGGGAACAGAGTGATGGTCCGAGACGGTTATTTTAGTAGTCCTCACTATTTAGTATAATAATAAATGTAATGAGGATTGAATTTGAGTTTGGATATTGTCTATGAGATAATATTCATGTAAAAACTCTCAGCTCACGTTGTATAATTAAGTTTGTATTTGCATTCAGTACCATATATTTGGCGACCCAAGATGGGTGATGTATACCTATTTTGGGGGAGTCACAAGTACTACCTTGATGTATCGAGTACCTCGAACTATGAGCCTCACTCATTATCTCTTCTTTTAACTCGGAATTATCTTGAACCCAAATTCTTCTATCAAAACGAAGTAATCCTTCTTTATCAATGTTATACTTAGTCTTCTCTCAATCTTCCCTTCTCTTCTTCATTCGTTCGCATTCTTCGTTACCTAAGTGTACTTCTTTAACTCATTCCACTATAGTTAGTTGAGTCTTCATTGTGAATAACATCTCTACCATTTCACTCGGTAATTTAACTTCTAGTTTCATTCTTTCCATCTCCATTATTAACTCATTCTGAGTCATTAATATTGATAGATTTTCCATACCCTTCCTACTTAGCATGCCGGCTACTACATTTGCCTTTCCTAGATGATATAAGATATCACAATCGTAATCTTTTATCAATTCTAACCACCTTCTGTGAGATCCCAAATTTTATGAAATGAAAGTATTCAAGTTTCTTATAATTATTATTCTATTTAGTAAATGGTTAAATTGATAAAGGGTTAAAGTTAAGGGTGATATATGAAAATTTTTCAAAGTAAGAAAGTTGTCATAAAATAATTGGTGATAAAAGTACAGTGATACGCGTGGTTGCATAGTAGCACACGATATTGTACATTATCTTTGATTATTGATGCTTACGTGAGAAGTCACTTAGTTTTATTCAATTATTGCCATAGTAATTGCTGCATAATATCTCTCATATTATTGATTCAATTATTGTCACAGTATCATCTGCATAATATTTATTATTATTAAATCAATAATTGAGATGACAAAGTTATTCATATTATTATTTGCAATATTGACGATGTCTAGAAAGTTCTGTTGAGGAGAGGTTTGGTCACCTAATTGCGCGCCAATAGGGAGAAATCCTTATCGGGAAGCCCCCTTTTTCCTGGTAATGATCTGGTTGTTAAATATTAGAAGTTATAATATTAATGACGAATAAGTTTGTGTTGATTAAAGATGAAATTGATATTTCTATTGTGTTGGGATTATTAGTGTTACTGGAAATTGACATTTATTTCGATAATAATTGATTTTTGGAGGTTAAAGTGACCAATCGGGTAATTAATTTGATAAATGAGCAATTAATTGCTATTAATTCACATGCTTATAACTATTTGTTCACATGTGTGTACTATTGATTCACATGTATGTAATATTAGGGGTGGTGGTGAAAGATTGATAATACTTGTATGACTAAATTAAAAATAGAGGTATAGATGAATGTACTATACTGTAACTATTTTTTTCACATGTATAGAACTAATGATTCACATGAATGTACTATTGATTCACATGCATGTACTATTAGGGGAGGTGTTGCAAGTTTGATAATACTTGCAGGACTAAATTAAAAATGAAGGAAAAGATGAAGGTATTATATTGTAATAATTCGAGCCCCAAAACATGCAATTATCGAAACTATGTTTTCCTATAAATAGAAGCTCATTCTTCTTTCATTCTCACCAATTCACTAAGACTCACAAGAGCAATTATAGAGAGAGAAGCTATAGAGGGAAAGAAGAAGAGTATTCTACTACTTCACTATTGCAGTATCTAGTCTTCTACTAAGGTAAGGGGTATTATTTATTTCGTATTCGTAAGGGATATTATTTTTGTTCAATATCCGTATGAAATAATATTTTCTTCCATACTCTATAGTATGTAAGTAATATTATTTCGTTTCAGATTCCAAATTCTACTCTCATTTTTGTTAAAGTATTGCTTCTATACTCCGTAAAATTAGTAGAATATCCTTAAAATTTGCACTTAATCTAGTATCATTTCACAATGATATTTTTCTAACATTCTTGTTAAATTTTAAGCTTTTCATGCCGGAGTACTATTCATGGGTACTATTTATTTATACGACACTATTCATACATACGGTACTATTCATGGGCACTATTCATAAATACAGTATTATTCATAAATACGATACTATTCACAAAGTACTATTCACGGGGTACTATTCACAAAGTACTATGCACAGGGTACTATTTAAAAAAATACTATTCCCAAAGTACTATTTACGGGGTACTATTCAACGGGGTACTATTCACCCGAAGTACTATTCATGACAAAAATTGATTTCTTTTCGATCCAAATCATTTTTTATACAATATTATTCTTGAATTTTACTCTACAAAGTAGTATCATGTTGATAATTTGGATATTATTGAATTATGGATAAATTATGTAATAGTCCGAACCTAATTTAGGATTTATCAATAAATTTAGAATGTTAATTATAATTATAAATGTCTGAATATGTTACAACAATTAAATTAGGACTTGGTAAGGTGTGATATATGAAAGAGACCTTAAAAGAGTAAATAAGAAAACCTTAATTAAGACCTTGATTTTAAAATAGAAACCCGAACCCTAATTAGGGTTATAAACCTAAATTAAATTAGGGTTTATTAATATTTTTTCTGGTTAATTATAGTATTATCATGTGTATTTTTATGATGATGTGAAAAACTTAGAGTTAAACTAACAAATCCTAAACTTAAATATTAAACCATAATTACAAGATTAGTAATCCTAATCCCTAATTTGTCAAAACCTAATGACCAAGTACATAAGTAATAAAAATTTTAAAGTATTTATATATGTGATTTGACTAAATTATTCTCAAAGTTGATTTGGAAATTACTAAAATATCCTTAGTATAGGGGAAATGACTAAAATGCCCTTTATCTTACAAAATATGATGATAAGACTAAATCTATGACTCACCACTTATAAGATTTGCAACATGTGTCTAAAAACAGCCCCCACCATCAGTTTTGTAACACCTAAGACTGATCCATGCCTTAGTAGTCAACAATCTAATGAAATTAGGTAAATTGGCCATACTTGAGCTTGCTACATATAAATTATGTGCTGAGATAGACAACCAACGAATTCACACTTGTAATACATCATATAATCAGCCACAAACAACTCTTGAATAGCTAGTAATCAGATTACAAAATTAGATTTCAAAGGTTGCTTGAAAAGGTAAGAACACTAACCCTAACCCTAGATCTTTGAAGCCATATTAAAAGTTGTAATTTAGTGTTTATATTTGTAATATAACATGCTATTTAGTGATCTGGGTTGCTTAATCATGAATCCATAACGTTTAAGTACATAAAAATGAAGATTTTTGATAGCAGTCATGAACCCTAAAATCTTTTCTGACAGCGTAATGTCAGGCCTCTTAGATCTTAACCTGTTAACTGTTTTAGATGTTAAGTGTATGGTGGGTATACTATGACATGAGCTGAGTAATATAGAAGTGAAATCAAAGCCAAAACATGTAAGGATCATAAGTTATTTAGGGTCAAAACCTGTTGACCGTTCACGAAAATTTTTCTGGAAAACCCAGAATTTCAAGAACATGTCTGACAAGATTTTTGACATCTTAGATCTGACGACTGTGGTAGTTATAAAACCCCTAATGATATCATTTCTGTAGACTGACGGATGGACTATATGTCTATAACAACCAAATGACCATTAAATCAACTGATTTAAAGTTATGATCTCTCAAAAGTATGAACTCGAAACTGAAACCCAAATTTCTGGGTAACCTAGAAAATTTGAAAGCTATGTCTGACTGCCATTTTGACCAGCCACAAATTCGGTCCTCTGATGTTGTTATGAACTTTCAGAGGTTATTCTTTTGTAGTATGACATATATATTTCATGTTTTATACAATGGAACCTTTACCTAATACCTAGAATCCTTGTTATTAAGCTCTAAAATAGGAAGACCGGCGTTGACCGAGTTTCTGGGCAACCCAGAAACTCAAGATCATGCTTTGATGCTCATTTGGACCAGTCATAACTTTCTGAAATGATGAAACTAGACCATAAACATGTTATATATTTATAGTGCTACATCAGTACTACCATGTTAAACATTTTTCACAACAAAAAATATTGTCAGTAGCGAATTAAAGGCAGTTAAACCTGTCACCAGAGAGTTGACTTTCGTGTTCTTCAGTTGATGAAGAACACTATTAGCGACAGTTCTGTCACTAAAGAAGCCTTTAGCGACAGTTAGCTGAAAAATATTAAAAATAATATTAATAAATAGGAATAAATACAAATTAATTCATAATAAATTTCTAAAATACATTTTAAATTATAATAAATATTTTTATATATTTTGACATGAGATTTCATTAATATTAAATTTAATTAAATATTAATGATTATGAAATTAATTAATAATGCTAATAAATAAATTAGTAAAAATAAAAATAATTCATTTTAAATAAATAATAAATTATTTTAAAATGAAACTAAAGGTTTAAAAACCATTATCAATATTAATAAATTATTTGAAAATTAATATTGATGATTCAAAGATCAATATGAGTAATTATTAATTATTTAAAAAGTAATAATGATTTTAAAAAATCATTTAATAATAAAGAAGAAAATTATTATTAATTATTGAGAAGTTATTTTAAGCTTCTAAAAATTATAATAAATCAAAATTAACTTATTTAAAGTAACATTTGAACTTTTGAACAAAGTTTAATAGGAAAATAATTTGAAAAACTTTCTGAACAAGTTATAAAACACTGAATGAACTTCAAATATAGCCCAGACACTAATAGTTTGACTAGTTATCGGTTAAGATTATTTCTAATAATTGATATAAATTTTTATTTAGGTTGCATAAACGACTTGGATAACCTAGGATAATGATTCTTCGAACAGGCAAGTTTTTCAAATACATTTAATTTTGTATTAAATGTACTTGTTATACTGATGTGATATGAACTTATTTGAAAGTCCCTTGTTTAAAAGGGTTATGGCTTATTGTTCAAGCGTAACCAAATCATATGAATTGTTATTTGCGTAAAATGTATTTGATTTAATATCAAAGCATAAACTGTGGAAAAACAATGTTGTTTGGTGGAAATATATATACTGACACTATTATGACCGGCAGTCATATACTGACCGGGGTTTTATGAATGACATTTATAGCAATGACTGAGGGTTAATTAACAAGATGATATGTATACTCCTAGGATGTGTGGTTGAGCGAATCAACCCGTGTTGCTAAGTCTATATGACTGACAGTAACTCATAATGTGCGTGATTTGGCAGATAAACCTCAGTATATATATATTTTGGAAAAACTTCTGAACTATATGTTCATCCATTTAGTTATAGTGTGAGTATATGTTACACATTGCTAAAACCTGCTGAGCCTTTTAAAGCTCATCCCTTGCAAATATTATTTTCCTTTGCAGCTGTGACTGATATTTCAGAAAGTTCAAGTGTCATTCTTGTGGCTAGAAGAAGACTGTAACAGTTTAAGTTATTTTTATCTCTGTAAGACTCAAATGTAATAATTATGAACTGGGTTTGTGTATTAAGTTTTTAGGTAAATAAACTGTTTAGTTTTTATATTTTGGGCTAAGAGCTAGAAATCAAGTACAGTATTAATATGAACTGTTTATCTGAATGAGGGTATTTGATGCCAAGTGAGTTCTGCACAAACTGAGATTGTGCCCCTAGGTTCCAAGAACAACCTTGTCATTGGTACTGTGAATGTCAGATGAATAGGAATTATTGATATGAAAGAGATATCTGTAAGATTATAAATCTATACATCTAAGTGATAGTGGTCATCATGATAATGATTCAGATGAGAACTAATATATGATGAATACTATGAATCTTGGATTGATAGAAATTATTTTCTTATAGAATATTTATGTGAGCACCAAATCTGCTACAGGAAGTGTAGGGAATTTGAGGGCGTCACAAATTAAATTATAAATCTTTAAAATTTATCCTTGCTTTCATTTAATTGAGTTCTTATATCATTGCTTTAAAATTTATCCTTGCTTTAAAATTCATCCTCATACTTATATTATGATGAAAGTCATTTGTGGCTTACGTGCATAGATGGACTGTTGATTGTTATGATTATGACCTGTGATTATTCGGTATAATCATGACCATAATGTTACAAATGATGTGATAAAAGTCCTCATTAGCCCGTAGTGCATTGATGGACAGATGTTGGTATGATCATAACCATGCGTTCTCTTCGGCCTAGGGTGCAAAGATGGACAAATGTATGACACGATCATGACCAATGGTGATACTAACGAATATCCTTGGTCGTAGTGCATGGATAATTTGATGATGTGATTGGCAGGATCATGACCATTAGTTAATAGTTGAATGTCTTTGGCCGTAGTACACTGACAGGCAATTGATTGGTATGATCATGACCATTGGTTTTATAGTTGAATATATTTGGCCCGTAGTGTAAAGATAGACAGCTGATTGGTATGATCATTGTTATTACACTTGAATGTCTTTAGCCCTTGGGGTAAGTATTTTGAGTGAACGTTCTATTAAGCCTTTGTGGCAAGGAGAAAATGTTGATTCATAATATTATGAACATGAATTGTGAATTTAATTAAAATCTTTGGTGGTTCAAATGAAGATAGGTGATGAAAGTTCTCTTTGTCTTGGGTATAATAAAGAATTGTTAATGGGTATTACACGGATAAAATTGATGATAAACTTTTAAATCATAGAAGATAGTAGATATCATGCTCTACTTGACTCTTCTAATTGATTGTTTATTCCGCTGCAGTTGTTGATCTAAAACTTGTTATCTATTGTATTCTATAAGTTGTTATACTGTTGAAGGCTAAGAATAATTTATTCTGCATTATCTTAGTCATAATATTTCTTAATGGGCTAGTTGAGCTCACCATTTTCTTTCACTTTTCTCTTCAGGAAATGAGAATATAGCTGGGACTAGTCGGGGAATGGAGTAACGGTCCATATGGTTGCTTTAGTAGTCCTCACTATTCTATGAAATAGTGTGATAATAATTGTAATGAGATTTAATTTGAGTTTGGATATTGTCTAGGAGACAATATTCGTGTTAAAACTTTTAGCTATGTTTTGTCGTCTTCTGCACGACAGTTGTATAATTAAGTTGTAGTTGTATTCTGTACCATGTATTTGGCGACCCAAGATGGGTGATGCATACCTATTTTGGGGGCATCACACCTTCTTTGCCTCATATTCAACTCCTTTTGTGTGAAGATATATTTCACACTTTTATGGTCCATGTATATCTCACACTTCTCCCTGTATAAATAATGTCTCCATATTTTTAAGGCAAAAACTACCGCTGCCAATTCTAGGTCATGAGTAGGATAGACCTTCTCATAATCCTTCAACTGGCATGATGCATACGTAATGACCTTGCCATGGTGCATGAGCACGCAACCCAGTCCTCTATGCGAATCATCACTATAAACTACGAAATTCCCCGTATCATCTTGTAAGGATAATACAGGTGCCTCACTTAACCTCCTTTTTAGTTCCTAAAAACTATTCTCACACTTCTCAGTCCACACATACTTCACTGACTTCCTTGTCAAATTCATCAACGGAGTAGCTATTTTAGAAAAATCCTAGATGAACCTTCTATCGTATCCCGCTAACCCCAAAAACTCCGAACCTCAGTTGGCATTTTCGGTTGTTCCCAATTATTAACTGCTTCTACCTTCACTGGATCCACATAAATGCCATCTTTATCAATAACATGTCCTAAAAACTGCAGTTTTTAAGCCAAAATTCACACTTAGTGAATTTCACATATAACTTCTTCCTCCGTAGTATTTCCAACATTATCCTTAAATATTCAACATGATCTTCTAGCGTCTTAGAATAGACTAGAATATCATCAATAAACACTATGAAAAACTTGTCTAAATACTATTTGAGCACTCAGTTCATCATATCCATGAATGCGGCTGGCGTATTAGTCAACCCAAACGACATAACCAAAAACTCGTAATGACCATAACGAGTTCTGAACGCCATCTAAGGTACATCCTCCTTCCTCACTTTTAACTGATGGTACCCCGTACGCAAATCTATCGTAGAAAAATACTTTTCCCCTTTCAACTGATCAAATAGATCATCGATCCTGGGGAGTGGGTATTTATTCTTAATCGTTAACTTGTTAATTTAACTCTCGATAGTCGATACAAAGTCTTAACGACCTATCTTTCTTCTTTACAAACAATACCGGTGCTCTCCACGGAGACACACTCGGTTGAATGTACTTCCTATCTAATAGTTCTTGTAATTAAACCATTAACTCCTTCATCTCTACCGGCGCCATCTTATATGGAGCCCTAGAAAATGGTGTCATACTTGGTAACAAATCAATCACAAATTCGACCTCCTTATCCGGTAGAAGACATGGTAACTCATCTGGAAATACATCAACGAAATCTTGTACTATAGGTATCTATTCTAATGATGCTTCCACTCTTTGGGTATCCACAACATGGCACAAGTATCCTATACACCCCTTCCTCAACATCTTCCTAGCTTGCTTCATGGTTAGACAACACGAGCGTCTTGGTGATTTACTACCGTAGAACACTACCTTGGTTTTCTTAGAAAGCCAAAGGTTCACACTTTTCCTATGACAATCTATTATAGCTTTATGGTTAATCAACCAATCTATACCGAGAATTACATCGAATTCTCTCAACCTTATTGGTACTAAATCTACCAATAATTTGTTACCTCTAATATCTACGCAACAATTCCTATGACTGTGTTCAATGGGAATTATCTCTTCGTTTGTTACCTTAACATCTAAAGGTATTTCTAATCTTTCTGAGAATAAAACTAATCGCTTCGCAAATTCACATGCTATAAAAGAACAAGTAGCACCCGAATCAAACAACACATAAGCATTTATTTCATTGACTGGAATGATACCTGCTATTACATCCGCTGATGCAACCGCATCTTGGATAGTCATATTAAAAGTATGGGTCGTTGGTCTACCCGACAATAATGTTGGTCCTGTAATGGCTATCTTACAACTACCAGTACCCTTGCTACCCTCTGACCCCTTCTTTGGGCAATTTCTTGCCATGTGGTCCATCGACCCACAAGCAAAACAACCTTGGTTTTTCTTAGGATTAAGACAATTGGGTGATATATGCCCATCCTACCCATAGTTATAACAAACCAAATTTCCCTTTATGGTAGACTTCTAAATGAGTCTTTCTGCATGTCTTGCATGCTTCGATCCTACGTTTAGGATCCCCTTATTTCACTCCAGTATTCTCGGAGTTAAACCTCTTCCTTTTGGACATACCTCCACTATCACTAGCTCCATCCACATTGGATCCCCCTCTCTTTTATTCTTATTCTTTCTCTCTTTGTGGTATTGGCTCAAAGCCTCACTACCACCCTCTGCAATGAATGCTTTCTCCAGAATGGTTCCATATGAAGCGCTTTAGAAAACAGAAATCTTACTATAGAGCCTGGGTTTCAGTCCTTGCTCAAACCTACGAGCCTTCCTCTTCTCAGTGTCCACTTGGTGAGGAGTAAACCTTTCCAGTTCATTGAACTTGGCCGCATACTGGGGAACCGTCATGTCCTCTTGTTTAAGTTCTAAGAACTTAATCTCCATTCTCCCCTGCATGCTTGTAGGAAAATAGTTCTCGAAGAAAACCTTCTTAAACTGTTCCCACATAACAGCATCAGTCTTAGCCCCACCCTGGTGAGCCTCTCACAAGAAGTTGGCTTCTCTGTTCATCATGTAGGTCTCAAAAGAAGTCTTTTGCGCCTCTGATACGTTTGTAATAACAAACACCTTCTCTATTTCCTTCACCCAAGTCTGGGCCTCTATTGGGTTCATAGTTCATTTGAACTCCGGCGGACCTACGCTCTTAAATTCTTTAAAAGTAGTCGTTTTGGCTACCCTTGGTACCACGTGCTCTACCCCCGGCTTGGTTAAATGCAGCCGTTAATAAATTAATGAACTCTTGCATAGGGTTGTTCTTACCCCCTTGGTTATTGTTATGGGATTCAGCTTCCTGATTACGTTGTCTTCTTCTTGGCGGCATTATTCTAATTAAATAAATAAAGTTTCATTATTATCTATTTGTTTACTTAGTTATTATTCATCATACAATAACTCATACCATAACAAAGCACATTTAATAAAAGTTTCATTATATTAATATGCTTCTTCATAGTTCAAAACTATTTACAATATGATTCCGTAGCCAAAGCTATTACATTCCTATCCCGCGATTGAATTTCACAAAAATTGGGATTTACAAAAAGACTATCCTTTAATTATATAAAAGAGGGTTATACGTCACTACACATATACAAAAGATTTATTGATGTATACTTCCTTTATCTACTTCTAATACTGCATAACAACATTTTCATGCTATTGATTTGCAAGAATTGACATAATATCTTGACTAATAGTATGTCAAGTCTGTCCCAACTCAATAGAATAACAAGCAATTTTCATCTTGAAATCCTCATGAGCATTCTCATGGATGTAAGACATCCGTGCTATCTTCTGGTTCCTCTCACCCAGTTCTCTACGAAGCTCAATAGCCTCATTCTTGTAATTCGTCGCCTTATCCTTCATGAGCACCTTTGCATTATGCTCTATTTCAAAATCTGCTTCTGCAAACTCCTTAGCTTCATGGAGGTCACTAACCTCCTCCCTCAGGTTCTGCACAACAGTGCGTAGTTGCACATTCTAGTCAAGCACCGCTAGATACAATGCCCTCATTGTGTCTGGAGGTGTTAGCTCTAGTACAGGTACCACCGTATTAAACGATGCTACCTCCATATCCTCATCTACATCGACCACTATATTGAGATAAGATACCGATCCCAAGTTTTCCATATCCCCCTCTGAATAGTCCTCCTCCAGCTCGGACTCTTCTAGGTTCACTACTAGTACTTCCACCACTAAGCACGGCAATCTCTCTACCCAGTTCTGGACTCTTCACTCACCACGTATATATCCCTATACATGGAGCTATCGATGGACATCTACAATAACACACAACATGTTGAATAGTACATAATACACAATAATATAAGCACAAATCACATTTAGTTTATTTAGGATTAATTTCCATCTTTTAAATATTTCGGTACTGAGTTTCCTCAATACTTAATTAACTCATTCTACTCAAGTTCAATTTCTTCTAACTTCTCATGTACTAACGAGGTTATTAGCCTAAGGTTTTTCCCCCCTTAAGTTTTATAACCTAATGCTCTGATACCAACCTTTGACGCCCCTAAATCCAGGGTACTTTCAACCCACAGATATGGTGCTACACGGTACTAATAACTATACATTCATTCCATTGAAACAACATCAAAATGACTATATTTACTACATTCTTATTATAATAATAATAATAATAAATCCTTTCCCAGGTTCTATAACCGATACATTCTTCGTTTATCATAGTATAATTCTTACAAACATTCTAGTCTATTACAGGATAATCTACTTATCCATCTTAGCCTTGCCTTTATCCCTACTAGGACCCTCAGTTCGTTCGGCCTTAGCTGCAATCATATAATTTAAGAAAGAAGTGAGCATAACTAGCTCAGCAAGTCTAGTAATAGATAATACAAATACCACATTGAGAATTATATGATTACTCTTCAATAACTGAAAAAAATAGCTATGAAGTACTATGAAACAGTAAATATCACTTTTCATTTCATAAAACAATTCCAGAGTACATATAGTAACTTTGGAATTCTGAGCTGGTCGAAAGACCATGAACATCCTCTTTTGGTTTTCATTCATGAAAAAAGGACAACCCGACACTAAGTCCGAAAGTCTGATATATCTTATGAGCACTTCTAGGTGATTAGCCTAAAGTACTCTATGTTGATCAACACTCATCCGTTAAACGTATTTACGTTTAAGTTTTGGTAACCTCACGTGCCCATCGAATAATCTATGTAAAATACATTTGTTTGTTCATACACAAGCTTACCTTTGAATCCGTACCAAACTATTGGCATAGGATAACGTTAACAATACTATATCGAAAGACTTGTAAACAAATCAATCAAACTCTTAAGATTAGTCTAGCCGAGTTAAAACTGACATCAACTCTTTCATAAAACAATTTATGCATCTCATAACATGAATCACAGAAAACTTGGCTAACACGAAGGTTAGAAAAGCGTTAAGAAAGCATTCCTTCAAGCGTCTTTAAATAAATTCAACAGTTCTTGATCTTTACAGTTTTTACATGATATATTCACACAGCACACTGCAATTAGCTACCAAACAATCTAATCACATTGTTTTTACCAACTTCTTTCTCTTTTATAACTTAATCGAATTTATTTCATTAATAAAACTCGATTCACATTACTATTCTTCCTTACGGCTTGTTAAAATTCTCATGTCCCTAACGCAATACTGAACAACTATTGGTTAAATACCAAAGTAGTTGAATACATTTTACCTTCCCATTCTTTACATTCTTTGTTTAATTACTATTAAACAACGTTAAATTACTAAAGTCATCAATATATATATATATGATATAGGGATGGTCTTACTATGTATACTATGTATATACATGTCCCATAATTGTCTTGCAACAATTGGGTTCATAAACAACTAAGTCAGGCAATTTTCCTCTCCGGTCTTTCATGGCGCAATCCTCATCACACATTAGGTATCAGCCATTTACCAACTAACAATAATAAACCTTCATCTCTAATCACAGCTCATGAGATTACTATATATAAGTGGTGCTACGGCGCCATTGAGCAGTAGCTAATCCCCCTATCTAGTGCTGCAGCGCGACATATTAAGCTTGGGGTGGCACTGCGGCGCCTACCCTGAGCCTTTGATTTTTAATTTTTTTTATATTTTCTAATTCAATTCTTCTTGGACTCGTAACTTGGTCGTTATAAGTCAGAATTGGCTCGTTCAAAAGCCATTTTCTCACACATTCCATGTACTTCGATTTCATTCAGATAAAAGTAGTTTTTTAAATCCGTTAATAATGAATTCACTATTTAACATTCTATTACGCATTCGTTTAATGTTCATGAGCGTTCATAACTCGTTTTCTTCGTTCTAAGTCAGAATTCGACCATTCTTGAGTCCACGACTCTTAAATACATTGTTCTACGTTACGTCATCGATAACTAGGGTTTTCGAGTTAAACAATGAGTTTTGACTACTAATTCAGAAATTTTATGATTTCAACATTTAACGCCTAATCTCGTAAATTTTGCCACAACTTCTTTACTCGAGTTCTATATGCCAAATCAAATGGAACAAATCCATTGATTCATTGTCTATAACCTAACCAAGCAATATGCACATACCCTATACATGATGGTTTTCAATTTGTCCATCAACAACCAAATCAATGATTAATGGTTTCTTCAATTTAAACTTACTTAAACGCTTATAATTCCTACTTATACATGGCTTATCAATGTTCTAATTCATTAATAGTCATCCTTATTACTCCAAAAGAGACATGCTCCACTAATTCATGATTCTCTACAAAAAATAAATAAAAAAGGATCAAAGACTAAAGTTTACGTATTATTACCTTAACGTTCTTCGCGTTCTTGAATAAAACTTGAATGTTTTTCTTTGGACGCTCTTGATTACTTGTTAATACTCTTTTCTCTCACTTAATATATTGGTCAAGTGTTGGTGAAAACAAACAAATGAATCAACAAAGCTATCTTATATAGATATTCCAAATAGAGGGCAATTTGGTCCATTGGACCACCTCCTTACTATTCATAGCTTAGCAACCAAGTAATCACTTTACTTGGCCACCAAGTGACCTGCCCACATGGTGTTTTTGGGTCCCATATGGGTTTCCCTCATTGGTTTTACCCATGTGGTGATCCATCGGGTCGATCTGCGGTTCGGTTTCTTGGTTCAGGCTTAGCGTTGGGCTTGATTTAACCTAACATTGGGCTTTAATATTACTCAATCTTGGGCTTCATTTACAAAACTTTGGGCTTGACTAAATCTAGGTCCAATAGCTAAAGTCCATTAAGACTTCATCGTATTCTATTCGTATAACTCACGTATTCGCTTCATGTACTATTCATACAATATTCGTATTATACGTCGTAATATTCTTCGTACTATAATCGTATAATAACTAGTACCATACTTGTATTCCTCATGTATAATAACCCTAATCATTATACATAGTCATTTCATTCTCGAAACTCACTTTCCCTAACCCTTAGGTTTTAAGTTCGCAGGCGAAAACTTCGTTTCCCATAATTGAAATATTATTGGATATTCCATCTCGTCTTAGAATTCTATCATTACGCGTTTCTCAGAAATTCATAATTAATTTCTGAGCAGAAACGGATTAATAGTGTTTTTACAGAAATGTCTTGAAAAACTTTTATTTTCGTCTTGGAAATTCAAAACAATTAATCCTAGCACATAGCCAAAATCCTAACCACATCCGCACATTCTAGGTCATGGAACGACCTTCAAATAGCTTACTCACATAAATAATCAATTAAATTCATTTAATTCAAATAATCAAATAAAAATTCAATTCACATAAAAATCTGACTTTCTCGGGCGTTATAATAACCAACCACTGTGACCAACGGAGATGACTCCCTTGGCACCAGCTGTTCCCAGACTACCTGAATATCTCGAGGCTCCTCCTCCCAAGCCTGACTGGATTATCCCACATTAGCCATCCTGACATAAAAAATTTTAATTTTTTTTAATTACTAACCATCACTACTCGACACTCACGAGCACATAGGTTGCAACCACATAAGCACATATAGTGTTTTATTATTTCTTCCTTAAAACTCGATAAGAGTTTATCACCACTATCTTTTCAATCTCCGATAAGGTTACTTCCTAAGGGTTTTCCCCACCTAAGGTTCATAAATACCAACTTGTACACCCCCAAATCTGGGTACTTCATTCTCACATGACTTGGTGTTCACTGTCCAATTATTCATTTCTAACTACCTAAATATAATAAAATTTAAACAATAAATCTTCCCATTAAAGGGTTACATAATTAAATCCAATAAAATCCTAGGTTGTCTAACGTTTAATCATAATCTTCAAAATGCGGAAAATATTAAATAATTACATCACATAATTTAATCAAGTCTGGAAACATAAATTTCAAATAAATTAACAAGTCTTCAACACTTGTTCATCTTTCCTTTCCCTTTGCTAGTGGATGGCTCGTCAACCTTCTCAACTTTAGTTGCAATGTTTATATATATGTAAGAGTGATCAAAATAAATGCTCACTTGAAAGGATATAATATTTGACAATGAGTAAACTCAGTTGAATTGAATAACAATTTATAATATCGATAATCAAGAACTGATATTGAAAATCATTCGAGGATCACAAGACCATAAACTATGTCCCAAGTTATAAGTATTTCTACTTGAACCTTTAGTAGTCCTTAGACTATATGGACCTTCTTTCTCGTACTTAGGGGGATCAACCCTTCACCATGTATTGTGCACAAACATCTAAACGCTTTTGCGTAATAAATCTCCTATAATAGAGTTGTTCATCTCAGTTTAACATACGAGTTCGCACTAATGGAAGTTTGGTTTGGATAAGTTTCAAGGGTAATTTAGAGTTCAATGTTCATCAACTAAGGATTAGTTGAATCAAAAGTTCACTGAAAATGTAAAGGTTCAACAACAATATAATAAGAAGTGGTTATGAACCATAAATCAATAATGTAATGCAACAAGTTCATGATTTAGGGTTAAAGTTCAAAGCATTAAGAAGACATATTAAAACCTTGCTTGAACAACAGGGTAAGCTAAGGTTACAATTTCCAACAAGGAAACAAGATCAAAAACTTTGCTCAACAGATTTCAAGAATTTACTTAATATAAAACTAAAGCTCGGAAACTTGCTCAATATAAGGAAGTAAAGTTTAGGAACTTGCATAAAGCAAGTAAGATATGATAAACTCAAATAGAGATTAGGGTTTGGAAACTTGCCTTGTGTGTAAGCTAAATAGTATAACTTGATTCTCAATATCCTATACACATGTCATAATGATATAATTAGTTACTACATGATATCAATACATAACTAATTATCTATTTCATAACCCTCAGGTTTAACCACATGACTAAACCACACTTTTAATGCAATAACACAGATCGTCAGTTATCACATAATTCACTAATTACTTAATAATAATTTTAATATTTGATATTATATCAACACCTTAATATGATAATTCACATTTTAATAGTCATAACCTTAAAATGTATCAACAATTACACAATTGTGTAATAAAAATAAAATTTTTGGGACAAACTACTAACTGGCCTACAGTCACTTCCAGTTTATACTGGATCGGCAACCTTCTGCAGGTCTTTGGTAACACTACAACGCTTCACATTTACTCATAGAGAACGGTGAGTGATGCGGTGTTGGTCAAGGCCGCAAACATTTTTGTTTACACATAGAACCGACGCTGTTGCTCCTATAATCGTCAACAGGCACTGAATTACATTGCAGCACCCAATTTCTTTGAATAATTGGCGCTTGCGGCACTGCGGCAAAGTTGCACGCAGACAGTGTTCACGTAGAACACAAAACAAAGCCAAATTGACCTAAAAACCCTTTTCTAGCAACAAATTTAGCACATATATAGACACTCAAAATTTTGTATTCTTGTTACTAACATTGCAGGAGGGCAGAATCATCTTTCAGAAATAACCTTGGAGAATAAATCAGCTTAATCCTAGAGACAACCCCGGGAGTTTTAACCTCGGAGATAACCCCGAGGAATGCAGTTCCAGTTCTGGAGATAACCCCAGAAACCTCAATTTTCCATCTCGAAGACAACCCCGAGATACTCAGTCCCATCTCGGAGACAACCCCGGGAGTTTCAGTTACAACCTCGGAGGCAACCCCAAAGGATGCAAGTGCAGTTCCAGAGATAGCCCCAAAAAAGTTCATTTCAATCCTTGTAGTCAGCTTTAACATCGGAGATAACCCCGAAGCATTCAGTTCCAACCCCGGAGACAACCCCAGAAGGTCAGGCATACCTCAGAGACAACCCTGAGGACATCCAGCACCTACAACAGCCCAATCTCAGAGATAACCCTGAGCAACGACTACTACATCTGCCCAACTCGGAGATAATCCCAGTGACGGGCAAAATTATCATTTTGCCACCTTGATCCCGCATTACGCCATCTCAACAACATTTCAATATACATACTACACAAGAGTGTCCTACAAGAACCATAGCTCAAATCCTGAGTGACTACAACACAAGATAACACATCGAATGGAATTTGAAGACCCAAAGATCTAGGCATGGTCCTATCTTCCTGACTTTGTACAACCTCTTATCCCATATCATTGTGTAGATCTAGAGAACAACATTCTAAAAATTATACGCCTTAATCAGATGCCCGGATTGAAAATTATGAAGGTTCGAGCGGATAACACGTTGCATGCATATGCGTACTTCGAGACAGCGGGGCCCACAGAGCTCGGAGGCACCCCGTGTAGCCGCAGGTACACCTGCGGCTCCCCCCTCTATAAATAAAGGGCTTAGGGTGGCCATTTTAAAAAGAGAAAAGGCGAGGAAGCCCTGTCCATTTTGCTCTGTACACACTATAAACTGAGTGCTTTCTCATTTTAAACACTTGTGAGCTCATACTTTGCTATATTTTACTGGTGGAAATTGAGTGTTCATTCAATTAAAGCTATTTGAAGTCTTGTTGGTAGCCCACTGTAAGACTTCTTATATTTCTTAAAGCCTTTTCTCCACTTTTTGCACACACAGTTATTCACGTTGAGAGTCATGTTGTGTGTATGTATGGCCTAATTCTATGCCTCATGGCTTTTTATTTCTTATATATATATATATATATATATATATATATATATATATATTTCTCATTAGCCCCAGAGTTTACTTATGGGCCTTTTCTTGCTTTATTTACATTCATCCTACTGAATTTACTTTGTGGCGGTTGATCGTCTCTGTCTCTCTCTCTTTTTTTTTTCTCTCTCTCTCTATATATATATATATACCGCTTCTATATATTTACATTTAGTCCCACCTAGAGTTTACTTCGTGGCAGTTGATCGTCTCTATATATATATTTACAGCTTTTATATATTTACATTTCCAATCCCCATGGAGTTTACTCTGTGGTGGTTGATCGTTCATATATATATTTATAGCTTTTATATATATTTAACTGCTTACAACTTTCATACAAAGTGCAATATCATATGAGCCTAGGAATCATGTGATCACATATTCAGTCTTCTGAATCTAGATTCGGTTCCCGTGATGGACATTTTTGGCTATAACAAGCTTGTAAATTATTCACGGTGTTTGAATTTCCTTAGATTTCTATTATACCCACAAGGAGTTCGGCACTTCTATGTATCATATTTTCTCAAAGATGCTCTGCATCTCGAAAATAAAAGCAATCAAGCCGAACACATAATAAAATGGAAGTATCAAAGGCCTCAATTACTATTGAGCATAAGAGTTTGAGAAACCTCTTTTTACAAAACATCATTGCTATATCTTGTTAAAACTGAACTTTTATACAAAATTCAAACCCTTTGTATATAGGTTGAAACGAGGCATATCACTACTTCTAGATAATTGCACATTGACCCCCCCCCCCCACATACACAAACATTCATATAATAGTTTAATTTAAAAATGGCGGTCACCGTGGTAACACGGATGTCGGGGGGTGCCTAACACCTTCCCTCCGCATAATCAAGCCCCCGGACCCTAACAAATCTTGGTTTCACAGACCTGTTAAGCAGTGTTACACCACAGGGACAATGTGCAAACCTTTTCTCGGTTGAGTTGGTGTAACCATTTAAAAATATCAACTGATGACTCTTACAGTCCAATCGTCAACATATACATGTCGGACCTTTTCACAACTTGTCTTTTCAAACAAACCTCACCTAACATGAGAACACCAAAAGACAAGAACAGAAAAGGGACAATAAAAATCCCGACGTCGACAACATATAAAATACATAAACATTACATCAACATAACATAAGATTTTTAACGTGTTTCTAACCATATAAACAACATAAAGATCAAAATTACAACCTTTAAATTCACTGTTTTTTTACTATTTCTTCACTTTTTTACATTCTTAGCGAAATTAATCACTATGAATTCGTTTTTTAACCAAAACAGTTAGTTTAAATTACTTTGTTTTTGTCTCTTCATGTATTTTCACAATCAATAGTCTATTTACACTTTATACTATGAATTGAGTATAAATTTTGATTTTAAATAAGCCATATAAAACGTATATCACAGGTGACTTACATCGTAATATGATTTTCTCCATATTAAAACATATTACATGTATCAAATTACTCTAAATCATATATAAACGACATGAAAACAATTTATATCAACAAATTAACATATATAAACCATATAATAAATAATTAATCCTCCACATAAATTTTACAGAGAACTTTTCATATATATAAAAACTAAAACCTTAAAAAAACTAAAATTATACCTTTGATTGCTTGTATTTTGATTAGCTAGAAGATATGAAAGGCTTGATAATCTTTCTCCTTCTTCTAAATTCTCAAACTCACAGAGAATTCTCTCTTCTCTCTTCTTCCTTCTCTCGTTTCTTTCTTCTTCCTTCTCTCGTTTCTTTCTTCTTTCTCTTCTCAGTTCTTTCTTTCTCTTTTAACATTATGTAAAATAGATAATATAAAATATAACTGATACATATTATTACGTATAAAAACTGACAATTATCTAATACCCCTGCTTAATATTATATCAGTTATGTTTTTTTTAAAATTTAAAAGCCACTAAGGCATGTTTGGCAAAACCAATTCAAAATTAAAGACTTAAAATCCTTAAGCCTTGTTTGACAAAACTAAATTTAATCTCTTTTAATTTATTTTAATAACTCATTTATTATATAGTTTATTATCATATTTTATTTAATAAAATTCTAATATTCAAATTCAATTAAATTAACGTTAACATCAACTTATTAAGTCAAAATGCTACATAATCAAATTACCATAAAATTATAATTTGTATTATAATTCTAATTAATAAATTAATAAATCCTTTTAATTTCTAAATTAAATTAAAATGACCTTTTAATAATTTATTTAATTATAATCAACTCTCTAACTTAATCATTACATAAAATTAGAATATTACCACATAATAACTAATTCATCACTCTTTTGATTAAATTAACTTCAACATACAAAATTATCGAATATTAACTTACACTTAATCAAGTTAATTCCTCACAACTCATGATTTATTTATTTAATTAATAAATAATCAAATTAAATAATTATTTATATAAAAATAAACACATCAACTAAAATATTTATTTAATTCAACAATATTTAAAATTACATATAAAAAAAATTATGGATTGTTACAACAATGATATAAAGAATCAATCAAGTGAGATCAAGGATAAATATTAGAGATTTATAATTTAATTTATCAAGAGTTCAAGAATGTCCAAATTGTCAACATGATCACTAATTGTGGAGTAAAAGTCAAGAATGATATTCATATATCAAAAAATAATTTGGATAGAAAAGAAGTCAATTTTGTCGTGAATAATACTCTGGCATGAATAGTACCCTGAATGAATAGTACCTCGATATGAATAGTACCTCAGATGAATAGTACTTCGGCATGAAAAGTACTCTGAATGAATAGTACCCCGAATAAATAGTACCCAGGATGAATAGTACTCTGGTATAAATAGTACCCATAAATGGAGAATACGAAAGAAAATGATATCCCTTGATGAGTACAAAAGAAATGATATCTTATACGAGTATGAAAGAATATACAAAACTGCAAAAGGATTTTCACCCGTTATGCGGTAATTCGCACAGACATATCATTTCCATAATTTAATAGAGAATAAATACGAAGGGTTATCCACTATGCATGCGGTAATCCGCATAGACAGGTTACTCCCGCAAATTAATAAAGAATGAATACGAAGGGTTATTCACCATGCATGCGGTAATCTACGTAGACAAGTTACTCCCTCAGATTAATAAAGAATGAATACGAAGGGTTATTCACCATGCATGATGTGACGAATGAATTGTTTGAGTTATGATTCTGGGGAAAAAATCCTTGTAAGGAGGGAAGGATGTAACGATCCAAAATTTTATGTATAATTTCAAATATTTCTTGAATTAAATAAATATTTTAGTTGATGTGTTTATTGTTAAATAAATATTTGTTTTATTTGATTATTTATTAGTTAAATAAATAATTCACAAGTTATGGGGAAATTAATTTAATTAAGTATAATATATTAATTAATTTGACATTTGGTAATTTTGTATTTTAAAGTTAGTTAAATTAGAAGAGTGATGAATTAATTATTATGTGATAATATTCTAATTTAATTTAATAATTAAATTAGAGAGTTGATAAGGATTAAATGAATTATTATAATGTTATTTTGATTTAATAATTAAAAGTTATGTACTAATTTATTAAATAAAATTATAAGAAAATTATAATTTTGTGGCAAATTGATTTAATAAGTTGTTATTAGCTTTAATTTAATTAAATTTGAATATTAGAATTTAATTAAATAGAGTGTGACAATTAAACTATATTGTAATTGAGTTATTAAAATACGTTAAAATGAGTTTTAATGGGTTTTACCAAATAAGGCTTAAGGGCTTGTTAATCTTTATTATTTTAATTTTGTATTGCCAAACAAGCCCTAGTGGCTTTTGAATTTAAAATTCTATAACTGATATATTAAGTATTATCATTATTATATGTCAGTTTTTTTTATACGTAATAATATGTATTAGTTAGATTATATCAGTTTTACAATGCGTAAAGCTAGAAGAGAGAAAAGAAAGAATAGAGGAGAGAAAAGAAGAAAATAGAGAGAAAAGAGAGAAAAGAAAGAAGGAAGAAGAGAAGAGTTTTGTGAGTTTGAGATAATCAAAGGAGGTTGCTATCATCTGTGTTGCTCAAACAAGAAATTTGAGGTAGTAATTTAACCACTTTTGTTCTTAGTTCTCTGTGTTTTTGGGTTTTCATAAAAATTATCTGTAAGTTATTTTTTTCAAAATATGGTGTTTTATGTGTTAATAGAGGATTATAAACTGTTTTATGTCATTCATTCATGATGTAGAGTAATCAAATTTGTAGATACATGTTTAGTATTGAAGAACTTGAATTACATTGGTGTATATATATATATATATATATGATATGGCTTATTTTAGAACTAAAATTGATGTCCAATTCATGTAGTAAACTGTAAATTGATGATCATTTGTGTTAATACATTCAAAAATGAAAATAACGCAAGTTGAATGAATCAATTTGGTTAAGAAACGAATTCATAGTGAATGAATTCGTTAAACATATTAAAATATAAAAAATTAGTATAAATATGAGTTTTAGGTCAAGATTTGAGTTAGTTAATGTTTTTGTAAATTGTTGATTCTTTGGTATTTTGTATTTTTATGAATTACGAATCTATAGAATTGAAAATGGACTAATTGCGATGTGTATAGCTTAAGTTATGAAGATTAATAGGAGAAAAAGGGTCAAAAATCGCAAGAACAATAAACTGGAAATTCTGGTTCAACTATTAGGTGCAGCTGCGCTATGCCCTAAGTCTCTTGGGGCGTAGCTGCGCTGGTCCCAAGGCTTATTTGGGCGCAGCTGCGCTCATGTAGTGTCAGATGTGACTATTTTGATATTCTTTGGTAAAATGAACATAACCTTTTCATACAAACTCCGATTGAGATGATTTAGGATGATTCAGAAAGATAATGAGAAGACCTACAACTTTTATTCTTTAAGTTTTTCTATTTGAGGTCGGAAACAGGGGTCAAAATGACCATCTTTAGGACTGATGTGTATTCGGAGGCAATCAGAGGGCATCAGGCATGCACGTATGCAAGTGTAGTACTTCTGATGATAAAAGATGTTGTTTTAAGTTATAAAACATAAATATTAGTAAATATAATGATGCTTAACATTAATACATGATGTATTAGATAAGTTGTAAAGCATACTAAGCGTGCACAAGCGAGACGAATTGGGTGTACGACGAATGAACGTCGAAACGCCATGACAAGTGTTAATGAACTTAAAAAAGTGTTTTAATTAAAATGAAATGAAAATTATAAGATATGGAATGTGATTAATATAAAACCAATAAGGAGTCCTAGGAAGACTCAAACACTTGAATGAACTTCGAGTTTGACTAAGAAGAAATATAATATTAATTAATAAGTTATATTAGATTGAAACTCAACGTTGTAAGAGTTAAGAATGTGATTTGGATGCTAAAAGTCTTATGTTATATGTTAGTGAGTTTTCAGATTCGTGTTATGTGGTTGATTAATATGGTTAAACCTTAAGCTAAAGGTTATACCTTAACTAAGATAGGAATTAAATCTATGAGGATAATGTGTATGTAGATAATTGATGTGATAATCCTAATGGTATGTGTAGGATATTGGAGTACGTGAGTTTTAATTGTATAGCTTACGCAAGAGGCAAGTTCCCTAACCTTTGCTACTTTATTATTCAGTAAGTTTTATTTTTCGCTGTCATGTTATACTTATGCAAGTTTTCTATCTCTAATCTCTTATTGAGCAGTTTAGTTATTATTGTTACGCAAGTTCCCTAACCTTACTTTTACGATTATGCAAGTTTCTTGAAGTTATTATTCAATTGATCAAGTTCTCTAAGTTTAATATTTCATTATGCAAGTTATTGTTCCTAATTTTTATTGTTATGCATATTTTTTAACTCTGAATTATTGTTGAGTAAGTTTCTAAACTACACTTTCCATTGAGCTTGTTAATTAATCTTTACTCCTTCATTTCAAGAGAGGTTGTTTTGTTTATTCAAAGTTTTTACTATTGTTGGAAAGCTTGATCTTGTTAAAAAAACATTTATTTTGCTAAAATTAACCGTTGTTCAATATCTGATCACCAATATCATTGCACTTGTAAGACCCCAACTTATTATAAATAAAATTGAATTTCCTCTATTCATTATCTTGAAATAATAAGGAGCTAATTTGATATAATACTTTTGGTTATGGATGAAATGTGCAAATTTTGTAAAATATGCAAATGTTATAAAATATTCATTGTTTTCGGGGAATATTCGGTTGGTCGTGGAATATTCTTTATCAGTTTCGGAATATTCGTATGGCGACCTACGACGTACCATCAGGGCCCTATAATGAATAAATGTCAGATGAAGAAAATGACAAGTTTGAGTTTTTATAAATAACGGCGTAATTGTTACTGTTAACACTATTGGATTACCTGGTGGTTAAAATATAGTAATACGCGTGGTTGCATAGTGCACACGGTATTACACAGTATTTTTGAATTATTGATTCTTACGTAAGAAGGCACTACTCAATAATTGTTACAGTAATTACTGTTTAATATTTTATTTTATTGATTCAATAATTGTTGCGTTGATATTTTATATTTTTGTTGTTTCAATAATTGTCACTGTACAATATTTCCCATTATCAAATCAATAATTCATATTATTTGAATAATATTATTAGATAGCATTATTGGCAATGTCTAAGGAAGTTCATGCTCAGGAAGGGTTTTGGTCACCTAATCATTGCCATGAGAAGGAGAAATCCTTATCTGGAAAGCCCCTCTTTTCGTGGGAACGACCTGGTTGTCATAATTGTGATTCTATAATATTATTTGTGAATAATTAATTATTGATTTATATGATAAGAAAGTATTTATTTTATGTGGATATAAATGATGGATAGGAAAATATTTATTTTCTGTGGATATAAATGAAGGAATTAATGCTGAGGTGTTTTATCAGTATTTTGTCAGAATGGAGGTATTAAAAATCGTCCGTATATGGATTTCAGACATTTTTCGTTTGGAATTTGAAAAAACTTAAAGCTACAAAGTTGAAGAGAATTTAATTTCCTATGGAATGGACATAAAATTCGCATTTTTCTGATAAAAGGGCTATTTATTATGAATTATTGAAGTTTCAGAAATTAAATATTTTTATTAAAATTATGGGTGGGACCCACTTTTGTTTTTGAAAACACGTGGGCTGAAATTTTTTCCAAGATGGCATGATCTGCTATTCAAAAGTTGTGGGCGTGAAAGAGGAAAAAAATATTATTTTATTAATTTAGTTTGTTTTGGCGTTCAAGCAATTTTTTATAAATAGGTGCTTATGTTAAAATTGAAAATCACACCAGAAACAAGTTTTCTTTCTCTCTATATTATCGAGCGTATTTTTGTGGGTATTAAGATAATTTGAGAGTTGCTATTCAGTGCAAGTTTCCTTCAGTATTACATCTGATATTCCAGTCAGAAATACTGTTCTTTTGAGGTAAGGGATGTTATTTTCTTCGTAAATGATATTATTTTCTTCAATATCATTATGTCGAAATATTGATATGAATTTTATTTTGGAATTTATACCTTTTTGTGTTGGAGTTACTATTCACATATACGACACTATTCACGTATACGACACTATTCACAAATACGACACTATTCATCGAAAAATGAAATTTTCTCTTTTTCGTCCCAGATGTTTAGTATGGTTACTATCTTTAATTGTATCCATGTTTTGATCTTCATTCTTGAATTTTACTCCATTATGATTTATTATGGAGTATTTTTAAACTTGAATTATCTAAAGTACGAATCTCTAATCTTTATCCTTTTATCTCACTGTATTCGTTCTCTAAAATATTTTTCATTATCCTCAGTCTTTAATGGTGATACTTGATGAATATCTTTGGCCTGTAGTGCAAAGATGAATGATTACCTGATGAATATCTTTGGCCCGTAGTGCAAAGATGAATAGGTGTTGAGATGAACATGACCAACTGGTGATACAAATGAATATCTTTGGCCCGTAGTGCAAAGATGAATATTTGATGCGGGATGTATATTGATTGATGTTACAGGGATAAAATATTGATGATTGACTTTAAATTCATAGATGATAGTAGATTTCATTCTCTACTTAACTCTTCTAGTGAATTGTTATTTCCGCTGCGAATATTGATCTAAAACTGGTTGTCCATTATATTTTATCTTATTTATTGAAGGCTAACGATAAATTGTTGTTCTTTATTTTAGTCATAATATTCTTTACTGGGCTAGTTGAGCTCACCCTTTTCCTTTTTGTTCCATTTTTCTTCTCAAGAAGCGAGAATATAGCAGAAACCAGTCGGGGTATAAAGTGACGGTCCTAGACAGTTGTTTTAGTAGTCCTCACTATTTTTTGTAAAAGAGTGTATTAATAATTGTAATGAGGACTTATCTGAATGTGGATATTGTCTAGAAAATAATATTTGTATTTAAACTCACAGTTTATTTGTTGTCATATTTTGCACGACAATTGTTTTAATAAAGTTGTACTTATTTCTGTACCATATATTTGGCGACTCAGAATGGGTGATGTATACCTATTTTGGGGGCGTCACAACACTATCTTACATTGTTGTACCGAACTCGTAGTTGACTAGCGATTCTTTATTGATTCAACTAATCCTTAGTTGATGAATGTTCTAAACTCTAAATTACCCTTAAAGTTAGTTCAAACCAAACTTCCTTTGGTTTGCTTATGAATCTGTAAAGTTTTAAGAATGTATAGTCGATGACTAATACTTGTTCAGCTGATAAACCATTGATAACCTATCTCTTATTGATGCATTAACATAATTCAATTGTAACCAAACTCTTGAATAGTTATTGATCCCTACTTGATTCAACTACTACTTGGTTGATGAGCGTTCTAAAGATCCAGAATTTCGTTGAAGTTAATTCCAAACCAAACTTCCTTTGGTACAGAACCTAATGATCTAAGCTGAGATGAAAAACCCTATATCAGGAGATTATTTTAGAGCTACGCAATAACGTTAAAATGTTTGCGTAATACATTATCCAAAGGGCTGATCACCTGGAGTACGAGATGATGGTCCGCATAGTCGTTTAGACTGTTAAAGGTTACAGTAGAAACACCTGTTAACCTAGGACATAGAAGATGATTATGGCCTTTTAGACTGTTAAAGGTTAAAGTAGCAATACTTGACAACCTATAATATAGTTCGTGGTCTTGTGACCCTTAATGTACTCTTTTGATGATTAATATCTATTGTTAACTTAAAATTCATTATTCCTTTGAACTTATAGCTTTTGAATTATAGTTTATTGTTCCGGTAAGATTACTTTACCATTGAAAGCTCAGTTAATTGTCATTCATAGAATGTTATTGTATACTATCCTTCTTGTGGGAAATTGTTTGCTCACTCTTGCATAAAATAATACAGATGAAGTTATGAAGTTTGAAGAGCTTTCTACAAGCAAGGGCAAGGGCAAAGTGCTTGATTAGAAGACGTTTAATTTACCATTTATTTATTAAGCTTATGTATTAGATTTGATTATGATTATGTTTTAATATTCCGCTGATGATTGTAATAATAAAGGTTAGATGGCCTGGGATTTATTTGAGATTATGTAACCCTATAATGGGAGATTTATTGTTTAAACTTTTGAGTTTCATTATATCCTTTGTTTATGGGTAGTGTAGACACTCAAAATTTTGTATTCCTGTTACTAACATTGTAGGAGGGGCAGAATCATCATTTAAAGATAACCTTGGAGGACAAAGCAGTTTCAGTTTTGGAGACAACCCCAGAATCATCTGTTTTCCATCTCGAAGACAACCCCGAGATACTCAGTCCTAGAGACAACCCCAGGAATTCCAGGTCTAACCTCGGAGATAACCCCGAGGAATGCAGTTGCAGTTCCGGAGATAACCCCGGAAAAGCTCATTTCAACCCTTGCAGTCAGCTTCAACCTCAGAGATAACCTCGAGGCACTCAGGCCCAAACCCCTCGAGATATAGCCCAGGAGGTCGTGCATACCTCGTAGACAACCCCGAGGGCATTCAAACTTCACAATGTTCCAATCTCGTAGATAACCCTGAGCAACGACTGCTACATTAGCCCAAACTAGAGATAACCCCGGTGATGGGCAAAATCATCATTTTGCCACCTTGATTCCACATTATGTCGTCTTAACAACATTTCAACATACATTACACACAACAATGTCCTATAAGAACCATAGCTCCAATCCCGAGTGACTACTACACAAGACAGCACACCGGATATAATTTAAAGCCTTAAGACCTAGGCATGGTCCCATCTTCCTGACTTCGTACAACCTCTAATCCCATGTCATTGTGTAGCTTTTGACAACATCATTCCAAAAAAGGTCTTATACACCTCAATCAAATTTCCGGATTGAAGTTCTAAAAGTTCGAGCAGACATCGCGTTACATGCATACACGTACTTCGAGACGGTGAGACCCACGGAGCCCGAGGCACCCCGGGCAGCCGCAGGTACACCTGCGGCTCCCCCCCTCTATAAATAGAGGGCTTGGGGTGGCTATTTTGCATAGAGAAAAGGCGAGGAATCCTTGTTCAATTTACTCTGTACACACTATAAACTAAGTGCTTTCTCATTTTAAACACTTATGAGCTTATATTTTGCTGCATTTTACCGGTGGAAACCAAGTGTTCATTCAATTAAAGCTATTTGAAGTCTTCTTGGCAGCCACTATAAGACTTCTTATATTTCTTAAAGCCTTTTCTCCACATTCTGCACACACAGTTATTCACGTTGAGAGTCGTGTTGTGTGCGTATGCCCGGACTTCGGTCCGTGGCTTTTTATTTCTTTTGTATATATATACTTATATATATATATATACTTATATATAAACTGTTATTGAACTCTGTTCGATGAGCCTGGATTTTATATCTGGAGCGTTTATTGCTTATATATATATATATATATTTCTATCAGACCTGGAGTTTACTTCATGGCCTTTTACTGCTTTATTTACATTCAGTCTCGCCTGGAGTTTACTTCGTGGCGGTTGATCGCTTTTAATGCTTTATTTACATTTCGTCCCACCTGGAATTTACTTCATGGCGGTTGATCATCTCTATATATATATTTACAGCTTTTATATATTTAAATTTCCAATCCCCCATGGAGTTACTTTGTGGTGGTCGATCGTTTGTATATATATTTTTATGGCTTTTATATATATAACTGTTTACAACTTTCATATAAACTGCAACATCATGTGAGCCTAGGTATCATGTGATCACAGATTCAGTCTCCTGAATCTAGATTCAGTTCCTGTGATGGACATTTTTGACTATAATCAGATTATACATTATTCACGGTGTTTGAATTTCCTTAGATGGCTCTCATGCCCACAAGGAGTTCGACACTGCTATATACCTTATTTTCTCAAAGATGCCTCGCATCTCGAAAATAAAAGCAATAAGGCCAAACATATAATAAAATGGAAGTATCAAAGGCCTCAATTACTATTGAGCATAAGGGTTTGAAAAACCTCTTTTACAAAAATATCACTGCTATATCTTGTTAAAATTGAACTTTTTTACAAAATTCAAACCCTTTGTATATAGGTGCAAACGAGGCATAGCACTACTTCCAGATAATTGTACATTGACCCACACATACACATACACACACATTCATATAACAGTTTAATTGAAAAGTGGCGGTCACCATGGTAACACAGATGTTGGGGGGTGCCTAATACCTTCCCTCCACATAATCAAGCCCCTAGACCCTAACGAATCTTGGTTTCACAGACCTGTTAAGCAGTGTCACATCACTAGGTCAATGTGAAAACCTTTTTCTCGGCTGAGTTGATGCAACCATTTAAAAATACCAACTGGCGACACTTACAGTCCAATCGTCGACATATACATATCGGACCTTTTCACAACTTTTTTTTTCAAAAAAATCTCACCTAACATGAGAACACCAAAAGACAAGAATAGAAAAGGGGATTTAAAAATCCCGACGTCGACAGGTGGCGACTCTGTTGGGGACTTCCAGTAAGAGGGCTTAAGCCGCTACTACAAGATTTTCAAAACAGTTATATGCTTGTGTGTGGATGTTGCATTTACATTTATACGGATGTGTACGAATATATTTACTTACTGCACTTAGTGCTTCGCACTATATCTACTTGTGATATTAAAGTGCTTCGCACATGTCATCATTTCCATAACGGTGAGACACGTTATATGTGAATGTATGTTATGTGGTCCCTCTACCAGGAGGCTATCCTGTCGGTGTTTGATTACTGGACTCGTAGGAAGACTAATTCCAACGAGGCTCAAGAAAGGCACCACCTAGATTCGCTCCAGTTGAAAGACCGGATTAACTTCACGTCAAATAAATTGAGATGATTTATGGACCTTTATGCCAAAAAATGTGAGAGTAACCTAAGATACGTCAGCCTCTGATAAACCAAACGAGAAAGGAAGTCTCTTCATATTTTCCCATTTTAATTACTTGTAAATTAAATTACTTGTAATTTCATTCCATGTCAATCTAATTGTAATGGAAAATATGAAGGAATATGTGTACATGCATTCCCTTTTATATTAAAACCTGACATGTTATCTTACAAACAGCTAACATCCGTTTTGCAGGATAATACTCCTAAAATGGACATGTTATATAGCATGCAACATTTATACATTCCCTAAGACAAAACTACATAAGTTTTTTTTGAAAGGTGAAACAATTGGGCCTGTTACCCGTTCAAAGTCCAAAAAGGCAACAGGCATACAACCAATTATGGCTTCATTTGGCCAGTCTAGTCCTATTCCTATCTCTCATGAGGAGTTTGAAAGATTAAGCAAACAAATTATAGATTTGATTGTTCTACTTAAAGAACTACACCAGTCTACTCAGGGTCCACGAATACCCATACATACAAAATCCTCTGCACAGCGCGAAACTCAGGGTCCAGACAAAGAAGTGCCCATACCTGAGTCTCAGTTGGATAAAACCAACAAAACCCCTGAAATCATTCATCTCAAAGAATATCCAGACACCGGTGATATTAGGAAGAAAGTCCTGCAAATCGAAGAGACCATTCGGTCTATCAAAGGGATTGGAGCACACGGGAGTGTTTCATATGATGACCTTTGTATATTCCTTGGTGTTTATTATCCAGAGAAGTTCAAGACTCCTAACTTTGGAAAGTATGATGGGTTGGGGGATCCTTACACACATTTGAAGGTATTCATTGGAGATCTCAGATCTTATGCCGAGGATGAGAAGCTCAGAATGCAGCTGTTCCAGAAAAGTTTAACAGGAGAAGCCCGATCGTGGTATACCAGATTAGACAACTCCAAGATTTATAGCTGGGAAGAGCTGGGTCATGCCTTCCTCAGTCAGTACAGTTTCCAGTCTCAGATGGCTCCAAACCGGTACCAAATTACCAAGGTCAAGAAATAAGCTAATGAGTCTTTCAGAGAGTATGCTCAAAGGTGGAGGCGCCTTGCTGCTCAAGTTGTTCCCTCTATGACTGAGTCTGAAATGGTGATGACCTTCATAAACATACAAGAAGCTCCCTTCTATGAGAGAGTCTTAGCTGGCATTGGCAAGCCATTTTTTGAAATGATTAAACATGGAGAGATGGCTGAGATGGGATTGAAGTCAGGAAAGATTCAAGACCTAGCCGCTCTAAAAGTTGTTGCTGAGCACATCCAGTCTGGAAGTTATGGAAACAACACCCAGAGGGTCCATAAGAAGAAAGAGGAAGATGTTTCCTTGATACTACAAGGATAGAAAGACAGTCAGAACATGCATATCCAGAGGAGAAACTACTCCCCCTTTAAAGCAAAGTCTTCAATCAAACCCTCCATTGCCAAATAGTGGAGAAGTTAGACGCACTCGAGTGTTCACACCCTTAGGAGACTCATTCGAGAACATTCTCAATCTTCTGACAACTCAAAAGAAAATTACTCATGTTCTTCCACCAGCCAACCCGAATGGGAAGGGTTTCAATGCTAACAGGAAGTGTGCTTATCATGCTGAAGCTCCAAGACATGATACTCAGGATTGCTAGGCCTTAAAACATAAGATCCAGGATTTGATTGATAACGGTGAGATCGTGGTGACCAAATCCGACCAACCTCATGTGCAAGACAACCCTCTTGGTCAACACAAAGAATAGGAGGTTAATATGATTAATTGGAGTAATGGACAGAGTTCCAATTATTGTGGTGAATCCTACCAAACTAGCAAGGATAATGCTGACAAATGGGATTCTGCACAGTTCTAGTTTATAATGGAATGAAAGATGAAAGCTCTTTATAAGCAGATAATGACACTGTGTTACTCGAGAGTGGGGACACATTTCCTACAAAATGGAAGGAAGTCATAGCAGTTATATCCACTGAGGATGATTTGGCTGCCAGACCACTCATAATATAAGCAATTCAACTCAAAGGTGTTGACAATCCTTTTAAAGTGGCTACACCAAAGCCATTCTCTTGCCATATAGACCACAATATCCTGTTGTCAGCCTGTAAAAAGTTCCATGGAATTATGGAGAGGTTGAAGGAATTACAGTGTTGAAGGAGAATCCACTGTATCTTCCCCACCGGGTGATGAAGCCTACCATTAGATCAAATAGGAAAGTTCCCATGGAGAAGATTGAAGAGTTCCTCCGTACTATGAGCCATAATGAAGCCAAAGTGGTTTTAAGCTTGGGAGAAGCTCCACAACAAATTTCTATACTGGACTTAGGTTTCTCTCCCGAAGATCACCGGAAGGTCTTGCTAAAGGTTTTGGAAGAAGCCCAGTTGCCAAAATCAGCGGATGTCAAAAAATTTCAGCATCTAGTTGATCACATTTTCAACAATAATGTGATATCTTTTACTGATGACGACATACCTCCCAAAGGGACTGGTCATTGTAAACCGTTGCACATAACAGTTATGTCATTCAGATACATAGTGGGAGGAGTTCTCATAGATGGGGGATCATCTATAAATATCTTCCCTTATGCCACTTTAGAGAAGATGAATGTCAATCTCAATAGGATCAAAAGCAGCCATGCGATTATCAAATCTTTTGATGGATCCAAATGAAATGTTGTCGGAGAGATTGACCTGCATGTGGAGATTGGTCCACATACATTCTTTATATCCTTTCATGTGCTCAAAATAGCCACAGGATACAACCTGCTCTTGGGGAGATCATGGATTCACATGGCTGGAGCCGTCCCTTCCACTCTTCATCAGAAACTCAAATACATCATTAACAACAGCCTAGTTACTGTCAATGCTGAGCCAAAATGTCCTGAATAAGGTGACATACCACTCATCAGCTTCAATTCAGAAGTTGAGCCGGTCAGTTTCCACGCCCTAGAGGTGAGCAAAACTCACTATCATCCTATTGGGGCGCCTCTGATACCCAATATTTCTTCCGAGGTAATGTCGGCAAGTCAAGAGATGATGTCGTTGTGTTATCAACCAGGTCAAGGGTTGGGCAAAGACCATCAGGGCATTAAGAACCCAATTCAAATTCCTAATCAAACCAAAATAGTCAGGCTAGGCTATTCTGCTAGCTCCAGTCACAGGAATCCTCATAAGCACAAACAGGTTCCTTCATCTTCAGCCACACGACGATTATCTCAACTTACAGATCCTGAGCCTATACGGTCTCTGGTAAAGGTGCCTGCCCATGTAATGACTATGTTGTTTCCTAAACCAATACCTGTCAAAGAAAAAGAGGTCTTGATTTCAGATCCCAAATTGGAAGAAAGGGAACGGAGATGTAAACAAGACATCTCTAGGCGGTTGTCAAACATACGCATCATTGTCCATACTGAGGGCATTAATAGAGACACCCCAGACGGTGATTGTCCAGATATCATGGTCATCATTCAGGAAAGGAGGACTATGACAGCCCCTTCATCACTGCTATCCAATAGGACTTCACCCTTGGCAATTGGAGCAGCATTCCATGGGTTTGGCGACAAGGGTAAAAAGGGTAGAAACTCCCTCTACCCTGTAGATAGCAATAATTGTTTACTTTTCTGTATAGAATTAGAAGTTGTTTTGTTATTACATGCTAACACTTTGTATGATTGAACAATTTTATATATTAAGTGAAAGCATTTTTGTTTTTAGGACTCTAAATTTAGATGTGCCTAAACTTGCTGATGAGGTGCCTATTCTCCACAAGGACTGTAACTTTAATGTAAAGTTGGACTCAGACTTGATGGAAATATAAGAGGACTATGAGATACCTCAGGAGATCAAAGAATGGGTCGAGGAAAAACCCAAATTAAATCTTGATCAAACCTCATCTTTCAACCTCAGAACCTTAGAAAACACCAAACTAATCCAGATTGGTATGGACCTTACTCTAAACCAAAGGAATAACATGTTTACACTTTTGACCCAATTCCAGGATGTGTTTGCATGGTCTCAGGAAGTCATGGTGGGTTTGTCCACTGACATTATTATTCATCGCCTCCCCATCAAAGAGGGATTCAAGCCAGTCAGGCAGAAGCTCAGGCGATTAAAACCTGAGTGGAGTTTAAAGGTTAAAGAAGAAATTGTGGAACAATTTCAAGCTGACATCATCATGGTGTCAACATACCATAAATATCTATCCAACATAGTCCCCGTGCCTAAACCAGGATGAAAGGTGCGAGTTTGCATGGATTACAGGGATCAGATTAAAGCTTGCCTTAAAGATAGCTTTCCCGTTCCATTTATCTACATCCTCATTGACAATACTGCTCAATACGACATGTACTCCTTTGCAGATTATTTTGTGGGGTACCATCAAATCATGGTTGCTGAAGAGGATCATGAGAAAACTGCATTAATCATGCCTTGTGGAACCTTTTTCTACAGACGGTTGTCATTTGGCCTCATCAATGCTGGAGCTACCTACTAGCGGGCCATAATGGCTCTTTTTCATGACTTAATGCATAAAGAGATAGAGATCTATGTGGTTGACATCATTGTCAAGTTTCGAAGGGAAGAAGACCACTTAGACCATCTCAAAAAGATCTTCAATAGGTTGCGTGAGTACAACTTGAAGTTGAATCTAGCCAAGTGCGCCTTTGGCATTAAATTAGGCAAGTTGTTAGGGTTCTTAGTCAGCCACAAAGGGATTGAGCTGGATCCCACCAAAATCCAGGCCCTCACGGAAATGCCCATTCCTCAGACAAAAAAGGAAATACGACGATTTTTGGGAAGGATCAACGTCATCAACCGATTCATCTCCCAACTCACAGCAACCTGTGAGCCTATCTTCAAGCTGTTTAGGAAGAACTCCTCCATGAGATGGAATGATGAGTGTCAGAAAGCCTTCCTTACCATCGAAGAGCATCTAGTCAAAGTTCTTATTTTGGTACCTCCCAGGGATGGTGTTCCCCTGTTCATGTACCTATCCATTAATGACAATGCCATGGGCTGCATGCTGGAACAGAAAGACGATAGAGGCCAAGAGCGAGCTATCTACTACCTCAACAAAAGATTCAGCAACAGTGAACACAAGTACACTATGATTGAGAAGACTTGTTATTCTTTAGCATGGGCTTCCATGAGGTTACAACATTACCTCCATGGTCACACAACCCATCTCCTATCCCGCGTGGATCCTCTCAAATACGTGTTCAGTAAACCCATGTTAAATTATCGTCTGTCTAGATGGCAGTTGATCCTACAACAATTTGACATCGTTTACGTGACGTAAAAGTCTATCAAAGGTCAAGGAATTGCGGATCAACTGGCCGCTGCTGTAACGCCATGAAAAATCGAACCTTTTGTAAATACTTTTAATAATGAATAAAATAATATTATTTATTAATATTACGTGTTGATGAGATGAATGTTGTTCTATAACCTAGAAAGATCAGAATGTCGTAGTATTTTGACTACGTGAGAGAATTAAAGTGTTTGAATTTCTCAGACTAAAATAAAAGCTTTCCGAGAAATTTTCTAAAAAACACTATTCATCGATTTCCATTTAGAAATTATTTTTGAACTTCCGAGAAATACGTAACGTTATAATATCAAGTTGACATGGATTATGTAATAATAATCTAAGTATGGAAAATGAAATATTTCACATGCAGACTTAATTAGAGAACGTTAGAAATATGAAGCGTTAAGAAGAAAATGTATTGATCGTATGATGCGTATGTATTGTGCGAGGTATTGAATACTAGTATAATACGAAGTATTATACAAGTATGTATGGAGAGTGGAATAACGTATATTACGAATTTATATACAAGCTATCATACGAGAATTATACATATAGTATAAATGATAAGGCTTTTAATTAAATGGAATGGACTTGTAGGATTATTGTCAAATTGGGAGTGTCCAATGAGAATTAAGATGCAAGCCCAAACTAATGTAATGCAAGCCCAACAAGGAATAAGCTAGGTTAATTAAGCAAGCCAATGTAATGACCCAATGGGTTAGCCCTAATCCATGGAGCAAACCAAGATGAATGTGGGTTAGACTTGGTATGAAAGAACTTTAAGTGGTGACGAAGTATAAGATAAGTCTTGTGGTGGCCAAGTAAAAGAAGTGATAAGCAAGTTTACTTAGGGCTAAAACAATAAATAGTAAGGAGGTTAGTTGAGGAGGTGGGAGGTTATAATGACCATACTACCCTAACTTTGCCAAGCCTATAAATAGAAAGCTCACAATTCATTTGTTGCTTGATTAATTTTCATCCAACATTAAACAACTTAAGTGTTAGGGAGAATAAGCCCTTTTAAGTCACAACTTTCCTTGTAAGATTTCCAAGAAGGAGAAAAGCTAGCCATCAAAGGTAATGATCTTATGATCTATTAGTCTTCTATTTCTACCATAATAAGTTGATAGAGAAGTGTGGCCTAATAAACTTGTATGCTAAAAACATGTAAGAAGTGATTAACGAATGGACTTAAGTCGAATAAGTGATAAATAAGCAACTTGAATCTAAATAAGTTGATTACTTATGATGAACTTGCATATGATTTTCATATGATGTTAGTATGTTTGTTATGATGTGAGAACATTGAGTAAAGGACTTAAGTCAATAATAAGTCATAAGAAATGGAAATTTTAGTTTATAAGTTGAATAAGTCATGAACTTATGAAGAATAAGTCAAAACTTACTTTGAAAATAAGTTGGTGTAATAAGTAGTTTAAAATGTTCATATGATGGTTAAAATCCATTTAGAATGATAATCAAATCGGTAGTAATGAGGTTTCGTCGGAATTCACACGATTGGACGATAATTGTTGAATTCGTGAAATTCTCGGAATGGAAGTCATATTTTGTGTTTAAACTCGAAAACGTTGGTTTTCGATGGAGGCAAGTCATATTTGGCATTATAGAGTTGCGGACTCAAAAATGACCGAATTCCGACTTAGAACAAAGAAATGAGCGTTAAATGTTCACGAACATTTATCGTTTTCGTTAAAATGAACTAATAGGTGAAATTTTAGCAAACAAAGTCAAATAGATAAAATTCTTAGATGAACGTGTAGAGTATGTAATTTATGCACCGTAGGCTCTTGAACGAGCCAATTCGGACTTATAACGAAGAAGTTATGCGTTCGGGAGTTTCGTAAAATTAAAAGACTGTCAAATTTTTCTGAGGCACAGAGTTGGCGCCGTGGGGCCAGCCCAAGGCCAAAAGGTGGTGCTGCAGCACCGACACAGTGTCTCAACCTACTAAAGTTTCACGCAACAGTGCAATATAAAGCACAAAGACTCACGCCGTAATGCCGAAGTCCTGGTCTTTACTACTCTCGCAGAGTGGCGCCCACAAATACGACTTAGAGAGGGAAGGGTGAAATAGGCCATACCAACCCTAGGGTTTGGACAGAAAAGATGGTTTGTAAGTTTAACATAGATAATAACTCTTTAGTAATGAACTAAAGCTTGATGAACATGGTTTAAGGTATTATTAAACCTTAATTATGTTAAAGGTAAGTAATCAGATATGAAGTAATGACAATGTAAGAACAACATAACAAGAAGCTGGAACAAATAGTAATAAATCTGAGTCATAATTAGATTGAGAAGAAGGGTAAGATACATTAGGAACCAAGCATGTTCATTCATGACCTAATGTGTTATGTGATGTTATCAATTACAGTAGAGACTTAAAGACTTAATCCGAGAACGTGTTATAACTGTAGCAGACACTAAAGGTAAGTATTCTAACCCTTGTTCCAGTTCAATCTGGACAAGCTTTGTAATTCATGTATCCTTACGCATAAAGTCTTGTATGATGAAGTAAAAGCCAATTCTTTCGGCTAGACTTATATTATGTTCGATCAAGCATGGTTAATGTTTACCAAGTTATATTGGTGTGGTTTTCAAATGAAGACTGAGTATGCTAAAATGTTTTGTCGTTTAACAATAGGCACGTGAGGTTGTCACAACTTAAACATATACACGTTTAAGGAATGTAGTGTTGATCAACATAGAGTACTATAGGCTGATCACCTAGACGTGCTCGTAAGTAATGTCGAATTTACAAACTTAGTGTCGGGATGTTCTTTTTAAAAGAACTTATGAAATGCTTAAGGTCTTGGACCGAAACTGATGTTTTACTGAATATTGTTGTTGTAAAACATTTTGAATGAAAAGAAGTGTTATTTTGAATTATCAATAGTACTTCGTATCTATTTTTTAGTTATTGAAGATATACGAGTTCTATGCTTACATCATGTTATTTATTAGAATTGTTGTACTTGCTGAGCTAATCATGCTCACTCTTGCTTGAACCATATGAACACAACTAAGATCGAACGGAACGAAGGCTCTGGCAAGGATAAGGGAAAGGCGAAGATGAACCCTTAGATTTCTTATGTAATAGTATAGATGAATGTTTGTAATATATTAAATATTATGACAAGAACGAATGTATTGGTTATAAAGAACATGGGGAAAAGTAATATTATTTTGAATATATAGAAGACATATTCGTTCTTTTGAGACTTTTTAATTGAATGTATGTGTGAATGGTAGTACCGTGTAGCACCATCTGTCGGGTTGGAAGATACCCGGATTTGGGGGTGTCACAGGTTGGTATCAGAGCATTAGGTTATAAAACTTAAGGGGGGATTAAAAACCTTAAGTCATAACCTTAAGAGAAGTAAAAGAAGTAAAAGAAGAAAATAACCTTATATAAATGCATTATGATTATGTTATGTGTTTTTATTATTCTACTGACGTGTACTAATCAACTTATTTATTTTGTGTAGATGTCAGGAGTAAATGGAATGCATGTAGATGGGAAGGCTGTTAGTGAAGAGTCTGTGAACCAGATAGAGGTCATACCGAACCCCATAGTGGCAGAGCTTGAGTTAATCATTATTGAGTCTGGAGACTCAGAGGATCCTGACCTCATGTCAGTATTCGATGGTATGATAGAGGAGGACGTGGAGATAGTATCCTTCAATCCAGTAGCTATAGCAGTAGAGATAGCTCCTTGGGAGTCTATGCTATCGTTATTCATGTCGGTATTGGATAGAAATATCCATTACTGTTAAGAGGTCAAGGAGCTGAAGGCAGAGCTCCTAGTTGTCATCAAGGACAAGACTGATGTGGAGTCTATATAGGAGCAGGAACACGATGAAAGGGTTTTGGTTAAGGACAAGGTCCATGAGCTGAAACATGAGGTCTTTGAGCTCAAGGAGGAGCTAAAGACCAAACTGCAGAAGATAGGGAGAATGTCCTATATTCATAGGAGTTCTCACACAAATTTCCAACAGCAGGTAGCTGGTTATCCTGTAGAGGTGGGGCAGAAGCGGCATACTATCAGCCATGATATCATTGCCGGTCTTGCCATGGCAGATTTTGATAATGCCTTAAAGCAGATGTAATCTAGTAGTAGCTAGAGTAGTTTTAAGTATGTAAATATTTTGTACTTAGTAGTGACGTAAAGCCCTCTTTTGTATAGCGGAGGGTAGTCTTTTGTAAATCCCAATTTTTGGAAAGTAATAGCGGGAAAGTAATGTAATCAACTTAGGCTGTGTAATGTAACTGATGTTGTATTATACTACAAAGAATGAATATAAGCCTTTTACGAAACACAATGAGCAATGAATGTTGGAGTTATTGTTTAATATCAAATAATAACTAATAAAGAAAGGAATAATAACGAAATGTGTTTATTGTATCAGGAAAATGCTGCCAAGAAGAGTACAACGTAATCAAGGAGCAAATGTGAATCAACCGGAGGGAGGTCCGGTTAACCCTATGCAGGAGTTTGTTAACCTTTTAACAGCTGCATTTAATAGAATAGGGGCTAATATCCCCGTAAATCCAGGAGTAGCATGAGCTACTACCTTTAAGGATTTTAGGAGCGTGGGTCCGCCGGATTTCAAAGGAACTACGGACCATATCGAAACCCAAATGTGGGTGAAGGAAATAGAGAAGGCATTTGTGATAAAAAAATGTCGACGAGGCCCAGAAGGTTACTTTTGCAACCTATATGGTGAAGGGAGAGGCTAACTTTTGGTGGGAAGCCAACCAGGCTAGGGCCGGGATAGATAATCTGACTTGGGATAGGTTCATGGAGATATTCTTCGCGAACTACTTTCCCATGAGCATGCAGGGAAGGATGGAAATGCAGTTTCACGAGTTGAAACAAGGGGACATGACGGTTCCCCAATACGCCGCCAAGTTTAATGAACTGGCGAGGTTCGCTCCACACCAGGTGGATACCGAGGTTAGGAAGGCGCGACGGTTTGAGCAAGGCATGAAACCCTAGCTCTATAACCATATTTCAGTGTTCCAAAGTACTTCATTTGGAACCATTTTAGATATGGCGATAATCGTTGAAGGTGGTAGTGAGGCTTTGAGTCAATACCACAAGGACAAGAAGAGCAAGGGGAAAATGGATGGGGGAGTAAAGGTCGAAGGAGCCAGCGGTAGTGGCGAGGGACAGAAGAGGAAGGTGTTTAGCTCTGGGAATACCGGAGTGAAGCAAGGAGACCCAAAGAGGAGGATGGAGGCCTCCAAGACCTGTGGGAAGACTCACTCAGGAGTCTGTCTCAAGGAGAAGGCCGTCTGTTACAACTGTGGACATGAAGGGCATATTTCGCCTAACTGTCCAAGTCTGAAAAATAATCACGGATGCTTTGTGTGTGGTTCAACTAACCACATTGCAAAGAACTGCCCGAAGAAGGGGATGGACGAGAACTGGGGCACTAGTAGCAGTAAGTTAGTTATTAGTGGTCCAGCACAGCCGGGTAGGCCGATGTGCCGTACCTTTAACATGACAGTCCAAGATGCAGTTGCATCAGGGGACGTCATCGCAAGTATTATTCTGATCAACGATATAAATGCTTACGTGTTGTTTGATTCGGGTGCTACTTATTCGTTTATAGCATGCGATTTTGCTAGACGATTAGGATTACTTCCCAAAAAGTTGCCTATACCTTTAAATATTAAGGTAGCAAACGAAGAAATAATTCCTGTTGAAGATGTTCATAGGAGTTGTTGCGTAGATATACGGGGTTGTAAATTATCGGTAGATTTGATATCGATAAAGTTAGGAGAATTCGATGTAATTCTCGGAATAGATTGGTTAGTTAACCATGGGGCAATTATAGATTGTCAAAAGAAATGTGTGAACATTAAAACGTTAAGACAACCTCAGGTAGTATTTTATGAGAACAGATCGTCGGGATGTTCGTATTGTCTAACCATGACACAAATTAGGAAATTATTGAGGAAGGGATGTGTAGGTTATCTGTGTCATGTTGTTGATATCTAGAGAGTGGTAGCAACCATGGAACAAATACCTATAGTGAGAGAATTCACCAATGTATTTCTGAGTGAACTGCCGGGTGTTCCGTCGGATAGGGAGACAGAGTTTGTAATAGACATCATGCCAGGAGCGGCACCAGTGTGACAACCCGAATTTTTATAAGTTATTAAAATAAAAATTTAATAATTAAAATTCTTTTTATGAGGAGTATATATTTTGAATTATGTTGATTGATTAAAGCATGCTGATTGAGTAAGGTCTCAATCTTTATACTTGTTATATGAACTATAGCATGTATGTTATATCTTGAGCATGTTATTATGTGCTATGTGATGCATGAAAACTTTTAGATTTTGCTGAGCTGTTGAGCTCAACCTTGCAAATAACCACTTTTACAGGTTCAAGATTCAAGGTAAAGTTATGTGTTACTTGAAAGACATGAATCAGATGTGATACTTGAAGATTTATACACTTTGGTTGTGTTATTATTATTTAAACCATGTTTAAGGTTCCGAATAATGTATTGATGTTGAATTATAATATCGTTTTGTGATGTAAACTATTGTTGTATTAAAATGATTCTAAAATATTTAGATTTAAAGGTTGAAGGTTTTGGGAATGAGGATAGTTTATAATAAATTTTTTTAATTATTTCGCAAATTTCAATGGTTGTATTATCGTTTAAGGATGTAAAATTAGAGGTTGAATGTATTATTAATGACCGAAGTTGAGAAATAAATTGTATGAATTTTGGGGTCGTTATAGTTGGTATCAAAGCTGATAGATTAGAAACCTTAGGTAATAGTACCTTATGCTATAACCTTAGAGAAGAGAGGTGAAGATAATGAACGAATAAGCTCAAATAGAGTTTGAACAATAAGAAGTAATTTAAGAAATTTACAAAGAAGGGATTAAAACACGTGTAAGAGGATTCAAAGAAGAATCTCGCAGAGATATAAGGAATATGAATGTGGGGTTACCCAACTCCAATAATAAGGATGTAAGGTGATAATAATAGAGAATGTCTATACAAAGAGAATGATAAAGAAGTTAAGAATAAAAAGTTATATCTAAGTATGGTATAATTGTACTCTTTAATAGTTGATGAATGGTATCTGGGCTAAACGATTCCTTCATAGAGCGGATGTAACGACCCCAAAATAGGTCCATTCCATCCAACCCATTCTGAGTCGCCAAATACATGGTACAGAAAAACAACTACAACTTTATTACAACAATTGTCGTGTAAAATACAACAACACATATCTTTGTGAGTTTGGATACAAATATATACCAACTCAGAGCATCGTTATAATGACACCTTACATAAAGGTATAGTCAAAAACTATTTTAGAAATTAGAATCTTTGGGAAGTGCTCAAGGAAACCTTCGTACATGGGAGGCCATGCTTTGAGGTTATGGTAGATATCATATGGCCACAGAATTATCCTTGGTTGACCCAATAGACCCCAAAGAAAAATGAGAAGATTACTATCGTATTTTTCCCAATGGTGAGTCTTCTCTTGACATATCATTATCTCCACCGTCTCTAATTGGGTATTATACTCCAAACAAACACCAAGATTATATAGGTAGTGCTTGTAAATATACTCAGCAAGTGGATGAGCACAACCATGTCTTATGATAACACGAGTTTGTATGTCATTAGACATCTTGTATGATAGTGACAAAACACCCTTCCAAAGTTGGGTTCGCCTCACCCTATTTAATTCACCAAAATTAACTATTAAATGATGTATAAAATACAACACACTAAAGCCCTCAATAAAATTATTTTCATACTCTTTAGGGAGAACCTCAACAACTATAGACCACCGTTCTATTCCCTTGTTATCCCCGCTCAACCCAGCTACACTTTTATTACCTGAAAGGAATTGTGAAACAAAAGGGTGAGCACAACTAGCTCAGTAAAGAATATTATGACTAAAGATAAATAAATTATCAATAGTGTTCATCAGTAATGAATCAGAGATTTAGAACATATGGTAGATGATAAAACTTTTCAACCATAGTTGCAGCGGAACGAGCAATCCATTAAAAGAGTCAAATAGACTATAAAGTCTATTGTCTTCTCCACGTTAAAAATCCACCAGCAATATTTTATCCCTGTAACATCAATCAACAGTTCCTTTCCACAATTATATGAATAACTCATAGTCAAAATTGTAATTCTAAATTCCTCTTCGCATCCAAGACGAAGATAATTTTCATCACCGTCTTTACCAAAACATCAAATATCATGGTTATACCAAATCACGCCTCTGCTCATAATCATACTAATAAATTCATCTTTGCACCACGGGCCAAAGATATTCATCAACAGCTCATCTTTACACTACAAAGCAAAGATATTCAACAACAAGTCATCTTTGCATTACGAGCCAAAGATATTCATCAATAATTCATCTTTTTGCACTACAAAGCTAAGATATTCATTAACAAGCCATCTTTGCACTACGAGCCAAAGACATTAATATCTCAAAGAAATATATAATCATTTCAGAATTTATATAAACAATAATTATAACCATGTTGATCAATTCACCTTTGCACCAAAGTTAAAGATATTCAATTGTAAATTCAATGGTCATGATCATACCAGTTAACAATTCAACTTTGCACTACTGGCCAAAGAGAACCCATAGTCACGATCATACCAATAATCTACCCATCTTTACACTCAAGTGAAAGAGAAATTCAACATCAGGGTTATAAAAATGTTATATATGATAATAAAAACAATATGATCAACAACTGCATTTATTTTCAAGAGCAACAATCATAAATCAACGATAATTTGGTCAGAAAAAGAAACCAATTTTTTTTTTCGTGAATAGTACCCGTGAATAGTAACTCGTGAATAGTAACTCGTGAATAGTAACTCATGAATAGTAACTCGTGAATAGTACTCCGTATTCGTACATAGTACCGTATACGTAAATAATGTCATATACGTAAATAATGCCACATACATAAATAGTGCCGTATACGTGAATAGTACCGTATACATGAATAGTACCATTTACGTGAATAGTAACTCCGACACCAAAAGATAGAAATTCCACAAAAAAAACATTTTCACGCTTCATGAATAGTACTTGTGAATAGTAACTTGTGAATAGTAACTCATGAATAGTAACTCGTGAATAGTAACTCATGAATAGTAACCCCGACATGAAAAAGTTCCAAATTTGATAAAAACTTCAGATCAACATTTCAAAGATAATGATATCAAGAAATAATATCATTACGAAAAAAATAATATCCCTTACTATCCCTTACCTCAAAGAATCAGTACTTCGAAAGGAAAAGTCGGAAGTGATGCTGAATGAAACTTGTACTAAACAGCAACTCACCAAGTATCTAAATACTCACAAAATACACTCGATAATCTAGAGAGAAAAAGAGAGAAAACTTATGAATTCTGGTGTGATTTTCAATTCTAACTTAGCCCTCTATTTATAGGAAAATGTTAGCACGTCAAGGCAGACTTGACTCGCTACCGATGATGGCTTTTACTTACACTATTACACCCACCAAAAATCAGCCATCTTCCCCAACAATCAAAAGTGGGGCCCACCCATTTCTAGAATTTTCCACCAAAATCATTTATAAACCTAATTTTCGAATCATTCACCTCTTAAAATTCATAATAAATTATACGCTCATTTTTAACGGTTCAAAATTTGTGGACATATACTCAACTTATATATGTATAACATATCCAAAAATTACAACGATCCAACGGTTGGATCAAAATTTATAACTCACGCAATATAGTCAAGAACACTGATTTTTTTCGGACTATTAGTCCTTCGACGAGCCATTCAAAATTTCACCACGAAATAACTACAAAGAATTTTTGGGTGATTCAAATTTCTACAGTTAGCTTACTTCTAGGGCTTTCTTTTGATATATGGCTCATCTCTTAACTCATTATACACAAAGAGTTATGGATTTTACAAAATCAAGTAATAAACTAATTTTTTCTGAAAATCCCATATTTTGTTCTCCATTTCGACAAATACTGATAAAACACCTCATCATTAATTCCTTCACTTATAAATACATAAATAAATCCATCATTTATATCCACATCAAATAAATATTTTCTTATCATATAAATCAATAATTAATTATTTCCAAATAATATTACAGAATCACAATTATGACAACCAGGCAGTTCCCAGGAAAGAGGGGGCTTTCCAATAAGGATTTCTCCTTCTTCGGCCAAGTAATTTAGGTGACCAAACCTCTCATCGATGTAACTTTCTAGACATTGCCAATAATGTTATCTAATAATATTATTCAAATAATATGAATTATTGATCTGATAATGGAGATACTGTGCAGTGACAATTATTGAACAACAATAATATAAAATATCAACACATCAATTATTGAATTAATAAAATAAAATATTGAACAGTAATTACCGTAATAATTATTGAGTAGTGCCTTCTTATGTAAGGATCAATAATTCAAAAATACCGTAAAACCGGTGCTCTTTATGCAAACACGCATATTATTGTATTTTAACCATCGAATATTCCAACAAAGTGTTAATTCAGTAATGATTACGCCGTTATTTATAAAAACTTAATTTTGTCGCTTTCTTCATCCGACGCTTATTCTCATTATGGGGCCCACAAATAGTATTTACCGGCCGCATTTAATATTCCCTACGTAAAGAATATTCCACGACCAAACGAATATTCCCGACAACAATGAATATTTTATAACCACTTGTGTATTTTGAAAAAAATTCATATATCACCCTTAACTTTAACTTTTATCAATTTAACCATTTACCGAATAGTAATTATAAGAAAATTTGAATACTTTTATTTCATAAAATTCGAGGTCTTACAATCTCCCTCCTTATGAAATTTCGTCCCCTAAATTTACATACCGGTATTTCAAAGAGTTGAGAATACCTTGCTTCCATTTCAGATTTCATCTTTCCTGTCATCATGATTTCTCCATTGCTCATCTCCTGTATTTTAGATATCATTCTAGAATACAACTTCAAAACAAGGGTTAATTGAACAAATTAACATATCACATAATATCCCGATATTATGACTGACCAACAATTAAGCTTAGGTAGGACACACTAGCCAAGGATTTACTCATCTCTCCCCTCCTAGTTCTATTCCCCGATCTCCGTCAGAGATCATATCCCTAAGCTCTGATACCAAATGTAATGACCCCAAAATAGGTCCATTCCATCCAACCCATTCTAAGTCGCCAAATACATGGTACAGAAAAATAACTACAACTTTATTACAACAATTGTCGTGCAAAATACAACAACACATATCTTTGTGAGTTTGGATACAAATATATACCAATCAGAGTATGTACGTTACAATGACACCTTACATAAAGGTATAGTCAAAAAGCTGTTTTAGAAATTAGAATCTTTGGGAAGTGCTCAAGGAAACCTTCGTATACATGGGAGGCCATGCTTTGAGGTTATGGTAGATATCATATGGCCACGTAATTATCCTTGGTTGAATTAATAGACCCCAAAGAAAAACGAGAAGATTACTATCGTATTCTTCCCAATGGTGAGTCTTCTCTTGACATATCATTTTCTCCACCGCCTCTAATTGGGTATTATACTCCAAACAAACACCAAGATTATATAGGTAGTGCTTGTAAATATACTCAAGAAGTGGATGAGCACAACCATGTCTTATGATAACACGAGTTTGTATGTCATTAGACATCTTGTATGATAGTGACAAAACACCCTTCCAAAGTTGGGTTCGCCTCACCCTATTTAATTCACCAAAATAACTATTAAATGATGTATAAAATACAACACACTAAAGCCCTCAATAAAATTATTTTCATACTCTTTAGGGAGAACCTCAACAACTATAGACCACCGCTTCTATTCCCTTGTTATCCCCGCCAACCCAAATTTACACACTTTTATTACGAAAGGAATTGTGAAACAAAAGGGTGAGCACAACTAGCTCGAAGAAAGAATATTATGACTAAAGATAAATAAATTATCAATAGTCTTCATCAGTAATGAATCAGAGATTTAGAACATATGGTAGATGATAAAACTTTTCAACCATAGTTGCAGCGGAACGAGCAATCCATTAAAAGAGTCAAATAGACTATAAAGTCTATTGTCTTCTCCACGTTAAAAGTCCACCAACGAATATTTTATCCCTGTAACATCAATCAACAGTTCCTTTCCACAATTATATGAATAACTCATAATCATAATTGTAATTCTAAATTCCTCTTCGCATCCAAGACGAAGATAATTTTCATCACCTGTCTTTACCTGAAACATCAAATATCATGGTTATACCAATTCACGGTTCTGCTCATAATCATACTAATAAATTCATCTTTGCACCACGGGCCAAAGATATTCATCAACAGCTCATCTTTACACTACAAAGCAAAGATATTCAACAACAAGTCATCTTTGCATTACGAGCCAAAGATATTCATCAATAATTCATCTTTTACACTACAAAGCTAAGATATTCATTAACAAGCCATCTTTGCACTCACGAGCCAAAGACATTAATATCTCAAAGAAATATATAATCATTTCGAATTTATATAAACAATAATTATAACCATGTTGATCAATTCACCTTTGCACCAAAGTTAAAGTTATTCAATTGTAAATTCAATGGTCATGATCATACCGCTTAACAATTCAACTTTGCACCATCGGCCAAAGAGAACCCATAGTCACGATCATACCAATAATCTACCCATCTTTACACTCAAGTGAAAGAGAAATTCAACATCGTGGTTATAAAATGTTATATATGATAATAAAAACAATATGATCAACAACCGCATTTATTTTCAAGAGCAACAATCATAAATCAACGATAATTTGGTCGTAAAAAGAAACCAATTTTTTTTCGTGAATAGTACCAGTGAATAGTAACTTCGTGAATAGTAACTCGTGAATAGTAACTCGCTGAATAGTAACTCGTGAATAGTACTTCGTGATTCGCACATACAGTAAATATAATCGTAAATAATGTCATATACGTAAATAATGCCACATACATAAATAGTGCCGTTATCGTGAATAATACCGTATACATGAATAGTACCATTTACGTGAATAGTAACTCAGACACCAAAAGATAGAAATTCCACAAAAAAAAACATTTTCACGCTTCATGAATAGTACTTGTGAATAGTAACTTGTGAATAGTAACTCATGAATAGTAATTAAATGAATAGTAACTCATGAATAGTAACCCGACATGAAAAAGTTCCAAATTTGATAAAACTTCAGATCAACATTTCAAAGATAATGATATCAAGAAATAATATCATTACTGAAAAAATAATATCCCTTACTATCCCTTACCTCAAAGAATCAATTATTTCTAAGGAAAGGTCTCAAGTGATGTTGAATGAAACTTGTCTTTGAATAAACAAACTCACCAAGTATCTAAATACTCACAAAATACACTCGATAATCTAGAGAAAAAAGAGAAAACTTATGAATTACGGTGTGATTTTCAATTCTAACTTAGCCCTCTATTTATAGGAAAATGTTAGCAAAGCAGACTTGACTTGCTTTACCGATGGCTTTACTCACTATTATTACACCCACCAAAAATTAGCCATCTTCCCCAACAACCAAAAGTGGGGCCCACTCATTTCTAGAATTTTCCACCAAAATCATTTATAAACCTAATTTTGAATCATTCACCTCTTAAAATTCATAATAAATTATACGCTCATTTTTAACGGTTCAAAATTTGTGGACATATACTCAACTTATATATGTATAACATATCCAAAATTTACAATGATCCAACTAGTCGGATCAAAATTTATAACTCACGCATAATATAGTCAAGAACAACGATTTTTTTTTGGACTATTAGTCCTTCGCACCAGATTTCATTCAAAATTTCACCACGTAATATCTACAAAGAATTTTTGGGTGATTCAAATTTCTACAGTTAGCTTACTTCTAGGGCTTTCTTTTGATATATGGCTCATCTCTTAACTCATTATACACAAAGAGTTATGGATTTTACAAAATCAAGTAATAAACTAATTTTTCCGAAAATCCCATATTTTGTTCTCCATTTCGACAAATAATCTTGATAAAACACCTCATCATTAATTCCTTCACTTATAAATACATAAATAAATCCATCATTTATATCCACATCAAATAAATATTTTCTTATCATATAAATCAATAATTAATTATTTCCAAATAATATTACAGAATCACAATTATGACAACCAGGCAGTTCCCAGGAAAGAGGGGGCTTTCCAATAAGGATTTCTCCTTACTGGCGCGCAATTAGGTGACCAAACCTCTCATTGACAGAACTTTCTAGACATTGCCAATAATGTTATCTAATAATATTATTCAAATAATATGAATTATTGATCTGATAATGGAGATACTCTGCAGTGACAATTATTGAACAACAATAATATAAAATATCAACGCATCAATTATTGAATTAATAAAATAAAATATTGAGCAATAATTACCGTAATAATTATTGAGTAGTGCCTTCTTATGTAAGGATCAATAATTCAAAATATCATGTAAAACCGTATATCTCTTTGTGCAAACACGCATATTACTGTATTTTAACCATCGGGTATTCCAACAGTGTTAACGGTAACGATTACGTCGTTATTTATAAAAACTTAATTTTGTCATTTTCTTCACTCGACAGTTATTCTGTTATGGGGCCCACAAATAGCTGCGCCGTCGTACGAATATTCCCCGACAGAAAGAATATTCCATGACCAAATGAATATTCCCCGACAATAATGAATATTTTATAACCACTTGTGTATTTTGAAAAAAATTCATATATCACCCTTAACTTTAACTTTTATCAATTTAACGATTTACTGAATAGTAATTATAAGAAAAATTGAATACTTTTATTTCATAAAATTCGGGGTCTTACAGCGGAGGTATATACGAACTAGTAACTCGGAACCTAGTTTGTTGGTTGTTTGTGGGAAATCACTCAGCGTACCATATTGAAACTATTAGACACTCAATGTGTACCATGTATAGAAAATGGATACGTATGATGAAAATGTGGAACTCAAATGAATTGTTGAGCAATGTAAATGAAGTTAGAAATTCTTAAAGGAAGAATTGTTATATAAACAAGAAATTTAAAGAAGAATCTTGAAGAGATATAAAGATAAGAAATAGGAGTTACCCTAACTCCAATAGCCAAGATAACGAATAATGATGAATAGGCAAAGCCTGTAAGATTAAAAGAATAAATGGAATCGTAAATGATGAAAAAGGAAAGAAAGATGATCGTAAAACAAAGCAATCACGAGTTAAGAAAAGAATTTTAAGGGAGATGATTATAAAATAAGATCACGACGTGATCTGTTTAAGTTATAAAAGAAAGATGGTTTATAATGTTTGAATAATTATAGCTTGATGCTATAAAGATAATGTACTATGAAATAGCATGAGGTAAACTCGCGAGGAGTTATAAATGATGAGTTTCAAAAAATTCGTATTGAGTAAGTTAAGGGCAAGTTAAGAGTAAGGTAATGTTAGGTGGGATTTCAATTGAGGACTCATGTGATTGCTAAGTTGTACAAACCTTTGTACGGGCGAGGGTTTTGTGCTTGCACTCAGTTTATCCCATTGATAATCATTGGAATGTTGGTGTCGCGCTGTCAATGTATATGTGGTGAAAAGGTGATTCTTTTCTCATGTGTATATTTGATAGTTAGAAACTATTAAGGTTAGTTATATATTACTAGGATTAGGTGTAGTTCTTAAAACTAATGCATATGGTAAGTTTGTAACTCATAATAATATGGTATGTTTTGAACCCCTCAGCGAATGGATGCCTATAGTCTAACTAGGATAAGTTCTTAAACTCATATTATTGTGGCAAGTTCCTGAACTTCTAATGTGCGATAAGTTTGATGAACTATACTGGGGGTATAGGAAGATTGTAAGTTAAAATACAAGAATATTTAATATAAGAGCATTAGTGGTGCTAGAAATAAAAAGAATTGGTTAAGTAATGGAGTAAAGATTGAAGTTGATGGATACCTGGATATTCTAAATCTACTAGCTATGCTAGACTTTCAAAATTTATTGACTTCGTGCTGATGTTTGTACTTCTATTTTCTTGAAAAACATTGGATCAAATGATGAAACCATTGAGTTTTAAAAACAATACCGTTATTCGTATGTCTATGCTAATTGCTTCGGCTAGACAAAAATGATTTGAAATATATCAAAATGTATTTTTTTATCATCAATGCATCATGGAACGTGGTGCAGAGATGATAAAAATGATGGAGTCATCAATGCAGTATTACATAGTGTTGGATGTGATCTAAGGATCGTCAGCCCACTATGGTATGATGTAGTATGATAAAATCACCAAATGATGGAATCCTCAAACGGACTATAAATACAGTGCGGTATCATGACGTCATAAAAAGATTTTTAGATTTCTTTAAGATATGAGAATATATATATATATGTATGTATATGTATATTTCGATTAATGTCCGAATTGTTGTAAAAGTCTATGCTATTTGATTCAGCTAGACGAATATTGAAAGATGTTCATGAAATTCAAGCGTTTCTTGAGAAGTTACGCCAAACCAAATTATTTTGGTGTGGATTCAGATGTTGAAAAGCTGAGATGAACAACCCTTTTATAGGGGATTACGCGGAAGAATTTAGATGTTTGTGCACAATACATGGTTCGAAGGGCTGATCACTCTAAGTATGGGAGTCTCTACAGTCTAATGACTGTTAAGGTTTAAGTTGAAAGAGTACTTATAACCGTGGGTAGAGTGCAGAATACATCGTACGAAGGGCTTAACACCCTAAGTACGGGAGTCCCTATTGTCTAATGATTGTTAAGGTTTAAGTTGAAAGAGTACTTATAACCGTGGACATAGTTCAAGATCTTATGACCCCTCAACACAATTTGGAATCTTTTAAATTCCTGAGTTATTCATAATGCTTCCCAATTATTGAGCAATTGTGGAAGATTCTTGTTATTCTAAAAGGCGAATGTGGTAAGGATGATATTTCTTTGAAAGAAGTAAGTCGTAGAATGCAACACAGAATAATGAATATATTGAATAAGTGAGAAAAGAAATTTTGAAGTGAGAAAGAGATGAGTTATCAAAGAATAATGTAAAACTTTTATTAGAAAAGTTAATAATTATAGAAAGATCTTTGTGAAAAGAAAGTGGTTATAGAACTCAATGACTGAATAAAGTATTAACGTACAATCTATTTTGATAGATTTAATGAATAAAGATTAATAGATAAAATTTCGAGGATGAAATTCTTAAAAGAAATGGTGAATGTAATATCTCGAGTAAATTTTGAAAAGAGATTTGGTGAAAACCGAGTACGGGAGGTTTCTGTGATTTCGAGGACGGAATCCTTATAAGGAGGGAAGGATGTGACAACCCGAATTTTTATAAGTTATTAAAATAAGAATTTAATAATTAAAATTCTTTGTATGAGGTGTTTATATTTTGAATTATGTTGATTGATTAAAGCATGCTGATTGAGTAAGGACTCAATCTTTATACTTGTTATATGAACTGTAGCATGTATGTTATATCTTGAGCATGTTATTATGTGCTATCTGATGCATGAAAACTGTTAGATTTTGCTGAACTGTCGAGCTCAACCTTATAAATAACCACTTTTGCAGGTTCAAGATTCAAGGTAAAGTTATGTGTTACTTGAAAGACATGAATCAGATGTGATACTTGAAGATTTATACACTTTGGTTGTGTTATTATTATTTAAACCATGTTTAAGATTCTGAATAATGTATTAATGTTGAATTGTAATATCGTCTTGCGATGTAAACTATTGTAGTATTAAAATGATTCTAAAATATTTAGATGTAAAGGTTGTAGGTTTTGGGAGCGAGGATAGTTTGTAATAGAAAATTTTAATTATTCTACAAATTTCAATGGTTGTATTATCGTTTAAGGATGTAAAATTCGAGGTTGAATGTATTATTAACGACCGAAGTCGAGAAATAAATTTTATGAATTTTGGGGTCGTTACAACCAGTTTCTAGGGCACCGTATCGTATGGCGCCGATAGAGATGAAGGAGTTGATGGTGCAGTTACAAGAACTATTGGACCAGAAATATATTCAACCGAGTGTTTTGTCGTGGGGAGCACTGGTACTGTTTGTCAAGAAGAAGGACGGATCATTAAGACTTTGTATAGACTACCGAGAGTTGAACAAGTTGACGATAAATAATAAATACCCATTGCCCAAGATCGATGATCTTTTTGATTAGTTGAAAGGGGCTAAGTATTTTTCTAAAATAGATTTAAGAACGGGGTATCACCAGTTGAAGGTTAGGAAGGAGGATGTACCAAAGACATCATTCAGGACTCGTTATGGTCATTACGAGTTTCTGGTGATGTCATTTGGGTTGACAAATGAACCAACTGCATTTGTGGATATGATGAACATAGTGTTCAAACAATATTTGGATAAGTTCATTGTGGTGTTTATCGATGATATTCTAGTTTATTCTAAGACGCCAGAAGATCATGTTGAACACATAAGATTAGTGTTGGAGACACTAAGGAAGGAGAAGTTGTATGCGAAATTCACTAAGTGTGAATTTTGGTTAGAGAAGGTACAATTTTTAGGTCATGTCATTGACCATGAGGGGATTTCAGTAGATCCAGCGAAGATGGAAGCCGTGATGAATTGGGAACAACCGAAAATGCCGACTGAGGTGCGGAGTTTCCTAAGGTTAGCGGGTTACTATCGAAGATTTATCTAGGATTTTTCAAAGATAGCTACTTTGTTGACTAATTTGACATGAAAGACGGTGAAATACTTATGGACAGATAAATACGAGGACAATTTCTAGGAATTGAAGAAGAGGTTGAGTGAAGCACCTGTTTTGTCATTTCCTGATGACATAGGAAATTTCGTAGTTTATAGCGATGCTTCACATAGAGGACTTAGTTGCGTGCTCATGCAACATGGCAAGGTCATTGCGTATGCATCTAGGCAGTTGAAGGATTATGAGAAAGTTTACCCTACTCATGATCTGGAACTGGCCGCATTAGTTTTTGTTCTAAAGATATTGAGGCATTATCTTTATGGAGAAAAATGTGAGATATACACGGACCACAAGAGTCTAAAATATATATTCACACTTAAGGAGTTGAATATGAGGCAGAGGAGATGGCTGGAGTTGATAAAGGATTACGACTGTGAAATCCTATATCACCCTGGAAAATCTAATGTAGTTGTCGACGCCTTAAGTAGGAAGGGTTGGGAGAAGTTGTCTTTGTTAACTGCTCAAACTGAGTTAATAACAGAGATGGCTAGGATGGAATTGGAAGTGAAGCTGCCGAGTGAAGCAGGACAAATACTATTTGCGACGGAGATGCAATCTACCATCGTAGAGAGAGTTAAGGAGGTGCAACTTAAAACTAATGAGTGTGACCGGGTAAAGGAGCGGCTAGCCAATGAAAAAGATATTAGGTACAGTCTTGATAATGAGGGATTATTAAGATTTGAAGGAAGAATTTGGGTTTTGAATGAGACAAAATTAAAGGAGCATCTATTACAAGAGGCTCATAGTTCAAGGTTTTCGATTCATCCTTGTAGTACTAAGATGTATCAAGACCTCTGATAGAGTTTTTGGTCACCGAACATGAAGAGAGAAATAATAGAATACGTGAGTAGGTGCTTGACTTGCCAGAAAGTTAAGGCCGAACATCAACGACCAAGTGGCTTGTTACAGTCATTGGAAATTCTGGAGTGGAAGTGGGAGAATATCACGATGGATTTTGTTGTGGGACTTCCGACTACAACTAAGGGGTATGATGTAATTTGGGTAATAGTTGATCGATTGACGAAGTCGGCTCACTTTAAGCCAATTAGGGTTAAATATAACTTAGATCAGTTAACTAGACTCTATATCAAGGAAATAATTTCCAGACATGGAGCCCCAATATCGATTGTGTCAGATCGTGATCCACAATTCACATCAAACTTTTGGAGAAGTCTACAAGAGCGATTGGGGAACACAAATGAAGTTTATACTACGTATCATCCACAAACTGATGGACAGAGCGAGAGAACAATTCAGACGTTAGAAGATATGCTAAGATCTTGCGTCATAGATTTCAAGGGTAGTTGGGATGATCATCTACCATTAGTGAAGTTCGCGTATAATAATAGTTATCATACAAGCATAGGTATGCCGCCTTACAAAGCTTTGTATGGGAGGAAATGCAGAACCCCACTGTATTGGGATGAAGTAGGAGAACGCTGAATGATAGGACTAGAATTGGTGCAGCAAATAGCGGACATTGTCAAGATGATACAAATGCGTCTTTTAGCAGATCAAGACAGGTAGAAGAAGTTTACAGATTCGCGTAGAGAGGATAGAGAATTTGAAGTAGGTTCGTACGTATTTCTAAAGGTATCTCTCTGGAAAGAAAAGATATATTTTGGAAAGAAGGGAAAGTTAAGTCCGAGGTTAATAGGACCTTTTGAGGTATTAAAACGGGTGGGTGAGGTAGCTTACATGATAGCATTACCTCCAGAACTAGAACGAATACATAATGTGTTTCATGTATCCGTGTTACGTCCTTATAAGCCAGATTATAAACACGTGATAGAATATGAGCATATTCATATCGAGAAGGACTTACGTATGAAGAAATGCCAATTCAAATTGTCGATAGGAAAGAACAAGTTCTGCGGAATAAAGTTATACCTTCCGTGAAGGTGATATGGAAGAATCACGATGCAGAAGAAGCAACGTGGGAATTTGAAGAAAAGATGAAAAAGAATTATCCTCATTTGTTTGTGTAATTTTTTTATATAGCGAGATTTTGGGGACAGAATCCTTATAAGGGGGAGAGAGTGTAACGCCCCAAAAAATCGAACCTTTTGTAAATACATTTAATAATGAATAAAATAATATTATTTATTATTATTACGTGTTAATGAGATGAATGTCGTTCTATAACCTAGAAACGTCGGAACGTCGTAGTATTTTGACTACGTGAGAGAATTAAAGTGTTTGAATTTCTAAGACGAAAATAAAAGCTTTCCGAGAAAATTTCTGAAAAATACTATTCATCGATTTCCACTCTGAAATTATTTTTGAACATCCGAGAAATACGTAACGTTATAATATCAAGTTGAGATGGATTATGTAATAATAATCTAAGTATGGAAAATGCAATATTTCGCATACGGACTTAATTAGAGAACGTTAGAAATATGAAGCGTTAAGAAGAAAATGTATTGATCGTATGATGCGTATGCATTGTGCGAGGTATTGAATACTAGTATAATACGAAGTATTATTGAAGTATGTATGGAGAGTGGAATAACGTATATTAAGAATTTATATACAAGCTATCATACAAGAATTATACGTATAGTATAAATGATAAAGCTTTTAATTAATGGAATGGACTTGTAGTATTATGGTCAAATTGGGAGAGTCCAGTGAGAATTAAGATGCAAGCCCAAACTAATGTAATGCAAGCCCAACAAGGAATAAGCTAGGTTAATTAAGAAAGCCAATGTAATGACCCAATGGGTTAGCCATGATCCATGGAGCAAACTAAGATGAATGTGGATTAGACTTGGTAAACAAGAACTTTAAGTGGTGACCAAGTATAAGATAAGTCTTGTGATGGCCAAGTAAAAGAAGTGATAAGCAAGTTTACTTAGGGCTAAAGCAATGAATAGTAAGGAGGTTAGTTGAGAAGGTGGGAGGTTATAATGACCATACTACCCTAACTTTGCCAAGCCTATAAATAGAAAGCTCACAATTCATTTGTTACTTGATTAATTTTCATCCAACATTAAACAACTTAAGTGTTAGGAAGAATAAGCCTTTTTAAGTCACAACTTTCCTTGTAAGATTTCCAAGAAGTAGAAAAGCTAGTCATTAAAGGTAATAATCTTATGATCTATTAGTCTTCTATCTCTACCGTAATAAGTTGATAGAGAAGTGTGGCCTAATAAACTTGTATGCTAAAAACATGTAAGAAGTGATTAATTAATGGACTTAAGCCGAATAAGTTATGAATAAGCAACTTGAATCAAAATAAGTTGATAACTTATGATGAACTTGTCATATGATTGTCATATGTTTGTTATGATGTGAGAACATTGAGTAAATGACTTAAGTCAATAATAAGTCATAAGAAATGGAAATTTTGGTTTATAAGTTGAATAAGTCTTGAACTTATGAAGAATAAGTCAAAACTTACTTTGAAAATAAGTTGGTGTAATAAGTAGTTTAAAATGTTCATATGATGGTTAAAATCCATTTAGAATGATAATCAAATCGTTAGTAATGAGGTTTTGCCGGAATTCACACGATTGGACGATAATCGTCCAATTCGTGAAATTCTCGGAATGGAAGTCATATTTTGTCTTTGAACTCGAAAACTTTAGTTTGCGATGGAGGCAAGTCATATTTAGCATTATAGAGTTGCGAACTCGAAAATGACCGGATTCTGACTTAGAACGAAGAAACGAGTGTTGAACGTTCATAAACGTTTATCGTTTTCGTTAAAATGAACTAATAGGTGAAATTTTAGCAAACATAGTCAAATAGATAAAATTCTTACATGAAAATTCAGAGTATGTAATTTGTGAACCGTAGGCTCTTGAACGAAGAAGTTATGCGTCCGGGAGTATTGTAAAATTAAAAGACTGTCAAATTTTTATGAGGCACAGAATTGGCGCCGCGGCGCTAACCAAAGGCCAAAAGGTGGCGTTGCAGCACCGACACAATGTCTCAGCCTACTGAAGTTCGTGTCTCAGTTATTGATTCTTACGTAAGAAGGCACTACTCAATAATTGTTACAGTAATTACTGTTCACTATTTTATTTTATTGATTCAATAATTGCTGCGTTGATATTTTATATTATTGTTGTTTCAATAATTGTCATTACACAAGTATTTTCCTTTATCGAATCAATAATTCATATTATTTGAATAATATTATTAGATGGCATTATTGGTAATATCTAGAAAGTTCTGTCTAAAGAGAGGTTTGGTCATCTAATTGCGCGCCAGTAAGGAAAAATCCTTATTAGAAAGCCCCCTCTTTCCTGGGAACGGCCTGGTTATTAGTATTGTGATTCTGTAATATTATTTATGAATAATTAATTATTGATTATTATGATAAGAAAAATATTCATTTTATGTGGATATAGATGGAGAAAATTTTTAATGTGACAATTGTTGAAAATTGATATTTTAACTTTTTCGATAAATAATTCATTTAAATATATTATTATATTTTAATAATATAATAATGGTGATATTTTACAATGAATGTGGCATATATGAATAAATGAGGAGGAAGAGTATTTTTGTAACTAAAAATATTTAAAACATGTTTTTCATGTTTGTGGACCACATTTCTTGACTGAAATTTGATTATAGCCTATAAAATCGTCTGTATGTGGGTTTCGGTCAATTTCTGTTTGGAATTTGGAAAAACTTAAAACTTCAAAGTTGTAGAGAATTGAACTTCATATGGAATGGACATAGGATTCGAATTTTTTTGATAAAAGGGCTATTTATTATGAATTATTAAAGTTCCGAAATAAATGATTTTTGGAGTTTTAAATGATTTTAATATGAAAAATGTTTTTGTGACTTTTGGTGAGGTGGGTGACTGATTTTGGACCAAGTTTGTGTGCGTAGGAAATTTAATAAAATATATTAATATTTTATTAAATTTTCTGCTTTGGTGTTTTAAGCATTTTCCTATAAATAGGGTGCTTAGGTTAGAATTGAAAATCACACCAGAAATAAGTTTTCTCTTTCTTTCTCTCTTTATATTATCGAGCGTATTCTTATGAGTATTCTGATACTTTGAGTGTTGCTATATGTGTGCAAGATCCTTCAAAGAATATATCCAATATTCCATCGGTAATCTGCCTTTTTTGAGGTAAGGGATGTTATGTTTTTAAAAAATAATATTATTTATTCTAATATCATTATGCTGGAATATTTGTAAGATTTTTGTTGTGAAATTCTTGTTTTTTAGTGTCGGGGTTACTAGTCACGTATACGGCACTATTCATGTATACGACACTATTCACGAATATGACACTATTCACAGAAAAATTAAAATTTTTTTTAATCCAAAATATCTATTATGGATACTAGCTTTGATTGTATCCATGTTTTGATTAATCTTGAATTTTACTCCACTATATTATTTATGACGTATTTTTGAACTCGAATTGTTTAAAGTACGAATCCTTAATATTTGTTTTTTGTTTCAATCGGATTCGCTTTTCTTTAAAATATTTTCATCATCCTCACCCTAAATGATGATATTATCAATATCTTTGGCCTGTAGTGCAAAGATGAATGAATTTCTGATGAATATCTTTGGCCCGTAGTGCAAAGATGAATAGGTGTTGAGATGAACATGATCAACTGATGAATATCTTTGGCTTGTAGTGCAAAGATAAATATTTGATTCAAGATGTATATTGATTGATGTTGTAGGGATAAAGTATTGATGATGGACTTTTAAACTCATAGATAATAGTAGATTTCATTCTCTACGTAACTCTTCTATGAATTATTATATTCGTTGCGAATATTGATCTGAAACTTGTTGTCTATTATATTCTATAAGATTTTTCCCTGTTGAAGACTAACGATAATTTGTTTTATATTATCTTAGTCATAATATTCTTTACTAGGCTAGTTGAGCTTTTTCTTTTTTTTTCCATTTTTCTTTTCAGGAGGCGAGAATGTAGCGAGTACTAGTCGAGGTATGGAATGAAGTTTCTAAGAAGTTGTTTTTGAAGTCCTCACTATTTGTAAAATAGTGAATCAATAATTGTAATGAGGACGTATTTGGGTGTGAATATTGTCTAGATGACAATATTTGTATTTAAACTCACAGTTTATGTGTTGTCGTATTTTGTACGATAATTATATTAATAAAGTTGTAGTTATTTTTGTACCATGTATTTGGCGACTCAGAATGGGTGTTGTATACCTATTTTAGGGGCGTCACAGTTGGTATCATTGCTTAGGGATATGATCTCTGGCGGAGATCGGGGAATAGAACTAGGAGGGGAGAGACGAGTAAATCCTACCTAAGCTTATTTGTTGGTTGGTCAGTATATAGGGATATTATGTGATATGTTTATTTCTTTAATTAACCCTTATTTTATGGAAGTATTTGAGAATGGCGACTGAGAATGTTAACAATGGAGTAAATGAGACCGTGGAGACACCTTTACTCACCAATGAGGAGAACGTGCAGCAGGTCGGCAATGTTCCTCCTGTAAATAATACCACTGAGCAAACAATGAACGACGGGATGTTTAGAAGCTTTTTACAGTTCATGCAAAATCAGACTAGGGAGACTCGTGTACAAAATACAGGTGGAAATGATAGCAACGCATGGTTTGTCACAGCCAATCAGTTTAAAGAGTTGGGACCACCAGAATTCTGGGGAAAGTCGGATCCGATTAAGGCAGAAATGTGGGTCAAGCAAATTACCAAGATATTCGATGTCTTGGGATTCACAGAGGAACAGAAGGTTCCATTCGCCACCTTTATGTTCCAGAATGAGGCGATTCATCGTTAGAATCATGAAGCTTACCCATCCAAATACAAGCACTCAAAGATGTCTTGTGAGATGTTTCAACAACTATTCAATGACAAGTACTTTCCTGAAAGTATTCGTTATATGAAGGAAGTGGAGTTTATTAGACTGGAACAAAACAACATGACGGTGTCATAGTACGAGGCGAAGTTTGCAGAGTTATCTAAGTTTGCACCTCATTTGGTGGAGAATGAGGAACGTATGGCGCGGATGTTTCTGAGAGGTTTGAAACCCGACATATGTCAATATCTCATTTCTCATAAATTTTCTCTCTATTCAGATGTTGTCAACAGGGCTCAATTATTAAAGCGAGATAACTAGTACGTTCAACCGAGGGACCACAACCAGGATCATACCGATGACAGCAGTCATCAGAACAACGTAAACCAGCAGAGAAAGAAAAATACGGATAAAAGCGGTAACCACTTTGGTGGTAATCATGGCCATGAAAATAAAAGAAGCGAGTCGGGGGGAGATTTTAAAAAGAGAAGATTCAACAATGACAATGCGAAGACGTCGTCGTAGAAGAAGAAGAATCGGTTCTAAGGAGGAGAACGACCACCGGTCGATGCTATAAATGTGGAAAAGAGGACATATCATTGAACCGCCTACAACAGCTTTTAGGTATGTTATAATTGTGGAAAGGAAGGACGTATCACTCGAGATTGTACTGTAGCGAAACCAAGTGCAGCGGGGATGGTGACTCAAAAGGCTGTCCTAGAAAAGTCAAAGTCAATGGTTCTTGGAAGAGCATTTGTCGTGACTGGTCAAAATGCGAGGAATCCAAATGAGGTGATCAAGGGTAAGCTAATTATAAATTCTTACAAAGTTTATACCTTACTAGATACCGGTGCTACCCATTCATTTATCTCTCCTGCTTGTGCTCAACGTTTAAACTTGACTACAGAGAAATTAGACTTTGATTTATTTGTGGAGACTCCGTTAGGAGAAACTTTCATTACATGCATTATTTATAAATCTTGTTTGATCCAAGTTGGCACCATCACATTACATGTTGACCTTATCTCTTTAAAGATACGTGCTTTTGATGTGATTTTAGGGATTGATTGGTTAACTACTAATCATGCCAAAATTGATTATTTTCGTAAGGTTGTTAGTTTTCATATTCCTAACCAACCTGTTATACGAATTCAAGAAACTAAACCACTAAAATCAATCACTATCATATCAAGTCATAAAGCTATTCATTTATTGAAAAACGGATGTCAAACTTTCTTAGCCCATGTTATGGATTTGAATAAAGACACGTCGGATTTGAATAGTATTCCTGTTGTTAATAAATTTCCCGACGTATTTCAAAGAACTTCCGGCCTACCCCGTAACGTGAAGTTAAATTCTTTATTGATCTTGAACTCGCATACAAGCCCATTTCTAAAACCCATATCGAATGGATCCTATTGAACTTCAGGAGTTAAAGGTCCAACTATAGGAGTTGTTGGACATCGGTTTCATTCATCCTAGTACATCTCCTTGGGGTGCTCCTGTTTTATTTGTAAAGAAGAAAGACGGGAGTATGCGACTTTGTATTGACTATCGAGAATTGAACCATGTCACCATCAAGAATAGGTATCCGTTACCTCGCATTGATGACCTATTTGACCAGTTAGAAGGAGCACAATTCTTTTCAAAGATCGATCTTCGTTCTAGATATCATCATCTGTGAGACCCCGAATTTTATGAAATAAAAGTATTCAATTTTTCTATTTTGGTGAATAGTTAAATTGATAAAAGTTTAAAGTTAAGGGTGATATTTGAAAATTTTGCAAAGTATGCAAGTTGTTATATAATATTCGATTGGTCAGGAAATATTCTTTTTGTTGGGGAATATCCGTACGACGGTACAATCATTGGTGGACCCCACAACGAAATTATTGTCGGATTGAGAAAACGATAAAATTATTTTATTTAAAATAACGGCGGAAGTTTTTCCGTTAATACTGTTGAACTGCTCGGTAGTAAAAGTACAATAATATGCGTGGTTGCATAGTAGGACACGGTATTGATTATTGATGCTTACGTGAGAAGTCACTCAGTTTTGTTCAATTATTGCTACAATAATTGTTGCATAGTATCTCACGTTATTTGATTCAATTATTATCAATATTTTATATATTATTAAATTAATAATTGAGATGACGAAGTTATTAACATTATTATTTGCAATATTAACGATGTCTAGAAGTTCTGACAAGGAGAGGTTTGGTCACCTAATTGTGCGCCAATAGGGAGAAATCCTTATTGGAAAGCCCCCTCTTTCCTGGGAACGACCTGGTCGATTAATAGTGTGAATTATAATAATGATGATGAAGTTTGTTTTATTAGTATTATTAATGTAATAAAATAAAAAAGTTTTTTATATAAAACAGAATACTTTTATAAAGTTATTTGTTTTATTAGACAATAATTAGAATATATTATATTTTGTTATGCATAGTGTTTTTCATAGTAAAATCTTTTTATATAAAACAAAATACTTTTATAAAGTTATTTGTTTTATTAGACAATAATTAGAATTTATTATATTTTATTATACATAGTGTTTGCATAGTGCCTGCATAGTATTTGCATAGTAAAATCTTTTTTATATAAAACATAATACTTTTATAAAGTTATTCGCTTTTATTAGATTATAAATAGAATATATTATATTTTATTTAAAAGATTTTGTTTTTATTAGAATATTTTATTAAATCAATCTGGACCGTCTGCTTTAAAGTGAATCAATCCTATGCTCATGAATTAGTTACTATTCAATCCATTCTCCTATAAATAGAAGCTCATTCTTTCATTATTTCTTACGAATTCACTGAAACTCTAGAGAGAGAAACTGTAGAGAGAATTCTTCTTCTATAATCTTGAGCGTATTTCTTTATAGTTTAAGAAAGCTTTGAGCGTAGTACAAGTTTTCTTCAAGTATATCCCCTCCCTACCCGTCGGAGTACTCTTCTTTATAAGGTAAGAGATATTATTTGTTGTACCGTAAGGGGTATTATTCCTTCGTATTCATGAAGAGAGCTATTGTTATTCCATTCCTTATTATTCTGTTGGAATAACTGTATATACGAAGTACCGCATACATGGTGAAATTCTTCTGTTCTTCCATTCTTCATTATTATGTTGGAATAACCTGTTTATGCGAAGTACCGCATACATAATGAAATTCTTCTATTATTACGCTCTTTATTATTCTGTAGGAATATCCTGTCTGTGCATTTACGCCGGACCTGGTTCCATTATTTATTATTTCGTCGAGAATATCCTCTGTTTGTGCGTTCTGTGCACGACCGTTTCATTATTTATTATTCTCATTTGAATATCCTATCGGTCGTAATTACGCCGACCGGTTCCGCTTCTTTATTATTCTCGCTTGAGAATAACACGCCTGTGCGATCTATTCCATGCATGGTGAATTCTTCAGTTATTCCATTCTTTATTATTCTGTTGGAATAATCTGTCTATGTGGATCACCGCATGCATGGTGAATGATCCTTTATATTCATTCCTTATTAAATTGTGGAAATGATCTGTTTACGTTGATTATGATGAGACTCATAATAACAGCATTGGACTTATGAAAATTATGGGTATATGTAGTATTAGTAAGTGTTATGATGAGTTATGTTGGTTATTATGTGAAAACATGACAGTTTCTTAGAAATCACAAAGGATTTAAAATTAGATTTTGGTGAAAATGGAATATGAAATTCAATTGACCATATCTCCTATTCTATTTTGAATTTTTGAGTGTGGCCAAGTCCTAGAGTTAGATCTATGAGTTTTCTAACTTATCCAAGTGGAATCACTGGAAAAGGTGTTGTAGATTTTCGTGTGGACTGATTTTAGCAAAGGAGTCAAAAACTGAAAATTTCCAAAAGGCTACTGCCCAGAAGTTTAAAAGGGTTGTTTTGGCCACTTAATTTATGAGAAAAATTCCGACATTTTGGAACATGAAAATATATGGTATAATGTACCTCCTGTCCAAAAATGAACTCATTCCGACTTAAAATGAGCAAGTTATGACCATTTCAATATTTAGGTTTTTCTGACGAAAAACGCTATAACCGGAGTTCTATAACTTCGATGACCATGAAATTTAAACTGGAAGATCACGTTAACATGTGTAAGATCCTGCCAAGTTTTGAGAATTTTTGAAGTTGAACTTGAGGTAGCTAATTTCTTAAGGAATTAATTAGAAATTGTTTTATGAAAAATAGTAAATGAATTTTAAAAATTCCGAGAAAAATATATGTTTAATATGGGACTATATTCTGCTAAATTCCAGAAAAGAAATATTTTAGGGACTGATTTGTTATTTTTCATGAAAATGCACTAGTTATGAGTATATGAGTTAAATATATTATGTGAAGTTAAAAATTGGTAAATATGATTTTATGGCTTGAGAATCCTATATAGGGTATATGCAGATTTTTGATAAGGGATTTGATCATTGGTGATGAAATCTTATGAGTATGACATTTTTGAATGATTAAATGCATTATTTGGTAAAATGTAAACAATTAAAATAAATTGTTTATAAGTTTAAGAAATAATTAAAATATTTTTATAATATTAATGATATTAGATTATGAGATTATTAAGTGATTGATAACATTGGGATATTCTTGAACCCTGGATAATTTATATTATAAATGTTTAATATTTATCCTTTTATCTCATTTGATTGATTCTTTATATCGTTGTCATGATCCTCATGCTTATATTGTGTTGAAAGTCATCTATGACTTACGTGCATAGATGGACTTGGTATGATTATGACCAGGGATTATTCAGTATAATCATGACTTTAATGTTATAAATGATGTGATAAAAGTCATCTTTGGCCCGTAGTGCATAGATGGACTTGGTATGATTATGACCAGGAATTATTTGGTATAATCATGATCAGATAAAAAACACGAATATCCTTGGCCCAGTAGTGCATAGATAATTCGTGGTCGTGATACTATTAAGTTTGAGTCTCAAAGATTATTGGTTTTATGATTTGTATATCTTTGGCTGTGTAGTAAAAAAGATGGATCGTTGGTTATTAGTTTTACAAATATATCTTTGGCTCAGTAGTGCAAGATGAACTGTTAGTTATTGGTTATACAATTGTATATCTTTGGCCCTAGTGCAAAGATGAATTTATTAGTATGATTATGAGCAGGAATTGTGATTTGGTATAACCATGATTTTTGATGTTTCAGGTGAAGATAGGTGATGAAAATTATCTTCATCCTAAGTGCGAAAAGGAATTCAGAATCACAATTATGATTATGAGTTATTGATATGATTGAGGACATGAATTGTTGATTGATGTTACAGGGATAAAACATTATTGGTGGACTTTTAACATGGAGAAGATAATAGACCTGATGGTCTATTTGACTCTTTTAATGGATTGCTCGTTCCGCTGCAACTATTGTTGAAAAGTTTTATCATCTACTATATGTTCTAAATCTCTGATTTATTATTGACGAAAGCTATTGATAATTTAATTATTTTTAGTTTTGATATTCTTTACTGGTCTAGTTGTGCTCACCCTTTTGGTTCACAATTCCTTTCAGGTAATAAGAGTGTTGCCAAGTGGAGCAGGAATAGAACGGTGGTCTATAGCTATTGAGGTTCTCCCTAAATAGTATGGAAATTATTTTATTGAGAACTTTAGATAAGTGTATCGTATTGTATACGTCATTTGATATTTAATTTTGGTGAACCGAATAGGGTGAGGTGAACCCAACTTTGGAAGGGTGTTTTGCCACTATCATACAAGATGTCCAATGACATACAACCTCGTGTTATCATAAGATAGGGTTGTACACATCCACTTGATGAGTATATCTACGAGCACTACCTATATGATCTTGGAGTTTATTTGAAATATAATTTTCACTTGGAGACAGTGGAGATAGTTATATGTCAAGAGAAGACTCACCATTGGAAAGAAGATGATAGCAATCTTCTCGTTTTTCTTTGGAGTTTATTGGGTCAACCAAGGATAATTCGGTGGACATATGATATCTATCATAACCTAGACGCATGGCCTCCCATGTACGAAGGTTTTCTTGAGCACTTCCCAAAGATTTTAATTTCTAAAATAGTTTCTGACTGTACTTTTATGTAACGTACCATTGTAAGGTTATGGTCGAGGCACCATGAGAGTTACATACATTTGTATTAAAAGTCACAGTCTAACTGTGGTATTACTCTGCACAACAATTCAACAGTGTATAAATGAAGTTTGTAATTGATTTTTATAGTGTGATATCTGGCGACTTAGAATGGGTGATGTATACCTATATTTTGGGGGCGTCACATCAGCTGAAGATTAGAACTGAGGATATTCCAAAGACTGCCTTCAGAACTCGGTACGAGCATTATGAATTCTTAGTCATGTCTTTTGGATTGACTAATGCTCCTGCGGCTTTAATGGATATGATGAACCGAATATTCAAGGAATATTTAGATCAATTCGTTGTTGTCTTTATTGATGACATCCTCATATATTCCAAAAACCGTGAAGATTATGAGCACCATTTGAAACTGGTACTCCAAAGGCTTCGTGAAAACAAGCTTTATGCTAAGTTGAAGAATTGCGAGTTCTAGCTTGAGGAAGTAGCATTCCTTGGGCACGTGGTGTCAAAACATGGAGTATCTGTTGACCCGGTGAAGATTGAAGCAATACAAAGTTGGGAACAACCGAAGTCGGTGACCGAAGTACGTAGCTTTCTGGGTTTAGCTGGTTATTATTGGAGATTTGTGGAAGGATTTTCTCGAATAGCTACTCCATTAACTCAGTTGACTCAGAAGGATAAAAAATTCATATAGAGCGAGGAATGCGAGAAGAGTTTTCAAGCGCTTAAGAGGAGACTCATTTTGGCACCTGTTCTGACAATACCATCTGGTTTGGATGGATTTGTTATCTTTAGCGATGCTTCAGGCAAAGGGTTAGGATGTGTTCTCATGCAATATGGGAAAGTCATAGCCTATGCCTCGCGACAACTTAAAGAATATGAGAGGAATTATCCTACTCATGATCCAGAATTGACAGCAGTCGTTTTCGAGCTAAAGATCTGGAGGCACTATCTATATGGGGAGAAAGTGGAGATATATTCAGACCATAAAAGCCTTAAATATTTCTTCACCCAAAAGGAACTCAACATGCAGCAACAACGTTGGCTCGAGCTGTTGAAAGATTACGACCACACCATTTAATACCATCCTAGAAAAGCGAACGCGGTAGCTGACACGTTGAGTAGAAGATCATATGCGAGAACGAGTGCGATGTTGTCAACACAAAGGCCCATTTTGTGTAATTTACAAAAGATGAAGATATAATTCAAGACTCCGGGGACCCATGTGATGATGTCAAGTATACGCATAGAACCGACATTAATCAAAAAAGATAAAGTTGCTCAAGCCACAGACTCGAAGCTGATGCGTATGAAGAAGAAAGTACAAGAAGGTTCTATTCCAGAAGCAAGAATCGATGAAGAAGGAATACTTCGAGTCCACTCCAGACTTTGTGTTCCTAACGACTCTGATTTGAAGAACAAGATCATGATAGAGGCACAGAATACACTGTTTGCGATCCATCTTGGAAGTACCAAAATGTATCGTGATTTTTGACATACATTTTGGTGGAACAATATGAAGAGAGAGATTGCAAAGTTTATCTCGAGGTGTTTAACTTGTCAACGTGTAAAGGCAGAGCATCAAGTGCCTAAGGGTCCATTGCAACCACTTGAGATTCTGAAATGGAAGTGGGAACACATTACCATGGATTTCTTTAACGGTTTCTCAAGGCTTAAATGCTATTTGGGTTATTATTGATAGATTAACCAAGTCTGCTCATTTCTTACCGATACGGGAGACTTATTCCCTTGAACGTCTTGCTCGTATGTACGTAAATGAGATTATGAGATTGCATGGCATGCCAGTATCCATAGTTTTGGATTGTGACCCAAGATTCACTTACCGATTTTGGGTTAGTTTGCAAAAAGCTATGGGCACGGATTTGCGATTCAGTTTGGCATATCATCCTCAAACGGACGGATAATCAAAGAGGACTATTCAAACTCTTGAAGATCTATTAAGACTCTGTGTCCTAGACTTCAAAGGGAGTTGGGATAAGTATTTACCATTGGTGGAATTCTCCTACAACAACAGTTACCAGGCAAGTATAGGTGTGGCCCCATTTGAAGCATTGTATGGACGAAAGTGTCACTCTCCAGTATGTTGGGACGAGGTGGGTGAAGCAACATTGTTGGGACCAGAGTTGGTACGTATGACTACAGAAAAGATCCAAATGATTCGACAACGTATACAAACTGCACAGGATCAAAAAAAGAGTTATGCGGATCTTCATCGAAAGGACGTGGAATTTAGTATTGGGGATCATGTATTGTTGCGTGTTTCTCCATGGAAGGGAGTTACAAGATTTGGGAAAAGAGGAAAACTCAATCCATGATTTATTGGTCCATTTCAGATTCTTGACCGAGTAGGTAAAGTAGCATATAGACTCGGGTTACCTCCAAGTATGTCTCGTGTTCATAATGTTTTTCACATATCTGTGCTTCGTAAATATGTGAAAGACCCGAACCACGTTATTGAGTTAGAACCAGGCGAAATAGCCGAAGATTTAACGTACGAGGAGGTACCTGTCAAGATCTTGGATAGGAAGGAGCATGTCCTACGCACAAAGGTCATAACACAAGTCAAAGTTTTGTGGAGGAACCATGCTATTGAGGAAATGACCTGGGAGTTGGAAATAGAAATGAAAGTGAGGTATCCTCACCTTTTCGAAACACCAGGTACGTACGTTAATTTAGAGGACTAAATTTCATAAGGAGGCGAGGTTGTAAGACCCCAACTTATTATTAATGAAATTGAATTTCCTCTATTTATTATTTTGAAATAGTAAGGGTTGATTTGATTAATGTGGTTAGTTATGGGTAAAATGCGCAAATATTTCAAATAAGCAAGTGGTTATAAAATATTCATTGTTGTTGGGGAATATTCGTTTGGTCGTGGAATATTCTTACTGTCGGGGAATATTCGTACGACGGCGCAGCCTTGTGCGGGCCCCATAACGGAAAGCGATTGAATGAAGAAAACGACAAGTATAAGTTGTTTATAAATAATGGCTTAGTTATTACCGTTAATACTGTTGGAATACCCTGTAGTTAAAACACAGTATCACACGGTATTGCATCAATTATTGATTCTTACGTAAGAAGGCACTACTAAATAATTGTTACAGTAATTACTGTTCAATATTTTATTTTATTGATTCAATAATTGCTATGTTGATATTTTATGTTATTGTTGTTTCAATAATTGTCATTACATAAGTATTTTCCTTTATCGAATCAATAATTCATATTATTTGAATAATATTATTAAATAACATTATTGGCAATGTCTAGAAAGTTTTGTCTAAGGAAAGGTTTGGTCATCTAATTGCGCGCCAATAAGGAAAAATTCTTATTGGAAAACCCCCTCTTTCCTGGGAACGGTCTGGTTGTCAGTATTGTGATTATGTAATATTATTTATGAATAATTAATTATTGATTATTATGATAAGGAAAATATTCATTTTATGTGGATATAGATGGAGAAAATTTTTAATGTGACAATTGTTGAAAATTGATATTTTATCTTTTTTGATAAAATAATTCATTTAAATATATTATTATATTTTAATAATATAATAATAGTGATATTTTAAAATGAATGCGGGATATATGAATAAATGAGGAGGAAGAATATTTTTGTAACTAAAAATATTTAAAACATGTTTTTCATATTTGTGGACCCCATTTCTTGGCAGAAATTTGATTATAGCCTGTAAAATCGTCCGTATGTGGGTTTCGGTCAATTTTTGTTTAGAATTTGGAAAAACTTAAAACTACAAAGTTGTAGAGAATTGAATTTCCTATGGAATGGACATAAGATTCAATTTTTTCTGATAAAAGGGCTATTTATTATGAATTATTGAAGTTTCGAAATAAATGATTTTAGGAGTTTTAAATGATTTTAATATGAAAAACATTTTTGTGACTTTTGGTGAGGTGGGTGGCTGATTTTGGACCAAGTTTGTGTGCGTAGGAAATTTAATAAAATATATTAATATTTTATTAAATTTTCTACTTTGGTGTTCTAAGCATTTTCCTATAAATAGGGTGCTTAGGTTAGAATTGAAAATCACACCAGAAATAAGTTTTCTCTCTCTATATTATCGAGCGTATTCTTCTGAGTATTTGATACTTTGAGTGTTGCTATATGGTGCAAGATCCCTTCAGCACTATATCCAGTATTCCAGTCAGAAGTACTGTCTTTTCGAGGTAAGGGATGTTATTTTTTTTAAAATGATATTATTTCTTCTAATATCATTATGCCGGAATATTTGTAAGATTTTTCTTGTGAAATTCTTGTCTTTTAGTGTCGGGGTTACTATTCACGTATACGTCACTATTGATGTATACGACACTATTCACGAATACGACACTATTCACAGAAAAATTAAATTTTCATTTTTTGTCCAAAATATCTATTATGGATACCAGCTTTGATTTTATCCATGTTTTGATCATTCTTGAATTTTTCTCCACTATGATTATTTATGAAGTATTTTTTGAACTCGGATCGTTTAAAGTACGAATCCTTAATATTTGTTCTTTTGTTTCACTGGATTCATTTTCTTTAAAATATTTTTCATCATCCTCAATCCTAAATGATGATATTACTGAATATCTTTGGCCTGTAGTGCAAAGATGAATGAATTTCTGATGAATATCTTTGGCCCGTAGTGCAAAGATGAACAGGTGTTGAGATGAACATGACCAACTGATGAATATCTTTGGCTTGTAGTGCAAAGATGAATATTTGATTCAAGATGTATATTGATTGATGTTCAGGGATAAAGTATTGATGATGGACTTTCAAATTCATAGATAATAGTAGATTTCATTCTCTACGTAACTCTTCTATGAATTATTATTTCCGCTGCTAATATTGATCTAAAACTTGTTGTTTATTATATTCTATCAGATTTTTACCTGTTGAATAATAACGATAATTTATTTTATATTATCTTAGTCATAATATTCTTTACTGGGCTAATTAAACTCACCCTTTTCCTTTCTGTTATATTTTTCTTCTCAGGAGGCGAGAATGTAGCGAGTACTAGTCGGGGTATGGAATGAAGGTTGTAGGAAGTTGTTTTTGAAGTTCTCACTATTTTGTAAAATAGTGTATCAATAATTTTCATGAGGACTTATTTGGGTGTGAATATTGTCTAGATGATAATATTTGTATTGAAACTCACAGTTTATGTGTTGTCGTATTTTGCACGATAATTTTATTAATAAAGTTGTAGTTATTTCTGTACCATGTATTTGGCGACTCAGAATGGGTATTGTATACCTATTTTGGGGGCGTCACAAAATACACTTTTCAAACCAGCAGCCTAGTTTTTGGATCATCAGATCTTTCACTCCATTTCATTTCAAACCTGTCAGGTTATCCCACCAGGTATTGAACCTTCACACCTGCAGTTTTGTCCCACCAGGGATAGCAGTTTGTCTTGTACATATGATCAAACTTTTCACCTACAGTTTGTCCTGAACATGGGATCAAACTTTTTGGCTGCAATCCGTCCTGCACATGGGGCGAACTACATTGACCTGATATCCCCCATACACGGGAGTACGTAGGCAACCATTTTTAAATGGCCCGGTCGCACCACATTAAAAAATAAAAATAAACACTTTTACACCCTTCTACTCCCTTTCACATACAATGTTGAACCTCTTACACCAGGTTCAAACTACACAGACCTGATCTCTTCTTCAATAAGAGTACGTAGGCAACAATTTATGGTTCAGTCTTACCCCCTACCCAAACAGAAAAACTTGTCACATGGTACTGGGATCAACCTTCAATCCACCATATTTCCTCGGCTTCAGACCAAAGGGATGGAACTAACTGATCTCCCCATATAAATGGGAGAATTGGCGACCATCTAAGCTGCGGTTGAGTCCTCAAAGAGAAACACCTATCCATAAGAGATGGAACTACCTAGGCTCCCCCATACAAAGGAGTACCGGGAACCATCTGTAGTGCGGTCAACCTCTGAGAGGAAAGCCACACTCCTCTCCACATCTACATATAGAAACTAGTCCCTAGACACCAAAGGGTAGGGATACACACAGATCAATGATCCATTCTAAAAGATCCTGAGACATCTTAATGTCCACCCCATTAAGGATGAGTTCAGAATACATCAAGATCACAAGTCCTTAAGAAACATGCAAATATCAAGCAAGTAACAAGGAACAACTAAAAGGGAAATGAATCAAAATATATTTCCCTGCCATATATAATGTTGTTTGATATATACAATGAGTATTGTACATGACAAAATGGCTAAGCAAGTCTGTGTAGGAAAATACAAGCCCATCTACAAATCAGTGTATATGCGAGCTATCAAGTCCAACACGGAATATCTCTCCGAAGAAGGAGGTAAAGTTGTAAGATCCTACCCAAGGGTATCTACGCGAGCCAACAGATCCACAGCCAACAACATGGTGACATGGTGCTCATCAATATATGCGTTCATCTTGACAATAATGCCAGTGTTAAGGGATCTCACTATAGTACTATCTATAATGGCTATGTCATGGGTAGATATAGCACCATCCCGCTCAAAAATCAAAGCATCTCTGGATGATCTAGCCTCATCCTGCTCAGTAATAGCGCTGTCTCTATGAGGTAAAGCATCATCTCTCTCTAATAAAGTTGCATCTATCCCAGCAAGAGCTGTCAACATCAAGGCCCTAGCCTGATCTCTCTCAAATGTCATCAGATGTAGGCTCTACTCTAAATACTCTGCTGAATGCGGGGTCACAGTAGCAGTCATACTGGGAGAATCCATCACAGCTGCTGGCAACCTAGCAAATAGCTCTTCCTCTGTGGGAGAATCAACGTCCTCTATGGGCTCTTCATCATCAGAATCAATCCCCGGCCCTGTGGATACAGCCATAGTCGATGCAATCTCTGCCTCCATCCATGCAGAATACTCTGTCGAACAACATGGATGGCTAAAAGAAAACTCAGCTAGCTCACGCTGATCCCAACAGGCATACACCCTAGATCTGTCCTCAGCTGACAAATGGTGAGAAGCTAAACGATGACCTAATGCCCCCTCAAAAGGATGGATGTCTTGGAACTAGTCGAACTGTGACATCACAGCTAGTGGGTGGTAGGTAGTCATCCTACTCAAACCAGCCAGAGGGAGATAATCTATGCTAGGTACATGAGTAATGAAGCTGTAGGGTGAACTGAGCCCTATACACGGAAAAATGTCAAACGGATCTCCGATCCCTACCAAAAACACTGACCAACGTACAACGTCTATACACTTCACTGGCTGAAAGGAGTAAGACATGGCTATCTCATGGGAAAAGCAGTACACATGTCGTCGGAAGGTGCCAATCGGTCCCAAGTGTGACATGAACCACACATACAACATGGCTGAGCTGCCTATGAATACCCCTGCAGGATAGGTATGACAGTACGTGGTGGATCTCAATGTCTCTGTCACAATCATCGGCACAATGATATGATCCTCCCTGAGAGCTCTCACTGCCATGACAACACCGATGTCCAGTTCATCCATATACAGTGGCATGTACACATAAGTCACTACGCACATCATGAGTACGTCTACCCTAGTCGTATGCCACCGATCCTCCGATGTGGTGAAATCCCTTGAGTGCTGTGCATAACTGTCCACTGAGCCAAATCTATCTATCAAAAAATGTTGGGACATCACATGCCCGGATGTAATCTCATCTTGTACCACTCTACGCCTCAGCCCGATGAGAATCATATCGCCGATAGCGTGCGCAAGGTGTGTTCAGTGGCAAAACTGTCAACCGCGCATACTCCTCTAAGGTGGGAGTCAACTCATGGGTCTGAAATCGAAAAACCTGCCTCTCCGGTACCCAATGCTTCAGCATTCCATCTACAAAGCCCACAAGAACCTAAAACATAAGAAGAGTCATGGAATGTTATAATAACTGATCTACGATCACCCTGTCTAGAGGTGATAAACTATCATACCATGACCTTAGACAGGAGGCTACCAATACTAGTGGGGTGTGATCAATGCGGCTAACTGTCAAAGAAGACATCTGTATGGGCCATATTATAAGATCATACAAGGGTCAATGCTGAATATCTTTGGACATACATATGCACAATATATTACATGCATGATCAACAATAGATGGCAATATGATGTAGGGAATGGAAAATAGTACATACATTCCTAAGTACATCATCATCTAATATGTCATCTCTGTACAGCTAAAAATACAGGAAAGTGGGGGCACAGACGCCCAACAATAACAGAGGCCTATCAAAAGATATAGCGAGAATGGGGCACATCCACCTAGTATCTAACAGAGGCCTATCAAAAGATATAACGAGAATACACATCAGAATAAGACAATGGTGTCAATATCTACATCATCAATCCTGTTCACCTGATGTAACTCATCCTGAGTCACTGGATATCTGCCATGAGGGATGTCAGGACTATACAATGGAAAATTTGCACCGGCAAAGCCATATGGGTCATCTGAAGGGCCAGCCCCAGAGCTGGAAGGATTAAAAGTATCTGCCTCTGAAGGATCTCTACCCAAGTGCTAGATAAAGAAATGTGACCGGTCCAACTGTCAGGTCAAACTGTCAATCTGTGTCAAATGAGTTAGATCTCAGACATAGGCCATCCAATCCATCATCATCACAGATCCAAGAACCATATCCCCCATAAACTGAATGGCACAGGTCTGGGCTCCGATGGTACGAGGGGACCACCAGCGATGTAACATTTCCTAAGTATATGGACCCTCTGACAATGTAAAGCCATCAACGCCAATCAATGGGATATCACTGATAGGTGACTACGACAAAGGCCAATAACGCCCAACAAGAGGAAAGATCGGTACATGAATCTCCCCTGTAGTGCTTCTAATAGCACGCTCTCCTAAATAGAGCTCACATCCTCTATATATGAAGAGATTAATCCTACGAGTGGATATCACATACTCGACACCAATCAGGTACCCATTCTCAAACCTAACGGTCAAATGTTCCCCAGAGTAGGGAACCCAAGTGATAGCATCAGCTGTCAACAACTCCAACTATAGACGACAATGGGTGAAACCCTCAGCTATAGGAACCTCCTCCAGTATGGAGTGACGCCATTGTCGTCCTCGTGGATAGGTATCTAAACCTAACACAATCACAAGACGCAAACATAAGAGCCTCTTATAGGCCCAGAACTACCAACACAAAGGCAAACATCTGCTGTTAGTCAACACTATTAACATGTACATGGAAAATCACAAGAGAAATACTCACCAGCAGAAATGGGTAGAATCCTAGCCAAGCCTCTTTCAAGCCCTGTGAACTCATGCACATACCCCTGAGGAAATAGGCGAAGGTATATGAACCCCAATCATACTCTCCAATACAGTTCACATCTCGTGTGGTGCTGACCAAAGCGAATGACACCATGGAAGAGTTATATGCTATGAAGCAACCCCTAATGATTATCAGGAAAAATCGCCAAAGAATACATTCCCTGACTTTCACATCATTGGGTATAGGCTAACTCAACAGCCCGCTCATAGTATCTATGCTCAAAGGACCTGTACGAACTGTCCTGCCCTTGAGCACCTCAGTCGGGACTCCTAACAAGGATGTAATGGCAGGCGGGGTAATATCCACCGTACAAGGCACTGGCGCTGGGACGCCCCCAAATTTGGGTATCTTCTAACCCGACAGATGGTGCTACATGGTACTCATAATCATACATTCATTCAATTGAAACAACAACACAATGAGAGTATTAAATACATTCTTATTGCCTTTATAATAAATCCTTCCCCAGGTTCAGAAACCGAATACATTATTCGTTGGTCATAAGTATAATACATATAAACATACTAGTCTATTACAAGATAACAAATTATCCATCTTAGCCTTGCCTTTATCTTTCTTAGAACCATCAATTCGTTCGGCCTTAGCTGTAATCATATAATTCAAGCAAGAACTGAGCATAACTAGCTTAGCAAGTCTAACAAAGGATAATATAAATACCACGTCGAGAATTATATGATTGTCTTCCATAACTGAACAAATAGCTATGAAGTACAATGAAACATTGACTAGCACTTCTCATTTCATAACAACAATTCCAAAGTATATATAATAGCTTAGGAATTTTGAACTAGTGAAAAGATCATGAACATACTCTTTTCATATTCATACATGAAAAGGACATCCCGACACTAAGTTCGTACATCCGATATTTCTTACGAGCACTTCTAGGTGATCATCTTATAGTACTCTATGTTGATCAACACTCATCCATTAAACGTATTTACATGTAAGTTTTGACAACCTCACGTGCCCATCGAATAATCGATGAAAAATACATTTGTTTGTTCATATACAAACTCACCTTGAATGTGTACCAAATACTTGGCATATGAAAACGTTAATAGTTCTATATCGAAAGACTTGTAAACAAATCAATCTAACTCTTAAGAATAGTCTAGCCGAGTTAAAACTGGCATCAACCCTTTCGTAAAATCATTCATGCATCTTAGAACATGAATCACAGAAAACTTGGCTAACACGAAGGTTAGACAAGCGTTAAGAAAACTTACCTTCAAGCGTCTTCGAATATAATATTCAACAGTTCTCAGTCTTTATAGTATCTACATGATATATTCACATAGCACACTGTAATTAGCTACCAAACAATCTAATCACTTTGTTATTACCAACTTCTTTCACTTCTATGTCTTAAATGAATTTATTTCATTAATAATTGTCAATTCGACTTATTATCCTTCAGTATGACTTGTTAACATTCTTACGTTACTAACCGAGACTCGATCATCATTGGTTAAGTACACTTATTGAATATCGTTCATGGTTTACTTACTTACACTTCGCATTCTTCGTTTAATCACTATTAAACCATACTTAAATTTCCAATGTCATCACTATATAAGTGATTTAAGATGGGTCTTACCATGTATTTTAAGTACATACATGTTCTACTATTGGTTTACAATCAATTGGGATTATAAAACTAACTTGCCCAACCTTGCTACACTACCGACGCCGACTGCGGCACCAAATTTTAGGTTCACTATTGGTATTGCTGGCCCATTTAGCGATGTCTCATATTCGGTCTCGGCACGCTGACTGAGATCCTTCCTTATATACTAGTGGCGGTGCGGCGCCACTCTTTAGTAGCTAATTCCCCTTTACCCGGCGCTGTGGCATAGCATTTAGTATTGGGGTTGGCGCTGCGACGACTCCCCTGAGCCTCAGATAGTGTTGACAGTTTTTTTATTCAATAAAATTCCTTGGCTCATAACTTATTCATTTTACATCCGAATTGGCTCGTTCAAAAGCCATTAGCTCCTAAATCACATACACTTCATTAGAAAATATTTCATTTTTGAATCTTTTAACACGGAATTCACCGATTAGTTCATTATTGAGCGTTTGTTTATCATTCGTGAGCGTTCATAGCTCCTTTCTTCGTTCTAAGTCAAAATTCGACGATTCTTGAGTCCACGACTCTTGAATACCTTATCTCACGTTATGCCATTGAAAACCAAAGTTTCCAAGTTACACGACAACTTTCGTCTACTAATCTGAGATTTCTACGTTTTCAACGTTTAACGCCTAATCTCAAAAATTTTGACATAACTTCGTTACTCGTGTTCTATGCGCCAAATCAAATGCAACAATTCCATTGATTCATCATCTACATCCTAACCAAACAAGATGCACATACCCTATGATGGTTTTTAGTTTGTCCATCAACAACCAAATAAACGCTTAACGGTTTTCTTCGGTTTAAGTTATATAAATACTTACGATTACAAATCATACAAGACTTATAATGTTTTAATCCACTATTAGCCATCCTTATTACTCCATAAGAGATACGCTCCACCAATTCATACATCTCTATGAAAAAGAAATCGTAAAGGATCGAAGACTAATATTTACAAAATATTACCTTTACATTCTTCACGTTCTTGACTAACACTTGATGTTTTTCTTAGAACTCACTTGATTACTTGTTTCTAGCTCTTTTTCTCTCTCAATATATTATCTAGAGTTGGTGAAATAATGAAATAAACTAACAGAGATTCTCTTATATAGGCAAACCAAATGGAGGGCAAAATGGTCAATTGCTGACCTCCTTACTATTCCCACCACCACAACAACTTAGCCACAAAGTAACCACTTTACTTAGTGCCCAAGTGGCCGGCCCACATGCTCTATGGGTCTCTCCCATGGGTTACCCCATGGGTTTTACCCATCCGGTGACCCGTCGGTTTGATTCGCGGTTTGTTTTCTTGGTTTGGGCCTTAGGATTTATTTTACTTAACATTGGGCTTGACATAATGCAAGTCCAATTGGATTCTATAAAGTTCATGAACTCAAAGTCCATTAAGCCTAATCGTATTCTACGCGTTCACTTCTCGTATTCTCTTCATATATAGTTCATACGATATTCGTATTATACGTCATAATATTCTTCATATTATACTCGTATACTAATTAGTATCATACTGGTATATCGCACGTATAATAACCCTAATCATTATATGCATTACATTTCCTTCTCGAAAATCACTTTCCTTTACCCTTAGGTTTTATGTCCACAGGCGAAAACTTCATTCGCCATAACTGAAATATTATTGGATATTCTATCTCGTCTTAGAATTCTATCATTACGGGTTTCTCGGAATTTCAAAATTAATTCCCGAGCAAAAACGGATAAATAGTGTTTTTACAGAAATTTCTCGAAAAACTTTTATTTTCATCTTGGAAATTCAAAACAATTAATTCTAGCACATAGCCAGAATCCTAACCACATCCGCACATTCTAGGTCATAGAACGACCTTCGTACAACTTACTCACATAAATAATCAATTAAATTCATTTAATCCACATAATCAAATAAAAATTTAATTCATAAAAAAATTCGATTTTCTCGGGCGTTACAGGCGCCCTTCCAAACTCCATACCTGTGATAAACCGCCAATCCATCGGCATCATCATCACCTCACAGTCCAACAAATAGAGAGACTGAGTCTGGTGAAACCAACACTCAGACAATGCCCTGAGATAACCTTAGGGACAACGACGAGGGAGGATGGAAAAGAACGCCTCGAAGCCCCAGTCATGCACAATCGCTCGATAATCGGGATGCAGAGCCTGATATGTAGAGTGAATGATGAACTAGTTCCCTCGAGGCTGCGTAAAGCCGGGAACCTACATCACAAAATCATATCAATATCAGAATCCTTGCTCCTCATCAATAGGAAAAAGGAAGATCAAATCCAGCTTGTACCTCATTTGCATGCAAGTAAATCGAGGGGTGTCGACTCAAATCACACAAAAGCTCTGGGATCGTCACTTGAATGCCTAGAAAATCCCTACGGAGAACATGAGCAACAGGAACGGGATCCGCAACCGGTACATCCTCCTCCTTGTCCTTAACATATGGTACATCAACCCGGACAGGACGGATCACCGCCTCCACCAAACGACGAGGCTGTCTAATTGAACGGGGTCAAGGAACATCAGAAGCCCTCTTCTGCACACCTAAAGTGGGCCCACGGGAACTACTCGGATGATCTGAATCCATATATATCTGGACACAAGTCTCGAAATCACCTCAGAAAGGGTGTGGTAAACTCTAACCTGGAGCTCTTTTAAATGCATTTCATGACTATATGCATGCATGCATTACTTTAACATACGCCTACGGTAGAGTTAAAAATGCATGACTATCCAATGCCTATATTTTGGAAATTTTTTCCCTTAGTCTCCTTTGAAAACAGGACTATCCACATGCACATATGTATAACTAGGTGACCATTTAGTAGCACACCTACCCACAGTCATAAACATCCTATATGCATAACACTATCAAAGTCATAATCCATAAGGGTAGCCTAATTACCAGGATTACTTTGCTTTACCACCTTTTCTCATTTGTCCTAAAATAGGATAAGAAATAACAAAAAAAGGTGTCAATTTGACAGTTTTAAAAGTCAATTTTTTTCACATCATTATGTTTAACATGGTTAAATACTAACATTTACTATGTTGAATATTTTTTTTCAAGTCATATGAGCATGCATATTCACTACTATGTGTTTAGAACATTTTATGTGATAACTCATTTTCCAACGGATAAAAATTAGAAAAGAAGACATGCATACGTTACCAGGACAGTGTAGAACACTTGTATGGTGACAGAATTTGCAGAAAGATGCCCGAACTCAGCAGATTTGAAGAAGAGCTCTCGGATTCTCTATGTGGAATAACTTAAAAATGAATTATGAAAGTAACAGGCCACTTAAGGCCACCCAAGGTTGGCCGCAGGTGTACCTGCGGCTCCCCTGGGTAGGGCCCACCCCTCCGGCTCAGTCCAAATTGAGTTGCAAAGGAGGCCTCAAAAGCTGAGAAAGTTAAATCAAGAAAAAAGATGTTACGCAATTGAGCATAAAAGCCTGAAATCCTGGTTTTCAGAGACCAAACTGCTGGTCTACATGTCACTCATTGGTATTCGCCCAGACAAAGGGTTTACTATACTGATGATCACAACTGTTGCAAACTACACTCAAAAATACCTCACAAAGGTCCGATGCCATTAGTTTGGGGTTGTAACTCCATAAAATTTCCCCCATCGGGGATTTCATACAAGTTCATCCGTTGATGAACTCGTCAACGAACGTCAAGCAGCCTTGACGACATTCAACCACTAGAAAGTAAATCCTACGAAGTATAGAAAACCATCTGATGATCTCATCCATTGATATACATGTCAACGAGGGTCAAATAGCCTTGACCTTACCCCCAGCAAGGATTTTATCTGTTGATGATGTACGTTTGGCGAGGTCGCAAAATTTCGACAATATAAATCTACCGGCAATAACTCGACAGAAAGCAAAGGAAGGACTCAGCGATACAAACTAGGGAAGACCATCCTCATCGGGGAGGACCGATAATGGAATCTGTTATACAAGTTCTCCTTAGACAAAACACATCCCCACGAGTCTTTCGTACATAAGACGTACATCCTCAGTTGGAAATTTGCTCTAAGGATTAAAGACTTTGGTGATAACTCCAATGTCAACATCCTGGAAGCTTTGGAACACACATCCAAGTAGTTCATCGAAGTCTACAATGATAACTCCAATCCCCATCAAAAGTCATGGGAACAGTCATCACATCCCGTTGGAAAACAATCCAATAAACCACATACATCATGCATATATATCATGCTGCAGTATATTGCATCATGATTATCTTGTCACATTTCCAGTGCCTAGTATTCTTTATCCTATCCATGCCATTACATTGCATGAATATGATAAAGAAGGGCATCTGTAGACACTCAAAATTTTGCATTACTGTTACTAACATTGCAAAAGGGCATAATTATCTTTCAAAGATAACCCTGGAGGACAAAGCAGTTCCAGTTCCAGAGACAACCCCAAAATTATCAGTTTTCCATATTAGAGAAAATCCCGAGATACTCAGTCCCAGAGATAACCCCGGGAATTCCAGGTCCAACCTCAGAGATAACCCCGAGGAATCTAGTTGCAGTTCTAGAGATAACCCTAGAAAAGCTTTTTTCAACCCTTGCTGTCAGCTTCAACCTCGGAGATAACCTCAAGGCACTCAGTTCTAACCCCGAAGATAGCCCCGGGAGGTCAGGCATACCTTAGAGACAACCTTGAGGACATTCAACACTTACATCAGCCCAATCTCAGAGATAACCCTGAGCAACGACTACTACATTAGCCCAAATAGGAGATAACCTTGATGAGGGGCAAAATCATCATTTTGCCACCTCAATTCCACATTGCGCCGTCTCAACAACATTTCAACATACATTACACACAACAATGTCCTACAAGAACCATAGCTCCAATCCCGAGTGACTACTACACAAGACAACGCACCAGATAGAATTTGAAGCCTGAAGACCTAGGCATGGTCCCATCTTCCTGACTTCGTACAACCTCTAATCCCATGTAATTTTGTAGCTCATGACAACAGAATTCTAAAAAAGGTCGTATACACCTCAATCGAATGCCTAAATTAAAGTTGTGAAAATTTGAGCATACATCATGTTGTATGTGTGCACGTACTTTGAGACAGTAGGACCCGTAGAGCTTGGGGAACCCCGGGCAGCCGCAGGTGCATCTGCGGCAGCCGCAGGTGCATCTGTGGCTGTCGTAGGTGCACCTGTGGCTCCCCCCCTCTATAAATAGAGGGCTTGGGGTGGCCATTTTGCATACAGAAAAGGCGAGGAAGCCCTGTCCAATTTACTCTGCACACACTATAAATTGAGTGTTTTCTCATTTTAAACACTCGTGGGCTTATATTTTGCTATATTTTACCGGTGGAAACTGAGTGTTCGTTCAATTAAAGCTATTTGAAGTCTTCTTGGAAGCCCACTGTATGACTTCTAACATTTCTTAAAGACTTTTCTCCACATTCGGCACACAGAGTTATTCACGTTAAGAGTCGTGTTGTGTGCGTATGCCCAGACTTCGGTCCGTGGCTTTTTATTTCTTATATATATATATAAGCAATATATGCTCCGTACGTGAGCCCAAGCTTAATCGAGGTACGTGAGCCCAAGCAATATATATAAACTGTTGTCGAACTCTGTTCGATGAGCCTGGATTTATATCGGGTGCGTTTATTTCTTTTATATATTTATATATATGTAGACACGAAATTTTCTGCACACCTGTTACTCTTTTATTTTATGAAAATATTTTTTTGAATTTATAATAGTGAAAATACTTGGTGTTAATGAATTATCTTAAGATAATATAAATATTGAAATTTTAAATATTAAGACAATTAACTAACTTATGTGACTAATTAAAGTAAAGCAAATAATAAAATCAACACCAAGATTTTTTACGTGGTTCAGCTATTACCCTATATAATAAAAGCCTAGTCCACATCCAATGCCAACTAGTATTGGAGACACACTTTATTTCTTTAAATTGACTCTTGTTACAAAACAGATTCTATCAAATCTTGAATTATAATAATTCAATTGAGCACTTTTGCTCCTTGTGCGTCAATGCACTCCTTAAGCATATATGCTTCCTTAAACCTGTTTGTGATGCCCCCAAAATAGGTCCACACGACCCATTCTGAGTCGCTAGATATCACATTAAAGAAATCAAAAATAAACTTCATTTAAAAAATTGTTGAACTGTCGTGCAGAGTACGACAACACATAAGCTATGAGTTTTAATACAAATATATGTAACTCTCATTGTGCCTCGACCACAACGCCTTACAATGGTACTTTACATAAAAGTACAGTCAAAAACTGTTTTAGAAATTAAAATCTTTGGAAAATACTCAAGGAAACCTTCGTACATGGGAGGCCATGCATCTAAGTTATGATAGATATAATATGACTCGAGAATTATCCTTGGTTGACCCAATAGACCCCAAAGAAAAAGGAAAATATTACTATCATGTTCTTTCCAATGGTGAGTCTTCTCTTGACATATAATTATCTCCATTGTCTCCAAGTGAGAATTATATTTCAACCAAACTCCAAGATTATATAGGTAGTGCTCATAGATATAATCAGCAAGTGCATGTACACAACCCTGTCTTATGATAACACGAGGCCGTCTGTCATTAGACATCTTGTATGATAGTGGCAAAACGCCCTTCCAAAGTTGGGTTCACCTCACCCTATTCGGTTCACTAAAATTAACGGTTAAAATGATGTATAAAATACAACACATTTATCTATAATTCTCAATAAAATTATTTCCATACTATTTTAAGGGAAACCTCAATAGCTATAAACCATCGTTCTATTCCCTTGTTACCCCCACTCGACCCAGCTACACTCTTATTACCTGAAAGGAATTATGAAGCAAAAGGGTGAGCACAACTAGCCCAGTGAAGAATATCATGACTAAAGATAATTAAATTATCAATAGCCTTCGTTAGTAATAAATCAGAGATTTAGAACATATGGTAGATGATAAAACTTTTCAACCATAGTGGCAGCGGGATGAACAATCCATTAGAAGAGTCAAATAGACCCTAAAGTCTATTATCTTCTCCATGTTAAAAGTCCACCAACCATGTTTTGTCCTTGTAACATCAATCAACAGTTTTTGTCCACAATTATGTGAATAACTCATATTCATAATTGTGATTCTAAATTCCTCTTCGCACCCAGGACGAAGATAATTTTCATCACTTGTCTTTACCTAAAACATCAAAGATCATGGTTATACCAAGTCACAGTTCATGTTTATAATCATACTAATAAATTCAAATTTGCACTATGGGCCAAAGATATTCATTAACAGTTCATCTTGCACTACAGACCAAAGACATGCAACTGTATTTTAGAAGAGTCAAGTAGAGCATGATATCTACTAGTTTTTACGAGTTAAAAGTTTATTATCAATATTTTATCTTTGAGACTCAACTCAATAAATAATCCACATCACAGAATTATCCATGCACTATAGCCAAAGATATTCGATAGCATCACATCCATGAATTATTATTTCATCGTTGAGATTCAGCTCAATAAATAATCCACATCACTGAATTATCTATGCACTACGGGCCAAGGATATTCATTAGTATCACAACCACGAATTATCCATGCACTATGGGCCAAGGATATTCGTATTTTCACCAATGGTCATGATCATACCGAATAATCAGTGGTCATAATCATACCAACAACTGTCCATTAATGCACTACGGCCATTGAGGACTTTTACAGCATCATTTTTAACACTACGGGTCATGATTATACCTAATGATCTCTGGTCATGATCATACCAATCAACAGTCCATCTACGCACATAAGCCAAAGTTGAGTTTCATCACAATATAAGCATGAGGATGATGACAATGATATACGCATTAATCAAATAAAATTAAGGATAAATATTAAATACTTTAATTTATCCATAGTTTGAAAATATCCAAATTGTCAACATGATACTGTTTTATGGAGTAAAATTCAGGAATAATATTCATGTATCAAAAATAATTTGAACGAAAAAGATATAAATTTTTTGGGTAAATAGTATCCCGTGAATAGTACCTTATGAATAGTACTTCGGGAATAGTACCTCGTGAATAGTACCTCGACATGAAAAGTGTCCCGAATATCTGAGTGAACAATATTTGAGTGAATAGTAATCGGGTGAATAATAACTCGTGAATAGTAACCCGACATGAAAAGTGTCCCAAGTACCCGAGTGAATAATATCATAGTGAATAGTAACCCATGAATAGTACCCCGGGTAAAAATATTGATATTTAATAAGAAAGTTCAGATCAATATTCCAATAAATCGAAAGTGGATGAAGCGCAAAACTCAAGGATATTCCACTAATTTCAATGATTATCGATGCAATACTTACCATAGTAAGTTTAGATTTAAGAATATGAAAAGAAATAGCATATGAAACTACAAATGGATTTTCACCTGTCATACGGTACGTAATCCGCGTAGACAGGTTATTCCGACATATTAAAGGATGAATACGAAAAATTGTATTCCTTATGAATACGAAAGAAATAATACCCCTTACGAATACAATAAATAATATCCCTTACCAAACAAAAATAACATCCCTTACGAATAAGAAATAACGTCCCTTATCTTAGAAGAAGACCGGATACTACAATAGTGAAGTAGCAGAATACTCTTCTTCTTGCTCTCTATAGTTTCTCTCTCTATAGCTTCTCTTGTGAATCACAGTGAATTGGTGAGAATGAAAGAAGAATTAAGCTTCTATTTATAAGAGAAATGACTAAATAGTAACTAATTCACGAGCGGTCCAGATTGATTTACTATTAGAACGGACGGTCCAGATTGATTACTATTAAAACAACAACCAATGTTCCAAATTGATTTAATTTTAAAACCACCACCGACAGTCCAGATTGATTTACTATTAAAACCACCACCGATGGTCCAGATTGATTTACTATTAAAACCACCAGTGACAGTCTAGATTGATTTACCATTACACCCACCATCAATGGTCCAGATTGATTTACTATTACAACCACCATCAATGGTCAAGATTGATTAACTATTAAAACCACAATTAATGATCCAGATTGGTTATTTATTAAAACCACCATCAGCGATCCATAAAATTAGTAAATCTTCCCATGGAATACTAAGTCAAACTTACAACAAACACCTCATAATAATCCCTATATTTATATCAAAAATTGAATAAATATTTACCATAAATTATTTATCTTTAATAAACACATTTTTAATCTATTAACAAATATTCATCATTAATATTATAACTCACAATATTTAACAACTAGATCATTCCCAGGAAAGATGGGGCTTTTCGATAAGGATTTCTCTATATTGGCGAACAATTAGGTGACCAAACCCCTTTCCTTGACAGAACTTTCTAGACATCGTCAATAATGCAAATAATAATATAAATAACATCGCCGTATCAATTATTAATTTAGTAATATAAAATATTATGCAGATGATACTGTGATAATAACTGAATCAAATAACGTGAGATACTATGCAACAATTACTGTAGCAATAATTGAGTAAACTGAGTGGATTCTTACATAAGAATCAATAATCAATACTATGTGCTACTATGCAACCACACGTATTATTGTATTTTTATCATCGGGTATCTTAACAGTTTAACGGTAAAACTTTCACCGTTATTTTTATAAAAAGATATTTCTGTCATTTTCAAACTATGACAATACTTCCGCCGTGGGGTCCACCAATGATGGTGTCGTCGTACGAATATTCCATGTTAAAAAGAATATTCCTCGACCAATCGAATATTCCCCGACACAACCAATATTTTATATCAACTTGCTAACTTTGCAAAAAATTTCACATATCACCCTTAAATTTAACCTTTATCAATTCAACCATTTACTAAATAGAATAATAATTATAAGAAAATTGAATACTTTCATTTCATAAATTCGGGGTCTTACAATCTCCTCTCCTTATGAAATTTCGCCCTCGAAATTTACGTACCTGGTAGTTTGAAGAGGTAAGTATACCTTGTTGGTTATTTTCTTTGTATCATGATTTCTCCATTGCGCATCTCTTGGATTTCAGATATCTTTTCAGAATACAGCTTCAAAACAATGGTTAATTAACATATCACAATTTTTCAACTTATTAAGTTAGAAAATTTAGCTTAGGTAAGACACACACACTAACGAAATATATTACTCGTCTTTCCCTCCTAGTTCTAATCCCAGATCTCTGCCAGAGACCATATCTCTAAGCTCTGATACCATTTATGACGCCCCCAAAATAGGTCTACACGACCCATTCTGAGTTTCCAGATATCATATTACAGAAATCAAATACAAACTTGATTTATAAAACTGTTGAACTATCGTGCAGAGTACGACAACACATAAGCTGTGAGTTTTAATACAAATATATGTAACTCTCATGGTGCCTCGACCACAACACCTTACAATGGTACTTTACATAAAAGTACAATTAATAACTATTTTCGAAATATAAATCTTTGGAAAATACTCAAGGAAACCTTCGTACATGGGAGGTCATGCATCTAAGTTATGATAGACATCATATGACTCGAGAATTATCCTTGGTTGACCCAATAGACCCCAAAGAAAAACGAGAAGATTACTATCATGTTCTTTCCAATGGTGAGTCTTCTCTTGATATATAATTATCTCTATTATCTCCAAGTGAGAATTATATTTCAACCAAACTCCAAGATTATATAAGTAGTGCTCATAGATATAATTAGTAAGTGCATGTGCACAACCCTGTCTCATGATAACACGAGGTCGTCTGTCATTAGACATCTTGTATAATAGTTGAAAAATGCCCTTCCAAAGTTGGGTTCACCTCACCCTATTCGGTTCACCAAAATCAACAGTTAAAATGACGTATAAAATACGACACATTTATCTATAATTCTCAATAAAATTATTTCCATACTGTTTTAGGGGAAACCTAAACAGCTATAGACCATCGTTCTATTCACCTGTTACCCCCGCTCGACCTAGCTACACACTTATTACTTGAAAGGAATTGTAAAGCAAAAGGGTGAGCACAACTAGCCCAGTAAAGAATATCATGACTAAAGATAATTAAATTATCAATAGCCTTCGGTAGTAATAAATTAGAGATTTAGAACATATAGTAGATGATAAAACGTTTCAACCATAGTGGCAGCGGAACGAACAATCCATTAGAAGAGTCAAATAGACCCTAAAGTCTATTATCTTCTCCATGTTAAAAGTCCACCAACCATGTTTTATTCTTGTAACATCAATTAACAGTTCTTGTCCACAGTTATATGAATAACTCATCATCATAATTGTGATTCTAAATTCCTTTTCGCACCCATGACGAAGATAATTTTCATCACTTGTCTTTACCTGAAATGTCAAATATTATGGTTATACTAAGTCACAGTTCCTGTTCATAATCATACTAATAAATTCATATTTGCACTGTGGGCCAAAGATATTCATTAACAATTCATCTTTACACTACAAACCAAAGACATGCAACTGTATTTTAGAAGAGTCAAGTAGAGCATGATATCTAATATCTTCTACGAATTAAAACTTTATTATCAATATTTTGTCGCTGAGACTCAACTCAATAAATAATCCACATCACCGAATTATCCATGCACTACGACCAAAGATATTCGATAGTATCACATCCATGAATTAATATTTCATCGCTGAGACTCCGCTCAATAAATAATCCATGTCACTAAATTATCCATGCACTACGAGCCACGGATATTCATTAGTTCACGACCACGAATTATCCATGCACTACGGGCCAAGGATATTTGTCTTTTCACCAATGGTCATGATCATACCGAATAATTCCTGGTCATAATCACACCAACAACTGTCCATCAATGCACTACGACCATTGAGGACTTTTACCACATCCTTTGTAACACTACGGGTCATGATTATACTGAATGATCTCTGGTCATAATCATACCAATCAACAGTCCATCTATGCACGTAAGCCAAAGATGACTTTCATCATAGTATAAGCATGAGGATGATGACAATGAAATAAGCATTAATCAAACAAAATTAAGGATAAATATTAAATACTTTAATTTATCCAGAGTTTAAAAATATCCAAATTGTCAACATGATACTACTTTGTGGAGTAAAATTCAAGAATAATATTTATGTATTAAAAATAATTTGAACAAAAAAGAAATAAATTTTTCGGGTGAATAGTACCCCGTGAATAGTACCCTTTGAATAGTACTCCGAGAATAGTACCTCGTGAATAGTATCCCAACATGAAAAGTGCCCCGAATACCTGAGTGAACAATATTTGAGTGAATAGTAATTGGGTGAATAGTAACTCATGAATAGTATCCCGGCATGAAAAGTGCCCCAAATACCCGAGTGAATAATATTATAATGAATAGTAATCGGGTGAATAGTAAATCGTGAATAGTATCCCAGGTGAAAATATTGATATTTAATAAGAAAGTTCAGATCAATATCCCAATAAAATGATACTAGATGAAGCATAAAACTCAAGGATATTCCAATAATTTCAAGGATTATCGAAGCACTACTTACCATAGTCAATTTAGATTTAAGAATATGAAAAGAAATAATATACGAAATTGCAAATGGATTTTCACCTGTCATATGGTACGTAATCCACGTAGATAGGTTATTTCGACATATTAAAGGATGAATACGAAAAATAGTATTCCTTATGAATACGAAAGAAATAATACCCATTACGAATACAACAAATAATATCCCTTACCAAACGAAAATAACATCCCTTACGAATAAGAAATAAAGTCCCTTACCTTAGTAGAAGACCGGATACTGCATTAGTGAAGTAGCAGATTACTCTTCTTCTTGTTCTTTATAGTTTCTCTTTCTATAGCTTCTCTGGTGAATCTCAGTGAATTGGTGAGAATGAAAGAAGAATTAAGTTTCTATTTATAGGAGAAATGACTAAATAGTAACTAATTCACGAGCGGTCCAAATTGATTTACTATTAGAACGGACGGTCCATATTGATTACTATTAAAACCACAACTAATGGTCCCGATTGATTTACTTTTAAAACCACCACCGACGGTCCACATTGATTTACATTTAAAATTACCACCAACGGTCCAGATTTATTTACTATTAAAATCACCACTGATGGACCAGATTGATTTACTATTACAACCACCATCAATGGTCCAAATTGATTTACTATTACAACCACCATCAATGGTCCAGATTGAATAACTATTAAAACCATCATCAATGGTCCAGATTGGTTATCTATTAAAACCACCATCGACTGTCCATAAAATTAGTAAATCTTCATATGGAATACTAAGTCAAACTTACAACAAACACCTCATAGCAATCCCTATATTTATATTAAAAATTGAATAAATATTTACCATAAATTATTTATATTTAATAAATACATTTTTAATCTATTAACAATTATTCATCATTAATATTATAACTCACAATATTTAACAACTAGATCATTCCCGGGAAAGAGGAGGCTTTTCGATAAGGATTTCTCCCTATTGGCGCGCAATTAGGTGACCAAACCTGTGAGACCCCAAATTTTATGAATAAAGATTTAAATTTCTCAAAAAATATTTTTTTAATATTATGGTGTGGATTTAATATAATGTTATAGTTGTGGGTAATATTTATAAATTTTGCAAAGTATGCAAGTTGTTATATTATATTCGATTGGTCGGGAAATATTCTTTTTGTCAAGAAATATCCGTACGACGATACAATCATTGGTGGACCCCACAACGGAATTATTATCGTATTAAGAAAAGGACAAATTTTTTTTATGAAAATAATGGCGAAAGTTTTGCCGTTAACTGTTGAAACACCTGGTGTTAAAAGTACAGGAATACGCGTGGTTGCATAGTAGCACAAAGTATTGATTATTGATGCTTACGTGAGAAGTCACTCAGTTTTGTTCAATTATTGCTTTAGTAATTGTTGCATAGTATCCCACATTAATTGATTCAATTATTGTCGATATTTTATATATTATTAAATCAATAATTGAGTTGACAGAGTTATTAATATTATTATTTGCAATAGTAATGATGTCTAGAAGTTCTGCCAATGAGAGGTTTGGTCACCTAATTGCGCGCCAATAGGGAGAAATCCTTATTGGAAAGCCCCCTCTTTCCTGGGAACGACCTAGTCGATTAATATTGTGAATTATAATAATGATGATAAATGTTGTTAAATATATTCAGGTGTCTTTTTATGAAGACACAGAAGTTTATATATACATGTATTATATATATAAATTCTATTTTATTAGTATTATTAATGTAATAAAACAAAAAGCTTTTTATATAAAACATAATACTTTTATAAAGTTATTTGTTTTATTAGACTATAAATAGAATATATTATATTCTATTATGCATAGTATTATGCATAGTAAAATCTTTATATATAAAACATAATACTTTTAAAAAGTTATTTGTTTTATTAGACTATAAATAGAATATATAATATTCTATTATGAATAAGTGTTTGATAAATGCTGATAGTGTTTGCATAGTAAAATCTTTTTATATAAAACATAATACTTTTATAAAGTTATTCATTTTATTAGATTATAAATAGAATATATTATATTTTATTTAAAAGATTTTGTTTTATTAGAATATTTTATTAATACTGCATAGTAAATCAATATGGATCGTCCCTTTAAAAGTAAATCAATCTGACACTTCATGAATTAGTTACTATTCACCCATTATCCTATAAATAGAAGCTCATTCCTTCATTATTTCTTACTTAATTCAATTTGAAACTCTAAGAGAGAAAACTATACAGAGAAAGAAGAAAAGTATTTTGCTACTTCACTACTCCTATATCCAGTTTCTTCTAAGGTAAGGGGTATTATTTCTTTCGTACTCATGAAGAGAACTTCTGTTATTCCATTATTTATTATTCTGTTGGAATACCTGTATATGCGGACTACCCTATACTTGGTGAAATTCTTCTGTTATTTCATTCAGTATAATTATGTTGGAATAACCTGTCTATGCGAAGTACTGCATACATGGTTAAATTCTTATGTTATTCCATTCTTTATTATTCTGTTGGAATAACCTGTATACGCGAACTACCATATATTTGGTGAAATTCTTATGCTATTCCATTCTTTATTATTATGTTGGAATAACCTGTCTATGAGAAGTACCACATACATGGTGAAAATTTTCTATTATTTCATTCTTTATTATTCTGTTGGAACATCATGTCCGTTCTGTTATGACCGGTTCCGTTATTTATTATTCTCGTTGAATATCCTATCTCGTGCTTTTAGGCATGACCGTTCCTTTACTTTATTATTCTCGTCGAATATCCTCATGCATGTATGCGCTTAAGCACGACCGTTTCCATTATTTATTATTTTTTGGAATAACTCGCTCATGCGGTTTATCGCATCGTATCGGTGATTTCTTTTGTTATTCCATTCTTTATTATACTCAAATTGGTTAAAGTTTTGGCTTTTATACTCCATGAAATTAGTGGAATATCCTTGATATTTGCGCTTTATCCAGTATCTTTTCATGGAAATATTCTTCTGAGCATTCTTGAGTTTTACCCCACAAAGCAGTATCATGTTGACAACTTGGACGTTATTGGTTCCTGGATAAATTAATTCTTGAACTTGTTTTAATGAATTCTTATATCATTGTCATCATCCACATGTTTATATTGTGTTGAAAGCCATTTGTGGCTTGTAGTGCATAGATGGACTTGGTATGATTATGACCAGGGATTATTCGGTGTAATCATGACCGTAATATTACAAATGATCTGGTAAAAGTCCTCATTGGCCCGTAGTTCATTGATGGACAACTGTTGGCATGATCATGACCATTGATGAATACACGAATATCCTTGGCCCGTAGTGCATGGATAATTTGTGGTCGTGATACTAATGAATATCCTTGGCCGTAGTGCAGGGATGATGTGGATTATTTGTTGTCGAGTCTCAAAGAATAAAAGTGATAAAAAACCTTTTTAAATCATAAAAGATAGTAGATTTTATTCTCTACTTGACTCTTTTAATGGATTGCTTGTTCCGCTGAAGTTAAACTTGATGTTTGTTATATTTTATCAGTTTAACACTGTTGAAGGCTAACGATAATTTATTCTGCATTATCTTAGTCATAATATTTCTTACTGGGCTAGTTGAGCTCACCCTTTTGCTTTCATTGTTCTCTTCAAGAAATGAGAACATAGCAGGGACTAGTCGGGGAACGGAGTGATGGTTCAGATGATAACATTAGTAGTCCTCACTATTCTACAAAATAGTGTGATAATAATTGTAACGATGACTTATTCTGAGAGTGGATATTGTCTAGAAGATAATATTTGTATTAAAATTCACAGCTCTTGTTGTATATTTAAGATTGTATTTGTATTCTGTACCATATATTTGGCGACTCGGAATAGGTGATGTATACCTATTTTGGGGGCGTCACAGTTGGTATCAAAGCTTAGGGATATTATCCTTAGCTGAGATGTGAGACAAGAACTAGGAGGGGAGAGGCGTGGAATTCCTTCGCTAGAATGACCTACCTAAGTTTATTTGGTATTTAATTAGTCGGTCAGAGTATGGGGATAATATGTGATATGTTAATTAACCCTTGTTTTGTGGCAGTATTTGAAAATGACTTCCGAGAATGTTGAGAATATCAATGGAGCACAGGAGACCGTTGAGTCTCCACCGATCAATAATCAGGATAATGTGCATCAAGAAGGCGACAATCCTCATGCGAACAACAACACTAACCAACTGATGAACGATGGAATGTTCAGAGGCTTTATGCAATTCATGCAACATCAGGCAAGAGCGGCTCCTGTCCAAAATGCAGGTGGAAACACTAGCAACTCTCGGACGGTCACCGCTAAGCAGTTCAAGGAACTGGGACCACCAAAGTTTTTTGGAGAGCCAAAACAACTTAAGGCGGAGACGTGGATAAAATAGATCTGTAAGATATTTGATGTCTTGGGATGCTCCGAGGAGCAAAAGGTTCCCTTTGCCACCTTCATGTTGCGAGCAGAGGCAGATTACTTGTGGGAATCTGTAAAGCGTACTCAACCTACCGCAGTGAAGATGTCTTGGGAGAAGTTCCAAGAACTATTTAACGACAAGTACTTTCCTGAAAGTATTCGTCACATGAAAGAGGTAGAGTTCATCAAGCTGGAGAAAAACAACATGACCGTGTCGCAGTACGAAGCCAATTTGGCCGAGTTATCCCGATTTGCATCCCATTTGGTCGATAATTAAGAGCGAATGACGCTAATGTTTCTGCGAGGTTTGAAACCCGATATACGTCAATACCTCATTTCTCACAAATTTTGTTTATATTCAGATGTTTTGAATAGGGCTCAGTTATTGCAACGGTATAATGAGTCAGCATAACCAAAAAGTAACAATCAACAACACGATAATAATTGTACCGGTGGCAACGGCCATCGGAATAATGATAACCATCGTGGGGGAAATTATCATGCTAGGAATGGTAACCACTTCGGTGGTAATCATGGCTAAGATAATAGAACTGGAAATTTCAAGAAGAGAAAGTTCAATAATGATGGAAAGACAGCAGCATCAGCACCCGTTTCAAAGGAAGAAGAACGACCATCGGTCGTATGTTTCAAATGCGGACAGGAGGGACACATCCGTCCAAACTATACGCAGTAATCCAAAGCGCGTTTCAATTACGGAAGAGAAAGTCACCTAGCTCGATTTTGTCGTGTAGTGAAGTCAAGTCCAGCTGGGATAGTGATGCCAAAGGATGTCTCAGACAAGTCAAAGTCGGTAGTTTAAGTAAGAGCATTTGTTGAGGAACCCGAACAAAGTTACCACGGGTAAGTTAAACATAAACGCTTACGAAGTCTATACCTTATTCGATACTGGTGCTACCTATTCTTTTATTTCTCCTACTTGCGCTCAATGTTTAAATTTGACTCTAGAGAAATTAGACTTTGATTTATCTGTTGAAACTGATCCGTTGGGAGAAACCTTCATTACCTCCACTATTTATAAATCTTGTTTGATTCAAATCGACACTTTCACGGTACTTGTCGATCTTATCTCTTTGAAAATACTGGCCCTTGATACGATTTAAGGAATCGATTGGTTAACTACTCATCAGGCTTTTCGTAAGGTTGTTAGCTTTCATATTCATAACCAACCTGTTATGCGAATTCAAGTAACCAAACCACTAAAGTCAATTATTGTCATATGAAGCCATAAGTAAAGAAGTCCCGAGCCTTTATCTGGTGACTTCCTTGTGTGGAATGTACTGAAGCCAGACTTTCTGTAGGCGACGTCGTGAATGACGATGGCAAGTTGATAGGTATCAATGTGACGTACTGTCCAAGTCTTGGATGAGGGTCACAATTTTGAATGATATTTTTATTGTTAATAAATTTCCTGGCGTATTCTTGAAGACTTCCTAGCCTACCTCAGAGCGTGAAATCGAATTTTGTATTGACCCCAGTACAAAACCCATTTCTAAAACCCTTAAATATTTCTTCAACCAAAACGAATGTATAATGCGCCAAAGATGTTGGCTCGAGCCGTTGAAGATTACGACTATACCATTCAATATTATTGTGGAAGAGCGAACGTGGTAGCTGACGCGTTGAGTAGAAGATCGTATGCGTTTATGAGTGCGATGTCGTTAACCCATTACCTATAACTTATAAATGATGAAGATATAGTTAAAGACTCTAGGAAACCACGTGAAGATAACAATTATATGATTAGAACCGACTTTAGTAGATAAAGTTAAAGCTGCTCAAGCTACAGACCCGGAGATGATGAACACGAAAAAGAAGGTTTAAGATGGCGTTATTCTAGAAGCAAGAGTCGACGAAGAGAGGAAATCTCAACCCTCGATTTTATTGGCCCATTTGAAATCCTCGATCGAGTAGGAATTGTGGCCTATAGACTCGTTTTACTGCCAAATATGTTGCATGTTCATAATGTTTATCACGTACCGATGTTACGTAAATATGTGGACGACCCAAACAACATTATTGATTCAGAACCAAACAAGATATCGAAAGATTTACCGTATGAGGGAATATTTGTTAAAATCTTGGATAAGAAGGATCGTATTCAACACTCAAAGGTTATACCTCAAGAGTTAGAATCTGAAATGAAGTCAAGGTATCCTCATCTCTTCGGCATACCAGGTACGTACGTAAATTTTGAGTGCAAAATTTCATAAGGAGCAGAGATTGTGAGACACCAAATTTTATGAGTAAAGATTTAAATTTCTCGAAATATTTTTTTTTTAATATTATGGCGTGGATTTAATATAATGTTATAGTTATGGGTAATATTTATAAATTTTGCAAAGTATGCAAGTTGTTATATTATATTCGATTGGTCGGGGAATATTCTTTTTGTCGGGGAATATCCGTATGACGGTACAATCATTGGTGGATCCCACAATGTAATTATTGTCGATCGAGAAAATGACAAAAAATATTTTATGAAAATAACTACGGAAGTTTTACCGTTAACTATTGAAACACCCTTGTTAAAAGTACAAAGAATACGCTGTGGTCGTATAAGAGCAGACACCAGTATTGATTATCGATGCTTACGTGAGAAGTCACTCGCTTTTGTTCAATTATTGCTTCAAAGAATTGTTGCACAGTATCTAACGTTAATTGATTCAATTATTGTCAATATTTTATATATTATTAAATCAATAATTGAGATGACAGAGTCATTAATATTATTATTTGCAATATTAACGATGTCTAGAAGTTCTACCAAGGAGATGTTTGGTCACCTAATTGCGCGCCAATAAGGAGAAATCCTTATTGGAAAGCCGCCTCTTTCCTGGGAACGACCTGGTCGATTAATATTATGAATTATAATAATAATGATAAATGTTGTTAAATATATTCAGGTGTCTTTTTATGAAGACACTAAGTTTAAGTATATATATATATTATATATATAAATTTTGCTTTTATTAGTATTATTAATGTAATAAAATGTAAATACTTTTTATATAAAATGTAATACTTTTATAAAGTTATTTGTTTTATTAGACTATAAATAGAATATATTATATTCTATTATGCATAGTATTATGCATAGTAAAATCTTTATATATAAAACATAATACTTTTATAAAGTTATTTATTTTATTAGACTATAAATAGAATATATAATATTCTATTATGCATAAGTGTTTTAGATAAGGTTCTCGCATAGTATTTGCATAGTAAAATCTTTTTATATAAAATATAATACTTTTATAAAGTTATTCGCTTTTATTAGATTATAAATAGAATATATTATATTTTATTTAAAAGATTTTATTTTATTAGAATATTTTATTAATAATTGTATAGTAAATAAATATGGACCGTCTGCTTAATAGTAATTCAATCTGACCGCTCATGAATTAGTTACTATTCACCCATTATCTTATAAATAAAAGCTCATTCCTTCATTATTTCTTACGAATTCACTGAAACTCTTGAGAGAAAACTATAGAGAGAAAGAAGAAAAGTATTCTCGCTACTTCACTACTCCTATATCCAGCTTTCTTCTAAGGTAAGGGTATTATTATTTTTCAGATTCATGAAGAGAACTTCATTATTCTATTCTTTATTATTATATTGAGTAACTCAGATACGCGGACTACCCTATACTTGGTGAAATTCTTCTATTATTTCATTCTTTATTATTATGTTGGAATAACTTGTCTATGCGAAGTACTGCATACATGGTGAAATTCTTCTCATTATTCCATTCTTTATTATTCTGTTGGAATAACTCTGTATACGCGACTACCCTATACTTGGTGAAATTCTTCATTATTCCATTCTTTATTATTATGTTGAATAACTCGCCATGCAATCCGCATACATGGTGAAATTCTTCTCATTATTCCATTCTTTATTATTATGTTGAACATCCTCGTCTGCAAGGCTTTTACATTACCGGTTCCGTTATTTATTATTTTGTTAGAATATCCTATCGCGTAATTGCTTTTACGCATGACCGTTTCATTCTTTATTATTATTCGCTTAATATCCTCGTGCGTGTGTTTACGTATTTACCTAGTTCCATTATTTATTATTCGTTGAATAACCTATCCGTAAGTGCGTATCGTATCGCATGCCTGATGATTTCTTTTGTTATTCTATTCATTATTATACTCAGTTGGTTAAAGTTTTTGCTTTTATACTCCTTGAAATTAGTGGAATATCTTTGGTATTTGCGCTTCATCCAGTATCTTTTCATGGAAATATTTTTCTGAGCATTCTCGAGTTTTACCCCACAAAGCAGTATCATGTTGACAACTTGGACGTTATTGGTTCCTAGATAAATTAATTCTTGAACTTGTTTTATTGAATTCTTATATCATTGTCATCATCTTTATGTTTATATTATGTTGAAAGTCATCTGTGGGCCCTGTAGTGCATAGATGATGGACTTGGTATGATTATGATGAGGATTATTCAATTATAATCATGACCGTAATGTTACAAATGATGTGGTAAAAGTCCTCATTGTCCGTAGTGCATTGATGACAAATTGTTGGCATGATCATGACCATCGATGAATACACGAATATCCTCGGCCCGTGAGTGCATGGATAATTTGTGGTCGTGATACTAATGAATATCCTCGTCAGAAAAGGTAGATGATGTGGATTATTTATTGTCGAGTCTAAGCGATAAAAGTGATGAAAAACCTTTTAAATCATAAAAGATAGTAGATTTTATTATCCACTTGACTCTTTTAATGGATTGCTTGTTCACCGCAGCTTAAACTTGATGTTTGTTATATTTTATCGCTTTAACACTCATTGAAGGCTAATGATAATTTATTCTCGCATTATCTTAGTCATAATATCTTCTTCTTGGGCTAGTTGAGCTCACCCTTTTGCTTTCATTGTTCTCTTCAGGAAATGAGAACGTAGCAGGGACTAGTCGGGGAACGGAGTGACGGTTCAGATGATAGCATTAGTAGTCCTCACTATTCTATGAAATAGTGTGATAATAATTGTAATGAGGACTTAATCTGAGAGTGGATATTGTCTAGAAGATAATATTTGTATTAAAATTCACATCTCTTGTTGTATATTTAAGATTGTATTTGTATTCTGTACCATGTATTTGGCGACTCAAAATAGGTGATGTATACCTATTTTGGGGGCATCACAAAACCCCTTTCCTCGATAAAACTTTCAAGACATCGTCAATAATGCAAATAATAATATGAATAACATTGTCGTCTCAATTATTGATTTAATAATATAAAATATTATGGAGATGATACTGTGACAATAATTGAATCAAATAACGTGAGATACTATGCAACAATTACTGTAACAATAATTGAGTAAACTTAGTGGATTCTTACGTAAGCATCAATAATCAATACCGTGTGCTACTATGCAACCACACGTATTACTGTTTTTTTACCACTGGATATCAAAACAGTTTAACGGTAAACCTTTCGCTATTATTTTTATAAAAAGATATTTCTGTCGTTTTTTAACTACGACAATACTTCCGCTGTGGGGTCCACCAATAATGGTGTCGTCGTACGAATATTCCCTGTTAAAACTAATATTCCCTGACCAATCCAATATTCCCCGACACAATGAATATTTTATATCAACTTGCCTACTTTGCAAAAAATTTCACATATCACCCTTAACTTTAACCTTTTATCATTTTAACCATTTACTAAATAGAATAATAATTATAAGAAAAGTGAATACTTTCATTTCATAAATTCGGGGTCTTACACTGTTTGTAAAGAAACCTTAATCCACCCGGATTAAATTTCTTTAGACAACACTTAGTCTAAAAAATTAGATTACCTTATAATGACTAATTCATCACTCTTTTGATTAAATTAACTTCAATATACAAAATTACCAAATATTAACTTACACTTAATCAAGTTAATTCCTCACAACTCATGATTTATTTATTTAATTAATAAATAATCAAATTAAATAATTATTTATATAACAATAAACACATCAACTAAAATATTTATTTAATTCAATAAATATTTGAAATTACATATAAAAAAAATTCTGGATTGTTACAACAATGATATAAAGAATCAATCAAGTGAGATCAATGATAAATATTAGAGATTTATAATTTAATTTATCCAGAGTTCAAGAATGTCCAAATTGTCAACATGATCACTAATTGTGGAGTAAAAGTCAAGAATGATATTCATGTATCAAAAATAATTTGGACAGAAAAGAAATCAATTTTGTCATGAATAGTACTCCGGCATGAATAGTACCCCGAATGAATAGTACTCTGGTATGAATAGTATCTCGGATGAATAGTACTCTGGCATAAAAAGTACTCTGAATGAATAGTACCTCGAATGAATAGTACTCTATTATGAATAGTACCCAGAAATGGAGAATACGAAAGAAAATAATATCCCTTGACGAGTACAAAAGAAATGATATCTCATACGAGTATGAAAGAATATACGAAACTGCAAATGAATTTTCACCCATTATACGGTAATCCACATAAACAAATCATTTTCACAATTTAATAAAGAATGAATACGAAGGGTTATTCACCATATATGCATGCGGTAATCCACGTAAACAGGTTACTCCCGCAGATTAATAAAGAATGAATATGAAGGGTTATTCACCATGCATTAGGTAATCCGCGTAGACAGGTTACTCCCATGGATTAATAAATAATGAATACGAAGGGTTATTCACCATGCATGCGGTAATTTGCATAGACAGGTTACTCCCGCAGATTAATAAAGAATGAATACGAAGAGTTATTCACCATTGAAATTCAGATAAGGCACACTTAGAAGGGGGGTTGAATAAGTGTGGGAACAAACTATGATCAATTTTTAAACTTTAAATTAAACTACTGAATTAAGCCAACTATATTAATGAATGCAGCTAGCTGAATTAATATGGCCTACTGAATTGACTCTCTGATTTTATAAAAATATTTTGCTGAATTTATAACTTAGTGAAAATACTTGGTGTTAATGAATTATCTTAAGATAATGCAAATATTCAAATTTTAAATATTAAGACAATTAACTAACTTATGTGAGTAATTAAAGTAAAGCAAGTAATAAAATTAACACCAATATTTTTATGTGGTTCAACTATTACCCTATATAATAATAGCCTAGTCCACGTCCAATACCAACTAGTATTGGAGACTCACTTTATTTCTTTAAATTGACCCTTGTTATAAAATAGATTCTATCAAATCTTAAATTACAATAATTCACTTGAGCACTTTTACTCCTTGTGCACCAATACACTCCTTAAGTACCTATGCTTCCTTGAACCTATATGTAAACAAACCTTAATCCACCCGGATTAAATTCCTTTAGACAACACTTAGTGTAAAAAATTAGATTACAAATATAGAGGTCTAATGATCAAAGCAAATAAGCAATTTAACAATGCAAGGCTCGACTAATGAATACAATGATGTAAGAGTAAAAGAGATATCACCAATTTAGAGCTCACGAAAATTTGTTGGATAATAATCTGAATATTAATTACACATCAGCTTGTATATTTGCACCCTGAATAATAGAATATCTTTTTAAGTATGATAGTGCAAAAATTAATTCGAGTGTTGTATATATCACTGATATCTCAATAGAATTTATAGCCCAAAAATTATTACCATTGTAAATATAGTTCTGTTACTTAAAATCAAAATATCTTTTCGTTAAGAACTAAACTGAAGGATAACAGATACATATTAATAATCCATGTCTATCTTTAGTCAAAATAGATATCTGTGAGACTTTTTCAAAAGAAATCTTCCAAAGTGATAAGTCCATGTATATCTCAATAACAACCGCCACCTCATATCACATAGAATATAGATAAAACTACCTTTCTAAATAAACAAACTTAAAAAAATATAAAGGAGTGTTAGTTCCATAAATAATAGAAAGTGTATCTCAAATCAACTTCCCAGGATATGTGATTTTCGAGGCCTATTCAAGTAACCCACTTAATTGATTGTAATCATTATCCTACCGTCACAAACTCAACAACTTCCAAGAAGCACAATAAAAGATGCATTATACAACAGATCCTCATTAAAATTTTTACACGTGTACATGCATATAAAGGTTTCTCATTTAGAATACTCTTAGATGTCTAAGTAACAATCGAATTTCTCCATAAAAATACCCATATGTGTTAACAACTAATTTTGCAATTCCCAGATAATAAAAACAATTATCATTTTTATTTCAATTTTAAGCATAAAATATTAATCATGTTAAATGCACACATAAAATGTCCTAAAGCCTTGAATTAAAAAATTAAATATTTGCAATGACCATACATATAATCTTAGGACACAAAAGTCTTCAAAGTCTTTCATCAATGAACGTTTTATTAACTTCTTGAAATTTCACAATAAACAATTTAGTACAAAATATCAAGTCATCATCAAAACAATAAGGTTAGAATATTAACAAGTCAAAATTCTCCCCCTTTTTGATGATGACAACATCATAAATTATTACTCCCCCCTAAATTCATGCATATTTAAAATTTCAGGATAGAATCAAAACAATTCAATAATCAAAACTGATTATTGTCACGCCTTTTATTTAGGCATTATTCATAACCTGCAAAAGTGTTAGCTTCAACAATTATTAGATAATCAAGAACTTAACCAATAGAAACAAAATATCAAATTATGAAGTTCTGTTGCCAACCAATCATTCAAAAACAGACCAAAATAGAAACTTAAAAAGTGTTGGTGCCAACCAATCATTTTAAAAAAACCACAATTAAAAATAACATTAGTAGCTCAAACACATCAACCAAATTAACCAAGTAGTTAGCAGTCCTTCTTTCTAAGCAGCAAGCAACATTCACATCCAATGTCTCCCCCTTTTGTCATCATGCAAAAAAATCTTCAATCAATATCCTCAACATGTACCATGTTTGGAGGACGAGCAGTAAAATAAGGACGATGTAAAATACGTTGAAGTTTTTCTTCTAAAGATAAATCATGATAAAAGCGAGGGGGCGAGGAATAAAGGTAGGATTTGGAAGAGAAAGATCCATGAAATCACCAACATATTTTACCATCCAATTACAACGGGGACACTCCGGAATTGGGGAATACATTCTCTGAAAGTGGAGCTTCTGACCTACGTCATTGAACAATGTTGCCATAAAATCTGCAAATTCTCCAAGTTGATAGTTAATAAACATCATCTCTTGACTCAACTGACATAAATTTCTGTTAATCTTTCTTTGAAGAGCTTCAACCATTGCTTTTATTTGCAACTAAAAACTAGACTGTAGATCGATAAACTCATCTTCTACTTGCAAAAAACATTGTTCTAAATCATCAGCCCAAATGGGAAATTTGCATTTCTCCAAAATAGTTAGTTTGTATTTGATATCAACAATATCTTTCTGCATAGTTTCTTGGTTTTGAAGAATTTGATTCAATAAGTTGATCACTTCAGGAGATGAAACTGAAGAACTTGGAAGATTTGAAGAAGAAGGAATATAAAATGAAAAATTAGAGGAAACAAAACTAGCTAGAATAGGAGGAGGATCAGGGACAATTCGGACAAATAAACCATCAACAAAAGAAATATGAGACTGTTTCAGATTGGCAGAATCAATGAATTCATTATGTGAGATCACAATTTCATCATCTAGAAATATTTTAAAATGTTGAAACATTTTAGTAAGAAATAAACCATAAGGAAGACACTTCTTAACCTAATGAATGCAACTCAACATATGAGATAACATCATGATAGAATAATTAAAAGAAACACCTTTTAAAATCATTGCCCCAACCACTAGATCTTGATACGTAAAATCTACTCCACCACCAACTCGTGGAAACAGATTGTAGCGTATCAACTTGTGCAGAACACAAGCAGTTGGACACATATCAAAAGTCTTAGGAGAAAATAGAGTAGACAAAGAAGGATCATTCATGATAGTACAAAGTTTCTCAAGAGGGGGAAACGGAATATTAGCTACACCCTTTAAAGTAAAGGACAAGGACTAGTGGATGGAATATTCAAAATACTTCTAAAATCAACAACTATGAAACATAAATATTTTCCCTTCACAAAAGATGTGTAACAATCCCCATTACATCCTAGATTTATATAAAATTGTTGTACAAACCGATGATACGCTTTAGTTGGGTGAAAAAGCATAGCAGACATACTACAAGAAGTAAAAAGAGTTTCTTAAGAGGAATTTTTGAAATAGAATAAATCCATGATTTTTTCATAAAAAAATTATTTAGTAGAAATTAAAGTTTTGAAGCGTTCTTCAAAACTCTGACCTCTAAAGAAATTATCTGACAGATTAGAAGAAGAGAAAGGGTTTACCAGAGTGGAAGGAGATTCAAGTTGAGATGAGGGAAGTTCAACATCTGGTGATGGTTGAGACTTCTCTTTTTGACCAGACTCCAAAAACTTCATGAATGACAAACTCGAATCGGATCCATCAGACAAAGTAGCGTCGTCGAACGAAACATGCACGGACGCCTAATGATTCTGTCACTTGGACTGCTTTTGTGATCTTATAGTGTAAAGGATCGAGACTGTTGGCCTTCTTTAATGGTAATACTAGAAGATCTCTTGTTGGCTCAGGTCTTCTTTTTTACAAAGACTAGAATGCGCAAGAACAATGAAAAGAGAAAGGGTTTCTGAGTTTTGTTCAATAAAGTGTGAGGACATGTTTTAATAAATCTGAGTTAGAAATTGAAAAGACTTCTCGGGCAGATGGACACTCTTCAGCTCATATCTTTTCAAATTTCAAAAATCATGATTATATCTAGAAAATTGTTCAAAAGATATCATGCCGTGAATCTAGCCAAATAAATACCTACACTGATACGTTTCCCAATAATAGTAGATTCATAAGATACATGAACATATAAGGAATATAAATCAGATGTATCTTAATTAATAACATGCATATATACTGTAAGTTCAAAATAATTTATGCATGAAATATTTTAGTACGTGAACATTGTTTATACCATACACATTCCAAGTTCTCTCCTTAACATACAATACCTTTCTTTACTTAAGGGTTTGGTAAAAATATCAGCTAATTATTTTTTTATTGGAATAAAAATTAATTTAATTAAAACTTTTGAAACTTTATCCCTCAAAAAATGATGTCTAACCTCTATATGTTTTGTACATAAATGCAAAAAAGGATTCTTTGATATGTTAATAGTACAATAATTATCATAGTAAATAGGCACACTATCATATAAAATATCAAAATCATATAGGGTTTGTCTCATTCATAATATTTAAGAGCAGCAACTCCCTGCAGCCAGATATTCACCCTCAGTGGTTCATAAAGCAACTGAAGTTTACTTTTTACTATGCCACATCACAAGACTGTGACCTAAAAACATGCAAGCACCACTAGTACTTTTTCTATCTATTTGGCATCCCGCATAGTCAGCATCTTAATAACCCATTAGTTCAAAGTGATTGCAAATTGGATAAAAATATCCCAAATTAATAGTACCACTTAAATATTTAAAAATCCTTTTAACAACTTGTAAGTGGGATTCCTTAGGTTTTGCTTGAAAACGTCCACACAAACATACACTATATATTATATCAGGTCTAGATGCAGTTAAATATAATAGACAACCAATCACACCTTGATATTTGGTTAATTCCATATCTATACCTTTTTCATCAGACGCAAGCTTTATTGAAGTGCTCATTGGTGTTGCCTTTGAATTGGATCCCTCAAAACCAAATCTTTTAAGTATCTCTTTTGTATATTTAGTTTAATGGATATAGATACCTTCCTTTGTTTGCTTGATTTGGAGTCCCAAAAAGTAATTAAGTTCTCCCATTAAACTCATATCGAACTCCTTATGCATACACTTAGAAAACCACTCACAAAGAAAATCATTAGTAGCACCAAAAATTATATCATCTACATATATTTGTACAATAATAATATCTTTATTTTCATGTTTAATAAATAATGTAGAATCAATTTTACCTCTAATAAAACCATTTGAAAGTAAATACTTACTCAACCTCTTGTACCAGGCCCTTGGAGCTTGTTTGAGACCATAGAGAGCTTTATTGAGCTTATAGACATGGTTTGGATACTTCTCATGTTCGAATCTAGGAGGCTGTTTTAGATATACCTCTTCATTAATGTATCCATTAAGGAAGGCACTTTTCACATCCATTTGATAGAGTTTGAACTTCTTATAATAAGCAAATTCTAACAAGATTCAAATGGACTCTAGTCTTGCAACTGGGGCATAAGTTTCTCCGTAGTCGATCCCTTTTTGTTGATTGTATCCTTGAGATACTAGCCTTGCTTTGTTACGAGTAATTGTGCCATGCTTATCCAGTTTATTTTTAAACACCCATTTTGTTCTAATGATAGAAACACCTTCTGGTGGGGACATAAGCTCCCAGACTTGGCATCGTTCAAATTGTTGAAGTTCCTCTTGCATCACCATTAGCCATCTTTCATCAAGGATAGCTTCATTAGCATTCTTTGGCTCGACTTGTGATAAGAATGCAGAGAATGCACATTAATTTTGCAATCCTCTCTTTGAAGTGATTCCTTTGTTTATATCTCCAATGATATTTGTTGGTGGATGATTCTTGAGATATCTCGCAGTCTTTGGAATTTGTACATCATGTATTACATCTTCTTGTCGGGGGAAATCTACTTCAAGCTCTTGTGTTGTTCTTTGTTCCACTCCTTGCGAGTTTTCCAATTCAGCTTGCTGGATTTGTTCATTCGGTTTGCTAAATAGACTTTTTTGGTTTGCTTGATTCACTGAGATCTCCAAATTTCCTGCATCCTCATCATTTTCTTTTGGAAGATCATTGCGAGTTTTATTAAATGTAATATGAATATATTCTTTAACACATAGCTTTTTAATATTAAATACACGATATGCTTCACTATTTTGTGAATAACCAATAAAAATTCCTTCATAAGATTTAGCATAAAATTTTCCCAAGTTATCACTAGTATTTAGAATAAAACATTTAGATCCAAAAACTTTGAGATAACATATATTAGGAATATTATTATTTAAAAGTTCATAAGGAGTTTTCAAAATAATTGGACGAATAAGTACTCTATTCAAAACATAACAAGAGGTGTTTACAGCTTCGGCCCAAAACTTTTTAGGAAGTTTACTTTCTTGTAGCAAAGTTCTAGTTGTTTCTTGTAATGTTCTATTCTTTCTATCTACTACTCCATTTTGTTGAAGGGTTCTTGGGGCCAAAAATTCATGGCTTATTCTTTGTTGATCACAAAATATTATAAAGTCTTTTTGAAATTCAGTTCCATGATAACTTTTTATCTTTACAAGTTTGAGATTATATTTTGTTTCCAAATTTCTTATCAATTTCTCAAATTCTTTAAATGCTTCATCTTTAATTTTCAAAAATAATACCCATGTATATCTAAAGAATTCATCTACTATTACAAATGCATAAAACTTACCAATTATACTAGCATATTTTTCTTGTCCAAATAGATCAAGATGAAGTAGTTGTAAAGCAGAAGAAGTTGATACCATGTTCTTTGTCGTAAACAATGTTCTTATTTCCCAAGTTAACAAGGAACATATATTCCCTTTTTTCATACTTTATTTTTGGCAACCCTTTGACGAGATTCTTTGAGGATAATTTCTTGATTAAATCTATGTGAACATGTCCCATCCTCTTATGCCATAAATTAGCCTCATCTTGCACATATGCAAGACATAGTTCTTCATCACGTTGCTCAAAATCAATAGTATATATATATTTCCTTCTCTTTGTGCAACTAGAGTAGTATTGTTAGTACCATGAGAAATTGTACATTTTTCTTTTTCAAAACTAACTTGATGACCATTATCAATTAATTGACTAGAACTTATAAGATTAAATTCAAGTCCACTAACAAGATGTACATTATCAATATTAACCTTATCATTGCCTATTTTACCTTTTCCGATTATTTCACAATTTTGATTATCTCCAAATGTAACCGTACCATTTTTCTTCTTGATTTTTAGCTCCACGAACATTGATTTGTCACCAGTCATGTGACAAGAGCATCCACTATCAAGAATCCAATTTTGAGATTGAACTCTTGCCTTGAGACATACCTGTCAAGAAAAAATAATTCATCGTTTTGGTACCCACATCTTTTTGGGTCCTTTAATGTTAGTTGCATGTAAATCATTATTTTTAACCCATACTTTTTTAATCTTATTTTTCTTAAAATAATTTATGGCCAAGTGACCTTTAATACCACAATTTCTACATGTTGTGAAACGTGAACAATAATTCAATCTAAAATGTGATTTTGATTTTAGCATTTTCATATCACCCTTTTTATGCATAAAATTATAACCAATTCCCTGTCTTTCAAAAATAGGTCTTTGTTTACCCAATATGACATTTTTGTTTTCTTCTCCTTGAAGGAACTTAGTAAGAAATAATTTTAGTGAATCTATTTCCTTTTGAAGTTCATTATTAGGAAAGGTTTTAACAAGAGATTTATCACTAAATGCATCAATGCGTACATCTCTCTTTTTTAGTTCATTAGTCAATTTTTGGACTTCATTATTCCGGTAATTTACCCTATTGAAAAGTATTTAGTTATAATTTTCTAAATAATCAATCTTAGCAATCAAAATCTTTTTTTCTTTACATGTAGATTCTTTTTCAATATCTTTCTTTTCATCTATTAAAGAATCAACCTCACTCATTCATGTATTTATCAAGTCTTTCAAATATGCATTCTTTTCTTTTAATTTTTCATTTTCTTATTTCAAAAAATTAAACCCATAACTAGATACCTCGTTTGATTCACCTTCTATTTTCATGAAACATACTTGAGCTATTTCATCCTTGGCATCGACCTCAACTTAGGACTCCTCTTCATCACTCCAAATGACAAGTGCCTTATTTCTTTTATTATCCTTGAAGCTAATTTTTCCCTTGTTCTTTAGTTGAAAGCATTCCTTCTTGAAGTGCTCCGGACGTCCACATTCGAAATATGTCTCCTCAGTTTGCTTTCCTTTGACTTTATTTGAGATAAAGGTATTTTTCCTTTTATTCTTTCTTTGTCGTACTCCTTTGAGCCTCCTTGACATCATGTCTATCTCTTCATCCGAATCATCAACAAGCTCTTCTTCATTTTCTGCATTAAGAGCTAAAACCTTTCTTCGAGGAGTTTCCTCCTCATCATCATATCTCTTTAACTGATGTTCATATTCCTTAAGTTCACCAAAAAGAGTTAGTGTATCCATAGTAGAAATAGTAGAGGAATTTTGAAGAGTAGTAATTTTAGAAGCAAACCTCTTGGGCATAGCCCGAAGTAACTTATGGTTAATCTCCCTTTGTGGAATGGATTTGTCAAGTAGATTTAAAGAGTTTTGAAGAACAAGGAACCTTGCTTGAGCCATTTTTATGGTTTTGTCTTTCTTAAGCTTAAAAATTTCATAATTGTGTATGAGCATGATTAGTTTAACTTCTCGAACCTTGGATGTTCCTTCAAGACTCACCACTAGTGTAACAATCCAAGATTTTATTAGTTGTAATTTAAAATATTTATTAATTTAAATAAATATTTTATTGAATATTTTATTGATGTGGTTGTTATTAGTAAATATCTGTGAATTAAATTTATTAGATAATAATTTAATTCAATAGTTAAAGATGGAATGCTATGTTTTAATTTAATAATTAAAATGGTATGTGAAATTATTAAATAGAATTATAATGAGATTATAATTTTATGATATTTGTTTAAGTGGAAAATTTATTTAAAAATCAAGTATGTATAATTAGTTTATTTAACTAATGTTGGATATGAAGATCCAAATAAATAATATGAGACAATAAACTAGATTGTTTATTAAAATAAATTAAAGGAGTTTTAAAAGGGTTTACCCAAACAAGACATTAAATATTAAGTCTTTATTTTAATCGGTTTTATCCGCATAAAGCCTTATGGCTTTTGAATTAAATAATATAAAATAAATAATAATAATAATAATAATAATAATAATAATAATAATAATAAATATTTTGTAACTGATACATAAATATTATATTTATTGTATGGTAGTTTTATAATGTTTTGCGTCTGTTTTATGTTTTATTTAATAAGGTTGGCTTAAGTTTGAGAAGAATAGAGAAAAGAAAATACAGAGAAAAGAAAGAAGGAGGTTTGCAGAGAAAGTTGAGAGAGAATTGAGAGAAACTTGAGAAATTTCAGTGGTTAGCAAGGATTTTCAAGCAAAAGAAGGTATATTTGCATAACCTTGATATATATATATATATATATATATATATATATATATATATATGTGTGTGTGTGTGTGTGTGTGTGTGTGTGTGTCTTACGACATGAAATTTCCAAACTCTGTGGATTCAATTTTCTGGAATTGTTGTTTTAACCCTTTTTTTGTGATTGTATGTATTGTGATGTTAGAATTATTGTCTAGACAAGAATTTGTATGCTAATTATGTTTAAGAAGGATGAATGTGACGCCCCCAAATCCGGGTATCTTCCAACCTGACAGATGGTGCTACATGGTACTACCATTCATTTATTCATTTAATTGAATAGTCTCAAAAGGACTAATATAACTTCTATATATCCAAAATAATATTACATTTCCCAGGTTCTTTGTAACCCATTCGATTGTCCTTGTCATAATATCAAATATATTACAATCGTTGAACTATTCTATTACATAATAACCTAAAGGTTTGTCTTCGCCTTTTATCTTCTTTGCACGAGCCTTCTATTCTGGGATCTTAGCTGTGTTCATATGGTTCAAGCAAGAGTGAGCATGACTAGCTCAGCAAGTACTACAATTCTAATAAACAACATGTTTGAAACATAGAACTTATATATATCTTCAGTAACTGAACAATAGTTATGAAGTACTATCGATAATTCAAAATAGCACTTCTTTTCATTCAAAATATTTTCCAACAACAATATTCAGTAGAATATCAACTAAGGCTCAAGACTATGAGCAGTTCATAATTTCAGTTGAAAAGGACAACCCGTCACTAAGTCCGTAAGTCCGGCATAGCTTACGAGCACTTCTGGGTGATCAGCCCATAGTACTCTATGTTGATCAACACTACATTCATTAAACGTATGCACGTTTAAGTTGTGGCAACCTCACGTGCATGTTGTTAAACGACAAAAACATTTTAGCATACTTAGTCTTCGATTGAAAACCATACCAATATAACTCGGTAAACATTAATCATGCTTGACAAAATCATAATATAAGTCTAGCCGAAAGAATTGGCTTTAGACTTCATCATTAAAAACTTCATGCGAAAGAATACATGAATTACACAGCTTGTCCAGACTGAACTAGAACAAGGGTTATAATACTTGCCTTTAGTGTCTGCTTACTGATTAACACACGTACACTTTAAGTCTCTATGTTTCTACAATACATGATCATATAACGTACCACATTAGGTTATATATAATCAAGTATGTATACTATTATATCTTACCTTTCATCTCAATGTAAATCCTGACTTAGATCTACTATTATGGGTTTCCGAATTTCATTACGTCATTCACATTTCGATCCTCTTTGATTGATTATTAACTATTAATCATCATACGTAAGTGTCTAACAAGTACCTTATAATGTTATGTTTATATCTCAGTTCAATACTATCAAGTTCCCTTTAATTCTACTCTTGAAAACATTCTTTACTGTCAAAACTCTAGGACTAGCGTCGCGGCACCGCACTTGACTCTGCATCTCACGCCCTAGCACGAGTTAGAAGTATGCATGTTCGACCTCATGACTGTGCCAGACGAGCTTTAAGCTTTAGGTGAGGAGTCGCATGATGCAGACTCTATGCCTCAGATAGTTTGCAAAGTTTGAAAATTTTACGAAACTCCCGGACTCATAACTTCTTCGTTATAAGTCCGAATTGGCTCGTTCAAAAGCCTACGGTTCACAAATTTCGTACTCTATGCGTTCATGCAAGAATTTTATCTATTTGAGTTTGTTTGCTAAAATTTCACCTATTAGTTCATTTTTAACGAAAACGATAAACGTCTGTGAGCGTTCAACGTTCGTTTCTTCGTTCTAAGTCGGAATTCGGTCATTTTTTAGTCCGCAACTCTATAATGCCAAATATAAATTGTCTCCATCAAAAACCAATGTTTACGACTTTAAACACAAAATTCGACTTCCATTCCGAGAATTTCACGAATTCGACGATAATTGTCCAATCGTGTGAATTCCAGCAAAACTACATTCTTAATGATTCTAAATGAATTTTAACCAACATATGATCATTACAAGTTACTTATTACACCAAATTATAATCAAAGTAGGTTTTGACTTATTCTCATAAGTCAATGACTTATTTAACTTATCAACTATAAATTCTCATGCTTATGACTTACTATGAACATAAGTCCATCAATCAATGTTCTCATACTATATTCCACATACTAACATCATAGGACAAACATATGATAAGTTCTTCACATGATTATCAACTTATTAGAGTTCAAGTTGCTTATTCAACTTATTCGGCTTAAGTCCATTCATAACTTAATTCTTATATGTTGTTAGGATACATGATCATTAATTACACTTCTCTTATCATCCTATTATGATAGAGATTGAAGAATATTGGACACAAGATCATTACCTTTGATGTCTAACTTCTTCTTCTTGGAAAATCTAACAAAGGAAACTTTGACTTAAAAGTGCTTATTCTCTCTACCAAATAAGTTACTTTATCTTGAGAGGAAAGTGTTGGATGAAATGAAACAACCAACAATTATGAAATGCGGCTTGTATTTATAGGCATTCCAAAGCTAGGGCATTATGGACTTTAAACATCCCACCTCCTTTAATCCACCTCCTCATTCCACCTCTTTACTATTCATTACCTTACAACTAAGTTAACTTGCTAGCCATTTCCCTTTCTCGCTCATCACAACACTTGGGCACCAAATAAAATGTTTGCCCATCAAGTCTACCCATTTCACCCTTGGTTTGCCCCATGGATCATGGCTTCTCATTGGGCTTTGTTAATTAACCTAACTACTTTCTTGTTGGGCTTGTGCTACCATATTTTGGACTTATGAATTATCAAACACTTGGGCTTGATTGTCACATTCTATTGGACTTATACTATTAGGTTAATAATCCTACAAGTCCATTAACAACCTAACATATATACACCACGTATAATCTTCGTATGCTAGCTCGTATATTAATTCTTAATATACGTTATCTCATTCTTCATACATAATAGTACAATACGTCGTATTATACTTACATTCATTACCTTCATATAATGAATACACATTACACGATCACAACTTTCTTCCTTTAACGCTTAATAAACCTAACGTTCCCAAATTAAGTCCGCATGCAAAATATTACGTTTTCTATACCTAGATTATTATTACATAATCCATCTCACCTTGATATTATAACGTTACGTATTTCTTTGAAGTTCAAAAATAATTCCTGAGCAGAAATCGATGAATAGTGTTTTTCGGAAAATTTCTCGGAAAGCTTTTATTTTCGTCTTAGAAATTTAAACACTTTAATTCTCTCACGTAGTTAAAATACTATGACATTCCAACATTTCTAGGTTATAGAACGACATTCATCTTATCCATACGTAATAATAATAAATAATATTATTTTATTCATTATTAAAAGTATTTATAAAGGTTCGATTTTCTGGGGCGTTACAATGAAAGGTAATTACATTACATGTTTATACATATGGCTTGTGAAAGTACCAAATTTGGTGGTTAATTTATAAATTAATTTGTAAATTCAGCCTTGAATATGTTAGTTCATTAAGAAACGAAGGGAACATAGTTTGAATGAGTTAATTTGGACAAGAATTGTGATCAGAGTGATGATTTTTGTGAAGGATGTCAAAAAATGGAGTTTTTGATATAAAACATGAAATTTATGGATTTGAGTTCATTGAAGTGTTGTTTAATTGTTCCAAGATATCATATATGTGAGGAATCATATTTATGTTAGTCCTATACCAATTGCATATGTTAAATTTACTACTTTGTGGGTGAAATTCTTGTTAGTTGGGCTAAAATAGAGCTCTCAGAACAGATCAATTTGCTTCGTTTACATGCACCAAAGATAGATGCGCTGTTGTGTCAAAGCTTGAAAATGGTGCGCTTGTCCCAAGCCTATGTATGGCGTAACTGCGCTATACCCTGATTAGAGACAGTGACATTTGCTACTTCTGTAGACCATGAACATCTATTGTGAACTAGTTTAAGAGATGTTAATGTAACAAACATGTAATGAGGAGGTTAAAATAGAACCGTATCATGTCATTAATAATTTCAAAGTTGTAAAAGGATTAGTAAGTTATGAACGTGATATGTTACGACTTAGTGTATACAATGAATAGTGAATAAATGTTATGAAGTTAACACTTATAATTTCTCAAATGTGTATGGTTCAGTATGACTTGTACAAAAATAACAAGTTTAACTAGAAGTGAGTGTTATTTTGGAAAATGGATGTTAGTATATCTAATAGATATTGTGATTCTAATAATAGATATTGAACATGAGTTGTAAATTTATAGCTTATGCGCGAGGAAAGTTCCTTACTCTAAACTTTTATTGAGCAAGTTCTTTGTTCCTCAATTTTATTTGAGAAAGCTATAACTCTAACTTTATTTGAACAAGATTCAAATTCTAATCATTGTTGATTTATTCTAACTTGTTTATAGTTAAGCAAGTTTCTTTAGTTCCACTCTTGTATAGTGGATGTGAGTTCTTGAATTCCAATTCCTAATGTTGAAATGTCTTATTTCAATTCTTTTGGTACAAGTTATTATCATGTTGAGAAAGTTTTGTTTTTATCTTGCTATCAGTTAATACATGTTCAGTAATTCCATTTCTTATTTAATAAGATTATAGCCTTAGCTTAACATTTTTCCAGCAAGGTTTATTGTTTTATTCAATGCTTATGCTTTTGGTTATTTCCAAGCATGCTTACGATTCTTAAACATTTTACCTTAAACTATTATTGATCACTCGTAGTGATGTTAAGTATTGTTGATTCATATAATCCCTTAGTTGATGGTTGTGAAACCCTGAATTACCCTTGAAGCTTATCCAAACCAAACTTTCTTTGGTGCGAACTTGTACTCTAAAAACTGGAAGAACAACCCTATACCAAGGGATTATTTTTAAAGTTATGCAATGACGTTAAAATGTTTGTGCAATATATAGTACAAAGGGCTGATCACCTGGAGTACGAGATGATGGTCCACATAGTCGTTTAGACTGTTAAAGGTTGCAGTAAAAATATCTATTAACCTGGGATATAGATGATGATTATAGTCTTTTAGAATATTAAAGGTTAAAGTATAAATACTTGATAACCTAGAGTATAGTTCATGATCTTGTGACCCTCAGTTACATTTTGTATGTTGATATCAGTTCTTGATTATCATTGACAGAGTATTATTCAACTCTAATGAGCTTATTCATTAGCAATTATTATGCTATTATTATTCATTGCTATTCCAAGTGAGCATTTTCTTTACTCACTCTTGCATAAATACAATTATTCCATCTAAAGTTGAGAAGGTGGATGAACCTACCACTAGCGAAGGAAAGGGAAAATGAACAAGTGATGAAGACTTGTGATTTACTTACTGTTATGATGATAAACTTTATATTTAATAATGTGATGTAATTTTTTTTTCTACACTTGATTGATGTAAAGGTTAGATAACCTAGGAGACTTTTTGATTAATGATGTAACCCTTTTAATGGGAGGTTTTATGGTTTAATTCTATTATATTTGGGTAGTTAGATATGAATGAATGAAAAGTGAACACCAAATCTTGTGGGAATGAAGTACCTGGATTTGGGGGCATCACAGGTTGGTATCAAAGCATTAGGTTATGAACCTTAGGTGGGGAAAAAGCCTTAGGAAGTAACCTTATAGAAGATTGAAAAAATAGTGGTGATGAACTCTTGTTGAGTTTTAAGGAAGAGGTAATAAAACACTATATGTGCTTATGTTATTGTAACCTACGTGCTTGTGAGTGTCGACTAGTACTGATTAATAATTAAAACTTAAAATTTTGTTGTCAGGATGGCTAATGTAGGAGAATCTAGTTAGGCCAGGGAGGAAGGACACCGGATGCGTAGAGAGGAGGAGCCTCAAGATATTCAGGTGGTTTGGGAATAACTACTGCCAAGGGAGTCATCTCCGTTGGTTACAGTAGTTGAGCATGAAGGCTTACCTGATGAGGATGATGAGGAAGAGATAGATGAAGAGGATCCCGTTGAACTACAACAGTTGGATGGAGATGAGGAGGAAGAGGAGGAAGAGTTTTCACCAAACTTGATCGCTGCTCGTATGTACGACGAAATACACAATTGAAATGTGGAACTGCAGGATATAGTGGAGGAGTTGGAAGAGATAGTAGCTAAACAGCAGACCTCGATGTCGTAGAAGGACGGTGAGATCCGAGATTTAGATGGACACTTAAGTAATGTTGAATGGAAGATGATTCACACTGAAGGAGAGAACAAGCAAATGGCAGAGGAGATCGCACAACTGAAGAATAAACTGAAAGAAGAGTCTACTAAGAGGGAAAGAGCCGAAGATGCGTATGAGGAAGCTTCTCAATGAGCCAGGGTAGAAAAGAGAGAGGTGCAAGTAAAGAAGATTATGATTGAGGAGATGAATAATGTTTTCAACACCGTTGTTAACCGAGCTCAAGACCGAGTAATGTACTATCTGATTCAGTTCGAGATGCTGCTGTGGTACATGCTAGATCGCCGAACAATGTTTCATATTATGGAAGAGGAACATCGTAAGGCTATGCATCATTTTAGTAGGTCGTCATAAGAAATGTAATTATTGTGTGATTAATAAGTAAATAAGATGTAAATCGTGGGTATTATATAACCAATGGGATATGATGATGATGATGATGATGTTATCCTGAAACTTTTGTAGTTCAGGGAAGTAATGCAGATAGCGGGGATGCAATCATGGTTATGTTTTTAAAAGATGATGAATAAATAAAAGTTACTATTTATTCAAGATATTGTGTGCTATGTGGTAAAATTTGTTTATGATGTACAAGTTGAATATATAATACTTAAAAGATTGAATAGAATCTAATGAGAATATTTTAACAGAAAATACCTCCAAGACGTCAACCAAGACAAAGGACTCCTGAGGGATCTACCAATAAGCAACAATGCTGAGGCTAATCCGGTTAAGCATTTAGTAGCGTTACTGACGGGAGCATTGCAGAATCAACCGCAAAATCAAGCGTTGACATTTAAGGACTTCAAGGCAGTTGGGCCACCAAAATTTCGTGGGTCCATGAATCCGATTGAGGCATAGACCTAGATCATGGAGGTAAAGAAAGTTTTCGAGGTGGCTAGAGTAGGTGAGAACCCGAAAAATGCTTTTTCAACATTAATGTTGAAAGCAGAGGCTAGTTATTGGTGGCAAGCCAATAAAACTCGAGGAGGTCAAGGGGTAATGACTTGGGATAGGTTTAAGGAGATATTTTTTGATACTTATTTCCCAGAGAGTTTAAAAAATCAGATGGAGGTGCAATTTTTAGAACTAAAGCAGGGATCAATGACGGTAGCGGAGTATGCTGCTAAATTTAATGAGTTAGCAAGGTCCGCATCATATCAAGTCAACACAGATGAGCGCAAGGCTAGGAGGATTGAATATGGACTGAAACCCTAGTTATACAGTAAAGTTTCCATGTTTCAACTAAAGACATTTATCACAGTACTGGAGAAAGAAATTCTCACTAAGGGTGGAGGCAAGGCTGTAACAAAGTACAACCAAGAGCAGAGAAAGAAGAAGAATGAGGGTGAAGCTAATTATAGTGGTTGTAGTGTTGGAAATGGTAATAATAATTTGAAGAGAAAATAGAATGGAAATGTATGTGCTGGAAACCAGCAGGGTAACCAGCAGAAGAAGAATTTTGAAGCATGAGCTACATGCGGGAGGTTTCACTCGGGTATGTGCTTAAGGGGGAAGCGAGTGTGCTATAACTATGGCCAGGAGGGTCATATTGCCCCAAATTGCAGTCAACCCAAGAACAATGTTTGCTACACCTGTGGGTTAAAGGATCATTTTGCTCGCGAGTGTCCAAAGAAGAAATCTGGTGAGACAACTGGAAGCAAAGGAGGTAGCAGTGGAAGTACATTGACTATTACGGGACCAACGTCTTCAAATAAGCCCACAGCTAGAACCTTCAACATAATGGTGCAAGACGCGGTGCAATCAAAAGATGTCATGTCAGGTATTATCCCAATCAATGATATAAATGCATATGTATTATTTGATTCGGGTGCTACTTGCTCCTTTATATCTGATGAATTTTCTAAGTGGTTAGAATTACCTAGTGAAGAGTTGAATTTCCCTTTATAAATAGAAATTGCAAATAGGGAGGTAATTCCTGTTAGGTTCGTATACAAGAAATGTAGAGTGAATATTAAGGGGATTGTTATGACAGTGGATTTAATCCAGATAAAACTTGGAGAGTTTGATGTTATATTGGGAATGGATTAGCTATTCAATTATGGAGCAATAATTGATTGCCAAAAGAAATGTGTAAACCTTATGACTCTGTCAAAGGTAGTTTTTTATGGTAGTAAATTGCCTAGACAAGAGAGATGTCTGATGATTATGCAGGACAAGAAGTTATTGATGTAAGACCCCGAAATTTTTTTTAATAAAATGGAATTTCCTTTATTTATTATTTTGAAATAGTAAGGGTTGATGTGATTAATGTGGATAGTTAAGGGTTAAATATGCAAATGTTTCAAAATAAGCAAGTGGTTATAAAATATTCATTTTTGTCGGGGAATATTCGTTTGGTCGTGGAATATTCAGATTGTTTGAATAATATTAAATGCGGGCCAGTAAAACCATGTGTGGCCCATAACTGAAGCGATTGGATGAAGAAAACGACAAATATAAGTTGGTTAAAAATAACGCAGTAGTTGTTACCATTAAGATTTGTTGGAATACCCGGTGGTTAAAATACTGATGTCTGGCGCTGGTTGCACGCACAAAGAGCATTACCAGTATTGCACGTGATTGTTGAATTATTAATCCTTACGTGAGAAGGCACTACTCAATAATTATTACAAAGTAGTTCTTGTTCAATAGTTTATTTTATTGATTCAATAATTCTTTGCGTTGATATTTTATATTATTGTTGTTCAATAATTGTCATTTGCACAATATTTCCCATTATCGGATCAATAATTCATATTATTTGAATAATATTATTAGATAACATTATTGGCAATGTCTAGAAAGTTACATCAAGGAGAGGTTTGGTCACCTAATTGCGCCGCCATGAAGGAGAAATCCTTATCTGAAAGCCCCTCTTTCCAGAAGCTACTGGTTGTCATAAATGTGATTACGTAATATTATTTGTGAATAATTAATTATTGATTCATATGATAAGGAAATATTTATTTTATATGAATATAAATGATGGATTTATTTATGTGGTTATTAATGAAGGAATTAATGTTGAGGTGTTTTATCGATATTTTATCGGATTGGAGGTATTAAAAATCAAATCGGGGGTTTTGAGATATATTATGGGGTTATAATTTTAATCCGACCGTTGGATTGTAGTAATTTTTGGGTATGTTATACATACATAAGTTGAGTATATGTCCACAAATTTTGAACCGTTAAAATTCACGAATGATTTGTTATGAATTTTAAGAGGTGTCTCGATTTCTAAATTAGGTTTATAATTGATTTTGGTGGAAAATTCTAGAATTGAGTGGGCCCCACTTGTGGTTGGTGAAAAAATGTGCTGAATTTTATTTCAAATGTGGTGGGTGGCAATAGTAGCGAGTAAAAAGCCATCGTGTAGCGGTCAAGTCTCGCTTGGCTAACATTTTCCTATAAATAGAGGGCTAAGTTAGAATTGAAAATCACACCGTAAACAAAGTTTTCTCTCTTTCTCTCTATATTATTGAGCGTATTTTGTGAGTATTTAGATACTTTGAGAGTTCTTTGTTAAGATAAGTTTCATTCAAAGATCACTCCTTGACCTTTCCTTCCTTCAAGAAATCTTGATTCTTTGAGGTAAGGGATGTTATTTTCTTCTCGGATGATATTATTTCTTCAATATCATTATCTTTGAAATATTGGTTGGAACTTTTTATCAAATTTGGAACTTTTTCATGTCGGGTTACTATTCATGAGTTACTATTCACGAGTTACTATTCATGAGTTACTATTCACGAAGTTACTATTCACGAAGTACTATTCATGAAGCGTGAAAATGTTTTTTTTGTGGAATTTCTATCTTTTGGTGTCTGAAGTTACTATTCACGATAATTTTAACTATTCACGATACTTATGGCACTATTCAATAGAAAAATAAAAATTTTTCTTTTAAATCTAAAATATCTATTCGGATACTAGCTTTGATTGTATCCATGTTTTGATCATTCTTGAATTTTACACCACTATGATTATTTTTGAGGTATTGTTGGACATGGATAAAACAAAGTACGAATCCTTAATCCTTAATCCTTGTCATTTTGTTTCAATGGGATTCGTTCTTTAAAAATATTTTCATCATCCTCGGTCTTAAATGATGATATTATTGAATATCTTTGGCTGTAGTGCAAAGATGAATGATTTACAAGAATATCTTTGGCTCAGAATGCAAAGATGAATAATTTCGATGAATATCTTTGGCTGTAGTGCAAAGATGAAAAGTGTTTAAATGAACATGACCGATCGATGAATATCTTTGGCTGTAGTGCAAAGATGAATAATTTCGATGAATATCTTTGGCCTTTAGTGCAAAGATGAGCAGTGTTGAGATGAACATGACCGATCGATGAATATCTTTGGCCTTTAGTGCAAAGATGAGCAGTGTTGAGATGAACATAATCGATCGATGAATATCTTTGGCACATGTGCAAAGATGAATATTTGATTTGAGATGAATATTGATTGATGTTACGGGGGATAAAATATTGATGATGGATCGTTAAATTCATAGATTATAGTAGATTTCATTCTCTACGTAACTCTTCTATGAATTATTATTTCAATTCGCGAATATTGATCCGAAACTTGTTGTCTATTGTATTCTATCGATTTTTTCCTGTTGGAGACTAACGATAATTTGTTGTATATTATCTTAGTCATAGTATTCTTTACTGGGCTAGTTGAGCTCACCCTTTTCCTTGTTGTTCCATTTTTCTTCTCAGGAGGCGAGAATGTAGCGAGTACTAGTCGGGGTATGGAATGAAGGTTCTAGAGAGAGTTGTTTAGTAGTCCTCACCATTATTGTAAAATAATGTATCAATAAATGTGATGAGGATTTATTAGAGTATAAATATTGTCTAGAAGATAATATTTGTATTTAAACTCACAGTTTTATTGTTGTGATAATAAAGTTGTAGTTGTTTCTGTACCATGTATTTGGCTACTCAGAATGGGTTGGATGGAATGGACCTATTTTGGGGTCGTCACAATTGAGTCAAGGATGTGTAGGATATTTAGCTTACATAGTCGATACTCAGAAAAAGAAGGGCATTAAACTGGAAGAGATACCGGTAGTTAGGGATTTTGTGGACGTGTTTCTGGAAGACTTGCCAGGACTTTTACCTGACCGAGAGATCGAGTTCGTGATCGACTTAGCACCAGGAACTGCTCTAATATCGAAGGCCCTGTACAGAATGGCTCCGGTAGAGATGAAAGAACTGTTGGTGCAATTGCAAGAACTTCTGGACAAGAAATATTTTCAGCCTAGTGTATCACTGTGGGGATAGCCTATGTTATTCGTGAAGAAGAAGGATAGGACAATGCATCTTTGCATTGATTATAGGGAATTAAACAAAGTCACTATTAAAAACAAATATCCGTTGCCATGAATAGATGACTTGTTTAATCAATTAAAGGGTGCTAGATATTTCTCAAAAATAGATTTGAGAAGTGGGTATCACCAATTGAAAGTAAGGAGGAGGATGTACCGAAGACGGCATTCTGAACTTGGTATGGACATTACTAATTTTTTGTGATGTCTTTTGGTTTGACAAACGCCCCTATAGCGTTTATGGATTTGATGAACATGGTGTTTAAACCATTTCTAGATAAGTTTGTGGTGGTATTGATTGATGATATTCTGGTGTACTCTAAATCTTAAGAAGAACACGCGGAACACTTACGTCTGATGCTGGAGACACTAAGAAAAGAAAAGTTGTACGCGAACTTCTCTAAATGTGAATTTTGGCTGGAACGTGTACAATTTCTTGGGCATGTAATTGACAAGGATTGGATTTCAGTGGATCCATCAAAAGTTGAAGCTGTGATAAATTGGGAACAACAAAGAACTGTGACGCCCCAAAATTCAGACCACCACTTGGTCACTCGAATTCGGTTCATTACGTGCTCAAAGTATTACCATAAATACTTAAATGATACATTCACAACGAAAAATCTAAATTAGAATAATATACAATGATTTATTATAATTATTCCCCCATGTCTCGCAACCTACAGTACTTAATAGATTACATAATAGTATCAAATAAAGACCTATTACATAATCCTACTTAAGTTTAAACATAGTCTTCAAATAGTTTTAACATAACATAATAGTTTTTACACATAAAAGGAACAAGCTATTCGGTAGCCTTGTCCTTGCCCTTGTTTGTTCCAGAGACACCTCCCTGTTCCTCCTTAACTGAAAGGTTTTAAATAAGCAAGGATGAGTACAAATTGCCCAGCAAGTAATATACAACAAGGGTGTAGGATATAATATCACAAGGTTTGAAATATCAAAGTTTCTTTTCTAGGATAGTTCAAAGTGTCAAAATAAGCTCATGGATAAGGAATATCAATAATTCGTGGAATAAGAACGACAATTCAATATAAATCAATAGATATATATGAATTTAGCGACTAACAATATATCCAACTGGATAAGCAATTTGTACTGAGCAGTCACTAAGGACCATTGAACTTCCACTAGAGTTACCAATATTAAACTGATAACCAAAAATATCAAGTACTATAGATGATCAGTCAACAATACTTTGCATTATGCATAACACCACCATATTATTCAATCATGTGTTGGGGTTTACAACGACATACACACCCCTTTACAAAAGGGTTGTCCAACTTAGTTTTTAAGATTTCTGCACCAATCAATTGGTTTGGACAGCTTTTATAACATGCATATAGTCTAGCCGAATCAAATGGCATCGACTCTTTCACAATATTCAAGAACAATACTAAGTTCAACATGAATAATAACTTTCACATGAATTTAAACATACTAGCTTGATTGAACGAATAAGTGGGATAACTTACATTCACAAGATAAGTTTAAAAGTAGGGTTCAAGGAACTTGCACAATCAAGAGTGAAGTTCAAGGAAACTCGCTCAATAATAATTAGAATAAGTTTAGGGAACTTGCCTTAAGCGTATTTTACCAAAATATCTCTTATCAATGCACTTTCGAATCCTATCATAATGTGATACGTACATAGGATATTCATTAGTTAACATATTCAATAAACAATCTTGATAAATATAGTCCAAGTGTAAGCACATAACTCAATTAAGAAACCTTATACGTAAGTTATTACGTAGCTCGAATCTACCGTTATACTTCATCATTTTAAAACACTTTGCTAATTCAAGCTAAGATAGGTGTTAACATACAAAGCTACCTTTGTTAGTGTGTCATGAATAGACATAATCATAATGAAGTTATACTAGCATGCTACATACTTCAGAAATCATAGAAGTTACTTTCTAAGTTTGCGAATGAATGCGCCACTTTGATTTGTACTCAAACCAGATCGAAATTAGGTTTGTAATATTCATGGGCGCAATCAAATTGCACAAATTAAGCGGAAGCGTGTAAAATCAGAGTTTAAAAATTATTTACAAACCATAAACCCGGATCACCCTTTATGCATAATTATTAATTAAACGAAAAGATAAAGAATAAATCATACCCTTGAAGATCGAGCTTCCTCAGGTACAAGTTCACCTCCAAATCCTTTCGCGTTCAATCTTGAATCCACTGGGTTTGGTTCCTTCCTTTGATCAATATTAGCCACCCAAATGTTTGGCCTCTAGAGGTGATCCACCAAGGAGAAAATAAAGATTCAAGAAGAAGGGATATTGGCTCAAACCCTAGTTTTTCTATCTCTATAGAAAAGGTGTACTCTCCCAACAATTGGAATTATGTCGTATGTTGAAAAAGTCAACAACCCCCTCACCCATAATAAGACTCCTCTTATTTATAAATGTGGACAACCCACCTTAACAATTAAGGAATTGGGTCTTATTTAATTAATTAAATTCTTTTAATTAATTAAGCTCCCTAATCTTATTAGGGATAATTAATTAAACTCCTTTAACTAATTTTTCTTCCTAATCCAATTAGGAATAAATGAGAGTACTTATATTAAATTAATTTCTAAACTCTTTTAGAAATTAAAATAATAATAATTGTAATAATATTAATAAGACTCCTCTTATTAATTTATATTTAATATTTCTAAAATATTAAATAATAAATATTAAGCTATTTAATTTATTCTATCACCATAGATTAAATTAAATATACATAACATATTATTACGATTATGTCATTAACTTCTTAAATAATTATTCTTCCTTTTATGGTGTGACCCTTTAGGTTCTCCATATTAAATCGGTTGTGAATAAATCAATTAGAACAATTCTAATCTTATTTAAATAAATAAATTAAACAATTAATTTATTTAAATAAATAATATTTATTCTATAATAGGGATAAGCCTCCCTAGCGATTAACGACTTTCCAGATAATATAGATTTTAACATTAATCATAAAAGAACCTTTGAGTAAATAGTTACCGTACAATTCAATCCTTCCACCATACAATGTCCGAATTAAATATAAGACATGGAATTACTGCCAAGTCTTATTTTATTTAATTATATGTATTTCGATCCTTAAATGCACAACTCCAAATAATGCGATTAGAAACTCCTTTCTAATTTCATTCTGCCTTGCCCGAGGACTCTTTGGGGTTGTCATTTATCGAATCACATAGGACATTTCTCTTCTTTATTAGAAGTGGTAGATTCTTTATTGATCATACATTATCTCCATATACAACTTATTATACCCAAGCATACCCTTTGATATACCCTAAGGGTCTTAAGGAATAAGTCAAAGTATAACTCATCATACACAAGATACTATGATGATCTCAAGTCCTAGGATCACTTGTACTATTATCACTACAGAAATTCCTATTGACAGCAAATAAAACTCCAATAGGTATTCCTTAGCGAGCCATGTTCGATGAACTTATTCTCTAATAAGCACCCTACGTACTTGCTTTAGTGTCTCCACACAAAATGATCACGAGATCAATCATCCTCATCCAATGAGCAAGCAACGTATGTACCCAATCTATCCGGATTCACTAATCCCCAATTTAGTAATCCAATGATTGGGAACTATTTTAGTTTTAAGCTTTCTAAGAATTTAGATCTCATTAGAATGATCATCATCATTATTCTAAAAGCATTGCTTAAAACTATGGGTTTATCACATATTATAAAAACAAAGATCATGTAGATAATTTAAAAGCCTTTAATAAATTAATACTTTTTATTAATAAATGAATAAGATTGTTACAAAGTATATGCTTTATCATCAAACATGATTGACTTGTGTGCATACTACTTTCAATCTCCCACTTGCACTAAAGCCAATCGTCATGGTATCTTATACTCTTCTTCTCTAAGTGACGATTTTCCGCCATTGTTGGATAAGCTTTAGTTAATGGATATTTAATGTTGTTCATGAGAGTCCACTATCTCTATAGTGATTTCCCATCTTTCAATGATTCTAATAATCAAATGAAAGTGCCACAACACATGTTTAGATCCAAGATGAGACTTAGGAACTATTCCTAGTTCTGTAATGAACTTTTAATCCAAACAATCAACTTGCAACTTCATTTATAGCTATATACTTTGTCTTTATCACTAAACCAGCAACTCTTTGCTGTTTGGAACCTTTCCAATTCACTGCACCACTGTTCAAGGTAACCCTTTACCTTAAAGTGGATTTTTCTGTCATCTTGGTCTGTCTGAAAAACTTGAGTCTGTTAAGCCCTCTAGTTTTAATTAAGACCCACCATGAATATGATCACATCCTTAGTGCCGGTTAAGAATTTTAAGATGTTTTTCACTGACTCATAGTGAACTTCTCCATAATATGACTGATCAACATCAGGTCTCGTACATTTCATTGCATACATGATTGTCACTCATGCGACCTCTCTTTTCAGGAGTCTGTGGGGACTATTAAGAGAGATACACTCCATGGCTCATCGACATGAGACATCTCTTGGAGTTTGCCATGCTAAACAACTTTAGCATCAAATGAATATACGTTCCTTGGGTTAAGTCGAGCATCCTCTTAAATCTATCTATATAGATTTATATCCCCAATTAAGATACTCTTCCCAAATCATTCATGGAGGAATGTTTAGACAACTTTATCTTTACTGATTGTAGCATTAGTATGTCATTCCTTATCCGTAGTATATCAACATATAATATTAGGAATGTCACGGCCTCCAATCGACCCTTTTGTACACACTAGAACTCTTACCTCATCGTATGTAACTCTGGATCATCATCTTCATGATCGTGCCTCATCATCATCATCCATGATGAATCCATACCTCCTAGGTATCTTCTTTGTACTATTCCGGACTTCTACGATTTGGTTGTAGTACAATGGTCTATCTCTGAGTTCCTCTTATTTGATTTATAGTGTTTTGTGGTTCTTGAACTCTTCAAGATCTATTATCCTCCCACTAGCCCTTTTAATGATAAACACCTTTATCTTAGAAGGCGGTAGCGTTCGTAAAAACACCTTTTGCTAAGTAGGATTATAGAACATATACCCTAAACTTACTTTAGGATGTCCCACAAATCTGTACTTGTCAAATTTTGTCCCAAGCTTATCCTTTAAAACCTTTTCACATAAGTTGGACAACCCCTTATCTTTAAGATTAAGAATCCTCCCTGTCCATAACTTTTATGGAGTCTTGGGGCTGAATTTTGAGGTTACCTTTTCGTAGATATGCAGCCATTTCTAGGACATGATCCTAGAGGATCTTTGGAATGTCGGTAAAATCATTATGGACCGCACTACGTCCAACAAGGTACGATTTTTCATTCAGATACATCAATCAATTATTGTGTATCAGGATGTGTCCATTATGAGAAAACCATTTGAGATGATCTAGAAACTTATTGCACAAGTATTTATCCCTTGATCTAATCAAAGAATCTTAATACTTTGCCAATTTGTTTCATTTCTCAATTCTTTGAACCTTTCAAATAATTCACAATTGTATTTCAAAGAAATACACACATTCAACTCTTTGAATGATCATCTCCTTTTTCTTATACTAGTTTGTTCAATTTACAAAATTATTTTCATGTAAGTCAAGTATACAAAATTTATTAAGTAATATTCCAGTTCTATACAAAACATTATTATTATAAATAGAACAACAATTGTTCTTAATTATAATACCAAAGATTTCATTGTCCAACAATAAAATGGAAATAATATTTTTAACAAGAACTGGAATACAATAACAACTTATTGACTTAATAGATTTTCCCGTATGCATTGCTAAACTATAAGTTTCTATGGCTAGTGCAGCAACCTTTGCTTCATTTTTCACACATAGGATTACTTATCTTTGTTTAACTTTCTACTTTTGTTTGGTCCTTTCATAAATCTATATTTATGATAACCAAAGTCGGTATCGAATACCCAAGTAGAACCTTGACTTAAAGAAAAATTTATTTCAATCATGAACAAAAACTGTATTGTAACCGAAACTTGACTAAGCTTCTTTGGTTAGCCTCTGCAAGATGCTTCTCGCAGTTTCTTTCCAGTGTTCAGGCTTATTGCAGTGGAAGAAAACTCCTTTGCTATCCATATCAGTTTTGTTCTTATTATCCTTTGTTTATGCCTTTCTATTTACCTTCTTTGAATCGTTCTTCTTTTCAGAAGATCCTTTGGCCCCTACCAATAAGACTTGGTCTTTCTTGGTTGGAAAGTTACTCTCAACTTTTTCAACATGTTAAGCAAATCAGCGAGGCTGATATCTAGCTTGTTCATATGAAAAATTCACAACAATTGTGAAAGGAGTCCGGGAGTGAGTGCAAGATCAAATCTTGGCTCAACTCTCCATCCATGACAAAACCTGTTGTCCTAATTGATCAATCAAATTGATTATGTTAAGAACTTTTATGCATCATTATAGTGCCATTGGCCATTCTAGATCGGAAGAGCTCCTTAGATATCCGATATCTATCGGTCCTACTTTTTCTCACCATCAACTACTTGATGTGCGGGAATATAGTAGAAGCATCCATAGTTTGATCTTGTGGACAAGCTTATTACTCATGGATGCGAGCATGATGCATTGAGCCAATCAGTGCATCATCTTGCCACTTTCTAAAAGTAGCAATGTCTTCCTCGGAGGCATTATGCGCAACCATTCTTGAGGATAGGCGATTAAGGACATAAGATAGCTTTTCACTATGAGAACTATTCTCAAATTCCTTAACCAATCCGCTTAATACGGTTTAGTTAAATAACATCTAATATGTTTCGCATGATGATAGTAATTTAGACATTGTAAAATTACAGTAAATGAATTTGTAATTAACAACATTTTAACATACATTCTTTTATTAATTACCAAAATAAATTAGGTCTTATTTTAAATTGGTATCTCCCACTATTTTCTTCAAACTATATTACCTCACTTATATAGTTCGGCAAAATCAAATTAAAGATTTGCTAGTGAGAATAAGGATCCCATTTCAAATGTATATAGCCTTGTGGTGACACAACAAACTATATATAAATAAATAGGTAGACAACTTTTGTCAATTACATCAACTATGCAACTCCTTTTCTTTTGCCTCTTAGATTATTTTGATCAAGTGGTGGCACATCCGAATCAAAATTATCCAAGTTAAGTCCCACCTAGCACTCCATATATTCAAAAAAAAAATATCATCCTTGTGGTGACACAACAAAATAATATTGTTCAATTTTCTTTATAAGCATCAAATGTGATAAATTAACATCTTAAATACTTAATACTTGCCTTGTGGTGACACAACAAACTCATATTAAATATTTAATACTCTATTAATTTTATCATGCTAGAAAGCGACGTTCGATATTCCAAATATCTTTGAACGCTTAGGACTTAATATAAAAAATATTTGAGGGTTTGTTATTAATTTGTCTCATCTTGTTTAGCGCATTACATATATATATATATATAAATACGCGTCATATTAATTAACATGCGAAGCATGTTTGCATAATATATAATATATATAATATAAGCATGCACATATAGAATACTATATTCTACCCGGATTGATTATGGACTTTTATTCTAGTTTGGTTCACTAAAGTGAACCAAAAGGTCAAACCCTAGGGGTGCAAGAAATAATATTTAAATATAACTATTACATTTAAACCTGGGCTCCATTACAAACGGGTCTTCAAGCGCTTCTTGTCCCTTGATCTCTAATTCTTCAAAATAATTCTAAATATTCCTATTACAAAACTATTTAAAATAAATAGAAACCTTGATCGTGATCGAGGGAAGTACATAGGAGGGAGATAGAATTTACATTAAGAAAAATTAGAGAAGACGAGGTACGCAGACCCCATTTAATAAAACCCATACATTCATGCATCCAACTAAAATAAAATCCAATCGCATTGGTCAATAGTCCATAATCAATCCCATTTATTATCATACACATCATCATATGCATCAATAAATAACATTCATCTTATGAATAATAAACATTTAATATATATATTGATATCATTTAATGGGCAAATTTAGTTAGTATAAAATCTATTTTTGAATAAAAATTAACCCTTTATTTTAATCCAAATTTAAATCAAAATAAAACTATTTTATTTTAATTTATCTAATTTTGAATAAAATAAACTATTTTATTTTAATCAAAATCTTTAATCAAAATAAACTCCTTTATTTAAGGAAACATGGATTCACTTTCCTATTCACAAATAAACTCCTTTATTTTAGAAAACATGAAATCCAATTTCAACTCCAATTAGTTATCATGGAATTCAATTCCAACTCTAATTAGTTAGCATGAAATTTAATTTTAAAATTAAAATAACCTTTTTATTTTAAGATTAAAATAAACTTTTTATTTTAAAATTAAAATAAACTTTTATTTTAATAATAAAATAATTAAGAATATTATATATTATTAATATATAATAACCGTCCCATTTTATAAATTAATATATATATATATATATTATATAATCCGTTTTTTTTTTAAATCAAACATGATTCATCACCGTGCATGATAAAATCTGTTAACATGCTTGGAACAAAAGGAATTTCAATATATGTTTCAATCCTGTAATTCCGTGCATCTTCCTTATAAAAAAAATTCACCAGCTGCCTTGTTTTTTTTTTAATGTTGCTACGTGATCCGCGCCAACTCAGCCATCTTGACTTTTCAAAGACCCGTGGCTTTGTTTCCTTGAATAACATTTGATTACATGAAACATGGCATTTACCAATTTAAAACAATTTGAAATCCGTAAATCCGTGAGACAATTTGTTGTAGCCGTGAGTAAAAGTATCACCCACGATGTCAAATAAAAAAAATACAGTTTCGCGACCTTTTTTTTTTTTATTATTATAAATTTTATACAATAAAACTATGCCCAAAAAATTGTTCTAAACCCATATCAATATACATATCAAATTAAAATAATTAATAATTCGCATAAAGGTTTGGCTCTGATGCCACTGTTAGGTTTGTAATATTCATGGGCGCAATCAAATTGCACAAATTAAGCGGAAGCGTGTAAAATCAGAGTTTAAAAATTATTTACAAACCATAAACCCGGATCACCCTTTATGCATAATTATTAATTAAACGAAAAGATAAAGAATAAATCATACCCTTGAAGATCGAGCTTCCTCAGGTACAAGTTCACCTCCAAATCCTTTCGCGTTCAATCTTGAATCCACCGGGTTTGGTTCCTTCCTTTGATCAACGTTAGCCACCCAAATGTTTGGCCTCTAGAGGTGATCCACCAAGGAGAAAATAAAGATTCAAGAAGAAGGGATATTGGCTCAAACCCTAGTTTTTCTATCTCTATAGAAAAGGTGTACTCTCCCAACAATTGGAATTATGTCGTATGTTGAAAAAGTCAACAACCCCCTCACCCATAATAAGACTCCTCTTATTTATAAATGTGGGCAACCCACCTTAACAATTAAGGAATTGGGTTTTATTTAATTAATTAAATTCTTTTAATTAATTAAGCTCCCTAATCTTATTAGGGATAATTAATTAAACTCCTTTAACTAATTTTTCTTCCTAATCCAATTAGGAATAAATGAGAGTACTTATATTAAATTAATTTCTAAACTCTTTTAGAAATTAAAATAATAATAATTGTAATAATATTAATAAGACTCCTCTTATTAATTTATATTTAATATTTCTAAAATATTAAATAATAAATATTAAGCTATTTAATTTATTCTATCACCATAGATTAAATTAAATATACATAACATATTATTACGATTATGCCATTAACTTCTTAAATAATTATTCTTCCTTTTATGGTGTGACCCTTTAGGTTCTCCATATTAAACCGGTTGTGAATAAATCAATTAGAATAATTCTAATCTTATTTAAATAAATAAATTAAACAATTAATTTATTTAAATAAATAATATTTATTCTACAATAGGGATAAGCCTCCCTAGCGATTAACGACTTTCCAGATAATATAGATTTCAACATTAATCATAAAAGAACCTTTGAGTAAATAGTTACCGTACAATTCAATCCTTCCACCATACAATGTCCCAATTAAATATAAGACATGGAATTACTGTCAAGTCTTATTTTATTTAATTATATGTATTTCGATCCTTAAATGCACAACCCCAAATAATGCAGATTAGAAACTCCTTTCTAATTTCATTCTACCTTGGCCAAGGACTACTGGGTTGTCATTTATCGAATCACATAGGACATTTCTATTCTTTTATTAGAAGTGGTAGATTCTTTATTGATCATACATTATCTCCATGTACAACTTATTATACCCAAGCATACCCTTTGATATACCCTAAGGGTCTTAAGGAATAATTCAAAGTATAACTCATCATACATAAGATACTATGATGATCTCAAGTCCAAGGATCACTTGTACTACTATCACTACAGGAATTCCTATTGACAGGCAAATAAAACTCCATTAGGTATTCCTTAGCGAGCCACGTTCAGTGAACTTATTCTCTAATAAGCACCTACATACTTGCTTTAGTGTCTCCACACAAATGATCACGAGATCAATCATCCTCATCCAATGAGCAAGCAACGTATGTACCAATCAATCCGAATTCACTAATCCCCAATTTAGTAATCCAATGATTGGGAACTATTTTAGTTTTAAGCTTTCTAAGAATTTAGATCTCATTAGAATGATCATCATCATTATTCTAAAAGCATTGCTTAAAACTATGGGTTTATCACATATTATAAAAACAAAGATCATGTAGATAATTTAAAAGCCTTTAATAAATTAATACTTTTTATTAATAAATGAATAAGATTGTTACAAAGTATATGCTTTATCATCAAATATGATTGGCTTGTGTGCATACTACTTTCATGAGCAACTATCTGGTTGGCCTAGCTTGCACACCCTTACATACATAACACATATTAACATGTTAAGGTTCCTTTCTCATTTTCCTAGTTTAATCTAGGACTCGTTTTGCATAATATGGTCCTAAGTTTGGACATCTCACAATTTAAGGCCATTTAAGGTTATGAAATCATAAAGTCTAACATGCTTGATTCTTAAACATATAAAGTAGTCATAAAACTCATATTAGACAAGCTTGTGAGTAATCATATCACTTACGTGTAATTAACATCATTTTGTTTCGAAATATGCTTTGTTTATTATTTCCATGAATTATGATACCTAAGCATGATGATATATGTATTTATGATACATGAATGAGTCTAAGAGTATTATTCGACATGTTCATAATTATCAGATTTCAACTCTCAAGGTAGTATATAAACATTCACGTTCAAAGTTCATATTTTTATTTAGTAAAACTTACTAATAAGTATAACATGCTCATGCTTCGATATGAAATCCATGTACTTAAGTTAGTATGTTCGACATGCATTTCAAAACCTTACTAACATGTTTGCAAGGTCAGAATATTCATTACACAAGTTTACCATTTCTAGTTTTTCCAAATTTTCTTGAAAACTCAACTCAAATCAAGCTAAGATAACTTTCCATGTCCACAACAACATCTCATCACCTGACAGGGTCTCTTACATGCATATCCTAACTATTCTAGCATGCTCAGAACAATACAGAAACATTAAAGCAGTATCTGGGGAAAACACCACGCGCGGTCGCGCGATATTAGCCTATGGAAGTGGCGCGGCCGCGCTACTTCGATCAGACTGAAAAAAATGGATCCGCTTCTGCAGAGCCTTAACACATGAGATGCTAAACATGCAACCAGACCAGCAACCGTGTTCCAAAACATGTGTACCAACTCAGATAACATAATAACATGCTATTCGACATCAATTAATAAAGAATTCATACAATTGCATAAATTTAGCCAACTTCAAAGTTAAGAAAATGAAAATAGAAATGCTACCTCTTGAAGCTTAGATGGATACTCCTCAATACACTAACTATGCTTCCTCAATTTCTCAGTAGCTCCCCCTCTCAGCTCACAATTATCAGACAATTTCAAGTAACATAAAATCTAAAGAATGAAGTTGCTTATATAGAGAAATGCATACCCAGTCAATTTCTTTTCACCAAGGTTTAATTCAATAGAAGATGAGAGGAAACAATGGACATAATAGAGTTGGCCAACTGCCAACATTGTAGCCATCATCACCATGGATTGGTAGCCTTTTGGTAAAATACGTGTTCTAGCTTTTAGCTACTATTCATGTACTTTGTGACACTCAATATGGGACAAGGATTTTAAATCTCAACAATTGTGTTTATAAAGCTTACTTTGATCCTTTTAATTCCCAAAAATGTAATTTTAATGTGTTAATGCTACTGCACAATGGAGAGTTAGGGATTATTTATGTACTCACATCATATAATCCATGTACATTATTCCAGTATAATTATTATATGTATGGACTCCAATTAATTTCCCACTAGTAATTAATATCTTCTTAAAACTTTATTATTTCAAGTAGGCTCACTTATTGAAATAATTTATAATTCTTTGACAGAGTATATCTTTTAAATTTCCACTCACACCTATTGTCACATAAATAATTGTTTGTGTAACTTATAATTCCTTACACTTGATTATATAGTTTATATATTTTTACATAGCCATACTAATGTATCACACCACATCTTCTTATTAATTGTAAGAATTATATAATATCACATGTCTTCATAACTCAAATAAATCATACCATTCTATTCATTGATAATCTTTATATATAGCCATTAATTCTTATTACATTTGCTAACAATAATAATCATATATTGTTAATTAGCTACCATTATTAATTAACCAATATTCTACCACAATCATTATCAATTAATTAATATAACAATTAATAACCACATATCATTAACTAATCACTATTAATATTATACAATATAAATTAATAATTAATGTTAATTAATTGTTTTCTTGATAATTCCTCCATCGATTAATATTACTATTAATATCTAACCGAAATTCTTAAATAACAAAAAATAATTACTATAGATTAATTGTTTGCTTAACGATTCTTTCGTTAATTAATATATTCATTAACCGTACCACAAGGCTTCAATGAGTTCATCATAAAACTCCACATATCCTCAATTATTTAGTTATTTAATATAATTGAGTTATCACATTTCATAATACAAAATCGTTCATATTCAAATAAATATTCATTTCCATTAATGTATGTATTTAATAATACGCGGAAATTCTCGGGTATTACATCCTCCCCCCCCCCTTTATAAAAATTTCGTCCCGGAATTGCTACAAGGTTACACAAACAGATGGGGATAATCCCTTATCGTTCTATCTTCTAACTCCCACGTTGCCTCCTCGACATCGTGGTTACGCCAAAGCACTTTTACAGAAGAAATGACTTTGTTTCTTAAAGATTGCCCTTTCCTATCTAGAATTTGGACATGAATTTCTTCATATTCTAAGTTCTTCTCCACTTGAATGAGTTCAAAAGAAATCACATGCTTGTAGTCAGGCTTGTACGGACGCAACACAGATGTGTGAAACACGTTATGGATGTGCTCCAACTCAGGTGGTAGTGCAACTTTGTACGCTACTCGCTTTAGTATCTCGAACGGTCCTATGAATCTTGGACTCAGTTTTCCTTTCTTGCCGAAACGGATCTTTCCCTTCCATGGGGATACTTTCAAGAATACAAAACTGCCAACTTCAAATATTCGGTCTTGCCGATGCAGATCTGCGTACTTTTTCTGGCGTTCTTGAGCTGCTACTAGTCTGGCCCTTATCACTGTGACCACATCCGCTGTTTGTTGTACTAATTCTGGTCTGAGTATTCGTCATTTTTTGACTTCGTCCCAACATAATGGCATTCTACATTTCCTTCCGAATAGAGCTTCATACGGTGGCATGCCGATACACGTATGGTAACTATTATTATACGCAAATTCGACTAAGGGTAGGTGGTCATCCCAATTTCCCATGAAGTCCATCACGCAAGTCCTAAGCATGTCCTCTAGCGTTTGTATTGTTCGCTCACTCTGTCCATCTGTCTGAGGGGCGGTACTCAACCTCAACTGTTTTACCATCCTCTCTTACAAACTTTTCCAGAATTTTGACGTAAAATGCGACTCTCGGTCAGAAAACATTGATACCGGTACTCCATGTTGTGAAACAATTTCCTTTACGTACATACTCGTTAATTGATTTAAACTGTAGTGGATCTTGATAGGTAGAAAATGTGTGGTCTTCGGAAGTCGATCCACGATAACCCAAATGACATCATAACCTTTATGCGTGACTGGTAGTCCTACAACAAATTCCATTGTGATATGTTCCCATTTCCACTCCGGTATTGCCAACGGTTGTAGTAAACCACGTGGTCGCTGATGCTCTACTTTTGCGCGTTGACAAGTCAAACATCTACTAACGCACTCGGTGACTTCCCATTTCAAATTGGGCCACCAAAAATGTTACCTCAAGTCTTGGTACATCTTAGTGCTTCCGGGATGAATGGAATACGTCATATTGTCTGCTTCGTGCAAAATCTTCTCTCTTAACTTGGTTATTGTCGGTACCCACACTCTTCCTTCGAATCTTAGGATACCATCTTTATCTATTCAAAAATTTTCTTCCTCATTTTCCCTGATTCTCTTTCTGATTTTGTCACTTTCTCCATCTTTCTCCTGGGCTTCTTTTACTCTATCCAACAATGTCGGACAAGCTTCCATTACAAACAACTTCTCTTCAGACTTCTTGGGTCCCTTCACTTCTATTTCCAATTTCTCCATATCTCTTATTAACTCCTCCTGAGTTGTCAGTTGAAACAATTTCTCCCTTCATTTCCTTCTCAGAGCATCGGCAACTACGTTTGCCTTCCCCGAGTGATAAAGAATTTCACAGTCATAATATTTGATTAATTCTAACCACCTCCTCTGACGCATATTCAACTCCTTCTGCGTGAAGATATATTTCAGACTTTTGTGGTCCATGTATATCTCACATTTCTCTCCGTACAAATAATGTCTCCATATCTTTAACGCAAAAACTACCGCCGCTAACTCTAAGTCATGAGTAGGGTATCGCTTTTCATAATCCTTCAATTGTCATGATGCATACGCAATGACTTTGCCGTGTTGCATAAGCACATAACCAAGTCCTCTATGCGACGCATCACTGTACACCATAAATCCTCCCGTATCATCTGATAATGATAATACAGGTGCCTCGTTTAATCTCTTCTTTAACTCTTGAAAACTCCCTTCGCATTTGTCGGTACATAAAAATTTCACCGTCTTCCTCGTCAGATTAGTCAACGGGGTAGCTATCTTAGAAAAATCCTGGATAAATCTTCGATAGTACCCAGCTAACCCTAAGAAAATTCTCACCTCCGTCGAAGTTCTCGGTTGTTCCCAATTACTTATCGCTTCGACCTTTTCGGGGTCTACTGAGATTCCATTCTCATCCACCACGTGGCCTAAGAGTTGAACCTTGTTCATCCAAAATTCGCACTTAGAAAATTTTGCATACATCTTCTCCTTTCGTAGTGCCTCCAAAACAATCTTCAGATGTTCGGCGTGTTCTTCCTCCATCTTCGAGTAGATCAAAATATCGTCGATGAAAACTACTACGAATTTATCCAAGTATGGCTTGAAAACTCAGTTCATCAAGTCCATGAATAATGCCGGAGCATTAGTTAAACCGAATGACATTACTAAAAGCTCGTAATGTTCATAACGGGTTCGAAACGCAGTCTTTGGTATGTCCTCATGTTGTACTTTCAGTTGATGATATCCCATCCGTAGGTCGATCTTATAGAAAAATTTTGCTCCTTTCAGTTGATCAAATAAGTCGTCTATCCCCGGTAGCGGATATTTGTTCTTGATCGTTACTCTGTTCAATTCTCGATAATCAATACAAAGCCTCATCGATTTGTTCTTTTTCTTAACGAATAACACTGGTGCTCCCCAAGGAGACACACTCGGTTGAATGTAACCTTTATCCAATAACTCTTGAAATTGTATCATCAATTCCTTCATTTCTACTGGCGCTATACGATATGGAGCTTTCGAAATCGGTTTTATTCCCAATGCTAAATCTATTATAAATTTGAATTCTCTGTCTGGCGGAAGGCCAGACAGATCATCCAGAAAAACATCCTGAAATTCACTGACTATGGGTATATCTTTAATCTCTACTCCCTTTTTCCGAGTATCCACAACGTAAGCTAAATAACCTACACATCCTTTCTTTAACAATTTCTTAGCCTGGATCATCGTAATGCAACACGATTGCTTAAGCGATTAGCTACCATAAAACACTACCTTAGACTTACTCGGAGTCTGAAGGTTCACACATTTGTTCTGACAGTCAATTACTGCTGCATGGTTATATAACCAATCCATCCCCAGTATTACGTCGAATTCTCCTAATCTAATAGGAATCAAGTCTACGCTCAGTTCATGTTCTCTACTGTTTGCGCGATAATTTCGATAGACGTATTCTATATGGATTATTTCCTTATTTGTAACTTCTATGTTCAAAGGGTCTTCTAAACGTTCTCGGGGTGTACTAAGTTTATTAGCAAATTCTTCAGATACAAACGAACAAGTGGAACCTGAATCGAATAATACATAAGCATTTATATTATTGATTGGGATTATACCTGACACCACATCCTTTGCAGCTACAACATCTTGGACAGTCATGTTAAAGGTTCGAGCGGTCGATCGGTTGGGTTGCGCAGGTCCACCAATCATTAACTTACTTCCTCCTCCCTGGTTTCCGCCAACTCCACTGCTTCATTTCTTCAGGCAATCCTTTATCTGGTGCACTATCGATCCACAAGCAAAACATCCTCTGATCTTCTTCGATTTTGGGCAATTTGGCGATATGTGCCCCTCTTGGCTACAATTATAACAAGTACTTTTCCTCTTCGAGCATTCTCCCTGATGACTTTTTCCACATTTGTTGCAAGCTTCGGTCCTTTTCTTGAAGTTTCCCTGGTGACTCCCACCTTGGTTATTGTTTCTGTTGTTATTCTCCCATTTCCTCTTTCCAGAGTTACTTCCTCCGCTGCTGCTCCCTCCACGATGCTCACTACCAGCGTTCTTATTCTTCTTTTCCTTATGAAATAGATTTAAGGCCTCACTGCCACCTTCCACAATGATTGCCTTCTCCAACAATGTTGTAAAGGAATCAATCTGCAAGACCGATACCTTATTATACAACCACGGCTTAACCCTTGCTCAAAACGTCTCGCCTTCCTCTATTCATCCACAACTTGGTGCTCTGTAAATCACGCTAGTTCATTGAACTTAGCTACGTATTGTGCTACCGTCATATCATCTTGTTTTAACTCTAGGAATTTTACTTCCATCCTACTCTTCATACTTTTTGGGAAATAGTTCTCGAAGAACAACGTAGTAAACATCTCTCATGATATCGTTCCTTCCCCCGCTCTTTGCTAATTAGTTTCCCACCAATAGTTTGATTCGCCCCTCATCATATATATGGCAAATACTGTCTTCTGGTCTTCACCCACGCGAGCTATAGTGGAGGCCTTCTCGATCTCTTTGATCCAGGTTTGCGCAACTATCGGGTCAGTGGTTCCTGTGAACTCTGGGGGGTCCTACACTCATAAAAACTTTGAAGGTCGTTACTGGGACAGCTTGGGGAACGGGTGGTAAGGGTTCGTTTCTTCCCCTCATCACTTCTCCCAATAAATCTACCAGTCTCTGTATCGGATCTACATGACCTCTCTCATCATTAACTGACTCTTCTGGGATAGTTATCCTACGTCTGGGCGGCACTTTCTGCATCACAAAATTTTCATTTTATTATCTAATTATCATATTTAGACATTTCTGAATAGAAAAGAACTACAGGTTTATAACACGTTTCTGAAATAAGATCATTTATATTCATATGCCAAAAGGGTTACATTACATGTTATTTTCTAGCATACTACTATAAATGATAACATATATCCCCTAATATCACAAAAGACGGGGCATACTAACTTACTACCCTCCCCCCTAACACTTTTTAAAAGTTTGGGGGTTTACCACTATCTCACATCTTTCACAAAATATTAAGATTACAACAACATATTACAAGATATAAATAAACTACTACATTACTGAGATTTTCCCTCTAAACTCAATCTCATATTCCATTCTCTACGGCGCTCTGATATTCCTTCTGTGTGATATGTACCACAATGGTATGTCGGGTCTGTCTTTGCTCAGCTGGGTAATGATGTACCTCATCGATCAATCTCTCCATGGCCGTGCATAGAGCATTGCCCATATTGTTCATCTTCCTCCTCTTGCACCGCACCTCATCCTCTAGATCATCTGCCCTATCATTGGCTTTCTCCCATTTCTCCTCGTAGTGAATCCTATCCATCACCTCCATCTCTAACTGAGTTCGGAGAGCCTCCTTCTCCGCCCTCTCACTGGAAACCTTCTCCTCTAATTCCTCTAGCTTACCTGCCACCTCAACATTCCTCGCCAACGCTCGGTGAAACAAAGCTCCCATATGGATCCCTACTTCCTTACGGTGAGCAATCTCCACCTCCATCTCTTGAATCACTAGTTGCCTCTGATGGTCCTCGTCCCTCAACTTCTGGAACGCAGACTCCCACTCTCTAGCCTCAACCTCTAGCTCCTCCACTCTACATCCCAACTCCAATATCTTCTCCTCATACTCTCCTAACATCTGATCCTCAAAAGTAGCCTCGTCGGAGTCCATCATAGGCTCGGGCTCCTCCTCCGGATCAGACTCCACCTCTTCCTCATCGTCATCATCAAAAGGGGCTACTACTGAAATAGGCTCCGCTATCAAGGGTGTCTCATAGACTATGTGGATATCACGCGGCTCCTTCTCTACTACTCGGTTAGGTCCTCCCATGTCAGTCATCCTAATCACCAACATAAGATAACACAAACAATAACTCTATTAGAATGTTAAATAAACATAAGTTCATTGTATATAATGAAGTTAAATTTCATAACACACTAAGTCTCTCAAGGAAAACTCTACATGAGTTTTATCTCCTTCCTAACTTCTAGGTTTTCTTAAGTTATAATCTAAGGACTCTCGTTCCTAAGGTTTATAACTATAGCTTTGATACCAACCTGTGATGCCCCCAAATTCAGACCACCACTTGGTCACTCGAATTCGGTTCATCACGTGCTCAAAGTATTACCATAATAACTAAAATTATACATTCACAATGGAAAATCAAAATTAGAATAATATACAAGGATTTATTATAATTATTCCCCCAAGTCTCACAACCTACAGTACTTAATAGATTACATAATAGTATCGAATAAAGACCTATTACATAATCTTACTTAAGTTTAAACATAGTCTACAAATAGTCTTAAGATAACATAATAGTTTTTACACATAAAATGAACAAGCTAGTCGGTAGCCTTGCCCTTGCCCTTGTCTGTTCCAGAGACACCTCCCTGTTCCTCCTTAGCTGAAAGGTTTTAATTAAGCAAGGATGAGCATAAATTGCCCAACAAGTAATATACAACAAGGGTGTAGGATATAATATCACAAGGTTTGAAATATCAAAGTGTCATTTCTAGGATAGTTCAAAGTGTCAGAATAAGCTCATGGATAAAGAATATCAACAATTCTTGGAATAAGAACAATAATTCAATATAAATCAACAGATATATATGAATTTAACGACTAACAATGTATCCAACTGGATATAAAATTTGTACTGAACAGTCACTAAGGACAATTGAACTTCCATTAGAGTTACCAATATTAAACTGATAACCAAAAATATCAAGTACTATAGATGATTAGTCTACAATACTTTACGTTATGTATAATACCACCATAATATTCAAACATGTGTTGGGGTTTCCAACGACATACACTCCCCTTACCAAAAGGGTTGTCCAACTCAGTTTTTAAGATTTCTAAACCAATCAATTGGTTTGGACAGCTTTTATAACATGCATATAGTCTAGCCGAATCAAATGGCATCGACTCTTCCACAATATTCAAGAACAATACTAAGTTCAACATGAATAATAACTTTCACGGGAATTAAAACATACTAGCTTGATTGAACGAATAAGCAGGATAACTTACATTCACAAGATAAGTTTAAAAGTAGGGTTCAAGGAAATTGCACAATCAAGAGTGAAGTTCAAGGAAACTCGCTCAATAATAATTAGAGTAAGTTTAGGGAACTTGCCTTAAGCGTGGTTTACCAAAATATCGTTTATCAATACACTTTTGAATCCTATCATAATGTGATACGTACATAGGATATTCCTTAGTTAAACATATTGGATAAACAATCTTGATAAATATAGTCCAAGTGTACGCACATAACTCAATCAAGAAACCTTATACGTATGTTATTACGTTGCTCAGATCTACTGTTAGACTTCATCACTTTAAAACACTTTGTCAATTCAAGCTAGGATATGTGTTAACATGCAAAGCTACCTTTGTTAGTGTGTCATGAACAAACATAATCATAATGAAGTTATGCTAGCATGCTACATACTTCAGAAATCATAGAAGTTACTTTCCAAGTTTGCGTAAATGGCGCGGTCAAGACCGATTTATACTAAGAAGACGCCATACGGTATGCGGTTCCATTTTCAAACCAGGACTGAGCAACTATTTGCTTGGCCTAGCTTGCACACCCTTACATACATAACACATATTAACATGTTAAGGGTCCTTTCACATTTTCCTAGTTTAATCTAGGTCCCGTTTTGCATAATATGGTCCTTAGTTTGGACATCTCACAATTTAATGCCATTTAAGGTTATGAAATCACAAAGTCCAACATGCTTGATTCTTAAACATATAAAGTAGTCATATAACTCATATTAGACATGCTTGTGAGTATTCATATCACATACGTGTAATTAACATTGTTTTGTTTCAAAATATGCTTTGTTTATGATTTCTTTGAATTATGATACCTAAGCATGATGATATATGTATTTATGATACATGAGTGAGTCTAAGAGTATTATCTGACATGTTCATAATTATCATATTTCAACTCTCAAGGTATTATATAAACATTCACATTCAAAGTTCATATTTTCATTTAATAAAACTTACTAATAAGTCTAACATGCTAATGCTTCGATATGAAATCCATGTACTTAAGTTAGTATATCCGACATGCATTTCAAAACCATACTAACATGCTTGCAAGGTCAGAATATTCATTACTTAAGTTTACCATTTCTAGGTTTTCCAAATTTTCTTGAAAACTCAACTCAAATCAAGCTAAGATAACTTTCCATGTCCACAACAACATCTCATCACATGCTATGGTCTCTTATATGCATATCCTAACTATTCTAGCATGCTCGTAACAATAATGTAAACATTAAATCAAGTATCAATAAAAACACCACGCGCGCGTGGCACACAGATTAGCTTATATAAGTGGCGCGCATGCTTTCTTTCGAACATATCTTGAAAAAATGGCTCTGCTTCTGCAGACCCTTAACACATGAGATGCTAAACTCCTATAACTGCACCAACTACCATGTTCCAAAAACATTTGTACCAACTCAAATAACACAATAGCATGCTATTCTACATCAATTAATAGAGAATTCATACAGTTGCAAGAATTTGACCAACTTCAAAGTTAAGAACATGAAAATAGAAATGCTACCTCTTGAAGTTTAGATGGCTAGTCCTCAATACACTAACTATGCTTCCTCAATTTCTCAGTAGCTCCCCCTCTCAGCTCACACTTATCAGACAATTTCAAGTAACATAAAATCTAAAGAATAAAGTTGCTTATATAGAGAAATGCACACCCATTTAATTTCTTTACACCAAGGTTTAATTCAATTGAAGATGAGAGGAAACAATGGACATAAGGGAGTTGACCAACTGCCAACATTGTAGCTATCATCACCATGGATTGGTAGCCTTTTGGTAAAATACGTGTTCTAGCTTTTAGCTACTATTCATGTACTTTGTGACACTCAATATGGGATAGGGATTTTAAATCTCAGCAATTGTGTTTATAAAGCTTAATTTGTTCCTTTTAATTTCCAAAAATGAAAATTTAATATGTTAATGCTACTGCACAATGGAGAGTTAGGGATTATTTATATACTCACATCATATAATCCATGTACATTATTCCAGTATAATTATTATATGTATGGACTCCAATTAATTACCCACTAGTAATTAATATCTTCTTAAAACTTTATTATTTCAAGTAGGCTCACTTATTGAAATAATTTATAATTCTTTAACAGAGTATATCTTTTAATATTTCCACTCACACTTATTGTCACATAAATAATTGTTTATGGAACTTATAATTCCTTACACTTTATTATATAGTTTATATATTTTACATAGGCATGCTAATGTGTCACACCACATCTTCTTATTAATTGTAAGAATTATATAATATCACATGTCTTCATAACTCAAATAAATTATACCATTCTATTCATTGATTACTATATATAACCATTAATTCTTATTACATTTGCTAACAATAATAATCATATATTATTAATTAACTACCATTATTAATTAATCAATATTCTACCACAATAATTATCAATTAATTAAGATAACAATTAATAACCACATATCATTAACTAATCATTATTAATATTCTATAATATAAATTAACAATTAATGTTAATTAATTATTTTCTTGATAATTCCTCCGTCGATTAATATTACTCTTAATATCTAACCGAAATTCTTAAATAACAAATAACAATTACTATAGATTAATTATTTGGTTAACGATTCTTTCGTTAATGAATATATTCATTAATCATACCACACAAGGCTTCAATGAGTTCATCATAAAACTCCACATATCCTCAATTATTTAGTTGTTTAATATAATTGAGTTATCTCATTTCATAACACGAAATCGTTCATATTCAAATGAATATTCATTTCTATTAATATATTTATTTAATAATACGCGGAAATTCTCGGGTATTACAATTACTCCATCAGAAGTGAGAAGTTTCTTGGGATTGGCAGGTTATTATAGATGGTTTATTCAGGATATTTCCAAGATTGCCACTCTGTTGACAAATTTGATGAACAAATCGATAAAATATGTTTGGACGGAAAAATGTGAAGATAGTTTTACGAAATTAAAGAAGAGGCTCAATGTGGAACCTGTGTTGTCATTACCAGATAATACATGAAACTTTGTGGTGTATAGTGAATCCTCACACAAAGGATTAGGTTGTGTCCTTATGCAGAACGACAAGGTCATTGCGTATGCAACAAAGAAATTGAAAGATTATGAGAAAGGGTATCCGACTCATGACCTAGAGTTGGCGGCGATGGTTTTTGCTCTGAAGATATGGAGACACTATCTCTATGGAGAGAAGTGTGAGATCTACACAGACCATAAGAGTCTGAAGTATATTTTCACACAAAAGGACCTGAACATGCGTCAAAGAAGATGGTTGGAATTGATAAAAGATTACGATTGTGAGATCTTTTATCATCTGGGCAAAGCCAATTTGGTTGCAGACACCTTCAGTAGGAAAGGCTGAGAAAAGTTGATGTTGTTAACCAATAAAGAGGAGCTGATTTTAGCGATGGCGAGGTTAGAGTTGGAAATAATAGTTCCAAAAGAATCTGATGAAAAATTGTACCAGATTGAAGCTAGTCCAACTTTTGTGGATAAGATAAAGAATGCTCAACTACAGGATGAAGAATACAGAAAAATAAAGGAAGGTATGGTCGAGGGTAAAGTGGTGAAGTATAAAGTTGATATTGAAGGAATGCTAAGATTCGAGGGATGAATTTGGGTTCCAGCAGTACCAGATATTAAAGAAGAAATCTTAACAGAAGCTCATAGCTCAAGATATTGAATCCATACGGGAAGTATGAAAATGTACCAAGATTTGCGGTGATATTTTTGGTGGCCAAATATGAAAAGAGACGTTGCAGAATGCGTTGCAAAGTGTTTGACATGTTAGAGAGTGAAGGCTGAGCATTAAAGACCAAGAAGATTACTTCAACCGTTGGACATACCAGAATGGAAATGGGAACATATCACAATGGATTTTGTGGTAGGTCTTCCAATGACTCAGAAAGGATACGATGCGATATGGGTCATAGTGGATAGATTAGAGAAGTCAGTACACTTTTTGCCAATAATGATTAGATTTAATCTTAATCAGCTGGAAAAATTGTACGTCAAGGAGATCATGTCGAGACATGGAGTTCCAGTGTCAATAGTATCAGATAGAGATCCGAGATTCACATCAAATTTCTGGAAGAGACTATAAGAATGCATGGGAACGCAACTGAAGATGAGTACATCATATCATCCGCAAACTGATGGGCAAAGCAAACGAACAATCTAGACGTTAGAAGATATGCTTAGAGCGTACATCATGGATTCTAAAGGAAACTGGGACGATAATCTACCGTTGGAAAAATTCGCCTACAATAACATTTACCACGTAAGCATTGGCATGCCGCCATATGAGGCATTATACGGCAGGAAATGCAGAACTCCATTGTGCTGGGATGAAGTTTGTGAACGTCAACTGTTAGGACCAGAACTGGTACAACAGACCGCTGAAGTTATCAAACTCATCAGAGCAAGACTGGTAGCTGCTTAAGATTGACAGAAGAAGTATACTGATCAACACAGGCAGAATTACGAATTTTAATTAGGAAATTTTGTTTTCTTGAAAGTTTTTCCTTGGAAGGGGAAAATTCATTTTGGAAAGAAAGGAAAGTTAATCCCGAGGTTCATCGGAACCTTCGAAGTATTTCGAAGAGTGGGAGAAGTAGCTTATGAGGTGGCTTTACCTCCAGAATTAGAACATGTTCCAACATCTTTCATGTTTCGGTATTTCAACCGTATAAACCCGATTACAAACATGTGATCGAGTATGAACCATTACAGTTCAACAAGGATTTATCTTATAAAGAGGTTCCTATCTAGATTGTCGACAGGAAAGAACAAATTCTCAGGAATAAGGTGATACCTTCTGTGAAGGTGATATGGAGGAACCACAATGTCGAAGAGGCTACGTGGGAACTCGAAGTTGAAATGATGAAGAATTACCTTGAGTTATTTGTTTAATATATATCTTCGATTCTGAGGACAAATTCTTTGTAAGGAGGGAAAAATGTGACGAATAAATTATTTGAGTTGTGATTCTGGGGATAGAATCCTTGTAAGGAGGGAAGAATGTAACAATCCAAGATTTTATTAGTTGTAATTTAAAATATTTATTAATTTAAATGAATATTTTATTAATGTGGTTGTTATTAGTAAATATTTGTGAATTAAATTTATCGATAATAATTTAATTCAATAGTTAGAGATGGAATGTTATATTTTAATTTAATAATTAAAATGGTATGTTAAATTATTAAATAGAATTATAATGATATTATAATTTTATAATATTTGTTTAAGTGGAAAATTTATTTAAAAAATTAGTATGTGTAATTAGTTTATTTAACTAATGTTTGATATGGAGATTCAAATAAATAATATGAGACTATAAACTAAATTATTTATTAAAATAAATTAAAGGAGTTTTAAATGGGTTTACCCAAACAAGACTTCAAATATTAAGTCTTTATTTTAATCACTTTTATCCAAACAAAGCCTTATGGCTTTTGAATTAAAAAAATAAAATAAAATAATAATAATAATAATAGGAATAATAAATATTTTGTAACTGATACGTAAATATTATATTTATTGTATGGCAGTTTTCTACGTTTTGCGTCTGTTTTATGTTCTACGTAATAACGTTTTGCGTCTGTTTTATGTTTTATTTAATAAGGTTGTCTTAAGTTTGAGAAGAATAGAGAAGGGAGAATACAGAGAAAAGAAAGAAGGAGGTTTGCAGAGTAAGTTGAGAGAGAATTGAGAGAGTTCGAGAGAGACTTGAGAGATTTCAGTGGTTAGCAAGGATTTTCAAGCAAAAGAAGGTATATTTGCATAACCTTAATATATATATATATATATATATATATATATATATATATATATATATATATGTCTTACGACATAAAATTTCCAAACTCTGTGGATTCAATTTTCTGGAATTGTTGTTATACAACTTGTTTTTTTTAATTGTATGTATTGTGATGTTAGAACTAGTGTTTAGACAAGAATTTGTATGCTAATTAAGTTTAAGAAGGATGAAAGGTAATTACAGTACATGTTTATACATATGGCTTGTGAAAGTATCAAATTTGGTGGTTAATTTTTAAATTAATCTTTAAATTGAGCCTTGAATATGTTAGTTCATTAAGAAACAAAGAGAACGTAGTTTGAATGTGTTAATTTAGACAAGAATTGTGATCACAGTGATGATTTTTGTGAAGCATGTCAAAAAATGGAGTTTTTGATATAAAACATGAAATTTAATGATTTGAGTTCATTGAAGTGTTGTTTAATTGTTCTAAGATATCATATATTTGAGGAATCATGTTTGTGTTAGTCCTATACCAATTGCATGTGTTAACTTTATTGTTTTGTGGGTGAAATTCGTGTTAGTTGGGCTAAAACATAGCAATCGTAATTGATCACGTAGTTTCGTGCATGTAAATAAATAAGAAATTCTTATTTGAGTGTCAAAGCTTTAAATGGTGCTCCAGTCCCAAGCCTATGTATGGCGCAGCTGCGTCATACCCTAATTAGAGACAGTGATGTCTGCTACTTCAGCAAACCTTGAACATCTATTATGAACTAGTTTAAGAGATGTTAATGTAACAAACATGTTATGAGGAGGTTAAAACAGAACTGTATCATGTCATTTATAATTTCGAAATTGTAAAAGGATTAGTAAGTTACGATTGCGATATGTTATGACTTAGTGTATACAATGAATAATGAATAAGTGTAGTGAAGTTAACACTTATAATTTCTAAAATGTGTATGGTTAAGTAAGACTTGTACTAAAATAACAAGTTTAACTAGAAGTGAATGTTATTTTGGAAAGTGGATGTTAGTATATCTAATAGATATTGTGATTCTAATACTATGTGTAGGTGAACGTGAGTTGTAAATTTATAGCTTACGTGCGAGGCAAGTTCCTTACTCTAACCTTTTATTGAACAAGTTCTTTGTTCCTCAATTTTATTTGAGAAAGTTATAACTCTAACTTTATTTGAACAAGATTCGAATTCTAATCATTGTTGATTTATTCTAACTTGTTTATTGTTAAGCAAGTTTCTTTAGTTCCACTCTTGTATAGTGGATGTGAGTTCTTGAATTCCAATTCCTAATGTTAAACTGTCTTATTTCAATTACTTTGGTACAAGTTATTATCATGTTGAGCAAGTTTTGTTTTCAGCTTGCTATCAGTTAATATATGTTTAGTAATTCCATTTTTATTTAATAAGATTATAGCCTTAGCTTAACATTTTTCCAGCAAGGTTTATTGTTTTATTCAATGCTTATGCTTTTGGTTATTTCCAAGCATGCTTACAATTCTTAAATTTTTTACCTTAAACTGCTATTGATCACTTGTAGTGCTGTTAAGTCTTGTTGATTCAACCAATCCCTTAGTTGATGATCGTGAAACCCTGAATTACCCTTGAAGCTTATCCAAACCAAAATTTCTTTGGTGCGGACTTGTACTCTAAAAACTGAGCAGAACAACCCTATATCAAGGGATTATATTTAAAGTTACGCAATGGCGTTAAAATGTTTACGCAATACATAGTACAAAAGGCTGATCACCTGGAGTACAAGATGATGGTCCACATAATCGTTTAGACTGTTAAAGGTTACAATAAAAATATCTGTTAACTTAGGACATATACAATGATTATAGTCTTTTAGACTGTTAAAGGTTAAATTAGAAATACTTGATAACCTAGAGTATAGTTCATGGTCTTGATTATCATTGACAGAGTATTATTCAACTCTGATGAGCTTATTCATTAGCAATTATTATGCTATTGTTATTCATTGCTATTCCATGTGAGCATTTATTTTCCTCACTCTTGCATAAATACAATTATTGCAGCTAAAGCTAAGAAGGTGGATGAACCTACCACTAGTAAAAGAAAAGGAAAAATGAACAAGTGATGAAGACATGTGATTTACTTACTGTTATGATGATAAACTTTATATTTAATAATGTGATGTAATTATTTTATTTCCATACTTGATTGATGTAAAGGTTAGATAACCTGGGAGACTTTTTGATTAATGATGTAACTCTTTTAATGGGAGAATATATGGTTTAATTCTATTATATTTGGGTAGTTAAATATGAATGAATGGAAAGTGAACACCAAATCTTGTGGGAATGAAGTACCTGGATTTGGGGGCCTCACAACTAGAGTATCCAAAATTTCCTTAGTTGTGTTGTATGAGGAAACTTTATCAATCTCGAATTGCACCATGCCGCTAAGTAATGTGTTCATAGCCCTTGAATCATAGGAAACCATGAAAGTCTCAGTTGAGTCCATCTCCAGCAAAGTCTTTGGAGTACCGTCATCTTTCCTTGGAATAACCGGTCCATTCTCCACGACCCACCATTCCCAAGGATCTCTTTTAAGGTAGATCCTCGTTTGGAATTTTCAGAAGTTATAGTTTTCTGTTACATGCAGCAGAGGAGGTCTATTGGTTGATTGACCTTCTTGATTATTGTTCTTGAACTGTGCCATATCTGAATCTTTCCCAACAAGTCACCTTTAAGACCAAGATAAGTAGAGCTAAGCTTTGATACCAAATGAAATTCAGACAAGGCACACTTAGAAGGGGGGTTGAATAAGTGTGGGAACAAATTATGACCAAATTTTAAACTTTAAATCAAACTACTGAATTCAGCCTACTATATTAATGAATGCAACTAGCTGAATTAATATGGCCTACCAAATTGACTGTTTAATTTTGTGAAAATATTTTGCTAAATTTATAACATAGTGAAAATACTTGGTGTTAATGAATTATCTTAAAATAATGAAAATTTTCAAATTTTAAATATTAAGACAATTAACTAACTTATGTGAGTAATTAAAGTAAAGCAAGTAATAAAATTAAATAAAATTAACACCAATATTTTTTACGTGGTTCAGCTATTACCCTCTATAATAATAGTCTAGTCCACGTCTAATACCAACTAGTATGAGAGACTCACTTTATTTCTTTAAATTGAATCTTGTTACAAAACAGATTCTATCAAATCTTGAATTGCAATAATTCACTTGAGCACTTTTTGTGACGCCCCCAAAAAAGGTATACATCACCCACCCATTATGAGTCACCAAATATATGGTATATAATACAAATACAACTTAATTATACAACATGAGTTGAGAGGTTTTACACGAATATTGTCTTCTAGACAATATCCAAACTCAAATGGAGTCCTCATTACAATTATTATCACACTATTTTATAAAATAGTGAGGACTACTACAGCCACCATCTCGGACCGTCACTCCATTCTCCGACTAGTCCTGGCTACGTTCTCATTCCCTGAAGAAAACAATGAAAGCAAAAGGGTGAGCTCAACTAGTCCAGTAAGAAATATTATGACTAAGATAATGCAGAATAAATTATCATTAGCCTTTAACAGTTTAAACTGATAAAATATAATAAACATCAAGTTTAACTGCAGTGGAATAGGAAATCCATTAGAAGAGTCAAGTAGAGCATGATATCTACTATCTTCTCTGATTTAAAAAGTTTATCATCAATTTTATCGCTGAGACTCTACTTAATAAATAATCCACATCACTGAATTATCCATGCACTACGGGCCAAGGATATTCGTGTTTTCACCAATGGGCATAATCATGCGAACAACTGTCCATCAATGCACTACGGGCCAATGAGGACTTTAACCACATCATCTGTAACATTAAGGGTCATGATTATACCTAATAATTCCTGGTCATAATTATACCAAACAACAGTCCATCTATGCACTATGACTAAAGATGACTTTCATCACAATATAAGCATGAGGATGATGACAATGATATAAGAATTCAATAAAATGAAAGCAAATGATAAATTTTAAAGATTTTAAATTTAATTTATCCATAATTCAATACTGTCCAAATTGTCAACATGATATTCCTTTGCGGAGTAAAATTCAAGATTAATATTGTATCAAAAATGATTTAGACAGAAAAGAAATCAAATTTTGTTATGAATATTACCTCGGGTGAATAGTACCTTAGTGAATAGTACTTCATGAATAGTACCTAGGGAATAGTACTTTATGAATAGTACCCCATGAATAATACTTTATGAATAGTAACCCGTGAATAGTACTTTGTGAATAGTTGATGAGTGAGTTTTATACACATGAATTGGATACATTCGGGCTTAATTTATTATTGTTCTCAAGTCTTTTAGATTATTTTTAAGTGTTTATGTCTATTCAAGCATGTTTTATGTTGTTTTGTAGGAATTAGGATAAAAGTTACATGGATCGACGTTCGGGGTGGCTAGATTCACATTTTCGGCTTGCCATTTACACAGCAGTCACTTCAGAGCCAATTTGAGTATTTCTACAGACCTAATTTCGAAAATCTTAAAGAATGAAAGTTGTAGATCTACTTTTCTTCTTTCCGGATCATCTTGAATCATCTAAATCATAGTTCGGACGAAGAAGTTATAGCCATTTTCCCAAAGGATGTTGGAGCAAAAAATGTCAGAACTTGTAACAGCACCGGGGCGCTATTCTTAGATCATTTTCCAGCGCCGTGGCGCTATAAGGCAGTGTTTGAGCATCGTTCCTAGTGCTGGGGCACTGGGGAAGGGCTTGGTGATGGCCTGGATGCGTTTTGGGCGAATTTTGACACCTTTTTGACTCCAAATTGGATTGGGTTTGTTCCTAAACTCAAAATTGGACTTGTAACCTATAAATACACGATGTAAGGCATAAAATAAAGGGGAGATTACATAGATTAGACTAGAGATACACTCCATTAGATTAGAACATAACCCTAGTTCTTATTAATTTTGGAGATTGAAGCAACTTGGAGACCATTGAAGATTCAAAGCAAGAGCGAAAGAGGAGTCTCAAGGCTACTGACAATAGATTATATTCTCTTCTCTTACTTTTATCTTTTAATATCTGTTCAATTATGGATTCTTGGTTTTAATTCATTAATTATGAACTAACTCTTTCATTAAGATTTCAATTGAACTTTTTATGATTATGAATTGATTATTTGATTTATTATAATTATTTATGTTGAAGTGAATTGTTCATCTTGCTTTGTGCTTATTGATTAATTATCTGATCAGTAATTACCTTGTTACTCTAGAAGGAATTGAGAAAGGAATTCTAGGGTTAGAACTGGGCATGGTGACATGTGACTTAGTTATTTGCACAATGAATAATTAGGTTTGTGAATATAATGAGAATATCTATTTGCCGCATGTAAAACATAAGGAATTGGGATTGTAGCGAGTTTAATTCAATTGTTTTGCATAGAGATATAGCAAAATTAATCTGGGTTAAATAGAAGGCAATTGATCACTCGAGAGAGGGCTTTTGGCATTTGAGAATTCTTGTTAACAATTTAGTAGACATAGTAATTGGAATAGTTGAATAATTGATTTATAATTCATAATTGGGGATATTGGAGTCTTAATCCTTATTTATCTGAATTCATTCAAATTTTAGTTGTTTATTTGCTTTCTTTTAGAATAATCTCTTTTAATTTTTTAATTTAGTTTTATTAATTAGAAAATCACAATTTCATGATTGTTTAAATAAAATTAATTTGGTTAAGAGTTAGTACTTGGTAATTTTTATTAAATAATTCCTCGTGGGAACGATACTCTACTTTCACTTTATTACTTGTTGACCGTGTATACTTGCACGTATTCATTGATTGCGAAATCGATCAACAATAGTATCTCATGAATAGTACTTTGTGAATAGTACCATATTTATGAATAGTGCTGTATTTATAAATAGTGCCCATAGATATTACTCTGGTGTGAAAAGCTTAAAATTTAACAAGAATTTTAGAAAAATATCCTTGTGAAACGATACTAGAGGTGTAACGCCCCCATATCTACACTCCCACGATATCCGATATGGTGCTTACTATGAATCAATATATATATAACACATTTAAATCTATACACCCATAGTATCTGATTATATGCTTATATCTAATTAAGTGACTACAATTTATAACCAGATAAAATTCCCATATATCTAAGATTCACAGTATCCCATAACAGATGACAATTCTGAAGAGAACTATTACTGTGTTTGGATACCCTCACTTGGATATATGAACTATATCTATGAATAGTATCTATCTATCCAAAATTCAGAGTATCAGTAATAATATGAACAATCCATATTACTAATACACTCACCCATATATATAGTCTATGTCATGCGAATTACACTATCATATCGATAGTAACTATTTATCTGAAATCCAGAGTATTAACAACAATATGAACAGTCCATGTTATCAATACCCTCACTCAGATAAATAGTTCCCAAGGATCTCAAACTAGATTGAAGATTCTAATTACATCTATATATGTAAGAAAACATGGTTGCGGAAGTAAACGATGTTATATATATCATAATATTAAGGTTCGGTTACATGAATCTTCATAAAGAATTTCTTATTACAAAGTATTCAACTAGACAAAAATATAAGCTAATCTAAGTAGGGACACTTCCCTTTATCTACTCCAGGTGTTCTAGGGTTACCATCTAATACTGCAAAGGGAATAATTTGCAAGGGTGAGCTATGACATGCTCAGCAGGTTATATATTATAACAATATATGATTTGAAGAAGAATAATAATTCAAAATTTGACTGATAGTTGTTATAATTTTTGGAATTTCTTTTTCAACTATTTCTGAACTTTTAATTTCTGTCAGTCACACAGACGTAGAAACTTTGTTTAGATATGAGATAGGGGATCAACCTATTCAACATCCTAGTGTAGGGTTTCGACACAGAAATGCACAACGAAATAAAAAAATTTATAAAGCAATTTCTGAAACCCAACACAGGATCCATGCAAAACAAATTTAATTCAGTGGTTTACAATTTATACTGATAATAGAAAACTCTGAAACCAGTTCGAATCTCCAACACAATCTGAAAGAACTACGCCTCTACGGTATCCACACGAACGCCCGCGAATCGTCGTACGATTCTGTAATAAAAGGAGTTGCGATACTAGCCACCAAAGGAATGGATTTTCTGTTTTCTCTCTAGTCTCTCTCTAAGAGTGGCTAGGGTTTTCTTAGGTTTTGATTAACTTCCCTAAAATGCTGATATATCATATATATAGCAATAAATCGGAATTAATCAAAACCCTAATCTAATTATAATAAAATCAATTTTATATATATATATATATATATATATATATATATATATATATATATACAAATCATCCTTTTTAATTTAAATTTGTGATTTAAATACTATCAATCATATTGATATATTTAAATCCTTACAATTTAAATTAATTCCCTTTTTAATAATGTTCTATGGGTGTGACCCTATAGGTTATTATTACGTTGACAATAATTTTAAAATCATATTACAAAATTATAAACAGTGAGCGACATCTAGTAATGCATCACTGCTACCCAAGTAATAGTAAGATCGATGATTCGATGTAACCTTTCCGTGACCAATGTTTTAATGTAATTTAATCTTTTTAACCTTAATATCCTTGATTAAACTCGAGTCATGGAATGTGTCATACTCTTCATATTTTAATCTGAGTTTTTCTTGATCAATGAGTAGACTATATGAAACAAATCACTATTTGAGCATGCCAATGCATTTCATAGTCCTACTCAATCAAGAGGCCTATGGATATCACCCCTAATATATAGGAGGGTTAAATTCCATCTAGATCACTCATATTCCTTACGCGATTTATGATGTACCCACTAATCAACTTTATAGTCCACTCTATTAAAGGTGACATTTGATGATATCAAAGTACATAAATTCTCGTGTAGTAATATAGTGATTTCAGGTCAGAGGACCATTACATCATTGTCACTATGAGAATCGATAATGACACTTTGCATACTATTCTGCGTAGAATTCTCATGGTGGGTCTGTCCAGTACATCGTTCTCTAACATGTACCTACTGTCGTTCGACTTAATATATCATATATTTATGACCAATGAGATTTGGTCATCAACGATCCACATACTAGTCTCAATGCTTCATTGTCCATCCCATCAACAATGATACTACTCGATCAGGGACATTTAAGAGAAATGATACTAATTGTAATTATATAATCTCATGTTCAAGTCACATACTTGAAACTATATAATTTGTATCACTATTCTAAGGAATTTTATTATGTTAACATTTATATAACACATTAAATAAAACCATAATAAAATCATTCATTTATTCAATCAAATATAATATCAAAATGTTAAGCAATTATATCAAATAATTGGCCTCTAGGGCATAAACTCTAATAATCTCTCACTTGCACTAGAGCCAATCACTCATGTATCTAATACCCATGGAACTAGTGTGACCTTCATCCTTCTGCTGCGACAAAGCCTTGGTCAGTGGATCTACAACATTATCATCTGTTGGCACTCTTCCTATATGTACATCTCCTCTATCAATGATTTTAGGGGTGAGATGGTACCACCTAAGTATATGCTTGGATCGTTGGTGAGATATGGGCTCATTAGCCTGTGCAATGGCTCCATTATCATCATAGTGTATAGCAACCAGATCAACAATGGTTGGAACAACACCAAATTCAGTTATTAACTTTTTAATCCATACAGCCTCCCTGGCTGCACTAGATGTAGCAATATACTCAACCTCTGTTGTAGAATCGGCTATTGTCTCTTACTTCAAACTCTTCCAGGTAATAGCACCACCATTAAGGCAAAACACAAAACCTGATTGAGACTTATAGTCATTATTGTCAGTCTGGAAACTTGCATCTGTGTAACCCTTTACTGCTAGTTCGTCTTCACCTCCATATACCAAGAATGAATCCTTAGTCCTCTTTAGGTACTTAAGGATATTCTTGACTGCTGTCCAGTGACCTTCACCTGGGTTCGACTGGTATCTACTCGTCATGCTCAAAGCATATGAGACATCTGGACGAGTACATATCATTGAATACATGATAGATCCAATTGCCGAAGCATAAGGGATCTTTCTCATACGCTCCTCATCATCTTGTGATTTAGGACATTGGGCCTTAGATATCTTTATGCCATGAGTCATTGGTAATTGTCCTTTCTTTGCCTCTTTCATGCTGAACCATTTCAGCACTTTATCAATATATGTACTCTGACTTAGGCCGATCATTTTTCTCGATATATCTTGATAGATCGTGATACCTAAAATATAGGTTGCATCGCCTAAATCTTTTATGGAGAAACATTTTCTTAACCACATTTTTACAGCCTGTAATGAGGGAATGTCATTCCCAATAATTAATATGTCATTAACATATAATACCGGGAATACAATGTGACTCCCACTAACCTTCTTATATACACAAGGTTCATCTTCATTTTTAATAAAGCTAAACTCTTTGACTGCTTCATCAAATTGAAGATTCCAACTCTGAGATGCTTGCTTCAATCCATAAATGGATCGCTGCAGCTTATATACCTTTCCAGCATCCATTGGATTGACAAAATCCTCAGGTTGTGTCATGTACACATCCTCAAGGAGATTTCCATTAAGGAAAGCAGTTTTGACATCCATTTGCCAGATTTCGTAATCATAAAAAGCTAAAATAGCAAGTAAGATACTGATAGATTTAACCAATGCCACTGGAGAGAAGGTTTCATCATAGTCAACACCTTGAACTTGCTTGTAACATTTTGCTACCAGTCGGCCTTTTTAGGTTTATACATTACCATTCATGTCGGTTTTCTTCTTGAAAACCCACTTGCACCCGATTTATTTTACCCCTTCGCGTGGATCAACCAAAGTCCATACTTGGTTAGTATACATGGAGTCCATTTCAAATCTCATGGCTTCAAGCCATCTCTCAGAATCTGGTCCATTCATAGCTTCTTGGTAGGAAGCAGGCTCATCCTGATCTATGAGCATCACATCGCCGTTTTGAGTCACAAGATATCCATAATATATCTCAGGCTCTAGGCGTGTCCTACCAAATCTACGAATTCCTTGTGTAATTTGAGCAGGTTCACTTTCCACAACATCTTGTGGTTCCTGCTCACGTTCCAACTCAGGTACAATGATATTCTATGGTTCTCAAATTTCTTCGAGTTCTACTTTCCTCCAACTGTTTCTTTTAGACAGAAATTCTCTTTCTAGAAAAATACCAGTTCGAGCAACAAACACTTTATTCTCAGAAGGTTTGTAGAAATAATACCCTTTTGTTTCCTTTGGGTATCCCACAAAATTACATTTGTCAGATTTAGGTCCGAGCTTGTTAGAATCCAGATGTTTTACAAACACCTCGCAACCCCAAATCATCATGAACGACATACTAGGACGTTTCCAAGTCCACATCTCATATGGTGTCTTCTGAACCATTTTTGTAGGAACACGGTTAAGTGTGAATGCAACTGTCTCTAGGGCATGACCCCAGAAGCTTATTGGAAGATCTGCATGACTCATCATTGATCGTACCATGTCCAACAAAGTGTGATTTCTCCTCTCAGATACACCATTCCATTATGGTGTTCCAGGTGGAGTGACCTGTGATATAATACCAGACTCCTTTAGAAGGTCATCAAAGTCTTGGCTTAAGTATTCACCTCCTCGGTCGGATCGAAGGGCTTTTATGCTTTTGCCAAATTGGTTTTGAACTTCATTCTTGAATTCCTTGAACTTTTCAAAGGATTCAGATTTGTGTTTCATAAGTTACACGTATCCATATCTACTGAAGTCGTTAGTAAATGTAATGAAGTAATAAAACCTACCTCTTGCTAACGAACTCATGGGTCCACATACATCACTATGTATAAGTCCCAATATATCGCTAGCCCGTTCACTGTGTCCAGTGAAAGGGGCTTTAGACATCTTGCCTAATAAACAATACTCACATCTCTCATATGATTCAAAATAAAATGAATCCAAAAACTCATCTTTATGGAGTTTGGATATCCGTTACTCATTTATATGGCCTAATTGACAGTGCCAGAGATATGTTGGATTTGAATTATTTGATTTAAATCGTTTTGTATTTATGTTATATAAGCATTTCTAAATCAAGAATATAAAAACCATTATACAATTGTGAAACACTATAGCATATATCATTTAAGTAAAATGAACAACGGTTGTTCTTTATTATAAATGAAAAATTTATAATATAATATATACTTTTAACATGAGGATATACATGAGGATTAATATATACATGAGGATGATGACAATGATATAAGAATTCAATAAAACAAGTTCAAGAATTAATTTATCCAGGAACTAATAACGTCCAAACTGTCAACATGATACTTCTTTGTAGAGTAAAATTCAAGAATGCTCAGAAGAATATTTCTATGAGAAGATACTGGATGAAGCGCAAATATCAAGGATAGTCCACTAATTTCATGGAGTATAGAAGTCAAAACTTTAACCAACTGGGTATAATAAAGAATGGAATAACAAAAGAAATCACCATGCATGCGGTACTTCGCATAAACAGGTTATTCCAATAGAATAATAAATAACAGAACCAGGTTAGGCATAACACGCACAGACAGGATATTCCAACAGAATAATAAAGAATGGAATAACAACAGAAATAACCATGCATGCGGTACTTAGACTCATCTAATCTTATCTCATTTCTATTTTTGCTTTGTTTTTGGTTTCAGGTACTTGTAGATTTTTTATGCACACGCGATCATCTAATTCCGAATTGATACCAGCACCGGATAATATTAATGGAAGAAGTTGGACAACGAGCGTGTGTAAAAATTTACAAGCACAGTTAGAGGGTACTACATCTAGGCAGAAGAACTAAGAGTTGAGCAAAGAGAAGAGCATCGGGCTCTAAGAGACTATTCAATGCCAAATATCAATGGACTTCAGTCTAGCATAGTCAGACCGACAATAGCAGCTAATACTTTCGAGATTAAACTGGGCACTATTCGGGATGGTGCGAGAATTTGAGTCAGATTTGGGGTGTTTGCTCTGAGATGATCCGAATGAACACATGTTGAGCTTTATTAAGATTTGTGATAAATTCAGATACAACTAGGTGACGGAGGATGCCGTCATACTTAGGTTGTTTTCGTTCTATTTGAGGGATAAAGCGAGAAGTTGACTTCATTCTTTGCCTTCAGGATCAATTACTACATGGGAGGACCTAGCACAAAAATTTTTAGCCAAGTTTTTCCCAATGGCTAAGACTACGAAGATGAGGACAACTATCTCTCAGTTTGAGCAACAACAGGGTGAATCCTTATACGAAGCATGGGAGAGATATAAAGAGATGCTAATGAAGTGTCCGCACCACGATATGCCAGATTAGATGGTGATCAACACGTTTTACAATGGATTGGGATGGCAATCGAGGCCTACTGTAGATGTAGCTGCAGGAGGGGCATTATGGACAAAGAGCTATGAAGAGGCCTATAACATTATCGAAACACTGGCTGCAAATGATTTTCAGAACCCTACAGCTAGGATACCACAGCCCAAGGTTGCAGGTTTGTTGGAAGTGGATGTTGTTACTCAGTTGTCGGCACAGATGGAAGCTATGGTAAAGAAAATAGATACATTGGCAGAGAAAAAGACGAAAATAGTTACCTTCGTATGTGAGATTTGTGCGGAGTCGCACTCGACAGATCAATGTGCTATCAGCTCGGAGTTAGTACAGTTTCTGAGCAATTACAGGAAAGACCAAGGATAGTTTCAGAACACATAAAACTCTAACAACTATAATCATCCTAATTTCAGTTGGTAAAATAACTAAGGGAATCAGCAGAATCAATTTTCGCCGAATCAACAATTTCAGTCACAGCCATCTCAACCACAGTTTACACAAAAACCACCGTTTCCACCGGGATTTTCTCAACTACAACAACATCACACTCCATCTGCACCTCAGCAAGATAAGAAATCAGAAATGGAGGAGATGATGATGAAGTACATGGAAAACACGGAGGTTATGATCAAAAGCCAAGTAGTGGATATTAAAAATCTAGAAACTTAGATGGGGTAAATGGCGAGCATGTTAACAACAGGCCCTAGGGTTCATTGACAAGTAACATGGAAGCAAATCCACGAAGAGATGGGAAGGAACAATGTCAAGCGATCACATTAAGGTATGGGAAAATTATTACAGAATCGAGCATCGCGCTACCGCCACCTGTTGTTGTCTTGAGGAGGGCCATTGCATGCAGGCTGAGGAGAAAACTGAGAATGAAAGAAAAATCCAAAAAATTCAGAGCTACAAACAGAATAGAAAGATAAATAAAGCGTTTTGGATCTGAAGCCTAAGAGTACAGTACCACCAGTTCCCCTCCGATTCCGTATCCACAGAGATTGAATAAGCAGAGGGAAGATAAATAGTTCAGCAAGTTCTTGGAGGTCTTTGAAAAGCTACAGATCAACATACCTTTTGCTGAGGCATTGGAACAGATTCCAAGTTATGCAAAGTTCATGAAGGGTATATTGTCAAGGAAGAGGGGATTAGACGAGTTTGAGACAGTGGCCTTGACAGAGGAATGCGATGTGGTGCTTGGTATGAAATTACCTCCAAAGTCAAGGATTCAGGCGCCACAATTCCATGCACGATCGGGAAGATGAGTTTCAGTAAGTGTCTATGTGATCTTGGGGAAAGTATCAATTTGATGCCGTTGTCAGTATTCAACCAGTTGGGATTGTCAGCTCCAAGGCCGACAAACATTTCTTTGCAGCTAGCTGACAGATCCATCACGTATCCACGGGGAATTGTTGAAGATGTATTGGTGAAAATGGATAAATTTATCTTTCCGGTGGACTTCATCATTTTGGATTACGAGAAAGATAAAAGTATACCAATCATACTAGGGAGACCATTCTTAGCCACAAGAAAGACTTTGATAGATGTGCAGAAAGGGGAACTCACTATGCAAGTACATGATCAAGAGGTTACCTTTAACGTCTTCAAGACAATGAAGTTCCCAACAGATGAAGGAGAATGTTCCAGAGTTAATTTGGTGGACCATGTCTTACATGATGAAGTTGAAAATCTGGTGAACTATGAACCATTAAGGAGTGTAATTTCTGAAAATTTAGATTTGGAGGATGAGGAATTCGACGAACTTGTGCAATATCTGGATACCACTCCAAAATTCAGAAAATTCAGAACACCTGTCGAGCCATTGACGAAAGCTGGAAAGTCATCGGTAAAATTAAAGCCATCTCTTGAGACACCTCTAGAGCTGGAATTAAAACCAATTCCATATCATCTCAGGTACGCATTTTAAATAAAGATTCAAAGCTACCTGTGATTATTTCTTCTGCACTAACATCTTTTCAGGAAGAAAAACTGCTACGAGTGCTTAGAGAGTTCAAATCAGCTATTGGATGGACCATAGCAGATATCAAGGGTATCAGCCCTTCATTTTGAATGAATAAGATCCTGATGGAAGATGGTAGTAAGCCATCAGTTGAGCAACAAAGAAGACTTAATCCAATAATGAAAGAAGTGGTAAAGAAAGAGGTACTGAAATGGCTGGATGCAGGAATAATTTATCTGATTTCAGACAGCTCATGGGTGAGCCTAGTGCAGTGTGTACCAAAGAAGGGTGGTATGACCATCGTAACTAATGAGAACAATAAGTTAATTCCAACACGAACAGTGACGGGGTGGAGAGTCTGCATGGACTACCGTAGGCTCAACAAAGCTATAAGGAATGATCATTTTCCACTACCATTCATTGATCAGATGTTGGACAGATTAGCAGGTCATGAGTATTATTGCCTTCTGGACGGATATTCGGGCTACAATCAAATTGTGATAGCTCCAGAAGACCAGGAAAAGACAACCTTCACATGTCCATACGACACTTTTGCTTTCAGAAGGATGTCCTTCAGGCTGTACAATGCTCCAGCCACCTTTCAGAGATGCATGATGCCTATATTTTTAGATATGGTGGAGCAAATGTGGAGGTATTTATGGATGATTTCTCAGTCTTCGGGGACTCGTTTGATTTATGCCTTGAGAATTTGATTATGGTTTTGAAGAAGTGTGTTGAGACAAACTTAGTGCTGAATTGGGAAAAGTGCCATTTCATGGTACAAGAAGGAATCCTACTAGGACACAAAGTTTTGAAGAAGGGACTCGAGGTGGATAGGGCTAAGCTGGAAACTATAGAGAACTTGCCACCACCTACTTCAGTAAAAGCTGTTCACTATTTTTTGGGACACACAGGTTTCTACCGCAGATTCATCAAGGACTTCTCCAAGATAACTTAACCACTATACAGTTTATTGAAGAAGGATGCACAGTTTAATTTTGATGAGGTCTGCGTGTCAGCATTTGAGCACTTAAAGGGGAAACTAACTTCAGCAACAGTGATTAATGCACTATATTGGGATTTGTCATTTGAGCTGATGTGTGATGCCAGTGATTACACCGTAGGGGCTGTTTTGGGGCAGAGAAAGGAAAAGATATTTCATATAATCTATTATGCTAGTAAGACCCTCACAGATGGAGAGTTGAACTACACCACCACACAAAAAGAGTTATTGGCAGTGGTGTACGTCTTTGACAAATTTTGAGCATATCTGATTGGCATAAAGGTGATTGTGTATACGGAGCATGCGATAATTCGACATTTAGTGGCAAAGAAGGATGCAAAGCCCCGATTGATCAAATGGATTTTATTACAGCAGTAATTTGATTTGGAAATCAAGGACAGAAAGGGCACTGAAAATCAAGTGGCGGACCACTTATCGCGACTAGAGAATCTGGAAAGGAAGGCAGATGATAAAGTTATGATCAATGAATCCTCTCTAGATGAGTAGTTGTTTGTGGTGAAAGGGGAAGTGCCATGGTTTGCAAACTATGCGAACTATTTGGTGAGTAAGATGGTACCTTCAAACTTGGTGGGGTATCAAAAGAAAAAATTTCTGCATGATGTCAAATGGTATATATGGGATGAGCCTTATTTGTTTAAACAGTGTTCTGATCAAAGGATAAGAAGGTGTATTCTGTATAGCGAGACCAAGGGAATTTTACAGGATTATCATTCTTCGATGTATGGGGGTCACTATGGTGGAGAGAAAACAGCGGCTAGAGTGCTATAAGTAGGATTCTACTGGCCGACATTTTTTAAGGATGCATACAGTTTCGTCCAGAGGTTTGACATATGTCAAAGAGTGTGAAACATCTCGAAAAGAAATAGAATGCCGCTGAATATGATCCTTGAAGTAGAAATTTTTGATGTGTGGGGGATTAATTTCATAGGACCTTTTGTTTCTTCCTCTGGAAATCTCTACATCTTGCTCGCAGTGGATTATGTGTCGAAATGGGTAGAAGTGGCAGCTCTTCCGATAAATGATGCCAATGTAGTCCTCAGGTTTTTACATAGAAGTATATTCATGAGGTTTGGGACTCCAAGGGTTATCATCAGTGATAAAGGCAATCATTTCTGCAATAGGCAGTTTACAGCTTTGTTGGCTAAGTATGGGGTGAACCATTGCATTGCTACAGCTTATCACCCACAAAGCAATGGCCAAGCTGAAGTGTCGAATCGAGAAGTCAAAAGAATCCTTGAAAAAGTTGTGAATCCCACGAGGAAGGATTGGTTGTTAAAGTTGGATGACGTAGTATGGGCTTATAGGACTGCATACAAGACTCCGTTGGGCATGTCATCTTTTCAACTCATGTACGGAAAATCCAATCAGCTTCCCATGGAGCTAGAGCATAAGGCATATTGGGCAATTTGGAAGTTCAATTTTGATTTGAGAGCTGCAGGGGAGAAACGCCTACTCCAACTCAATGAGTTGGATGAATTCAGATTACAGGCATATGAGAATTCAAAGCTGTACAAGGAGAAGGTGAAGAAATGGCATGACCGAAAGATTATAGAGAGGACATTTGGACCGGGACAAAGAGTTTTTCTTTTTAACTCCAGACTTAAACTTTTTCCCAGGAAGCTTAAATCGAGATGGTCAGGGCCATTTATAGTGAAGGCTGTCTTCCCACATGGTGCTATAGAAGTGTTCGATAAATTCCCGAATCAGCCATTTAAGGTGAATGGACAGCGATTGAAGCATTACTTTGGTGGCGAGGTGGATGACGAAAAGTCACCTCGCCTCTCTCTTGACATGAGATTCGAGAGATGAATGAAGCTAATTGACTATAACTTAGCACTTGATGGGATGCAACCCATTGGTTCTATCTCTATTTTTTTATTTATTTAGTATTAGGTTGCTTTTATTAGTTCATTTTCATTTTTAATTGTGATACATTACTGTGTTTTGCATAAGTGAGTGTGTAGTTGTATCTGAATTGGACTCGGTTTGAGTATAGTATAGAGTTTATGGGGTGATTTATGCTTATTCAGTAGTTCACACTTTGACATGAGAGATTTATGTTTATGCAGGTGAATTGGATTGATGGCACTATTGTCTTGTAGTATTGGAAAAGAAAAATTAACAGTGTAGAAAGTGGAAACGCGCGACCGCGCCTGGAAGTAATTCTGTGTAGTACAAGCCACTCGCGCACCCGCACCTTATTCCCTTTGACAAGCCGCACGGCCGCGCGACAATAATAGTAGCCCAGACGCCCTCAAGCGTATATGCGCTCAAATCTTGCCTCAACCAAGCGCTAAGGCGCCTCAAGTCAGTAGCCCATGCATGTGATAACCGCCTAGGCGGTTCAATCAATGCAACACAAAGCGCCTATGCGTTAATTACTCGCGCGTTCGCGCTTGAAGCCCATTAAAAACTAGCGCGGCCGCGCACGATACCGGGTCTTAAAAAAATTTTGATTTTTAAAAATGTGTTGTGGCTCATTTGGTCTCTCACTTGAAATAACAAAGGCATATTCTCTAATACTCCTCCATACGCACGTCTCTTCATTTCTCGACAGTTATAACTTCCAGCCATACATCTCTCCTCGACTACCCACGATTCTCTCCATGTTCAACCCTCTACCCATGATCATATCTACAGTATAAACTATGGTTTCAAGAGTGGGTTGTGCGAGATCAGTTTGGGGGTAATCAACTCTTCGGCTATCACTCAGTCTCCAGCAAATCTTCGTAGTCTCCATCAATTTTCGATGGGTCCTAAGCGAGCTCGCTCCGTGTCATCCTCTTCATCATCATCTTCCTCTAGCAGTCACGGGGAGGATGTTGTGGATCATACCAAATTTCTCAATCTCGACACCTAGCAGGAGTATTACAGAATCGTGGCCAAAACATTTGTGAAAGAAAGGGGATTCAAGCCTGAAAAACAAGATGGTCAACTATGGAACATGATTTAAGAAAGGGGATGGTTTGGATTTACTGCCACTCCTATGCCTATTCCGAAGAGTATAGTCTAAGAATTTTATGCCAATGCTAAAGCCACCATGAGCGGTATATCCGTGGTTCGCAGTTTTGAAATAGATTACCGACCACCAGCTATCAGAGAAATTTTTAGGATCACTGACCCACCACTGACTGGGTCTGCTAATTGGGTAGCAGGTGCACATATAGAAACAGACTTGGAATTGGTTATTGTTGAGTTGTGCGTATCAAGCACGAAGTGGACGTATAAATCCGACACGAATTAGCCTCGCATATTCCCAGCCGCAGCCTTGAATCGATATGAAAAGGCATGGAATTTATTTATTAGTGCCAAGCTAGTTCCATCATCGCATCAGCATGAAATCACAGCGGAGAGGGCAATCATTCTGTGGGGAATAATCACCAGCAAATACATTGATGTGGGCCATCTAATTCACCAAAATATGCTACGTTATTTACGGGGAAGTACTACAGGGAGTATTCCCCACGCGTCAGTTGTGGCTATGTTATGTGCCCATCAAGGCTTCCATTGGGACAATGAACAAATGCAAAACCTGAGCCAGGATATCACTCATGCCACCATTGTGAAATTTGAGGATTGGGCAGGAGGTGTACCGCACCCACAAGGAAGAAGATTTATCATCTAGCCCACATTCCCAGAGCCACCACAATAGCCCTCTCATATAGATGAAGCGGGCCCGTCAACCCAACCCACCACTGTTTATGGGGATCGACAGCTCTGAAGGTTGGAGTGCAAGGTCGACGCCATGTACGACAACTTTGCAGCATTTGCAACAGGTTTGACTAGGTCTTTGGCTGAGGCATTTTCAGAGCAGGGGACGATGCTTGAGTGGCCTCAGTTTGGGACAGTCGTGCCATATCCACCACCAGATTCACCACCCGAAGAGGGTGGTGCTGCTGAGCATTAGGGGAGTTTTTTTGTAACTCTTTTACCTTTATTCATTGGGACAATGAATATTATAAGTTTGGGGGTATTGGGGTAGTAATATAGTTGCATTTAGTATTTTCATGTTTAGTTTAAAGTTTCATGTTAGTTTAAAAGGTTGCATGTTTATGTATTAGATAAAATTTGCTGAAATTTTATTAGTTTGCATGTCTCACAAAGTCTAGCTTTATGGAAATTTTGTCTAGCCGATGATGATAGTGAATTTTGAAGGATTGTCGAGTATTTTGGATAACATGAACTAAGATATAATGTTTTATACGATGAAATACATAATGTTGTTTAAATGCTTTCGGTTTGCACTGTCATGTTCACAATTGCTTGTAAGCATAAGAATGATGTGTTGCATTGCTTAAGAGAAAATGTGGTTTTTAAAAGAGAAATATATGGAACATAGATTTAGACTGTGCAAGGTATTGATATTCCAATTTTGGTAAAACATGGGGATACTATGTATATTAAAAAAAAATCAATAACGTGGCTAGTCTTATTTCGGGGCCCTGGCTACTTGAGTGAGTACGCCCGTAGGGGTGTCTTAACACCTAGCGCCATAAGGTCTTTCATGGTCTTGGAGTCGTTGGTTGAAAGCTCGCTAAGGGATAGCGGTGTTTGCCTAATGGAATGAGGCATTGCACATTCATGTGAAAAAAAAGTAAAAAAGAAAAAAGTACAGAAAAAAATAGCAATAAACACCGCAGGAAAGAGCGAAAATTTCCCCCGTGAGTAGCAATAAAATAGTTAAGCCCATTGTTGAACCTTAGTTTGTTTTGACATGTTGGAACAGTCTTTGTTGCATAAGTATACATGAGTCTTGATTTAGATTGTAATTTTCTGTTTTGAGCAGGTTAGCATGTGTATTCTTTGCTTAAATTTTTTTTGGTGAACACAACATACACACACAACATCTCTATAGCATATATGAATTATCTGAGTGTATGATATTATGCATATAGTTTGGTTTGAATTTGTATTCTTGAATTTGGATAATTTGTTGAGGCATTTTGGACTGAAATTCTGTTATAGCTGGAACAATGTGAAACTCGTTTGCATCATGATTTAGTAGCATAGCATGTAGTTGCATTTTCAGTGTTTTATTTTGTATGCATTGCTTGAGGGCAAGCAATAGTTCAAGTTTGGGGGTATTTGCTAAATGGGTTTTATACCTACTTATTGGATATCAATTAACGCGAACTATGCCCATCTTAAGTACATTTTAGTGTGTTTTAAGTTGCATTTCGTAATATTTTGCATTGCATGTACTGAGAACTCCTTTGGTGTAAAAGTGCAAGAAATGGCATAGCTTGGCGATTGTAGATGGCATGAGCCTAATGGAAGCATGATGCGATGAACAAGTGGAGATATGCAACCGAAGATTAATGAAGGAATAGTGGCATGAAAATGAATCAATAGCAATAAGACAAAGCGATGGCGGCGGCGAGTGACGAACACGAGTCAAATCTGCGAAATCAGCGGTCGTGCCAGCGACTATCTGACTTTCAACCAACACGCTGCTGCGATCACTGAACTTACCAGATTTTAAAGACGCGCACCCGCGTGATGATTGCAAAGGGGAAGCGTGCGCCCGCGCGCGACATCTGAGGCTGTTGATCTGTTTTATTTAAATTTTTAAATTGGAAGAGTCGGAGTTGGTTAAAACAATTCTGGTTGGTACCAGATGTATTATTGATTAGTTTTTATGTGTTTTCATATTGGGAACTAGGGTTTACACTTTAAGAGATTTTCCCATTGATGAACCAAGCATAAACTTCATATTTTCTACTTCTTCTTTAGATTTCAATCACTGTGGATGAACTACTATTATTTTGCTAGATATTAGTGAGGATTTGAACGTTACTATTGGATTATAATCAACAATTGGGTTTGATCGATTCTATTATCTCTCTTTTAATTGTTTGCTTATTATCCATGTATTTCGTTGATCCTATAATGGCTTTTGGTTCAGTCATGAACTAAACTCCATTATGGGATTCTAACGGATTTTAATACGTAGTCTAATTTCTAGCCTGATTGCTGCACTATTTTGCGTATCATAAGGAATTTCTATTATGGTTGTTTTGCATGCATAAATGATTGATCACCATTCGTTTTATGTGCTTGTATGGAATTGAAAAATAACATGCGAGTATGGACTGAAATCATGATAGCATACGTATATGGGGCTGTTTTGTGTAGCTTTGTATTTCGTGAACCATATAGGCATATACTATTTCACCGTATGAGTTATATAGGGACTTGAGCTTAAATTCAATATTGCTTCAATTTCACATAGAAATAGAGTGAGATTGGTCTTATTGATGATTACATGGTGTCTATTGCACGTGGATGTTACGTAAGTAGGTCATAATACATTAAAAAATGGTTATGTCTACATTAGTGCTCTAGGCTAATTTTCTATGATACGTGAACAATCTTGCATGATGTACCCATATTCCTCACACGATTCATGATGTACCCAATATTCCTCACACGATTCATGCTGTACCCAATAATCATCTTTATAGTCCACCCTATTAAGGGTGACATTTGATGATATCAAAGTAATAAATTCTCGTGTAGTAATATAGTGATTTTAGATTGGAGGACCATTACATCACTGTCACTATGAGAATCGCTAATGACACTTTGCATAATTTTCCACGTAGAATTCTCATGGTGGGTCTGTCCACTAATTTTCTGTGATACGTGAACAATCTTGCATGATGGTGGTAATTAGATGAACTATTAAATGAAGTTAGGATCCCATTGTTTCCAGATTTAATTTATTACATTATTATTCTTATTTTAGTTATTATTTGCATTTAGAGTAATTCACACTTATAAGCATTAGTTTAAGCATGTAAAAATAGTGATTTAGTTGATGCATAGTAGTTTAATTTAGACATCTTTCTCCGTGGATCAATACTCGACTTACTCTGTACTGCTTATTGACACATGTATGCTTGCATGAGTTAGAGCTCTTTTGTTAGAACTAAAAAAAGAGGCAACAACAATACACCCAGTACATATCATATATGTCCAGTTTCAATTAATCATATTAAATCGAATTTTCATGCTTCTAATCGAATTAGAACATAAGTTGTATACTGTTATTACGCCATTTAAGATACAACTAACAGAACTTCATATACATGCATATCTATTTCTGATAATCATAATACTAGAATATGCCGATTACAGAATATCATATACTCAATTTCATATAGGTAAAATTGTATCATCATATATCATATATATCAAAAACAATATAATCAATTTCAGATTGGTAAAATTGTATCACCATATATCATATATATCAAAAATAATAAAACACGTAATTTGAATTATACGTTTCGCAAGTAACTTTGATACCACTGTAGGGTTTCGGCACAAAAACGCACAACAGAATATAAAAATATATAAAGCAATTTCCAAAAGCCAACACATGATCCATGCAAAACAAATTTAATTCAGTGGTTTAGAATTTATACCGATAAACCATAATAAAATCATTTATTTATTCAATCAAATATAATATCAAAATGTTAAGCAATTATATCAAATAATTGGCCTCTAGGGCATAAACTCTAACACCTAGGAGTATGTAACTCATCCTACCAGTGCTCAAGTGCACCCAAATTAATGTCAATATATTATTGACCAAACCTCGATCCCTTACGGGATACCCAACTTCAGAATAAGATGTCTTACCAAAATAATTTGGTTTGACACAACAGTTTATGCTCAATATACAATATCATATGAATAAACAATTCATTTTTTAGTTATGCTGAAGCTATAGCAATAACCTTACAATAAGTGGTAATTCAAGTTTAGGTGTAGTATATTATATCAACATCATTTCAAGATAAAAATCTTGTTCAACGAATAAACAAGGTTTGAGAAATTTATGTAAGTAATAATTTGGGTTTAGTAAACTTGCGAAAGTAATTAGGGTATAAAAAACTTGCCTGAGCGGAGATTGGTCAAAGTAATGCTACTTGATTCATTAATATACACCTAAGATGTTCATTCATATAAATCTAACACATTAGTATTCATAAAAATACTCAAATACAAGATCAGCATATGTTCGGGTTAAGTTTGATATGGTTTTCGGTGTTCAAAGACTTTACCGAATATTAACCAATATGATAAATAGTCAAATTCTATTTATAAGCTTTATTATATTTTTAGATAATTAAAATATCCATTATTATTAATTTCTAGAAGCTTATAATAATTTTTAAGTATTTATTTATCCTTTAAATGATTTTTAAATCATTTATTTCTATTTTAAATAAGTAATATGTACTTAGAATTTTATAAAAACTTTGTTTCCTATTTTTTTAAAAATTAACCATTTATTATGATTTTAAAATCATTAATATTATTTTTCAATAATTATTTATTATTTATAAGTAATTTTCAAATTACTTTATTATTAAATTAATTATAAAAATATCCAAATAAATAAAATATTTATTAAATTTATGTAAAAATATCAAAAGTTAATTATAATCATTTAATATTATTTTTAAAACTATTTTTATATTTATTTATTAATTATTTCTAATTTTTATCAATTAATTTTTTTAAAAAAAAACAATTACTGTCTATCGCTAAAGCCCTATAATGATAGGAAGTGTCACTATAAGTGTTCTTGAGTTTTTGGATTTCAGTCAGTCATGGTCGATGGACCATTTTGACCACGATCTATCTTGTTACTGTTAATGATTCTGGGTTTGGACAAGTATGGATTGTTAGTTCCCAGTAGGCACACAATAGATCTAGAAAGGGGGGTTGAATAGATCCTTTTTTCTTTTCAAATAATTTTCCCTTTTATTTTGTATTGCTAATGAATTAGCATATGACAAACTTAAGAATCTTTTCAAGCACAGGGGAATAAGTAAAAGATCCCCTTTATTGATATATTCATAATCATACAAACATTGTTCTTAGAGTTAGTTAAGTTATAAGCAGTTAATACATACATAGCAGTTATAGCAGTTAGGTACATAATGTAAATGACATAAACTAAAAGACACAAGGGATTTTTAGTGGTTCAGAGACTTAAGCTCATAATCCACTATTCTGCTTTCAACTAGCAGGATTTCCACTAAGGAAGAGCAGCACCCTAAATCACTAAGATTCCTTCAAGGCTAGTAGTCTTGGAACTTCAGTTCACTAAGACCTCTTCAAGGCCAGCAGCCTTGGAACTCCTCTAGTTCCCTAGGAACTCTTCAAGCCCAGCAGGCTTGGAACTTCATTAAGTCCCTCCGGACAAGGACCCCTCAGGCCCCGACTTCTTGTTAATAGTTGTTGTTGTTGGTGGTGGTGCTGAGCTGCTAAGATGTCTTTAAGCTTGAACATCTTATGTACTTAGCAGTTTGGCGTAGTCCTCTAGGCATTCTACTCGGAGTCTGGACTACATCTTCTTTGGTGCAGTTGATCTTTACTCTTTTCTGCTCATCTTCATCTGATGTCAGTTTTGCACCATCACCTAAGCTTTGCTAAGTCTTTGAGCTTTTGGTAGACTTCGGCTAGCACTTAGCAATCCCTGAACCCTTATTGAATGCTTTACAGACATGATTTTTCATATGTTCTTTTCAGCCTTTGATTCATGGTGATCTGTACAGTGGCTCTCTTGATCTTCTTTGTACTCTGCCACTTTTCTGAATGATATCTTCTTGTCCTTCTTGGCTCTCAGCTTAGCTGCCATCTTCAGTAGCATTCTCATCTTTATTGGGTGAAGCTCTAGTCTGTTTAAGTCCTTCTTCAAAGATGCTTCACTTCCACCTATGTAGTCTCACTGTCCCTGAGACTTGTTCTGTTAATCTCTGGTGGAACTCGTAGAGTCAACAATAACATTCCAACAACTCAACGATTCTGCAACTTAGCAATCATCAGCAACTCTTGATCTTTGAAGCTCTGTTGATTTATACTCCTTCCCAATCTTCCCGTTGGAAAGTAGCTGTTAAAAGCTTTTTGAATTGCTTCACAGATCTCGAGTTATTTGGTGTAGACTGCAGATGTGACATGACATCCCCTTTTCTGACTTTCTGACACTGTAGTCTACTGTTTCACCTACCCTGTCAGGGATATCACTTTGATGTCTCGGGCAGGTAGTCAACTTTATTTCCTCCTTCTGATTTCTCGATCAGAGGTTGTCCTTTTGCATCGGGGCTCTTCAATAAGCTCTATTCGACCATCAATCTTCAGATTGAACCGTTGCCAATGCTTCAACTTTCAGATGATCGAACTCTACGATTCTGATGCGTATCTTCTTAGACTTGATCGTAGTGTCTAGTTCACAGGTAAAGACAACACTACGATCTTGAAGAGTGTTGATTGGTTCTTTAATGTAGAACACCTCTTCATTCCCTTGTGCAGTGCTTTAACAATTCTGTTTGCTTCAACTGCTCTCAGATATTGATGGCTTCATAACTCAATCTGGATGTTGATTGAGTTGGTGCTTAGATCTTCTGTTAGCTTACATGAAATTCGTTGAGTGCTCTCTGGTTTCCTTTAGGTGGGATGTATCTTTTCAGTACCAACCACAGGCTTTGTTCCTTTGGATATTCTGGGAGTGCTTATTTGTTGAGAATTGTGTTTACTCTATGATTCTGCCTTGGCATTGTGAGCACATCTGTTGAAGCCTTAGTTCTGCACTCCACGATTCTGCTTTGGGTTGTGCAGACACTACGACTTCGAGATCAGATATTGACACTCAAAGATTTTTGTCGTTGTGCTTGTTGTCTTCATCTGATCTTAATCGATTACGATCTCTGCCTTTGATACGATCAGTAGACTCTACGACTCAGAGTGTAGTCTACGATTCCTGACTTGGCTTTGACAGATGCTCGGTCGGCTCGTAGGCAGACTGTCTCTACGATTTTGAATATGACTTCCTTAGAAGACTATGGCTCTGAGGAAGTTCTCCTCGCCACACTATGATCCTTCCTCGTCTCTCATGGTATTCTACGAACTCCAAGACCTACTATCTTGCAGACTACGATTCTGCCTTGATAGCTCTTGTAAGACCCCAGATATTATAAATAAAGATGAATTTTCTATAAATATTATTTTTGAATATTATGGAATAAATTTGATATAATGTTATAGTTGTGGGTAGTATTTATAAATTTTGCAAAGTATGCAAGTTGTTATAAAATATTACGTTTGGTCGGGAATATTCTTTTTTGTTAGGGAATATTAAATATAACTACTCAATCATTGGTGGACCCCATAATGTAATTATTGTCGGATTGAGAAAACGACAAAAATATTTTATAAAAATAACTTGGGAGGTGTTACCATTAAAACTGATTGAACTACGGTGGTAAAAATAATGCGATGTCTGGCGTGGTTGCATAGTAACACACGGTATTGATTATTGATGCTTACGTGAGAAGTCACTCAGTTATGCTTAATTATTGCTACAATTGCTGCATCATATCTCTTATATTATTGATTCAATTATTGTCATAGTATCATCTGTATAATATGTTATAGTATTAAATCAATAATTGAGACGACAAGTTATAAATGATTAATAATTGTTGAAAGATTAAATATGTGTTGATTAAAAATAAAATGATTTGTGGTAAGTTTGATTATTTTATGGGGGGCTCATATGTCATCATCTAAGAGTCTCTTCGTCAATAGTAATTACCTTTGTGAATAGTAATTACCTTCGTCGATAATAGTATTTACCTTCATCATATAGTAATTACCTTCGTCGATAGTAATTACCTTTGTGAATAGTAATTACCTTCGTCGATAGTAATTACCTTTACCAGGCGTCGAACCACTTGTCGTTTCACATTACAGACGTCGAACCACTTGTCGTTTCACATTACAGGCGTCGAACCACTTGTCGTTTCACATTACAGGCGTCAAACCACTTTTCTTTTCACATCATCGATTAAATCGAGCCACTTGCCTTTTCACACTACGGCGGTGCTAAGCTAGAAATCTTCTATAAATAGAGGCCTAGTGCTTCATTATTTTCACGAATTCATTCAAGCTATAGAGATAGAAAGTATAGAGAGATAAGAGAAAAGAAGAAGAGTTTTTTTTACTTACTACTGCTTTGCGATATTCAATCTCCTACCAAAAGTAAGGGGTGTTATTCTTTCTTATTCATGAAGAAAGCTGTTGTTATTCCATTTATTATTATTACATTTGGAGTAACTTTTGTATCACGCGGTTTACCTATACTTGGTGGCATTCTTCTATTATTCTGTTGGAACATCTTATGCATGTGTGTTTTACAGGACAGTGGTTCCGTCTTTATTATTCTGTTGGAACATCACATGCATGTGTTTTACAGGACCTAGTTCCGTCTTTTTATCATTCTGTTTGGAATATCCTATACATGTGTTTTACACCGGATCTGGTTCCATCTTTATTATTACATTGGAACATCCATCGATTGTGAATTTCACGACACGTTTCGTTATTTATTATTCTGCTGGAATAACACCGTTATGCATTCGATCTATCGCATGCATGGTGATTTCTTTTGTTATTCCATTCTTTATTATACCGGTTGGTTAAAACTTTGACTTCTATACTCCATGAAATTAGTGGAATATCCTTGATATTTGCGTTTCATCCGATATCTTTTCATGAAAATATTCTTATGATCATTCTTGAATTTTACTCAACAAAACAAGATTATCGTGTTGATAATTTGGGCGTTAATAATTCTGGATAAAATAATTCTTGAACTTGTTTTATTGAATTCTTATATCATTGTCATCATCCTCATGTTTATGTTATGTTGAAAGTCATCTCATATTTTGTAGTGCATAGATGGACTTGGTATGATTATGACCGAGAGACTATTCGGTGTAATCATGGTAGTAATGTTACAAATGATGTGATAAAAATCCTCGATGGTAGTAGTGCATTGATGGACGAGTTGTTGGCATGATCATGACCATTAATGAATACACAAATATTCTTGGCAGTAGTGCATGAATAATTGTGGTCGTGATACTAAAGAATATCCTTGGCAGAGTGTGGGGGTGATTCGATGATGTGGAATATTTATTAAAAAAAGTTTGAGTCACAGCTATAATAATGATGAAAAACCTTTTAAATCATAAAAGATAGTAGACTTTATTTTCTACTTGACTCTTTTAATGGATTGCGTATTCACTGCAGATTAAACGGTTATCTATTGTATTTTATCGGTTTAACATTGTTGAAGACTATTGATAATTTATTCGCATTATCTTAGTCATAATATTTCTTCTTGGGCTAGTTGAGCTCACCCTTTCTTTCACTTTTTCTTCTTCTTGAAATAAGAATATAGGCGGGACGAGTCGGAAGCGAGTGATGGTCCCGAAGATAGCATTAGTAGTCCTCACTATTCTGTGAAATAGTGTGATAATAATTGTAATGAGGACTCCTTTTTGAGTTTGTATAATATCTAGTAGATGATATTTGTATTTAAACTCACAGTTTATGTCGTATTGTACACGACAGTTATGTTAGTAAGTTGTATTTAAATTCTGTACCATGTAAGTGGCAACCCAAGATGGGTGATGTATACCTAATTTTGGGGACCTCACAGTTGGTATCAGAGCTTAGGGATATGATCCCTGGCTAAGATGTGAGAATAGTACTAGGAGGGGAGAGATGGGGAATACCTTCGCTAGTATGACCTACCTAAGTTTATGTGCTATTTTATTGGTTGGTCAGAAGATAGGGATAATTTGTTACATGTCAATTAACCTTTTATTTTGTGGCAGTATCTGAAAATGACATATGAGAATGTTGAGAATAGCAATGGAGCGCAGGCGATCGTTGATTCACCATATATCAATAATCAGGATAATGTGCATCAGGAAGGCGACAATCCTCATGCAAACAACAACACTGACCAAATGATGAATGATCAAATGTTCAGAGGCTTTATGCAATATATATACGCAATGATGAAAGCGACTCTGTCCCCAAACGTAGGTGGAAACATGAAAAAATTCTCGGTGGTCACCGCTAAACAATTCAAGGAGCCGGGACCACCGGAGTTTAAGGAGAGCCAAAACCACTTGGCGGAAGCATGGATAAAAGCAGATTACCAAGATATTTGATGTCTTGGGATGCTCCGAGAGCAAAAGGTTCCCTTCTTGCGCTTTATGTTGCATGGAGAGAGGCGACATTCTTGGTGGGAATCGGTAAAACGTACTCAACTTCTTTGTCTTGAAGATATCTTGGGAGAAGTTCTAGGAGTCATTCAACGACAAATACTTTCACGAAAGTATTCGCCACATGAAGGAGGTGGAGTTTATCAAGTTGGAACAAAACAATATGGCCGTATCGCAATCGAGGCAAAATTTGCGGAGTTATCACGGTTCGTCCCACTTGGTGGATAATGAAGAGAATGGGCGCGAATGTTTTTAAGAGGTTTGAAGCGGGAGATACGTCGAACATCTTATTTCTCATAAACTGTGTTTGTATTCAGATGTTGTAAATAGGGCTCAGTTAGTGGAGCGCGATAATGAGTCAACACAACTAAAAGAGAGCAGCCGGCAAAATTATAATACCAGCGAGAGTAGTCATCGAAGCGGTGACAACAAGCGTGGAGGGAATCAACAGGCCAGATATGGTAACCACTTCGGTGGTAATCAAGGCCAAAACAATAAGAATGGACATTTCAAGAAAAGGAGATTCAATGATAATGGAAAGACGCGTCGACCAAAGACACCGTTGTTAAGGAAGGAGAAAGACCACCTATCATATGCTTCAAATGCGGAGGAGAGGGACACATCAGTCCAAACTGCGCCATGCCATCCAAAACATGTTATAATTGTGGAAGAGAAGGTCACTTAGCTCGATTTTGTCATTTACCGAAGACAAATTCAGCTAGGATGGAGGCACCAAAGGCCATCCCAGAAAATTCAAAACCAGTTAGTGCAAGGAGGCGTTTGTTGTGACCTCCCAAAGAGCAAGAAATCCGAATGAGGTGATCACGGGTAAGCTTATCATAAACTCTAATGAAGTCTATACTTTATTTGATACCGGTTCTACCCATTCTTTTATTTCTCCTACTTGCGCTCATCGATTAAATTTGACTCCGGAGAAATTAGACTTTGACTTATCTGTGGAAACTCCGTTGGGAGAAACCTTCATTACATCCACTGTTTATAAGTCTTGTTTGGTTCAAATCGGTAGCCTCACATTACCTGTCGATCTTACTTCATTAAAAATACTTGCATTTGACGTGATTATAGGGATTGATTGGTTAACTACTTATCATGCAAAAATTGATTGTTTTCATAAGGTTGTTAGCTTTCATATTCCTAATCAACCTATTATGCGAATTCAAACGACCAAACCATTAAAATCAATCACGGTCATCTCAAGCCATAAAGCTATTCGTTTATTGAAAAACGGATGTCAAGCTTTCTTAGCTCATGTCACAGATTTAAACAAAAATACGTCAGTTTTGAACGATATTTCTATTGTTAATAAATTTCCTGACGTATTCCCCGAAGAACTTCCTGGCCTACCCCGGGCGTGAAATCAAATTTTGTATCGACCTTGAACCCCAGTTACAAAACCTATTTCAAAGCCCCATATCGAATGGATCCTATTGAACTTGAGAGTTAAAGACCCAATGCGCAGGAATTGTTAGACATTGGCTTTATTCGTCCTAGTACTTCTCCTTGGGTGCTCTGTTACTATTCGTGAAGAAGAAAGATGGGAGTATGCGACTTTGTATTGATTATCGGGAGTTGAATCATGTCACCATCAAAAATAGGTATCCATTGCCGCGTATTGATGACTGTTTGACCCGATTTACAAGGAGCCAAATTCTTTTCAAAGATTGATCTTCGTTAGGATATCACCAATTGAAGATTAGAACCGTGACATTCCAAAGGCGGCTTTGAACTCTAAGTGCGGGCATTATGAATTCCTAGTCATGTCCTTTGGATTGACTAATGCTCCTCTTTGCCTTCATGGATATGATGAACCAAAGTATTCAGGATATTTGGATCACTTTGTGGTCGTCTTTATTGATGACATCCTTATTTATTCCAAAAGCCGTGAAGATCATGAGCAACACTTGAGGTGACACTCCAAAAGCTTCGTGAATATAAGCTTTATGCCAAGTTGAAGAAATGCGAGTTACGGCTTGAAGAAGTAGCATTCCTTGGGCACGCGGTATCAAGTCATAGAATATCATTGACCCAAAGAAAGATTGAAGCTATTCAAAGTGGGAACAACCTAAATCGATGGCCAAAGTCGTAGCTTTCTTGGTTTAGGCGGTTATTATCGGAGATTCGTGGAAGGATTTTCTCGAATCGCTACTCCATTAACTCACCGACTTTGGAAGATACAAAGTTACTCTGGAGCGAAGAATGTGAGATGAGTTTTCAAGAACTCAGAGGAGACTTATTTCACAGACTGCTGTTACGGCAATACCATCGGCTCGGAGGATTTGTCATCTCTGATGATGCTTCGAGCAAAGGGTTGGGATGTGTTCTTATGCAACATGGAAAGTTATAGCTTTATGCCTCGCGACAACTCAAAGAATATGAGAGGAATTATCCTACTCATGATCTAGAGTTAGCGGTATTATCTTTGCATTTAAAATTTGGAGGCATTACTTGTATGGGGAGAAAGTGGAGATCTTCTGGATCATAAAAGCCTCAAATATTTCTTCACTCAAAAGGAACTTAACATGCGACAACGACGTTGGCTTGAACTGTTGAAAGATTATGATCATACCATCCAATACCATCCTGGAAAAGCGAGCGTGGTAGTCGACGCGTTGAAGCGTAAGATCGTATGCAAAATGCAGAGTGCGTTATTGTCAACACAAAGGCCCATTTTGTGTGACTTGCAAAGGATGGAGATAGAGTTAAAGACTCCAAGGACACATGTGATGATAGCGAATATCTGAGTAGAACCGACTTTAATCGATAAAGTTAAAGGCGCTCGAGCTACGGACACAGGAGCGATCGTATGAGGAAGAAAGTGCAAGAAGGTGCTATCTTAGGAAGCAAGAATCGATGAAGAAGGAATACTTGAGTCAACTCCGGACTTTGTGTTCCTAACGACCACGATTTAAAGTATAATATCATGATGGAGCGCACAACACACTATTTGCAATCCATCACAGGAGTACCAAAATGTATCATGATATTCGTGCGTACATTTTGGTGGAGCAATATGAAGAGAGATAGCTGCTGTTTATCTCAAGGTGTCTAACTTGTCAACGAGTTAAAGCGGAGCATCAAGTACCAAAAGGTCCATTGCAACCACTTGAAATTCGAATGGAAGTGGGAGCACATTACCATGGATTTCGTTCTGGGGTCTTCCTAAGGTTTCTCAAGGCATTGATGCGATTTGGGTAATTGTTGATAGATTGACCAAGTCTGCTCATTTCTTCTGATATCGAGAAACTTATACACTTGAACGTCTTGCTTTCGTATGTACATAAACGAGATTGTAAAGGCCGCATGGTATCCGGTATCCATAGTTTCGATCGAGACCCAAGATTCACTTCACGATTTTGGGTTAGTTTGTAAAAAGTTATGGGCACAGGACTTACGATTTAGCTCGGCAGCATATCATCCTCGAGACGGACGGACGATTGGGAGGACTATTCAAACTCTTGAAGATCTATTAAGACTCATGTCCTTGATTTCAAGGAAGTTGGGACAAGTTCTTACCATTGGTGGAGTTTTCCTCTGACAACGAGTTATCAAGCAAGTATTGGCATGGCTCCATTCAAGCGTTGTATGGAAGAAAGTGTCGTTCTCGGTATGCTAGGATGAGGTGGGTGAAGCAACATTGTTGGGACGAGTTGATACGTATGACTACGGAAAAGATTCAAACGATCCGACAACGTATAAAAACCTCACAAAATCGACAAAAGAGTTATCTTGATCTTCATCGAAAGGACGTGGAATTCGATATAGGAGATCATGTGTTGTTAAGAGTTGCTCCATGGAAAGGAGTTACAAGATTTGGAAAAAGAGGAAAACTTAATCCTCGATTCATTGGTCCATTTTTAATCCTCGATCGAGTAGGAACGTGGCCTATAGACTAAACTTTCTGCTGAAATATGTCTCGTGTTCATAACGTTTTCACATATCCATGTTACGTAAATATGTGAAAGACCCGAACCACATTATTGAGTTAGAACCCAGGACGAAATAGCGGAAGATTTGACGTATGAAGAGGTTCTGTTCAAATCTTGGATAAGAAGGAACATATTCTACGCTCTAAGGTTATACCTCAAGTCAAAGTTTTGTGGAGGAACCACGATGTTGAGGAAATGACTTGGGAGTTAGAATCAAATGAAATCAAGGTATCCTTACCTCTTGACATACCAGTCGTGCGTACCCTAATTTAGAGGCTAAATTTCATAAGAAGGGAGGTTGTAAGACCCCAACTATTATAAATAAAGATGAATTTTCTATAAATATTATTTTTGAATATTATGGAATAAATTTGATATAATTTTATAGTTGTGGGTAGTATTTATAAATTTTGCAAAAGTATGCAAGTTGTTATAAAATATTAGTTTGGTCGGGAATATTCTTTTTGTTAGGGAATATTAAATGCAACTACTCAATCATTAGTGGACCCCACAATGTAATTATTGTCCGGATTGAGAAAACGACAAAAATATTTTATAAAAATAACTTGGCGGAGGTGTTACTAGTTAAAACTGTTGAACTACCCGGTGGTAAAAGTATAGTAATACGCGTGGTTGCATAGTAACACACGGTATTGATTATTGATACTTACGTGAGAAGTCACTCAGTTATGCTTAATTATTGCTACAATTGCTGCATCATATCTCTTATATTATTGATTCAATTATTGTCACAGTATCATCTGTATAATATGTTATAGTATTAAATCAATAATTGAGACGACAAGTTATAAATGATTAATAATTGTTGAAAGATTAAATATGTGTTGATTAAAAATAAAATGATTTGTGGTAAGTTTGATTATTTTATGGGGGGCTCATATGTCATCATCTAAGAGTCTATTCGTCAATAGTAATTACCTTTGCGAATAGTAATTACCTTCGTCAATAGTATTTACCTTCGTAAATAGTAATTACCTTCGTCAATAGTAATTACCCTTGTGAATAGTAATTACCTTCGTCAATAGTAATTACCTTTACCGGGACGATCGTCGAACCACTTGTCGTTTCACATTACGAAGCGTCCGAACCACTTGTCGTTTCACATTACAAAGGCCGAACCACTTGTCGTTTCACATTACAAGCGTCGAAACCACTTTTCTTTTCACATCATCGATTAATCGAGCCACTTGCCTTTTCACCAAGCAGTGCTAAGCTAGAAATCTTCTATAAATAGAGGCCTAGTGCTTCATTATTTTCACGAATTCATTCAAGCTATAGAGAGAAAAGTATAGAGAGAATAAGAGAGAAAGAAAAAGTATTTTGTTACTTCTGTGCTGCGATATTCAATCTCCTACCAAAAAGTAAGGGGTGTTATTCTTTCTTATTCATGAAGAGAATGCTGTTATTCCATTTATTATTATTACATTGGAATAACTTTTGTATCTGCGATTTACCTATACTTGGTGACATTCTTCTATTTTTCTCATTGGAACATCACATGCATGTGTTTTACCGGACTGGTTAAAATCTTTATTATTCTGTTGGAACATCCTGTGCGTGTTTTACAGGACTGGTTCCGCCTCTTTATCATTCTCATTGGAATATCCTATACGTGTGTTTTACACCGGATCAGTTCCATCTTTATTATTACATTGGAACATCCAGCTTGTGTGAATTTCACGACTGGTTCCGTTATTTATTATTACATTGGAATAACACATGCATGTATGCGATTACATCGCATGCATAGTGATTTCTTTTGTTATTCCATTCTTTATTATACCAAATTGGTTAAAACTTTGACTTCTATACTCCATGAAATTAGTGGAATATCCTTGATATTTGCGTTTCATCCAAAGATCTTTTCATGAAAATATTCTTATGATCATTCTTGAATTTTACTCAACAAAAGCAATATCATGTTGATAATTTGGGCGTTAATAATTCTGGATAAAATAATTCTTGAACTTGTTTTATTGAATTCTTATATCATTGTCATCATCCTCATGTTTATGTTATGTTGAAAGTCATCTGTGGCTTTGTAGTGCATAGATGGACTTGGTATGATTATGACCGAGAGACTATTCAATTGTAATCATGGCCGTAATGTTACAAATGATGTGATAAAAATCCTCGATGGTAGTAGTGCATTGATGGACGATTGTTGGCATGATCATGACCATTAATGAATACACAAATATTCTTGGCCCGTGTAGTGCATGAATAATTGTGGTCGTGATACTTAAAGAATATCCTTGGCAGTAGTGCGGGGGGTGATTCGATGATGTAGAATATTTATTAAAGTGAGTCACAACTATAACGATGATGAAAAACCTTTTAAATCATAAAAAGATAGTAGACTTTATTTTCTACTTGACTCTTTTAATGGATTGCATATTCCACCTGCAGATTAAACCGGTTTATCTATTGTATTTTATCGGTTTAACATTGTTGAAGACTATTGATAATTTATTACGCATTATCTTAGTCATAATATTTCTTCTTGAGCTAGTTGAGCTCACCCTTTCTTTTCTTGTTCTCTTCGTGAAATGAGAATATAGTTTGGGACGAGTCTGGGAAGCGAGTGATGGTCTCAAGATAGCATTAATAGTCCTCACTATTACAGTGAAATAGTGTGATAATAATTGTAATGAGGACTCCTTTTTGAGTTTGTATAATATCTAGTAGATGATATTTGTATTTAAACTCACAGTTTATGTCGTATTGTACACGACAGTTATGTTAGTAAGTTGTATTTAAATTCTGTACCATGTAAGTGGCGACCCAAGATGGGTGATGTATACCTAATTTTGGGGGCGTCACAGCTCTCGAGTTTTCCTTAACTCTCCTAACAGACTACGATTTCTGGTGCAGTTTTTGACCATCAGATAAGCCTATCTATTACATTATAAGATCAACCTAACAAGCTTGATCTGTCTATATTTATAGTACTTGTATATCATTTCTTTTTAAGGACTTTACAAAGCTGTTTTGTGTATGTAGGATCAACCTAACATATTTGATCAATTCATTCTAAGTCCTTGTACATATGTTCCTTTTATCTATCAAAGGACTTTACAATTTTTCTTAATGCAAGCGTACTTACATATTCATTCATTTATATTATAATCAAATCATACATAAGTAGGAATATCATTTACATGCTTATTCCTAACATGGATGTTATAGTACTCATATAGTAGTACAACATCAGACAAATTTCGTGTTATAACCTACATATAACAAGAAGTTATAGAGGCTCAAAGTTACTGTCAGAGTTGTTCTTCGATTTCTGGGTAACCTGGAACAGTGGTCATGGTCGGTCAACGGTTTTGTAGCTTTCATACCTTTGATTCTGTGTAATAGATTTGTGTTGTTTTTCTTGTAATTGGTAGTCTATATGTCAAGGTATATATATATATATATACACACTATATATCACTGGTTTAGACAAAGAATAATTCTAAGGTCTCGATCTATGTTGGTCAAAGTACAACCAAAGACTGTTTTTCGTGTTCATCAGTTTTTTGGGTAACCCAGAAAACTTGGCCAAGCTCAGTCAACGACTTTTGACCATTAATTCCAGTAATCATATGATTTGTTTAAGTAATTTAAGATTGAAAATATGTAGTATGTGTGACTCCCACAAAATATAGGTATACATCACCCATTCTAAGTCGCCAGATATCACACTATAAAAATCAATTACAAACTTCATTTATACACTGTTGAACTGTTGTTTAGAGTACGACCACAGTTAGACTGTGAGTTTTAATACAAATGTATGTAACTCTCATGGTGCCTTGACCACAACCATACAATGGTACGTTACATAAAAGTACAGTCAGAAACTGTTTTAGAAATTAAAATCTTTGGGAAGTGCTCAAGAAAACCTTCGTACATGGGAGACCATGCGTCTAGGTTATGATATATATCATATGTCTACAGAATTATCCTTGGTTGACCCAATTGACCCCAAAGAAAAATAAGAAGATTACTATCATCTTCTTTCCAATGGTGAGTCTTCTCTTGACATATAACTATCTCCACTGTCTCAAAGTGAAAATTATATTTCAAATAAACTCCAAGATCATATAGGTAGTGCTCGTAGATATACTCAGCAAGTCGACATGTATAACCCTGTCTTATGATAAAACGAGGTTGTATGTCATTAGACATCTTGTATGATAGCGGCAAAACACCCTTCCAAAGTTGGGTTCACCTCACCCTATTCGGTTTACCAAAATTAAATATCAAATAACGTATACAATACGACACACTTATCTAAAGTTCTCAATAAAATTATTTCCATACTATTTAGGGAGAACCTCAACAGCTATACACCACCGTTCTATTCCCCTGTTATCCCCGCTCGACTTGGCAACACACTTATTACCTGAAAGGAATTGTGAAGCAAAAGGGTGAGCAAAACTAGCCCAGTAAAGAATACCATAACTAAAGATAATTAAATTATCAATAGCTCTCGTCAATAATAAATCAGAGATTTAGAACATACGGTAGATGATAAAACTTTTTAGCCATAGTTGCAGCGGAACGAGCAATCCATTAAAAGAGTCAAATAGATCATCATGTCTATTATCTTCTCCATGTTAAAAGTCCACCAATAATGTTTTATCCCTGTAACATCAATCAACAATTCATGTCCACAATCATATGAATAACTCATAATCATAATTGTGATTCTGAATTCCTTTTCGCACCCAGGACGAAGATAATTTTCAACACCTATCTTCACTTGAAACATCAAAAATCATGGTTATACCAAATCACAATTCCTGCTCATAATCATACTAATAAATTCATCTTTGCACTACGGCCAAAGATATACAACTGTATAACCAATAACCAACAGTTCATCTTTGTACTACAAGCCAAAGATATACAACTGTAAAACCAATAACCAACAGTCCATCTTTGCACTACAGGCCAAAGATATACAACTATAAAACCAATAATGCTCAGACTCAGCTTAATAGTATCACGACGAATTATCCATGCACTATAGGCCAAGGATATTCGTGTTTTCAATTACGGACATGATTATTCCGAATAATCACTAGTCATAATCATACCAACTCCATCTATGCACTACGGGCCAAAGATGACTTTTACCACATCATTTGTAACATTACAGTCATGATTATACCGAATAATCCCTAGTCATAATCATACCAAGTCCATCTATGCACGTAAGTCACAAATGACTTTCAACACAATATAAGCATGAGGATCATGACAATGATATAAAGAATCCATTAAATGAGATAAAGGATAAATATTAAACATTTATATTATAAATTATCCAAGGTTCAAGAATATCCCAATGTTATCAATCACTTAATAATCTCTTAATCTAATATCATTAGTATTATAACAATATTTTAACTATTTCTTAAACTTATAAACAATTTATTTTAATTGTTTACACTTTACCAAATAATGCATTTAATCATTAAAAAATGCCATACTCATAAGATTTCATCACTAATGATCAAATCCCTTATCAAAAATCTGCATATACCCTATATAGGATTCCCAAGCCATAAAATCCTATTTACCAATTTTCAAATTCACATAACATATTTTACTCATATACTCATAACTAGTGCATTTTCATGAAAAATACCAAATCAGTCCCAAAAATATTTCTTCTATGAGATTTAGCAGGATATAGTCCCATATTGAACATATATTTTTCTCGAAATTTTTAAAATTCATTTACTATTTTTCATAAATCAATTTCCAGAAATTCCGAAATCTTGGCAAGATTTTACACATGTTAACGTGATCTTCCAGTTTAAATTTCATGGTCATCGGAGTAATAGAACTCCGGTTATAGCATTTTTCGTCGGAAAAACTTAAATATTGAAATGGTCACAACTTGCTTATTTTAAGTCGGAATGAGCTCATTTTGGACAGGAGGTAGTTTATACCATATATTTTCATGTCCTAAAAGGCCAAAATTTTTCTCACAAATTAAGTGGCCGAAACAGCCCTTTTAATCTTCTGGGCAGTAGCCTTTTGGAAATTTTCAATTTTTTATTCCTTTGCTAAAATCAGTCCACACGAAAATCTACAACACCTTTTCCAGTGATTCCGCTTGGATAAGTTATAAAACTCATAGATCTAACTCTAGGACTTGACCACACTCAAAAATTCAAAATAGAATAGGAGATATGGTCAATTGAATTTCATATTCCATTTTCACCAAAATCTGATTTTCAATCCTTTGTGATTTCTAAGAAACTTTCATGTTTTCACATAATAACCAACATAACTCATCATAACACTTCCTAATACTACATATACCCATGATTTTCATCAGTTCAATGCTTTTATTATGACTCTCATCATAATCAACGTAAATAGATCATTTCCACAATTTAATAAGGAATGAATATAAAGGATCATTCACCATGCATGTGGTAATCCACATGAGACGAGTTATTCAAATGAATAATAATGAATGGAATAATCAAGAATTCACCATGCATGCGATAGATCGCATGAGACAAGTTATTCTCAATGAATAATAAAGAAGCGGAACCGGTCGAGGCATAATTCGATCAAGCGTAATATTCTAACAAAATAATAAATAATGGAACCGAATCGTGCGTAAATGCACATGCAGACGGGATATTCCGGCGAGAATAATAAATAATGGAACCGGTCCGGTAAAGCCTTGCAGACGTGATATTCGGCGAGAATAATAAAGAGTAGAATAATAGAAGAATTTCACCATGTATGCGGTGCTTATATAAGCAGAGTTATTCAACATAATAATGAAGAATGGAAGAATAGAAGAATTTCACCATGTATGCGGTACTTCTCATATACAGGTTATTCCAACAGAATAATAAGGAATGGAATAACAATAGCTCTCTTCATGAATACGAAAGAATAATACCCCTTACGGTACAACAAATAATATCCCTTACCTTATAAAGAAGAGTACTCCGCCGGGTAGGGCGGGGATATACTTGAAGAAAACATCCACTACGCTCAAAGCTTTCTTAAACTCTAAAGAAATACGCTCAAGATTATAGAAAAAGAATTCTCTCTACAGTTTCTCTCTCTAGAGTTTCAGTGAATTCGTAAGAAATAATGAAGGAATGTACTTCTATTTATAGGAGAATAGATTGAATAGTAACTAATTCATGAACGGTCCAGATTGATTCACTTTTAAACGGACGGTCCAGATTGATTTAATAATATATTCTAATAAAATAAAATCTTTTTAAAGAAAATATAATATATTCTATTTATGATCTAATAAAACGAATAACTTTATAAAAGTATTCTTATTTATATAAAAAGATTTTACTATGCAAATACTATACAAACACTATGCATAATAAAATATAATAAATTCTAATCATTGTCTAATAAAACAAATAACTTTATAAAAGTATTACATTTTATATAAAAAGATTTTACTATGCAAAATACTATGCATAATAAAATATAATATATTCTAATTATTGTCTAATAAAACAAATAACTTTATAAAAGTATTATGTTTTATATAAAAAGCTTTTACTGCTTTTATTACATTAATAATACTAATAAAACAAACTTCATCATCATTATTATAATTCACACTATTAATCGACCGAGTTGCTTTACAAAGAGGAGGCTTTCCAATAAGTTTCTCCTCTATCGCCAAATTAGGTGACGAAACCTCTCCTTGGCGAAACTTCTGACATCGTTAATATTGCAAATAATAATGTTAATAACTTCTTCGTCTCAATTATTGATTTAATAATATATAAAATATTAACAATAATTAAATTAAATAACGTGAGATACTATGCAGCAATTACTGTAGCAATAATTGAAGAAAACTGAATGACTTCTCACGTAAGCATCAATAATCAATATCGTGTGCTACTATGCAACCACACGTATTACTGTACTTTTACTACCGAGTAGTTCAACAGTATTAACGGTAAAACTTCCACCGTTATTTTAAAAAAAATATTTTTGTCATTTTCTCAATCCGACAATAATTCTGTTGTGGGTTCCACCAAAGATTGTACCGTCGTACGGATATTCCCCGACAAAAAGAATATTTCCCGACCAATCGAATATTATATAACAACTTGCATACTTTGCAAAATTTTCAAATATCACCCTTAACTTTAAACTTTTATCAATTTAACTATTCACCAAAATAGAAAAATTGAATACTTTTATTTCATAAAATTCGGGGTCTCACAATCTCCCCTCCTTATGAAATTTCACCCTCGAAATTTACGTACGTACCTGGTATTTTGAAGAGATGAGAATACCTTGCTTTCTTTTCGGATTGTACCTTCCCAGTTATTTCTTCTTTATCATGATTTCCCATTGCTCATCTGCTGTGTTTCAGATATCCTTCTAGAATATACTTCAAAACAAGGTTAATTGATATATCATAATTTGTCAACTTATCAAGTAAACAATTTCAGCTTAGGTAAGTCACACACTAGCGAAGTATATTACTCGTCTCTCCCCTCCTAATTCTAGACTCATATCTCCGCCAGCGACCATATCCCTAAGCTTTGATACCAAATGTGATGCCCCCAAAATATAGGTATACATCACCCATTCTGAGTCGCCAGATATCACACTATAAAAATCAATTACAAACTTCATTTATACACTATTGAACTGTTGTGCAGAGTACGACCATAGTTAGACTGTGAGTTTTAATACAAATGTATGTAACTCTTATGGTGCCTCGACCACAACCTTAGAATGGTACGTTACATAAAAGTACAGTCAGAAACTGTTTTAGAAATTAAAATCTTTGGGAAGTGCTCAAAAAAACCTTCGTAAATGGGAGACCATGCGTCTAGGTTATGATATATATCATATGTCCACAGAATTATCCTTGGTTGATCCAATAGACCCCAAAGAAAAACGAGAAGATTACTATCATCTTCTTTCCAATGGCGAGTCTTCTCTTGACATATAACTATCTCCACTGTCTCAAAGTGAAAATTATATTTCAAATAAACTCCAAGATCATATAGGTAGTGCTCGTAGATATTCTCAGCAAGTGGACGTGTACAACCTTGTCTTATGATAACACGAGGTTGTATGTCATTAGACATCTTGTATGATAGTGGCAAAACACCCTTCCAAAGTTGGGTGCACCTCACCCTATTTGGTTCACCAAAATTAAATATCAAATGACGTATACAATACGACACACTTATCTAAAGTTCTCAATAAAATTATTTCCATACTATTTAGGGAGAACCTCAACAGCTATAAACCACCGTTCTATTCCCCTGTTATCCCTGCTCGACCTGGCAACACTCTTATTACCTGAAAGGAATTATGAAGCAAAAGGGTGAGCACAACTAGCCCAGTAAAGAATATCATAACTAAAGATAATTAAATTATCAATAGCTTTCGTCAATAATAAATCAGAGATTTAGAACACATGGTAGATGATAAAACTTTTTAACCATAGTTGTAGCAGAACGAGAAATCCATTAAAATAGTCAAATAGACCATTAGGTCTATTATCCTCTCCATGTTAAAAGTCCACCAATAATGTTTTATCCCTGTAACATCAATCAACAATTCCTGTCCACAATTATATGAATAACTCATAATCATAATTGTGATTCTGAATTCCTTTTCGCACCCAGGACGAAGATAATTTTCATCACCTATCTTCACATGAAACATAAAAAATCATGGTTATACCAAATCACAATTCCTGCTCATAAATATACTAATAAATTCATCTTTGCACTACGGCCAAAGATATACAACTATATAACCAATAACCAATAGTTCATCTTTGCACTACAGGCCAAAGATATACAACTGTAAAACCAATAACCAACAGTCCATCTTTGTACTACAGGCCAAAGATATACAACTAGAAAACCAATAATGCTGAGACTCAGCTTAATAGTATCACGACCACAAATTATCCATGCACTACAGGCCAAGGATATTCGTGTTTTCAATTCCGATCATGGTTATACCGAATAATCCTTGGTCATAATTATACCAAGTCCATCTATGCACTACGGGCCAAAGATGACTTTTACCACATCATTTGTAACATTGCAGTCATGAATATACCGAGTAATCCCTAGTCATAATCATACCAAGTCCATCTATGCACGTAAGTCACAGATGACTTTCAACACAATATAAGCATGAGGATCATGACAACGATATAAAGAATCAATCAAATGAGATAAAAGATAAATATTAAACATTTATAATATAAATTATCCAGGTTCAAGAATATCCCATGTTATCAATCACTTAATAATCTCATAATCTAATATCATTAATATTATAACAATATTTTAATTATTTCTTAAACTTATAAACAATTTATTTTAATTGTTTACACTTTACCAAATAATGCATTTAATCATTAAAAATGCCATACTAATAAGATTTCATCACCAATGATCAAATCCACTTATCAAAATCTGCATATACCCTATATAGGATTCCCAAGCCATAAAATCCTATTTACCAATTTTCAAATTCACATAACATATTTTACTCATATACTCATAACTAGTTCATTTTCATGAAAAATACCAAATCAGTCCCAAAAATATTTCTTTTATGAGATTTAGCAGAATATAGTCCCATATTGAACATATATTTTTCTCGAAATTTTTAAAATTCATTTACTATTTTTCATAAATCAATTTCTAATTAATTCCTAAAGAAATTAGATACCTCAAGTTTAACTCCAAAAATTCCCAAATCTTGGCAGGATCTTACACATGTTAACGTGATCTTCCAGTTTAAATTTCATGGTCATTGGAGTTATAGAACTCCGATTATAGCATTTTTTGTCGGAAAAACCTAAGTATTGAAATGGTCACAACTTGCTTATTTTAAGTCGGAATGAGCTCATTTTTGGACAGGAGGTATTTTATACCATATATTTTCATGTCCCAAAAGGCCGAAATTTTTCTCACAAATTAAGTGGCCGAAACATCCCTTTTAAACTTCTGGGCAGTAGCCTTTTGGAAATTTTCAATTTTTGATTCCTTTGCTAAAATCAGTCCACACAAAAATCTACAACACCTTTTCCAGTGATTCTACTTGGATAAGTTAGAAAACTCATAGATCTAACTCTAGGACTTGACCACACTCAAAATTCGAAATATAATAGGAGATATGGTCAATTGAATTTCATATTCCCTTTTCACCAAAATCTGATTTTCAATCCTTTGTGATTTCTAAGAAACTTTCATGTTTTCACATAATAACCAACATAACTCATCATAACACTTACTAATACTACATATACCCATGATTTTCATCAGTCCAATGCTTTTATTATGACTTTCATCATAATCAACGTAAACAGATCATTTCCATAATTTAATAAGGAATGAATATAAAGGATCATTCACCATGCATGTGGTAATCCACATAGACAGGTTATTCCAACAGAATAATAATGAATGGAATAACTGAAGAATTCTTCATGCATGCGATAGATTGCACAGATAAGTTATTCTCAATAGAATAATAAAGAACGGAACCAGGTCAGACATAATTCGCACCGACAGGATATTCCAATAGAATAATAAATAATGGAACCAGGTCATGCGTAAACGCACAGACAGGATATTCTGACAGAATAATAAATAATGGAACCAGGTCCGACGTAAACGCACAGATAGGATATTCTGACAGAATAATAAAGAGTGGAATAATAGAAGAATGTCACCATGTATGCGGTGCTTCGCATAAACAGGTTATTCCAACATAATAATGAAGAATGGAAGAATAGAAGAATTTCACCATGTATGCGGTACTTCTCATATACAGGTTATTCCAACAGAATAATAAGGAATGGAAAAAACAATAGCTCTCTTCATGAATACGAAAGAATAATACCCCTTACGGTATAACAAATAATATCCCTTACCTTATAAAGAAAAGTACTCCGACGGGTAGGGCGGGGATATACTTGAAGAAAACTTGCACTACGCCTAAAGTTTTCTTAAACTCTAAAGAAATACGCTCAAGATTATAGAAGAAGAATTCTCTCTACAATTTCTCTCTCTAGAGTTTCAGTGAATTCGTAAGAAATAATGAAGGAATGAGCTTCTATTTATAGGAGAATGGATTGAATAGTAACTAATTCATGAATGGTCCAGATTTATTCACTTTTAAACGGACGGTCCAGATTAATTTAATAAAATATTCTAATAAAACAAAATCTTTTAAATAAAATATAATATATTCTATTTATAATCTAATAAAACGAATAACTTTATACAAGTATTCTATTTTATATAAAAAGATTTTACTATCTGAAAATACTATGCGAGAACACTATCACAAACACTATGCATAATAAAATACAATAAATTCTAATTATTTTCTAATAAAACAAATAACTTTATAAAAGTATTCTATTTTATATAAAAAGATTTTACTATAAAACACTATACGTAATAAAATATAATATATTCTACTTATTGTCTAATAAAACAAATAACATTATAAAAGTATTACATTTTATATAAAAAGCTTTTACATTTTTATTACATTAATAATACTAATAAAATAAACTTCATCATCATTATTATAATTCACACTATTAATCGACCATGTCGTTCCAAGGAAAGAGGTGGCTTTCCAATAAGGATTTCTCCCTATTGGTGCAATTAGGTGACCAAACCTCTCCTTGGCAGAACTTCTAGACATCGTTAATATTGCAAATAATAATGTTAATAACATCGTCGTCTCAATTATTGATTTAATAATATATAAAATATTGACAATAATTGAATCAAATAACGTGAGATCTTATCGTGAATTCTTTGTAGCAATAATTGAACAAAACTGAGTGACTTCTCACGTAAGCATCAATAATCAATACCGTGTGCTACTATGCAACCACGCGTATTACTGTACTTTTACTACCGAGTAGTTCAACAATATTAACGGTAAAACTTTTGCCGTTATTTTCAATAAAATATTTTTGTCGTTTTCTCAATCTGACAATAATTCTGTTGTGGGGTCTACCAATGATTGTACCATCGTACGGATATTCCCCAACAAAAAGAATATTTCCCGACCAATCGAATATTATATAACAACTTGTATACTTTGCAAAATTTTCAAATATCACCCTTAACTTTAAACTTTTATCAATTTAACTATTCACCAAAATAAAAAAATTGAATACTTTTATTTCATAAAATTCGGGGTCTCACAGTATGTATGTCAAGGTATTAATTTATTACAAAAAGTTATAAAAACAACAAATAGAAAGCAATTAAAAGGCTGGTCAAAGTAGTCGGCTCAACCTGTTCTTGAGTTTTCTGGGTAACCCAGAAAATAGAACTTTGTGATCGGTCAACCACCTTTTACCACATATATCTTGCAATATATGGTTCTAATGAACGTGTTTTTTTCAGATTAAAGACCTCATATCAGACTACAAATAACATACAATTAACAGAGCTAATTATTAACATACATGAATCTACAAGCTCTGTCATTCGACTATCAGGCTTGTTTTTCAAAAATTTCCAGATTACTAAAAACACTATATTAAGGCATCTAGATTTTATGGAAACATGTTCTATCAACCTAAAATACTTTGTAACATACTAATACATAATTCTAAACATCTAAACAACAATTTGAACAAAGCATCAAAGATCTAGCTATGAATTAGGGTTTGCACCTTTCTTGCTTGATTTTGGATTTGTGGCTACTAAATCTATTGTTGCTATCACCAAGGCTTATTGATGTATGATATATGAGTGTTTAGGCTTAGAAATTTTGTGAGTTTGAACTGAAATTTGGCTGCTATTTATAGAATTGCAAGGTTAGGGTTTTTGTGTCATTTTCACCTACTTGCCTTCACAAATATCCGATCCTATGACTCTTCTGGTGCTTGGGAGTTACAAGCATGTCATGTTCAGCCTAGGAACTTACATTGTGACTCCTAACCTACTTGTGAGCTAGTTAAGTTATATTAATAGCTTAATTACTAACTAATCTTGACAAGGGTTTTGTTTTAAATGATTAGGGTTATTTAATGATGTTTATTAGTACATAATTGAAGTTTAGTAATCATGATTAGGTGTTAGGATAACCTAATTAGGGTTTAGTTTAGCAATTTAGGGTTAGGGTTTATAATCTCCAATTTTACATAAATCCTAATAAGCACGATAAAGCGTTTTATCAATGTAAGCACGACAAAGCAGTTTGCCAAAACAAATTTACCGAAAAGTCTATTTTTGAAAGAAAATTTTTAAGCACAAGGTGTCATGCACGTCAATTTTTCGACAAAATTTTATTTGACCAAATTTGTTAAATAGAGTATATATTAACACATAACAGTTTCAGAACGGAGAGATTTTATTAATATAACTGAATTTACATATCCGAGTCTTATTAGGGTTTTGGGTTTTTATATTCACCCCCACTAATAAGAATTTATCCCTCGAAATTACAGTACTGGTTAAGTAAACAGTTGGGGATTGTTCTCTCGCAGCTTATCTTTGAGCTCCCATGTAGCCTCTTCAACGTTGTGATTCCTCCAAATTACTTTGGACGATGCTATCACTTTATTTCTCAGGACTTGCTCTTTATGGTCGACGATCTGCACAAGTTCTTCTACATAAGAAAGATCTTCTTCAGTTTGGATTGGCTCATAATTTATAACGTTTTTATAATCAGGTTTGTAGGGTCGTAATACGGACACATGAAACACATTATGAATATGGTTCAACTCAGGAGGTAGTTCTATTTCATAAGAAACTTCCCCTATCCTCCTCAAAATTTCAAAAGGTCCAATGAATCTCGAACATAGTTTTCCTTTCTTGCCAAAACGTATCTTGCCCTTCCAAGGAAATACTTTCAAGAATATGTGGCTTTCTACACTAAAGTTTTGTTGTTGACGATTTGGATCAACATATTTTCTTTATCGATCTTGAGATTCTTGTAATCGTTCACGTATAATTCTGATGGTTTCAGTAGTTTGTTGAATTATTTTAGGTCCTAACATTTGTCTTTCCCCGACTTCATCCCAACACAAAGGTGTTCTACATTTTCTCCCATATAAGGCTTCATATGATGGCATACCTATACTAGCATGATAACTGTTGTTATAGGCAAATTCCACCAAAAGTAATTGATCGTCCAAACTTCCTTTGAAATCGATGATACATGTTCGTAACATATCCTCTAATGTTTGTATAGTTATCTCACTTTGTCCATCAGTCTGAGGGTGATAAGCTGTACTCAATCTTAATTGGGTTCCTAAGTGTTTTTGAAGGCTTTTCCAAAAATTTGAAGTAAAACGTGGGTCTCGATCTTATACTATAGAAACAGGTACTCCATGCCTGGAGATGATTTCATTAATGTGAAAGTAGTATGCACACAAGCCAATCATGTTTGATGATAAAGCATATACTTTGTAACAATCTTATTCATTTATTAATAAAAAGAATTAATTTATTAAAGACTTTTAATTATCTACATGATGTTGTTTTATAATATGTGATAAACCCATAGTTTTAAGCAATGCTTTTAGAATAATGATGATGATCATTCTAATGAGATCTAAATTCTTAGAAAGCTTAAAACTAAAATAGTTCCCAATCATTGGATTACTAAATTGGGAATTAGTGAATCCGGATAGATTGGTACATACGTTGCTTGCTTTCATTGGATGAGGATGATTGATCTCATGATCATTTGTGTGGAGACACTAAAGCAAGTATGTAGGTGCTTATTAGATAATAAGTTCATCGAACGTGGCTCACTAAGGAATACCTAATGGAGTTTTACGTGTCATCGATAGGAATTCTGTAGTGATAGTAGTCTGAGTGATCCTTGGACTTGAGATCATCATAGTATCTTGTGTATGATGAGTTATACTTTGACTTATTCCTTAAGACCCTTAGGGTATATCAAAGGGTATGCTTGGGTATAATAAGTTATACATGGAGATAATGTATGATCAATAAAGAATCTACCTCTTCTATTAAAAGAAGAAATGTCCTATGTGATTCGATAAATGACAACCCGGTAGTCCTTGGCAAGGCGAGAATGAAATTAGAAAGGAGTTTCTAATTTGCATTATTTGGTGTTGTGCATTTAAGGATCGAAATACATATAATTAAATAAAATAAGACTTGTGATAATTCCATGTCTTATATTTAATTGGGACATTGTATGGTGGAAGGATTGAATTGTACGGTAACTATTTACTCAAAGGTTCTTTTATGATTAATGTTGAAATCTATATTATCCGAAAAGTCGTTGATCATTGGAGGCTTATCCTATTGTAGAATAAATATTATTTATTTAAATAAATTAATTGTTTAATTTATTTATTTAAATAAGATTAGAATTGTTCTAATTGATTTATTCACAACCTGGTTTAATATGAAGAACCTAAAGGGTCACACCATAAAAGGAAGAATAATTATTTAAGAAGTTAATGGCATAATCGTATTAATAATATAGTTATGTATATTTAATTTAATCTATGGTGATAGAATAAATTAAATAGCTTAATATTATTATTTAATATTTTAGAAATATTAAATATAAATTAATAAGAGGATTCTTATTAATATTATTACAATTATTATTATTATTTTAATTTCTAAAAGAGTTTAGGAATTAATTTAATATAAGTACTCTCATTTATTCCTAATTGGATTAGGAAGGAAAATTAGTTAAAGGAGTTTAATTAATTATCTCAAATAAGATTAGGGAGCCTTTAATTAAAAGGGTTTAATTAAATAATACCTTATTTTAATAGGGTTACTTGATATCTTTATAAGAGAGTCTTATATCGGATATCAAGACTATATAATTATTCGAATGGTTTGGAGAGTACTCCTTTTTATATAGAGATGGAAAAACTAGGGTTTAGCCAACCACCCATCTTCTTGAATCCTTCTTCTTCCTTAGTGGATCACCTCTAGAGGCCAAACACTTGGGTGGCTAATGTTGATCGAAGGAAGGAACCAAACCCAAAGAATTCAGTTGAGCGAAAGGATTTGGAGGTGAACTTGTACACGAGGAAGCTTCGATATTCAAGGGTATGATTTTATTCATTATCTTTTCGTTTAATTAATAATTGTGCATAAAGGGTGATCCGGTATATGGTTTGTAAAATTTTAAAACTCGATTTTTACATTTTCCGCTTATTTTTTGCAATTTGATTGCGTTCATGAATATTTCAAACCGAACAGTGGCATCAGAGCCAAACCTTTATGCGAATTATTAATTGTTTTAATTTGATATGTATATTTATATGTGTTTAGAATAATTTAATTGGGCATAATTTTATTGTATAAAATTTAAATAAAAAAAAAAAGAGGAAAAGTCGTAATAAATTTCCGGAAGTATAATGGAAATTGGCGAAGTCAGTTGCTATTTCCGAAAGCTTCACATGTTTTTTTTTTTAAAAATTTTGTGATTTGCGTGGCTTGCTTTTCCTTATCCTGTTAAAAGGTTACTTAAATGGTGATCACGTGGCCCAGTAAAAATTACAGGATTCAAGTGATAGTAATCATGATTATTACCATTCATGTTTTCCAGGTGGTTTCCGGGTGCTTATATATTATATATATTATATCTATTACCGTAATATGTATTATATATATAATATATATTCTTAATAATTTTATTATTAAAATAAAAAGAGTTTATTTTAATCTTAAAATAAAAAAAAATTTATTTTAATCTTAAAATAAAAGGTTTATTTTAATTTTAAAATTAGATTTCATGCTAACTAATTAGAGTTGGAATTGGATTCCATGATAACTAATTGGAGTTGAAATTGGATTGCATGTTCCCTTAAATAAAAGAGTTTATTTAAATATGAAATAAGATTTCATGTTATTCAAATAAAAGAGTTTATTTGTGATAGGAAAGAGATTAAAATTTCCTTAAATAAAAAGTTTATTTAGATATGAAATAAGATTTCATATTATTTAAAATAAAGGAGTTTATTTGTGAATATGAAAGAGAATCCGTGTTTCTTTTAATAATTTTTTTATATGGAATTGGATTCCATAATTAATTAAAATAAAGGAGTTTATTTTGATTAAAGATTTTGATTAAAATAAAATAGTTTATTTTATTCAAAATTGGATAAATTAAAATAAAATAGTTTTATTTTGATTTAAATTTGGATTAAAATAAAGGAGTTTATTTTGATTCAAAAATAGATTTTATACTAACTAAATTTGCCCATTAAATGATATCCATATATATATTGAATGTTTATTATTCATGAGATGAATATTATTTATCGATGCATATGGTGATGTGTATGATAATAATTGGGATTGATTATGGACTATCGACCAATGTGATTGGATTTTATTTTAGTTGGATGCATGAATGTATGGGTTTTATTAAATGGGGTCTCACAGTACCTCGTCTTCTCTAATTTTTTCTAATGTAAATTCTATCTCCTCCTATGTACTTCCCCTTGACTGCTGATCAAGGTTTCTATTTATTTTAAATTGTTTTGTAATAGGAATAGTTAGAATTAATTTTGAAGAATTGGAGATCAAGGAAAAAGGAGCGCTTGAAGTCCCGTTTGTAATGGAGCCCGGGTTTAAATGTAATAGTTATATTTAAATATTATTTCTTGCACCCCTAGGGTTTGACCTTTTGGTTCATTTGGTGGCTCTAGTGAACCAAACTAGAATAAAAGTCCATAATCAATCTAGGTAGAATATAAGTATTCTATATGTGCATGCTATACTATATATATTATATATTATGCAAACACGCTTAGCATGTTAATTAATATAATACGACGCTTTTATATATATATATATATATATATATATATATATATATATATACATACTGGCAGCTTAAGCAAGATGAGACAAATTAATAACAAACCCCTCAATTTTTTATATTAAGTCCTAAGCGTTCAAAAATATTTGGAATATCGAGCGTCATTACTAGCATGATAAAATTAATAGAGTATTAAATATTTAATATGAGTTTGTTGTGTCACCACAAGGCAAGTATTAAGTATTTAAGATGTTAATTTATCACATTTGATGCTTATAAAGAAAATTGAACAATATTGTTTTGTTGTGTCACCACAAGGATGATATTTTTCTTTTTGAATATATGGAGTGCTAGGTTGGACTTAACTTGGATAATTTTGATTCGGATGTGCCACCACTTGATCAAAATAATCTAAGAGGCAAAAGAAAAGGAGTTGCATAGTTGATGTAATTGACAAAAGTTGTCTACCTATTTATTTATATATAGTTTGTTGTGTCACCACAAGGCTATATACATTTGAAATGGGATCCTTATTCTCACTAGCAAATCTTTAATTAGATTTTGCTTAACTATATAAGTGAGGGTAATATAGTTTGAAAAAAATAGTGGAGATACCAATTTAAAACAAGACCTAATTTATTTTGGTAATTAATAAAAGAATGTATGTTAAAATGTTGTTAATTACAAATTCATTTCTGAGAAATTTTACAATGTCTAAAATTATTATCATCTGCGAAGCATATTAGATGCTAAATTAACGGTGAATTAAACGGATTGGTTAAGGAATTTGAGAATAGTTCTCATAAATTGAAAAGCTATCTTATGTCCTTAATACGCATATCCTCGCAATGGTTGCAGATAATGCCTCCGAGGAAGAGATTGCTACTTTTAGAAAGTGGCAAGATGTTGCATGATTGGCTCAATGCATCATGCTTGCATCCATGAGTAACGAGCTTGATACAAGATGAAACTATGGATGCTCCTACTATATTCCTGCACATCAAGTAGTTGATGGTGAGGAAAGTAGGACTGATAGATATTAGATATCTAAGGAGCTCTTCCGATCTAGAATGGCGAATGATACTATAGTACAGACAAAAAGTTCTTAACATAATCAATTTGATTGATCAATTAGGACAACTGGTTTTATCATGGATGGAGAGTTGAGCCAAGATTTGATCTTGCACTCACTCCTGGACTCCTTTCACAATTGTTGTGAATTTTTCATATTAACAAGCTAGATATCGATTCACCGATTAAGCTTAACATGTTGAAAATGTTGAGAGTGACTTTCCAACCAAGAAAAACAAAGTCTTACTGGTAGGGGCCAAAGGATCTTCTAAAAAGAAGAACGATTCAAAGAAGGTAAATGAAAAGGCAAAAACAAAGGATAAGAAGAACAAAACTGATATGGATAGCAAAGGAGTTTGCTTCCACTACAATAAGCCTGGACACTGGAAAGAAACTGCAAGAAGCATCTTGCAGAGGCTAACCAAAGAAGCTTAGTGAAGTTTTGGTTACAAATACAAATTTGTTCATGATTTAAAATAATTTTTTTTTAAGTCAAGGTTCTACTTGGGTATTGGATACCGACTTTGGTTATCATAAATATAGATTTATGAAGGGACCAAACAGAAGTAGAAAGTTAAACAAAGATAAGTAATCCTATGTGTGGAAAATGAAGCAAAGGTTGCTGCATTAGCTATAGAAACTTATAATTTAAAGATCGCCTACGGGCAAATCTATTAAGTCAATAAGTTGTTATTGTATTCCAATTCTTGTTAGAAACATTATTTCCATTTTATTGTTGGACAATAAAATTTTTGGTATTATAATTAAGAACAATTGTTGTTCTATTTATAATAATAATGTTTTGTATAGAACTGAAATATTACTTAATAAATTTAGTATACTTGACTTACATGAAAATAATTTTGCATATTGAACAAATTAGTATAAGAAAAGGAGATGATCATTCAAAGAGTTGAATGTATGCATTTGTTGAAATACAAGTGTGAATTATTTGAAAGGTTCAAAGAATTCAGAAGTGAAACAAATTGACAAAGTATTAAGATTCATTGATTAGATCAAGGAATAAATACTTGTGCAATAAGTTTCTAGATCATCTCAAATGGTTTTCTCATAATGGATACATCTTGATACGCAATAATTGATTGATGTATCTGAAAGGTAAAATCATACCTTGTTGAACATGGTACGGTCCAAAATGATTTTACCGACATTCCAGTATCCTTCTAGGATCATGTCCTAGAAATGGCTGCATATCTACGAAAAGGTAACCTCAAAATCCATTTCAAGACTCCATAAAAGTTATGGACATGGAGGATTCCTAATCTTAAGTATGTTAAGATAAGTGGTTGTCCAACTTATGTGAAAAGGTTTCAAAGGATAAGCTTGGGACAAGATTTGATAAGTGTCGATTTGTGGGACATCCTAAATTAAGTTTAGGGTATATGTTCTATAATCCTGCTTAGCAAAAGGTGTTTATTGTGAAACACGCTGCCTTCTAAGATAAATGTATTTATCATTGAAGGGGCTAGTGGGATGATAATAGATCTTCAAGAGTTCAAGAACCACAAAATACTATAAGTCAAATAAGAGGAACCTGTAGATAGACCTATTATACCACAACCTGAATCAGAATCGGAATAGTATCGAAGATACACAGGAGGTATGGATTCATCATAGATGATGATGATGAGGTACACATCATAGAAGATGATGATCCAGAGTTACATACGATGAGGTAAGAGTTCTAGTGTGTACAAAAGGGTCAGTTGGATCGTCGTGAAATTTCTAGTATTATATGTTGATATACTACAGATGAGGAATTACATACCAATGCTACAATCAGTAAAGATAAAGTTGTCTAAACATTCCTCCATGAATGATTTGGAAGAGTATCTTAATTGGGGATATAAATCTATATAGATAGATACAAGAGGATGCTCGACTTAACCCAAGGAACGTATATTCATTTGATGCTAAAGTCGTTTAGCATGGCAAACTCCAAGAGATGTCTCATATCGATGAGCTATGGAGTGTATCTCTTTTAATAGTCCCCACAGACTCCTAAAAGAGAGAGTCGCATGAGTGACAATCATGTATGCAATGAAATGTCACGAGACACGATGTTGATCACCATATTATGGAGAAGTTCACTATGAGTCCGTGAAAAATATCTTAAAGTGCTTGGCCAAGCACTAAGGATGTGATCATATTCATGGTGGGTCTAAATTAAAACTAGAGGGCTTAACAGACTCAAGTTTTTCGAGATGGACCAAGATGATGAAAAATCCACTTTAAGGTAAAGCATTATCTTGAGCGATGGTGCGTTGAATTGGAAAGGTTCCAAACAACAAAGAGTTGTTGGTTTAGTGATAAAGACAAAGTATATAGCTATAAATGAAGCTGCAAGTTGATTGTTTGGATTAAAAGTTCTTTACAGAACTAGGAATAGTTCCTAAGTCTCATCTTGGATCTAAACATGTGTTGTGGCACTTTCATTTGATTATTAGAATCATTGAAAGATGGGAAATCACTATAGAGATAGTGGACTCTCATGAACAACATTACATATCCATTAACTAAAGCTTATCCAACAGAAGGATAATCGTCACTTAGAGAAGAAGAGTATGAGATACCATGACGATTGGCTTTAGTGCAAGTGGGAGATTGAAAGTAGTATGCACACAAGCCAATCATGTTTGATGATAAAGCATATACTTTGTAACAATCTTATTCATTTATTAATAAAAGTATTAATTTATTAAAGGCTTTTAATTATCTACATGATCTTTGTTTTTATAATATGTGATAAACCCATAGTTTTAAGCAATGCTTTTAGAATAATGATGATGATCATTCTAATGAGATCTAAATTCTTAGAAAGCTTAAAACTAAAATAGTTCCCAATCATTGGATTACTAAATTGGGGATTAGTGAATCCGGATAGATTGGTACATACGTTAACTTGCTCATTGGATGAGGATGATTGATCTCATGATCATTTGTGTGGAGACACTAAAGCAAGTATGTGCGTGCTTATTAGAGAATAAGTTCATCGAGCATTGGCTCACTAAGGAATACCTAATGGAGTTTTACGTGTCCATCGATAGAATTCTGTAGTGATAGTAGTCTAGTGATCCTTGGACTTGAGATCATCATAGTATCTTGTGTATGATGAGTTATACTTTGACTTATTCCTTAAGACCCTTAGGGTATATCAAAGGGTATGCTTGGGTATAATAAGTTGTACGTGGAGATAATGTATGATCAATAAAGAATCTACCACTTCTATTAAAAGAAGAAATGTCTTATGTGATTCGATAAATGACAACCCTAGTAGTCCTTGGCCATGCGAAATGAAATTAGAAAGGAGTTTCTAATTTGCATTATTTAGTGTTGTGCATTTAAGGATCGAAAATACATATAATTAAATAAAATAAGACTTGACAGATAATTCCATGTCTTATATTTAATTGGGACATTGTATGGTGGAAGGATTGAATTATCACGGTAACTATTTACTCAAAGGTTCTTTTATGATTAATGTTTAAATCAATATTATCTGGAAAGTCGTTGATCGCTGGGGAGGCTTATCCTATTGTAGAATAAATATTATTTATTTAAATAAATTAATTGTTTAATTTATTTATTTAAATAAGATTAGAATTGTTCTAATTGATTTATTCACAACCGGTTTAATATGGAGAACCTAAAGGGTCACACCATAAACGGAAGAATAATTATTTAAGAAGTTAATGGCATAATCGTAATAATATGTTATGTATATTTAATTTAATCTATGGTGATAGAATAAATTAAATAGCTTAATATTATTATTTAATATTTTAGAAATATTAAATATAAATTAATAAGAGGAGTCTTATTAATATTATTACAATTATTATTATTATTTTAATTTCTAAAATAGTTTAGGAATTAATTTAATATAAGTACTCTCATTTATTCCTAATTGGATTAGGAAGGAAAATTAGTTAAAGGAGTTTAATTAATTATCTCTAATAAGATTAGGGAGCCCTTTAATTAAAAGGGTTTAATTAAATAATACCTTATTTTAATAGGGTTACTTGATATCTTTATAAGAGGAGTCTTATATCGGATATCAAGACTATGTAATTATTCGAATGGTTGGAGAGTACGCTCCTTTTATATAGAGATAGAAAAACTAGGGTTTAGCCAACCACCCATCTTCTTGAATCCTTCTTCTTCCTTGGTGGATCACCTCTAGAGGCCAAACACTTGGGTGGCTAACGTTGATCAAAGGAAGGAACCAAACCCTTTGAATTCAAGTTGAGCGAAAAGGATTTGGAGGTGAACTTGTACCAGAGGAAGCTCGAACTTCAAGGGTATGATTTTATTCTTTATCTTTTCGTTTAATTAATAATTGTGCATAAAGGGTGATCCGGGTATATGGTTTGTAAAATTTTAAAACTCTGATTTTTACACTTTTCCGCTTATTTTTGCAATTTGATTGCGTTCATGAATATTTCAAATCGAACATAATGTACATCTTGACAAAGTGGTCTAAGTTATGGGTAACTTTAATAGGTAAAAAGTGAGCTGATTTGGTTAAATGGTCAACTATTACCCAAATGGCATTGTGGCCCTTCTGTGTAGTTGGAAGGCCTACCACAAAATCCATGGTTATATGTTCCCACTTCCACTTATGAATTGGTAAGGGTTGAAGTAAACCACTTGACTTTTGATGTTCAGCCTTAACCCTATGACACATGAGACATTTGCTTACCCATTCAGCTATTTCTCTTTTCATATTCGACCACCAAAAGTGTTGACTTAAGTGTTTGTACATTTTATTACTGCCAGGATGAATGACAAATTTAGAATTATGAGCTTTATTTAAGATTTCGTCTTTTAAGGCTTGATTTAACGGAACCCAAATTATATCTTCATATTTTATTATTTCATCCTTGTCTATTCTGAATTTGTTATACTTAATATGAGTTATATTAGACTTACATTTCTGACATGTTTCCTGCTTTCACTGCATCTCTTTGATTCTATCAAGTAGAGACGAAACTCCATCTATAATGAATAACTTTTGGGTAGAGGTAGTTGGACATCCCACCTCAATTTCTAATTTTTCAAAATCTTTTATTAACCTATCGTTGGTGGTTATTGCATAAACTTTTCTTGATTATTTCTACTTAACGCATTAGTTACGACATTAGTTTTACCGAGATGATATAAGATTTCATAATCAAAATCCTTTATCAGTTCTAATAATCTTCTCTGCCTTAAGTTTAGTTTAAACTTTTATGATCTTTATATATCTCACACTTCTCCCTGTATAAGTAATGTCTCCAAATCTTTAGAGCAAAACCTATCGCAGCTAACTCTAGGTCATGAGTAGGATACATCTTCTCATAATCTTTGAGTTATCGTGATGCATAAGCTATCACTTTCCCGTGTTGCATCAACACACAACGTAAACCTCTATGTGATGCATCACTAAATACTACAAGGCCTCCTTTATCATCTGGTAAGGACAACATTGGTGTCATGCTCAATCGCTTCTTCAACTCTTGGAAACTCTCTTCACATTTATTTGTCCAGACGTATTTCACCGTCTTTTGACTTAAATTGGTTAATGGGGTTGCTATTTTTGAAAATTATTTTATAAACCGCCGATAATAACCCGCTAAATCGAGAAAACTTCTTACTTCTGTTGGAGTTGTTAGTTGTTTCAAATTTACAACCATTTTGATCTTAGTTGGATCTACTGCTATTCCATTTTTGTCAATAACATGACCTAAAAACTGAACTCTTTTTAACCAGAAGTCACACTTAGAGAACTTTGCATAAAGTTTTTCCTTTCGTCATATCTCCAAAATGACTCTTAAGTGTTCAACATACTCTTCCCGTGTTTTCGACTACACCAGAATATCGTCAATAAACACTACAACAAATCTGTCCAAGCATGGTTTAAACACTCGATTCATCAAATCCATAAATGTTGCTGGTGCATTTGTCAACCTAAAAGACATTATAAGAAACTCATAATGTCCATAGCGTGTCCTAAATGTTGTTTTCGGCATATCTTCCTTTCTTACCTTTAACTGATGATAACCTGTTCTAAGGTCAATTTTTGAAAAGTGTCCGACCCCCTTTAATTGGTTAAACAATTCATCAATCCTTGGTAAATGATATTTATTCGTAATGGTTAATTTATTTAGTTCTCTATAATCTATACATAACCTCATGGTTCCATCCTTCTTCTTTATAAACAACACTGCTACTCCCCAAGGTGAAACACTAGGTTGTATGTACTTTTTATCAAAGAATTCATGTAATTGTATATGTAACTCTTTCAGTTCTACAGGTGCCATTCTGTATGGTGCTTTAGAAACTGGTGTTGTTCCCGGTGCAAGATCAATGACAAACTCAATTTCCCTATCTGGAGGTAAACCTGGTTAGTCATCCAGAAATACATCAGGAAAATCCTTACCTATAGGTATTTGATCGAGTTTTACTCCTTCCTATCGAGTATCAACTATATAGGCCAAATATCCTAAACAACCTTTTCTAAATAATCTTTTTACTTGAACTATGGTCAAACATCAAGATTACTTAGGTGAACAACTTCCGTTGAACACTACCTTTAACTTCGATGCAGTCAAAAGATTTATACATTTTTTATGACAATCAATCATCACGTTGAGGTTAACTAACCAATCCATTCCTAAAATTACATCGAATTCTCGCAATTGAATTGGTATAAGATCTACCAGAAAATTGTGTCCCTTTATCTCCACACTACAGTTCCTATATATGGTCTTAACAGGAATCTTTTTGTTGTTGGCAATTTCTACACAAAATGGTTTGTCTAAATCATCACATGGTATTTTCAGGTTTTTAAAAAAACTAATAGACATAAAGGAACAAGTAGCACCAGAATCGAATAATACATATGCATTTAAAGTGTTGATAGGGATGATACCTGTCACCACGTCCTGTGAAGCAACAACATCTCTAATCGACATATTAAATGTTCTTGCAGTTGGTCAATTCTAAAATCCAACTGCAACTATTGATGACTGATTATTGTTATACTCCGGTACTCTATTCCCCTTTCTTCCCTGGTTCTTGAGTTTGGGATAATTCCTTGAGAAATGATCCAACGAACAACAATTGAAACATTTATTTTTATTTGGGAGAGGACATTGTGGAGAAAGGTGTCCCGTTTGTCCACAATTGTAATATTTACTATTAAAATATACTCCTTTATGTTTCTTCCCACAAGTAGAACAAGGTTTAATGTTATTATTACTAAAGTTATTATTGTTATTACCCATCTTTTTCCCCGAGTTGTTGGAAAAAGTAGTATCCCATTTCCATTTATTATTAAACCCACCTGAGCTAGGTACAGTCCTAAGTTTCCCTTTCTCATTTTGGCTTTTCTTTTCCTTGTGAAATTTAGTGAGACTTTCATTTTAACTTTCAGCTATAGAAGCTTTCTCAAGTATTTCTGAAAAAGTCTTTTTTTGGAGTACCGACAATTTAATTTGTATCTGAGGTTTCAAACCTTCCTGGTGCCTCCGAGTCTTCGTAAGTTCAGTAGTAACTTGGTGAGGAGCAAACCTGGACAGTTCGTTGAACTTGGCTGTATACTGAGATACGGTCAGGTCTCCTTATTTTAATTCTAAAAATTTTACTTCCATACGATCTTTCAAGGATTGGGAAAAATAGTTTTCAAAGAACAACTCTTTGAATCTATCCCAAGGAACAATTTCAGTTTCTACCCCACCCTTATTTGATTCCCACCAGTAATTAGCCTCACCTTTCAAAAAAAAAAAGGTTGCAAAAGTTATTTTTTTGATTACTAGTGACATTGGTCACTAGGAAAAACAACTTAATAGTTTACGCATACTACAAGCTTACAAATACTACTAATTACATTACAAACTTTAAATGCTCCTTTATTCATACTAATATAGAGCATTTATACTTCTATACTATCCTCTAAAACTCATTAACATCATCGAAGGAATCCCAGATCATGTAGCATACCACAGAGCGATCTATCAGATAGGCAGTTTTCTTCTCCTCCATCGGATATCAAACTATTTGTCACTGTAAATCATTGAAAACATCCCGAGTACCTAAAGCAGATTTGAGTAGCCTTGACTATATTTCCTTCCTGCCCCTTTGTGCATGGTGCAGTTGTACTTTAAGTCGATTATTGGTTCCTCTCTCATGTTTTAACATTCCCTAGGCTAAGTGTGCCCTAAACTGCATTTATTATTCTCATATTCCGTTGTCTTCATTAGTGATGCCATTGCTTCATCATGTTCTTCAATTCTCATTAATTGCCCTGCTACTGGATCTTCCTCTTCCTCAACATCTAGCAGTTGTTGATCATTAAGCAATTCTTCATCCTCTGCATCACTAGCTATAAATGACTCAATTTGTGGTGGATTGTTTACTATCACCATTTCTTCAGCACTGGAGTTGGCCATCTATAAAAGAAAAACTCCTTTAATACTGGCATGGAAATTACACAACATAATATATTTTTTTAATGTTATGCTTATGTGTACTTTAAAATTTTACTATTTATAAGTAAATATTCTAATCACTTTATTATTAAATTAATTATAAATAATATCCAAATAAAATAAAATATTTATTGAATTTATGTAAAAATATCAAAAGTTAATTATAATAACTTAATATAAATTTTAAAACTTTTTTTATATTTATTTCTTTTTATTTATTAATTATTTCTAATTTTTATCATTTAATTTTAAAAAAACAATTACTGTCAGTCGCTAAAGCCCTATAGTGACACGAAGTTTCGCTATAGGTGTTCTTGAGTTTTTGGGTTTTAGTCAGTCATGGTCGAGGGACCACTTTGACCACGATCTATCTTACTATTGTTAATGATTCTGGGTTTGGACAAGTATGGATGTTATAGTACTCATACAGTAGTACAACATCAGACAAATTTCGTCCTATAACCTATATATAACAAGAAATTATAGAGGCTCAAAGTTACTGTCAGAGTTGTTCTTTGGTTTCTGGGTAACCCAGAATAGTGGTCATGGCCGGTTAACGATTTTGTGACTTTCATACCTTTGATTCTGTGTAATAGATTTGTGTTGTTTTTCTTGTAATTGGTAGTCTATATGTCAAGGTACACACACACACACACATACACACACACACACATATATATATATATATATCACTAGTTTAGACAAAGAATAATTCTAAGGTCTCGATATATGTTGGTCAAAGTACAGCCAAAGGCTGTTCTTCGTGTTCATCAGTTTTCTAGGTAACCCAGAAAACTTGGTTAAGCTCGGTCAACGACTTTTGACCATTAATTCCAGTAATCCTATGAATTGTTTAAGTAATTTAAGATCATAAATATGTATTATGTATGTCAAGGTATTAATTTATTACAAAAAGTTATAAAAACAACAAATAGAAAGCGATTAAAAGGCTGGTAAAAGTAGCCGGCTCAACCTGTTCTTGAGTTTTCTGGGTAACCCAGAAAACAGAACTTCGTGATCAGTGAACCACCTTTGACCACCTATATCTTGCAATATATGGTTCTAATGAACTTGTTTTATTTTCCAGATTAAAGACCTCATATCAAACTACAAATAACATACAATTAACAAACCTAATTATTAACATACACGAATTTATAAGCTCTGACATTTGACTGTAAGGCTTGTTTTTCCAAAATTTCTAGATTACTAAAAATACTAAATTAAGGCATCTAGATTTTATGGAAACATGTTCTATCAACCTAAAATACGTTCTAACATACTAATACATAATTCTAAACATCTAAACAACAATTTGAACAGAGCATGAAAGATCTAGCTATAAATTAGAGTTTGCACCTTTCTTGCTTGATTTTGGATTTCTGGCTACTGAATCTGTTGTTGCTATCACCAAGGCTTATTGAGGTATGATATATGAGTGTTTAGGCTTTGAAATTTCGTGAGTTTGAACTAAAATTGGGCTGCTATTTATAGAATTACAAGGTTAGGGTTTTTGTGTCATTTTCACCTACTTGCCTCCACAAATATCTGATCTTATGACTCTTCTGGTGCTTGGGAGTTACAAGCATGTCATGTGAAACCTATGAACTTGCATTGGTGACTCCTAACCTATTTGTGAACTAGTTAGGTTAGATTAGTAGCTTAATTATGTTCTAGTCCTCATTAATCTGGATTAGGGTTTTGTTTTTAATGATTAGGGTTATTTAATAATGTTTATTAGTACCTAATTGAAGTTTATTAATTATGATTAGGTGTCAAGATAACCTAATTAGGGTTTAGTTTAGCAAATTAATGTTAGGGTTTGCAAATTAGGGTTAGGGTTTATAATCTAGGGTTCCTAACCTAGGTTTTACACAAATTCTAACAAGCACGACAAAGCGTTTTATCAGTGTAAGCACGACAAAGCAACATATTAAAACAAATATACTGAAAAGTCTATTTTCAGAATAAAATTTTTAGGCATGAGGTGTCAAACACGTCAATTTTCAGACAAAATTTTATTTGACCAAATTTGTTAAACAAAGTATATATTAACACATAACACTTTCAGAATGGAGAGATTTTATTAATATAACTGAATTTACATATCCGAGTATTATTAGGGTTTTGGGTTTTACAAGATGAAGGGCAAATTTCAAGGATATTTTACTAATTTCACGCAGTATAGAAGCAATACTTTAACAAAATTAGTGTAGAAGTAGGAATATGAAACGGAATAATATTACATACATCCTACAGAGTATGGAAGAAAATATTATTTCATACGAGTATTGAACAAAAATAATATCCCTTACCTTAAAAAGAAGAGTATTCCAACTAGTATAGCAGGGATATTCTTGAAGAAAACTTTTACTGTTTTCTGGACTCAAAGCTTCCTAAAACTCAAAAGAAATACGCTCAATATTATAGAAGAAGAATTTTCTGATTCTGGTTTGATTTTCAATTCTAAACTAAGCATCCAATTTGTAGGAGAGTAGAAGGGGTACTAGTTAGGAAAAATCATGGACTGCACAGTACTTTTATACGAAATTACGGGTGTTCGGCTTAAAATTTTCTAATTTTACTATGCAGTCACTATGCAAACACTATGCATAATAAAATATAATATGTTCTATTTTTTATAAAAAACAAAACTTATTATAATATGTATATATATATATATTATTGAAAGTTGTATGCACACAAGGCAATCATGTTTGATGATAAAGCATATACTTTGTAGCAATCTTATTCATTTATTAATAAAAAGTATTAATTTATTAAAGGCTTTTAATTATCTACATGATGCTGTTTTATAATATGTGATAAACCCATAGTTTTAAGCAATGCTTTTAGAATAATGATGATGATCATTCTAATGAGATCTAAATTCTTAGAAAGCTTAAAACTAAAATAGTTCCCAATCATTGGATTACTAAATTGGGGATTAGTGAATCCGGATAGATTGGTACATACGTTGCTTGCTCATTGGATGAGGATGATTGATCTCATGATCATTTGTGTGGAGACACTAAAGCAAGTATGTAGGTGCTTATTAGAGAATAAGTTTACTGAACGTGGCTCACTAAGGAATACCTAATGGAGTTATACTTGCCTGTAAATAGGAATTCCTGTAGTGATAGTAGTACAAGTGATCCTTGGACATGAGATCATCATAGTATCTTGTGTTTAATGAGTTATACTTTGACTTATTCCTTAAGACCCTTAGGGTATATCAAAGGGTATGCTTGGGTATAATAAGTTGTACATGGAGATAATGTATGATCAATAAAGAATCTACCACTTCTATTAAAAGAAGAGAAATGTCCTATGTGATTCGATAAATGACAACCCAAAGAGTCCTTGGTCAAAGAGTAATGAAATTAGAAAGGAGTTTCTAATTTGCATTATTTGAGTTGTGCATTTAAGGATCAAAATACATATAATTAAATAAAATAAGACTTGACAAGAATTCCATGCCTTATATTTAATTGGGACATTGTATGGTGGAAGGATTGAATTGTACAATAACTACTTACTCAAAGGTTCTTTTTTATGATTAATGTTGAAATCTATATTATCTGGAAAGTCGTTGATGATCGCTAGGAGGCTTATCCCTACTTGTAGAATAAATATTATTTATTTAAATAAATTAATTGTTTAATTTATTTATTTAAATAAGATTAAATTGTTCTAATTGATTTATTCACAACCGGTTTAATATGGAGAACCTAAAGGGTCACACCATAAAAGGAAGAATAATTTTTAAGAAGTTAATGGCATAATCGTAATAATATGTTATGTATATTTAATTTAATCTATGGTGATAGAATAAATTAAATAGCTTAATATTTATTATTTAATATTTTAGAAATATTAAATATAAATTAATAAGAGAAGTCTTATTAATATTATTACAATTATTATTATTATTTTAATTTCTAAAAGAGTTTAGGAATTAATTTAATATAAGTACTCTCATTTATTCCTAATTGGATTAGGAAGGAAAATTAGTTAAAGGAGTTTAATTAATTATCCCTAATAAGATTAGGGAGCCCCTTTAATTAAAAGGGTTTAATTAAATAATACCTTATTTTAATAGGGTTACTTGATATCTTTATAAGAGGAGTCTTATATCAGATATCATAACGACGTGATAATTCTAAGGGTTGGAGAGTACGCTCCTTTTCTATAGAGATAGAAAAACTAGGGTTTAGCCAACCACCCATCTTCTTGAATCCTTCTTCTTCCTTGGTGGATCACCTCTAGAGGCCAAACACTTGGGTGGCTAACGTTGATCAAAGGAAGGAACCAAACCCGGTGAATTCAAGTTGAACACGAAAGGATTTGGAGGTGAACTTGTACCTGAGGAAGCTCGATCTTCAAGGGTATGAATTTATTCTTTATCTTTTCGTTTAATTAATAATTGTGCATAAAGGGCGATTCGGGTATATGGTTTGTAAAATTTTTAAACTCTGATTTTTACACGTTTCCGCTTATTTTTGCAATTTGATTGCGTTCATGAATATTACAAACCTAACAGTGGTATCAGAGCCAAACCTTTATGCAAATTATTAATTATTTTAATTTGATATATATATATATTGATATGTGTTTAGAATAATTTAATTGGGCATAATTTGTTGTATAAAAATTTTAAAAATAAAATAAATAAAAAAATAATTTCCCCGAAAATCTGTTATATTGCGGACTGTTAAAAATTTGATTCACGGATTTCCTTGATCGCGGCACCAGCTCAGTCCCAAGTAAACATATTATCTTTAATTACTAATTATATATAATACTCTAATCTTGAATCAAGATTCCTGCAAGATGTTGTCCAAGGTAACGTGGCCAGGATCACGCGGATCAAGGAAGAATGGTTACAATATATATATATATATATATATATATATATAATTTTCTTAATAATTTTATAATTAAAATAAAACTTTATTTTAATTTTAAAATAAAAAGTTTATTTTAATATTAAAAAAAAAGTTTATTTTAATTATAAAATTAAATTTCATGCTAACTAATTAGAGTTGGAATTCGATTCTATGATAACTAATTCGAGTTGAAATTGGATTCTATTTTTCCTTAAATAAAGGAGTTTATTTTGATATGAAATAAGATTTTATATTATTCAAAATAAAAGAGTTTATTTGTAAATAGGAAAGTGAATCCATCTTTCCTTAAATAAAGGAGTTTATTTAAATATGGAATAAGATTTCATATTATTCAAAATAAAAGAGTTTATTTGTGAATAGGAAAGATAATCCGTGTTTCCTTTAATAAAAGTTTTTTTTATATGGAATTTGATTCCATAATTAATTAAAATAATGGAGTTTATTTGGATTAAAGATTTTGATTAAAATAAAATAGTTTATTTTATTCAAAATTGGATAAAGTTAAAATAAAATAGTTTTATTTTGATTTAAATTTGGATTAAAATAAAGGAGTTTATTTTGATTCAAAATTAGATTTTATACTAACTAAATTTGCCCATTAAATGATATCAATATATATATATATATGAATGTTTATTATTCATGATATGAATGTTATTTATTGATGCATATGGTGATGTGTATGATAATAAATGGGATTGATTATGGATTATCAATTAATGTGATTGGATTTTATTTTAGTTGGATGCATGAATGTATGGGTTATATTAAATGGGGTCTCACAAGTACCTGCGTCTTCTTTAATTTTTTCTTAATGTAAATTCTAACTCCCTCCTATGTACTTCCCTCGATCACGATCAAGGTTTCTATTTATTTTAAATAGTTTTATAATAGGAATAGTTAGAATTAATTTTAAAAATTGGAGATCAAGGAGCAAGGAGCGCTTGAAGACCCGCTTGTAATGGAGCCCAAGTTTAAATGTAATAGTTAAATTTAAATATTATTTCTTGCACCCCTAGGGTTTGACCTTTTGGTTCACTTGGTGGCTCTAGTGAACCAAACTAGAATAAAAGTTCATAATCAATCCGGGTAGAATATAGTATTCTATATGTTCATGCTTATACTATATATATTATATATTATGCAAACATGCTTCGCATGTTAATTAATATGACGCGTATTTTATATATATATGTGCATGCGCGCTAAACAAGATGAGACATTTTAATAACAAACCCCTCAAATTTTTATATTAAGTCCTAAGCGTTCAAAGATATTTGGGATATCGAACGTCGCCTTCTAGCATGATAAAATTAATAGAGTATAATATGAGTTTGTTGTGTCACCACAAGGCAAGTATTAAGTATTTAAGATGTTAATTTATCACATTTTATGCTTATAAAGAAAATTGAACAATATTGTTTTGTTGTGTCACCACAAGGATGATATTTTTCTTTTTTTGAATATATGGAGTTCTAGGTTGGACTTAACTTGGATAATTTTGATTCGGATGTGCCACCACTTGATCAAAATAATCTAAGAGGCAAAATACAAGGAGTTGCATAGTTGATGTAATTGACAAAAGTTGTCTAACTATTTATTTATATATAGTTTGTTGTGTCACCACAAGGCTATATACATTTGAAATGGGATCCTTATTCTCACTAGCAGATCTTTAATTAGATTTTGCCGAACTATATATATTGAGGGTAATATAGTTTGAAGAAAATAGTGCGAGATACCAATTTAAAACAAGACCTAATTTATTTTGGAAATTAATAAAAGAATGTATGTTAAAATGTTGTTAATTACAAATTCATTTACAGAATTTTACAATGTCTAAAATTACTATCACTGCGAAGCATATTAGATGCTAAATTAAACAGACCAAATTAAATGGATAAGAAAAGGAAATTGAGAATAGTTCTCAAAGCTGAAAAGCTATCTTATGTCCTTAATACGCCTATCCCTGCAATGGTTGCGCATAATGCCTCTCCGAGGAAGAGATTGCTACTTTTAGAAAGTGGCAAGATGATGCACAGATTAGCTCAATGCATCATGCTCGCATCCATGAGTAACGAGCTTGAGCTTCAAACTTGAAACTATGGATGCTTTACTATATTCCCCGCACATCAAGTAGTTGATGGTGAGGAAAGTAGGACCGAAAGATATCGATATCTAAGGAGCTCTTCCGATCTAGAATGACACCGAGTGACACTACAATGATGATATATGTCCTTAACATTATCAATTTAATTGATCAATTAGGACAACAAGTTTTGTCATGGATGGATAGTTGAGCCAAGATTTGATCTTGCACTCACTCCCGGACTCCTTTCACAATTGTTGTGAATTTTTCATATGATCAAGCTAGATATCAGCCTCGCTGATTTGCTTAACATATTGAAAAATGTTGAGAGTCACTTTTCAACCAAGAAAGACCATGTCTTACTGGTAGGGGCCAAAGGATCTTCTGAAAAGATGAACGATTCTAAGAAGGTAAATAGAAAGGCATAAACAAAGGATAATAAGAACAAAACTGATATGGATAGCAAAGGAGTTTGCTTCCACTGCTATAAGCCTGGACACTGGAAAGAAACTGCAAGAAGCATCTTGCAGAGGCTAACCAAAGAAGCTTAGTGAAGTTTTGGTTACAAATACAAATTTGTTCATGATTTAAAATAATTTTTCTTTAAGTCAAGGTTCTACTTGGGTATTGGATACCGACTTTGGTTATCATAAATATAGATTTATGAAGGGACCAAGCGTAGTAGAAAGTTAAACAAAGATAAGTAATCCTATGTGTGGAAAATGAAGCAAAGGTTCTTTGCATTAGCTATAGAAACTTATAGTTTAGCAATCGCCACGGCAAATCTATTAAGTCAATAAGTGGTTATTGTATTCCAATTCTTGTTAGAAACATTATTTCCATTTTATTGTTGGACAATAAAATTTTTGGTATTATAATTAAGAACAATTGTTGTTCTATTTATAATAATAATGTTTCAGATAGAACCGAAAGATTACTTAATGGATTTTGTATACTTGACTTACGTGAAAAATTATTTTGTAAATTGAACAAACTAGTATAAGAAAAGGAGATGATCATTCAAAGAGTTGAATGTATGTATTTGTTGAATACAAGTGTGAATTATTTGAAAGGTTCAAAGAATTGTAAGTGAAACAAATTGGCAAAGTATTAAGATTCTTTGATTAGATCAAGGAATAAATACTTGTGCAATAAGTCTCTAGATCATCTCAAATGGTTTTCTCATAATGGACACATCCTGATACGCAATAATTGATTGATGTATCTGAATGAAAAATTGTACCTTATTAAACATGGTACGCTCCAAAATAATTTTACCGACATTCCAGTATCCTTCTAGGATCATGTCCTAGAAATGGCTGCATATCTACGAAAAGGTAACCTCAAAAATCCAAATTTCAAGACTCCATAAAAGTTATAGACAGGGAGGATTCCTAATCTTAAGTATGTTAAGATAAGGGGTTGTCCAACTTATGTGAAAAGGTTTCGAAGGATAAGCTTGGGACAAGATTTGACATGTACAGATTTGTGGGACATCCTAAAGTAAGTTTAGGGTATATGTTCTATAATTCTACTTAGCAAAAGGTGTTTGTTACGAAACACGCTGCCTTCTAAGATAAAGGTGTTTATCATTAAAATGGGCTAGTGGGAGGATAATAGATCTTGAAGAGTTTAAGAACCACAAAATACTATAAGTCAAATAAGAGGAACCCAGAGATGTACCTATTATACCACAACCAATCAGAAATCTGAATAGTACCAAGATACCGGGAGGTATGGATTCATCATAGATGATGATGATGAGGTACATCATCATAGATGATGATCTAGTTACATACGATGAGGTAAGTGTTGTAGACACTCAGAGAAATGGATTGAAGCAAGTTTCTCAAATATGGAACATTCGTTTTGATGAGGCAATCAAAAGAGTTTGATTTTATCAAAAATAAGAATGAACCTAGTGTGTACAAAAGGGTCAAAGGGAGCATCATGACATTCCTAAGTACTATATGTTGATATACTACTGGATAAGGAATGACATACCAATGCTACAATCAAGAAAGATAAAGTTGTCTAAACATTCCTCCATGAATGATTTGGAAGAGTATCTTAATTGGGGATATAAATCTATATAGATAGATTTAAGAGGATGCTCGACTTAACCCAAGGAATGTATATTCATTTGATGCTAAAGTTGTTTAGCATGGCAAACTCCAAGAGTTGTCTCATGTTGATGAGCTATGGAGTGTATCTCTCTTAATAGTCCCCAAAGACTCCAAAAGAGAGATCACATGAGTAACTATCATGTATGCAATGAAATATACGAGACCTGATGTTGATCAACATATTCGGAGAAGTTCACCGTGAGTCGTTGAAAACATATTAAAGTGCTTAACCGACACTAAGGATGTGATCATATTCATGGTGGGTCTTAATTAAAACTAGAGGGCTTAATGCACTCAAGTTTTCGAGATGGACCAAAGACGACGAAAAAATCCACTTTAAGGTAAGGGTTACCTTGAACAAAGGGTGCGATGAATTGGAAGGTTCCAAACAAAGAAAGAGTTGTTGGTTTAGTGATAAAGACAAAGTATATAGCTATAAATGAAGCTGCAAGTTGATTGTTTGGATTAAAAGGTCATTACAAAACTAGGAATAGTTCCTAAGTCTCATCTTGGATCTAAACATGTGTTGTGACACTTTCATTTGATTATTAGAATCATTGAAAGATGGGAAATCACTATAGAGTTAGTGGACTCTCATGAACAACATTACATATCCATTAACTAAAGTTTATCCAACAGCAGGATAATCGTCACTTAGAGAAGAAGAGTATGAGATACCATAATGATTGGCTTTAGTGCAAGTGGGAGATTGAAAGTTGTATGCACACAAGGCAATCATGTTTGATGATAAAGCATATACTTTGTAACAATCTTATTCATTTATTAATAAAAAGTATTAATTTATTAAAGGCTTTTAATTATCTACATGATGTTGTTTTATAATATGTGATAAACCCATAGTTTTAAGCAATGCTTTTAGAATAATGATGATGATCATTCTAATGAGATCTAAATTCTTAGAAAGCTTAAAACTAAAATAGTTCCCAATCATTGGATTACTAAATTGGGATTAGTGAATCCGGATAGATTGGTACATACGTTGTTTTGCTCATTGGATGAGGATGATTGATCTCATGATCATTTGTGTGGAGACACTAAAGCAAGTATGTAGGTGCTTATTAGAGAATAAGTTCACTTTGAACGTGGCGCCGCTAAGGAATACCTAATGGAGTTTTACTTGCTCGTAAATAAGAATTCCTCAGAAGTCATAGTAGTCTAAGTGATCCTTGGACTTGAGATCATCATAGTATCTTGTGTATGATGAGTTATACTTGGACTTATTCCTTAAGACCCTTAGGGTATATCAAAGGGTATGTTTGGGTATAATAAGTTGTATATGGAGATAATGTATGATCAATAAAGAATCTACCACTTCTATTAAAAGAAGAGAAATGTCCTATGTGATTTGATAAATGACAACCCAAAGAGTCCTCGGCTAAGGCGTAATGAAATTAGAAAGGAGTTTCTAATTTGCATTATTTGGAGTTGTGCATTTAAGGATCGAAATACATATAATTAAATAAAATAAGACTTGACAAAGAATTCCATGTCTTATATTTAATTAGGACATTTTATGGTGGAAGGATTGAATTATACAAAGAAACTATTTACTCAAAGGTTCTTTTATGATTAATGTTGAAATCTATATTATCCGAAAAGTCGCTTGATCGCTAGGAGGCTTATCCCTATCAGAGAATAAATATTATTTATTTAAATAAATTAATTGTTTAATTTATTTATTTAAATAAGATTAGAATTTTCTAATTGATTTATTCACAACCTATTTAATATGGAGAACCTAAAGGGTCACACCATAAAAAAGGAAGAATAATTTTTAAAAAGTTAATGGCATAATCGTAATAATATGTTATGTATATTTAATTTAATCTATGGTGATAGAATAAATTAAATAGCTTAATATTTATTATTTAATATTTTAGAAATATTAAATATAAATTAATAAGAGAAGTATTATTAATATTATTACAATTATTATTATTATTTTAATTTCTAAAAGAGTTTAGGAATTAATTTAATATAAGTACTCTCATTTATTCCTAATTGGATTAGGAAGGAAAATTAGTTAAAGGAGTTTAATTAATTAACCCTAATAAGATTAGGGAGCCCCTTAATTAAAAGGGTTTAATTAAATAATACCTTATTTTAATAGGTTACTTGATATCTTTATAAGAGGAGTCTTATATCAGATATCAAAACGACGTGATAATTCCAAGGGTTGGAGAGTACGCTCCTTTTCTATAGAGATAGAAAAACTAGGGTTTAGCCAACCACCCATCTTCTTGAATCCTTCTTCTTCCTTGGTGGATCACCTCTAGAGGCCAAACACTTGGGTGGCTAACGTTGATCAAAGGAAGGAACCAAACCCGGTGAATTCAAGTTGAACGCGAAAGGATTTGGAGGTGAACTTGTACATGAGGAAGCTCGATCTTCAAGGGTATGATTTTATTCTTTATCTTTTCGTTTAATTAATAATTGTGCATAAAGGGCGATCCGGGTATATGGTTTGTAAAATTTTTAAACTCTGATTTTTACACGTTTCTGCTTATTTTTGCAATTTGATTGCGTTCATGAATATTACAAACCTAACATATATATATATATATATATATATATATATATATATATAATCCACCATTCCCGCTTAACCTTTTTCTTTTTCCTTACCATCCCGTGATGTCTTCCCCCACCCCCCACATGTGATAAACTGTCTCCCCCACTTATTGTCTCATTTATATATATATATATATATATATATATATATATATATATATATATAAAACCGAGATAACTTCTACCAACAGTTTTGAAAAATAGGTAAGTGGGGGTCCAAATAATAAGCCAAATTTACCACAAATACTTCATAAAAATCCAATCAATATTTTTAACAACATTTATTCATTAATAATAGAACTTGTAATATTAACAACCAGATCATTCTCTGGAGAGAGGAGGCTTTTCGATAAGGATTTCTCCCTATCGATGCTCAATTAGGTAACCAATCCCCTTTCCTCAACAGAACATTCTAGACATTGTCAATAATACAAATAATAATATGAATAACTTGCAATCTCAATTATTGATTTAATAATATAAAATATTGTAACAATAATTGAATCAACAACGTGAGATACTATGCAGTAATTACTATGACAATAATTGAATAAAACTGAGTGACTTCTCATGTAAGCATCAACAATCAATATCGTTTGCTACTATGCAACCACGCGTATTACTGTACTTTTATCCCCAGGTATTTTAATAGTTAACGGTAAAAATTTTGCAGTTATTTTTATAAAAAGATATTTCTGTCGTCTTCTAACTCCGACAATAATTTCGTTATGGGGTCCACCAATGATTGTGTCGTCGTACGAATATTTCCTGTTAAAACGAATATTCCCCGACCAATCGAATATTTTATGATAACTTTCTTACTTTGCAAAATTTATAAATATTACCCACAACTATAACATTATATCAAATCCACACCATAATATTCAAAAATATATTTAGAGAAAAAATGATCTTTATTCATAAAAGTTGGGGTCTTACAACCTCCCCTTCTTATGAAATTTCATCCTCGAAATTGGGATACGTACCTGGTATGTCGAAGAGGTGAGGATACCTTGATTTCATTATAGATTCTAACTCCCAAGTCATTTACTCAATATCGTGTTTTCTCCACAAAACTTTAACTTGAGGTATAACCTCGGAGCGTAGAATATGTTCCTTCTTATAAAAGATTTTAATAGGTACCTCTTCATACGTTCAATCTTCCGTTATCACATCTGGTTCTAAATCAATAATGTGGTTTGGGACTTCCACATATTTACGTAACATAGATATGTGAAAAATGTTATGAACACGAGACATACTTGGAGGTAAGGCGAGTCTATAGGCCACAATTCCTACTCGATCAAGGATTTTAAATGGGCCAATGAATCGAGGATTGACCTTTCCTCTGTTTCAAAATCTTGTAACTCCTTTCCATGGAGCAACACGTAACAACACATACTCTCCAACATTGAATTCAACGTCCCTTCGATGAAGATATGCATAATTCTTTGATCGATCTTGCGAGGTCTTTATACTTTGTCGGATCATTTGAATCTTTTTCTTAGTCATGCGTACCAATTTCGGTCCCAACAACGTTACTTCACCCACCTCATCCCAGCATACTGGAGAACGACACTTGCGTCTATACAATGCCTATAATGGAGTTATGCCAATACTTGTTTGATAACTGTTGTTGTAGGAGAATTCCACTAATGGCAAGAACTTGTCCCAATTTCCTTTGAAGTCAAGGACACAGAGTCTTAATAAATCTTCAAGAGTTTGAATAGTCCTCTCCTACTGCCCGTTCGTTTAAGGATGGTATGTCGAACTGAATCATAAATTCCTGCCCATGGCTTTTTGGAAACTAACCCAAAATCGTGAAGTGAATTTTGGGTCTTGATCAGAAACTATGGATACTGGCATACCATGCAGTCTTACAATCTCATTTACATATATACGAGCAAGATGTTCAAGTGAATAAGTTTCTCATATAGGTAAGAAATGAGCAGACTTGGTTAGTCTATCAATAATGACCCAAATGGCATCTATGTCTTGCGAAATCTTGGGAAGACCAGTAACGAAATCCATGGAAATATGCTCCCACTTCCATTCTGGAATTTCAAGTGGTTGCAATGGACCTTTTGGCACTTGATGCTCTGCCTTGACACGTTGATAAGTTAAACACCTTGAGATAAACTCCGCTATCTCTCTCTTCATATTGCTCTACCAAAATGTATGTTGAAGATCATGATACATTTTGGTACTCACAAATTGGATTGCAAACGGTGTGTTGTGCGCCTCTATTATGATTTTGTACTTTAAGTCAGAGTCGTTAGGAACACAAAGTCTGGAGTTGACTCTAAGTATTCCTTCTTCATCGATTCTTGCTTCCAGAATAACACCTTCTTATACTCTCTTCCTCATACGCATTAGCTCCAGGTCTGTAGCTTAAGCAGCTTTAATTTTATTGATTAAATTCAGTTCTACTCGTATATTTGCCATCATCACGCAGGTCCCTGGAGTCTTTAACTCTATCCATCCTTTGTAAGTCATACAAAATGGTCCTTTTCATTGAAAATATCGCACTCGTACTCTCATATGATCTTATACTCAATGTGTTAGCAACTATGTTTGTTTTTCCAGGATGGTATTGAATGGTATGATCGTAATCTTTCAATAGCTCAAGCCAACATTATTTCCGCATGTTGAGCTCCTTTTGGGTGAAGAAATATTTGAGGTTTTTATGATTCGTATAGATCTCCACTTTCTCTCCATACAGATAATGCCTCAAGATTTTAAGCACGAATACGACATTTGCCAACTCAAGATCATGAGTAAGATAATTCCTCTCATATTCTTTGAGTTGTAGTGAGGTACAGGCTGTGACTTTTTCATGTTGCATGAGAACACATCCTAAACCTTTGTCTAAAGCATCGCTATATATGACAAATCCCTCTGAACCAGATGGTATTGTCATAATATGTGATGAAATGAGTCTTCTCTTGAGTTCTTGAAAACTCTTCTCACATACCTCGCTACAACCGAATTTTGTATCTTTTTGAGCTAGCTGAGTTAATGGAGTAACGATTCGAGAAAATCTTTCCATGAATCTTCGATAATAACAATAGAAATATCATTCAAATATGATGTATTTTTATTTAAATCCGTGACATGGGCTAAGAAAGCTTGACATTCGTTTTTTAATAAACGATTAGCTTTATGGCTTGATATGATAGTGATTGACTTTAGTGGTTTGGTTACTTGAATTCACATAATAGGTTGGTTAGGAATATGAAAACTAACAACCTTACGAAAATAATTACTTTTAGCATGATGAGTAGTTAACCAATCAATCCCTAAAATCACATCAAATGCAAGTATTTTCAAAGAGATAAGATCGACAGGTAACATGCGGTTGCCGATTTGAATCAAACAAGACTTATAAACGGTGGATGTAATGAAGGTTTCTCCCAACGGAGTTTTAACAGATAAGTCAAAGTCTAATTTCTCCGGTATTAAATTTAAACGTTGAGCACACGTATGAGAAATAAAAGAATAGGTAGAACCGGTATCAAAAAAGGTATAAACTTCACAAGAGTTTATGATTATCTTACCCGTGATGACCTCGTTCGGGTTCCTTGCCTTTTGGGAGGTCATGAAAAATGCTCTCCCTTGAACTACCGTCTTTGACTTGTTTGGGACGGCATTTGGTGTCAACATCCCAACTAGACTTGGCTTCACTGCACGACAAAATCAAGCTAGGTGACCTTATCTTCCATAATTGTAACACGCTTTGGATTGTTGCGTATAGTTTGGACTAATGTCTCTCTCCCCTCCATATTTGAAGCATACGATTGGTGGTCGTTCTCCTTCCTTAACAACGGGTGCTGGTGCTGACATCTTTCCATCATTGTTGAATCTCCTCTTCTTGAAATTTCCACTTCTATTTTCATGGCTATGATTACCATCGAAGTGGTTACCATTTCAGGCATGTTGATTCCCTCCATGTTTGTTGTCACTGTTTCGATGACTGCTACCACTGGTATTATCATTTTGCCCGTTACTCTCTCTTGGTTAGGTTGACTTATTATCGCGCTCCAATAACTGAACATATTCACAAGATCTGAATACAAGAAAAGTTTGTGATAAATGAGGTATTGACGTATCTCGGGTTTCAAACCTCTTAGAAACATCCGCGTCACATGCTCCTCATTATCTACAAAATGGGTTGCAAACCGGGACAACCCGTCAAACTTAGCTTCATACTGCGACACAGTTATATTGTTTTTCTCCAGCTTGATAAACTGCACCTCCTTCATGTGACGAATAATTTCGGGAAAGTACTTGTCGTTGAATAGTTCTTGGAACTTCTCCCAAGACATCTTTAGTGCGGCAGGCTGAGTATGTTTTATAGATTCCCACCAGTAATCTGCCTCTCCTCGCAACATAAAGGTGGCAAAGGGAACCTTTTGCTCCTCGGAGCATCACAAAACATCAAATATCTTGGTGATCTGCTTTATCCACATCTGTGCCTTAAGTGGTTTTGGCTTTCCCAAAACCTCCGGTGGTTCCAGCTCCTTTAACTACTTAGCAGTGACCATGCGTGAGTTGCCAGTGTTTTCACCTGGATTTTGAACACGAGTCTCTCTTGCCTACTGATGCACGAATTGCAGAAAGCTCCTAAACATTATGTCATTCATCATTTGGTCGGTGTTTTTCTATACATGAGGATTATTGCCTTCCTGATGCACATTATCCTAGTTATTGATCATCAGTGACTCAACCTCATGTGCTCCATTGCTTATCCCAACATTCTCAGATGTTATTTTCAAACACTGCCACAAAACAAGGGTTCATTGGCATGCCACATATTATCCTTATACTCTGACTGACCAATTAAATAATAAATAAGCTTAGGTAGGTCATACTAGCGAAGGATTTACCCGTCTCTCCCCTCCTAGTTCTAGTCTCACATCTCAGCCAGGGATCATATCCCTAAGCTTTGATAACAACTGTGACGCCCCAAAAATAGGTATACATCACCCATTCTGAGTCACCAAATACATGGTACAGAATAAAAGTACAACTTAATTATACAACATGATGTAACACCCCAATATCTATACTCCCATAGTATCTGATATGGTGTTTATAGAAAATCAACATAATGCTTTTAAATCTATACACCCATGGTATCTGATTATAAGATTACATTAAATAGAGAGACTATCAGATACAATTCTCATAGATTTAAGATTAACAGTATCCCATAACAATTGGTAATTCTCAAGAGAACTATTACTGTGTTTGGATACCCTCACTTAAATATATGAACTGAATCTGTGACTAGAGTCTATCTATCTGAAATTCATAGTATCAGTAATAACATGAACAGTCCATATTACTAATACCCTCACCCCAGATGTATAATTTAAGCTAGTGAATTTATACTATCGTATCGATAGTAACTACTTATCTGAAATCCAGAGTATTAATAACAACATGAACAGTCCATGCTATTAATACCCTCACTCAGCTAAATAGTTCCCAAGGATCTCAACTGGATTCGAAGAAGTCTAATTTTACATCTATATATGTAAGAACACACGGTTGCGAAATTAAAAGATGTTATATATATATCATAATATTAAGATTCGATTACATGATTCTCATAGCGAGTTCTTATTACAAGGTATTCAAACAAACAAGAATATAATCTAATCTATGTAGGGACGCTTCCTTTATCTACTCTAGAAGTTCCGGTTACCATCTAAAACCGCAAAGGAATAATTTGCAAGGGTGAGCTATGACATGCTCAGCAAGTTGTGTATTTATAACAATATAGGATTTGAAGAAATATAACAATTCAAATTTCGACTGATAGTTGTTACCATTTCTGGAATTTTTCTTATTTCTGTCAGTCACAAAGACTTAGAAATTATATTCAGATGTGGGATAGGGGATCAGCCTATTCAACATCCTAGGAGTATGCATATCACCTACAGTGCTCAAGATACACTGAAATTACTGTCAATATATGAATTGACTAAACTTCGCACCCTTACGGGATACTCAACCTGAGTATAAGATTGTCTTACCAAAAAAATTTGGTTTGACACAACAGTTTATGCTCAATAAACAATATCATATGGATAAACAATTCATTTCTTAGTTATGTTGGAACTATAGCAATAACTTTTCAACAATAAGGTAATTCAATTGTAGGTGTAGGATATTATATCAACAGCATATCAAAATAAAAATCTTGTCAAACAATAAGCAGGGTTTAAGAAATTTGCTTTATAAGAGATTTATGATGAGAACTTTGCTGGCGTAGATCGACCAAGTTATGCTATTCAAACGTTAATAAGTACCTATGATATTCATATATATAAATCTAACACGTTAATATTGATAACAATATCCAATTATAACATTTATATAATATCGGTTAGATTTAATAGGGTTTAGTATTCAATACCTTTGTTATAAGGACTAAATTTTATTTATAACATTTATTTATCCATTATAATAAATTTTAAAATATTTATTTATCCTTTAAACGATTTTTAAATCATTTATTTCTATTTATAAATAACCGATATTTACTTAAAATTTTACAAAAACATTGATTATTATTATTAAATAATATATATTCATTTATTATAATTTTATATCATAAATAATATTTTTCCATAATTATTTAGTATTTATAAATAATTATTCTCATTTATTTATTAATAAGTTAATTATTAATAATATCAAAATAATATAAAATAATTATTAAATTTATATAAAAATATCATAATTTATTTATAATAATTTAATATAATTTTAAAACTATTTTATAATTATTTATATTTATTTATTAATTATTTCTAATTTATTTTTAAAGAAAATAATTTCTGTCTGTCGCTAAAGCTCTACAATGAAAGAAAGTGTCGCTGTAGGTGTTCTTGAGTTTCTGGGAAGTGATTTGGTCGTGGTGGAGTGATCACTTTGACCATTAAATAACTAGCTACTGGTAATGATTTTCAGTTTGGTCAAGCATTGATGTTGTAGTACTCATACAATAGTACAACATGAAACAAATCATAGACTCTAACTTACACATAAAAAGAAGTTATAGAAGCTCAAAGTCATTGTCAGAGCTGTTCTTGGGTTTCTGGGTAACCTAGAACAGAAGTCATGGCCGGTCAACAGTTTTGTGGCTTAAATATCTTCGATTCTGTGTATTAGATGTGTATTTTGCTTGTTGTAATATGTAGTATATATGTCAGGGTACATATATATAACATTACCAGGAACAGATCATAACTCTAAGGTCTCTAAATTGACTGGTCAAAGTATAGCTAGATGTTGTTCTTCATTTTCTTTAGTTTTCTAGAAAACCCAAAAACTCGGTCATGCTCATTCAACAATTTTGACCAATAATTCCAGTAAACCTATATATTGTTTGTTCAATTAAAGATCATAGATATGTAGTATGTATAACAGGGTACTAATCTATAACAAAAACTTAAACAATTAATAATCAAAAGACGATTAAACAGGTTGGTCAAAGTAGTCGGTTCGACTGTTCTTGAGTTTTCTTGGCAACCCAGAAAACCAACATCCATGAACGGTTAACCCACTTTGATTGCTTATAACTTCAAATCTACGGTTCAACCAAACCTATTTTCTTTTCCAGATTAAAGACCTACTAACAGGCTACAAATACAAATCGATTAACAGACCAAAACATAAACACACATGAATCTACAAGCTCTGACATTCGGCTGTCAGACCAAGTTTTACAAAATTTCAAGATTTCATAAAACACTTAATTAAGTCATCTAGATGTTATGAAAATGTGTTCTATCAATCTAACATACTTTCTAACATCCTAATACATAATTCTAAACATCTAAACAACAAATCTAACATAAGATCAAAGAGCAAATTATGAATTAGGGTTTGCACCTTTTCTTGAGCAAATTATGATTCTAGCTTCTGATGTTGTTGTTGCTATCACCCAGGCTTGATTTGGTAGGTTTATAAGTGTATCTAGGCTTTGAGAATTCATGAGTTTGCTCAGCCCTAAGGTTCCTATTTATAGAATTCTTCAACTTGGCTTTTTGGTCAATTTTCCACCTATTTGCCTCTATAAAGATCTGATTTGTGACTCTTCTGCTGCTTGGGAGTTTGAAAGCATGTCATGTGATGTTTTGGAACTTGAAATGGTGACTCCCAACCTATTTGTGAGCTAGTTGATCAAATTAGTAGCTTAATTAGGTTTAAATCTTCACTAATCTTGATTAGGGTTTTGTTTCTAATGATTAGGAATGTTAATTAATGTTAATTAGTACCTAATTAAGATAAGCTAATTAGGGTTAGATTAGCTAATTAGGGTTTAATTTATAAATTAGGGTTAGGGTTTTGCTAATTAGACTTAGGATTTGTTAATCTAGGATTGTTAACCTAAATTTCTTGCTAATCCTAACAAGCACGACAAAGCGTTTTGTCAGTGTAAGCACGACAAAGCAACTTGTCAAAAATAATTTTACGGAAAAGTCCGAATATAGAAAAAAATTTAAGCCCGAGGTGTCAAGCACGACTTTTTTTTGGACAAAAATTTATTTGGTCAAATTTGTAAAACCAAGTATATATTAACACATAACACATTCAGAACAGAAAAATTTTATTTATATAATGGAATTTTACACTTACGAGTCATATTAGGGTTTTGGGTTTTTACACATGAGTTGAGAGTTTTTAGACGAATATTGTTTTTTAGACAATATCTAAACTCAAATGAAGTCTTCATTACAATTATTATCACAATATTTTATAAAATAGTGAGGACTACTACAACCACCATCTCAGACCGTCACTCCATTCCCCGACTAGTCCCGGCTACGTTCTCATTCCCTAAAGAGAACAATGAAAGCAAAAGGGTGAGCTCAACTAGCCTAATAAGAAATATTATGACTAAGATAATGCAGAATAAATTATCGTTAGCCTTCAACAGTGTAAAACTGATAAAATATAGTAAACATAAAGTTTAACTTTAGCAGAACAAGTAATCCATTAGAAGAGTCAAGTAGAGCATGATATCTACTATACTCTATGATTTAGAAAGTTTATCATCAATTTTATCGCTGAGACTCTCCTTAATAAATAATCTAAATCACTGAATTATCCATGCACTACGTGCCAACAATATTTATTAGTATCACAACCAGAAATTATCCATGCACTACGGGCCAAGAATATTCGTGTTTTCACCAATGGTCATGATCATGCCAACAACTGTCCATCAATGCACTACAGGCCAATGAGGACTTTTACCACATCATTTGTAACATTATGGGTCATGATTATACCAAAAAATCCCTGGTCATAATCATACCAATCAACAGTCCATCTATGCACTACGGCCAAAGATGACTTTCATCACAATATAAGCATGAGGTTGATGACAATGATATAAGAATTCAATTAAATGAAAACAAAGGATAAATTTTAAATATTTTAAATTTAATTTATCTAGAATTCAATAATGTCCAAATTCTCAACATGATACTGCTTTGTGGAGTAAAATTCAAGAATAATATTGTATCAAAGATGATTTGGACAGAAAAGAAATCAATTTTTATCATGAATAGTACCCCAAGTGAATAGTACCCGAGTGAATAGTACCCCCGTGAATAAGTACCCCGTGAATAGTAATTCGGGAATAGTTCTTTGTGAATAGTACTTTATGAATAGTACCCCATGAATAGTACCCCATGAATAGTACCGTATTTTTGACTAGTATCGTATTTATGAATAGTGGCCATGAATATTACGCCGACATGAAAAGCTTAAAATTTAACAAGAATGTTCAGAAAAATATCCTTGTAAAACGATAATATAAGCAAATTTCAAGGATATTCTACTAATTTCACGGAGAATATAAGCAATACTTTAACAAAATAAATGTAGAAGTAGGAATATGAAACGAAATAATATTACTTACATACTACAGAGTATGGAAAAAAATATTATTTCATACAAGTATTGAACAAAAATAATATCCATTACCTTAAAAAGAAGATTATTCCAACTGGTATAGCTAGGATATTATTGAAGAAAACTTTCACTATTTTCTACACTCAAAGCTTCCTAAAACTCGAAAGAAATACGCTCAATATTATAGAAGAAGAATTCTCTGATTCTGGTGTGATTTTAAATTCTAAACTAAGCATCCTATTTATAGGAGAATGGAAGGGGTACTATTTAAGAAAAATTATGGACTTCACAGTACTTTTATATGAAATCACAGGTGTTCGACTAATTTTTTTTTGATTTTACTATGCGCGCACTATGCATAATAAAATATAATATATTTTATTTTTCATAAAAAAACAAAACTTATTATAATATTATATATATATATATATATATATATATAATCCACCATTCCTCGCCAACCTTTTCTTTTTCCTTACCATCCCGTGATGTCTTCCCCACCCCACATGTGATATAATGCATCCCCCACTTATTTTCATATATATATATATATATATATATATATATATATATATATATAAAAAATCAGATAACTTCTAAAGCATGCTTTGAAAAATGGGTAAGTAGGGTTCCAAATAATAAGCCAAATTTACAACAAATACTTCATAAAAATCCACTCAATATTTTTAACAACATTTATTCATCAATAATATAACATGCAATATTAACAACCGATCATTCCTGTGAAAGAGGGGGTGTAACAATCTAGAATTTCAAATTATAATTTTAAATATTTATTGGAATATATAAATATTTATTTGAGGTGTTTATTGTTGAATAAATATTTATTGATGTGATGGTTGTTAATAAATATTTATGAATATAAATTTATTAGATAATATTCTAAATTAAATTAATTTATAATTTAGAGAGTTCTAATATGACATGAGGTGTTATATTGTTAATTAATAATTTAAATGGTATATTAAATTATTAAATAAAATTATAATGAAATTATAAGTTGGTGTTATTTGTTTAAATGGTAAATTTATTTAAAATATAGTATGTGATTGATTTATTTGATTAATGTTGGATCTAGAAATCCAAATAAATAAGATGTAATTATATATTATAAACTAAATGGTTATTAAAATAAATTAAGTGAGTTTAATTTAGTTTTTCTCAAACAAGGCTTAGATATATTAAGTCTTTAAATTTTAAAGGGTTTTGCCAAACAAAGCCTTATGGCTTTTGAATTATTAATTTTTGAATTTTGAATTATAAATAAAATAAATAAAATCTAATTATAACTTATACGTTTATCTTTGTAACTTATATTATAATTATGTATGTATTATTATTGGCTTATCAGTTTGGCTTGGTTATCAGTTGGGTTATACGCATTCTAGTTTTTGCTAAGCCTAAGAACATTCAGAGAGAATTGAGAGAGATTGAGAGTGAAACTTGAGAGAATTGTATGCAATTGCAAGGATTTGCAAGCTATTTGAAGGTATTTCTTAACACTTTGACATTATATATATATATGGGTTTTTACGATATAAAATCTCAAGCTTTGTGAATTCAAATTCTCTTGAATTGTTGTGGAAAACTGAGTTATTACAATTGTATGTGTTTATGATGACTAGAGTTTGTGTTTAAACAAGAATTGTTATACTATTTACGGTTAAAAAGGAAGAGAAGAATTAATAGTGTATGTTGTATGAATATTTTCTTATGTGGCTTATGAAAGTATCAATATTGATGGTAAATTCATGTGTTAAACTACAAATTAAATCTTGTTTATGCTAGTTCATTAAGAAACGAAGATAACGTAAGTTGAACGAAGCAATATGGATAAGAATTGTGTTACAGTGTTGATTTTCATGAAGGATATCAAAAAATTGAGTTTTTATATGAAAACATGAAATTTGAGAAATTAAACTAGTTTTAGTTGATGTCAAATTGTTTTAGTTGGTTGAATATGTTAGCAAATACATTTGTGGTGGTTCTATATCATTTGTACATGTTAATATTACTGTCTAGTGGGTGAAATTCGTGTTTGTTGGGCTAAAGTTTGCCATCGCTCATAGTCGCCTCTCGCCTCAGGTACATGCAAATAAGTAAATTTCCGGTTCTAGTTCAAAATCGCTAAGAACAAGCTACGCCCTGAAGTTCGTGTAAGTCCGCAACAAATGTAGGCGCATACCCCATACCTCGAGATAGTTTGTTCTCATTGCTATCAGTAGACCTTATAACACCCCTATAGCTTGGTCTGAGGTTGTGTTAAGGTGTTAAACATGTAATAACATGGTCAAAACAGAATCGTGTTAGGTGGTTAGTAGTTTCAAAGTTTCAAATGATTATAAGCTATGAACGTGTTATGTTATAACTTAGTTTATATAATGAATGTTAGATAAGTGTTGTGATGTTAACACTTAGAAATTCTGAAGTGTATATGGTAGTATAAGACTTTTATAGAAATAACAAGTCTAACTAAAAATGCATATGTTGTGATATTTTAGGGGGTTTGCCCATTAAAGAGGGATGCAAGCCTGTCAAACAGAAGCTCAAGAGACTAAAACCTGAATAGAGTTTAAAGGTCTAAGAAGAAGTTTTCAATCAATTTAAGCAGGCATTATCATGGTATCAACCTACCAGAAATGGCTATCCAATATAGTTCATGTGCCTAATCCCAAAGGGAAGGTAAAAGTATGCGTGGACTACTGGGATTTGAACCAAGCATATCTCAAGGACAACTTCCCGGTACCTTTCATCCATATACTGATATACAACATGACGTAGTATGGTATGTACTCTTTTGTTGACTGCTTCATTTGGTATCACAAAATCATGGTTGCCGAAGAAGATAGAGAAAAAAATAGCTTTTATCACCCCTTGGGGAATATTTTGCTATAGGCGTTTGTCTTTCGGCCTTATCAATGTTGGTGCCACCTATCAACGAACCATGATGGCCATTTTCCATGATATGATGCACAAGGAGATAAAGGTTCATGTGGATTATATCATCGATTAGTCTAGAATGGAAGATGACCATGCCGACCATCTCATAAAGCTATTTAATCGGCTTCGTAACTAACACTTGAAGTTAAATCCAGCCAAGTGTGTCTTCGATGTCAAATTCAGCAAACTATTGGGATTCTTGGTAAGCAACATGGGCATTGAGCTGGAATTCGCCAAGATTAAAGCCATCATTGAGATGCCGGTACCCCCAAACAGAAAAAAAGATATGAGGATTCCTCGGGAGAATCAAATTCATAAGCATATTCATCTCCTAACTCACTGCCACTTGTGATTCTATATTCAAGCTATTAAGGAAAAATTCTTCTGGAAAATGGAGTGAAGAATGTCAAAAGGCCTTCCTCGCTATCAAGAAGTAACTGGTGGAAGAGACAAAGTTCCCTTATTCATATACATATCAGTCAATGCCAATACTATCAGTTAATTCGAACGGGATACTCCAATCTGGAGCTATGATTACAGGTGTGGTAACTAGTTTCTTTTTCAACACATGTAAAGCTTCCAGGCATGCTTGATCAAAGTTGAATGGGACATCCTTCTCCAAAAGATTGCAAAGTGGTTTCGTGATTTTGGAGAAGTCTTTTATAAATCGTCTATAGAAACCAGCGTGTCCCAAAAAACTTCGAATACCCTTTACTAAAATAGGTGGTGGCGGGCTCTCAATGGTTTCGATCTTACCTCTATCAACCTCAATTCCTTTTGATGACACTCGATGACCCAATATTATTCCCTCTTGCACCATAAAATGACATTTCTCCTAGTTTAAAACCAAATTTGTTTCCATACACTGTTTGAACACGAAAGTGAGATTTTCCAAACAATAATCAAATAAATCCCCAAAAACTGAAAAATCATCCATAAATACCTCGAGATTTTGTTCGACCATATCAAAAAAAATAGCCATCATAGACCGTTGAAATGTTGTCGTCGCATTACATAATCCAAAAGACATTCTGTGAAAAGCAAAGGTACCGTATGAGCATGTGAATGTCATCTTCTTCTGATCCTCGGGTGCAATGGCAATCTGGTTATAACCTGAGTATCCATCCAAGAGACAATAATACTCATGCCCTGAAAGCCTGTCCAACATCTTATCTATGAATGGTAGAGGAAAATGGTCCTTATGAGTGGCCTTGTTCAACTTTCTGTAATCCATACACACATGCCAACCCATAACTATTCGAGTCGGGATCAATTCATTATGCTCATTCGCAACTACTGTCATTCCCCATTTCTTTGGCACACATTGAACCGGACTTACCCATGAGCTATCTGAGATAGGGTAGATAATTCCCGCATCCAACCATTTAATGATTTTCTTTTTGACAACTTCCTTCATGATGGGATTGAGTCTTAATTGTTGTTCAATAGTTGGTTTTGCTTCATCTTCCAACAAAATCTTATGCATGAAAATTGATGGGCTTATCCCCTTTATATCCGCAAGAGTCCACCCAAGAGCAGTCTTGTATTGCCGAAGTACCCTTAGTAGCTTTTCTTCTTGGACCTTATCAAGTGATGCAGAAATAATAACTGGAAAGGATGAAGAAAAACCAAGGTAGGCATACCGTAGATGGTTAGGTAATGGTTTAAGTTCCAAGGTTGGCGGTTCTTCTAAGGATGATTTCACCTTTTCATATGGCTTTCCCCAATAATCTAGAGGCTCAAATTTTTGCAAACATCGTGTGAACTTCGGAGCTGAATCTAACATTTGAACCCATTCTAGCATAGTTGAATCATCATATAAATTTTCACTAACCAATGCAGTTTCAAGAGGGTCTTCATTCACAGATTCACTAAATACCTCTCTAGTTGCTTCTTCAATCAGATCAACTCTAAAGCACTCTTCCTCTCCCTTCAAAAATTTCATAGCCTTGAAAATATTAAAAGTTACTTCTTCATCTTGGACTCTCATTGTTAACTCTCCCTTGTGTACATTAATTAATGTTCTTCTAGTAGCTAAAAATGGTCTTCCAAGGATAATGGGTATGTCTTTATCCTTTTCATAGTCCAACACAATGAAGTCGACTGGAAATATGAATTTGTTCACCTTAACTAATATGTCTTCCACAATACCGCTAGGGTATGTCACTGATCTATCTGCGAGTTGTAAAGATATATTTGTTGGCTTTGGTGCTGATAGTCCCAACTGAGTGTAGATCAAAAGTGGCATCAAGTTAATACTCGCACCCAAATCACGCAAACATCTGTTAAAGAACTGGGATCCAATCGTGCACGGTATGGTGAAGCTACCCGGATCCTTCAACTTCGGTGGTAACTTTCTTTGCAGAATTGCGCTACATTCTTTTGTCAATGCTACAATTTCGAACTCCCCTAGCTTCCTCTTTCTTTCTAAAATATCTTTCATGAATTCACATAGCTGGGCATTTGTCCTAAAGCATCTGCATATGGAATGTTGATTTGCAGCTTTTTAAACACTTCTAAAAATTTTAAAAACTGTCTATCTAATTTCTGCTTTTACAATCTTTGAGGAAACGACACAGGTGGTATGACTGCTGTTTGCTTATCTTCTTGTTATTGTTTCAAAACTTTTTCCCCAGATTTACTTTTCGAATTTCCACTCTCTTTCTCACCATCCTCAACAGAAATTATTTTCTTTTGTCCGTCTATATTTGTAGTAAACTTCTTCCCACTTTTGAGTGTAACTGCCTTACATTGTTCATTTCCATCATTCCTTGGATTTTTCTCCGTATCATTAGGCAAAGAACCTAGAGTTCTAGTATTCAAAGCATTAGCTATCTGCCCAATTTGGTTCTCAAGGTTCTTTATTGCAGCTGATTGGTTTTTCATTGTGGCTTCAAATTGAGTTGCCAATCTTGCAAACAATTCTTCCATTTGTGATAGCTTATCAGGTTGTTGAGGTTGTGGGTGTTGTTGAGATTGTTGATGTCGCTGAAATCCAGGTGGATATGATTGCCTTGGAGCTTGTGCTTAAGCATGTGACTAATTATTACTCCAACAAAAATTCGAATGGTTTCTCACTCCTGGATTGTAATTGTTTGGATAACTGCCCTGCTGCCTATTATAACTGGAAACAAACTAGATTGAGTCAGGATTTATTGCACATTGATCACTTGAGTGGCTACCCGCACATATTTCACAAATCGTTTCCATTTTCTGAACTAGTTGTACCCCAAGTGCATCTATCTTCTTTGTAAGAGCAGAAATCTGAGCTGTCACTTGAGCTGACAATGTTGTCATCACATCCACTTCATAAAACCCCGATCGTCCCTCGGGTCGAGCTATTCTTCTTTGTTGGCACACGATAACTATTAGTCGCCACTTGCTTTCAAGCAACTGATACCCCTCATCACAATTCTTGGCCATAATGGCTCCTCCCGCTGCAGCATCTATATTCGATCTCACTGTACTAAATAAACCGTTATAAAAAGTTTGCACCTGAAGCCATTTAGGAATCCCATGGTGTGGACATTTTCACAATGAGTCTTTGAATCTCTCCCATGCTTCATATAGTGATTCTGAATCATGCTGAATGAAGGAGAAGATATCATTCTGTAACTTTGCTATTTTGCAGGCGGGAAAAACTTTGCAAGAAATTTCTGGGCTAGGTCGTTCCATGTAGTAATCAAGCCTTGTGGTAGTGAATGGAGCCAACTCTTAGCCTTATCTCTGAGAGTAAATGGAAACAACCTTAGCCTTATTGCATCCTCTAACACATTATTGTACTTGAAAGTATCGCAGATTTCTATAAAGCTGACTGTGTGATCATTTGGATCATCATTCGGTAACCCTCCAAACTGACATGAATTTTGAATCATCTGTATTGTCCCCGGTTTTATCTCAAAACTTGTAGCAGTAATGGTAGGCCTCGTAATACTCGACTAAATTTCAGTAACCTGCGGCGTATCATAATCCCGCAGTGCTTTTTTCTCTTCTTCAGCCATAGTATCTTTCTTATCAAGTGCCTCTTTGGTTTCTTTAACCCACTTACGCAACCGTTGAATCTTTTTTTCGATGTCTTCCTCGTAAGGCAATAAATTTGGCTTCTTCGATCGCGTTTGCATACAATAGTTAAGAACACCTGAATAGAACAGAAAAGAAAAATGTTTAAATTAAGATTAACTCTACCAAAATTAATATTGACAAAATATTAAACTAATTTCCCTACGCCGCCAAAACTTGTTGCCTAATTTCTTAATAAAGATTTTAACAGTAAGCATATCGCGTTTCAATTACAATATCCAAAGAAGCAAGGATATCGCTCCCACGAGGAAATAGACTAATATTTATCAATTACTAATTCTAATGCAATTAATCCTATTTTAAACTACGAAATATTATTTGTGATTTGAAAATTAAAATAAACAAAACTAATAATTAAAATCAAAATTTCACAAGAGTTACTGCAGATTTAACAGGTTAATATTACAACATCCCTTAGTATTTCATTTAAACCAATTTACTTCCCATTTAAATCAATTAAGTAATATGAATCATTATCCAAGAATGCTTTATAAAATTCACGCACTTCTTCTAAAGACACGTGAACAAATCCTCCTAAATCCGATTTTTAAGACGTAGAATTACAAGGAACACCCCAGTTAATCAAGTCACTATATTCCTATGTGAATCAAGTTAATTAGGACTTTACACAGAAATTCTTTCAATGGATACAAAAGACACATAGGTATATTCCTATCCTACATGCTAATCATATTAACCCTAACCAGATTATATGAACAAATGTTATCATATCCAGATCTCAATCTATACTCCATCTTCCAATTTTAAATAGATTATCACAGTAATTGTTGGCCAAACAATTAATCAATAAACATAAGATATCATAAACAATTCAATAAAAACCAACTTTCATTCAATGGGAAGGTTCTATTTAAACTACATACCAAGTTCCGTTGCAATCATAATTAAAGTTTAGTTCATGATAATAATAAAGAAAAACATCATCCAGGTTAATATTCCAAACATCCCAGATAAATATAAAAGATAAAACTAGGGAAGAGAAGAAAAAACTCTGAATTTGCTCCAATACTCTCTCTTTAATCTTCAGCCATTGCAATTCTCCTTCGTGTTTTTCTTCGTTGTTCTCTCTGCAAATCTCTTGAAAAATTAATAGATACGTCTTTACTAAAGTCTTCTCCTATTTGTATTAGTCTCAGCCCTCTTTTAGATTCCTTCTTGGCTTCAAAAAACCCACTTAGCAGTAGAAAAATCCTTCTTTAGCCGCACATGAGCACCTAGGCGCTCAACCCAGGCCATTTCCAAGCGCCTAGACGCTTGACCAAGACCACGTAATTACAAAAATTCCACTCAGCTCTAATTTTATTGATTTTTGACCTTTTTCTTCTCCCAAATGACCAATTTGTCCCTCCAGCTCCAACCTATAAGAAATAAACACAAAACACATAAAAAGATACTAAAACCCCATTAAAGATAGGAATAATTAAGTTTAATAATATCATATTCATAGGTATAAAATCTACTCATCAAATAGCCAGCCAGGGTGGGGGTACTTTCTGCCATTTTCGCGAATGAACATCACGAACACTACAGAATGCCAAATTAGGCCTAAAACTCCTTTTTAACAACCATACCAACCTACCCAAGGTGTAATATGTTTATAGAAACATACACAAATGTTTCTAACACATTTCTAACAACATAAACATCCAAATTAAAACCTTTAATTTCACTATTTCTATTATTTCTTCTTCTTTTGATATTCATAACGAAATTCTTCAGTGTGAATTCGTTTTACAACAAAAACAGTTAGATTCAATTACGTTGTTTTCGTTTCTTCACATATTTTCACAATCAATAAATAATTTACACTTATACTACGAATTGAGTTGCAATTTAAATTTTAATTTAAGTCATATTCAACATATGTCGATGTAAACTTACTGTAATATGATTTCCTCCATAATAAAATATATTACATGAATTAATTTACTCTAAATCATCTATAAACCTCATGAAAACAATTTATATCAACAATTATCATATAAAATCAAATAATAACCAAGTAATCCTTCACACCAATTTTACAGAGAACTTTTCATATAATAGAAAACTAGAACTTTAGAAGAAAACTAGAAATTAGAAAAGTATGGTTATACCTTTGCTAGAAGATGATTACAACTACTACTTCTTCTAAATTCTCAACTCACAGAGAATTTCCTCTTCTTCCTTTTCTCTTTTCTTTCTTTCTTTCTTCTCTTTTTTCTTCTTTCTCTTCTTCTCTTTTCTTTCTCTCTTTTCCAACTTATGTAACTTAGACAATATAATGTATAATATAATACATATTAATATATAATATAAATATATGTGTAACTGATTTCAGTTATATCTTTTTGAAAATCAAAAGCTCTAAGGCTTGTTTCGCTAAACCACTTTAAAAATTAATAACTTAAAATCCTTATGTCTTGTTTGGTAAAACCTATTTAAATAAAAGACTTAATCATTCCTTAAGCCTTATTTGACAAAACTGAATTAAACTTCTTGTTTTAATAACTCATTTATAGTATAGTTCATGGTCACACTTTATTTAATCGAATTCTAATAATCAATTTAATTAAATCTAATAACAATTATTAAATAAATTTACCACATAAACAACTACAACAAAATTATAATTTTCCTTATAATTATAATTTTATTAATAAATTAACACATCACTTTTGTGACGCCCCCAAAATAGGTATACATCACCCATTCTGAGTCGCCAAATACATGGTACAGAAACAACTACAACTTCATTAATACAATTATCGTGGAAAATATAACAACACATATACTAGGAGTTTAAATACAAATATTGTCTTCTAGACAATATCCATACTCAGATAAAGTCCTCATTACAATTATTGATGCACTATTTTACAAAATAGTTAGGATGATAAGTGGATTTCATATCCACGAATCGTTGTCCATTTCACGCTTACTTGTTGCTATTTTCTTATTTTCATGTTCGTTTTATTTATTTTTGTGTCCTTTTATGTGTAGGATGGTTGTTGTGGCATTTAACGAAGATTTGGAGTCATTTGGAGTGTTTCTGGAAGTAATCTTGAAGGAAGCAAAGTCAATTAGCAGAATGGATGCCACGGCCAAAATGCTTTGTTTAACCAAGATACCCGTCTTCATCAACAACTAATGTAAATGGTGCCTCGCTTGTAGGCGCTCTCATATAGCTTACACCCCATCCAAGTGGGTCTCGACTGGTTAAATCTCCTGTTTAGTTTTGGACTTTGTTGGGACTTGAATTCTAGCATTTGGATGGCAAGTGAACTCTAATGAGTGGGGAATTACTTAGAAAAACGGGTGTTGGATGTCTATTACTCAATTAACAACGAATTAAATAAGACACAAGGCATAATACGAAGATCAATTCCAGTTTTTCATAGCAATCATTGGAGGAAGATTTTAGAGAGATTTTCGGGACGATTGCGGATTTAGGCTACGTGAAGGGTGTTTTTCACTATTCTTCTCCTTAGTCTTTTATCTGTAATTGAAAGAATGTTATCTTTGAATTATTCAGTTGTTATTTCATTTATGATGAACTAATTCACTTTTTAGGCTTATGGTGTATCCCTAAGTAAAACGATGATTTTGTAAACTTGATTTCCATTTCAATAAGCTAATTTCTAGTTTATCTATATTAATTTGAGCTTGAATTTATGAATTGTCTGATCAACAATTCTTTGTGGATTTGTATGGAATTGAGAGAGGATATTTGAATCTAGACTTAGTTAATATAGCATGTGTTCATGAATTTTGTGAATAGCAGATTCTTGATGAATGTTAAGGTAGAGATATGTTTGACATCGCATGTAATTGGATAGAGAACTTAATCTTAAACCTTTTTTAATTATAGTTTACATAGAGATATAGTGAGTTAGTTGATTAAGGCGTTTAACTTATTTCTATCTAAATTGTGGATTTAAGTTAATAAGGTATTAGTGCATCGAGAGGTGTCTAATATTACGTTCGTGTTCTCGATTAATAAATTGGGATAGTGAATTGAATTTGAATGAAGGTGTAGAAATCAGAGTGAAGCTTAGGGTGAAGTCATAAGTCTAAATCTCCATTAATTGTTTGAAATTCCAGATTTTGATATTTGTGATTGTTTAGTGATAGTTTATTTATTTATTAACTTAGTCTTTATAATTTTAATCATTGAATTGAATAGTTTAATAAAATTGCGATTAACAGGAAATTGATAATTGAAAGGTTAAATTCTTGCTAACTTGTCTCTGTGGAAACGATACTCTACTCATTACTATATAACTTGTTAACCACGTATATTTGTGTGTTGTGTGTATATAGATTTTACCCAACAAGTTTTTGGCGCCGTTGCCGGGGACTATTTAGTATAGATCTTATTTTTTTTACAATATCAGTTTAATTAGTCCAGTTTTACTTAATCATTTTTATTTTTGTTTTGTTCCTCGTATTTTAGGTTTTTAAAGTGGTTTATGCAAACTCGGTCCAAAAATCCAGACTTGCTGCCTTTTGAGGACGACATTGAGAAACGGTTCCAGAGGTTAAGTAAGTGGATCAAGGAAACGAGGCAAGACTTTGAAAATTCTAAGAAAGAAGAGGCAATGGCAGCTGAAGATCAGAAAGCGTTAAGGGACTTCGCCACACCCAAGGTGACTGAACTTCAGTCGAGCATCACCAGGCCCGTAATTCCTGTAAATACATTCGAAATCAAATATGGGACAATTTAGATGATCCAGAATTCAGTTTAGTTTGGGGGATTGGCAAATGACGATCCGAATGAACATCTAGTCAACTTTCTAGAGATTTGTGACACCTTCAGGTATAATGGGGTGTCGGATGAGGCGGTAAGACTTCGCTCGTTCGCATTCACTTTACGGGATAAGGCAAAGAGTTGGTTACACTCTCTACCGCCAGATTCGATAACTACGTGGGAAGACTTAGCTCAGAAATTCCTTGCCAAATTTCTCCCACCGGCGAAAACTACAAAAATAAGGAATGAGATAACAATGTTTGAGCAGCAACATGGGGAGTCGCTATATGAGGCATGGGAGAGATATAAGGAGTTGCTCAGAAAGTGCCCGCATCATGGATTGCCTAAGTGGCTGCAAATGAACAATTTTTATAACGGACTACATGGAACTCTTAGGACCAGTATTGATGTAGCGTCGGGAGGAGCGTTCATGGCTAAGAGTTATGAGGAGGCCTACAATTTGATTGAAATCATGGCAGCTAACAACTACCAGTGGCCCACAACAAGAATGACACATGCAAAGACGGCTGGGGTGTTAGAAGTTGATGGGGTGACAACAATACAAGCATAAATTTCTGCGCTGTCCAAGAAGTTGGATGCCATGTCAGGGGCTCAAGTACAGCAGGTTGCAGTAGTATATGAATTGTGCGTGGGTGACCATCCTACATATCAGTGCGCAATCAACCCAGCGTCCGTGCAGTTCCTAGGTAGCTACAATAGGGGTCCACAGAATATGTACCAAACACTTATAACTAGAGGAATAAAAATCACCCTAATTTCTCATGGAGCAATAATCAACAACATCAAGCTCCACGACTGTCATATCCCCCAAGTTTTCAGAATCACCAACAACCGGCTCAACATCAGGAAAAAAAATTAGATTTAAAGGAGTTGATGTCAAAGTTCATAACCAGCAATGAGGCAGCGATGAAAAATCAAGCAATGGCCATCAAGAACTTGGAAAATCAGATGGGGAAAATTGCCTTAACATTAAATAATAGGCCACAAGGGACCCTACCAAGTGATACAAAGAGAAATCTGAAGGGAAACCATGAACACTGCCAGGCAATTACGTTCAGGAGTGGAAAACATCTTGTTGGTACAGATGCAAAAAATTCAGCGACATCGGATGAAAAAGTTGATGACAATAAAGTGGTTGAAGGAAACAAGGGTGAGGATAAACAAAGTGAGAAAAAAAGTTAAACGACAAGCCAATTGTATATCCTTCACCACCGTTTCAGCAGAGGGTCCACAAACAAAAATTAGATAAGCAGTTTGCTAAGTTTTTGGAAGTTTTTAAGAAACTTCAGATTAACATACCATTTTCAGAAGCCCTATAGCAGATGCCGAGTTATGCGAAGTTCATGAAAGGGATTCTATCAAGGAAAAAGAAATGGGAAGACTTTAAAATAGTGGCACTAACAGAGGAGTGTAGTGCGGTGTTACAGTAAAAGTTACCACCAAAGCTAAAGGACCCGGGGAGTTTCACTATTCCATGTACGATCGAGAACATGTCTTTTAATAAGTGTTTATGTGATTTGGGGGCGAGTGTGAACCGTATGCCATTGTTAGTATACACATAATTGGGTTTGCTCGCGCCAAAGCCTACGAATATTTCATTGTAGTTGGCGAATAGGTTAGTCACATATCTGTGAGGCATAGTAGAGGACATATTGGTTAAAGTGGATAAGTTTATATTCCCCGCGGACTTTATTATTCTGGATTTTGAGGAGGACAAGAACATCTTGATTATCCTAGGGAGACCTTTCTTTGCCATGGGTAGGACACTCATAGACGTTCAAAAAGGTGAACTTACTATGAGGGTCCAAGATCAAGAAATCAAATTTAACGTGTTCAAGGCCATGAAATTCCCTACGGATGAGGAAGAATGTTTTCGGATGGATATAATTGAGCAAATTATCAGTGAAGTTATGGGCAAGAGTTTGGTTAACGATCCGTTAGAAACAACATTATTGGGGGATGAAGAGTTCGATGACCCAAAATTTGTGGACTACTTACAGATGTTAGATTCATTGCCACGAGTTAGCCGATTCAGAGCACCATTTGAACCTTTGCACATGGAGGAGACAACCATAAAAAAATTAAAATCATCATTGGAGGAGCCACCAACTTTGGAACTTAAGCCATTCCCTAAACACCTCAGGTATCCGTACATAGGCAATTCAAATTCTTTACCTGTTATTATTTCTGCTGCACTTAACGATTTGCAGGAAGAAAAGTTGCTGAGGGTGCTTAGGGAACATAAATTAGGGATAGGATGGACGATAGCTGACATCAAGGGAATCAGCCCTTCATTTTTCATGCACATGATTCAGATGGAAGATGATACAAAACTGACGGTGGAACAACAATGACGACTTAACCCCGTTATGAAGGAAGTTGTAAAGAAGGAAATTCTGAAATTGTTCGATGTCGGTATCATATACCCAATTTCTGATAGTAAGTGGGTTTGTCCGGTCCAGTGTGTGCCGAAAAAGGGAGGAATGACTGTGGTACAGAATAAGGATAACAAGTTAATACCGACAAGAACATTGACAGGCTGGAGGGTTTGCATGGATTATAGGAAGTTAAATAAGGCAACCCGAAAAGATCATTTTTCGCTTCCCTTTATCGATCAAATGTTGGACAGATTGGCGGGACATGAGTACTACTGTTTATTTGATGGATACTCAGGCTATAACTAGATCGTTATCACTCTTGAGGATCAAGAGAAGACTACATTTACGTGCCCTTATGACACATTTGCGTTCAGGAGAATGTCATTTGGGTTATATAATGCATCTGCGACCTTTCAACAGTGTATGATGGCCATTTTCTTAGATATGGTGGAGAAAAACCTGGAATTCTTCATGGATGGCTTTTCTGTCTATGGGGACAATTTTAATAGGTGCCTAGGGAATCTGGTGAAGGTGTTACAGAGATGTAAAGAGACAAACCTTGTACTTAACTGGGAAAAATGCCATTTCATGGTTGAGGAGGGCATAATTTTGGGTCACAAGGTATCGACTCAAGGATTGGAGGTTGACAAAGCGAAGCTGGAAACAATCGAAAAACTTCCTCCACCAAGCTCAGTAAAGGGAATTAGAAGCTTTCTGGGACATGATGGGTTCTACAGGAGATTCATAAAGGACTTCTCTAAAATTGCAAAACCTTTATGTAGTCTTTTAGAGAAGGATTCTATTTTTAGCTTTGACAAAAATTGTAAGTCATCGTTTGAGTTGTTGAAGAAGAAGTTGACTACAGCCCCCGTGATCGTCGCACTGGATTGGAATATGCCTTTTAAGCTGATGTGTAATGCAAGTGACTATACGGTTGGAGCTGTTTTGGGTCAACGCCGAGAGAAAGTGTTTAACGCCATATATTATGCAAGCAAAACGCTCACGGAGACTCAAATAAATTATACAACTACGAAAAAGGAATTTCTTGCAGTGGTGCATGTGTTTGACAAGTTCCGGGCATACTTGATCGCAACTAAGGTGATAGTCTACACGGATCATTCGGCTATTCGGTACCTAATTGTGAAAAAATATGCTAAACCACGCCTTATCCGATGGATTCTCCTTCTCTAAGAGTTTGATCTAGAAATAAAGGATTGAAAGGGGACGGAGAATCAAGTTGTCGATCACTTGTCTCGGATGGAAAACTAAGAGAAATTAAAAGAGGACAAGTGTGAAATTAACGAATCATTCCCGGATGAGCAATTGTTTGGGATAAATGCAGAATTTCCTTAGTATGTAGATTATATGAATTATCTAGTAAGCAACATTCTTCCACCTGATCTCACATGACAACAGATAAAGAAGTTTCTTCATGACGTAAAATGGTACATGTGGGATGAACCTTATTTGTTCATTCAATGTGCCGATAAAATGATTAGAAGGTGTGTGCCCTACATTTCTTCTCTGTTAGGGCCTGAATCATTTTGATCATATTCATCAGTGAATTCTTCTTGTTTATCTTCATTTTCAGAACATTCTTCAGCAATATCTTCCTTGGATTCATTCTCTTCATCACTAGTTCCATCTTCAGCACTTTCTTCCTTTGATTCAGATTCATCATCACTTACTTCAATGACTGCAGTACAGTGATCAATTTTCTTGTTAGAGGCAAATTTAGCCAGTAGTCTATAGCTCTTCCTTCTCCTTGGATGTTCAGCTGTAAGAGAGTCAGACTTTCCTTTTTCTTCAAACTCTAAGGCCTTTGGATCTTCAGACGAACTTCCTTGAGGTTCATCATTGGCAGGGGCAGGTATTTCATTTTTGAACTCATCATCTTTTGAACCATCATGAAGGCTTGTCGGAGCATTTGCATTTGGAGATTCAGATGGGTCATCTTGTAGCTTTTCTTCAACTTCAGAGTGAGTACTCTGAGAGTTGGCTATAGGGCTTACATATTCTTCTTCATCAGCAGAGTTTACATCTTCTTTCATGGATCTAGCTCCACCTTCATCGCTGGATTTGTTCTCCAGGGACTCAGTCTTAAGACCATCAGTTCTCTTCTCTTCTTTTGAATCTATGTCCTCTTCTTTGTCAGATGTGCGTTCTTGGGAAATTGGGGCTGGTTTGTTTACCACCTTAGCTTTCTTTCTTCAAGGCCCTTGAAGCAATTTGTTGCTTCTTCTCTTTGTGGTCTCTGGTGCAATTAAGACCTTTTCACCTTCATCTTCATCTTTGGTGGAGAGACTTCTTGGTGGAGCCTCTATTTTCTTCACACCTCTGGATCTCTTTCTTATTGGTGTGGCTACTACTGGTGCAGAGTCACCAGACTCAGAGCTTTCCTCTTCCTTTGCCTTTCTCTTCTTTGCAGAGACTTTTCTAATGCTTTCAATTTTTTTTAGTCTCCTATTTTCCTTTGGATTTTTCTTCCAATTTACAAATAGTTGTGGAGATATTATTTTGTGAACATTTAGAGGTTCTCCCTCATCATCCTTGATCTTGCTTCCCAACTTCTTCTTCATCACAATACTCAGCAGTCTTCCATGAAACACCTTTGTAAGTGGTTTTTCTTTAGACTTCTTCAACTCAGCCTTTTCTACCCATTTGGAGATCTGATCGAATAAGATAGCTCCAAAGTTGATTCGCTTCTTTAGAACTATTGCAGACATAATCTTCAACTGTTAATCAAGCACAGTGTCATGTGCAGTATCCTTGCATAGGATACACTTTCCTACTATCTCAGCAAGGAACTCGAATTCCTGAGGGAATTCTTTCTTCTTCATGTCCTTCGTACTGGGGTTTCTTTGGTACCCCACAATTTCCTTTGCTTGCTCAGTGTCGATTTCATCAAGGTATTTCAGTCCTAGGTTAGGAAAACCTAAGCATAGATTTATGTCGGATGATTTCAGCTTTAGAGACTAACCTTTAACTTTGGTTAAAAGAGTTCCACCATTTATGGAAGTATTTGAGTAGAACTCCTTAATCAGTTCAGTGTATACTCGAGTGCTTGCCTCAAGGCATTCTGAGAATCCAGCTTTCTTCACAAACTCAATAATGTCTCTGAACTTCTTTTCAGATTTCTCAAACGATTTGGTTCCGAGCTAAATACCAGTGATTACTAGCCAATCTTCCATTTGAATGATTTGAGGAATATGTGTGTTTGATTCAGAAAGATTTATGAGAGATAGCTTATTGTGATTTGGGTTCTGGAGATTTAAATTAATAAAGCTTCGAAGAGGATTCTAAGGTTTGAAAATGGGAGGGAGAGAGGTTCGATAGTTCCAGGTAACTGTTTGCAAATTTGAATTTATCTTTATGGTAGTTTCTTCTAACTCTGCATACGCTGTGATGTGTCAACTAGCCATTGGTTGCACGATGCCAGTAATGTGTTGTAACTCCCCATTAACTTTTCAGTTAGATGTCTCTTTTAGAAGAGTAGACGTTTGATTGACATGGATTGACCGTTGACCTCTTGGGTTCGTAAAGTAGTATGATAAGGCAGCTATGGACTCTACGTTTTTCTTTGTTGACTCAACGATCAACTTTTGAGAGATGATGCAGTGGATGGTTTTTGACATTACTTTTCATTTTGAACATACATGGCTCAACTACTAATGTACTTCATAAAGTCTTGGGCACTTTTCTTCATCAGGTCATCTTTCTAACCAGCATTCAAACTTATCTCCCATAATCTGAATGGTTGAGCATTTGTCCTGTTCTTCCAAGCTCCTCATTAGTTAGAGTAGCCTCTTGTAAGACTGCAATCGTCGAGTCTGTTTCTACGATCGCTGAGGTTGCACTACGATCGTTGAGGTTATATCACGATCGTTGAGTTCTCACAACCTCTACTCTGCGATCATTGATTGTCTTGGTTCTTGAGATGAACTTGATCAAGCAATCCTTCTGGGTTAAGGTAGCTAGGGAAGGGCCAACCTCTTAGAATGAGCTAAGGGTCAGGTTTGTCCCTGAGGCACTTTCTAGATGAAGTACTTTAGGAGTAGTTTGCACTGATGTCTCATTTGACCTTTTCTAGTGGGGAGGTCCTCTCCCAACTTCAGACAATTGCATTTGCTATAATCGTGGTGTCCTCCTGCTCTTACACTACGATCAGATGTTTGATCGTAGGCACTCCACGATTTTTAGTTCGGTGGCTGATAGGTTATTAGTAGTACGTTTTGAGACGTTCCTACTGGCTATGGATCTTCATTTGGTTCATCAGCCACAAAGTTTTGGGACTCTGTAGCTGGTACATTGCCTCATAGAATATTTCAGTGATGTTGTTCCTTAACAAATCACTGCTCCCCCATGGTTGATGTTGTCTTTTTAGTGAGGTGTGATTTCTTTTTCTTCATGTAAATTAGGAAGCATCCATGCATATCTCCTTATATCATAGAAATGGGCATCTTCAGGGTTAATCATTCTACAATCCTTTGACAGCACTACGAACGTAGTCTTCTTTTATAGTTTGTACTTTCTGGAGTTCTTCTCCCGTAATGAGTTCCTCATGTTTGATGCTCGATGATCCTCTATGGTGAGCTTCCGTGAGGATTCTTCTCTTATGACCTGCTTTGAATGATTGAGCATCTAAGACCCTTTTACATCTTTGGTTGAATGACTTGTTTCCTTATAAGGATCAGCAACAATGTGAGCTTTATTCAGATTAGCTCAGCAAGTCTTCCAAGACAGGCTTTGACATATAGGAGTTTTATCAGAATCATTTCTGAACAGTCTTAAGTCTTCTGCTGGTTGAAATTTCTTGACTGCAGTCTTCTGCTTTAGCATTCCTTAGTGTGGTCAGATGGACCAGGTACCTGCAGGTTATAAATTTCTATTTTTGGTACCCATGGTTAAATAGGTCATGCTATGTTAGTTTTTTAAATCCCTGTTCCTCATATATTTGGATAATCATCATATTGATCAACAACAGTCATATTCATGCATGTAACTAATTTAGATAATACATTTTAAGTTGCATGATGGTGAGTGTGTGTGAGATTTGTTATTTTAGTAAAAAAAACTCTTTTTCTTTGATGGTTTCATCATTTGCTAGGTTATGTTCATAGGGTTTAAATGTTCACAGAGTGAGAATCAACTTTACAATTTATTTGTATCTGGTTGATTAATGGAGGTGATCAGTTTCTACGAATCTTCAAGATGCTCTTGAAGAACTGATCATAATCTGTGTGTTATTAAACACTTAGACCATAGGTTGTACATACATACTGACCCATCAACAAAGATTACTTCACATAAAATTATTTTAACTTGTGATGCTATTATGACCATTTTAGTTTTCTTTCAAGATGTCATCTTCAACCTAAAACTTGGATGGAGAGAATGTTTATAGGCATTTGAGTTTCCACCCTCAGTGTACTTTCTCTCTTCACCTTTTTAGGTAGATTATGATTCCTTGAAAGAATACTGTTATAATTCATAAGAAGGTGCAATCATGAAGTACACATTTATATAAGTGAGGAACTGTACCTTTTTACTATCAGTTTCTTAACAGTCATTTATATAAGATATATTGAATTTAGGCATTGATGTGCATAGTTTCTCAATTTCTCCTGACAGCTAGCTGCTCCAGTTTACCTTCAATCAATCAGTCATGGTCTTGAAGATGCAAGCTAAGAGAATATCAACATCTTTAGTTCTTTGACATCCTTGAGTTCACAAGGTTTACATCCAGCTGCAGGTTGGCCAGACACATGTTTGAGAAGTTCTTCTTTCTTCTCTGGATAAGCATTACTTAGTATGTATGGCCTTTTCATCATTTCAGGCTGGTGGATGTTTGATTCCTTTCTGTTGATGTCTCTTGAGATTTTTAGCCTGGTCTTCAGACTACAAGATTGACCGCGAGCAAGGATTGGTCTTGTTGATATGACAATCAAGAACATGGACCAATCTAAGCAGCTTTAGGTGTATATGCACATTTACCTGTACACAATATTTCCAACGTGTGAGCTCATCTGCATATAACAAGTGACTTACTACTAAACTAAGTTTAGAACAATGTTTGTGCCTAGGATCAGACTCAAAGCGATTAGCTTTTGAATATAGCATGAGAACCTGCTCTGATACCAATTGTTAGTTCCCAGTAGACACAATAGATCTAGAAGGGGGGGTTGAATATATCCTTTTTATTTTCAAATACTTTTCTAGTTTATTTTGTATTGCTAATAATTTAGCATATGACAAACATAAGAATCTTTTCAAGTACAGTGGAATAAGTAAAAGATCCCCTTCATTGATATATTCATATTTATACATACATTGTTTGTAGAGTTAGTTCAGTGATAAGCAGTTAGAACATACATGACAGTTATAACAGTTAATGTACATAATGTAAATGACATAAAGTAAAAGACACAAGGGGTTTTAAGTGGTTCAGAGACTCAAGCTCCTAATCCACTCTTCTGCTTTCAACTAGCAAGATTTCCACTAAGGAAGGGCAGCACCCTGAATCACTAAGATTCCTTCAAAGCCAGCAGCCTTGGGACTTTAGTTCACTAAGAACTCTTCAAGGCCAGCAGCCTTGGAACTTCTCTAGTTCCCTTGGAACTCTTCAAGCCCAGCAGGCTTGGAACTTCATTTAGTCTCTCCAGACAAGGACCCCTCAGGTCCTGGCTTCTTATTGTTGTAGTTGTTGTTGTTAGTGGTGCTGAGCTGCTAAGATGTCATTAAGCTCTGAACATCTTTTATACTTAGCAGCTTGGTGTGGTCCTCTTTGCATTCTGCTTTGAATCTGGACCACATCTTCTTTGGTGCTGCTGATCTTTACTCTTTTCTGCTCATCTTCATCTGATGTCAGCTGTTCACTATCACCATCTGGATTTGCTAAGTTCCTGAGCTTATGGTAGACTTTGTCTGCCACATAGCAATCTCTGAACCCTTCTTGAATGTTTTGCAGACATGGTTATGCACTTGTTCAGTTTCAGCTTTAGGTTTATGGTGATTCATAGAGTGGCTCTCCTGATCTTCTTTGTACTCTGCCACTTTTCTAAATGCTATCTCCTTGGCCTTCTCGGCTCTCAGCTTGGCTGCCATCTTTAGTGGCATTCTCATCTTTGTTGAGTGAAGCTCTAGTCTGTTTGAGTCCTTCTTCAAAGCTGCTTCACTTCCACCTATGTAGTCTCACTGTCACTGAGACTTGTTCTGTTGATCTTTGGTGGAACTCGTAGAGTCAACAATAGCATTCAACAACTCAACGATTCTGCAACATAGCAACCATCATCAACTCTTGATCTTTGAAGCTCTATTAATTTATACTACTTTCCAATCTTCCCATTGGAAGGTAGCCGTTGAAAGCTATTCAAATTGCTTCACAGATCTCGAGTTATTTGGTGCAGACTGCAGATGTGACATGACATCTTTTTCTGATTTTCTAACACTGCAGTCTATAGTTTCACCTACCCCATCAAATATGTTACTTTAATGTCTTGCGCAGGTCGTCAACTTTATTTCCCCCTTCTGATTTCTTGATCAGGGGTTGTCCTTGCATTGATGCTCTCTTTTGTCCGAATGTCAGCCTTTAGATTGAACCATTGCCAATGCTTCAATCCTCAGTTGTTCGAACTCAACGATTCTGATGCACTTCTTCTTGGACCTGATCGTAGTGTCTTATTGACTAATGATTGTTGACATGTAGAGTTAGCACTACGATCTTGAAGAGTGTTCACTTGATCTTTAGTGAAGAACAACTCTTCCTTCTTTCGTGCAGTGCTTCAACACTTCTGTTTGCCTTGACTGCTCTCAAATACTGATGGCTTGACTCCTTGCTCTGGCCCCTTCTGAATAACAAGACACTTCAGATTTGTGGCGTGTCCAGCTCGCCTTCTCCTTGTGATCTTCTGTTCACTTATCATCAATGGACTGACCCAATTCTTAATCACTTTAGCCTTGTTCTTCAGAGGCTGACCAGTATCATTGTGTATACTCCATCTGTTCCTTCTTTGTATGGCAAAGACTACGATCCTGGTTACTTCCAAGATCGTTGTCATCTTTCCACTTGACAGCTATTGCATATGCTGACTTTCCTTAGTCAGCTACTGCAGTCTTATTATGATCATCTTGTGGAAGACTTCATCTTGAATGGCTTCACAACTCAATCTAGATGCTGATTGGGTTGATGCTTAGATCTTCTATTAGGTTGCATGCCATTCGTTGAGTGCTCTCTGGCTTCCTTTAGGTGAGATGTATCTTTGCAGTACCAACCAGAGGCTTCATTCCATTGGATATTTTGGGAGTGCACAATTATTGAGAATCGTGTTTGCTCTACGATTCTACCTCGGCTTTGTGAGCACATCTATTGAGGTCTTAGCTCTGCACTCTACGATTTAGCTTCGGTTGTACAGACACTACGACTCCGAGATCAGATCTAGACACTATGATTTATGTCGTTGTGCTTGTTGTCTTCATCTGATCTTGCTCAACTACGATCTCTACCTTTTATACGATCAGTAGACTCTACGACTTTGAGTGTAGTCTACGATTCTTGACTTGGCTTCGACAGATGCTCGGTCGGCTCTTAGGCAGGCTATCTCTATGATTCTGAACATGACTTCCTCAGCAGACTATGACTCCGAGGAAGCTTTACTCGACACACTACGATCCTTCCTCGTCTCTCCTGGTAGTCTACGAACTCCGGGATCTACTATCTTGCATACTACAATTCTGCCTCGATAGCTCTTGAGTTATCCTTGACTCTCCGGCGGATCACGATTTACAGTGCAAGGCTTCGACGATCGAATGCCTACTGTTACATCATACGATCAACCTAACATGCTTGATCATTCTATGTTTATAGTCCTTGTACATCATTTCTTTTTAAGGACTTTACAAAGCTGTTTTGCTTATGTAGGATCAACCTAACATATTTGATCAATTCATTCTAAGTCCTTGTACATATGTTTCTATAATCTATCAGAGGACTTTAAAGCTTGTCTTAATGCAAGCATACTTGCATATTCATTCATATATATATCATAATCAAATCATATATAAATAGGAATATTATTCACATGTTTATTCCTTACAGTTTGAAATGTTCATATGATGGTAGAATCCATTTAGAGTGATAATCAAATCATTAGTAATAAGGTTTCGCCGGAATTCACACGATTGGACGATAATCGTCGAATTCGTGAAATTCTCGGAATGGAAGTCGTATTTTGTGTTTAAACTCGGAAAGGTTGGTTTTCGATGGAGACAAGTCATATTTAGCATTATAGAGTTGCGGACTCGAAAATGACCGGATTCCGACTTAGAATGCAGAAAAGAGCGTTGAACGTTCACGAACGTTTATCGTTTTCGTTAAAAATGAACTAATAGGTGAAATTTTTGCAAACGAAATCAAATAGATTAAATTCTTGCATGAATGCGTAGAGTATGTAATTTGTGAACCGTAGGCTTTTGAACGAGCCAATTCGGACTTATAACGATAAAGTTATGCGTCCGGGAAATTCGCAAAGTAAAATTCTGTCAAAATTCTCTGGTGCACAGAGTTGGTGTCGCGGCACCAACCCTAGGTATATTGGTGGTATTTAAATACCATATACTCTGATCTAATGACATCTCACAAATTAGCATACACTACGCCGAACATGAAATGTTGAGTGTGAGTGTGCGGCCAGCAGCCTGAGGCTGCCTCTGGTTATCGCTAACTCATGTGCCATGTTGCGAGATGAAGAACTATGACCAGTACCATGGCCACGATCCTTGGTTTTAGACAGTGATGAAGGTTTACAAGTATAACATGAACATTAACTCATTAGTAATGAACTGAGGAACTTAATAAGGCATTGCAAGGTATTGTTAAACCTTATTTATGTTGTCTAAAGGTTGAAGATAAGTAATCAAACATGAACATAATGAGAACAATTTAACGAAAAGCCGGAACTAATAAGAACAAATCTAAGTCATAATTAGATTGAGAAGAATGGTAAGATACATTAGGGACTATGTATGTTCATTCATGACCCAATGTTTTATGTGATATTATCATTACTGTAGAGACTTAATAACTTAAGCAAAGAACATGTTATTAACTGTAGCATACGCTAAAGGCAAGTATTCTAACCCTTGTTCCAGTTCAATCTAGACAAGCTTTGTAATTCATGTATCCATACGCATGAAGTCTTGAATGACGAAATCAAAGCTAATTCTTTCGGCTAGACTTATATTATGTTTCTATCAAGCATGGTCAATGTTTACCGAGTTATATTGGTGTGGTTTTCAAACGAAGGTTGAGTATGCTAAAATGTTTTGTCGTCTAACGACAGGCACGTGAGGTTGCCACAACTTAAACGTATACACGTTTAATGAATGTAGTGTTGATCAACATAGAGTACTATAGGCTGATCACCTAGACTTGCTTGTAAGTAATGTCGGACTTATGAACTTAGTGCCATGATGTCCTTTTCAAAAGAACTTATGAAATGCTCAAGGTCTTGGACTGAAATTGATGTTTTACTGAATATTGTTGTTGTATATCATTTTTAATGAAAAGAAGTGCTATTTTGAATTATCGACAGTACTTCTAAACAATTGTTCAGTTATTGAAGATATACGAGTTCTATGTTTCAAGCATGTTGTTTATTAAAATTGTTGTACTTGTTGAGCTAGTCATGCTCACTCTTGCTTAAACCATATGAACACGGCTAAGATCAAACGGACCGAAGGCTCGGACAAGGATAAAGGCAAGGCGAAGACGAACCCGTAGTATACTTATGTAATAGTATAGGGTGAATGATTGTAATATATTTGATATTATGACAAGAACAATGTAATGGTTATAAAGAACTTGGGGGAATGTTAATATTATTTTGAGTATATATAGAAGACATATTCGTTCCTTTGAGACTTTTCAATTGAATGGTAGTACTGTGTAGCACCATCTGCAGGGTTGGAAGATACCCGGATTTGGGGGCGTCACATTCTGCGTATGGCGGACATTATGGTAGTTAGAGGACAGCAACAAAGGTGCTGCAAGCCGGGTTCTATTGGCCTACACTATTCAAGGACGCCCACCAATTTGTCAAAACATGTGATAGGTGTCAAAAGGTGGGCAACATTTCAAAAAGGAATGAGATGCCTTTACAAACAATTCTTGAAGTTTAAATTTTTGATGTATGGGGCATCAACTTCATGGGGTCATTCCATTCGTTACTGAATAATCAATATATTCTACTCGTAGTGGATTACGTATCAAAGTGGGTTGAAGCTGTTGCACTACCATCTAACGATGCTAAAGTGGTCCTTAAATTCCTACAAAAGAACATTTTCACGAGGTTTGGCACGCCAAGAGCAATTATAAGTGACGAAGGTAGTCACTTTTGCAACAAATCATTTACAGCTCTATTGGCAAGGTATGGGGTCAACCATAAGGTAGCGACATCTTATGATCCCCAAACTAGTGGGTAAAGCGAGATGTCGAATGGGAAGTCAAGAAAATATTGGAGAAAGTGGTGAATCAATCGTAAGGATTGGTCGCCCTATTGGATGATGCATTATGGGCATCTGGACGGATCACAGATAAGACACCGATCGGGATGTCACCATATCAACTACTGTACGGAAAGGCTTGTCACTTACCAGTTGAGCTACAACATAAGGCTTATTGGGTGATTCAGAAACTCAATTTCGATCAAGCAGCTGTAGGGGAAAAGAGATTACTTCAAATAAATGAGCTCGATGAATTTCGCCTCCAAGCCTACGAGAACTCCAAGTTATACAAGGAAAAGGTTAAGAGAAGGCACGACCAGAAAATTATGCATAGAACATTAGAGCCGGGGCAATCAGTCCTTTTGTTCAACTCACGGCTGAGATTATTCCCAGGAAAGCTTAAGTCGAGATGGTCGGGACCATTCACTATAAAACGGGTGTTTTCTCATGGCGTCGTTGAACTTTACAGTCGAAATCCTTTAGAAACTTTCAAAGTCAACAGTCAACGATTAAAGCACTATTGGGAGGCGAGTCCAACACCGATGTCACCACCATCACATTGACCGACGTACTATGAACAGGAAGTAGTCAGGCTGAACGACTTAAAATCAAGCGCTAATTGGGAGGCAACCCAATCATATGTTTATTTTCAGTATTTTTATTCATAATTATTAAAATATAGTTTTTATTAAGTTATTCGGTAGGTAGTATATAATAAAAATCTTGTTAATTTCTCAATCATACTCCAAGTGATCAACAATCTAATAACTTGTACATTTCATGGTTTGCAGGATGGGGAAATGGAAGTTCAGTAGCATTGCATGAAGAAAAGATGAGCCAAAAAAGTCATTTAGCAGAAGGCACCCCGTAGGGCGGCTTTATTTTTGCTTTGTACACCTATCGGCCGGGGGTCTCTCCAGAAGATTAACAGAATACAAGCCCGCCTGGGCGGGCCTGTTTTGACTTGCACCACCCGCCGGGGAGGGGGTCCCCAACCGAATTAGCAGAGTAAATGCCCGCCGGGGCGGGTAACTTAATAGACCTATTCGGCAGTTACATGGTTCCTTCCCAATTCCACCACTTCTCCACTACTTCATCAATAACTCCAACCTCCCACTACTCCTAATTCTCACCCACGATTGTGCCACCATCTATGACAACCCGAGAAATTAGACAATTTATTTAAAATCTTAAATGATGGGTTTAAGGTCAAATAATAGACCTAGACACAAAATAAGTGTATGCGTTTGATATTTTTGGGAATGAATTTTGAGGATTTCAAAATTTTGTGAAGGGTTTTAGTGAATTATTCAGATTAAGTGTATACGTGAATATGTTCTGTAAATATGGTATTATATGTGTATAAAATGTGGTTAAGGGTCAAAAGTTGATCAGATAAATTATATCAGTGTCAAACCCTAATATTATATTTGAGCGTCAACGTTCAGCTAGAAAACCCTAAAGTCTGATAAGAAACCCTAGAAACCGGTTCTGGAAAACCTAAGTTCAGTTTTGGGAATTCGAAACCCTAATTCGGAAATTGAAAACCCTAGTTTGGGAATGCAAATGCTGGTATAAGGTTTAAACGTTATTAATGATAACTTAATTAGGGATAACCCTAATTGATATAGAAAACCCTAATTTCTGATTTAGAAACCCTAATTTATAATTAGGGAAAACCTAATTGTTAATTTAATAATTTTAATGTTAATTAAGAAACATTAATCCTAATTTTCAAGTTATAAGTAATTAGAAAACCCTAATCTAATTAGGAAGTCTAATTTCTAAATTAGAAAGATTATTTTTCTATTTAAAACCCTAATTATTTCCGTTAGAAACCTTTATGTACAATTATGGACTTAATTGCTATTTTAGCAATTTTAATTAGGATAAATTAATCCTAATTAGTAAGCTTAAATTATGATTAGAAAATCTTAGTATAATTAAGAGAATTCTAATTATAATTTACAAATGTTAATTTTTATTTTGAAAACCCTAATCGAGAAATCCTAGAAAAGATAATTATGGAAATCTTAGGTTTTAACCCTAAGGGTTAAACCCTGAGGGTCAAATCCTAAGGGTTGGATTAAATGATATTTTTAGAATTAAAATTGGAAGCAAAATGACTAGACTGCCCTTATGTCACATTTTTTATTAGTTAGCTTGAAAATCTTGCCATGATCTTGGGTTGGTGACTAACCCTAGCTCTAGCTCTAGACATGTGTCAAATACTGGCCATCAATTGCCAACTAGATACATTGAATTAAGTAGATAAAAGATATAAAGTAAAGAAAAAAACTTACTTTGCTACTCATTATTGCCAAGACCCTTCTCTCTCTAAGATTTCGAGATTTAGAGTGAGAGAGTGAGAAAAGTTAAGCTAAGATCATACTTTAGCTTGCATATAACAAATCATCAAAGTCGGATTCCAAGATCCAAGCTAGAAAGGTATAAACCTTAAAAATTTGAAATCCTTAGATTTTATGTTACATGATATGTTTTGTTACTTTAAATTATGTGTTAAGATGTCATTTAGTGATTTGGGTTGTTAGATCCCAGATCCATAACATCAAAGTACTAAAAATTTGAGTTTTGAGAAATCTGGAAAAAGTTAGAAAAATGGCCTTACAGCCATATGTCAGAGGCCTTAGATCTGTGTGTGTTTGATTTATGGTGTATTTGATGTTATAGATCTGTTATTTGATGTTAGGGCTTTGATCTGAGACTATAATCAAGCTTAGATCATATTTAGATTTCAAGATATGATTAGTTAAAGTCCGTTGACCGAGCAAGAAATTATAATCTGGGCAACCCAAAATTTTTCCAGGTGGTCTAACAAGATTTTTAAAGCCCCTGATCTTGCTGTATGTTAATGTTTTTGCCAATTTATTGTTTTGTTGTGGTAGCTTGACATGAACACTACATGTTAAAGGCTTTAGATCACCCAGATCCTTATCAAAATCGTAAATAATCATGGTCAAAAAAGGTTGACCAATCTGCTTGAAGAACAAATCTGGAAAACCTAGATTCTTCAAAACCCGTTTTCTCTGACAATGTTTGACCGGCTTGAATCTTGAGATTGTGTTGATAATACACTGATATTATGTTATAGGATTGCTCTATTACATGTTTACTATAATTATTACATTAAGCAAACCTACAACGCATAGATCCAAGACCTGAAAAGTAGCCCCTCGAACTGTTCTTCATTTCTGAAAAACCTAGAAATGAAGAACAACTCTGACATGAAATTTGAGAACCTATATCTCTCAATTATGATGTTGGATTGTCATGAAACTTGTTGATTCTTGTAGAGTTACATCAACACTACAACCTTGATGCTTTAAACTGCCTAAAAAACTTAGGATCATGGAACAAATTATGGTCAAACTTGGTAACTCGGCATCTGATATGAGTTTCTGGGTTTGAGCTCAAGAACATCTATAACGACAGTTCTGTCGCTATAGGGTCCTTTAGCGACAGTTTATTTTTCAAAATTATTATTTTTAATAAATAATTAGTATTAAATGGTTTTTAACTATTAAAAATATAAAATAAATTCTTAAAAATTATTTTAAAGTCCGAAAATTAGTTTTAATTATTTTGAGTATATTTCAAAAATATTTAATAATTTTGGAATATAAAAAGTAATTAATTTATTTAATTATAATATTAAATAAATTATTTAAAAAAATTTTAATACATTAAAAATCATTTAAAAATATATTATGGTGTTAGAAAATATTTTAAGTCTTTTTTGATGACTTTTAATATTTTGTGATGAATTTAATTAATAAATTAATATTAATGGCGATTAATTTATTTAATAAATATATTAAATAAATTATGGAAAATTTTAAATAATGCTTTAAAAATTATATAAAATTATTTAAGGGTTAGAAAAATATTTTGAGTTATAAAATATAACTTTTGATATTTTGTCATGAAAATATTAATATTTTAATATTAATAGCGATTATCGGATAATGGATTTAAAGGTTTAAAAATCATATAAATGAGAAATTAAAGTATTAAAAATACTTTAATATATTATAAATATATTATAATATTATGACATGTATTTCATTAATTTTTGATATTAAATAAATATTAATGATAAAGGAATTATGTGATATTTAATTCATATAAATATGAGTTTAATGATTAAAAAATTATGATAAATGGTAATAATTATCTGAAAATTATTATAAGCCTATGAAAATTATTTTGACTGATAATAAATTATCTAAGTTAAGTGTTAAGTGTTTAGGTAGAGTTAAATTGAACTTAAACTCGATATTTGTCTGACTAAGCCGTCGGGATGTCAGAATTGTGTTGAACTCGACTCGGACTGTAAAAGTTTAACTTGATGTTAGGTCTTATGTGTGTTATAGACAGATAGGATTATGTGTTAATGTGTTTAGGTTATTTTAAATATTGTGATGATATTATTCTAATTTGTATATTGATATTATTTATATATTAGGTCTTCAGACAAAGCTTATGAAAATGCGTAACGATAATCAACGAAACAGGCAAGTTTTTCTTAGCTCTACTTAAAGTTATTTCATTCAGATATGCTTACAGTTAATCATTGCTGATTGCCATTGTAGAATTGTACTCTATACATATTGCATGTATAAGTCAGGTATGAAAGGCTGACCACCTTCATTACCGTTCGGTCCATATATATTTGTTCATGTTTAATACTTGTTCAGTCAAAAGTTTATTCGTGCTAGTTCTTAACAATATTGAATAATTATAGCCAGCTTATTATTCAAATTCTTTCAATTATGATATATCCTTAAATAAATTTAAACTTGCTGGCAACCTTCATGCTCACCCTTGCTATATCATGATAAACATTGCAAATTAAGGCGAATACGTCAGAAACAAGGAAAGGTTAAAGACAGTTCCAGCTTTAGTTTACATGTGTAGATAGATTGGTAACAATAATGTATAATAAATTCTTTGTATGTCAGATAGGATGGCAAATTGTGTATTAAGTGAAGGTTTTCGACCTTGGGGTAATGTGTAAAGTGTATTATATAAACAATTTATGTTTATATCTTCCACAATAGTTATAGAATTACTATACTAGATCCGTGGTGATTTGGGACCCGAATTTGGGGACGTCACAGTTGGTATCAAAGCTGTTGGTTATAAACCATAGGTAGGAATACCTGAGACCAATAACTACTGTGAAGCCCCCAAAACAGGTATACATCACCCATCTTGAGTCGTCAGATATATGGTACATAAATTCAAATACAACTTAATTATACAACAGTCGTGTAAAATACGACAAAACATAGCTGAGAGTTTTAATAAGAATATTGTCATCTAGACAATATCCACACTTAATGGAGTCCTCGTTATATTTATTGTCATGTTATTTAACAGAATAGTGAGGACTACTAATGCTATCATCTGGACCATCACTCTGTTCCCCGACTCGTCTCAGCTATATTCTCATTTCCTGAAGAGAACAATGAAATAAAAGGGTGAGCTCAACTAGCCCAGTAAGAAATATTATGACAAAGATAATGCAGAATAAATTATCATTAGTCTTTAACAATGTTAAACAGATAAAATACAATAGACATCAAGTTTAACTGTAGCGGAATAAGCAATCCATTAGAAGAGTCAAGTAGAGCATGATATCTACTATCTTCTATGATTTAAAATGTTTTCATCAATTTTTATCGCTGAGACTCATCTTCATAAATAAAATTGAATCATCCCTGCATCACGGCCAAGGATATTCATGTAATCATCAATGGTCATAATTATACCGAATAATCCCTGGTCATAATCATACCACAACTGTCCATCAATGAACTACAGACCAATGAGGAATTTCACCACATTCATTTGTCACATTACGGTCATGATTATACTGAAAATCCCTGGTCATAATCATACCAAGTCCATCTATGCACGTAAGCCAATGATGACTTTCATCACAATATAAACATGAGGATGATGACAATGATATAAGCATTAATCAAACGAAACCAAGGATAAATATTAAAGACTTTAAATGTGAGACCCCAAATTTTATGAAATAAAAGTATTCAATTTTTCTATTTTGGTGAATAGTTAAATTGATAAAAGTTTAAAGTTAAGGGTCATATTTGAAAATTTTTCAAAGTAGACAAGTTATCATAAAATACCCGGTTACTATTCACGAGTTACTATTCACGGGTTACTATTCACCGAAATTACTATTCACTCTAGTATTGTTCACTCTAGTATTTGGGACACTTTTTGTGTCGGAGTTACTATTCACGAGTTACTATTCACGGGTTACTATTCACCGAAAATTACTATTCACTCTAGTATTGTTCACTTTCAGTATTTGGGACACTTTTTGTGTCGTCGTAGTACTATTCACGAGTTACTATTCACGAATTACTATTCATGAGTTACTATTCACCCTAAACAAAATATTTTATGAAAATAACGATTTTAGGTTTCTACCGTTAAAACCGTTGAAGTACTTTCAGTAGTAAAGTACAAAGAATACGCTGCGTTGTTGCATAGTAGCACACCTGTATTGATTATTGATATTTATGTAAGAAGTCGGTCAACTTGACTCAAATTATTATCGATTATTAATATGAATTATTGTAGCGATAATGACGCTTTGTTTTATTCAGTATTATTAACGTAATAAAATGAAAACATCTTTTATATAAAATGTATACTTTATTAAAGTTATTCTATAAATAGAATATATTATATTTTATTATGCATAGTGTTGCATAGTGTTTTTGCATAGTGTTGCATAGTGTTTGCATAGTAAAATATTTTTATATAAATAGAATATATTATATTTTATTTAAAAGATTTTGCTTTAAATATGGACCGTCGATTAAAGTAAATCAATCTGGACCGCTCATGGATTAATTACTATGCATTCTATTTTCCTATAAATAGAAGCTCATTCCTTCATTATTTTCTTACTTAATTCAATTGAAACTCTAGAGAGAGAAATTATAGAGAGAAGCTATAGAGAGAAAATCTATAGAGAGAAAGAAGAAGAGTATTCTGGTACTTCACTACTTTGATATCCAGTGTCTTTTACAGTAAGGGATATTATTTGTTGTACCCGTAAGGGTGTTATTCTTTCTTATTCATGAAGAGAACTTCTGTTATTCCATTCATTATTATTCTGTTGGAATAACCTGTAAAAGTGGCATACCCTATACATAACCTGTATACGCGGCATACCCTATACTTGGTGATATCCTTATATTATTCCATTCTTATTTATTCTGTTGGAATAACTCAGATAATGGTTTTACCCTATACTTGGTGACATTCTTCTATTATTCATTTGGAACATCCTCGCTCTGCATGTGTTTTACATCGGACTTGGTTCCGCTTTATTATTATCCCGTTGGAATATCCTCATCGTGTGTTTTTACACCTAACTGGGTTCCGCTCTTTTTATTATCCTGCTTGGAATATCCTGTTTGTGTGTTTTACACCGGACCTGGTTCCGTCTTTATTATTCCGTCTTTATTATTCTCGCCGGAATATCTCGTGGAATATCCCATCATATATACGCGGGGACTGGTTCCATCATTTATTATTCAAGATTTATTATTCTCATTGGAACATCCTGGCCGCTTGTGAATTTCACCGACCGTTCCGTTATTATTATTCTTGTAATAATAACTCGCTCATGATCTATCGCATACATGGTGATTTCTTTTGTTATTTTATTCTTTATTATACCCAGTTGGTTAAAACTTTGACTACTATACTCCATGAAATTAGTAGAATATCCTTGATATTTGCGTTTCATCCAGTATCTTTTCATGGAAATATTCTTCTGATCATTCTTGAATTTTACTCTACAAAACAGTATCATGTTGACAATTTGGACGTTAATAATTCCTGGATAAAATAATACTTGAACTTGTTTTATTGAATTTTTATGTCATTGTCATCATCCTCATGTTATATTATGTTATCTTTGGCTTACGTGCATAGATGAACTTAGTATGATTATGACCAGGGATCATTCGGTATAATCATGGATTGATATAAATGATGTGACAAAAGTCCTCGAAGTGGCTTTTAATGCAAAGTGATGGATAGTTTTTGGTATGATTATGACCGGGGTGATTCGGTATAGTCATGACCATTGATAAATTGATGAAAATCCTTGGACTGTGGTACGTGGATGATTAGATATTATGGTTTATTCATTAAATTGAGTCTTAGTGATAAAAATTGATGAAAACCTTTTAAAACCTAAAAGATAGTAGACTTTATTTTCTACTTGACTCTTTTAATGGATTGCATATTCACCGCAGCTTAAACCGGTTGTCTATTGTATTTTATCGCTTTAACATTGTTGAAGACTATTGATAATTTATTCTCGCATTATCTTAGTTATAATATTTCTTCTTTGGGCTAGTTGAGCTCACCTTTTCTTTCACCGTTTTCTTCGTGAAATGAGAATATAGCCGGGACGAGTGGGGGGAAAAGAGTGATGGTCCCAAGATAACATTAGTAGTCCTCACTATTCTCGTTAAATAGTGTGACAATAAATGTAATGAGGACTCCTTGAGTATGGATATTGCCTAAATGACAATATTCCTATTAGAACTCTCGGTTTATGTATTGTCGTATGTTACACCTACGGATGTATAATTAAGTTTGTATTTGAATTTATGTACCATGTAAGTGGCGACCCAAGATGGGTGACGATACCTAATTTTGGGGGTGTCACAATTGGTATCGAGCTTAGGATATGATCCCCAGCTAAGATGTGAGAATAGTACTAGGAGGGAGAGACGGGAATACCTTCGCTAGTATGACCTACCTAAGTTTATTTGTTATTTAATTGGTCGGTTAGAGTATAGGGATAATACTTGATATGTTAATTAACCCTTGTTTTGTAACAAGTGTTTGAGAATGGCATCCTAAAATGCTTTGAGATAAGCAATGAAGCACATGAGAGTGTTGATTCAAATTTCAAACAAAAGGTAACGACCAACAACACGATAATAATCATATTGGTGGCAACGGCTATCGAACAATGATAACCATCGTGGGGAATTATCATGCCAATAATGGTAACCACTTTGGTGGTAATCATGGCAAAGATAATAGAAGTGGAAATTGCAAGAAGAGAAGGTCATTTAGCCCAATTTTGTTTGTGCACCAAAGTCAAGTCTACTCTGGACGGTGGCACCAAAGGTGGATATGGACAAAACAAAGTCGTTGGTTTTAGGAAGTGCATTTTCATGACTTCTCAAAAAGCGAGTAAACCGAACGGGTTAGTTAGCACTTCAAGGGTTAGTTAATTATAAATTCGAAGTCTATACCTTATAAGATACCGGTTCCACCCATTATTTTATCTCGCTTGCTTTGCGCTCAACGCTTAAATTTGACTCCTATAGAAGTTAGACTTTGACTTATTGGTTGAAACTTCGTTAGTAGGAGCCTTCACACCTCTACTATTTTTAAATCTTGTTTGATTCAAATAAACACTTTCACGCTACTTGTCGATCTTATCTTTTGAAAATACTTGCCTTTGATGTGATTTTAGGAATCAATTGGTTAACTACTCATAATGCTTTTCGTAAGGTTGTTAGCTTTTATATTCATAACCAACCCACAGTGCGAATTCAAGTAACCAAACTACTAAAGTCAATTATGGTCATATCAAGCCATAAGTAAAGAGCCCCGAACCTTTCGTTGTTGACTTCCTTGTGGGAATGCAATCGGCCGGACTTTTTGTAGGCTTACACATCGTGAATGAAGATGGTAAGTTTATAGGTATCATTGTGAGGTGCTATCTAGGTTAAGGGATAGAAGTCACGATTGGTATCAATGTGACGTTACTATCTAAGTCTTGGATGAGAGTCACGCTTTTGAATGATATTTCTATTATTAATAAATTTCTGGCGATTCATGAAGACTTCTTAGCCTACTTAGAGCGTGAAATCGAATTTTGTATTGACCGCAAAGACAAAACCCATTTCTTAAACCCTCAAATATTTCTTCAACTAAAATGAATAAGTTTACGTGGTTTATGATGAAAGTCATAATAAAAGCATTGGACTAATGAAAATCATAGGTATACGTGGTATTAGTAAATGTTATGATGAGTTATGTTGGTTAGTATGTGAAAACATGAAAGTTTCTTAAAAATCACAAGGAGTTAAAACCGATTTTGGTGAAAACGTAATATGAAATTCAATTGACCAAATCTCCTATTATATTTTGAATTTTTCAGTGTGGTCAAGTTCTAGAGTTAGATCTATGAGTTACCTAACTAATCCAAATGGAATCAATGAAAAAGGTGTTGTAGATTTTCGTGTGGACTGATTTTAGCAAAGGAGTCAAAACTTCAAATTGTCCAAAAAGCTGCTGCCACGTTTTTGTAAGGGCTGTTTCGGCCACTAAATTTATGTGAAAAATTCTAGCCTTTTAGGAAATGAAAGTATATGGTATAACGAACCTCCTGTCCAAAAATGAGCTCATTCTGACTTAAAATGAGCAAGTTATGACCATTTCAATATTTAGATTTTTCTGACAAAAAACGCTATAACTGGAGTTCTATAACTCCGATGACCATGAAATTTAAACTTGAAGCTCACATTAACCTGTGTAAGATCCTTCCAAGATTTGGGAATTTTTGGAGTTAAACTTGAGGTAGCTAATTTCTTAAGGAATTAATTGGAAATTGATTTTTGAAAAATAGTAAATGAATTTTAAAAATTCTGAGAAAATATATTTTCATTATGGGACTATATGTTGTTAAATCTCAGAAAAGAAATATTTTTGGGCCGATTTGGTATTTTTCATAAAAATAGTTTAGTTACTTAACATATGAGTTAAATATGTTATGTGAAGTAACAAAATTGGAAAATAGGATTTTATGGCTAGAGGATCCTATATAGAGTATATGCATATTTTTGATGAGGTATTTGATCATTGGTGATGATATCTTATGAGTATGGCATTTGTGAATGATTAAATACATTATATGGTAAAGCGTAAATAATTGAAATAAATTGTTTATAAATTTAAGAAGTGATTAAAATATTGTTATAATATTAATGATATTAGATGATGAGATTATTAAGTGAATAATAACATGGGAATATTCTTGAATCCTGGATAAATTATATTATAAATGTTTAATATTTATCCTTTATCTCATTTGATTGATTATATCATTGACATGATCCTCATGTTTATATTTATTGAAAGTCATCTATGGCCTATAGAGCATAGATGGACTTGGTATGATTATGACCAGGGATTGTTCGGTATAATCATGACCGTAATTGAAAACACGATTATCTTTGGCACGTAGTGCATGGATAATTTGTGGTCGTGATACTAATGAATACACGATTATCTTTGGCCGTAGTGCATGGATAATTTGTGGTCGTGATACTAATGAATACACGATTATCTTTGGCCGTAGTGCATGGATAATTTGTGGTCGTGATACTAATGAATACACAATTTTCTTTGGCCGTAGTGCATGGATAATTTGTGGTCGTGATACTAATGAATACATGATTATCTTTGGCCGTAGTGCATGGATAATTTGTGGTCGTGATACTAATGAATACACGATTATCTTTGGTCATAGTGCATGGATAATTTGTGGTCGTGATACTAATGAATACATGATTATCTTTGGCACGTAGTGCATGGATAATTCGTGGTCGTGATACTAAAGAATATCATTGGCCTGTAGTGCAGGGATGATTCGACGATGTGGATTAATTATTGAGCTGAGTCTCAGCAATGAAATATTAATTCATGGATGTGTTCAAAGTCATCTGTGGCTTACGTGCATAGATGGACTTGGTATGATTATGACCAGGGATTGTTCGGTATAATCATGATCGTAATTGAAAACACAATTATCCTTGGCCCGTAGTGCGTGGATAATTCGTGGTCGTGATACTATTAAGCTGAGTCTCAGCATTATTGGTTTTACAGTTGTATATCTTTGGCCTGTAGTGCAAAGATGAATTGTTAATGAATATCTTTGGCAGGATTACAAAGATGAATTTAATGTTTTCAACGATAAAGGTATTCAAGGTATCTTCACCTCTTTATCATACCAGGTACGTACCCTAATTTCGAGGGCGAAATTCCATAAGGAGGGGAGATTGTGAGACCACAAATTTTATGAAATAAAAGTATTCAATTTTTCTATTTTTGGTGAATAGTTAAATTGATAAAAGTTTAAAGTTAAGGGTCATATTTGAAAATTTTTCAAAGTAGACAAGTTATCATAAAATACCCTAAGCTACTTATTCACGAAGTTACTATTCACGGGTTACTATTCACCGAAATTACTATTCACTCTAGTATTGTTCACTCTAGTATTTGGGACACTTTTTGTGTCTGAGTTACTATTCACGAAAGTTACTATTCACTAAGTTACTATTCACCAAATTACTATTCACTCTAGTATTGTTCACTTTCGAGTATTTGGGGCACTTTTTGTGTCGAGTACTATTCACAAGTTACTATTCACGAATTACTATTCATGAGTTACTATTCACCCGAACAAAATATTTTATGAAAATAACGACGAGGTTTTACCGTTAAAACCGCTTGAACTACTCTTAGTAGTAAAAGTACAAGAATACGCTGCGTTGTTGCATAGTAGCAATACCTGTATTGATTATTGATATTTATGTAAGAAGTCGGTCCATTTGACTCAATTATTGTCGATTATTAATATGAATTATTGTAGCGATAATGACGCTTTTGTTTTATTCAGATTATTAACGTAATAAAATGTAAATATCTTTTATATAAAATGTAATACATTATTAAAGTTATTCTATAAATAGAATATATTATATTTTATTATGCATAGTGTTGCATAGTGTTTTTTTGTATAATGTTTTGCATAGTATTGCATAGTGTTTGCATAGTAAAATGTTTTTATATAAATAGAATATATTATATTTTATTTAAAAGATTTTGCTTTAAATATGGACCGTCGATTAAAGTAAATCAATCTGACCGCTCATGGATTAATTACTATGCATTCTATTTTCCTATAAATAGAAGCTCATTCCTTCATTATTTTCTTACTTAATTCAATTGAAACTCTAGAGAGAAATTATAGAGAGAAGCTATAGAGAGAAAATCCATAGAGAGAAAGAAGAAGAGTATTCTCGTACTTCACTACTTTGATATCCAAAGGTCTTTACTTCGGTAAGGGATATTATTTGTTGTACCGTAAGGGGTGTTATTCTTTCTTATTTATGAAGAGAACTTCATTATTCCATTCATTATTATTACATTGGAATAACTCGTAAAAGTGGCATACCTTATACATAACCTTTGTACGCTGGATATACCTATATACTTGGTGAAATCCTTATATTATTCCATTCTTATTTATTCTTTGAATAACTTTTGTATACGTGGTTTACCCTATACTTGATGACATTCTTCTATTATTCGCTGGAACATCACATGCATGTGTTTTTACACCGACCACGGTTCCGCTCTTTATTATTATCCTGTTGGAATATCACATGCGTGTGTTTTACACCGACCGGTTCCGCTCTTTATTATTATCCTCGTTGAATATCCTCGCTGCATGTGTTTTACACTGCACTGGTTCCGCTCTTTATTATTCCGTCTTTATTATTCTCGTCGGAATATCCTCGTGCATATATCTGTGGACTGGTTCCATCATTTATTATTCCGCATTTATTATTCTCATTGGAACATCCTGCTTGCAGTGTGAATTTCACCCCGACCTCGTTCCGTTATTATTATTCTCGTTGAATAACTCCGTTCATGCATGCGGTCTATCGCATGCATGGTGATTTCTTTTGTTATTTTATTCTTTATTATACCCAAATTGGTTAAAACTTTGATTTCTATACTCCATGAAATTAGTAGAATATCTTTGATATTTGCGTTTCATCCAAAGATCTTTTCATGGAAATATTCTTCCGATCATTCTTGAATTTTACTCTACAAAACAAAGATTATCATGTTGACAATTTGGACGTTAATAATTCTGGATAAAATAATTCTTGAACTTGTTTTATTGAATTATTATGTCATTGTCATCATCCTCATGTTATATTATGTTATCTTTGGCTTACGTGCATAGATGAACTTAGTATGATTATGACCGAGGATCATTCTTAAGTATAATCATGGATTGATATAAATGATGTGACAAAAGTCCTCGGTGGCCTGTAAATGTAGTGATGGATTGTTTTTGGTATGATTATGACCGGGGGTGATTCTTGATAGTCACGACCATTGATAAATTGATGAAAATCCTTGACCGTGGTACGGGGATGATTAGATATTATGGTTTATTCATTAAACCGAGTCTTAGTGATAAAATTGATGAAAACCTTTTAAAACCTAAAAGATAAGTAGACTTTATTTTCTACTTGACTCTTTTAATGGATTGCATATTCATTGCAGCTTAAACCGGGTTGTCTATTGTATTTTATCGCTTTAACATTGTTGAAGACTATTGATAATTTATTCTCGCATCTTCTTAGTTATAATATTTCTTCTTTGGGCTAGTTAAGCTCACCCTTTCTTTCACCGTTCTCTTGAGAAAATGAGAATATAGTCGACGAGTCGGGAAAAAAGTGATGGTCCCAAAGATAGCATTAGTAGTCCTCACTATTCTCATTAAATAGTGTGACAATAAATGTAATGAGGACTCCTTGAGTATGGATATTGTCTAAATGACAATATTTCTATTAGAACTCTCAGTTTATGTATTGTCGTATGTTACACGACAGATGTATAATTAAGTTTGTATTTGAATTTATGTACCATGTAAGTGGCGACCCAAGATGGGTGACGTATACCTAATTTTGGGGGCGTCACATTAAATTTATCCAAATATTATCAATCACTTAATAAACTCATAATCTAATATTATTAATATTATAACAATATTTTAATCACTTCCTAAACTTATAAACAATTTATTTTAATTGTTTACACTTCACTAAATAATACATTTAATCATTCAAAAATGTCATACTCCTAAGATTTCATCACCAATGATCAAATCCCTCATCAAAAATCTGCATATACCTTATATAGGATTTCCAAGCCATAAAATCCTATTTTCTAATTTTGTTACTTCACATAACGTATTTAATTCATTTACTCATAACTAGTTCATTTTCATGAAAAATACCAAATCAAATCCCAAAAATATTTCTTTTAAGGATTTAGCGAGAATATAGTCCCATATTGAACATATATTTTTATCGTAATTTTTAAAATTCATTTACTATTTTTCATATGGCCAAAACTGCCGAATATTTAAACATTTATAATAAACTGTACTTTTGTCCAAAAATTCCGAAATTTACAGAGTATACTTCTGTTATATATATGTACTCCCAATAAAAAATTCACTAATTTTGGAGTTAACCAGAAGGAGTTATAAGAGTTTACTTTTAAAATAGTCTTTTCCAATAAAATTCATAACTCATAATCTATACATCCAAAAATCGCCATTTTTGGACACAATCTAGAAAACTCAACAAACTATCATTTCAATTTTTTTCAGAATTTTTTTGAGTGTCAGAAAAAATTACGAAACTGCAAATGGATTTTCACCCGCCATGCGGTAATCCACGTAGACAGATCATTTCCACAATTTAATAAGGAATGAATATGAAGGATCATTCACCATGCATGTGGCAATCCACATAGACAAGTTATTCTAACAGAATAATAAATAATGAAACCAGGTCATGCGTAAACGCACATACATGATATTCTAACAAAATAATAAATAATGGAACCAGGTCATGCATAAACGCACAGACAGGATATTCCGACGGAATAATAAATAATGGAACCAGGTCATGCGTAGACGCATAGACAGGATATTCCGGCAGAATAATAAAGAATGGAATAATAGAAGAATTTCACCATGTATGCGGTACTTCGCATAGACTTGTTATTCCAACATAATAATAAAGAATGGAATAACAGAATAATTTCACCATATATATGGTAGTCCGCGTATATAGGGTGTTGTCTATTTGACACCCTTACACAACATTTTTAAAACGTTGTAGTTAAGCACAATACACAACGTTTTTTAGGAAAAAATGTTGCAGATTTGTTTTCCAAAAATTAGCAGATGCTTAAAAATGTTGTAGAAGGTATCATTCCACAACGTTTTTTGGATAAAAACATTGTTGTTTAGTATATCAGACAACGTTTTTAACCAATTTATACAACATTTTTAAAATGTTGTAGATAAAGAAAAAAAAATTATGGTTCACCTATATTACCAATGCACCTGCAATATGCTAATGCCATGATATATAGCTAAAAGGTCTAAATTCTCATTTAAATTTAAAACCAAAATGTATCAACCATTTAAAATACATCCCAATAATATCATTCATTTACAGTTTCAAATATCTCAAGCATTGATTATGAAACAAAATGAATTAAAAAATACAAGTGAAACTAAATTTCTTTTAAAGACAATGAGACTGAACTTGCAAATGGTTCCCAGATTTTATTTGTTGCTCTTTATATTGCAGGTATCCTGGAAGGAAATAAAATATGAGGATAAGAGAGGGACAAAATCACAATACAAACAAATAATAGTAGACCATAATTGTTAGATAGTTGCATTTAAAATCAGCTTGAACAACATGGCTGTTTAAACAGATTTTATCTTGCTATTTGATTACTCCTTTTTATTACAAATGTAGGAATATTTTTACCCTTTCTCATTAATGTCAAATCAATGAATCCAAAGATACACATGAAGCCTATAAAAATCACAAAGATAAATGTAAATAAATGCCGAGAGAATAAACTACAATGATTTGATACAAACTTTAATTTTGTAAAACTATTACCCCAGGAAGTTCTCGCTAAGCTTCTTGAGTCTTTGGAGGACCAGCCACAATGAGACACCTATGAAGAGGTAATTTTATAAATTTAGTACTCCAACCACGAGCTAAATAAAAGACATTGTACTTTGAACATGCATCTGCATATTTTTTGTAGAGTGAACAACAAACCATTTTGCACGTACAATTTTGTTCATACATGACAATCAACAATTCATTAATTACTGGATATCATCCTCTCTAGTTCAAAAACTCATAAAGACATGAAAACAAACTACTAATTCTAATTTGAGGTTAATCAAACTAGTGCAGTTTTTCACAGAAGCAGGTAATACCATTGGGCGATAATCAAATATACTGATGGCTGTAAACAACAAATCGTAACCAGTTAGATTGATAGCTAATTAGTGTAACATCATAATAATACTCCTTCTATTCTACAAAGAAGAGTTCAATTTGCCAACTTATTTTGTTCCATAAAAAGACTTCTCTTTGTATTCATATTAGCATAAAAGGAAACAATGTCTTCAACTTTGCCATCATAATTTTATTAACAACTTACTATTATTAGGGGTATAAATTAAAATTTTCTAATTTTACAAATGGAGCCCTTTTTGAGAAAAGGAGAGAAAATATAGTTATGCCCATAGTATAGAAAGACAATATAGATTACACAGATACAGGAAAATTTATTTGTCTACTTACCACTTTAATTTGTTTGTTGTCAACTCCACGGTTCTTTATCAGTTCAAGAGCTGCAACTATTGTACCACCTAAAATTCAAATGTAAACTAACAAAATTAGAGATGACAGTAGAAACACAAACAACAAAAGCACAAAAGCTTCAAAAAATAGTCACGTGCTCAATCCCTCATTGAATTCAATCCCACGTTAAACAGTTATATTTAGTATAGTTTGTTTTTTCTGACAAGTACTAATATATATATATATATACACACACAAACACACATATTTCCATAATGAATTTCCATATTACTAAACAAGTGGACATAATGAATTTCCATGATACTAAATAAGCGGACAAATGAATTCTAGAGAAGAGATCATCTTCATCAGAAAGAAGATTTCTGATACTTTGCAACTCAATATCTTTAGTGGCTACTATGGGATCTTCTACTTTGTCACACGAGGCTACTATCAGCATACTGGTGAGGTAGAACATCTTCTACTGATAATATCACTCCGCATGTTTAGATGAACAATACTATAAATGCTTGTATAAAATAAATGCAACTATGTATTTATGCATGAGTCACAACTAAAAATATACATGAAGAGAATGTGGAGCATAAGAAGTGAGACTGTGAGAGCCATGTATATAACATCAATCATATAGATCAGTGGAATTGATAATCACTATAAAATTGCATTAGACACAAAGAGACAATAGTCCCAACTCCCAAGAAATTGGAATATTGAAAAATAGACTGTTTAAAAAGGTACAATTCTATGCAGATAAAGTAAATAGAAGACCAACCAACCCATGTGTCAATATAGCAAGAATCACTAACATAAATAGTAATATAATGTGCATACAAATAAATACTTTGAAACACCACATTTAATTGTATCAAATACTTGTCATTAAATTAATTCTAATAACAATTTATTAAATTACTTTAACACGTAAATCAATACCATCAAATTATAATTTTCTATATAATTATAACTTTATTTAATCAACTAACACATCCTTTTAATTACAAATTCAAATTAAAATATAATAATTCATTTAATCAAAACTCTTTAATTTAATAATTAAATTAAATTAGAATAAAATAATTAATTTTCTTAATTATTTATTTAAAAAATAATTAACCAAATCGAATCAAATTTGAACAATTACAAATTCAACCATAAACACATCCATTAAATACTTATATTATTCAACAAGTATTTATTATAACAATTAAAAATTCTAGAATGTTACATCATTCCCTCCTTATAAGGATTTTGTCCCCAGAATCACAATTCAAACAATTCATTCGTCACATTCTCCCCTACTTACAAAGATTCTGTCCCTAGAATCGAAGACACAGATTAAACAAATAACTCAGGGTAATTCTTCATCATTTCAGCTTCGAGTTACCACGTAGCCTCTTCGACATTGTGGTTTCTCCATATTACCTTCACAAAAGGTATCACTTTATTTCTGAGCACTTGTTCTTTCCTGTCGACTATCTGGATAGGAACCTCTTCATAGGACAAGTCTTTCTCAAACTGCAATGGTTCATACTCAATCACGTGCTTGTAATCAGATTTATATGGTCGTAACACCGAAACGTGAAAAACATTATGAATGTTTTGCAATTCTGGAGGTAGAGCTACCTCGAAAGCCACCTTACCAACTTTTTGCAGCACTTCGAAGGGTCCAATAAACCTTGGGCTTAGTTTCCCCTTTTACCAAATTGAATTTTTCCCTTCCAAGGTGAAACTTTTAGGAAATCGTAATTTCCTACATCGAATGCACGATCTTGTCTGTGTTGATCAGCATATTTCTTTTTTCTGTCTTGAGCAGCTATCAATCTTGTTCTGATGAGTTTGACAACCTCAGCAGTTTGTCGTACCAGTTCTAGTCCTAATAGTTGACGTTCACCGACTTCATCCTAGTATAGTGGAGTTGTGCACCTCCTATCGTATAATGCTTCGTAAGGCAGCATGCCGATGCTTGCGTGGTAACTGTTATTGTAGGCAAATTCCACCAATGGTAATTGTTCGTCCCAGTTTCATTTGAAATCCATGACACATGCTCGCACAGCATATCTTCCAATGTCTGAATCGTTCGTTCACTTTGGCCATCTATTTGCGGATGATATGTCGTACTCATTCGCAACTGTATTCCTATACATTCTTGTAGTCTCTTCCAGAAGTTTGATGTGAACCTCGGATCTCTATCTGACACAATTGACACTGGAATTCCATGTCTCATCACGATCTCTTTAACATATAACTTTGCCAGCTGTTCAAGATTGAATCTAATCTTTATTGGTAAAAAGTGTGTAGATTTTGTCAATCTATCCACTATCACCCATATCGCATCGTATCCTTTCTGAGTCGTTGGGAGACCTACCACAAAATCTATTGTAATATGTTCCCATTTCCATTCCAGTATCTCCAACGGTTGAAGTAATCTGCTTGGCCTTTGATGCTCGGCCTTGACTCTCTAACATGTCAAGCACTTTGTAACGTATTCTGCAACGTCTCTTTTCATATTTGGCCACCAAAAATGTCGCCGCAAATCTTGATACATCTTCATACTTCCCAGATGAATCGAATATCTCGAGCTATGAGCTTCTGTCAAGATGTCTTCTTTAATATCTGGTACTATTGGAACCTAGATTCGTCCCTCGAATCTTAGCATTCCTTCAGTATCAACCTTGAATTTTTCCTCCCTTCTTTCAAGTACACTCTCCTTTATTTTTCTGCATTCCGCATCCTGCAGTTGAGCGTTCTTCACTTTGTCCACCAAAGTTGGACTGGCTTCCATCTGGTATAATTTTTCATCAGATTCTTTTGGAAATTCGATTTCCAACTCTAACCTTGACATTGCTGAAATAAGCTCCTCCTTATCAGTTAACAACATCAATTTTTCTCTGCCTTTCCTACTCAAGGCATCTGCAACCACATTTGCTTTACCTGGATGATAAAAGATCTCACAATTGTAATCCTTTATCAATTCCATCCATCTCCTTAGGCGCATATTCAGGTCTTTCTGAGTGAAAATGTACTTCAGACTCTTATGGTCTGTGTAAATCTCACATTTCTCTCCATAGAGATAGTGTCTCCATATTTTTAAAGCAAACACAACCGCCGCCAACTCTAAATCATGAGTCGGATACCCTTTTTCATAGTCTTTTAATTGCCTTGATGCATACGCGATGACTTTTCCATTCTGTATAAGGACACATCCTAATCCTTTGTGTGAAGCATCACTGTACACCACAAAATTTCTCAGATTATCCGGTAATGACAACACAAAGCCCATACTTAACTTCTTTTTCAATTCTGGAAACTTCCTACACACTTCTCCGTCCCAAACAAATTTTACAGATTTCCTCATCAAATTTGTCAACGGAGTGGCAATCTTGGAGAAATCCTGGATAAACCGTCTGTAATACCCTGCCAATCCCAATAAACTTCTTACTTCTGATGGAGTTCTTGGTTGTTCCCAATTTATCACAGCTTCGACCTTTGATGGATCCACTAAAATTTCATCCTTGTCAATTACGTGCCCAAGAAACTGTACACGTTCTAACCAGAATTCACATTTAGAGAATTTCGCATACAACTTTTCCTTTCTTAACGTCTCCAGCGTTAGACGTAAGTGTTCCATGTGTTCTTCTTGAGTTGTAGAGTACACCAGAATATAGTCGATAAACACCACCACAAACTTGTCTAAAAATGGGTTAAACACCCTGTTCATCAAATCCATGAACGATGCAGGGGTGTTTGTTAAACCAAAAGACATCACCAAAAATTTGTAATGTCCATATCGAGTTCGGAATGCCATCTTCGGTACATCCTCCTTCCTTACCTTCAGTTGATGATACCTACTTCTCAAATCTATTTTTGAGAAATATCTAGCACCCTTCAACTGGTCAAACAAATCATCTATTCTCGGTAGTGGATATTTATTCTTAATAGTGACTTTGTTTAACTCTCTATAATCAATGCAAGGACACATTGACCCATCCTTCTTCTTTACGAATAACACTGGTGCTCCCCACGGTGACACACTCTCTACCGATGTATTTTTTGTCAACCGCTCCCCGCAGCTTGTACCATCGCCTTCACCTCTCTACCGAGCCATTCTCATATGGGCTTTTCGATATCGGAGCGGTTCCTAGTGCTAAGTCGATCACGAACTTGATTTCTCTGTCAGGCGGAAGTCCTGGTAAATCCTCCGAAAACACGTCCATAAATTCCCTAACCACTGGTATTTCTTCCAGTTTCGCACCTTTCTTCTGCGTATCAACTATGTAAGCTAAATAACCCACACAGCCTTAACTCAACAATTTCTTGGCCTGCATAAACGTCAGACATCTCATTTGTCTAGGCGATTTGCTACCTTGAAAACTACCTTTGACGGAGTCATAAGGTTTACACATTTCTTTTGGTAATCAATTATCGCTCCACAATTGAACAACCAATCCATTCCCAAAATAACATCAAACTCCAAGCCTAATCGGAATTAAATCTACCATCAAAATATTTCCCTTAATATTCACCCTACAGTTCTTGTATACGATCCTAACAGGAATGACTTCCTTATTCGCAATTTCTATGTTTAAAGGGAAATTCAATTCTTCACTAGGCAATCCTAAACTCATAGCAAATTCATCAGATATAAATGAGCAAGTAGCACCCAAATCAAATAATACATAAGCATCAATATCATTGATTGGGATAATACCTGCACCACATCTTTTGATTGGACAGCATCTTGCACAGTCATGTTAAAGGTTCTTGTTGTGGGCTTATTTGTTGATGTTGGCCCAGCAATAGTCAGCGCACCTCCACTAGTACTTCCCTTGTTTCCATTTGCCTCACCAGATCTCTTCTTAGGGCATTCACGAGCAAAGTGATCCTTGGACCCGCATGTGAAGCAAACGTTCTTCTTAGGTTGATTGCAATTTGGGGCGATGTGACCCTCCTGGACACAGCTAAAGCATACTCGTTTCCCCATCAAGCACACACCCTTGTGAAACTTCCCACATGTAGCACATGCTTCAAACTTCTTACTCTACTGGTTACCCTGTTGATTTCCAGAACCCATATTTCCATTCCACTTTCTTTTCAGATTATTGTTACCATTTCCACTACCACCAACTCCATTCTTAACCTCCACTTCATTCTTATTCTTTTTCTATTCTTGATTGAACTTGGTTACAGCCTCGCCTCCACCTTCAGCGAGAATTGCCTTTTCCATTACGGCTGCAAATGTCTTCAACTGGAATAAGGAAACCCTACTATACAACCAGGGCTTCATTCCCTGTTCAAATCTCTTTGCCTTGCGTTCATCTGTGCTGACTTGGTATGGCGCAAACCTCGCCAGCCCGTTGAATTTTGCGGCATATTCTGACACCGTCGTTATTCCTTGTTTCAGTTCTAAAAATTGCACTTCAAACTGACTCTTTAAACTCTTTGGGAAATAGGTCTCGAAGAACATCTCCTTGAACCTATCCCAAGCCATAACCCCTGGTCCTCCTCGAGTTTTATTGGCCTACCACCAATAACTAGCCTTTGCTTTCAACATAAATTTTGCAAAAGCAGTTTCCTGATCTTCCCCTACTCCTGCAACATCGAACACCTTCTCTATCTCCATGACCCAGGTCTAATCCTCAACCGGGATCATGGACCCACGAAATTCTGGTGGTCCAACTGCCTTGAAGTCCTTAAACGTTGTAGCTTGATTTTGTGGTTTGTTCTGTGGTTGATTCTCGCAGGCACACTGTCGATAACGCCACCAAATGCTAAACCAAGGTTAACTTCAAAGATTATTATTGTTGGTTCCTTCAGTGGTTCTCTGTCGGGGTGGTTGACGTCTTGGAGGCATTTTCTGATAAAAGTACACTCATTAGATTATTACTCAACTTATTTAAGTAATTTCTACTTAACTTGCCCCCATAAAAGTAATCACCACATAACACATAACACTTTGGATAAAAGAAGATAATAACTTTTATTCATACTTAATTCTTTGAAAACATCATATCAATAGCATCACTACTATTTACATTATTTTCCTGAACTACTAAAGTTTTAGGACATCATCATCATACCCCATAGGTTACATAACACTTGGGATTAACATAAATCATAAATCAAGTACACTCCCTACGATGTCCTACTAAGATACTGCATAGCCTTACGACGCTCTTCTTCCATAATTCGGATGTACTGAATCGAAAAACCCATGACCCGATCCTGAGCTCGATTAATCACTGTGTTGAACACGTTATTCATTTCCTGCATCTTCATTCTCTTTGCTTGTGCGTCTCCCTCTGTTATTTCGGCTCGTTGATTAGCTTCCTCGTACTCATCTCCGGATCTTGCCCTCTTAGTAGATTCTTCTTTCAACTTGTTCTTAAATTCTGCAATCTCTGCTCTCATTCGCTCGTTCTCTCCTTTGGTGTGAATCGGCTTATCTTCAACATTGCTCAGACGTTCTTCTTGGACCTGAATTTTGTCATCCTTCTGTGCCATCGAGGTCTGTTATTCAACAACTATCTCTTGTAACTCCTCGACTGTATCTTGATGCACCTCATCGTATATATGGCCAGCTATCAAGTTAAGTGGAATCCTTTCCTCCTCGTCCTCTTCATCCGTCTGTGGCAGCTCAACAGGGTCTTCCTCATCTGTTTTTACATCATCATCCTCATCTTCAACCATCGTAAGCAACGGGGTTGACTCCCGTAGAAGTAGTTGTTCCCAAACCACTTGAATGTTATAAGATTCCTCCTCTCTAGGCATCTGAGGTCCTTCCTCCCTAGCCTGACTGGATTCTCCGACATTAGCCATCCTGACAACAAGATTTTTTAAGTTTTAGTTATTACTCGACACTCACGAGCACATAAGTTGTAATCACATAAGCACATAAGTGTTTTATTACTTCTTCCTTAAAACTCGATAAGAGTTTATCATTACTATCTTTGCAAAGGTTACTTCCTAAGGCTTTTTCCCCACCTAAGGTTCATAACCTATGGCTTTGATACCAACTAGTGACACCCCCAAACCCAGGTACTTCATTCCCATAGGATTTGGTGTTCACTTAATCAAACATTCATATCTAACTACCCAATCACAGTAAAATTGAATAATAAAAACCTTCCCCATTAAAGGGTTATATAATAAAATCTCCCAGGTTGTCTAACCTTTAAATACAATCATTCAAATGCTGAAAAATTAATAAACTTCATTACAACCATTCAATTAAGACTGATAATAAAATATTAACATATTACAAGCCTTCAATACTTGTTCATCTTTCCTTTCCCCTTACTGGTGCTAGGTATATACATCAACCTTCTCATCCTTAACTATAATAGTTATATAAGCAAGAGTGAGCAAACAAAGCTCACTTGGAAACAACCATGAATGGAAAAATCTTTACAACAACTGTCAAATAATAGGCTCGATAGAAGTAAACAATATTAGTTATCAACATCTGAAGTATATAACTGAGGGTCCTAAGACGACGAACTATGTCCATAGTTATAAGTAATTTTTCAACTTAAACTTTAACAGTCATAAGACTATAGGGACTCCTCGTACTTAGGGGGATCAGCCCTTCGTACAATGTATTGTGCACAAACATTTCAACACTAAGCATAAATTACCCCTAATAATAGGGTTGTTCATAGAGTACAAGTCCGCACCAAAGTGAGTTTGGTTTGGATACATTTCAAGGTAATTTGGAATTCAACGAACATCAACTAAGGATTAGTTGAATAAAACTAATAACATCATATTATAGAATAATCGTAATTGAATCGACATGGTAAATTAAAATCATGCTTTAGGAATAATCTAATAGCATACACCTTGAATAACTATAACACATCTTGCTTGAACAATATTAATCCAAGGTTATTTAGAATTGAATACTAAGCATGCATAGCAATTTGAATGATAAAACTGTTCAACATTAGTATATATAAATTTGCATGCTAAACAACAAGTTAAATACAACAATAACTTACTCAATATCAAAATTAAAGTTTTAGAAGCCTTGCATCTTTATATTGTAATCGAATTGGAAACAATAATTGGTTCAACAAGATAATGGATTAGAGAACTTGCCTTGCTCGTAGATTAAACCAAACAATTCAAATCACAATATCCTATATACATATGTCATCATGACATAGTTAGTCACTACAACTTTACAAACATAACTAAGTACACTCATCATGTAAGATTTGATTTTTAATCACATAATCACGTTACAAAATAAGTTAATTATTAATAACATGCTCATTCATGGTATAGAAATACTGAAATTATAACTCAACAGTCCTACTATTAACACATAATAATCCCTTCAGATTTTGAGTACAAAAAGTACAATCGTCGAGACCATTCTGCTAACTCAATCATGGCTGCAAATACCACACAGTTTATATGTGGTTCATTGCCACATGACTCGAGAATTAAACTACGAGGTTTGTCTTTGCGGTAGGCTATGGCAAGCTATGATGTGACACAATGCCTTTGCTAAGCATGTTTGCACATACCGAATCTGACTTCGACAGACGACTTCTACAGCGGCATGATGAACAAAAGCCAATTTTGGCCTACAAGCTACTTTCTAACAGCCTAATTATCAAGTAATTCATATAGAGACTTCATATAAAAATAATTCAAAGCCACATATTTTTGAAACAACATTAACAACGAATTTAAAACATCCAATTTCACTATTTTTGATAAAAACTCACTTTTTGATGTTTTCAATGAAAATAACCAATGTGATTTTGTTTTTCAACCAAAACAGTTAATTCAAAGCACTTTATCAATATTTATACATACTCTATCAAATTCAATAGTCAGTTTATCAACTAAACAACTAATTAACCCTTAATTTCGACCTTAAACTAAACCATATTCATTCACATAAACTCTCTGTAAAATAGTTTTCTTCACAAATTACATACATATCATAACTTCATTGACTATACTCATATATAACTTATGAAAATAGTTTTACAACATTAGTTTATCATAAAGCCACATATATAACAATTAATTCAATTACAACTATAACTTTTATAGAGAAAATTGAGAGAGAGAAAATACAACTATAACTTTTGAAAAGAAAAACAATAATAGAGTTTAGATGATACCTTAGAGTTGAAAGATAATGGTTATCCTTTGATTACCAAGCTTCTTCTCCCTAATTCCTTTATCAAATTCTCTAACCTTCTCCCAATCCTCTCTTCTTTTCTCTCTGTAAACTCTCTTCTTCTCTCTTACCCCTCTATTCTAATCTTACGTATTAGAAATATAACGTATAAGATATAATACATATTAATTATGTAATATAAATATAAGTATAACTGATATCAGTTATACAAATTTTGAAAATCAAAAGCCATAAGACTTGTTTGGTTACTTACTAAAAATATAATCATTTATTCCTTATGCCTTGTTTGGTAAAACATTATTAGATTAAAGACTTAATAGGCAATAGGCCTTGTTTGGAAAAAACTAAATTAAACTCCTTTAAGTTATTTTAATAACTCCTTTATAAAAGGTTATTTGTCACACTTTTAATTAATTAAATTAATTCTAATAACAATTTATTAAATTACTTTAACACATAAATTAATACAACCAAATTATAATTTTCTATATAATTATAACTTTATTTAATCAACTAACACATCCTTTTAATTACAAATTCAGATTAAAATATAATAATTCATTTAATCAAAACTCTCTAATTTAAAAATTAAATTAAATTAGAATAAAATAATTAATTTCCTTAATTATTTATTTAACAAATAATTAACCAAATCGAATCAAATTGGAACAATTACAAATTCAACCATAAACACATCTATTAAATACTTATATAATTCAACAAATATTTAATATAATAATTAAAAATTCTGGAATGTTACATATATTCCCTATAACAATATTTCCTCATTAATCACCAAATACTCTACATACACAGATGAAAAGTACATGTGTCATATCCCTTGAGGTCCTCATGATAGAAACTTCAAATACCAGGAGTTTATCCATGCAAGTAATGTGAGAAAACTCGACATATAAAAAATATTTGTAATGGGTGCAACACTGCAACTGCAAGTCAGCAATCGGATCCAACATCCGACAGAATGAGCATTTCATGCAGGGAACCGCAGGCACGAATTAAGTTCAGTTTCTGTAAGACGTTACATAAAAGAAATTCCATTGGCACTTGATTCAAGAAGTTACCCGATACAAGTAACTCGGCCCAAATCTTGCCATGAATGTAGAACCACATGCAACTAAAGGGGTAAAATCTTAATCCATACCTCACTTCTTGACTAATTTTAATATATCACCCACAAGATGTAAAGAACCAGTTACAAGAACCTGACAAATCAACCAAATATTAGAAGATAAAAACAGAACTCTAAACTTGTGTCTGTGTGTCCAGCAACAAGTGGAGCAACATATTTCCAGGAAACCAACACATTGAAACTACAAGAATAAACTTATAGTTGACCTTATAGTAAATTTGTTGCCCTTAGTTGAGAACTTCGTATAGTAAACATTAGTGACAATACCTTAGTTATTCGTTTTCATGCTTATTGGTCACATCTTGCAGTTTATCAACTTAATCTTCCGTGCGTTATAATTTATCAAATATTGAGCATCATCACTAACGGTAAGAAATGGAGAAACTTGGCACTGAAGCAAGTGTTTCCTATTCTATCAAAATGTAATTTTAATTTTTAAGGGCTTGATTGTGCATGTTTAAAATTATTTTAACACAAGAACATCTTTACTAAGGAACGAGATTTGTTGACTATATAATATAATGATGTCTTTTACCTCCACAGAGATACTTTAAGATGGAAAACATCCAGTGTTCTAGCAATCCTCCTCTGGAAAATATCTACATCCTCAACAAACACATCAGTAAGCCATATGTCCCATCCTTTTTCCCTTTCTTTTTTAATAGGTAAGCCATATGCCCCAACCTTTTTTCCCTTTTTCTTTTTTCTATTTTTTTTTTTTGTAAACCATATGCTCCATCTTTTTAAAGATAAAATAGATTAATTGTTCAACAAATGTATCCTATAATCTCTATTCTCTAATGTAAAAAGTCACATTACCTGATAGCGAACAGACTAATTATGCAGGGCAGTGTCCCTCAACCATTTAATTGCTAAAGGGAGTGAAGGAAACATAGTGCTGTTCTCACACCTCCTGGTAAGTCTTTCAGTATCATCTTTACCTTCATCACTTGTGAGTTCTGCACTTTGCGAGTCCCCTGCATTCAATCATATCGAGTCATTTTCCTTACCATGAAAATGAATAAAACAAATATTCCACACATATCTGACATACTACAAACATCCAAAAAAATCCAAACACATGAAACCTATTGTGAATTACCAGTGTATCCATAATGCTCTAATTTTTTCTTAGTACCAATTACACAAGGAAATATGAAATGTTATGCGATGTCAAGACTAACAATACCTGAAGCGTTTGTGCGGTTGTTTATGGCGGAGAGAATGCAAATCGCCGCCGGGGCAAAACTCCATTACAACGTCGGAAAAGTGCGATGCTTCGAATTCGGTATGAAGAGTCTCTGTTTCAGCTCTTTGGAGCTTCCTTTTCAGAGCTAAAACTTCCTTGTTCACCACTTTCATGGCGTAATAGCAATTCTCGTCGCTCTAGAGACGGCAGAGGTACACTTTTCTGATGTCGCCGCTACCGATCTGGCGGGCGAGGCTGAAGTATCGGAATCCGAGGTGACTATCGATCTATTGTAAGAGAGCAAGAGAGAGAGAGTTAAAGGAAGGGGAAGAGGAGGAGGTCGCTGGCGAGGGAGCGACGAAGGGATGAGGTTGCCGAAAAGAGGAGTGAGAGGAGGAAGGTTTGTCGCCGCTGCTACTACAGAGAGAAAATGGGAGAGAAAATGAGAGGAAGAAACGAAGGGTTGGATTGTTTGAGCGAGAAGAGATAGGGTTTGCTCCAAGAGAGTGAATTTGAGCTGCTGCAAGAGAGAAGAAACTAGATCTAAACTATCGTTCTTCTTCTAATTTCAAAATTTAAGCTCCACGTTTTTATTTTTGCTCCGTGTTTTTGAGGATAGATAACGTTTTGTTTTTAAAAACGTTATCTATTTAAAACCAAAAATTACTCTTATAAAATACATAACGTTTTTTCATATGTATCTACAACGTTTTATTAAAAAACATTGTAAAAAAAATTACCACAACGTTTTTATAAAAAACGTTGTCTTTTAACTGTTCTTTATTTCTGGAAAACCCAGAAATGAAGAACAGCTCTGACATGAAATTTGAGAACCTATATCTCTCGATTATGATGTTGGATTGTCATGAAACTTGTTGATTCTTGTAGAGTTACATCAATACTACAACCTTGATGCTTTAAACTGCCTAGAAAACTTAGGATCATGGAACAAATTGTGGTCAAACCTGGTAACTCGGCAACTGACATGGGTTTCTAGGTTGAGCTCAAGAACACCAAGAATACCTATAACGACGGTTTTGTCGCTATAGGGCCCTTTAGCGACAATTTATTTTCCAAAATTATTATTTTTAATAAATAATTAGTATTAAAAGGTTTTTAATTATTAAAAATACAAAATAAATTCCTAAAAATTATTTTAAAGTCCAAAAATTAGTTTTTAATTATTTTAAGTATATTTCAAAAATATTTAATATTTTTGGAATATAAAAGGTAATTAATTTATTTAATTATAATATTAAATAAATTATTTAAAATGATTTTAATACATTAAAAATCATTTAAAAATATATTATGGTGCTAGAAAATATTTTAAGTTGTTTTTGATGACTTTTAATATTTTGTGATGAATTTCATTAATAAATTAATATTAATGGTGATTAATTTATTTAATAAATATATTAAATAAATTATGGAAAATTAGAAATAATACTTTAAAAATCATATGAAAATGATTTAAGGGTTAGAAAAATATTTTGAGTTATAAAATATAACTTTTGATATTTTGTCATGAAAATAATAATATTTTAATATTAATAGCGAGTTATCTGGATAATGAATTTAATGGTTTAAAATCATATAAATGAGAAATTAAAGTATTAAAATACTTTGATATATTTTAAATATATTATAATATTATGATATGTATTTCATTAATATTTGATATTAAATAAATATTAATGATAAAGGAATTATATGGTATTTAATTCATATAAATATGAGTTTAATGATTGAAAAATCGTGATAAATGGTAATAATTATCTGAAAATTATTACAAGCCTATGAAAATTATTTTGACTGATAATAAATTATCTAAGTTAAGTGTTAAGTGTTTAGGCAGAGTTTAATTGAACTTAAACTCGATATTTGTCTGACTAAGTCGTCGAGATGCCAGAATTGTGCCGAACTCGACTCGGACTGTAAAAGTTTAACTTGAGGTTAGGTCTTATATGTGTTATAGACGGATAGGATTATGTGTTAATGTGTTTAGGTTATTTTAAATATTGTGATGATATTATTCGAATTTGTATATCGATATTATTTATATATTAGGTCGACAGAAAAAGCTTATTGTAGACACTCGAAATTTTCTGTACTCCTATTACTAACATTATAGGAGGGTAGATTCGTCTTTTGGAGATAACCCTAAAAGACAGCTTACATCCATTCCAGATACTACCTGAAGTTCAGTTCCAACCCGGAACACAAACCGGGAGCGTCATGTCAACCTGGAACACACACCGGGAATGTCATTTCCGATCTCGGAGATAACCCCAAGATATGCAGATCAAAAGACCGACAACAACACTAGAGAGGACAGTTCTGTCTCGGTGATAACACCGCGACTCTCAGTTCCAGTCCCAGAGACAACACTGGGAGTAGCAACCCCATCCTTTATGATAGCCCCAAGGGATGCCATTGCAGTTCCGGCAATAACCCCAGAAATGCTTGTTTCAAACATATGCGATCAACTTTAATTCAGATGACAATGAGGCATACAAACAAGTAGCCCAATCTCAGATGTAACACTGAGCAACGTTTGCTTTCCGATTAAATCGGCGATAACCCCGGTGAGGAGTCACAACGTCATCTGTCCACATCAACAAGATGATATCTCGGTATACCAACAAGTAGTCCAATCTCAGCTGTAATCCTGAGCAACGTCTACTTTCAACTCAAACTGGCGATAACCCCGGCGAGGAGTCAAGCCTCATCTTGTTCCTTCAACAATGGCACGTCGTCTCAACACTTCATACATACATAAATCCAACAATGTCCCACAAGAGCTGAGGAATGACAATCCCGAGTTACTAACGTGTGGCAGTACTTTGGATAAAATTAAAAGCTTGAAGACCATGGGCATAGACCCCTCTTCCTGACTTCGTACAACCTCTAATCCATGTCATTGCATAACTCTCGACACCAGCGGTCCGAAGAAGGTCAGATATACCTCGTTCAGATGCTCGGATTGAAATTCTGCAAGTTCGAGTGAACATTATAATGTATGAGTGCACGTACTACGAGACGATGGGACTCGCGAGGCTCGGATCCACCACAACCAGCCGCAGGTACAACTACGGTTGCCGCAGGTGTACCTGCGGCCATCAGTCTATAAATATAGGCTGGGGGTCAGCCATTTGAAGAAAGGGAGAGAAGGAAAAAGGCGAGGAAGCCCTGTCCATTTTACTCTGCTTTAACATCTTTTGAGTGTTTCCTCTTCTTTAAACACTAGTTAGCTCACATATAGCTATCTATTATCCAAGAGTGAGTGAGTGTTTATCCATTTAAAGTCATAGAAGTCTACTTTGGCGATTTCAACGTAAGGCTTCTTATATTTTATAAAACCTTTTTCTCATATAACACACATTGTTATACACATTGAGAGTCATGTTGTGTGCGTTTGCCCAAACTTTGGTCTGTGGTTTTCATTTATGCCTGTATATATATACTAATATATGTAAATATTTCATATATATGGACTAACATTATCGAGTTATGCCTCGATTGAGCCTGAACTTGATGCAGGCGTTTAATTGCTTATATATATATATATATATATATATATATATATATATATATATATATATATATATATATATACTACATATATATAAACCGTGTCGACTCTATCTCATGAGCTCGGATTCACATCCTATGCATTTATTTGCTTTATATATATATAATGTACATATATATATATATATATATATATATATATATATATATATTCACATTCTGTCAGCCTGGAGTTTCCTCTGTGGCTTTTTACTGACTTTTTACATTTCGTCTGCTGAGTTCACTTCGTGGCGCTTGATCGCTTTTACGACTTTATATACATTTTCTCCACTGAGAGTTTACTTCATGGCGCTTGATAGCATTCTTGCTTTATTTACATTTCTGATCCCCCATGGAGTTGCTTTGTGGTGGTTGATCATGTACATATATATATATATATTTATCGCTTTTATATATATATATATATAACTGCTTACTGCTTTCCATACAAATTGCAGTATCATGTGAGCCTAGGAATCATGTGATCACAGGTTCAGTTTACTGAATCTAGATTTGGTTCCCATGATGGACATTCTTTGGCTGTAAGTAGCATGTACATTATTTTACAGTGTCTGAATTTCCTAGGATGGCTGTCATGCCCATAAGGAGTTAGGCACTGCTGTATATTATTTTCTCGAGAATGCTTCGCATCTCAAAAATAAAAGCAAACAAGCCGAACATTTAACAATAAAATGGAAGTATGAAAAGGTCTCAATTCCTATTGAGCACAAGGTTTGAAAAACCTCTTTTACAAAACTTCATTGATATATCTTGGTTAAAACTGAATTTTTATATCAAATTTAAACCTTGTGTATATAGGTGCGAACGAGGCCTCACACTACTTTTAAATAATTGCACATTGATCCACACACACGCACACACATTCATATAATAATTTCTTTGGAAAGTGACGGTCACCGTGGTAACACGGATGTCGGGGGGTGCCTAACACCTTCCCTCCGCATAATCAAGCTCCTGGACCCAAAATGAATCTCGGTTTCACAGACCCATTTAGCAGTGTCGAATCACTGGGTCAATGTGCAAGCCTTTTCGGTTGCGTTGGTGCAACTAGTTAAATACACTAACTGGCGACTCTTAAAGTCCAATCGTCGACATTATACATGTCGGACCTTTTTCACTTGTTTTTTCAAACAAATCTCACATTAACATGAGAACACCAAAGAACAAGTAACGAAAAGGGACACTCAAAAATCTCGACGTCGACACTTATTAAAATACATAACGATAATCAACGAAACAGACAAGTTTTTCTTAACTCTACTTAAAGTTGTTTCATTCATATATGCTTATAGTTAATCATTGCTGATTGCCATTGTAGAATTGTACTCGGTACATATTGCATGTATAAGTCAGGTATAAAAGGCTGATCACCTTCATTACCATTCGGTCCAGATATATTTGTTCATGTTTAATACTTGTTTAGTCAAAAGTTTGTTCGTGCTAGTTCTCAACTATATTGAATAATTATTGCCAGCTTATTATTTAAATTCTTTTAATCATGATACATCCTTAAATAAATTTAAACTTGCTGGGTAACCTTCATGCTCACCCTTGCTATATCATGATAAACATTGCAGATTAAGGCGAATACGTCAGATACAAGGAAAGGTTAAAGATAGTTCCAGTTTTAGTTTACATGTGCAGATAGATTGGTAACAATAATGTATGATAAAATCTTTGTATGTCAGATAGGATAACGAATTGTGTATTAGGTGAAGGTTTTTGACCTTAGGGTAATGTGTAAAGTGTATTGTATAAACAATTTATGTTTATATCTTCTATAATAGTTATAGAATTAGTATACCAGATCCGTGGTGATTTGGGACCCGGATTTGGGGACGTCACACCATCCATTACTCATCCCCACAACTCCAACCCACTAATCCACTACCTCACTCCATCACCCCTCTATTACTATTGCTCTACATCACATCACCTCTATATAAACACACCCTCACAACACAAGTTCATTAATTACTTGCAAACTGACCTCAGGAAGCCACGAATTCGGGTTAGTATTGTCGGAATTCATCTTGTATGTGAGAGTGAGTACTTTAGTTTCAAGTTCTTCATCTTCATTCATCATAATTGCCATAAATTCATCAAAGTTGGGGAAAGAATTTTCTGTGCACACCAAGTGTTCGTCAGTGTGTGTTAACCAAGTTTGGGGGAAGATACTTTGATCAAGGCATTCAAGATTCAATGGTTTTGCAACCCACATCGAAATGCCAAATGGGAGAGAGTTTAAAGACCGCACAACCAACACGGACCTTTGATCGCCAAAAATTTATAAGTGTCACCCTCGCCGACCGGTATGATTATATGATGACAAAAGCCCTTACACCGGAGCGGCGTTTGGCACCGGATCACATTGATGGGGAGATGATGCAGCAAATCTATCAGAAGTGTTAGAATAAATTCACCGAAGAGCCGAAACCCGCAGTGGTCAACATAGTCAAGGAGTTTTATGCAAACACCGAGGACAAAGCGCCCTTCAACGCTTATGTGCGGGGTCGCTTGGTCCCATTCAGTGATGATGCCATAAACACTTATTATCAGCTGCGGGTGCCTCGGCAATGTCAATATGCCCACCTACATGATTTTAACCTAGACTATGAGGCAATACTCAAGGAAATGACTAAGCCAAGAACAACATGGATCAAGGGTCGAAAGGGATGCACTATTTTCCATAGCAAAGATCTCAGTCGGTAAGCCAAAATTTGGTACGCATTCTTATGTGTTAAATTGTATCCATCTCAACACACCTCGGATGTGACCAAAGAGAAGGCGTTACTGCTATACGCGATTGTGCAAGACTTCATCATTGACCTCAGGGCCATTATATGTTTTTCCATCCGTCGATGCTTACGTGGAAAAGTTTTGGGTGGCTTGCCACACCCATTACTCATATGTGGGTTGTGTCGCCAAGCAGGTGTGAGATGGTCTGACGATGAGCCCACACAGATGTCGCTTGTGTTACTAGACACCAGAATGATAGCACGATATTCAGTATGGGCCGGGGGCATTTCCCATCATCGAGGACTGGGTTTTCTTTTTCCATCGGCTTCGGAGGACGAAGTTGATGTTGTAGACACGTCAGAGAATGAGGATGAGGATGAGGCTATGGGAGATCAAGGAACCAAGCAGGTACCGCAAATTGAGGCATTATACAGTGTGACACCCCCAAAATTAGGTACACGTCACCCATCTTGGGTCACCACTTACATGGTACATAAATTCAAATACAAACTTAATTATACATCTGTCGTGTAACATACGACAATACATAAACTTAGAGTTCTAATAGGAATATTGTCATATAGACAATATCCATACTCAATGAGTCCTCATTGCATTTATTATAACACTATTTAACAGAATAGTGAGGACTACTAATGCTATCTTCAGGACCATCACTTGTTTTCCCGACTCGTCCCAAATATATTCTCATTTCACAAGAGAATAAAGTGAAAGAAAGGGTGAGCTCAACTAGCCCAAAGAAGAAATATTATAACTATGATAATGCGAGAATAAATTATCAATAGTCTTCAACAATGTTAAACCGATAAAATACAATAGACAACCGGTTTAAGCTGCAGCGGAATATCTGATCCATTAAAAGAGTCAAGTAGAAAATAAAGTCTACTATCTTTTAGGTTTTAAAAGGTTTTCATCAATTTTATCACTAAGACTCGGTTTAATGAATAAACCACAATATCTAATCATCCACATACCACTACTTGGTCAAGGATTTTCATCAAATTATCAATGGTCATGACTATACTTAGAATCACCCCCGGTCATAATCATACCAAAAACTATCCATCATCGCATTACAGAAGCCACTTTGAGGACTTTTGTCACATCATTTATATCAAGCCATGATTATACCGAATGAACCACAGTCATAATCATACTAAGTTCATCTATGCACGTAAGCCAAAGATAACTTTCAACATAATATAAACATGAGGATGATGACAATGATATATGAATTCAATAAAACAAGTTCAAGAATTATTTTATCCAGAATTATTAACGTCCAAATTGTCAACATGATCTTTGTTTTGCGAGTAAAATTCAAGAATGATCGGAAGAATATTTCCATGAAAAGATCTTTGGATGAAACGCAAATATCAAAGATATTCTACTAATTTCATGGAGTATAGAAGTCAAGTTTTAACCAATTTGGGTATAATAAAGAATGGAATAACAAAAGAAATCACCATGCATGCGGTGATTGCATGATAGCGAAGTTATTCAAAGAATAATAATAATCGGAACGGTCGGGGTGAAATTCACAATCGGCAGGATGATCCAATGAATAATAAATGCTGAATAATAAACAATGGAACCCGTGTTCGATGTAAAACACACTGCAGCGGGATATTCCAATGTAATAATAAATGCGAATAATAAACAATGGAACCGAATCCTGTAAAACACACGCATGACGGATATTCCAACGAATAATAAAGAATGGAATAACGAGAAGAAGATCACCAAGTATAGGGGATTACTGCATATCTTGGTTATTCCAATGTAATAAATAAGAATGGAATAATATAAGGATTTCACCAAGTATAGGGTATCTGCGTATCGGAGTTATGTATAGGGTATGCCACTTTTACAAAAGTTATTCCAACGTAATAATAATGAATGGAATAATGAAGTTCTCTTCATGAATAAGAAAGAATAACACCCTTAAGGGTACAACAAATAATATTCCCTACCTTAGAAGAACTGATTATTGGCAAAGTGAAGTAGCGAATACTTTTCTTCTTTCTCTATAGTTTCTCTCTCTGAGTTTTCAAAGAATTAAGTAAGAAAATAATGAAGGAATGAGCTTTATTTATAGGAAAATAGAATGCATAGTAATTAATCCATGAACGGTCCAGATTGATTTACTTTAATCTGACGGTCCATATTTAAAGCAAAATCTTTAAAATAAAATATAATATATTCTATTTATATAAAAACATTTTACTATGCAAACACTATGCAACACTATGCAAAAACACTATGCAACACTATGCATAATAAAATATAATATATTCTATTTATAGAATAACTTTAATAAAGTATTACATTTTATATAAAAAGATGTTTCGCATTTTATTACGTTAATAATACGAATAAAACAAAACATCATTATCGCTATAATAATTCATATTATTAATCGACAATAATGGAATCAAACCGAGTGACTTCTCACATAAGCATCAATAATCAATACTGTGTGCTACTATGCAACCACACGTATTACTGTACTTTTACTACCGAGTAGTTCAACAGTATCAACGGTAAAACTTCCGCCGTTATTTTCATAAAATATTTTGTTCGGGTGAATAGTAACTCATGAATAGTAATTCGTGAATAGTAACTCGTGAATAGTACTCCGACACAAAAAGTGTCCCAAATACTCGAGTGAACAATACTAGAGTGAATAGTAATTTCGATGAATAGTAACTCGTGAATAGTAACTCTTGAATAGTAACTCAAATACAAAAAAGTGTCCCAAATACTAGAGTGAACAATACTAGAGTGAATAGTAATTTCGTGAATAGTAACTTAGTGAATAGTAACTCGTGAATAGTAACCGGGTATTTTATGACAACTTGTCTACTTTGAAAAATTTTCAAATATGACCCTTAACTTTAAACTTTTATCAATTTAACTATTCACCAAAATAGAAAAATTGAACACTTTTATTTCATAAAATTTGGGGTCTCACAATCTCCCCTCCTTATGGAATTTAAGCCCTCGAAATTAGGTGCGCACTGGTATGATAAAGAGGTGAGGATACCTTGAATACCTTTATCGTTGAAAACATTAAATTCATCTTTACAATCCTCGCTAAAGATATTCATTAACAATTCATCTTTGCACTACAGCCCAAGATATACAACTCAGAAACCAATAATCTTTGAGACTCGACTTAATAGTATCACGACCACGAATTATCCATGCACTTCTTGGCCAAGGATATTCGTGTTTTCAATCTGATCATGATTATACCGAATAATCCTTGATCATAATCATACCAAGTCTATCAATGCACTACTGACCAAAGATGACTTTTACCACATCCATGAATTAATATTTCATTCTTTGAGACTCACCAATAATTAATCCATATCATCGAATCATCCCCGCACTACGTGCCAAGGATATTCATTAGTATCACGACCACGAATTATCCATGCACTACGACCAAAGATAATCGTGTATTCATTAGTATCACGACCACAAATTATCCATGCACTACTACCAAAGATAATCATGTATTCATTAGTATCACGACCACAAATTATCCATGCACTACTACCAAAGATAATCGTGTTTTCAATTACGGTTATGATTATACTGAATGTAATAATAATAATCGGAACCGTGTCGTGAAATTCACAATCGAGGATGATCCAACGTAATAATAAATGCTTGAATAATAAACAATGGAACCCGGGTCCATTAGTAAAACACACGAACGGGATATTCCAAAAGAATAATAAATGCGAAATAATAAATAATAGAACCGTGTCCTTGTAAAACACACGATGTGGATATTCCAACAGAATAATAAAGAATGGAATAATGAAAGAAGATCACCAAGTATAGGGGATTCCAGCAGTATACTGAGTTATTCCAAATGTAATAAATAAGAATGGAATAATATAAGGATTTCACCAAGTATAGGGTATGCCACAGCGTACTCTGAGTTATGTATAGGGTATGCCACTTTTACGGAGTTATTCCAACGAATAATAATGAATGGAATAATGAAGTTCTCTTCATGAATAAGAAAGAATAACACCCTTAAGGTACAAACAAATAATATTCCCTACCTTAGAAGAACCTGAATATTGGCAAAGTGAAGTAGCGTAATACTTTTCTTCTTTCTCTCTATAGTTTCTCTCTCTAGAGTTTCAGTGAATTCGTAAGAAAATAATGAAGGAATGAACTTCTATTTATAGGAAAATAGAATGCATAGTAATTAATCCATGAACGATCCAGATTGATTTTACTTTAATCTGACGGTCCATATTTAAAGAAAAATCTTTTAAATAAAATATAATATATTATATTTATATAAAAACATTTTACTATGCAAACACTATGCAACACTATGCAAAAATACTATGCAACACTATGCATAATAAAATATAATATATTCTATTTATAGAATAACTTTAATAAAGTATTCTGCATTTTATATAAAAGATGTTTCGCTTTATTACGTTAATAATACTGAATAAAACAAAACGCGTCATTATCGCTATAATAATTCATATTATTAATCGACAATAATGGAATCAAACCGGTGACTTCTCAAATAAGCATCAATAATCAATACTGTAGTGCTACTACTATGCAACCACACGTACATCGTACTTTTACTACTAAAGTAGTTCAACAAAGATCAACGGTAAAACTTCCGCCGTTATTTTCATAAAATATTTTGTTTGGGTGAATAGTAACTCATGAATAGTAATTCATGAATAGTAACTCGTGAATAGTACTCTGACACAAAAAGTGTCCCAAATACTCGAGTGAACAATACTAGAGTGAATAGTAATTTCGGTGAATAGTAACCCGTGAATAGTAACTCGTGAATAGTAACTCTGATACAAAAAGTATCCCAAATACTAGAGTGAACAATACTAGAGTGAATAGTAATTTTGGTGAATAGTAACTTGAAGTGAATAGTAACTCGTGAATAATAAATCGGGTATTTTATGATGACTTGTCTACTTTGAAAAATTTTCAAATATGACCCTTAACTTTAAACTTTTATCAATTTAACTATTCACCAAAATAGAAAAATTGAACACTTTTATTTCATAAAATTTGGGGTCTCACATACAGTCCTTAATTCCTTGACTTTCAACGTCAAATGGATGCGCAAAACAAGGCAGCACGTCAGGAGATGCGACGACTCGCATTGAGGTAAGATCACATATTTGACGCTATGAACGCGTCTTTTGCGTCACTCAACACGACACTTGAGCTTTCAATCCACCAAGATTCCCTATATCGCCCACCCATGCCAATACTGAGGTTTCCACCAAGTGAGTCAGAAGAAGAAGATCAACCACCACCTCCCCAGACTTAGACGATTGTAGGGAAGTCCTCATACACTAAATTCCGATTATTTATCCAATGAGGGCATTTTATTACTTAAGTTTGGTGGATTTAAATTCTTGTTTGCATGCATATTGTCATTAGTTAGGCTTATAGTTGTCGTTGCATTCTAGTTTTCCATATTAGTTAGGAATTATGATGTTGCGTACATATAAGTCACATAGTTGCATGATAGCTTAAGTGCGTACATAGTAGCTTAGGTTATTTTTGTTATTGCATTGTCTAGCAGTGTTGGAATTCATGTTATTTGTGGGCCAATGATGAGTTTGAGAATAAGTTAACCAATACAGCATTGATTATTAGAACTGTGATATAATTGCTGTTATGAATCGAATCTTGCACTTATTTGAAATTGGTATAAAAAGGTTAGCACGCTAATAACATCTTTATTGACTGGTCAGTTCAAATTGATACATAAATAGTTTCTAAAGGATAATGCTAGAGTAAATGAAAATAAGGATAGGCAGTAAAGGCGAAAATTAGGCAAGAACCTAAGTTTGGGGGATTATATATAGGGTATATAAGCTTTATCTATAAAAAAAGAGATTATATATTGTGACTAGTCTTGTTTCGGGGCCTTTGTTACTTGAGCAAGTACGCCTGAGGGGATTGTCTTTACACCTAGCACCCTAAGGTCTTTTATGGTCTGGGAGTCGTTGCTCGAAAGCTCGCTAAGGGGTAGCACTGTTAGCCTAATGGGATGAGATATTGCACAGTCATGTGTGTATATATATATATATAATGGGAAAAGAGCAAAAAGCCCTCGTGTATGAAAAAATTGAATATAAATGAAGTATAAGTACCCTGCATGAACCCTTGATTTTGGTATTGCTTAGTTCTAGTTGGAATGTGCTTATTTTTGAAATTTTTAAGTTTGCGCTGTATGAGTCCTTCTAAGAAATTGATTATGTATTTAATTTGAGTCTGTATCAGTTATCATGGATGTTGAACACACACACACACACACATTATACCAGTGATGATGGTTTAAGATTTGAGAATTAATACGGAATTGTGGATTGGTTTTGGTGATTAATATTGTAGAGTTTGCTTGTTTTCTTTGAGGTCGATGAGATAACTTTGATTCCGCGGTACTGTTGGATTCGAAAGCATATAGATTATATTCATTCCATTTCATTGCATTGTATATCATGTACTTTGTTTTGTGCTTGAGGACTAGCACGGTTTAAGTGTGGGGGGATTTTGATAAGTGGATTTCATATCCACAAATCGTTTTCCATTTCACGTTTTTTATTTTTTTTCTTTTTTTTTCTTTTTTTTTCAATATTTACACGCGTGGAAAATAAAAGGCATACTACAAAGAAATTGATATTGTCCCAACATCTTCCGGAACTCGCCACTTTATCCCCTGGATCTACATCTTTTTGGCTAATTGAGGTCTGATAGTCCAGTTGTCAGTGGCTATGTTGCCTTCAAGGCTCGCGACAGTGGTTACTTCTTGGTTTTGAATGTCTTCACTTATGTCCATAACTTGATCGCTTCCTGGTTTAGTACATTCCTCAGGGATGCTTTAGCTGGACCCATCAGAAAAAGGTATGAACTCTTGATTCTTTGATGGGTTGGTTTCCCCGACAACTTCACCACCTTTTCCTTCATCTATTCCTTCACGCTTTTCTTGGGCTTGAGAGGATTCGACCATGAAATCTCCCTCGAATTGTTGTCGCATTTCTTGCAAGAAACTTTCCTTTTTTTTTCTTTTTCGTCCTTGGAAAGGATCAGTATTTCCTCCACATCATCCAAGGTTATAAGATCTGGAATGTGGTTGTCATCTTTGGACTACAGGATGTTGGATGTTGACGGAGGAATCTCCTTTGGGGATTCCCTTGTCTCCTCTGTCATTTCCTGCATTAGGATCATTCCATCTTGGGTTCTGCCAGGATTATCGCTCATAGCCTTCACCTCATTTGAGCTGACTGTCTCAAGTGGACATCTTAAGCTTTTTATTTCCATTTCGCCTTTTTTGGTCATGAGGAAATCTATCTCCAACTCTCCATTTTCAATGAGATCCTAGATTTTATGTCACAAAGACCAACATTCCTCAGTCGTATGTCCAAATGAGTTATAATGGTAGAGACATATCTTGGTGGAATCATAACTCTTTATCATGGGATTTATAGGAGGCAGTAACTCAGTAATCCTTCCTTCGCTTATCAGAAAGTGTAGCATTTCTTCATTGGATTTGCTTAGAGGGATGAATTTTCGGGCTTTTGTGGAGGTTATTTGATCTTTCTTCTTTGAGAATTCGCATTCCTCCGAGCGATTTTTCCGTTGGCGAGATCTTCTAGCAATTTTATCATCCCCATTTTCTTGGCCTTCTGATAGTTGATTGAAAAACTGCCTCGTATCCTGATGTTGTCGCACTATCAGTTTAGCTAGCAGATTTACTTGATTTTGGATCGTCTCTAATTTTTGCATTACTATGATACCCTCCTCCGAGTTTTCCCACTTTAGGACATTTGTTCTGTGCCTTTGTGGGCAGTCCTCTATCCTTCGTATGCACTTACGAATTGCATACATTTCAGCGCTTCCTGGCCCAATCATGTTTACTTCCCCCGTATCATGCTACAACAGAAGGTTGGTGTTAACATTTTGTTGATCAGGTTGTTGGACCACAATAATGCCACTTTCGATTAGATTTTGAATTTTATGCTTTAAAGACCAACAGTCTTGTGTATCGTGCCCTGAAGATCCTGAGTGGTAAGCACATCTTTGGCTTGGATTGTATCTTTTTCTCCCTGATTCTAGAGGTGGACCAAGTTCGATAGTTTGCTTATGATCCATCAATATCGCCAATATATTTTCAAGAGAATCGCCTAGTGGAGTGAACACCCAATTTTCCGTTCTCTCAAATTTTCTTTTCCTGTCATGGAATTGGTTAAATGCAGCCTGTTGTTGAAATGGCAGATTGTCTTGCTTTTTCCATATGGGGGGACTATAGGTAGGTCTACTAGCTTTCCCCTGTACAACAAAGGATACATCTTCACTGCCTTTATCGGATACCCCCTTGGGATCGCTCGCATACTTGCCAGTCTGTATATTCTTGGTGACTGCTTCCAAGGCAGTGAAGTCTTTAACCTTTCCTGCCTTCAGGCCCATCTCTGCCATTTTGCCATGTTTGATCATTTTCGAGAATGGCTTTCCTATGTCTGCTAGGATCCTCTCATAGTACGGAGCTTCTTGGATATCAATAAACGTCATTTACCATCTCAGTTTCTTTCATTGATGGAAGGACTTGTGTTGCTAGATGTCTCCACCGTTGGGCATATTCTCAAAAAGATTCAGTACTTTGCTTTTTGACTTTAGTCACTTGGTATCGATCAGGTGCCATTTGTGACTAAAAATTGTACTAATTTAGAAAGGCGTCAGCCAATTCTTCCCAGTTGTGGATTTTGGCATTATCAAGTCGGGCATACCAGGCTTTAGCCTCTCCGGTGAGACTCTTTTGGAATATTTGCATTCTGAGGCTTTCATCTTCAGCATAAGACCCCAATTCGCCAATGTACACTTTCAGGTGCGTATAGGGATCGCCTTCCCCATTGTACTTTTCAAAGTCTAGGACTTTAAATTTGGTAGGATATCGAGCCCCTGGGAATATGCAGAGATTTGAATAGGTGACATTCCCATAATTTCCAGTCCCTTTGATTGACCGGATGGTCTCCTCCATTTGTTGGACTTTCTTTCTTAGATCCCCAGTTTCTCTATCATCCCTAAGATTTGTGATTTCTCTATTGGAATGAGGTTTAGGTGACTGGATTTCCATCTTTTTTGCCAATACCCTGACTGCCCCCTAGTGTGGATGACTCTGGTTGAGTAGGCATTGTTTGGCCCCAAATTCCTCCATGTGCAGAGAATTCTGTGTGGATGAGTATTTGTATACCCTTAGTAGATTGGTGTAGTTCTTTGAGCATAACAACCAACTCTGTCATTTGATAGCTTAATCTTTCGAACTCCTACCGAGAGACATGAGTAAGATCAGGCTGGGCACTTTTATCCATGTCTAACTGTGGGCTCAATGCCCTTTTGGACTTTGAATGGGAAACAGGATCAATTGCTTCCCTACAAAAACTTATGTAGTTTAGTCTTAGGGAAATGTATAAAAATTTTACATGCTATCATAACGTGTCCATTTTAGGAATATTATCCTGCAAAATAAGTGTCATTTGAAAGCATGTCAAGCCTTAATAAGCATTTACACATATTCTTCATATTTTACATTACATTGAGATTGAAATTACAAGTAATTTAAATGGGAAAGTATGAAGAGACTTCCCTTCACGTTTGGTTTATTAGAGGCTGGCCTATCTTAGGTTATTCTCGCGGCTTTTCGGCATGAAGGTTCCCAGATCATCACAATTTACTTAACGGGAAGTTAATCTGGTCTTTCAACTGGAGAGAATCTGGGTGGTGCCTTTCTTGAGCCTCGTTGGAATTAGTCTTCCTACGAGTCCAGTAATCAAACACCGACAGGATAGCCTCCAGGTGGAAGAACCACACAACATACATTCACATACAACGTGTCTCATCGTTTATGAAAATGATGACATGTGCGAAGCACTAATATCATAGATAGATATTTAGCAGTGTAGTAAATAAAATGCATTCATACACATTCATCGTAAATGTAAATGCAACATTCACACACAAGTATATAATAGTTTTGAAAAGTTTGTAATAGCGGCTTAAGCCCTCTTACTGGAGTCCCCAGCGGAGTCACCACCTGTCGACGTCGGGATTTTTATTTTCCCCTTTTCGTGACTTGTTCTTTGGTGTTCTCATGTTAATGTGAGTTTTGTTTGAAAAAATAAGTGAAAAAGGTCCGACATGTATAATGTCGACGATTTGACTTTAAGAGTCGCTAGTTGGTGTTTTTAACTGGTTGCACCAACACAACCGAAAAGGTTTGCACATTGACCCAGTGATGTGACACTGCTAAACTGGTATGTGAAACCGAGATTCATTATGGGTTCGGGGGCTTGATTATGACGAGGAAAGGTGTTAGGCACCCCCTGACATCCGTGTTGCCATGGTGACCCCACTTCTCAAAGAAGCTGTTATATGAATGTGTGTGTGCGTTGATCAATGTGCAATTATTTGAAAATAGTGCGAGGCCTCGTTCGTACCTATATACACCGGGTTTGAATTTATACAAAAATTCAGTTTTAACCAGATATAGCAATGAAGTTTTATAAAAGAGGTTTTTCAAACCTTGTGCTCAATAGGAATTGAGACCTTTTCATACTTACATTTTATTGTTAAATGTTCGGCTTGTTTGCTTTTATTTTCGAGATGCAAAGCATCTTCGAGAAAATAATATACAGCAGTGTCGACCCCCTTATGGGCATGAAAGTCATCCAAGGGAATTCGTACACTGCAAATAATGTACAAGTCACTTCACACTTTGAAAAAAGTCCATCACGAGAATCAATCTAGATTCGAGAGATCAAATCTATGATCACATGATTTCTAGGCTCACATGATACTGCAATTTGTATGGAAAGCAGTAAGTAGTTATATATATATATATATATATATATGTGTGTGTGTATATATATATATGTGTGTGTGTGTGTGTGTGCATGATCAGCCACCACGAAGCAACTCCATGGGGGATCAGAAATGTAAATAAAGTAGTAAATACCATCAACCGCCACGAAGTAAACTCCAGGCGGGACTTGAATGTAAATAAAGCTGTAAAAGCTATCAACTGCCAAGAAGTAAACTCAGGCGGAATTTAAATGTAAAGAAAGTCATAAAAAGCTATCAACCGCCACAAGTAAACTCCAGGCGAATGAAAATATAAAGAAAGTGTAAAAGCCAATGAAGTAAACTCAGAACTGACAGAATGTATATATATATATATATATATATATAAGTAGTAAATGCACCTTGATATAAAATCCAAAGCTCATCGGATATGTCCCAACAACAATTATATATATATATATAAGCAAGTAAACACTCCTGGATGTAAAATCCGGGCTAATTAGATGCAGTCGACATAAATGTTCATATATAGAAGTATATATACATATATATATATATATATATATATATATATATATATATAAAGAGAGAGAGAGAGAGAGAGAGAGAGAGAGAGAGAGAAAAGTAAATAAACGCTCCAGACATAAGTCTAGGCTCAATCGAGGCATAACTCGATAATGTTAGTCCATATAAAAATATATACATATATATAAATATATATATATATATACAAACAGAAATGAAAACCACGGACCGAAATCCGGGCATACGCACACAACACGACTCTCAATGTGTAAAATAGTGTGTGCAAATATGAAGAGAAAGGCTTTATAGAGTGTAAGAAGGCTTACAGTGGGCTGCTAATGCAGACTTCTATGACTCTATATGGATAAACACTCAGCTCATGAGGGTAAATTTATAATTGTATGTGGGCTAACAGGTGTTTAAAAAGAGCAAGCACTCAATATAGGGTGTGTAGAAAGCAAATTGGACAGGGCTTCCTCGCCTTTTTTCTTGCAAATACGGCCACCCCAAGCCCTCTATTTATAAAGGAGGGAGCCGTAGGTGTACCTGTGGCAGCCGCATATGCACCTGCGGCTGCCCGGGGTGCCCCGGGCTCTGTTGGTCCCGCCGTCTCGAAGTACATGCACTCGTGTACTGTGATGTCCACTCGAACTTGCAGAACTTCAATCTGAGCATCCGAACGAGGTGTACAAGACCTTCTTCGGACCACTTTTGTTGAGAGTTATGCCATGACATGGGATTTGCCCTTTTTGATTCCAAGAAGATGGGTCCGTGACAGAAATGGCATTTCCGGGTTTTTGTCAAGCAGTCCGTTGAGCCGTTTTGCGTAGTTTACACTTGGAAGTTGAGATATGGTTCTTGCGGTATATATTTTGATGTGATTTGTATTGAAATGAGTGTATTTGATTTGAAGTGAAGTTGAGTTGGCAAAATGACCATTTTGCCCTTCCCGGGGTTATCTCCGGTTTTCGCACATTTGTAGCCGTCTTTTCGCAGGGTTATCTTTGAGGTTGTCATGTTGTTGACTCTGAATATCCTCAAGGTTATCTCTGAGGTTGGAATTGATGTTGTGGTCCTCCAGGGTTATCTCTGGAGTGAAAAAGATGTTTTTCAATCATAAAAATGTTAGCAAATGGACTGGTGTGTCCTTTGATGGTTTGCTCCGTAAGTTCAAGTCATCATTTCTAGCATTTGGAAATTTTCCTGATAATTTTTATGAAATGAAGAAAATGGTTGGAAATTTAAGGTTTGGTTATGAGAAGATTTATGCATGCGAGAATTATTGTATGCTCTTTTTGAGGGAGAATGAAAAATTAGAGTCTTGTATAGTTTGCAAATCATTAAGATGGAAGCAGACTGAGATGGTTGTACCAGAGAAGGCACAAATAGATGCAAATGCTAAGAGGATCAAAGTAGCTGTGAAGCAATTACATTATTTAGCGTTAATTCTGAGATTGCAAGGGCTATTTATGTCTATAGAAACTGCAAAATACATGACGTGGCATCATCTAAAGCGACAAAAAGATGGAGTGAATGGTCATCCAGCTGACTCTGCAGCTTGGAAGCATTTGGATACAATGTACCCTACATTCTCTCAAGAACATCAAAATATATGACTCGGACTATCCACTGATGGCATGAGTCCCTTTACCCATGGGTCACCGTATAGTATATGGCCAGTGACAGTTGTTGTTTATAACTTACCACCATGGATGTGTATGAAGTAGGAGTATTTTATCATGCCATTGTTAATACCTGGTCCAAACTCTCCATGTAATGATATTGACGTGTATATGCAACCTTTAAGTGAGGAGTTAAAGATATTATGGAGTAATGGGGTTGAAACGTATGATGCATCTATTGGTGAAAAGTTCCAAATGTGTGCTGCACTATTGTGGACAATTAGTGATTTTCCAGCTCTCGCTATGTTGTCTGGTTGGAGCACTAAAGGTATGTTGGCTTGTCCATCATGTCAAATGAACACTCGTTCTTGTAGATTGCAAAGTAAGGAATGTTATATTGGGCATCGTTGTTTTCCGAAGTCGAGTCATAGTTATAGGTTTGATACACAAAGATGTTATAGTTACATTGATTGTTCAATAGCATTTAAATCTAGTGTTGTGCTTGCATTATCCTATATATTCATTTTTTAATATTGGTATTCAAAACTTATATGTATTTTTCCTTAAGAATACTTGCGTATTAGTCTGGAGTATGTTTGTGAGTATATTCCTTGTTATATATATGTATTAGTATTAAATAAGCCTGAGGATTCATCTATTTCTCCTTTTCAGCTCCATTTTTGGAAATTACATAGACTAGTACAGTAGGACGAACAATGATAATTAAAGAGTAACGTTGCATATAAGTTATTTGATGCTTGGCATATTTGGTTAATTAATAAAATTTTGATCTTAGAAAAAAAATGACTAGAGACCTTCTCCTACTATGGGGTGGAGATTTTATTTCGACACAACTTCACAAGCTAATCTTAGGGGAACACTTAAACACCTTGCCTGCAGATTCACCTCCTTGCTATCAAATCAAAAATATTCAATGTAGGTTTATACGTGTAAGCAATTTCTAGAGCCTTCTATAATGGCCAGTAAGCAATCATGCACAAAATGAGCCATAGAATTTAAGAAAATTTGGTATTTGATAGAACAAAATGAGCCATAGCAACAGTGACACCTATTTTCTAATTGTTTACAGTTGCAACATAGATAACACCTTTGTCATTAGTCTCATTCATCTATTAAAATGCAGCTCCAAATTAGATAGCAACTGGCTGATAATTTTTTATTCCTTCATGTTATATCGAAGCTTTCTTCAAATGTCACCTTTTGCCTTGTATATTTTCACAGGAAAAAATTATTAAGTTAAAGAAGACTCAGGAATCGACTGGTGAAATCAGTAGTACAGGACATAATGATATACTTGCACAAGTTCTTGGACCGGAGCAACATGGTAGACTTTGATAAGGTGGAGTTAGTGCCACAACTACTAACACTTGGGGGCCTTATGACACAAATAATGAGGTACAACATTAGAATCAAGAATTAAAAGCTGAGTTGAAAATGGTGCGGGAAAAAGGAGACGATACTGCAATGAAAGTGGATGAGATTTTATCAATCATAACAGAATTTATGAAGAAATCGTCAGTTCCAAATGCTCATTCCAACAATCAAGTGTTGCCCTCTCACTCCACTTATACTTAAAATTTTATCTCTATCACTTTGTTTATATGGATTAACAAGTTCACTTGATATATCATTAATTTGTAGGATCAATCCACAGAAGGAGATAATGGTGATATCAGTGGATCAAATAATCCTTTAGAGGATCTGTGACATGTCTCGTACTGCTAGAGATAAGTTAGATGTAACACTATTTTAGATGAAAATATGTTAGATGTGCTACTGAAAATTATGTTAAATTTGCGTATGTTTATGTACTATTTTGATACATAGTAATAGTATTTTGGATGGTTATATATATTTAGATGATATTATACATTAATTTGTAATTTTGAATTAGGGACTTTATTTGTTTTGTTCTTTTAGTTTTAAATGTTATATTTAGATTGGATGGTATGGTTTGAATGTAATTATATTTGTTAACAGGTAAAATAAATAAGAAATATTGTATAATAAAAGTAATTTTTTTATAAAGTTTGGAAAATTTATAGCGACGGTCAGGACCGTCGCTATAGATATCAATTATTGGCGCCAAAATTTCTATAGCGACGGTCTATTAAGCTATAGCGACGGTCGCCGAGCGTCACTATAAGCTGATTTTCTAGTAGTGGAAAAATCATGATAAATGGTAATAATTATCTGAAAATTATTACAAGTCTTTGAAAAATATTTTTGACTGATAATAAATTAAATAAGATAATTGTTAACTGTTTAGACCAAGTCTTTTGATTAATAGGCTCGTGAATTGTCCGACTAGGACGTCGGGATGCCATAATTATGTTGGATTCAACTCAGACTGCAATAGTTTGACTTAATACTAGGTCTTATGTGATGTATAGACTGATAGGGTTATGTGTTACGTGTTTAGCTTATTCTATGATTATATATAATAGTATTATACTATGATGATATTATTTTAATATTTGGAGATTAGTATTATCTATATTAGGTTTTGAAACAAAGCGATATAGGTTGCGTAACGGTAATCAAAGGAACATGCAAGTTTTCTTTAACTCAACTTTGAGTTGTTTATTCAAATATGCTTATGGATAATCATTGCTGATTACCATGTCTATAAATTATTGAATCGTACTCTGTGCATATTGCATGTATTCATCAGGTATGAAAGGCTGATCACCTTCATTACCATTCGGTCCATATATAATTGATATGTTCATGTTCAACGTTCGTTCAGCTATGAAAGTTTGTTCATGCTAGTTCACAATTATATTATTAAATGTTAGCTAACTATTATTCAAATTATTTCTATCATGATATATCCTTAATTTATTGAACTTAAACTTGTTGGGCAAATTTGTGGCTCACCCTTGCTATATCATGATAAACATTACAGATTAGAACGAATACTTCGGATAGAAGAAAAGGTCAAAGACAAACACAACTTGGGAATTATGTGTTTAGTTAGATTTATAATAGTAATGTATGATAATAACTATGTTGTTAGATAGAATATTGATTCAGGTATTATGTGAAGGGTCTCAACCTTGGGATTAGTGTGTAATGTTTAATGTATAAAAAATTTATGTTTATATCTTCTGTAATAGTTATAGAAATAGAATACCAGATCCTTGGTGATTAGGACCGGGATTTGGGGATGTTACAGGCAAAGTGTTTGATTAGAAGATGTTTAATTTACCATTTATTTATGAAGCTTATGTAATAGATTTGATTTTGATTATGTTTTATTATTCCGCGGATGATTGTAATAATAAAGGTTAGATGACCTGGGATTTACATGAGATTATGTAACTCCTTAATGGGAAATTTATTATTTAAACTTTTGAGTTTAATTATATCCTTTGTTTATGGGTAGTTAGTTATGATTTAATTGGATAGTGAACACCAAATCTATGGGATTGAAGTGCCTGGATTTGAGAGTGTCACAAGTTGGTAACAAAGCTTTAGGTTATGAACCTTAGGTGGGGAAACCATAGGCTATAACCTTCTAGGAGATCGAAAACATAGCGGTGATAAACTCTCATCTAGTTCTAAGGAATGAATTAAGGAAATTCATTGAAGATAAAATGATAAAAGACTTTATGTGCTTATGTGTTAATGACTTATGTGTTCGAGAGTACTTAGGAGTAGCGAGTATTATACATATCAAGTTGTGGGAGTTATTAAAACTTTATTGTCAGAAGATTAATGAAGATAAGGATTAGGATCCCTGAGAAGATCATACAGTCTGAGTATGGTTGGTATTGGGAAAGCCATACCCATTGATTTTTGTTGTAGAACTTGGGTATGAGCTTAAGTTTGATCGTGAAGATGAATTTTAGAAGGTAAAGATGAAGTATGAGTAAGAGGAGTTAGGAAAGACATAGAGCGTCAAGCCCCGCTAGTGCAAAAAGATGTCGCAATGCAAGACCTTACCGCACAACTAGGTGGTGTAGAGTAGAGATTATCTCAGTTAGGGTATTAAAGAGGATAGTTATTAATGAGATTATGCAGGAACGACTCGGGAAAGGAGTCAGCAAAGCGAGCAAAAGACAAGGATGCGTGGATGAAGGCTTCTAAACGCATAGATCGTGTTGATGATAAGTAAAAGAGTGCCAAACGAATGATGAAACTTAGAATTTAGTCTTCCACTTTCCTGAAAATTCGATCGTATTGTGGAGCAATAGCAAAATGAAGCTGTACAACGTGGAATGTTCTTGTAGATTGCAAGAAAAATAATAAGATGATATATATAAATTATGATGAAAATTAATAAGATTTAGATCCCGACTTTTGAAATAAATAGTGGGATATGATGAAGTAATCTTAGAATTTTATTATTACAGGATAAATGATATAAATAGCAGTGAGGCTATTTTGTTATGTGTAATATAATAAATGAATAAGGTATTATTATTTATTAAGATAAATCATTTGTTGTTTAAAAGTGAGTGAGATAAGTTTAAAAATTTTAATTTGTGGATGAACGATGATCTAATAGTGGAAGTATTAAACAGTAAGATGTCGCCTAGAAGAAGACAATAGCGTCAACAAACCTCCGAGGAATATGCATACCGTGAAAGCCCCAAATCCCGATACTAAATCACCAAGGATCTGGTACAATCATTCTATAACTAATTGCGGAAGATATAAACATAAATTATTTATACATTAAACTTTACACACTATTCCCCAAGGTCGAGTAACCTTAACTTATACACAATTCATAAACTATCTAACATATAACATTATTATCAAACTATACTATTACAAACTAGCTGCACATTTTATCCGTTGATTATTGCTATGCAATTTATATCGCTTTATCCGAAAACCTAATATTAGTAATACAGATCTCTAATATTAGAATAATATCATCACAGTATAATAATATTATATATATATATATATAATAGCCTAAACACATATCACATAACCCTATCAGTCTATAACACACATAAGACATAGCATCAAGTCAAACTATTTCACTCTGAGTTGAAACCGACACAATTCTATCATCCCGACGGTCTAGTCGGACAATTATCGAGTTTAAGTTCAATTAAACTCTGCCTGAACACTTAACAATTATCTTAGATAATTATTTTATCAGTCAAAATAATTTTCATAAGCTCGTAATAATTTCCAGATAATTATTACTAATTATCATGATTTTTCACTCATTTATATCATATTTATATAATATAAAAACCACATAATTCCTTAATCATTAATATTTATTTAACATTAAATATTAATGAAAATCATAACATAATATTATAATATATTTATAATATATCAAAGTATTTTAAATACTTTAATTTCTCATTTATATGATTTTAAACACTTAAATTCATTATCCGATAATTGATATTAATATTAAAATATTAATATTTTTATAAAAAAATATCAAAAGTTATATTTTATAACTTCAAATATTTTTATAACACTTAAATCATTTTTATATTATTTTTAAATCATTAATTCTATTTTTCCTTAATTTATTTAATATATTTATTAAATAAACTAATTACCATTAATAATAAATTATTAATGAAATTCATCACAAAATATCAAAAGTTATAAAAATAACTTAAAATATTTTTAATATCATAATATAATGATGAATTAAAATCATTTTTAAATAATTTATTTAATATTACAATTAAATAAATAAATACCTTTTATATTCCAAAATATTAAATATTTTTGAAATATATTCAAAATAATTAAAAACTATTTTTTAGACTTTAAAATAATTTTTCATAATTTATTATGTATTTTTCATAATTAAAAATCATTTTTCTCTATTTATTAAATAAAATAATAATTTTCAGTAATTAAATGTCGCTAAATGTACCATAGGCGACAAAACTGTCGCTAATGGTGTTCTTGGGTTGTTCTTGAAGAAACCCAGAACATCATGTCAGTGTTCGAGTGGGCATGTTTGACTGGAAATTAATCTATGATCCTTATGTTTTCTGGGTTTCCAATGATGTTAAAGTTGTAGTACTGATGTAGTACTACAACAACAAACAAAAATTATTGCCAAAACATAACACAACAGTAAGATATACTTAATCAAAAAGCTTGTCAGACATGTTCTTCATTTCTAGGTTACCCATAAATGAAGAACAGTTTAAGGTGCCATTTTTCAGCCCTTAAATCTTACATTCTGGGTTTAGTTTGTGAGATCTAATGGTTCCTACATGTAGTCCTAATGTCAAAGTACAAGTATACAACCTTATATCAGTCTAAAAACAACACATGTGCAAGATCAAGGCTGGTCAAACTAGGGGTCAGGACACGTTTCTTGAAGATCTGGGTTTCCCAGAAATCTTCATCCGGTCAGTTGGTCAACGGTGGTTTGACCATGAATTTCTACGATCATGTTACAGATCTAGGTGATCTAAAGGTTTTAGTATGCACACCTCATGTCAGACCACAAGGATCAAATAATAACATAGCAAAAACACTAACATTCAGAAAGATCAAGGGCTTTGAAAATCGTGTCAAACCACCTGGGAAAATTCTGGTTTGCCTAGATTTAAATTTCGTGCTTGGTCAACACACTTTGACTGATTATATCTTTCAATATAAACATGATATGGGCTTGCTTTAAGTCCTAGATTAAAGACCTTACTACAAAGAACAGATCTATAACATGACGTACACCAAAACTCAAACACACACAGAACTAAAGCCTCTAACGTTTGGCTGTCAGGCCATTTTTCTGACTTTTTCCCATATTTAAGAAATCTTCCATTTTGAGCCCTTTGATGTTATGGATCTGGGATTTGACAACCCAGATCACTAAATGACATCTTATTACACCACTTTAAACAATAAACCATAACATCTAACATCAAATCATAGGATTTCAAAGTTTAGGGTTTTTATACCTTTTCTAATGCTTAATCTTGAATCTGATCATTGATTTCTGACCTTAGAATGCTAACACGTGATCTTGACTTTGATTCTCACTCTATCTCACTCTAAATCCTGAATTTGAAGAGAGAGAATGGGCTTGGAGAAATGATAAACTAAAGTAAGATATTTCTTACTTTTAATCTACTATAACTTCGATTCAATGTATCTAAGTTTCAAGGTGGCATACCTATCTAATATAAAATAAATATAGAGCACATGAGATAAACATTAGACTTGGTGACTCACAAGATTGTGCAATCTTTTGCTTAGGTTATAGGAAAGGGCATTTTGGTCATTTAGCATACCATTTTAATTCTACAATTATCATTTAATCAAACCCTTAGGGTTAAAACCTAAGGTTTCAAAAAATACAAATTTCTAGGATTTTCAACTTAAGGTTTTCAAAATAGAAAATTAATATTTCTAAATTGTAATAAGGATTCTCTAATTATATTAAACTTTCCCATTCATAATTCAAGGTTGCTAATTAGGATTAATATTTCCTAATTAAAATTTTTAAATAAAAATTTAGGGTTTTCCCCAAAATGAGAATTAGGGTTTATAACCCAAGAATTAGGGTTTTCTAAATAGTCAATTAGGGTTATCCCTAATTATATTTATAATCATAAATCATTAAATTTAACCTTTGAATTCCCAAATTAGTGTTTCGAAATCCTCGGAACTGAAATTATGGTTTCCAGAACTGGTTTTAGGGTTGCTTATCCATTGCTAGGGTTTTCTAACTGAACGTTGACATTCTTAATATATACTTAGGGTTTGACACTGATAAAATTTATCTTATCAACCCTTGACCCTTAACCACATACTGTACATATAAAACACCATATTCACATAACATATTCACGTATACACTTAATCCTGAATAATTCACCTAAATCCTTCACAGAATTTTGAAATACTCAAAATTTTTTCTCAAAAATATCAAACGCATACACTTATTTTTTGTCTAGATCTATTATTTGACCTTAATTCCATCATTTAAGATTTTAATAAATTGTCTAATTTCTCGGGTTGTCACATTCACCCCTTATTCTAAGAATTTCCTCCCCGAAATTCACCTTACACCTTACACCATACAGCTTACACCATTCATACACATCATCACATGCTACCCAATACACCACTCACAAGAGTAAAAATTTTCAAATTGTGTTGAGGAGTCATATAGACTATTTCTCTGTCATTTTCGCAAAGGTTTTATGGAAATTCATCCGCAAACCGTCATTAGTTACGGACACAAAGGGTGATTATCTCGATATACCCTGTACTGGCCAAGTACTGGTTTTATCTGTTTCTCGTCACTGCCATAGGCACAAAACTTTACCTCAGTCTTACTGGATTCCGTACCAAAACAATTTGGTTCGGGAAATTTCTTTCAATGAGCACTTAGAGTTTTCATAAACATTAGTCTAACTGAATCGAATAGCGTAGACTTATATCAATAATTCAATTCAATCGAATTATTTAGGTGTAGCTAAACCCCGTTGGCAAATTAAATTTTGAAAACATTTTTGAGAATAACGTCATGATGTCGTACTGTATTAACAGTCCGTTTGAGGATGTCTTCGTCATATGACTTTGTCATAACACATCATACAATAGTGGAATAACGATTTTAGATCAAATTCACACTAAGTATTCATGTATTTACAACTCCATCACCTTTTTATCATCTCTGCCCTAGGTTACATGGTACATAAGTGATAAATAAAAATATATTTTGATATTTCAAATCATTTTATGTCTAGCCAAATAAGTAGCATAGATCAGATTTTAAACCGTTTCAAAAATGATTACGAGTCTACATTTTTTTTAAAAGCACATAGTGCGTATTTAGCTTGATGTCAAAATTTTGAAGTCTAGCATAGCTAGGAGTTTTGGAAAACTTATGTCCCCACTAATAATCATTTGCTTAACAATCTATCTGTTCCTGTAATCCTCAATTCTCCATTTACACATAACTATACCCAGTTCGTCAAACCGCACTTATGAGTTCATAAACTTACAACAATTATATGAGTTTAAGAACTTACCCTAGTCAGACCTTTGGCGTCCATTCGCTGAGGGGTTCATAAACATTTCATATAACTATGAGTCAAGAATGTCACATAAGTATGAATATTAAGAACTCGTACTTAACCATATATTTTCTACCTATGACCTATCTATCTGTTATACACATGAGAAAGGAATCACCCTCTTAACATGCATATAGCAAATAGCGCGACACAAACATTTCAATGATTATCAAAGCCAGAAACTAAGTAGTTTTTACACCAAGTACAATTCCCCGCCCATACAAGCAATCATACAACTCAGCTACCGACATGAGTCCTCAATTGAAATCCCCACCTAATTTTAACTCCCTTCTCAATACGAATTTCATTTAATCCGTATTCATAATCCTTTCCTTAATCTGTACCAATTCATAGTACAACTGACACAGAACAATCTTTGCTGTAACTTTTCAATTTTTAAATTTATTCTTCTCCATGTTATCACCATATCAAATCACGGGGCGAACTCATCGTATATATTACGATTCATTTCTATATTATGATCGTTTTGTTTTACGATCTCCTATCCCTGAACTTTTAGTCTTTTAGACTCTATCTATTCACCATTACTGGTCAACTTTATTATCAGAGTTAGGGAACTCTGTATCTTTACAACTCGCCGAGATTCATCTTTGAATCTTACCAACCAACTAACTCTATGTTAGTTAGATCTTATCCGAATCACTGCTGTGACGCCCCCAAAATAGCTCCATTCCATCCAACCCATTCTGAGTCGCCAAATATATGGTACAGAAATAACTACAACTTTATTATTACAACATATAAACTGTGAGTTTAAATACAGATATTGCCATCTAGATAATATCCACACGCAAATAAATCCCCATCATAATTATTGATACATTATTTTATAAAAATGGTGAGGACTACTAAACAACTCTCTCTAGAACCTTCATTCCATACCTCGACTAGTACTCGCTACATTCTCGCCTCCTGAGAAGAAAAATGGAATAAAAAGGAAAAGGGTGAGCTCAACTAGCCCAGTAAAGAATATTATGACTAAGATAATATACAACAAATTATCGTTAGTCTTCAACAGGGAAAAAAAATCTAATAGAATACAATAGACAACCAGTTTTAAATCAACAACTGCAGCGGAAACAACAATTCATTAGAAGATTTAAGTAGAGAATGCAAACTACTATCTTCTATGTATGAATTTAAAAGTTCATCATCGATATTTTATCCCTATAACATCAATCAATATATATCTGGAATCAAATATTCATCTTTGCACTACAGGCCAAAGATATTCATCACCGGTCATGTTCATCTAAACACTGCTTCATCTTTGCAATACGGCCAAAGATATTAATCGATTAATCATGTTCATCTCAACACATGTTCATCTTTGCACTACGGACAAAGATATTCATCAAGAAATCATTCATCTTTGCACCTACAGCCAAAGATATTCAAGAATATCATCATTTAGGACTAAGGATGATGAAAAATATTTTAAAGGAAACGAATCCAAAGAAACAAAAGAACAAATATTAAGGATTCGTATTTTAAACAATCCAAGTTCAAAAATACTTCATAAGTAATCGGTGGAGTAAAATTCAAGAATGATCAAAACATGGATACAATCAAAGCTAGTATCCATAGTAGATATTTTGGACAAAAAGAAGAAATTTTATTTTTCTTGAATAGTGTCGTATTCGTGAATAGTGCCGTATACGTGAATAGTGCCGTATACGTGAATAGCACTCGTGAATAGTAACTCATGAATAGTAACTCGTGAATAGTAACTCATGAATAGTAACTCATGAATAGTAACCCCGACATGAAAAGGTTCCAAATTTGATAAAAAGTTCCAACCAATATTTCGGCATAATGATATTGAAGAAATAATATCATTTTCGAATAAAATAACATCCCTTACCTCGAAAGACAAGATTTTAGTTTGAACACAGGATATAAAGCTATGACTTGAACTTGCACCATATAGCAATACTCAAAGTATACTCAACATACTCGTAAGAATACGCTTCGATAATATAGAGAGAAAAACTTGAGTTTACGTGTGATTTTCAATTCTAACCTAAGCACCCTATTTATAGGAAAATGCTTAGAACACCAAAAGAGAAAATTTATTAAAATATTAATATATATATATATATATATATATATATATATATATCTTCACGCACACTTTTGAATTTGAAATTCAGCAATTGAACACATGCCTCACACATGCAAAAAACGTTTTTTGTAAAAAAATATATTTAAAACTTCAAAAATTAATTATTTTGGAGCTTCAGAACTTCAATAATTCATAATAAATAGCCCTTTTGTCAGAAAATTCGAATCTCGCGAGTTTTTATAGGAAATTTAATTCTCTACAACTTTACAGAAGAAATGTTTTCCAAATTCCAAACAGAAATTGACCGAAATCCATAAACGGGTGATTTTACAAGCTATAATCAAATTTCGGTCAATAATTGTGTCCACCAACACACAAAATATGTGTTAAACATTTAATGCCACAAAAAATACTCTTCATCCTCATCTACTCATATATCCCACATTCATTATAAAAATATCACCGTTAATATATTATTAAAATAATATATTTAAATGAATTATTTTATCAGAAAAAGATAAAATATTAATTTTCAACAATTGTCACATTAAAAAAAATTTCCATCTATATCCACATAAAATCAATATTTTCCTCATCATATAAATCAATAATTAATTATTCACAAATAATATTACGTAATCACATTCTCGAAAACCGCACTGCTTCAGGAAAGAGGGGCTTTCCAATAAGGATCTCTCCTTATCAAGCGCCAAGAATTAGGTGACCAAACCTCTCCTTAGATGTAACTTTCTAGACATTGCCAATAATGTTATCCAATAATATTATTCGGATAATATGAATTATTGTTCAAAAATGGAAAATACAATTGTAATGACAATTTATTAAAACAACGAGAATATAAAATATCAATGCAAAGAATTATTGAATCAATAAAATAAAATACCGAATAAGAGAATTCATCAGAATAATTATTGAGTAGTGCCTTCTTACATAAGAATCAATAATTGGTGCAATGCCGGTATGCTATCTGTTCAACAATGCGTATTAGTGTGTTTTAACCAATCGGGTATTCCAACAAGATAATCTGTGAATAACTACGCCTGCTATTTATAAACAACTTATATTTGTCGCTTTCTTCATCCAATCGCTTTTTCGTTATGGGGCCCATAAAAGACTCGCTATTGGTCGTATTTAATATTCCCGACAATAATGAATATTTTATAACCACTTGCTTATTCGAAATATTTGCGTATTTTACCCATAACTATCCACATTAATCAAATCAACCCATACTATTTCAAAATAATAAATAGAGGAAAATAAATTTCATTTATTAATAATTTGGGGTCTTACAACCTCCCTCTTTATAAAATTTTGTCCTCGAAATTGACGTGACGCATTCTGTGTGTTTGAAAAGATGAGAATACCTCGCTTTCATTTCCATTTCCAACTCCCGTGTCATTTCCTCAATAGCATGTTTTCTCCACAAAACTTTAACTTGTGGTATAACCTCAGACATAGGACATGTTCTTTCCTATCCAAGATCTTGACAGTACCTCCTCGTATGTTAAGTCTTCTTCGCTATCTCGTCCGGTTCTAACTCGATTGACGTGGTTCGTCAGTCCACATATTTACGTAACATCGATACGTGAAAAACGTTATGAACACGCGTCATACTTGGCGGTAAAAGCGAGTCTATAGGCCACGATTCCTATTCGATCGAGAATTTCAAATGGATTAATAAATCGAAGGTTTGAGCTTTCCTCACCTCACCGATTCTCACTTTTGAAATAATAACTTCTTGCACCTCCTTCTTCAAATTCATCACCCGTGTGTAGCTTGAATAAACTTTAACTTTATCGATTAAAGTCGATTATACTCGTATATCATCACGTGGGTACCTAGAGTTTTCATCTCCATCTCTATTATTTGTAAATTATACGAAATGAGTCTTTGACAATATCGTACTCAGATTTGTATACGATCTTTTACTCAACACGCCGCCTACCACGTTCGCTTTTCCAGATGACATAGTGCGAACATGTGTTTGAAATGAGTCTCCTCTTGAGTTCTTCAAGCTCTTCCCACATTCCTTGCTCCATTCAATTTTGTATCTCTACGAAATCACCGTTAATGGAATAGCGATTCAAGAATATCCTTCAACGAATCTCCGATAATAACCAACTAAGCCTAGAAAGCTACGTATTTCGATTCTGAAGCTTAGGTTGTTCTCAATCGCGACTCATATCCCAACCTTGGATAGCACGTTACAATGACACCTATCGGTTTACTATTGCACTAATATGGTGTCCCCTACAGAGAGAGTCCGCTTTGTGCATACCATAAAGAAAGTCACCGGATAAAGGCTCGTGTACCAAATTTATAGTTGAATTTTAACTCCTCGAAGTTCATAGGAGCCATTCGATATGAGATTTTAGAAATGAGTTTTGTCACGAGGGTTCAAAGTCGATACAAAATTTAATATCACTTTGGGAGTAAACCAAGAAATTCTTCAGAAATACATCGGAAAAATCAATAACAATAGGAATATTATTCAAATCTGACGTGTCTTTATTCAAATCCATAACATGGACTAAGAAAACTTGACATCCGTAATAAATGAATGACTTCATGGCTTGATATGAAAATGTTTGACTACAATGGTTTGATTGCTTGAATTGAATAACGTGTTGCTTAGAATATGAAAACTAACAACCTTACGAAAGTAATCAATTTCGGCATGATGAGTAGTTAACCTTAAAATCACATCAAAAGCAAATATCTCTATAGAAATAAGGTTAACAAGTAATGTGATAGTGCCAACCTGAATCAAGCAAGATTTCTAAACAACGGATATAATGAAAGTTTCTCCTAACGGAGTCTCCATAAATAGGTCAAATTCTAATTTCTCCGTAGTCAAGTTCAAACGTTGAGCGCAAGCAAGAGAGATAAAAGAATGGGTAGAACCGGTATCTAGTAAGGTATAAACTTCGCAAGAATTTATAATTAACTAACCCGTGCTAACTTCGTTCGGGTTCCTCGCATTTTGATTGGTCACAACAAACGCTCTTCCAGGAACCGTTGACTTTGACCTTTCTGGGACATCCTTTTGAGTCACCATTCCCGCTGGACTGGGTTTCGATACCGTACAATCTCGAGCGATATGTCCTTCTTTTCCACAGTTATAGAATACCTTAAACTGTTGTGGGCATTTTGGGTTGATATGTCCCTCTTTCCCGCATTTGTAACATACGACCGGTGGTATTTCTCCTCCCTTGGAACCGATTCTTTCTTTGCACCGCGTCTTCACATGGTCGTTGTTGAACCTCCTCTTTTTAAAATCTCCTCCCACTTCGTTTCTTCTATTTTCATGGCCATGATTACCACCAGAGTGGTTACCGCCTTTGTCCGTATTCTTCTTTCTCCGTTGGTTATCGTTATTACGATGACCGCTATCTTTGAGATGATCCTCGGTTATGGTCCCTCGGTTGAACGTACTTCGTTATCTCGCTTCTAACAACCGAGCCCTGCTGACAACATCTCAATAGAGAGAAAATTTATGAGAAATGAGATAATCGACGTATCGCCGGTTTCAAACCTCTAAGAAACATCCGCGTCATACGCTCCTCATTCTCCACCACATGAGGTGCAAACCGATAACTCGCAAACTTTTCCTCGTCTCGAGACACCGCCATGTTGTTTTGTTCTAATCGATGAACTCCACTTCCTTCATATGACGAACACTTTCGTGAAAGTATTTGTCATTAAATAGTTTCAAACGTCTCCCAAGACATCTTTGAAGTCTTGGCCGATGGGTATGCTTCACGACTCCCACCAAAGAGTCTGCCTCACCACGGAACATAAAGGTGGCGAATGGAACCTTCGTTTCTCGGTATCCCAAGACATCGAATATCTTGGTAATTTGCTTGACCCATGTTTTCGCCATGATCGGATCTCGCTTTCCCTTAAATTCGTGGTCCCAACTCTTTGAACGCTTGGTTTGACCACCCGTGAATTGCTATCATTTCCTCCTATTTTTGAACACGAGTCTCCTCGTCGATTTTGCATGAACTGCAAAAAGCTTCTAAACATCCCTCGCTTCATCATCTCTTTCAAAGTGGTGTTGTATGTGAGGTACATTGCCACTGTTGTACGTTCTCGCGTTGCTGTAAGTACAGCATCTCCACTGTCCTCATTTACTCCATCATTAATATTCTCACCACATTCTCAAATCACCGTCATAAAACAAGGGTTAATTAAAGAAATCAATATATCATATAATATCCCTATATACTAACCAACTAACAAATAAGCTTAGGTAGGACACACTAGCTATAAGGATTTACTCGCTCTCCTCTCCTAGTTCTATTCCCCGATCTCCGCCAGAGATCATATCCTAAGCTCGATACCAACCGTGACGCCCCAAAATAGGTCCATTCCATCCAACCCATTCTGAGTCGCCAAATAAATGGTACAGAAATAACTACAACTTTATTATTACAACATATAAACTGTGAGTATAAATACAGATATTGCCATCTAGACAATATCCACACGCAAATAAATCCCCATCATAATTATTGATACATTATTTTACAAAAATGGTGAGGACTACTAAACAACTCTATCTAGAACCTTCATTCCATACCCCGACTAGTACTCGCTACATTCTCGCCTCCTGAGAAGAAAAATGGAATAAAAAGGAAAAGGGTGAGCTCAACTAGCCCAGTAAAGAATATTATGACTAAGATAATATACAACAAATTATCGTTAGTCTTCAACAGGGAAAAAAATCTAATAGAATACAATAGACAACCAGTTTTAATCATCAACAACTACAATGAAATAACAATTCATTAGAAGAGTTAAGTAGAGAATGCAAACTACTATCTTCTATGTATGAATTTAAAAGTTCATCGTCGATATTTTATCCCCAGTAACATCAATCAATATATATCTCGAATCAAATATTCATCTTTGCACTACAGGCCAAAGATATTCATTAGTTGGTCATGTTCATCTAAATACCTGTTCATCTTTGCACTACGGGCCAAAGATATTAATCAGTTGGTCATGTTCATCTCAACACATGTTCATCTTTGCACTACGGGCCAAAGATATACATCAAGAAATCATTCATCTTTGCACTACAGGCCAAAGATATTCAGTAATATTATCATTTAGGACTGAGGATGATGAAAAATATTTTAAAGGAAACGAATCCAGTGAAACAAAAGAACAAATATTAACGTATTTTAAACAATCTAAGTTCAAAAATACTTCATAAGTAATCAGAGTGGAGTAAAATTCAAGAATGATCAAAACATGGATACAATCAAAGCTAGTATCCATAGTAGATATTTTGGACAAAAAGAAGAAATTTTATTTTTCTATGAATAGTGTCGATTCGTGAATAGTGTCAGATATCGTGAATAAAGGCCGTATATCGTGAATAGTAACTCCGACACCAAAAGATAGAAATTTTATAAAAAAACATCTTCACACTTCGTGAATAGCACTCGTGAATAGTAACTCATGAATAGTAACTCGTGAATAGTAACTCATGAATAGTAACTCATGAATAGTAACCCCGACATGAAAAGGTTCCAAATTTGATAAAAAGTTCCAACCAATATTTTGGCATAATGATATTGAAGAAATAATATCATTTTCGAATAAAATAACATCCCTTACCTCGAAAGACAGTACTTCTAGTTGAAACACCGGATATAGGCTATGACTTGAACTTGCACCTTATAGCAATACTCAAAGTATACTCAAAATACTCACAAGAATACGCTCGATAATATAGAGAGAGAAAACTTCCGTTTCTGGTGTGATTTTCAATTCTAACCTAAGCACCCTATTTATAGAAAAATACTTAGAACACCAAAGTAGAAAATTTATTAAAATATTAATATATATATATAATCGCTTTCCATTATGGGGCCCACAAAAGACTGCGCCGTCGTACGAATAATAAATATTTTATAACCACTTGCTTATTCGAAATATTTGTGTATTTTACCCATAACTATCCACATTAATCAAATCAACCCTTACTATTTCAAAATAATAAATAGAGGTAAATAAATTTCATTTATTAATAATTTGGGGTCTTACAACTGCGGTTGTTGGTCTCAGGTAATTCTTCCTAAGGTTCATAACCAACTGCTTTGATACCAACTGTGAAAGCCCCAAATCCCGATCCTAAATCACCAAGGATCTTATACAATCGTTTTATAACTAATTGCGGAAGATATAAACATAAATTATTTATACATTAAACTTTACACACTATTCCCCAAGGTTGAGTAACCTTAACTTATACACAATTCATAAACTATCTAACATATAACATTATTATCAAACTATACTATTACAAATTAGCTGCACATTTCATCCCAAGCTGAACTTGGCTTTATCCTTTTCCTGTATCCGAACGTATTCGCCTTATCTGCAATGTTTATCATGATATAGCAAGGGTGAGCATAAAGGTTGCCCAACAAGTTTAAATTTTATTTAAGGATATATCATGATTGAAAGAGTCTGAATAATAAGATGGCTATAATTCATTAATATAATTGAGAACTAGCATGAACAAACTTTTGATTGAACAAGTATTAAACATGAAACAATTTATCTGGACCGAATGGTAATAAAGGTGATCAGCCTTTCATACCTGAACTATACATGCAATATGTATAGAGTACAATTCTTCATGGCAATCAGCAATGATTAACCATAAGCATATCTGAATGAAACAACTAAGTAGAGTTAAGAAAATTAAACTTGCCTAAACCGTTGATTACCGCTACGCAATTTAAATCGCTTTATCCGAAGACCTAATATTAGTAATACAGATCTCCAATATTAGAATAATAGGGATAAGGTCCAAAAATACCCCTAATGTTTACACGGATGTCCCACTTCCACCTTAAACTAATTTTTTTTTTCCAAAAGTACCCTTAACATTACAAAATTCAGCCCAATTATGCCCCTCCCGTTAACAGACTTGCCACCGAGGCAAATGGAACAGACACGTGGATAAAATTTGTTGACGGAGCAAAAATAATTTTTTTCTCTTTCCTCTTCCTTTCTTCTTCCTTTTTCTCTCTATGTTCTTTCTTCTTCCTCTGTTCTAAAATAACAAAACTGAAATCACCAATTGAAATCACCAATATCCAAAGACCAAAGATACTCACAAAGAGCAACAAACAAATATCGAACCACCATGAATGCCGGTAAGGATAAACAAACCAGCATAAATCCAAATAACATAAACAGTTATTACTCACACCCAGACCAAACAGTATCAATTAAACCCACCTAACTGATCACATTCCATCAAAACCTTTAAGACCCTGAATTGAGCTTAATCTTTAAGCCAAAAGAGCGATCACACCAATAAAACTAAGTTAAACCCGAACTTAGCCAAAGATAAAGTTAAAAATAAGGAGAAAAAAAAGACACTGAAATGCTTTTAACAAAGGGTTTATTAAGTCGATTTAAGTTTCTTCGGACTTCAAGCTTCGTGTGGAAGCTGCAGTAACCGACCCAAGATAGCACATCGAGATCGTGAGCCCATAAAAACACCAAGAACAAATTCAATGTCACTTCTCTTCTCTTCCTTTCTCTGTAAATAAACTGCCCAACTGCCATTTTTAACCTAAACCCCGCAAAATTAAGAAAACCGAACTTTAAATAAGCTTTATAGCTACAAATAGAAACCCACACACTGGTTTTTGTTAGAGCTCAGACCAACCCACCATAGCCAAACACACCCACTAGCTAATAGTGTGCTATACCCACATGCATATTTTGGCTTAAAGATTAAGCTCAATTCAGGGTCTTAAAGGTTTTGTTTGTGTTATTGCACGAGATAGGTGGCTCAGTTTTGTTAACTCGGCCGAATTGATTGCAGAGCCTTCACCTTCTTCTTCTCGTCGAACTAATTGTCGATTCTTCTTCTCGCCGAACTGAGCTCCACCTCCTTCTTGCTGAACTGATTGTCGATTCTTCTTCTCGCGTCTTCTACTCCTCTTCGATTTAGTCTCTCTGTGAAAGTAATTAGGGCTTCTTTTGCCCCTTTTGAAAAGCTCGACTGCTTTTGTTCTATGTCTCTCTCCCTAAGTGCCTAATCAGCAAAAATGATCCACATGTTAACAGAGTTAGTCCAGGTGGCAAGTTAGTTGACAACAGGGGCACAGGTGACCTTATTTTCCTAACATTAAGGATACTTTTGGAAAAAAAATTAGTTTAGGGTGGAAGTGAGACATCCGTGTAAACATCAAGGATATTTTTGGACCTTATCCCTAGAATAATATCATCACAGTATAATACTATTATATATATATATATATATATATATAATAACCTAAACACATAACACATAACCCTATCAGTCTATAACACACATAAGACATAGCATCAAGTCAAACTATTTCAGTCTAAGTAGAAACCGATAAAATTCTATCATCCTGACGGTCTAGTCGGACAATTATCGAGTTTAAGTTCAATTAAACTTAGCCTGAACACTTCACAATTATCTTAGATAATTATATTATCAGTCAAAATAATTTTCATAAGCTCGTAATAATTTTCAGATAATTATTACCATTTATCATGATTTTTCACTCATTTATATCGTATTTATATAATATAAAACCACATAATTCCTTACTCATTAATATTTATTTAACATTAAATATTAATGAAAATCATAACATAATATTATAATATATTTATAATATATCAAAGTATTTTTAATACTTTAATTTCTCATTTATATGATTTTAAACACTTAAATCCATTATCCGATAATTGATATTAATATTAAAATATTAATATTTTCATAAAAAATATCAAAAGTTATATTTTATAACTTAAAATATTTTTATAACACTTAAATCATTTTTATATTATTTTAAATCATTAATTCTATTTTTTCATAATTTATTTAATATATTTATTAAATAAACTAATTACCATTAATAATAAATTATTAATGAAATTCATCACAAAATATCAAAAGTTATTAAAAATAACTTAAAATATTTTTAATATCATAATATAATGATGAATTAAAATCATTTTTAAATAATTTATTTAATATTATAATTAAATAAATAAATACCTTTTATATTCCAAAAATATTAAATATTTTTGAAATATACTCAAAATAATTAAAAACTATTTTTCAGACTTTAAAATAATTTTTCATAATTCATTATGTATTGTTAATAATTAAAAATCATTTTTCTCTATTTATTAAATAAAATAATAATTTTCAGTAATTAAATGTCGCTAAAGGTACCATAGGCGACAAAACTATCGCTAATGGGGTTCTTGGGTTGTTCTTGAAGAAACCCAGAACATCATGTCAGTGTTCTTAAAGTTGTAGTACTGATGTAGTATTACAACAACAAACAAGAATTATTGCCAAAACATAACATAACGGTAAGATATACTTAATCAAAAAGCTTGTTAGACCTATTCTTCATTTCTAGGTTACCCAGAAATGAAGAACAGTCTAGGGTGCCATTTTCCAGCCCTTAAATCTTGCATTCTGGGTTTAGTTTGTGAGATCTAATGGTTCCTACATGTAGTCCTGATGTTAGAGTATAAGTATATAACCTTATATCAGTCTAAAAACAACACACGTGCAAGATCAAGGCTGGTCAAACTAGGGGTCAGGACACGGTTCTTGAAGATCTGGGTTTCCCAGAAATCTTCATCCGGCCGATTAATCAACAAAGGGTTTGACCAGAATTTCTCGATCCTCATTACATCATCTAGGTGATCTAAAGGTTTTAGTATGCACACCTCATGTCAAACTACAAGGATCAAACAACAACATAGCCAAAACACTAACATACAAAAAGATCAAGGGCTTTGAAAATCGTGTCAGACCACCTGGGAAAATTCTGGGTTGCCCAGATTCAAATTTCGTGCTTGGTTAACAAACTATGACCGATCATATCTTTCAATATAAACATGATATGGGCTTGTTTTAAGTTCTAGATTAAAGACCTTACTACAAAGAACATATCTATAACATGACATACACCAAAACTCAAACACACACAGATCTAAAGCCTTTGACATATGGCTGTCAGGCCATTTTTCTGACTGTTTTCTAGATTTAAGAAATTTTCCATTTTGAGCCCTTTGATGTTATGGATCTGGGATTTGACAACCCAGATCACTAAATGACATCTTATTACACCACTTTAAACAATAAACCATAACATCTAACATCAAATCATAGGATTTCAAAGTTTAGGGTTTTTATACCTTTCTAATGCTTGATCTTGAATCTGATCATTGATTTCTGACTTTGGAATGCTAACACATGATCTTGACTTTGATTCTCACTCTCTCTCACTCTATACCCCGAATTTGAAGAGAGAGAATGGGCTTGGAGAAATGATAAACTAAAGTAAGATATTTCTTACTTTTAATCTACTATAACTTTGATTCAATGTATCTAAGTTGCAAAGTGGCATACTTATCTAATATAAAATAAATATAGAGCACAAGGGATAAACATTAGACTTGGTGACTCACAAGATTGTGCAATCTTTTGCTTAGGTTACAAGAAAGGGCATTTTGGTCATTTAGCATACCATTTTAATTATACATTTGTCATTTGATCAAACCCTTAGGGTTTAACCCTTAGGGTTAAAACCTAAGGTTTTCAAAAATACCAATTTCTAGGATTTTCAACTTAGGGTTTTCAAAATAGAAAATTATTATTTATAAATTGTAATAAGGATTCTCTAATTAAATTAAACTTTCTCATTCATAATTCAAGTTTGCTAATTAGGATTAATATTTCCTACTTAAAATTTTTAAATAAAAATTTAGGGTTTTCCCCAAAATGAGAATTAGGGTTTGTAACCCAAGAATTAGGATTTTCTAAATAGTCAATTAGGGTTATCCCTAATTATATTTATAATCATAAATCATTAAATCATTAAATTTAACCTTTGAATTCCCAAATTAGGGTTTCATATTCCGAATTAGGGTTTCAAAACCCCAGAACTGAAATTAGGGTTTCCATAACCGATTTTAAGGTTGCTTATCCATTGCTAGGGTTTTCTAACTGAACGTTGACGTTCTTAATATATACTTAGGGTGTGACACTGATAAAATTTATCTGGTCAACCCTTGACCCTTAACCACATATTGTACATATATAACACCATATTCATAGAACATATTCACGTATACACTTAATCCTGAATAATTCACCTAAATCCTTCAATGAATTTTGAAATCCTCAAAATTCCTTCTCAAAAATATCAAATGCATACACTTATTTTCTGTCTAGGCCTATTATTTGACCTTAATTCCATCATTTAAGATTTTAATAAATTATCTAATTTCTCGGGTTGTCACACATACAATAGTGAAGCTAACGCAAATCTAGTGCCATAATTGGTGAATTTGTTTGTGGGAGCACTGGAAAATCAATTGAATTCGTGGATGTATAGTCAAATCTCGATGTTTCAACTGTATTCGTTCACAATAGGGCTGGAAAGAATGATGGTTGTAGACGGGGAAGGTAATACACTAACATACAATCAAGAGTAGAAGGAAAAGAAATGTGAAAATGGAGATAAGGTAGGAGGTAGCTGCAAGGGTAATGTTCAGAAAAAGAAAGTGGAACGAAAATGTCACTGTTGGAAATCAGCAAGGGAATGAGAAGAAGAAAGTGGTGGCGTGGAACAACTGTGGAAAGAGACGCGTGGGTGTTTGTTTGAAAGGAAAGAAAGTGTGCTTTAATTGTGGCTTGAAGGGCCACATTACACCAAAATGTTCAAGACCAAGGAAGGGAGCCTGCTTCAGGTGTGGATCGAAGGAACACTTGGCTCGAGGTTGCCCAAAGAAAGCGGCAGGAAAAACAAGTGGAAGTAAGGGGCAGTGGTAAGCTGGTTAATGTAAAATTAGCTCCGCAGAGTCGACCAACCGAACAATCATCCAACATGACGATCCAGGACGCAATGCAAGGTATGGTTCTGATCAGTTATCTATACGGCTGCGTGTTATTTAATTTAAGTGCCACTTGTTAATTTATGCATGATGAATTTGCTTAGAAATTATATTGGCTTCAAAAATAGTTAGACTATTCCCTAAATATAGAAAGTGTGAATAGTGATTCCTTTTAAGTTGATGTGTAGAATTGTCGTATTGGTATTAAAGGCCACGTGATGTTAATGGATTTTTTCCAATTTGATTTGTGAAACACTGAGGTTGTTAAACTATGTGGTGATAAGGGATTGTCAAAGAAAGTGTGTAAACCTTGTGACTCAGAGGAAGTCAAAGGTAGTATTTTATTTTATTTTATTGTACAGATTATCTATACGGTAGAGTTATTTATCGATGTTGTAAGTGGAGAAGTTGATAAGAAAATAGTGTAAGGGATACGCGAAGTTCAAGATAGCCACTTCATTAGCTAATTTGACAAGGAAATCGGTGGAATTTATATGGGTAAGAATATTATGACAATTGAAATATTATAAGAAGAGATATCTGACTCGTGATTTAGAGTTAGCTGTAGTAGTGGGTGCCCTAAGGATTTGGAGGTATTATTTTGGGAAATAGTGTGAGATATAAAAAGACCATAAGTGTCTAAAGTATATTCTTGCACATGGATATTTAAGCATGCATTGAAGTGATAGTTGGAGTTGATCAAGGATTATGAATGCAAAATCCTAAATGATTATGGTTGCCGACATCTTAAGAAAAAGGTAGGAGTTATTTTTATTAACTGCACAAGACGGGTTCATAATAGAAATGGTTAAGTTGTGGTGGGAGGTAAAGAAAGAGTAACTCCAAGATGAAGGTGTCAATTCAAGATCGATATTGAAGGGGGGGCTAAATGTTGAAGGAATAAACTAGGTTTCGTCAGTATTAAAGAGGAAGCACGAATATAAAGTGCGCCTTCGACAATACTTTTGGTGGCAAGATATGGTGATAGGTTTCATGATATGTCAAAGTTAGCATATTACCTATCGATCAGTGTGCGAAGTTATATGTTAAAGTAATTGTTTCAAGGCACGGTGTTTCAGTATCAATCGTGTCAAACCGAGATTCACAATTCACATAGAATTTTTAGAAATATTTGCAAGAACGCGTGGAACACGGTTAAAAATAAGTACGTCATATCGTCTGCAAATCGATTGGCAAAATAAAAAGAAATCCAGACATCGGAAGGCTTGATAAGTGCACGAGGAGATATAGATAATGTGATACAAGGAATTCGTATTGAGCAAGTTAAGGGCAAGTTAAGAATAACTTAAGAGTAAGGTAATGTTAGGTGGAATTTCAATTGAGGACTCATATGTTAACTAAGTCGTACAAACCTTTGTATGGGCAGAGGTTTTGTGCATGTACTTGGTTTATCATATTGATAATCATTGGAATATCGTTGTCGCACTATCAATGTATATGTGGTGGAAAGGTGATTCTTTTCTCATGTATATATTTGATAGTTAGAGGCTTTTAAGATTAGGTTCGATTCTTAAAACTAAAGCGTATGGTAAGTTCGTGACTCATAATCATATGGTATGTTTTGAACCCCTCAGCGAATGGACGCCTATGGTCTGACTAGGATAAGTTCCTAAACTAATATGATTATGGCAAGTTCCTGAATTTCAAAAGTGTGGAAGTTTGATGAACTACATTGGGTATAAAACAGTTATAGTATAGGGAGCATTGATGAAGTTGAAAAGATGGTTTTGAGGTAGCCTTACCTCTAAAGTTAGAGTGCATTCATAATATTTTCCATGTTTCGGTGTTACGACCGTATAATCCCGATTACAAGTATGTGATCGAGTACGAACCATTGCAGTTCGATAAGGACTTATCTTATGAGGAAATTCATATCCAGAAAGTTGACAGGAAAGAACAAATGCTCACGAATAAAGTAATACCTTTCGTAAATGTGATATGGAGGAACCACAATGCTGAAGAAGCTACGTGGGATGTCGAAGATAAAATGAAAAATAACTACCCTAAGTTATTTGTTTAATCTATGTCTTCGATTCTGGGGACAGAATCCTTGTAAGAAGGGAAGAATGTGATGAATGATTTGTTTGAGTTGTGATTCTGGGGACATAATCCTTGTAAGGAGGGAAGAATGTAACAATCCAGAATTTTAAATTATAATTCTAAATATTTATTGAATTATATAAATATTTTAATTGATGTATTTATTGTTGAATAAATATTTGTTTAATGTGATTTAATTTGATTATTTATTTGTTAAATAAATAATCTATGAGTTAAGGAAATTAATTATTATGAGATAATATTCAAATTTAATTAATAATTAATTAGAGAGTTTATAATTATTAAATGAGTTATTATAATGTTATTCTAATTTGATTTTGTAATTAAAGTTGTAAGACCCTGAATTTTATGAAATGAAAGTATTCAATTTTTTTATAATTATTATTTTATTTAGTAAATGGTTAAATTGATAAAAGGATTAAGTTAAGGGTGTTATGTGAAAATTTTGCAAAGTAAAGCAAGTTGTTATAAAATATTCGTTTGGTCGGGGAATATTCTTTTTGTCTGTGAATATTCGTACGGTGACACAATCATTGGTGGACCACATAACAAAATTATTGTCAGAGTTAGAAAACGACAAAATTATCTTTTTATAAAGATAACGAAAAAAGTTTTACCGTTAACTGTTGAAATAACTGGTGATAAAAGTACAGTAATATTCATGGTTGCATCTTGCATAGTAGCACACAGTATTGATTATTGATGCTTACGTAAGAAGTCACTCAGTTATACTCAATTATTGCTACAATAATTGTTGCATAGTATTTCACGTTATTGATTTAATTATTGTCACAGTATCATCTTCACAATATTTTATATTATTAAATAAATAATTGAGAAGATAATTCTATTCATATTATTATTTATATTATTGACGATGTCTAGAAAATTCTGTCGATGAAAGGGGTTTGGTCACCTAATTGCGCGCCAATAAGGAGAAGTCCTTATCGAAAAGCCCCCTCTTTCCTAGGAATGATTTGGTTGTCAATATTGTGAGTTATAATATTAATGATGAATAATTGTTGAAAGATTAAAAAAAAATGTGTTGATTGAAGATAAAATAATTTGAAGTAAATATTTATTCAGTCTTTGATATAAATAAGAAGTCTGTTATGAGACGTTTTGTCATAAATTTGGTTTATTCTATGGGGCCCATATGTCATCATCTAAGAGTCACTTTCTCTAATAGTACTTGCCTTTACTAGACGTCAAACCACTTGTTATATCACATTATAGGCGTCGAACCACTTGTCATTTCATATTACAAGCGTCGAACCACTTGTCGTTTCACATTACAGGTTTTGAACCACTTAACGTTTCACATTTTAGGCATCGAACCACTTGTCGTTTCACATTACAGGCATCGAACCACTTGTTGTTTCACATTACAGGCGTCAAACCACTTTTCTTTTTACATCACCGGTCGTCAAGCCACTTGCCTCTTCCCATTGCAAGGGCTAAGCTAGAAATCTTCTATAAATAGAAGTTTATTCCTTCTTTCATTCTCACCAATTCACTACGACTCATAAGAAAATTCTATAGAGAGAGAATCAGATAGAAAGAAGAAGAGAATTATGTTACTACACTATTGCAGTATCCAATCTCCTACTAAGGTAAGGGTATTATTTCTTTCATATTCATGAACAGAGTTATTTCTTTCAATACTGGTAAGGGTTGTTATTCCATTCTTTGTTATTCTGTTGGAATAACTTGTCTACGCGGACTACCGCATGCATGGTGAAATCCTTTTGTTATTCCATTCTTTATTATTCTGTGGGAATAACATGTCTACACGGACTACCGCATGCCTGGTGAATAACCCTTCGTATTCATTTGTTATTAAATTATGGAAATGATCTGTCTACACGGACTACTGCATGACAGTTGAAAATCCATTTGCAGTTTCATATATTATTCATTTCAGATTCCTATCTCTAAACTTACTATAGTAAGTATTGCTTCTATAATTCCCGAAATGATCAGAAATTCTTTGATATTTGTGCTTCATCCAATATTTTTTCATGGAAATATTATTCTGAGCATTCTTGATAAGTTTTAACCATTTCTTATCGGAGAACTATTCACGGGGTACTATTCCCGAAATAATATTCACGGGTTACTATTCACTCAGGTACTATTCACCAGGTGACTATTCATAACAAAAATTAATTTCTGTTATGTCCAATTTATTTTTTTATACAATATTATTCTTGAATTTTACTCCACAAAGTAGTTTCATGTTGACAATTTGGACACTATTTAATTCTGGATAAATTAAATTATATATCTTTAGAATTTATCCTTTGCTTGCATTTAATTGAATTCTTATATCATTGTCATCATCCTCATGTTTATATTGTTATGAAAGTCATCTTTGGCCAGTAGTGCATAAATGGACTGTTGATTGGTATGATTATGACCAGGAATCATTCAGTATAATCATGACATGTAATGTTACAAATGATATGGTAAAAGTCCTCATTGGCCCGTAGTGCATTGATGGACAGTTGTTGAGACGAACATGGCCATTGGTGATAATAATGAATATCATTGGCCCGAAGTGCATGGATAATTCAGGGTTGTGGATTATTTATTAAAGCTGAGTCCCAATGATTAAATTGATGATAAACTTTTTAAATCATAGAGGTTATTAGATATCATGATCTACTTGACTCTTCTAATGGATTGCTTGTTCCGCTGCAGTTGTTGATCTAAAACTTGTTGTCTATTGTATTCTATCCGTTGTTATACTGTTGAAGGCTAAGGATAATTTATTCTGCATTATCTTAGTCATAATATTTCTTACTAGGCTAGTTGAGCTCGCCCTTTTCCTTTTTGTTCCATTTTTCTTCTAAGGAGGTGAGAATTTAGCAGGAACTAGCCGGGGTATGGAGTGATGGTTCATGATAGTTATTTTAGCAGTCCCCTTTTGGGTAAAATCTATATACGCACAACACGCAAGTATACGTGGTTAACAAGTAATATAGTAATGAGTAGAGTATCATTCCCACGGAGACAACTTAGCAAGAATTTAACCTTACAATTATCAATTTCCTATTAATCCCAATTTTATTAAACTATTCAATTCAATGATTAAAATTTTAAAGACTAAATTAATAAATAAATAAACTATAACTAAACAATCACAAATATCAAAATCTAGAATTTCAAACAATTAATGAAGATTTAGACTTATGACTTCACCCTAAGCTTCACTCTGATTTCTACACCTTCATTCCAATTCAATTCACTATCCCATTTTATTAATCGAGAACACAACATAGTATTAGCCACCTCTCGATGCACTAATACCTTATTAACTTAAATCCATAATTTAGATAGAAATACGTTAAACGCCTTAATCAACTAACTCACTATATCTCTATGTGAATTATAATTAAAGAACGTTTAAGATTAAGTTCTCTATCCGATTACATGCGATGTCAAGCATATCTCTACCTTAACATTCATCAAGAATATGCTATTCACAAAATTCATGAACACGTGCTATATTAACTAAGTCTAGATTCGAATATCCTCTCTCGATTCTATACAAATCAACAAAGAATTTTTGATCAGGAAATTAATAAATTCAAGCTCAAATTAATATAGATAAACTGGAAAATAGCTTATTGAATGGAAATCAAATTTACAAAATCATCGTTTCACTTAAGGATCCACCATAAGCCTAAAAAGTGAATTAGTTCATCATAAATGAAATAACAATCGAATAATTGAAAGATAACAGTCTTTCAATTACAGATAAATGAGTGAATTGATTTTCTTATTGTGCCTTGTGTCTTGTTTAATTCGTTGTTAATTGAGTAATAGACATCCAACACCTGTTTTTCTAAGTAATTCCCCACTCATTAGAGTTCACTTGCCATCCAAATGCTAGAATTCAAGTCCCAGCAGAGTCCGAAACCAAACAGGAAATTTCACCAGTCGAGACCCCCCGCCCCGGCGGGGGTGTAAGCCTATAATGAGCCCGCCCTGGGGGGCACCCTTTCTGTTAGTTGCTGATGAAGACCCCCCACCTCAGCGGGGGAATGTAGGCCAAACAAGCCCGCCCCAACGGGCATCCATTCTGCTAATTGACTTTGCTTCCTTCAAGATTACTTCCAGAAACACTACAAATGACTCCAAATCTTCGTTAAATGCCACAACAACCACCCTACACATAAAAGAACACAAATACAAATAAAACAAACATGAAAATAATAAAATAGCAACGTTGACCTGATCTCCCTGATACACGAGAGTACGTAGGCAACCATATTCTATATGGCCCGGTCGCAATAAATAAAAAACAACAAAAACATTTCTACCCTTTATCTACAAAAATACTTCTACACCCTTCTTTATCAATAAAGCTTCTACACCCATCTGCTTTTCACATTCAGCGTTGAACCTCTTACACCAGGCCTGAACTACGAAAGACTTAATCTCCCTCATCAATGGGAGTATGTAGGCAGTCGTTTATGGTGCGGTCAAACCAAACAAAAACCCAAAAAATCCCAAATAAACACTTCTCAAACAAACACTTGTCAAACTGTTTATCTTACCAAGCAGGAACTATGCAGACCTGATCTCCCTCACATACAGGAGTACGTAGGAAACCATCAGTAGTGAGGTTTGAACCTCAAAAGAAACATCCACACCCAAACATCAATCCCAAGTCTACACCCAAGAACAACCCTCCAAGTCAGCGACCCATGTGGAGAAGACCCAACAATACTTCAATGTCATTCCATCAATTTTGGCAGAAATCCCAGAAAGAAAGAAACAGCGATACACTACGACAACTAGCAGCGAGGACCTTCAAAGAGCCGACACCCTCAATCACAAATCTTCATCAAATCAGAAGAAAATCATCAAAGTCGATTGCGTGAACAAGTTAGGAACAATGATTGAGGGCATCAAAGCCCAAATTCACTACCTGTTCACTATCTGATACAAAGGTAAATGCCTCTTGCGATCTCAGCATCCTAGCAAAGTAAATATCCTAGACAACAAGCAAGGCTGGAGCAATTTTAACATTGGCGACAACCCGATATTGGGACCCTTACAACAAGATTGGGGCAATCTCAGAAACAACGACAACTCAATACTGGGGCATTTATAAACCATCCTAAGGAGGAAAATGCACCAGTCAGCACCATCAACATGGTACATCATCATCAGAGCTTCCCTCACATCAGCTCACTAGTAATTTGGAAATTACTCACTTACGACTTCATCAACAGAGAGAGTTTCTCATATGAATCCTTGACATCAACATACGAATGGACTGGGGCATTTTTTGATTCAAGGAAAGCGAAGGATTTTTAAGGCGGGATCAGACCTCTCATCAAAAGAAGAAGAACTCCTGAAAGAAATCATGGCGACATTTGCTTGCCCCTACAAAAGAAGGGAAAAATTCTCAAAAAAGTTCTTAACTCGAGGCTAACGACAAAAGGTCTGGTGAATGAAATCTACACCGACAAATGTATTAATTTGCGTCAAATCCTCATAAATTTTGGGCCTCTAAACTGAAGTTCAAAAGTTTGACATCGAAAGAGCGAGCTGCACTCTCCAGGGATATCAGCGGCATTCAGGTCATCTGTTCAGCAAGGTTGCGAAACAAATATTCAATGAAATGGGGCACAAGCACCCAAAAGAAAAAGGAAACTCCAAATCACCTCAAAAAGGGTGAAGCGCTACATCAACATACATTTCTATCAAGCATAACATCAGGCAGAGTCTGGCGAAGCAAACCTTTGAATATTACTTCAGCGAAGGTATCGGAAGATCTGGTATTCAAAACCATTATCTTCAATTCAGCACAACATCAAGACAGTTCAGTGATGAAAGTTTTGAATACGACCGTTCGAGTGGGAACCGAAACAATTGGGCGATGACAGCATATTCAACTACCAACAGGGTAGGCATCGTTGCAAACTACCAGCGTATACATCGGGAAGGTCTGGTGATTTCAGAACATCATCCCCATCAGTGATGTGGAAAACATCTCAACTCATCTTCATCAAATAAGCGTCAATGATTAAATGCCAAACCATTGGAGTCAACACCAGCATTGGCATCAGCAATGATTGGTAAAGGTAAAGCGATTTGTGAAAACATTTTAAACATGCATCATAACATTCATTACATTGCGATTTACGATTTGAGATCTGCGATATACGAAATATGATGTGCAATTTGCGAAGTGCGATTGGCCAAATGCAAAAAGTGAAATGCGAAGTACGAAATACGATGTGCGATTTGCGAACTGCGATTTGCGAAAATATTTTAAACATTCATCATCACATTCACTACATTGCGATTTACATCATTAAAAATACCTTGTCATATTTCAAGTTTCTACTAATCTTTATCATGTCCATTCCATTGCATTGCATGAACATGATAAAGAGGGGCATTTGTAGACACTAAAAATTTTCTTTTCCTGTTACTAACTATGCAGGAGGGCAAAAGCGTCTTTTTCACTCCAGAGATAACCCTGGAGGACAACAACATCAATTCCAACCTCAGAGATAACCCTGAGGATATTCAGAGTCAACAACATGACAACCTCAAAGATAACCCTGCGAAAAGACGACTATAAATGTGCGAAAATCGGAGATAACCCTGGGAAGGGCAAAATGGTCATTTTGCCAACTCAACTTCACTTCAAATCAAATACACTCATTTCAATACAAATCACATCAAAATATATACCGCAAGAACAATATCTTAAGTTCCAAGTGCAAACTATGCAAAACGGCTCAACAGACTGCTTGACGGAAACTCGGAAATGCCATTTCGGTCATGGACCCATCTTCCTGGAATCAAAAAGGGAAAATTCCATGTCATGGAATAACTCTCGACAAAAGCGGTCCGAAGAAGGTCTTGTACGCCTCATTCGGATGTTCGGATTGAAGTTTTGCAAGTTCGAGTAGACATCATAGTAAACGAGTGCACGTACTTCGAGACGGTGGAACCCATGAGCCCGGGCACCTGGACAACCATGAGTGCATCTCCGGCAACCTTGTAAACTCAGGGCTCCCCCTCTATAAATAGAGGGCTTGGGGTGGCCATATTTGCAAGAAAAAAGGCGAGAAAGCCCTGTCCAATTTACTTTCTACACACCCTATATTGAGTGCTTGCTCTTTTTAAACACCTGTTAGCCCACATACAGTTATAAATTTACCCTCATGAGCTGAGAGTTTGTCCATATAGAGTCATAGAAGTCTGCATTGACAGCCCACTGTAAGCCTTCTTACACTCTATAAAGCCTTTCTCCTCATATTTGCACACACTATTCTTCACATTGATTGTCGTGTTGTGTGCGTATGCCCGAACTTCGGTCCGTAGTTTTCATTTTTGTCTGTATATATATATATATATATATATATATTTACTTATATGTATATATTTTTATATGGACTAACATTATCGAATTATGCCTCGATTGAGCCTAGACTTATGTCTAGAGCGTTTATTTGTTTTTCTATATATATATTTACTTATATATATGAACTGTTGTCAGACTCTGCCTGATGAGCCTGAATTTTACATCTGGAGCATTTAATTGCTTTTATATATATATACTAGGGTTAACCCGTGCCTCCGGCACTACTAATACTTGTGTAATTATTTAATACTTAAAGATAAATCTAAATGAAAAATGTGAGTTACAATGTTTAAAGAGTATATATTTGATTAAAATTAGAAAATTTCATAATTATTTGTTGTAAATAAGAAAATTTCTAATCAAGATAGACATCCCACCCAAAAAATAAAGAAGACAAGAATTTTGCCACAAATTGTATCTACATACTCATTATTTACAAATCAAGACTGGCAAGAAAAAATGAATTTGTTAAGGAAACAACTAAAGCCAACATCCACATTCACTCAGCAATAAATTTGACATAGGCCAGTTAACTACATTTATTAAATTCGAAACAATCCCAATGCCAATGATCATCATATTTTCTTCAAGCACATTTAAAAGCACTTCTCTTCACGTATATGCTATTGATTCCCTTCATTTAATTTACAATTTTAGATGGAACATGGATTAATTAGTAAAACTATTTTAAGCACAATACATCATACAAATGCGTCCATTGAATACCAATCGTTGATACATTAACAGGTAAAAGCATTGTAGTTTTAAAATAGCGTAATGATACCCACTTGTTTAAAAAGTTCATGTGCACCAAATTGGTTTGGAGCTCCTTTGCCTGATTAAATAAAAATTAAAATAAAATAAGAACTTCAAAAATAATTGACCCAACCGCAAAAAAGGTAAATTTGGTCAAACATATAGCCAAATAAATCATCTGGGCCATCGCCATCATTCTCGATTTTAAAAAAATTTGGCAAGCTTTAGTCGCCATCGCTTTTAAAAAAAAATTGGCAAAATTTCGTTTAAAAATAGATATCCAGACAAATCTAAACCTGTCTATAAAACTTACAATCATCCATACATATCCAAACCACCAAAAAAACCATCATTTCATAACCAAAATCATCACACCATGAAAAAATTAATACATATTTAATAATCAAACACATATCCAACCACCAAAATATCAAGATAATAGCTACTAATTTCAAGAAATTTCGGCAGAGTTTCCTTTAAAAATAGATATCAAGAAAAATCTAAACCTGTTTAAAAAACTTACAATAATCCATACATATCCAAACCACAAAAAAAACATCATTCCATACTCAAAATCATCATAACCATGTATAATTACCCAACTTAACAAAAGACGGAGAACAAAAATACATATATGCAGAAAATATAGAAACAACATGTTGAGCACCACCCTTTACTTTACATCTTACACCAAATATATTCTTTACAGCTTACACCAAGTATCCTTCAATATATACCCGAAAATACATATAATAATATTTACCTTGTAGATCTGTCAAGTTCTACCATGTCTTTGGTACATAAACCTTTAAAAGAAAGGCTATCCATCGGCAACGTCCACAACCAACAAATATTGTTTGTAACAAAAATCTGTTATTTATAAGAGAAAGCAAAATGTTAGTAGTATCGCAAGAACGAAACAATTGACACGTGATTACTTGAATACGATTTAAGAATTGCAATGATGTTCAAGCGGATAGTTCAGCCTATATAGCAATGCTATTGTATTTCTTCTAGATTGTTCAATCTCTCTAGAGATAAAGTCATTTATTTATTTTTCCAATACATGAAAGGATAGGCAATATGTTTGACAGCAAAAAAACTTGTGAACTTGATAAATTACTGACGTGTCTACTTATTTAAGCTTATAATTAGATAACTGTACAATGCAACTTAGAATTGATTAAATGGAATTACTCATGACTGCATGTTTTGTCATTTTTCCATACTTAACAATAAGTGATATGGCATTTATTTGATTTTTAGGGATTTTTTCTCTTTACTTCATCACAATTAATCCCCAATCTATCTATACAGAAAATTACACCTATACATGTTATGAAGTCTGGAAAATTACATCCATCGGCATTAATGGCTCAAATATATGGGGAATATGGACAATTACAATGATGTTCAAGCAGATAGTTCAGCCTATATAGCAATGCTATTGTATTTCTTCTAGATTGTTCGCTCTCTCTAGAGATAAAGTCATTTATTTATTTTTCCAATACAGGAGAGGATAGGCAATAAGTTTGACAGCAAAAAAACTTGTGAACTTGGTAAATTACTGATGTGTCTGCTTATTTAAGCTTATAATTAGATAACTGCACACTAAAGTAGAAATATCTTCACAATCAAGAATTTGTTCCTAACGTAGCAGTAAGTTTCTCCAAAAATGTCAATTAATCCACAATAAAATAGTTTTGAAGCAATCAACCACATTAGAGGTATGCAAATATTTTTGAAGCAAAATCAATACAAATTAATGTTGAAATTAAAATGGCAGTTAAAATGGCACTTGAATCAAGAGGACTCTACACAGAATGTATAGATAATAGGCCTTAAGTTTGGTAATAATCAAAATCTACATATATGCAATCAATCTATCCCACATTATGCACAATTTGAGGACAAAATCAAAGATATCACAGCTTTGTCTAGGATTTGGTACCTGGCAGCAATCGCAGGAGTAGCAGGAGATGGCCACGGAGGGAGCGAGAAGTCGACGGACGCAAAGGGAGGAAGAAAAGCACGAGTGCTGCAATAAGAGATCAAATGTTCTATAAGCACCGTCCAAAATTTGAGATTCCTTGTTTACTATATGAAGGATCCACTATGGGTAAAAATGGAATATATTTGATACTCTCCTCAAAAGGGTTTATTTCTTAATGACATCAAAAGTAATTTGTGTATTTTATTTTTGGGTGCAACATATTCATGAGTGATATCGCAACATTTGAATAGTGACCTTATAAAAGATTAAGTGGATTTACATTATTTTACTCCATAGGGAGTGAACCAAAAACGAACTGGCTATGACGTCGGATTTTTTTCGTCGTTATAGCATATAAAGTTGATGACATAACTATGACGACAATTATAACTATGGCAACGGTTATAGCCTAAAGTTGTTGCCAAATGAACGTCAATGTATTTAGTTCTGAAACTATCTAATTGTACCTGACTTAATGTGAAACTGGAAGATTTAAGCTTCCCGTGCATAGAAAATTAGGAATTGAAAGAAATGAATTATTCCCTTATTTTTATCAATTATTTTCAACAATGATCTATCTCCAGAAATTGTTCTACATCAAAATAGTAACACTCAGAATATATTGTTTTGTTTGCACTTTGCACCAGAGTTTGCAGCAGCAAAATGTTTGGAGCATGTGCAACCACAGATTGTACACCACAGTGTTTGTCAAATTTCTTATTACAGTAATTTCGTAAAGGTATCCAAATGGTTCAGTTTACCAATTTACAGTGTTAGCGTAATGGAAAATATAGATAAAAGCATTCGAAGCCACGCCTGTGCACTTTATAATCTGTAGGGTATAAAGTTGGTTAAACTACTGCTATGTTAGTCATGACACTCAATTTTAATATAAGTGGTTTGAGAATTTTAAGTAATTATTAATTATTTAGTTTTCAATATTACTCCAAGTATAATATTTTGCTAAGATATATAATTTTGGTTCTCTCACTATTTTTTGCTAAGAAATAACACTCTCTTTTTATAATATAAAGATAATATAGATAATTAATATTATATTTAAAGTTATACAATTATTTTTTTAATATTGTACACAATTCTAAAACGACTTATATCAAGAAACGGATAAAGTATGAATTAGGATAAAGTTTTATGCACGGACTCGTTCAATCTCTAATACTAACTTTTTACTAGAGTTCCTAAAGTTTTATCTTTAAATAAATTACATTTATGATACTGGTGACAAAATTTCTTCATTGCATGCAATTATCTTGTCAACTCAATTTATCCCTAACATTACAGATTAAATTTTTTTTTGTCGTATTATAAAGAGAGTAATAATACTAAAGTCTACAACCACCAAAACTAATAATAACATAAACTAATTTTGTGTGTACTAAATTAGTACAGTTTTCCTCCTCACATCTCTCTACTTGCAGTTTTTCGAGCAATAATTCAAAAGAGAAACAGGTAGATATAGCAAATATACCCTGGTGCAACTTGCAATTTTCCTCATTTGACATAGCAAATATACAATACATATGTCTGATAAATAATACATATGTGTGTTTGTGCGTGTAGAAAAAGATAAATAAACATACAAATTATGCAACTTACAATAATTGAAGACAAACCCACTACAGATAATTTGTCAAAGATCCACTCTCGCAAAATTGCCATTGAAAACATAGATTTATACAGCAAAACTTGGGTCATAACTGTGCAAATTGCGAGCAAAAGAACAGAATTGTAAAACTTGATCGTGAGAAAAACAAGTATCATACTTGAATCAATAAACAATTAAAACAATTACATGAAATTAAGTGAAACTTTGAATACATGAAAGTTTATTAAAGCTAAGAAAAAAATGGGTTGATTTAGATCCCAAAATATTCAGAAAGCATTTGAAGCCACACCTGTGCACTTTATAATCTGTAGGGTATAAAGTTGGTTAAACTACTGCTATGTAAGTCATGACACTCAATTTTAATATAAGTGGTTTGAGAATTTTAAGTAATTATTAATTATTTAGTTTTCAATATTACTCCAAGTATTAAATATAATTTTGGTTCTCTCACTATTTTTTGCTAATAAATAACACTCTTTTTATAATATAAAGATAATATAGATAATTAATATTATATTTAAAGTTATACAATTGTTTTTTTTAATACTGTACACAATTCTAAAACAACTTACATCAAGAAACGGATAAAGTATGAATTAGTTCAAAGTTTGATGCACGGACTCGTTCAATCTCTAATACTAACTTTTTACTGGATTTGCTAAAGTTTTATATTTAAATAAATTACATTTATGATACTGGTGACAAAATTTATTCCTTGCATGCAATTATCTTGTTAGCTCAATTTATCCCTAACATTACAGATTAAATTTTTTTTATCGTATTATAAAGAGAGTAATAATACTAAAGTCTACAACCACCAAAAATAATAATAACATAAACTAATTTTGTGTACTAAATTAGTAAAGTTTTCCTCCTCACATCTCTCTACTTGTAGTTTTCCGAGCAATAATTCAAAAGAGAAACAAGTAGATATAGCAAATATAACCACAGTGCAACTTGCGGTTTTCTCATTTGACATAGCAAATATACAATACATATGTCTGATAAATAGTACATATGTGTGTTTGTGTGTGTAGAAAAAGATAAATAAACATATAAATTATGAAACTTACAATAATTGAAGACAAACCCACTACGAGATAATTTTTTAAGATCCACTCCCGCAAAATTGCCATTGAAAACACAGATTTATCTGACAAAGAAAACTTGGGTCATAATCAGGCAAATTGCTAGCAAAAGAACAGAATTGTAAAACTTGATAGTGAGAAAACAACAAATATCATACTTGAATCAATAAACAATTAAAACAATTACATAAAATTCAATGAAACTTTGAATACATGAAAGTTTATTAAATCTAAGAAAAAAATGGGTTGATTTAGATCCCAAAATATTCTAAAAGCATTTTGTGTCCATGCAACTCCAGTAAAAAGTTAGCATTTTGATTTTTGGGTATTAAAGAGGTGGGATTGGAGATAATAAATGAGGAACATTTTGTGTTTTTGCGGTGCAAGTGATATTGGGTATTTGGGATTAAGCAACGGTTATGAGTGTGATGAGTATCTCAATGGAACAGAGGTTTCATTTCAAGATTATGTTTTTGGAGTCTCTGCTGCTGCATATAATCCTCTTTTGGTGGGTCTCACCATTGTTCGAGGAGCTGGTGCTCAAGGCGCTGGTACAATCCTTTCTCTCTTTCTCTATAAGTTATATATGGATTTTGGGTTACAGTTTGGTCATACAAAACGCAGACACAGCTTCAGATTCATTCAAAATGCAGTTCATTTACTAAATAAACAACAGAAAATAATCTACTTACTAATCCAAAATGAAGGCACCAATAACGATAGAACTGCATAACTTACTTCAGCTAATAAAAAGGAAATGCTGCAAAATTTTGTTGATCAAAACAAACCCAAAAATTCCTTTCCTGCACTACATAAGCATCACAACTTCAGATTCACCTTCATCTAATCAAGTCCCAAGAACACTACACACCAAAATTGCATGAACAGAGAAACCCAAGCTCAACCCAGTAAGTTTCCTTTAGAATTAAAACCAATAAAACACTCGGTCAAATATCACCCCTCAGAAAAAACACATAAGAATCAAAATCAGACAAAAACCCAGATCTTATTATTGATACAAAATTAGATATATCCATATTTGCTCAAAATTAGGTGAAATTAGGCACTACTTATAAGATTCTTGCATAATTAAACCATTAAAATAAACAAAATGACCATACGAAAATCAGATCACATAATCTAAACGTCATTTCTAATAGTCATCAATTTTATATATTAAAAAGTGTTAAGATTCAAACTTTAGCATAAATTACCTTCAGATTGTACTTTCTTTCAGAGAAGAACATTGAGGTGGGTTGTTAATGGAGGGGGGAATGGAGAACTATAGAGAAGGGAATGAGGAGAGAGAAAGAGACTGAGCCTTTTGGGTTTTCTTTTTTTTTTCTTTTAGTGTATTTTCTCTCACATCTTCTCTCTCGCTATTTTCATTTTCATTTTCATTTTCTTTGGATTTTCAAGAACTTTTTTTTTTAACTTATCTACACTATGACTCCTAGTAAAAAAAATCTCTAGCTCCATTTCATGATCCTCCATAATATTAAATGCTACCAGATACCACTCCTACCCATCCTAACTTTCAAACCCTAGTATGCAAGTTACTAAATTTTTCATCAATTACAGAAATGAATAAAGAGTACTTCCTAGAGGTCTGAAATGATGTTACATTATTACATTGGTTAACAATATCACTTGTGATTGGCCATTTAATAAAATAAAATTACACTATCCATGTTAAGAACCCTCTAATTAGGAATAAGTTGCAAGCATTTTTTGGAATACATTACATCATCAAAGGAATGCTTGCTTATTCATACCGTCAAGGTTTACCAAGAGAGAAACAAAAATATATGTCACAATACTTCAAACCCCTATTGCTTTCTCTGTTATCTATTATCTATTAATAGAATTTCAGTAAATTAACTGAATTCTCAGACTGATAATGATAGATGAGCTAAGAAGCAAAAAATTAGTAAAACAACAATATCAAAAACATCCCAAGACAATTCTGATCACCATCCTCTCCAGCCCTATGCTATCCTACCTACTCAGCCTCAAAATACCCCCAAATTAAAATCCATGAAGAGCAGAAACACCACCTTTAGGTATTAGATTAAAAAAGTACAATCGCAAGAAACCCCATGAAGTCGAGATCAAAACAACCCGAAATCAAAATTAGGAAAGCCTAAATAAATTAAAATTTATCATGAGAAAAACCATAAGATTTACCTTAGAAGATATAGGATACAAATCTAACAATCAACCGATCTGATTAAAAATTCATATCCATAATTAAATACAGTAAATATATAAGAAAATATATAGAGAGGAAAAATGGAGTGAAACTGTTCGATGAAAAGTCAAGAGAAGCGATAGATTTTGAGGGCTCTAAAGTGTTTTTATTGGAAGAATAAAATGGATGAGAGAGAATCTCCGAGAAAAAAGTTGAAACTTGAAAGGTGTCTAATTTTGACAAAGGGCTTACGAAGGAGGGAAATCGAAGGGAATTAGTTTCAGGATAGATAGATTTTTGAATGGTTAGATTTATCCCAACTTTTCGATGGTCCTGGATCTCTTAATAGACTTTGAGCGGGATTTTTTGGGTTCAAAATCTGTTGTGTTTTGTATAAGTAGATTTATAAACATAAACCAAGAAGAAATTCTCAAGCATCATACTTCATTTAGTCTACATAAAATCTGCATATATTAAATAGTTTAATTCCAGTGCTGCAAGTACTAATTCACTGTAAGCATTTTCATTTGCTTAATTACGTTATTGAACCATCAGTTTTACACTGAATTCATTGTGTTTAACATTAAAACATTTTAGTCATAAGTCCCAACACAGCTTAGAGCAAAGCTGCTTAGCATTTACAACAACTACCATACAAAATTAGTAAAGTATTCTATTCAAAAAGCAACAAATTCATCGCATTAAAACATCAAATTAGGTGACAATATCAATCTTTTAGCTCACATGTCAACTGATTGATTTGTAAAACATACCTAATAAGTTTTAGCTAATAGTAAGATTAACAGAAAAAACCTTGATATTCATCCTTCTCCGAGACGATCCATCGTCCATCAAAATCTTCATCAAATGACTCATAAAAAATCTACAAAAAGATTCCACACATTTATCGATCCACACGTATACACGTGTATATAAACACAAAATAAAAACTAATACATACCGTATCACCAAGCGCGAGAGTCAAAAGCAAAACCAACGATCAACAGTAACAACACATACTGAAAACAGATCCTCCGTTTGTTTTCTTCCATATACGATATCAATCCGTCACTTCCCGCAAGAACTTTCTTAACAAACAAAAGGTATATAATCAAGCCCTTAGGTATCAATCGATAGATCCGAGAGAAGAAGAAATCCCATCGAGTGCATATATAGATCGATCTTAGGAATAATCCCGTCGAGTTGTTTAGAGTACGTGTTAGTATGAGTACATAAATAGTCTGGGTATGATATTTAGGGTTGGGTATGAGAGATTTGGGGCTGGAATTAAGGCTGGGTATGAGACATAAGAGATTTAGGGGAGTTGAGAGGGCTGGGTATGAGAGATAAGCTCTGGGTGTGTAAGAACAGAGAGAGTTTAAAATTTGAATAAGGGGGAATGTGTGTAAGAACAGATAAGCTCTGTGTTTCTCTCTCCTCTCTAACTTCTTCTGCTTCGATCTTCAAATATTACCAAGATAATCTGCGTGTTTTGTTTTTGATTTTCAAGCTCCGTGTTATCTCTCAGCTCTGTGTAAAGACAGAGAGATAGAGGGATTTTCAAGCTTCGTGTTAGTATTGAAGGGTTAGATTTATCCCAATTTTTTGACGGTCATGATCTTGTAATAGGCTTGAGTGGGAAACTTAGTTTTTTCAAAATTAATTGTATTTTGTATAGATAGATTTGACACAACTTTTCAGCCCATCGACAAAAAAACTCTACTTCTAGAAAGAGAGTTCACCTTTTTGTCCTAACATCTATTAACAAAGTATATATAAAGAAGTGCATACATAAAAATAGAATCGTGAACTCATATTTAAGAGTCCTAGCTTTCTTTTAGATATAAGGCATATGATTTAACTACTAATGGACCAAATATTAAACACATATATTCAGATAGCACGTATACAATGAGGGATCCACTTACATCTAGAGTAAAATTTCTGATTCAGAAAACTTTGACTAAATTTTTTGCCTAACTCATATTTTGTCAAGGCAACCATTTGATCAATGGTTTGTCCCACCACTATCAACCTTATCAAATTTCAAATTGAACTTAGTTCAAGAGATAATATATTATGTTGTGATGTTCGGTTCTAGTAAAAGAACCATCTGTGAAAGGCCGAATTGGAACTATTTAGACAAAGAACGCCTTGCACAATGTAGCGGTGACCACTTACAGGGTTACTTTTATATACACCACAAATGCATATGTTAGCAAAAGAAATGCTACATTCCACGACATAAAACAGTTTGGGTGGATGTTCAAAAAAATATTCGCTGGATTTGAAGTATTTTTATGGAATTTCATTGATCTCTTCAGCTATAGCTTTTTAAGGGACATGACACATGCAGGTTATTTCAGTGTTTTTCAGTCTTTGTAAGTAATCTTTTGCTCGAACCTCTTAGTAGCAACATTTTATAGCTTAACATATTATTTTGGCAGGAATCATCTTCTTTTTTTTGGAGGGGTAACGAAAATTCATCTGTTATTCATATTTTTATACAACTATTATATTCACAGGAAAATGAGGCATAGAAAGGAAGGCTTATAATAAGGGTAGACGAAGCCTTGGACTGTTGGTGCCGAGCAAAACACTTCCCTTTATTTGCTTAAAGGGGTGAGCTAAAACTGTTGAATGGGTGGACCATTATCCCTTCAATTTTATTTGAAAACCTCACTTTGTATTGTAAATTTTCAATATGGTACCTTCAATCATTTCCAGACCCTCTTGATCTTTGCTATTAACTTAAATTAAGCTGCTCACATATTCATAATTACTAAAATTAAGCTGCTCACATATTCCTATTTAAGCTGCTACCAAGTATACAACAATTCTTTCAATCAATCAATCAAACATTTGAACTACATAAATTAACAAAAAAATGGAATTGAATTGAAACTCACAGGCACTGCAACTATAGTCAAAATTAAAGAGAGAAAGAAAAGAAAAACCACATGCCAAAAATTCAAACATAACATCATACACACATATATACATATCAAATATTAGGTCTAGGATTTGGTACCTAACAGTAATAAAAGGAGTAGCAGCGATCAAAGGAGTAGGAGCAGGAGCAGGAGTAATGGAGGGAGAGGGAGGAGGGAGAAGCTAAGAAATTGGTGATCGAAAGCGCAGAGAGAGAGAGCGATCATCAAATATTAGGTCTAGGATTTGGTACCTAATAAGAAATAAAAGGAATAGCAAAATGATCGAAAGGAGTAGGAGTAGCAGAGAGTAACAAACCATGGAGGGAGGAGGGAGAAGCCAAGAAATCGATTTATCGAGCGAGAGAGAGTGATTTTAAGTCGTCGTTTTTATTAGATGGAATGGGTATAGGGTGGATAGGTATATAAGGTTTGGCAAGGTATAAGGTGGAGAGAATGAGAAGAAGAGAAGAAAGCTATAAACAAATGATTTCGAAGCAAATGAGAAGAAGTATGATAAAATTTTGGAAAGTAAGAGTAGTAGTATAAGCTAACTTATCTAATCAATGGCGGATCACATCCATCCCAAAGTTTTGAGGGTCCAGATCTTTTTATTAGGCTTTCATGCCCATAAGGGGTTCGACAACTTAGTATTTTCAAAATCTCAAAATTGTATTTTAACATAGATATTAAAAGTTCTCAATCGAACCCATAATGAATTTCGGTTTCACGGACCGTTTAGCGGTGTCACATCATCGGGTCAATGTGCAAACCTTTTTCGATTCATGTTAGTGCAACGATTAAAAACACCAACTGACGACTCTTAAAGTCAAATCGTCGACATTACACATGTCGGACCTTTTTCATTTGTTTTTTCAAACAAATCTCACATTAACATGAGAATACCAAAGAACAAGTCACGAAAAGGGACAAATAAAAATCCCGACGTCGACATCTGGTATCTTCCATTCACGCAATTCTTATATGGACAAGGAATTCTTCCCGTGACCATGCCCACTTTTTCAAAACCAAAGTTCGGAAATCTTTCTAGGCCTGCAAGATATTCTCTAGAATATCTTGGTAATTCCATCCACCCCTTATCCACGATATTGTGTCCCTAATTCAAATTGAACAACCATATCATCTCTAACTAATTAATACTATGATTATAATAAATAGTATTCAAAACTATGAAATAAGACATATAGTGTAAGAATGCATTGGAAAAATTCTCGTGAATATCTTAGAATGCTTTCGGCCTGTTGTTGTGAAACTACGAATTCAAAAAAGAAGAAATATATACAAAATTCTAACACGTATGATTCAAATTTGATGAGTAGTGAAATTACGCCTTTATAATCTAATTTCCTAAAATATATATTCCATATGGTAATCCCTATGGTGATGTTCTTTCCTATAAAACACATGCACACCCTGGTGAGATGGATATGCATTATCACATAATAAAATATTTGCATAAGAGGCAACAATTTTTAATGTTTAGCAACTAAGGAAACTAAAAACAAACAACAAATTAAGAAAAAAGAAACAGAAAAGCATCAGTGATGCAAGCAGGCCTATATATAATATACATACTTTTCTTGCTAATACTAAGAGCTTCTTGTTGCAGTAGTTTCCGCACTAATAACACAACTACAGAATAAAACATCATGTTCTAAGGCCGAAAAAAATTTGAGTTACTCATACATTACTCATCATAATCATAAGATAACATTATGTTCAGCACCATAACAAAATTATCTAAGAGAGATATTAACAATCAAATTAGAACTTCATAGACAATACCAAAGCACCTTTCAGAATGAATATTGAATAGAACTATCATTTTTTAAATAAAATACATATATTTATTCATAACTAGACCTAAATAAAGCAAATGACAAAAAGATATTGAAAGAATGTTAATGGACTAACTTGACTAACTCCAACATGATAGGCTAACAGTAAGTGTCAATGATATTGTTGTTAAACCCACATAGTTATTACTTATCAGACTGCCTGCTAAACAAAGGCATAAAGCATATGATAAATAACTTGGAATTAAATAAAAAAAATTATACATGAAGACACAAATTATTTGTAATAACGCAAAACTGAAGCTCCAACATAACTCAAATAAGTTTCAAATTAGCTCCAAAAGCAGGAAAACAGAAGAAAGTTATTTTGTAAAATTATATATATACTATTCACAAACACCGCAAATGCGGATGAAAAACAAACAAAGACCTAAACAAAAAAAAACATATCTCTTACACCAAAAACTTAAATTACTCAATTTGAAACCAATATCAGAAACCAATTGTTGCTTTGAAGTATTTTCTAAAACAAATCCATATGAAAAACTGATTTTGTTCTTTTCCAAACAACAATAACATCAAACTGATCAAACTAGGGATTGGGGAATAGATGATATGCAAATAGCATTGAACATAACAATTAACCCAAACAATAAATCGATATATTTGGCTTCCATGCACAGTCAATACAGTCACGTAGTGAGCCAGAAAAATAGGGGAAATAGGGAATCACCTACAGCCGTACGAGTCATTAATGGAGGGGTACTTTTGAAACCAGAAGATCGAGAAGGGGACCAGATCATGTGAGAAGGCGACTAGAGGATAGATCTTATGAGAACGGGTGAGGAGATGGCAAATTTAACTAAGGAAAGAGATGGCTGATTTAACTGAGAACGGGTGAGGAGCGGAGAAGAGGAAAGGAAAGAATAGGTTCATAAAACCTTTGTAATCGAAGGAGCAGAGGAGAGGATAGAAAATAATATGGGTTCAAATCAAAATAAGGGTTAATACGACCTTATAATTTGGGACATAATTGGGGGAAATCATTGGGAGGGATTTGTACGCGCCAAACTAACCCCAAAAATGATCTGTACCGATGGACAGAGTATGACCCTCAGAATAAAAGACCTATACCGAAGGTCAAACCATGACCGTAGCTATTGTCACACTATAGCGACACTTCCGCCCCAATCGTCGCTATAGGGCGTCGCCTTTTCTTGATTTTCTAGTAGTGTTCAATCATTAATATCGTATTTATATGATATAAATTCCACAATATTCTATTATCATTAATATTTAGTTATTATCAAAAATTAATGAAATATATGTCATAATATTATAATATATTTATAATATCACAAAGTATTTTTAATACTTTAAAATCACATTTATATAATTTTTAAACAGTTAAATCCATTATCCGATGATTATCATTAATATTAGATATTAATGTTTTTGTGAAAATATCAAAAGTTATATTTTATAACTTCAAATATTTTATAACACTTACATTATTTTTATATGATTTTTAAATCATTAATTCTAATTTTCCATAATTTATTTAATATATTTATTAAAATATTAATTACCATTAATATTAATTAATTAATGAAATTCATCACATAATATTAAAAGTTATTGAAAATAACTTAAAATATTTTCTTATACCATAATATATTTTTAAATGATTTTTATGTATTAAAATCATTTTTAAGTAATTTATTTAATATTATAATTAAATAAATTAAATACCATTAATATTCTAAAATTATTAAATATTTATGAAATATATTCAAAATTATTAAAAACCCATTTTTAGGCTTTAATATAATTTTTAGGAATTTATTATGTATTTTCAATAATTTAAAACTATTTTTTTCTATTTATTTAATAAAATAATTAATTTTTAGAAATTATGTATTACTAAAGGGCCTTATAGCGACAGAACTGTCGCTATATGTGTTCTTGGCCAAACCCAGAACATTTAAACCCATTATTAGGCTGCCTAGTTTGACCAATCGTAGATCTTAGATCATAAGGATTCTGGGTTTGTATTTATGTTTATGTTGTAGTATACATGTAATACTACAACCACAATTTGATTTCATGACCAAACTATAACAAAATTGCCAAATCTAAGCTACATAAATTGTTGTCAATCGTGTTCTTGAGTTTCTGGGTTTCCCAGAAACTCAAGCAGTAACAAGGGTCCTATTTTGAAGCTTTGTATCTTTGATTCTGAGTGTAGACACTCAAAATTTTTTGCACACCTGTTACTAACATTGCAGGAGGGCATATTCGTCTTTCTGAGATAACCCTGGAAGACAACTCACATCCATTCCGGATACCACCGGAAGTTCAGTCTCAACCCCGGAACACACACCGGAAGTATCAATTCCAACCTCAAAGATGACCCCGAGTTTCGTCCTTAGAGATAACCCCAAGGAATGTCGTTGTAGTTCCGGCGATAACTCCGAAAATGCTTGTTTCAAATGCATGCAATCAACTTCAACCTCGGAACTCCCACTGAGCACTCATTCCAAAGACTCGGAGATAACACCAGGAAGACAGGCACACTTAAAGATGACCCTGTGGAATTCAAACACTTGCAGCAGTCCAATCTCAGAGATAACCCTGAGCAACGTCTGCTATCAGCTCAAACTGAAGATAACCCCGGTGAGGGGCAAAAGTGTCATCATGCCACCTCAACCCCCAGCGCGCCGTCTCAACATCTCATACATACATTTCTACACAACAATGTCCTATAAGAGCCATGGAGTTCCAATCTCGAGTGACTATTATGCAGGGAAGCACACCGGATAGAATTTGAAGTTTGAAGACCATGGACATGGTCCCCTCTTCCTGACTTCGTACAACCTCTAATCCCATGTCATTGCGTAACTCTCGACAAAAGCGGTCCAAAGAAGGTCTTATACACCTCGTTCAGATGCTCAGATTGAAGTTCTGCATGTTCGAGCGGACATCACAGTGCACGAGTGCACGCACTTCGAGACAGCAGAACCCGCAGAGCCCGGGGTAACCCGGGCAGCCGCAGGTACATCTGCGGCCACCAGCTCTATAAATATAGAGCTTGGGGTGGCTATTTGTAAGAAGAAGAAAAGGCGAGGAAGCCCTATCAAATTTGCTCTGTACACACCCCATATTAAGTGCTTTCTCATTTTAAACACCTGTTAGCTCACATATAGCTATATTTTTACCTACGGGAGCTGAGTGTTCATCCATTTATAGTCATAGAAGTCTTCTTTGACAGCCTACTGTAAGCCTTCTTACACTCTATAAAGCCTTTCTCTTCATCTTTGAACACAATATTATTCACATTGAGAGTCGTGTTGTGTGCGTATGCCCAAATTTCGGTCTGTGGTTTTCATTTCTGCCTGTATATATATATACTAATATATGTATATATTTATATATGGACTAACATTATCGAGTTATATATATATATATATATGAACTGGTGTCAAACTCTATTCGATGAGCCTGGATTTTACATCCGGTGCGTTTACTACTTTTATATATATATATATATATATATAGCGACAAATCGCTGAAATGATAAACCGAGCCGGGATTGTGAAACATCATGTGCGTTTATCGCTTATATATATATTTACATTTTTGTCAGGCCTGGAGTTTACTTCGTGGTCCTTTACTTCTTTATTTACATTTCATCACGCCTGGAGTTTACTTCGTGGCGGTTGATCATCTTTACTGCATTCTTTACATTTAGTCCCTCCTGGAGTTTACTTCGTGGCGGTTGATCGCATTTATTGCTTTATTTAGATTTCTGATCCCCATGGAGGTGCTTCGTGGTGGTTGATCGTGTCTCTATATATATATTTACCGCTTTTATATATTTACATTTTCGATCCCCCATGGAGGTGCTTTGTGGTGGTTGATCATGTCTGTATATATATATATATATATATATATATATATATATATATATATATATATATATATATAACTTCTTACTGCTTTTCATATAAATTGCATCATCATGTGAGCCTAGGAATCATGTGATCACAAATTCAATCCACTGAATCTAGATTCGGTTCCCGTGATGGACATTTTCAGCTGTAAGCAACTTGTAAATTATTCACAGTGTTTGAATTTCCTTAGATGGATATCATGCCCATGAGGATTTCAGCACTGCTATATATTATTTTCCCGAAGATGCTTCGTATCTCAAAAATAAATGTAAACAAGCCGAACATTTAATGATAAAATGGAAGTATGAAAAGGTCTCATTTACTATTGAGCACAGGGTTTGAAAAACCTCTTTTACAAAACTTCACTACTATATCATGTTTAAAACTGAATTTTTCATATAAGTTCAAACACTTTGTATATAGGTGCGAATGAGGCCTCGCACTACTTCCAAATAAATTGCACATTGATCCATACACAGACATTCATATAACAGTTTCTTGAAAATTGGCGGTCACCGTGGAAACACGGATGTCGGGGGGTGCCTAAAACCTTCCCTCCGCATAATCAAGCCTTGAACCCAAATGAATCTCGGTTTCACAGACCCGTTTAGCAGTGCCATATCACTAGGTCAATGTGCAAACCTTTTCTCGGTTGTGTTGGTGCAACTAGTTAAAAACACCAACTGACGACTCTTACAGTCAAATTGTCGACATGATACATGTCGGACCTTTTTCACTTGTTTTTTCAAACAAATCTCACATAACATGAGAACACTAAAGAACAAGAAACGAAAAGGGACAAATAAAAATCCCGACGTCAACACTGAGCTTACTTAATGCGATCTAAAAGTTCAGTCATGTAGTAGAGATGTTAGGGTATAAATATCAAGCACTATATCAGATTAAAAACATCACATGAAAGAGATTAAGGTTGGTCAAAATGATGTCAGAAAATGGTTCTTGAACATTTCTAGGTTTTCAGAAATGATCTTGAGCAGTCGGTCAACCTATATTTGACCATCCTTATACTTGATTCTATTAAGGATCTGGGTGATGTAAAGGCTTTATTGTGTAGTCCTCATGTCAGGCTACCACATAAAAACAACAACTTGACCTAAGAATCAAAGATCAGTAAGATCAGAGCCTTCAAAAATGGTTGTCAGGCTTTCTGGGTTTCTGGGTTTACCCAGATTTCTAGTTTTCGTGGTCGGTCAACTGACTTTGACCAATTATAACTTACAATCTATACATGATCTGACTCTCTTTCTAGTTCCAGATCATAGTCCACATGGCATACTACAGATCTATAACATAAAACACAACAAACAACTAACAGGTAAAGATCTGTGGGCCCTGACATATGGTTGTCAGGCCATATTTTCTAACTTTTCTAGATTTTTAAAAACTTAAATTTTGTGCATATAGATGTTATGGATCCTTGATGTAACATCTTGGATCACTAAATAATATCCCAATACACAACTTAAAATAATAAATCATAACATTAACATCAAATCATAAAGATTTTCAAATTTAGGATTTATACCTTTTTCTAGCTTTGATCTTAAATCTGATCATCATGATCTTATCTTAGTGTTCTAAGGGCTTGATTATGGACTGGTTAACTTAATATTTTCGTGGCTAAGAGTTTTAAAGAGTTTGGTTGGGTGTTGGTGACCAAATAAGACTTTCTCTTGACTTTTCTCTCCCCTTGATCTATATATAACATGTTACAATTAAGTTGGTTGATGTAAATGGCTGAATGCTAGAGTTTTAAGTCACATGGAGTAGATAGAGTTGTTGAGCAACTAAAGATATAGCAAGATTTACAAGTTATCCAATTAAAGATTGTAAAAAGGGCACTTTTGTCCTTTTGTTCAACATTTTAATGACAAACTAGTCATCTTGGCTAACCCTTAGGGTTTAACCCTAAGGATTTATCCTTAGGGTTTAACCTTAAGGTTTTACCAATTTGATTATCAAGGATTTCTAAGTATAGCCAAAAATGAAAATTTTATTTACTAAAATGTAAATTAGGGTTTCCTAATAACTTAGGACTTATAATTAGGATTAATATTTCCTAATTAACATAAAACTTTCTTAATTAGTAATTAGGTTTTCTAATTAGCAATTAGGGTTTCTAATTTTGTAATTAAGGTTTCTAATTTTGCAATTAGGGTTTTTAATTTACAAATTAGGGTTTTCTAACTAATTTGATAGGTTTTACCCTAATTAAGTTTGTAATTAATACACTTAAGCCTTTACAATTATCCTTTGAACCCCCAAATTAGGGTTTTAATATTCTGAATTAGGGTTTCAGATTTCCGAAATAGAATTTAGGGTTTTCAAAACCAGTATTAGGGTTTCTTATCAATCACTAGGGTTTTCTAACTGAACGTCGATGTTCTTAATATAATTTAGGGTTTGGACACTGATATAAGTTATTTGGTCAACCCTTAACCCTTAACCACATTTTGTACACATACATGACCATACACATAGAACAGATAAACCTATATATTTAACCTTAGTAATCATTACCAAAATATTTTAAATCCACCAAAATCCATCACAGAAATTTAAAATCCTTAAAATTCCTTCACAAAACTTTCAAATCTATTCACTTATTTTATGTCTAGGTCTATTATTTTACCTCTATTCAATCTTTTAAGATTTAAATAATTGTCTAAATTCTCGGGTTGTCACATTCACCCCTTCTTCTAAGAATTTTGTCCCCGAAATTCAACTTACACCTTATACCATGTACCATTCACAGCATCACATGTTACCCAATACACCACTCACCAGAGTTAATATTTTGAAATTATGTTGAGGAGTCATATAGACCATGAACTACTGAGGTTTATAGGTATTACTACCCGTGACCTATTTCAATTAAGAAAAAGGTACTCTACCCCTTACAAAGGTTAAAAGTATGTTTACAATCACGAAGAAGATAAAATACAATTACTAGTACATATACTTTAATCATTTCTCGCGAATATTCTTGCTATTGAATAATTTTATCGAATCTGCACAGTTCACCTCAGTCTTATCATAGAATTCTGCACCAAAACTATTTGGATCGGGAAAATTTTCAAAGAACGCTTAGAGTTTTCATAAACGTTGGTCTAGCTGAATCAAATAGCTTAGACTCATATCGATAATCAATTTCAAATGAAATATAAATGTAGAGCCAAACCCCATTGGCAAATTAAAATTTAAAAAATATATTTTAAAAATGACGTCATAATGTCGTACTGTATTAACAACCAGTTTGAGGATGCCGTCTGTGACGCCCCCAAAATAGGTATACATCACCCATTCTGAGTTGTCAATACATGGTACAGAAACAACTACAACTTTATTATTACAACAGTAAAACTGTGAGTTTAAATACAAATATTATCTTCTAGACAATATTTATACTCACATAAATCCTCATCACATTTATTGATACATTATTTTACAAAATGGTGAGGACTACTAAACAATCCTTTCTAAAACCTTCATTCCATACCCCGACTGCATACTCGCTATATTCTCGCCTCCCCGAGAAAAATGGAACAAAAAGGAAAAGGGTGAGCTCAACTAGCTCAAGAAAGAATATTATGACTAAGATAATACACAACAAATTATCGTTAGTCTTCAACAGGAAAAAATTTAATAGAATACAATAGACAACAAATTTTCTATCAATATTCGCAGCGAAAATAATAATTCATTAGAAGAGTTAAGTAGAGAATGCAAACTACTATCTTCTATGTATGAATTTAAAAGTTCATCGCTCTATCTTTTATCCCCGTAATAACAATCAATATACATCTCGAATCAAATATTCATCTTTGCACTACAGTGCCAAAGATATTCATCACCGGTCATGTTCATTTAAACACTGCTTCATCTTTTTGACTGAGGCCAAAGATATTAATCGATCAATCGTGTTCATCTCAACACTGCTCATCTTTTGCACTACAGCCAAAGATATTCTTCAAAATCATTCATCTTTGCACTACAGCCAAAGATATTCAATAATATCATCATTTAAGACCGAGGATGATGAAAATATTTTTAAAGAACGAATCCAAAGAAACAAAATGACAAGGATTAAGGATTAAGGATTCGTACTTTGTTTTATCCATGTCCAACAATACCCCAAAAATAATCACAAAGGTGTAAAATTCAAGAATGATCAAAACATGGATACAATCAAAGCTAGTATCCAAAATAGATGTTTTGGACAAAAAGAAGAAATTTTATTTTTTGGTGAATAGTCATTATCGTGAATAGTCAGATATCGTGAATAGTCTTGATATCGTGAATAATCAAGTATCATGAATAGTAAATCCGACACCAAAAGATAGAAATTCCACAAAAACATCTTCACGCTTCATGAATAGTACTCGTGAATAAGAACTCGTGAATAAGTAACTCATGAATAGTAACTCGTGAATAGTAACTCATGAATAGTAACCCCGACATGAAAAAGTTCCAAATTTGATAAAAACTTCAGATCAACATTTCAGCATAATGATATTGAAGAAATAATATCATTACGAAAAAATAATATCCCTTACCTCAAAGAATCAGTACTTCGTAAGGAAAGGTCGGAAGTGATGCTGAATGAAACTTGTACTGAACAGCAACTCTCAAAGTATCTAAATACTCACAAAATACGCTCAATAATATAGAGAGAGAAAGAGAGAAAACTTTGTTTCTGGTGTGATTTTCAATTCTAACTTAGCCCTCTATTTATAGGAAAATGTTAGCAAGCAAGGACTTGACTGCTACACCGATGGCTTTACTCGCTACTATTGCCACCCACCACATTTGAAATAAAATTCAGCACATTTCTTCACCAACCACAAGTGGGGCCCACTCAATTCTAGAATTTTCCACCAAAATCAATTATAACCCTAATTTCCGAATCAGACACCTCTTAAAATTCATAACAAATCATTCGTGCATTTTTAACGGTTCAAAATTTGTGGACATATACTCAACTTATGTATGTATAACATACCCAAAATTACCACAATCAGCATCTACGGATTAAAAATTATAATCCCCGAATATATCTCAAAACCTCGATTTAATTTTTAATACCTCCAACTGGTAAAATATCGATAAAACACCTCAACAATAATTTCTTCATTTATAACCACATAAATAAATCCATCATTTATATCCACATAAAATAAATATTTCTTTATCATATGAATCAATAATTAATTATTCACAAATAATATTACGTAATCACAATTATGACAACCAGTAGCTCCTGGAAAGAGGGGGCTTTCCGATAAGGATTTCTCCTCATCATCGCCGCAATTAGGTGACCAAACCTCTCCTCGATGTAACTTTCTAGACATTGCCAATAATGCTATCTAATAATATTATTTAAATAATATGAATTATTGATCCGATAATGGAGATAATGTGCGGTGACAATTATTGAACAACAATAATATAAAATATCAACGCAACAATTATCAATCAATAAAATAAAATATTGAACAAGAATTCATCAGAAAAAATTATTGAGTAGTGCCTTTCACGTAAGTATCAATAATTCAACAATCTGCAATACCGCAGGTGCTACTCTACGCAACCACGCCAGACATCATTTTTAACCACCGGTATTCCAACAGCCTTAATTGATAATAACTACGCCGTTATTTTTAACCAACTTATATTTGTCGCTTTCTTCATCCAATCGCTTTCCGTTATGGGGCTCACACATGCATCGCTACTCGTCAGCATTTAATATTCCCTCGACAAGCATTTAATATTCCACGACCAAACGAATATTCCCACAAAATGAATATTTTATAACCACTTGCTTATTTTGAAATATTTATGATTTAACCCTTTAACTATCCACATTAATCAAATCAACCCTTACTATTTCAAAATAATAAATAAAGGAAATTCCTTTTTATTTAAAAAATTTCTGGTCTTACAACCTCCCTCCTTAAGAAATTTAAGGTCCTCGAAATTGACGTGACGTACTGTGTTTCAAAAGGTGAGGATACCTCGCTTTCATTTTCGCTTTCCAATTCCCGTGTCATTTCTCTATAGCATGATTCCTCCACAAAACTTTAACTTGTGGTATGACCTTTCAAGTGTAGGACATGCTCCTTCCTATCCAAGATCTTGATAGGTACCTCCTCATACGTTAAGTCTTCGGCTATCTCGTCCGGCTTCTAACTCAATAACGTGGTTCGGGTCTTTCACATATTTACGAAGTACGATATGTGAAACACATTATGAACACGAGACATACTTTCGGAGGTAACGCAAGTCTATAGGCTACATTTCCTACTCACAAGAATTTGAAATGGACCAATAAATCGTGGATTGAGCTTTCTCTCTTCCCAAATCTTGTAACTCCTTCCATGGAGCAACTCGCAACAATACATGATCCCCTACATTAAATTCCACGTCCTTTCGATGAAGATCCGCATAACTCTTTTGTCGATCTTGAGCCGCTTTGTATACGTTGTCGAATTATTTGGATCTTTTCTAGTCATATCGTATTTAACTCGGGTCCCAACAATGTTGCTTCACCCACCTCATCCCAACATATCGAGAACGACATTTTCGTCCCATATAATGCTTCAATGGAGCCACACCTATACTTGCTCGATAATCATTGTTGTTGTAGGAGAATTCCACCAATGGTAAATACTTATCCCAACCGCCTTGAAGTCTAGGACACGTAGTCTTAATAAATCTTCAAGAGTTTGAATAGTCCTCTCTCGATTGTCCGTCTGCTTTGGGGATGGTATGCCAACTAAATCGCAAATCCGTGCTCATAGCTTTTTGCAAGCTAACCCAAAATCTTGAAGTGAATCTTGGGTCACGATCCGAAACTATGGATACAGTGCATGCCATGCAACCTCACAATCTCATTTACGTATATACTAGCAAGACGCTCAAGTGAATAAGTCTCCGTGTCGGCAAGAAAAATGAGCGGACTTGGTTAATCTATCAACAATAACCCAAATAGCATTGATGCCTTGAGAAACCGTAGGGAAGACCCGTAATCTAAATCCATGGTAATGTGTTCCCACTTCCATTCCGTAATCTCAAGTGGTTGCAACGGACCCTTAGGTACTAGATGCTCCGCCTTTACACGCTAAGCAAGTTAAACACATCGAGATAAACTTTGCAATCTCTCTCTTCATATTATTCCACCAAAATGTATGTCAAGATCACGATACATTTTAGTACTTCCAGTGATGGATTGCAAATGGTGTATTGTGTGCTTCCATCATAATCTTGTACTTCAAATCGAGTCGTTAGGAACACAAAGTATAGAGTGGACTCAAGTATTCCTTCTTCATCAATTCTCGCCCTAATAGCTCCTTCTTGTACTTTCTTCTTCATACGTGATTAATCTGCCCATTGGCTGGCTTGAGCAACCTTAACTTTTTCTATTAAAGTTGGCTCTATCATAGATACTTGACATCATCGCACTTTTCGTTCCGATATGATCTTCTACTCAATGCGTCACCACCACGTTCGCTTTTACCGGGATGGTATTGAATAGTGTGGTCGTAGTCTTTCAATAGCTCGAGCCAACGTCATTGCCGCATGTTGAGTTCTTTTTTTTGAGTGAAGAAATATTTAAGGCTTTTATGGTCCAATATATCTCCACTTTCTCCCCATATAGATAGTGCCTCCATATCTTTAGCGCTGCAACGATCGCCGCTAACTCTAGATCATGAGTAGGATAATTCCTCTCATACTCTTTAAGTTGTCGCGAGGCATAGGTTATGACTTTCCCACGCTGCATGAGAACACATCCTAACCCTTTGCTCAAGCATCGCCAGAGATAACAAATCCATCCGAACCGGATGGTATTGTTAGAACAGTCTTAAAATAAGTCTCCTCTTAAGCTCTTGGAAACTTTTCTCGCATTCTTCGCCTCTAAACGATTTTCAGATCCTTTCGAAAGTTAGCCGAAGAATGGAGTAGCGATTCGAGAAAACCTTCCACGAATCTCCGATAATAACCAAATAAGCCCAAAAACTACGTACTTCACCACCGACTTTCTTTGTTCTCAACTTCAGATTGCTTCAATCTTCACGGATCAACAGATACCCCATGTTTCGACACCACGTGCCCAAGGAATGCTACTTCCTCAAGCCGAACTCGCATTTCTTCAATTTGGCATATAGTTTGTTTTCACGAAGCCTTTGAGTACCAAATTTCAAATGGTGCTCATGATCTTCACGACTTTTGGAATATATAAGGATGTCATCAATAAAGACAACAACGAATCGATCCAAATATTCCTTGAATACTTTGGGTTCATCATATCCATGAAAGCCGCGAGAGCATTAGTTAGTCCGAAAGACATGACTAAGAATTCATAATGCCCATACCGAAGTTCTCGAAGGCGCCTTTGAATATCCTCGCCTAATCTTCACCGATGATATCCGAATCGAAGATCGATTTTTGAAAAGAATTGTGCCCTTGCAATCGGTCAAACAAGTCATCAATACGAGGTAAAGGATACCTATTCTTGATGGTGACATGGTTCAATTCCCGATAGTCAATACAAAGTCGCATACTCCCGCCTTTCTTTTTACAAATAAAACAGAGCACCCCAAGGAGATGTACTAGGGACGAATGAAACCGATGTCCAACAATTCCTCAGAGTTGGACCTTTAACTCCTGAAGTTCAATAGAGCCATTCGATATGGGGTTTTAGAAATGGGCTTTGTACCGTGTTCAAGATCAATAAAGAATTCAACTTCACGCTCGGGGTAGGCCGGAAGTTCTTCAGAAATACGTCGGAAAGTCAATAACAACAGGAATATTATTCAAATTTGACGTGTCTTTATTCAAATCCATAACATGGGCTAAGAAAGCTTGACATCCGCTTTTTCAATAAACGAATAGCTTTATGATTAGATATGATAGTGATTGATTTTAATGGTTTAGTTGCTTGAATTGCATAACAACAAAGTTGGTTAGGAATATGAAAACTAACAACCTTACGAAAAACAATCAATTTTGGCATGATGAGTAGTTAACCAATCAATCCCTAAAATCACATCAAAAGCAAGTATCTTTAAAGAGATAAGGTCAACATGTGGGTGATGGTGCCAACTTAAATCAAACAAGATTTATAAATGATGGATGTGATGAAAGTTTCTCCTAACGGAGTTTCCACGAGATAGGTCAAAGTCTAATTTCTCCTGAGTCAAGTTTAAACGTTGAGCACATGCAGGAGAGATAAATGAATGGGTAGCACCCCAGATCAAGTAAGGTATAAACTTCGCAAGAATTTATAAATAGCTTACCCGTGATCACCTCGTTTGGGTTCCTCGCATTATGACCAATCACAACAAACGCTCTTCCCGAATCGTTGACTTTGACTTTTCTCGGGATGCCTTTTGAGTCACCGTCCCATTGAACTAGGTTTCGCTACTGCATAATCTCGAAAGCGATATGTCCTTCCTTTCCATAACTATAGCATACCTTGAATCTGTTGTGGGCGCTTGGACCGATATGTCCCTCTTTTCCGCATTTGTAGCATATGACCAAAGGGTCGTTTCTCCTCCTTAGAACCGATTCTTTTTCAGCGCAGACTGCGCCTTCACATAGTCGTTGTTAAATCTCCTCTTTTAAAATCTCCTCCCGACTCGCTTCTTCGCTTTTCATGACCATGATTACCACCGAGTGGTTACCATTTCATCCGTCTGCTTTTTTTCCGCAGTTATCATTATTCTGCTGACCGCCATCTCTGGTACGATCCTCGGTCATGGTCCTCGGTTGACCGTACTCGTTATCTCGCTCTAATAATTGAGCCTCATTTACAACATCTCAATAAAGAGAAAGTTTATGAGAAATGAGATCTTGACGCCGGGTTTCAAACCTCTAAGAAACATCCGCGTCATACGCTCCTCATTCTCCACCAAATGAGGTGCAAACATGGATAACTCGCAAACTTTGCCTCGTCTTCGAGACACCGCCATGTTGTTTTGCTTTAACTCGATGAACTCCACTTCCTTCATATGACGAACACTTTCGTGAAAGTATTTGTCATTAAATAGTCTCTCAAACGTCTCCCAAGACATGCCGAAAAGTGCGGGTTGGATGGGTACGCTTCACAGACTCCCACCAAGAGGTCTGCCTCGCCACTTTAACATAAAGGTGGCGAATGGAACCTTTGTTCCTCCGTGCATCCCAAGACATCGAATATCTTGGTAATTTGTTTGACCCATGTTTCCGCCATGATCGGATCTGGCTTTCCCTTAAATTCGGTGGTCCCAACTCTTTGAATCGCTTGTCATGACAACCCGTGAATTGCTATCATTTCCTCCTCAGTATTTTGAACACGAGTCTCCTCGTCGATTTTGCATGAATCGCAAAAAGCTTCTAAACATCCCTCGCTCATCATCTCGCTCAGCTGTGTTGTTTCACGGGAGGAACATTGCCACCTGTTGCACGCTCTCCTCGCTGGTAAGTACAGCATCTCCACGGTCTCATTTACTCCATCATTAATATTCTCAATCGACATTCTCAAATCTCGTCATAAAACAAGGGTTAATTAAGGAAATCAATATATCACATAATATCCCTATATATTGACGACTAACTAACAAATAAGCTTAGGTAGGACACACTAGCGAAGGATTTACTCGCCTCTCCCTCCTAGTTCTATTCCCCGATCTCCGCCAGAGATCATATCCTAAGCTCGATACCAACCGTGACGCCCCCAAATAGGTATACATCACCCATTCTGAAATTGTCAATACATGGTACGTAAATAACTACAACTTTATTATTACAACAAAGAAATCGTGAGTTTAAATACAAATATTATCTTCTGACAATATTTATACTCACATAAATCCTCATCACATTTATTGATACATTATTTTACAAAATGGTGAGGACTACTAAACAATCCTTTCTAAAACCTTCATTCCATACCCCCGACTTGCACTCGCTTATATTCTCGCCTCCCGAGAAAAAATGGAACAAAAGGAAAAGGGTGAGCTCAACTAGCTCAAGAAAGAATATTATGACTAAGATAATACACAACAAATTATCGTTAGTCTTCAACAGGAAAAATTTAATAGAATACAATAGACAACAAATTTTCTATCAATATTCAAGCAATGAAATAATAATTCATTAGAAGAGTTAAGTAGAGAATGCAAACTACTATCTTCTATGTATGAATTTAAAAGTTCATCGCTCTATCTTTTATCCCCAGTAATAACAATCAATATACATCCGAATCAAATATTCATCTTTGCACTACAGGCCAAAGATATTCATCACTTAATCATGTTCATTTAAACACTGCTCATCTTTGCACTACTGTGCCAAAGATATTAATCGATCATCATGTTTCATCTCAACACTGCTCATCTTTTGCACTCACAGCCAAAGATATTCTTCAAATCATTCATCTTTGCACTACAGGCCAAAGATATTCAATAATATCATCATTTAAGACTGAGGATGATGAAAAATATTTTTAAAGAACGAATCCAGTGAAACAAAATGACAAGGATTAAGGATTAAGGATTCGTACTTTGTTTTATCCATGTCCAACAATACCCCAAAAATAATCACAGTGGTGTAAAATTCAAGAATGATCAAAACATGGATACAATCAAAGCTAGTATCCAAAATAGATGTTTTGGACAAAAGAAGAAATTTTATTTTTTGGTGAATAGTGCCGAGATCGTGAATAGTGCCGAGATCGTGAATAGTCACAATACGTGAATAATCTTCGTATACATGAATAGTAAATCCGACACCAAAAGATAGAAATTCCACAAAAAACATCTTCACGCTTCATTTAATAGTACTCGTGAATAGTAACTCGTGAATAGTAACTCATGAATAGTAACTCGTGAATAGTAACTCATGAATAGTAACCCCGATATGAAAAAGTCCCAAATTTGATAAAAACTTCGATCAACATTTCAACATAATGATATCAAGAAATAATATCATTACGAAAAAATAATATCCCTTACCTCAAAGAATCAAGATTTCCGGGAAGGAAAGGCTCAAGTGATGCTTTGAATGAAACTTGTACCGAATAAAGAACTCTCAAAGTATCTAAATACTCACAAAATACGCCAATAATATAGAGAGAGAGAGAGAGAAAACTTTGTTTCGGTGTGATTTTCAATTCTAACTTAGCCCTCTATTTATAGAAAAATGTTAGCCTACCAAAGGCAGACTTGACTCGCTACACGATGGCTTTACTCGCTACTATTGCCACCCACCACATTTGAAATAAAATTCAGCACATTTCTTCACCAACCACAAGTGGGGCCCACTCAATTCTAGAATTTTCCACCAAAATCAATTATAACCCTAATTTCCTAATCGTACACCTCTTAAAATTCATAACAAATCATTCGTGCATTTTTAACGGTTCAAAATTTGTGGACATATACTCAACTTATGTATGTATAACATACCCAAAAATTACCATTAATCCAACGGTCGGATTAAAATTATAATCCCCATAATATATCTCAAAACCCCGATTTAATTTTAATACCTCCAACTGTAAAATATCGATAAAACACCTCAACAATAATTTCTTCATTTATAACCACATAAATAAATCCATCATTTATATCCACATAAAATAAATATTTCTTTATCATATGAATCAATAATTAATTATTCACAAATAATATTACGTAATCACAATTATGACAACCGTGCCGCTCCTCAGAAAGAGGGGCTTTCAGATAAGGATTTCTCCTTCTTGGCGCAAGAATTAGGTGACCAAACCTCTCCTTGATGTAACTTTCTAGACATTGCCAATAATGCTATCTAATAATATTATTTAAATAATATGAATTATTGATCTGATAATGGAGATAATGTGCAGTGACAATTATTGAACAACAATAATATAAAATATCAACGCAACAATTATTGAATCAATAAAATAAAATATTGAATAAAGAACTCATCGTAAAAATTATTGAGTAGTGCCTTCTTACGTAAGTATCAATAATTCAACAATACTCGTGCAATACCGTGGTACTATCTTGTCAACCACGCCAGACATCGTATTTTAACCACCGGGTATTCCAACGATCTTAAATTCAGAACAACTACGCCGTATTTTTAACCAACTTATATTTGTCGCTTTCTTCATCCAATCGCTTTCCGTTATGGGGCCCACACATTGGTCATCGCTACCGTCGATTGCATTTATATTCCCCGACAAGACGAATATTCCACGACCAAACGAATATTCCCCTAACAAAATGAATATTTTATAACCACTTGCTTATTTTGAAATATTTATATTTAACCCTTAACTATCCACATTAATCAAATCAACCCTTACTATTTCAAAATAATAAATAAAGGAAATTCCTTTTTATTTAAAAAATTTTGGTCTTACAAATTATTATACGATGACTTTGTCATAACACATCATACAATAGTGGAACAATAATTTTTAGATCGAATTCAACACTAAGTATTCTTGTATTTATAACTCCATCATTTTTTATCAATCTTGCACCAGTTTACATGGTACATTAATGATAAATAAAATCCATTTTGATATTTTAAATCATTTTTGTCTAGCCAAAATAATTAGCATAGACTATTCTTTAAACCGTTCAAAAATCATTGCAAATCTGTTTTATCATCTCAACAGGTAACGAGGTGTCGATGGCCCGAAGTCCACACATACACAATGGTCACCAGGAGTTGAAAATAAAAATTCATTTTCAAAAGCACATAGTGAATATTTAGCTTGATGTCCAAAAAGTTCGAAGTCTATCATAGCTAGGAGTTTTGGAAAACCTATGTCTCCACTAATGATCAATTGCTTAAATAGTCTATCTATTCCTATTTTCCTCAATACTCCATTCACACAAAACTATACCCAGTTCATCAAACTTACCACACTTATGAGTTCAAGAACATTCCACAATCATATGAGTTTAAGAACTTATCCTAGTCAGACCTTTGGCGTCCATTCGCTGAGGGGTTCATAAACATTTCATATAATCATGAGTCACGAACATACTATAAGTATGAGTTTTAAGAACTCGCACCTAACCTTATATTATCTACCTAAATTCTACCTATCTGTTATACACCTGAGAAAAAAATCACCTTCTCAACAAGCATATAGCAAATAGCGCGACGCAGACATTTTAATGATTATCAATACTAGAAACTAAGTGGTTTTTACACGAAGTACAATTCCTCGCCTATAACAAGGAATCATACAACTCAGCTGCTGACATGGGTCCTCAATTAAAATCCCCACTTAATACTAACTCCCTTCTCAATACCAATTTCATTCAACTCGTATTCATAATCCTTTCCTAAATCTGTACCAATTTATAGTACAACTTACACACAACATTCTTGCCATAAACTTTTCAATCATTTGATTGATTATGTTCCATTTTATAACTTTATCAGATCATGGGGTGATCTCAACGTATATATTACGATTCATTTCTATACTATGATCGTTTTGTTTTGCGATCTCCTATCCCTGTACCTTTAGCTTTTTTAGACTTTATCTATTCACCATTACTATTCACCTTTATTATCAGAGTTAGGGAACTTCGTATCTTTATAACCCGCCGAGATTCATCTTTGAATCTTACCGACTCACTAACTCTATTTGAGTTAGTACTTATCCTAATCACTGCGGTTATTAGTCTCAGGTAACCCTACCTAAGGTTCATAACTAACAACTTTGATACCAACTATAGCATCCCCAAATCCAAGTCCTAATCACCAAGGATCTGGTATACTATTTCTATAACTATTGCAGAAGATATAAACATAAATTGTTTATACATTAAACATTACACACTAATCCCAAGGTGGAGAACCTTCACATAATACATGAATCAGTATTCTATCTAACAACAAAGTTATTATCATACATTACTATTACAAATCTAACTGCACACATAATTCCCAAGATGTACTTGTCTTTGACCTTTCCTTGTATCTGAAGTATTCGTTCCAATCAGCAATGTTTATCATGATATAGCAAGGGTGAGCAACAAATTTGCCCAACAAGTTTAAGTTCAATAAATTAAGGATATATCATGATAGAAAGAATTTCAATAATAGCTAGTTAACATTCAACAATATAATTGTGAACTAGCATGAACAAACTTTCATAATTGAACGAACATTGAACATGAACATACCAATTATATCTGGACCGTATGGTAATGAAGGTGATCAGCTGTAACAACCCAAAAATTCGGATTGTCAAGAATTTAAGTTCAAAGAAATAGTTATTAATAAAATAAATTTTTATTAATAATTTTTTTGTTATGTGTTTATTAATCGTTCTAGAACCTAGGATGATTATTAATCGGGAGGATTCTGGCTATGAGCTAGACTGAACGAGTGAGAATTTTCAAGATGAAAATAAAAATTTTCCGGAAACAAAAATATTTTTGGGGAAAAAGACGAAATAGGCACTATTCACCCGACGAAACCTAAGGGTTGAGGTTTGAATAACCTAAGCCTTTCTAAGAGTTTGGTATGTCAAAATGACATTCTGTCGAAAGATTTGACGATAATATGTCGTGGAAAGTTAAGTAAGTCGATAAAAGTTTTTCTCGAAAAACATGCAGAAATCAGACGAAATAAAAATGACAAAAAGTACTGTTTTGTACTTTTCACTCGTTTAACTACGTTAGGGGAAAACGTGAAGGAAAATGCTTGACACCAAAAAGTGTTTTTTAGTTTTTTGGAAATTCGAAGAATACGTAAAAGTTAATCGGTAAAGGAAAGACGAAATATCCAGAAATATTTAGATTCCGAGAATCATTGTTTTTAAAACTTTCGGACGAAACTCGAAAGACGGAACCACGAAACTTACAAGCTAAGTTTCGTGAATAGTAATGAGGTTAACTAAGGAGGTGGAGATAGTAAACTTAAGAGCCAAGTAAACTTAAGGACTAAGTAAACTTAGTGCTGAAGTCATGAATAGTAAGGAGGTTTGGGGGCGAAATGACTAAAATACCCCTAGCCTTGGTTTTCTATAAATAGGAAGTTTGTTTTATTATTCTGGGATTTTGAAAATCCTACACTTTGAGAGAGAGAGAGAGAGAGAGGGAGAGAGAGATGGGAGAAAGAAGAGGAAAAGGAAGCGAAAAAGCTTGCTCGTGAGCAACCTTTGTCCGACGAAGGAAGATTAAAGAAGAGAGGTAATCCGAAAACTGAACTTTTAATGAATTTTTCTATGTTAAAACATAGTTTAATGAGAATATGAAGTAAAAGATGTAAGAATGATGTCATATGGTTGAAATCATGAGAAAATGAAGAAATAAAAATTTAAAGTTTAGTTTATAAATTTCGTAAGGAAGTATACGATTCATAATGAATTAGAACGATCCGAGTGGATTATATGAATGATTAGGTGAAATAAGTAAGGAATGGTGTTCTATAACATTAAATTCAAAGAAAATGTGAAATCGTAATCCAAAATATTGATTAAAAATGAAGAACGAACGAAGAACATTGTTGATGGACAAATTTAAAACCATCGTAGTATAATTGTTATTGATGGACAAGTATAAAACCATCGCATATAAGTTAGATGCTTGTTGCTTGGTTAGGAACGATAGAAACGTTCATGAAGAATGGATTAAATTTGAGCTATAACGAAGTTATGGCAAAAATTTCGTAAAAGACGAACGAGAATTAGAAAGTTAGTAAATGAACCCGAATGTGTAGGGTTTCATAAGAAAAGAAGAGAATGTAGAAAATGTGAGTCGTGGACTCAAGAACGAACGAGTTCCGAATTCGGATGACCGAATTACGAATGATCGAACGAAGAGTGTTAAAAACGTAAAACGATCGAAGGGTGAAGATCAAGCCAATCGAATGGCATTTTAACTAATTCAGAATAAAGTTCTGTCCTAGGGGTATTGAAATATGTAAGATAAGGAAGAGAATGGCTTTGGAACGACCTCATTCTGACTTATAACGAATAAATTATGGAAGCGGGAAGTATGCATCTCAAAACGATCAAAGACTTAGAAAAATTTTCTAGGGTTAGGGCTTAGCGCGCATATTTCCATTAACATGCCTTGTAAGGCGGTCTTTGCGGCCTTGCACCGAGGAGCCAGTACTTCAAACTCACAATGACACGAGAGATAGAAGGAGAGAGTGGTGCCCATGGCCAACAGTAAGAGAAAAAGCCAAAGAAGAGCTTTTAACTGCTCGGCTCTTGGGGGAACGTAAGGAAAGATAAAGAACATAATTTCTAACTAATGTAACACTTAATTAAGTGTTTTAAACCTTTAATAAAGTTTGAGCAAAAAGATTAAACGAGACTAAAAGAATATGAACGCGGGTTACGGAACTGATATCCGGGGACGGTAGTCGTGATAAACGAGCGTGAGGGATTGCTATAATTGTGAACCTTAGACGTTGAGTGACGAGAGTAATGTATAACATTTTGATGTTATGATATGGTAGTGAGAGATAAGTGTAAAGCGTATAGATGCTGTGAATGCAACGTATTTGCGTTGAATGACCAGTCTTAGCATACCACGAACTGTATGGCTTCAACATTAAGGAAGAATAACGAATGGTATTAAGAAAACCGTAGCGAACGATAATAAGATTAACGAAAGCCGAATGTTAGTCGGATGAGAATGTTAGAATGAAATGTAAGCGTTAAACACTTTAACCAACGTGAAGGTTGAGTGTACGTAAATATTAAATGGGCTGAACCTACACTCCGTGTATGGTTTGACCGTATGGTAATGAAAACCAATGATTAAACCGTGAACGGTAATGAAGTTGAATTAAAGACAATAACGTTTAACGTAATGAATCCAAGTTAATGATTAACTGGAATGATCACTCTGAGTATATAAAAGACTATATGACTTAGACGATAAAGAGTGAATCCTGAGGTGTGGCATTTAGTTGCCAGGAAGCCATAAAGAATGAGAAATTGACTTAGCGAATATTATAGTTTAATAGTTCGGATAAGTTAAGATAAGTTAGGTTGTGGTACGATCATAACCTTAGATGGTTGACATATGGGAGTTGGGCTAAACAATTCCTTTAGAGAGCGAAGGTTTATACAAAACTGGCAACTGATCTAACTCAATGTGATTGCAGTGTAGACGAGACGAGAACTTATTTATTGGCTGTTTGTGGGAAACCACTCAGAGTACCATATGGACTACTAGCGGAGAAGCGATGTGTGCTGAGTCCTAGAGAAGTTATAAGAAGAAGATAAGAATGTAAAATATCAAAGATGATGAACGTATAAGTAAGACATCTCTGTACGTCATGAAGCCATAGAACGGTAATGAAAGTGGTCGCGTAAACTTAGGTTATAAGAGTGCGAACCCTAAGAAGTAAAGTTAAGTAAACTAATGCATAAGTCAAATATACATGACTAATTGGTGTATGTGTTGTTTTTCTTATGTGCTACATAGGAACTGGAATGAGCAGTTCAGCGTAAGTTGTAGCTGTGTGTGAGGCAAGTTTCCTAACTTCATTCATATTTCAAATGAATGCTAGTTTCTTAAACTTCTCAAATGTTGAACTTGAGAAGTTATATCTATGTGTGAATATGCGATATTTGTGCAAGGTGGTAGAACATATGAGGCTTTGTGCCACAATGTGAACACTTTAGTGTTTCTATGAGATGAACTATTCTGTGATTTAACTGTTCAATAAGAGAATGCTCTGTATATACATGATCTGTTATTGTTAATTCTGTGCTAATGATTCTAGCCAGACAGAATGTGTATGAAAAAGGTAGAAGAATGAAAGTATTTTAAAATAATAGTGAATATTGTTTTAAAATGATAGGAATCGAGATTATTCCTATTATTCAAGCTGCTTTATAACCTTTGTTCGGTTATTGAAGTTGTAAAGGAATGTTTAAACTCTTGAAGTTATTTATTCAACTGCTATGACTTGCTGAGCAATTGAATGCTCACACTTTCTTTAAATGAAAAACATTTTCAGTGAACAATGTTAGAAGAACTTAAGGATCCCATAAAGATCAAGCTGATCGATATCCAAACAAAGTGCCATTCAGTATGTGAATGAGCGAGAAAATCGAGTGAAGACTTGTAATATAAAATAAGTTAAATGAACTTTAGATTAGTTTAATGAACTATTATGTATCCTTGGTGGTGAATGAAAGTCACTCGTATAAGATGTAAAGAATAATGTATTTATCATTATTTGTAATGAAAGAGGTTATAAGGTTTCTAGAACTTGGGATTAGAATGCATGTTGTTATATTTCAGTATATAATGATGTATGTTTGGATGAATGATGTACTCGTGACGTACGAAATCCAGGTGTGAAGATAGATCGGTTTTTGGGGCGTTACAAGTTGGTATCAGAGCTGATAGGTTATTAATCTTAGGTAAGAGTATCTAAGACTATAATCGTAGAGAGAGGGATAAGAAGATCACCACGTGATCATAATGAATCGTAGTAACAGATGAGCTGTTAAATGATGAATGATTTGTAGTACTACGAAGTAGTACGGGAAGAAGAACTCAGATTGAGTTGTAAAGGATAACATACGAATTAAAGAAAATTCATATTAAGTAAAGAGAATTTTAGAAGTTGTAAAATTTTAATTGAGGACTCATGTGATAGCTGAGTTGTATGAACCTTTGTTATGGGAAGAGGTTTGTGCTTGGTGTAACAACTGCTTCGCTTATTACAGTGATAATTATTAGAATTGGTCATATTTGTCAAGATGTATATACGACGAGAAGGTGAATCTTTTCGCATGTATGTATATACTTGATAGGTAGAAACGATAAGGTAGGTCTGAGTTCTTGAAACTCATACTTATGGTAATGCGTTGTGACTCATAATGATATGGTAGGCTTTTTAACTTCTCAGCGAATGGGCGCTTATGGTCTGTTTGGGATAGTTCTTAAACTCATATTATTGTGGAAAGTTTCTGAACTCATAATGTGTGGTAAGTTGATGAACTGTACTAAGGTATAGGGATGTTTAGACTAAAAACAAGTTATTTTCAGTAGGCTTAGTATTGAAGGTGCTAGAGAAGATTAAGTATTGTCACAAGTAAGACAATGAAGGAAGATGAATAATAGGATATTCTAAGTCAACTAGTTATGATAGATTTCAAACTTTATTGAAATCGTGCTTATGTGTGCGCATTTTGAAAATGAAAGAATTGGTTCAACTTTTGGAACCAATTGACTTTTAAAGAACTATTCTTGGTATGTCTATGCTAATTATTTCAGCTAGACAATAATTTATTTTAAATATCAAAATGAATTTTATATCATTCGTGCATTCGATGCAAGAATGGTAAAAGGATTGAGTTATTAATGCAATTGAACCTGGTGTAGATGAGATGGGAACTTGTTTGTTGGTTGTTTGTAGGAAAGCACTCAGAGTACCATATGGACTACTAGTAGAGACACGATGTGTGTTGAGTCCTAGGAAAGTTATAAGAAGAAGATAAGAATGTAAATCATCAAAGATGATGAATGTTTGAGTGAGACATCTCCGTATGTCATGAAGTCATTAACCGGTAAAGGTTCCTAACTTCATTCATATTTTAAATGAATTCTAGTTTCTATAACTTCTCAGATGTTGAACTTGAGAAGTTCTGTCTGTGTGCAAATGTGTTATATTTGTACAATGTGTTCGAATGTATAAGGCCTTGTGCCATAATTTGAACACTTTGGTGTTTCTATGTGATGAACTGTTATGTGATTTAAGTCTTCAATAAGAGAATGTTCTGTTTATACATGAACCTTTATTGTTAAGTCTGTGTTATTGATTCTAGCCAGACAGAACGTGTATAAAAGAGAGTAGAGAATGAAAGTATTTCTAATTGAATGTGACTAATGTTTTAAAATGATAGGAATCGAGATTATTCCTATTATTCAAGCTGCTTCATAACATTTGTTCGGTTATTGAAGTCATAAATGAATGTTTTAAATGTTTATATGTTTTTTAAACAGTTAAATCAATTATCCGATAATTACCATTAGTATTAAATATTAATGTTTTTGTGAAAAAAATATTAAAAGTTATATTTTATAACTTAAAATATTTTTATAACACTTAAATCATTTTAATATGATTTTAAATCATTAATTCTTTTTTTTCATAATTTATTTAATACATTTATTAAATAAATTAATTATCATTAATATTAATTAATTAATGAAATTCATCACATAATATTAAAAGTTATTGAAAATAACTTAAAATATTTTCTTATACCATAATATATTTTTAAATGATTTTTCATGTATTAAAATCATTTTTAAGTAATTTATTTAATATTATAATTAAATAAATTAAATACTATTAATATTTCAAAATATTAAATATTTATGAAATATATTCAAAATTCCATTTTTTGGTTTTAAAATAATTTTTAGGAATTTATTATGTATTTTTAATAATTTAAAACTATTTTTTTTTCTATTTATTTAATAAAATAATTAATTTTCAGAAACTAAGTGTCACTAAAGGGCCCTATAGCGATAGAACCGTCGCTATATGTGTTCTTGGCCAAACCCAAAACATTCAAACCCATTATTAGGCTGCCTAGTTTGACCAATCGTAGATCTTAGATCATAAGGATTCTAGGTTTGTATTTGTGTTTATGTTGTTGTATATATGTAATACTACAACCACAATTCGATTTCATGACCAAACTATAACAAAACTGCAAGATCTAAGCTGCAGAAATTGTCAAACGTGTTCTTGAGTTTCTGGGTTGCCCAGAAACTCAAGCAGCAATAAGGGTCCTATTTGAAGCTTTGTATCTTTGATTCTGAGCTTACTTAATGCGATCTAAAAGTTCAGTCATGTATTAGAGATGTTAGTGTACAAATATCAAGCACTATATCAGATTAACAACATCACATGAGAGAGATTAAGGTCGGTCAAAGTGATGTCAGAAAACGGTTTTTGAACATTTCTAGGTTTTCCAAAAATGTTCTTGAGCAGTCGGTCAACCTATGTTTGACCATCCTTATACTTGATTCTATTAAGGATCTGGGTGATGTAAAGGCTTTATTGTGTAGTCCTCATGTCAGGCTACCACATAAAAATAACAACTTGACCTAACAATCAAAGATTAGTAAGATCAGAGCCTTAAAAAATGGTTGTCAGGCTTTCTGGGTTTCTGGGTTTACCCTGATTTCCAGTTTTTGTGGTCGGTTAACTGACTTTGACCACTTATAACTTGCAATCTATACATGGTCAAACTTTGTTTCCAGTTCAAGATTATAGTCCACATGACATACTATAGATCTATAACATAAAACATAACAAACAACTAACAGGTAAAGATCTATGGGCCTTGACATATGGCTGTCAGGCCATATTTTCCAACTTTTCCAGATTTTTGAAAACTTTAATTTCGTGCATATAGATGTGTATGGATCCTTGATGTAACATTTTGGATCACTAAATAACATCCCAATACACAACTTAAAACATTAAATCACAAGAGATTTTCAAATTTAAGATTTTATACCTTTTTCTAGCTTTGATCTTGAATCTGATCATCATGATCTGATCTTGGTGTTCTAAGGGCTTGATTATGGTCTGATCAACTTAATATTTTCGTGGCTAAGAGGTTGAGAGAGTTTGGTTGGGTGTTGGTGACCAAATAAGACTTTCTCTTGACTTTTTTCTCTCCTTGATCTATATATAACATGTTGCAATTAAGTTAGCTGATGTAAATGGTTGAATGCTAGAGTTTTAAGTCACATGGAGTAGATAGAGTTGTTGAGCAACTAAAGATATAGCAAGATTTAAAAGTTATCCAATTAAAGAATGTAAAAAGAGGACTTTGGTCTTTTTGTTCAAAATTTTAATGGCAAACTAGTAATCTTGGCTAACCCTTAGGGTTTAACCCTTAAGGTTTAACCAATTTGATTTTCAAGGATTTCTAAGTATAGCCAAAAATAAAAATTTTAGTTACTAAAACGTAAATTAGGGTTTCCTAATAACTTAGGACTTATAATTATGATTAATATTTCCTAATTAACATAAAACTTTTTTAATTAGCAATTAGGGTTTCTAATTAGTGATTAGGGTTTCTAATTTTGCAATTAGGATTTCTAATTTACAAATTAGGTTTTTCTAACTAAGTTGTTAGGTTTTACCCTAATTAAGTTTGTAAATAATACACTCACTACTACAAAACAGTAAATAGATAACGCGGAAAAAATTTTGTGATTTTAATCAGGAAAACGTCGTGGTTAAGGGTGTCATCTATTTGACACCCTTACACAATGTTTTTAAAACGTTGTAGTTAGACACACTATAAAACGTTTTTTAAGAAAAAAACGTTGTAGATTTGTTTTCCATAAATTAGTAGATGCTTAAAAATGTTGTAGAAGGTATGATTCCACAACTTTTTTAAAACGTTGTAGATAAAAAAGAAAAAGAAAAAAAAAAGGTTGTGGTTTACCTATATTACCAATGCACCTGCAATATGCTAATGCCACGATATATAGCTAAAAGGTCCAAATTCTTATTTAAATTTAAAGCCAAAATGTATCAACCATTAAAAATACATCCCAATAATACCATTCGTTTACAATTTCAAATTACTATATCCACAAAATATATACCAAACTATCCATATATACATCTCAAATTCACTTTTCAATATAAATTACTAATATATATATTGAATTGTGAATTTGATTACATCCAGAAAATAAGTACAAAGAAAAGGCCAGATGTGACTACATTCGCAACCTAATTAGGACTTGGATTTGTGTTGTGTTACAGTCATTCCAATAACCATGAGGATCAGCTGATGCTAGAGCCAAACTAGCTTGGAGCTGGTTAAGGGTATAAATTTCAGTCATCAAGAAAACAAATCCAAAAACATATTAAATCATAAGCAGTTAATTGAAAAACACAGTATAGGGCTCATAAAATGCATAATACATGTACCATCATTTTGCTTTTTTCTTTACTTTATTTTATCCTTCTCTTTTCATCATATAAAGAGGTCCAAGATGGTGACTATACACCAGTCTGGTGGCTTGGGAATTGTTAGTATGGATTCTGAGGGAAGAAACACTAGAGAGAGGGAGGGAGACAACATGAGTTCAAAGAATTTGAAATGCTTTACTACAGTTTCCATGTATATTTATAATGAATGTTCAGGAGAAGGAAAAATCATACTGAAGTCGGATCAAAGTGGTTTGTGCAAGTCTTTGGCAAATTAATCTGCAGCCCCTGAAATTGCACAAAAAATCTAAAATTAAACTTTTTTCTTAAAGTTAGTTCACATTACCTACAAGTTCACGACACCTTCAAACATATTTCTTAAAGTGTGACCTCCATATACATCATTTCTATTAAAAAGAAACAAAATGAAATATAATTTAGATGATATATTTTCAAGGACTGTTAGCTGCACTAATAGAAATCATTGAAGCATAGTATATTACGCATCAAGAAACATCCCAGCGTCGCTTAAACATTTCACTTTGGTAGTATTCATTAAAACATCCCTAAATTCATCACAATGCAATATGGATGCAAGACCCCATCAAAGCATCCAGAAAGAAGAGCCTGAAATTCATTTATGACAAGAGGATTATAACGAAGAGGCATTATGCATTCCTTGTGACATTAATTCTTCCATACCAGCCAACCATATTTGTTGTCCTCGAAAAAAGAGTTATGCAATAAGAAGAATAATAAGAACCCAAGAATCCCACCACCAAAATTCTCTAATCCATTTTATATATGATACAAGAACAGATCACTAAAGCAAAGAAAACCGCATACAATTTACTATTATAATATGCAAGTCTGGAACGGTGGAAAAAAAGACACTTGTTAAGCATCTATTTAGGGGGGATGATAGGTCATTTTTATTGCAGAAAATCTACTGCAGCAGGGTTATCAAGAAAAATGTATACATATAATTCAGATAGAAGGTGAACAACCTTATTTTGACTGTTCCCAGTAAAAGATTCACCATCACAGTAACGAAGCTTAACTCTATTCCAGTTGAAAAAATATGCAACAAAAAGAATCCATCCACAATATAGTAAAGGATCATTATTTTTAAGGAAACTACAGTAATAACCGTCAAAAGAAACAAAATTATGCTATATTGCTAAATTTGTAGCCTAAGTAAAAACCAGGATTTTCTTCAGCCTTATTGCTCAATATTCCATTGAAGGCTAACTGCTTTTCCATATACTTTGAAGAACCACGACGAGTTATTTTACGATAGACACAGCTTCGAACAGTATTACACCTACCACCTCCCTGCATCAAGACCCCAAAAAACATGAAGCCTCATTCAAGGAAACAGAATATAGAAGCAGCAACAGCCTAGCTTCATATATTAAAGTCTGCAGGACATGAATTTAGGTAGTATTTTCAGGCGCAAAGAAGCATGACAACCAGAAATTCCTAATGAGTTATTCACACCAAAACTCATTGTAAGATAGAAACTCATAGTAGATAAAGAATATCCATAAAGAATATACTAACATTATTCACACCAAAATTCATAGTAAGATAGAAAGGAATACCGAATGAGTTATAATCCACATAAATTCACTCATGGTTTATTGAGTAAATTCAATAATTAAATGCCAGAAATCAAAACGAGTATTTACAAACCTTGAGCAAAATCTTTCTTGTGCCCAGTACAAAGCAAACATCAGTATTGCAAATACCTGTCGTAAACTGGCTGAATGATCATGCAGTACATGTGTGAGAATCTGTGCCTAGCAGCACCTGAATGCACATAACAAGATTAAAGAAATTATCTCTAAATAAAAACATGTGATGCCTTTTTAAAAAAAAATTAATGTTGAAATAAATGATTTAAAAAACACACCTCCCCAGGTTTACAATGACCTTCTTGAGCAAGAGCAACATGGCATACACCTTTATAATCTGGGTTAGCCTGTGAAAAACACAAGTGAACTTTAATATCCCATGTCCAGGTTATGGAAACTTGGAAAGTATTGGGAGAGATTTAGCAAAATACATTAAGAGGTTGGCATCACAACAAAATTGAATAGTACCTTGAAATTCCCAAGATCATAAATATCATAAAAATACTTAATATTCTGCTCAGTGCAGAAATCCCTCAAAATATCCACATTTCAATTTGCTTGCTCATCAGTTGTGAATATGTAGTGATCATGTATAATAACAAGAGCACCTAACCACTACAAATCCCATAGCTAACCACTTAAAAGAGGTTTGTAAAAATAAATTCCTACTGCAAACAGCAATACGCAGCTATAAAAGACAATAAAAACTCAGAACATGAAAATTTATTCATCAAAATCAATTAAAACATACCTAGTATAAATACATATATAGACACGTACTTAGTTAAGTAAAAAAAAGGGTATACCTCAGGCTTGGAGTAAATGCCAAGGTCACCAGTGACAGGGTTTTTGGTCTCCACAACTTCAACAATCACATTATTAGTCCCGGGCAACTCCGGCGGCCCAGAATCGAGGGTAATGTTAACTGAATCAAAAATCTCAAGCTGTTGGAGCCGAGCATTAGCAATACTGGAAGCCTAAATCAACTCTTGGACTGTGGTTGCAGTTTTTAGGGCTTCAATTTCAGCTTCGATGAGTTGGTCCTTCGTCTTGGTGTTTCCCTTAATTAAAACGTCATGGACTCGCATCGGAGCTCTCTCCGACATGAGTCGACGGAGTAGGTTCTCCATTTTCTCTTTTTCGTCACGTATTCTCGACTCTTCGGTGACTGGTTCTTCTTCTTCATCGAAATCTTGGGACTAGTTTGTCTCCTTCAGGGGACGATTGGACCAGTTAGGGTTCGACTCATTAAGCAATGACGTCGTCTGGCGGGTAGGGAAACCACGGATGGTAGCCGCCACAGGGGATAGATGGCGGAAGTAGGCGGCGGCGAAAAGGAGAGGGCGGAGGCGGAGGCGGAGGGATGAGAAAGAAGGAAGAGAGGAGAGGGCTTATAGAGCGAGAAAACACGAATGAAATATTAAAAAAGAAAAGCAAACTCTTTAAATTGAGCTTCGTGTTTTTGTACATAGATAACGTTTTTTAAAAAAATGTTATCTAGTTAAAATCAAAAAAATACGGTTTTAAATAGATAACGTTTTTTCATATATATCTATAATGTTTTATTAAAAAAAACGTTGTGAAAAAAAATACCACAACATTTTTATAAAAACGTTGTGATTTAAGTGTTGTCTATTTACTACTTTGTACTAGTGACTTAGGCCTTTACAATTATCCTTTGAACCCCCAAATTAGTGTTTTAATATTCCGAATTAGGGTTTCGAATTCCCGTAACTAAAATTAGGGTTTACAGAACCAGTATTAGGGTTTCTTATCAATCGCTAGGGTTTTCTAACTGAACGTCGATGTTCTTAATATAATATTAGGGTTTGGACATTGATATAAGTTATCTGGTTAACCCTTGACCCTTAACCACATTCTCTACACATACATGACCATAAACATAGAATATATACATTTAACTCTAGTAATCATTACCAAAAGATTTTAAATCCACCAAAATCTATCACACAAATTTAAAATCCTTAAAATTCCTTCACAAAACTGTCAAATCCATTCACTTATTTTATGTCTAGGTCTATTATTTAACCTCTCTTCAATCTTTTAAGATTTAAATAATTTTCTAAATTCGCAGGTTGTCACATTGCCATTGCCGTTGCCCTTGCCCTTGCTTGTAGAAAGCTCTTCAAACTTCTTAACGTCATCTGTATTGTTTTATGTAAGAGTGAGCAAACAATTGCCCACAAGAAGGATAGTATACAATAACATTCTATGAATGACAATTAACTAAGCTTTCAATAGCAAAGTACTCTTACCGGAACAATAAACATTAATTCAAAAGCTATGAGTTCAAAGGAATAATGAACGTTTAAGTTAATAACAGATATCAACATCAAAAGAATACACTGAGGACAAGACCACAAACTATGCTTTAGGTTGTCAAGTAGTTCTACTTTAACCTTTAACAGTCTAAAAGACCATAATCATCATCTATGTCCTAGGTTAACAGGTGTGTCTACTGTAACCTTTAACAGTCTAAATGACAATAAGGACCATCATCTCGTACTCTAAGTAATCAGCCCTTTGTACTATGTATTGCGCAAACATTTTAACTCCATTGCGTAGCTCTAAAATAATCCCTTGATATAGGGTTGTTCATCTCAGCTTAGATTATCAGGTTCCATAACAAAGGAAGTTTGGTTTAGAATTAACTTCAAAGGAATTCTAAATATTTAGAACGCTCCTCAACCAAGTACTGGTTGAATCAAGTAGGGATCAATAACTATTCAAAAGTTTGATTGCAAATAAATTATGTCAATGTATCAATAAGAGATAGGTTATCAATGGTATATCAGCTGAACAAATATTAGTCATCGATTATACATTCTTAAAACAATACTGATTCATAAGCAAACAAAAGGATGTTTGGTTTAAACTAAATTTAGGGGTAATTTAGAGTTTAGAACATTCATCAACTAATAATTAGTTGAATCAATAAAGAATCATTAGTTAAATAAGAGTTTGGTACAATAATGTAAGATAGTGCAATAACATTGGTGATCAGATATTGAAGAACGGTTAATTTTAGCTAAACAAATATTTTTCAAAAAGATTAAGCTTTCCAATAATAGTACAAACTTTGAATAAACAAAACAACATCGCTTGTGATGAAGGAGTAAAGATTAATTAACTAGCTCAAGGAAAAGCGTAGTTTAGAAATTTACTCAACAATAATTCAGAGTTAAAGAATACGCATAACAATAACAAGTTAGGAACAAGAACTTGCATAATGAAAGATTAAAGTTAGAGAACTTGCTCAATTGAATAATAACTTCAAGAACATGCATAACGTAAAAGTAAGGTTAGGAAACATGCGTAACAATAATAGCTTAACTGCTCAATAAGAGATTAGAGATAGAGAACTTGCATAAGTATAACATGACAGTGAAAAGTAAAACTTGCTGAATAATAAATTAGCTAAGGTTAGGGAACTTGCCTCTTGCATAAGCTATATAATTACAACTCACGTACTCCAATATCCTACACATACCATTAGGATTATCACATCAATTAGCTGCATACATATTATCCTCATAGATTCAATTCTCATCTTAGTTAAGTTGTAACCTTTAGCTTAAGGTTTAACCATATTAATCAACCACATAACACGAATCTGAAAACTAACTAACATATAACATAAGAGTTTTAGCATCATAATCACATTCTCAACTCTTACAACGTTGAGTTTCAATCTATTATAACTTATTAATCAATAATATATTTCTTCTTAGTTCAACTTGAAGTTCATTCAAGTGTTTAAGTCTTCCTAGGACTCCTTATTATTTTTATATTAATCACATTCTATATCTTATAATGTTCATTTTATTTTAATTAAAACACTTTTTAAGTTCATTAACACTTGTCAAGGCGTTTCGACGTTCATTCGTTGCACACCCAATTTGTCTCGCTTCCGTACGCTTAGTATGCTTATACAACTTATCTAATACATCATGTATTAAAGTTAAGCATCATTATATTTACTAATATTCATATTTTATAATTTAGAATAATGTCTTTTATCGTCAGAAGCACTACACTTGCATATGTACATGTCTGATGCCCTCCGAATGCCTCTGAATACACATCAGTCCTAAAGATGTCCATTTTGACCCCTAATAAGGACATCAAATTGAACAATGTAAATAATAATTGTTATAGGCCTATTCGTCCTTGTTCTGGATCATCTTGAATCACATCAATCGGAGTTCGTATGAAAACGTTATGCTCATTTTAGTAAAACATGTCCGGTCAAAAAAAAAAAAATTAAAAAAATTTTTGCAACATAGGATACCCCCAGCCGGGGCTGGGATATTTGTACTACAATAGCCAACTGGGGCGGGGGTACATTCTGCCATTTTCACGAATGAACATCACGAACACTATAGAAAGTCAAATTAGGCCTAAAAACTCCTTTCTAACAACCATACCAACCTACCCAAGGTGTAATATGTTTACAAAAACATACACTAATGTTTCTAACACGTTTCTAACTACATAAACATCCAAATTAAAACTTTAAATTTCACTATTTCTATTATTTCTTCTTCTTTTGACATTCATAGCGAAATTCTTCACTGTGAATTTGTTTTACAACCAAAACAGTTAGTTTCAATTACGTTGTTTTCGTTTCTTCATATATTTTCAGAATCAATAAACGATTTACAATTATACTATGAATTGAGTACCAATTTTAATTCTAATTTGAGCCATATTCAACATATGTCAATGTAAACTTACTGTAATATGATTTCCTCCATAATAAAATATATTACATGAATCAATTTACTCTAAATCATCTATAAACCTCATAAAAACAATTTATATCAACAATTATCATATAAAATCACATAATAACCAATTAATCCTTCACACAAATTTTACAGAGAACTTTTCATACAATAGAAAACAAGAACTTTAGAAGAAAACTAAAAATAAGAAAAGTAGGGTTACACCTTTCCTAGAAGAGGATTACAACTACTACTTCTTCTAAATTCTCAACTCATAGAGAATTTCCTCTTCTTCCTTCTATCTTGTCTTTCTTTATTTCTTTTCTTTTTTCTTTTTTCTCTTCTTCTTTTTTCTTTCTATCTTTTCCAACTTACATAACTTAGAAAATATAACATATAATATAATACGTATTAATATATAACATAAATATATGTGTAACTGATGTCAGTTATATATTTTTGAAAATTAAAAGCCCTAAGGCTTGTTTGGCTAAACCACATTAAAAATTAATAACTTAAAATCCTTATGCCTTGTTTAGTAAAACCTATTTAAATAAAAGACTTAATCATTCCTTAAGCCTTGTTTGGAAAAACTGAATTAAACTCCTTGTTTTAATAATTCATTTATAGTATAGTTCATGGTCACACTTTATTTAATCAAATTCTAATATTCAATTTAATTAAATCTAATAACAATTATTAAATCAATTTACCACAAACCACTACAACAAAATTATAATTTTCCTTAAAATTATAATTTTATTTAATAAATTAACACATCACTTTAATTACAAAATAAAATTAGAATAACATTATAGTAATTCATTTAATCATTATAAACTCTACAATTAATTATTACTTAAATTAGAATATTATCTCATAATAATTAATTTCCTTAACTTATAGATTATTTATTTGACAAATAAATAATCAAATCAAATCATATTAAACAAATATTTATTCAATAATAAACACATCAATTAAAATATTTATATAATTCAATAAATATTTAGAATTATAATTTAAAATCCTGGATTGTTACACGATCAAACCAAACAAAAAACCCAAAAAACGCAAATAAACACATATCAAATTGTTTAGGCAAATCTGAACTACGAAATACCTAATCTTCTATCTACAGGAGTACGTAGGCAGCTAACTATAGTGTAGTCTAACCTTCAAAAGAAAAGCCAAATCCTTACCTTCACTCAGAAACCCCAAGGAAATACTAGTCTCAAGACACCAAATTTTATAAAGCCTACAGGATCAACAAGCCATTCTAAGGGACCCTCTGACATCTCAATTTTAATCCATCAAGAAGGAGCTCGTGATACATCAAGACAACAAGTCACAAAGAAAATGGCAATCATCAAGCCAAGATCAAAAAATATGCAAAAATGAAGTGAATCAAAATATATTTCTTTGCCATATAATACTGTTTTGTATATACAATGTATATTGTACATGAAAAAAATGGCTAACCTAGTCTATGCAGGAAAGTTAAAGCTAGTCTATAAACCTGCAGTTAAACGGGATAGCAAATCCAACATCGCATTAGGGTGATCAGCCCTTCGTTCCATGTAGGGACTCCCCATACTTAGGGTGATCATCCCTTCGTACCATGTATTATTCACAAATATCTAAACGCTTCCACGTAAATAATCCCCTATAATAGGGTTGTTCATCTCAGTTTTAATATACAACTCCGCACTAAAGTAAGTTTGGTTTGGATTAGTTTCAAGGGTAATTTAGAGTTCAACGAACATCAACTAAGGATTAGTTGAATCAAAAGTTCAATGACAATGCGAGGGTTTAACAACGACATGTTATAGAGTAATTATGAACTATAAATGAATACTATGATACATCAAAGTCATGCTTTAAGAATAACTATCAAAGCATTCAAAATATGTAATGAACCTATCTTGAACAACAATGATAAGCTAAGGTTACATTTTCCAATAAAGAAATAAAATTAAGAACTTTGCTCGATAGAATTCAAGAACTTGCATAATTTCATAAACAAGACATAATAACAACTTGCATATTTATAAACAATCGGATAAGCTCAAAATAAAGATTAGGTTTAGGAAACTTTCACAATAATAGTAAACAAGTTAGGGTAAAGAAACTTTCTCAAAGAAAGTTTAGGATTAGAGAACTTGCATAAGTATTATATGACAATGAAAAGTAAACCTTGTTGAATAATAAAGTAGCAAATGTTAGGAAACTTGCATAACAATAACAACTTAACTTCTTAATAAAAGATTAGAGATAGAGAACTTGCATAAAGTAAGTAAGATAGGATAAACTCAAATAGAGATCAGGGTTCGTTAACTTGCCTCATGAGTAGGTTAAACGATCACTACTCACGTTCACCATAAGTCTTATACATACCATATGTATTGACAACACTCATTAGTTATACTAATATTAAATTCATGAGTTTAGTTCCCACTTTTAGTATAGCTCATTAACTTAGTTTAAGTTTTTGTTTACTACCACAAATCACATATTACAAGACCAAAGTCTCAAATCTTAAGTTTAAACAATATCACATCTTTTCATGAGCATTACATTTTAGCTCTTTTACAACTTATCAAATTATCATACCATATCAACATATACACCTTAACCATCTGATATAACATCCTATTACATGTTCAACATGTTATTTTGTTCTTTAGATTAAGTTAAACTCACATACAATAGACTGCACACAACTCAAACTAAACTATACCAACTTTGCTACCCTTGTCGGGGCGGGGTTTTATACTGGGGAATGGCCCGCCGGGGTGGGCATGCCCTCTGGGTCGGCTAAAATACACGGGTAACGCCTGCTGGGGCGGGGGTACCCAGTATTAATTTCTGCAGTTCGCGAATGAACACAGCAGAAGGCCAAATTAGGTCTAAAAGCTCCTTTCTAAAAACCATTCCAATTTATCGAAGTTATAATAAGTTTACAGAAACATAAACTAATGTTCCTAACATGTTTCTAACTATATAAACAACATAAACATCAAAATTACAACCTTTAAATTCACTATTTTTACTATTTCATTAGTTTTAGACATTCTTAGCAAAATAATTTACTGTGAATTCATTTTAAAACCAAAACAGTCCGTTTAAATCATATTATTTTTGTTTCTTCATGTATTTTCACAATCAAAAATTAATTTACAGTTTAACACATGAATTGAACATTAATTTTAATTCTAAAATAAACCATATCATATATCGCTATAATTTAAGTTCTTCAATACTAAACATACTTGTACAAATTTGATCACTCTACAACATGAATAAATGGTATAAAACATGTTATCAACACCCATTAACACATATAACACCATGTTTTCAACAATCATACTCAAAAACTCATTACAGAGATTTTTTATGAAAACTCAAGAACACAGAGAACTAGGAAAAAAAGGGTTAAATTACTACCTTAAATTTCTTGTTTGAGCAACACAGATGATAGCAACCTCCTTTGATTTTCTCAAACTCACAAAAACTATTCTCTTCTTCCTTCTCCTCTTTCTCTCTTTTCTTTTTGTGTTTTCTCTTCTTCGTTCTTTCTCTTTTTTCTATTCTCTCCCTATTTTAGCTTTACGTAACTTAAAAAAATAAACTGATATATAAAATATAAACTTATAACATATAATACGTATTAAAATAAAATATAACTAATGTCAGTTACTCTTTTTTTTAAATTGAAAAGCCTCTAAGGCTTGTTTGGCAAAAACCAATTAAAAATAAGGATTGAAAATCCATATATCTTGTTTGGTAAAACCAAATTAAAACTTCTTTTAATTTATTTTAATAACTCACTTATTATATAGTTTAATTGTCACACTCTATATAATTAAATTCTAATATTTAAATTAAATTAAATTAAAACTAACAACAACTTATTACATTAACATACCACATTATCAAGTTATCACATAATTATAATTCCCATTAAATTATAATTTACTTAACAAATCAATAAATATCTAATTTAATTATTAAATTAAATTAAAACAATATTATAACAATTCATTTAATCTTTATCAACTCTCTAATTTAATTATTAAATCAAAATAACATATTACCAATTATCAACTTAATTAATGTATTGCACTTAATCAATTTAATTTCCAACAACTTATGAATTATTTATTTAACTAATAAATCATCAAATTAAAGAAATATTTATTTAAAAATATAAACATCAACTAAAATATTTATTTAATTCAATAAATATTTAAAATTACATATAAAATTGTTGATTGTTACAAAAGATTATAGTTAAATTCATAATTCATATTTATAATCATGTAAATTAACAATTTCTCCTTGCCACAAAGGCTTAATAGAACTTCCACTCAATGTCCTTGCCACAAAGGCTAAAGACACTCAATAATCGTATCGTCTTTACACCCTACACCAAAGATATCAAATGTTACAACAATGGTCAGGATTATACCAATCAATTGTCTATCTTTGCACATATGGGCCAAAGATGTTCAATTGTAAAATCAATGATCATGCCATACAATAATATATCTTTGAACTACAGGCCAAAGATATTCATTTGTATCATCAGTGGTCATGACATGTCCATCTTTGTTTTATGGGCCAAAGGTATCAATCAATAGTTCATCTTTGCACTATGGGCCAAAGATGTTCAACTGTAAAACCAATGATCATGTCATACAATAATCTATCTTTGTACTACTGGCCAAATATATTCATTTGTATCATCAGTGGTCATGATCATGTCAATCACATATTCATCTATGCACTACGGGCCAAAGAGTACTTTCACCAAAAGCTTTTTCTGTAACATTATAGGTCATGATTATACCAATGCACAATTCTTGGTCATAATCATACCAATCAACAATCTATTTTTGCACTACGGGCAAAAGATGACTTTCAACACAATATAAGCATGAGGGTGATGATAATGATATAAAGAATTAATCAAGTGAGATCAATGATAAATTTAGAGATTTATAATTCAATTTATCAAGAGTTCAAGAATGTTCAAGTTGTCAACATGAAGATCATAACATGGATTCAATTTCAAGAATAAGATTCATAAAAGATAACTTGGACAAAGAAAAAGAAATTAAATTTTGTTGTGAATAGTACTCATGAATAGTACCGTATAAATAGTACCCATGAATAGTATCGTATGAATAGTAATATGAAATGAAATAATATTACTTATATAATATGGAGTATGAAAGAAAATGATACCTCTTACGAGTATTGACGGAAAATAACATCCTTTACAAGAAAAATAATATATTTTACCTTAATAGGAAAGTAGTTCTGACCGAATAACAGAGATTATGTTTAGAAAATCTTGCACTGTTATTAACACTCAAAATATCCTTATACTCACAAGAAATACGCTCAATAAAGAAAAGATTTTTTGATTCTGGTGTAATTTTCATTGTTTAACTAAGCAACCGATTTATAAAAAAAATTCTAGCACACCATGATTGACAAATTTCACATGTGGATGATTTTTGCAGCATACTTGTTTTGAAAATAAGGTTTTCAAAACCAAGCTTCTCACTTCCACCATTTCTTCACATGTTTTACTATTTAAGCAATTATAATTTATAAAATTTTACTATTATAATATATTATAAAAATATATTTGAATGAATATTTTATCATAGAAGATAATTATGGTTCTATAGAAAAATATGCCAAACTTTAAACAAATATCTCATGCTCAAATTCCTCCATTTATATCAAATTAAACAAATATTCACTTATCATATTTATCAAAAAAAATTATTTTATTAATTATTTACAACTCTTCAATCTTTTAATAATTATTCCTAATTAATATTATAGAATCACAATATTGACAACCAGATCGTTCCCAAGAAAGAGGGGGCTTTCCGATAAAGATTTCTCCTTATTGGCGCGCAATTAAATAACCTAACCCTTTCCCTCGACAGAACTTTCTAGACCTTTTCAATAATTTAATTATTGATTTAATAAGGAGAAGTACTATTCAGTTGTTATTGTGACAATTATTGAGTTAATATAAAATATTATTCAATTATCACTGTAGCAATTATTACATCAATAATATGAAAGACTGTGCAATTTTTACTGTATCAATTATTGAATTAATCATTGAGTGACTTCTTACGTAAGCATCAATAATCAGAGATATTGTGTAATACCGTGTGCTATCGTGCAACCACGTGTATTATTGTACTTTTATCACTGAGTATTTCAACAGTTAACGGTAAAAATTTTGTCGTTATTTTTTATAAAAGGTTATTTCTGTTGCTTTATATATCCGAAAGTTATTCCGTTATGTGGTCCACCAATGATTGCACCGTCGTACGAATATTCTCCGACAAAAAGAATATTCTCTGACCAAATGAATATTCCCCGACACAACGAATATTTTATGATAACTTGCTTACTTTGTAAACTTTTTACATATCACCCTTAACTTTAACATTTTATCAATTTTATCATTTACTGAATAGAATAATAATTATAAGAAAAATTGAATACTTTTATTTCATAAAATTCCTTATGAAATTTCGTCCACGAAATTTACATACCTGGTAATTCGAAGAGGTGAGAGTACCTTGCTTTAATTTCAGATTGTATCTTCCCGATCATTTTCTATGTATCATGATTTCTCCATTGCTCATATCTTGGATTTCAGATATCATTCCAGAATACAGCTTCAAAACAAAGCTTAATTGACATATCACAAATTTTCAACTTATTAAGTAAGAATATTCGGCTTAGGTAGGACACACACTAGCGAAGAATATTTGTCATCTCTCCCCTCCTAGTTTTAGTCTCAGATCTCCGCCACATACCATATCCCTAAGCTTTGATATCAAATGTGACGCCCCCAAAAAAGGTCCACACAACCCATTTTGAGGCCAAAAATAACACTACTGACGCAAACTTTTCTATTACAACTATTGAATTGTCGTGTAAAATACGACGACACATAAGCTTTGAGATTCAATAAAAATATTGTCTAACAATATTCATACTAAAATTATTGCAATGCCATATAAAACACAATAACAAATATTTTAAGTCCTCAAATGAATATTAGAAGATTTATGTCCTCTTCATTCTAATGGAGTGCATTTTTGACACTTCTAAATTCAAGTTCGCATCCCCCTATTTGTTTCACCAAAATTAACTATTAAATGATGTGTAAAATACGACACACACATTTAAGTCCTCAATATAATTATATATTATCATGCTATTTTATAATGTATTGAGAAACTTCAACAGTCACAGGCCGTCACTCTATTCTCCTGTTATCCCCGCTCGACCCAGCTACACTCTTATTACCCAAAAGGAATTATGAAGTAAAAGGGTGAGCACAAATAGCCCAGTAAAAAATATTATGACTAAATATAATTAAATTATCGATAGCCTTCATCAGTAATAAATCAGATATTTAGAACATATGGTAGATGATAAAAGTTTTCAACCATAATTGCAGTGGAATCAACAATCCATTAGAAGAGTCAAGTAAAACATAATGTCTATTATTTCTTCCAAATTAAAAGTTCATCATTAATATTTCATTCATGTTATACCCTTCAACAGTTCTTTATTTTACCCAAAACAAAGAGAACTTTCATCACTTGTCTTCACTTGAACCACCAAAGATTATAGTTAAATTCACATTTCATGTTTATAATCATGTAAATCAATAGTTTTTCCTTGCCACAAATGCTTAATAGAACTTTCACTCAATTTCCTTGCCACAAAAGCTAAAGACACTCAATAATCATATCGTCTTTACACCCTACACCAAAGATATTCAAATGTAACAATAATGGTCATGATTATACCAATTAATTATCTATCTTTGTACTATGAGCCAAAGATATTCATTTGTATCATCAGTGGTCATGATCATGTTAAACACCTGTCCATCTTTGCACTATGGGCCAAAGATATCAATCAACAGTTCATCTTTGCACTACGGGCCAAAGATGTTCAACTGTAAAACCAATGATCATGCCAAATAATAATCTATCTTTGCACTACGGGTCAAAGATATTCATTTGTATCATCAGTGGTCATGATCATGTCAAATACATGTCCATCTATGCACTACAGGCCAAAGAGGACTTTCACCACAACCTTTGTTTGTAACATTACAGGTCATGATTATACCTATACACAATTCCTGGTCATAATCATACCAATCAACAGTCCATCTTTTCACTACGGGCCAAAGATGACTTTTGTAAGACCCCAACTTTTTATGAATAAAGATTTAATTTTCTCTAAATTTTATTTTGAATAATAAGGTGTGGATTTGATATAATGTTATAGTTATGGGTAATATTTACCAATTTTGCAAAGTAAGTAAGTTATCATAAAATATTCATTTTATCAGGAAATATTCGTACGACGACACAATCATTGGTGGGCCCCACAATAGAATTACTGTTGGATTTAGAAAGCGATAGAAATAACCTTTCTATAAAAATAATGGCAAGACATTTTTCGTTAACTGTTAAAATACACGATGATAAAAATACAGTAATACGGGTGGTTGCATAGTAGCACACGATATTGCACAGTATCTTTGATTATTGATGCTTACGTAAGAAGTCACTCAGTTTTATTCAATTATTGTAACAGTAGTTACTGCATAGTATCTCATATTATTGATTTAATTATTGTCATAGTATCATCTATACCTTATTTTATATTATTAAATCAATAATTAAGACGACAAAGTTATTCATATTATTATTTACATTATTGATAATGTCTAGAAAGTTCTGTCGAAGAAAGGGGTTAGGTCATCTTATTGTGTGCCAATAAGGAGAAGTCCTTATTGGAAAGTCCCATCTTTCCTGGGAAGTATCTGGTTATTAATATTGAGAGTTATAGTATTATTAATGAATAATTATTGAAAGAACATGTTGATTAAAGATAAGAATAATAATTGATAAGTGGAAGATGTTTGTTCAATTATCTTGTTAAATTGGTATTTGTTCTATTTAATTTTGAGGTATGCGGATTGATTTATAAAGGGGGTGGCCCTCAATTACCTTCAAATAAGGTTATCTTTTTGGCAGATTATAAAATTGCAAAGAACATATGTTATTGGCCTAAATTTTCCAATTACACACTTCCTATTCAATACCTTATAAATGAGGGTGCTCCCTCATCGGTCAATATCTCCAAATTGACAATCCCCTCACAAGGGGGTAGTGCCTGATTGGTTAAAATATTTTTTTATGGAAGCATTTTATCCTGGCAGCATGTGAATTATTTTAAAGGGTACTCCCTTATTGGTTAAAGGTATTAAATGGTATACTGATAAGTTACAAACCCATGATTTTCCTTTGCATCCGTGATTTCTTAAATAGTGCCCTGCCATTCTCCTATAAATAGGATGCTTAGTTAAGAAATGAAAATCACACTAGAACCAGAGAATTCTACTTCTATAATATTGTGCGTTTTTCTTTCTAGTATAAAGATACTTTGAGTGTAGAAAATAGTGTAAGTTTTCTTCAAGAATATCTCCGCTATACCAGTCGGAATTACTCTTCTACTATGGTAAGGGATATTATTTTTATTCAATATTCGTAAGAAATAATATTTTCTTCCGTACTATGTAGTATGTAAGTAATATTATTTCGTTTCATATAACTAATTCTACACATATTTTGATAAGTATTGATTCTATACTCCTTGAAATTAGTAGAATATCCTTGAAATTTGCGCTTCATCTAGTATCGTTTCACTGAAATATTTTTCTAAATATTCTTGTTAAATTTTAATCTTTTCATGTTGGGGTACTATTCATAGGGTACTATTCATACATACAACACTATTCATACGGTACTATTCATATATATGGTACTATTCACGAGGTATTATTCACTTGGGGTATTATTGTAGTGTCCCCAACTCTGGGTACTAATCACCACGAACCTGTTACATAAATTCTATAACTATTGCGGAAGATATAAACATAAATTGTTTATACATTAACCTTTACACATAATCCTCAAAGTCGAAAACCTTAACTTAATACACACATACTCATATACTACAGGACTTGCAATGTTATTTGTCTTCAACACTATTACAATTTTAACCTGTATAATAATCCATTCTTGTAACTTGTCTTTGCCTTCGTCTGTGTCTGAACTATTCGTCTTAATCTGAAATGTTTATCATGATATAGCAAGGGTGAGCAATAAGTTTGCCCAGCAAGTTTAAGTTCAAAGAATGATATATCATGATTGAAAAGAATAAAAGCTAACAAACTTTCAATAATATAATAATTATGAAAGAACATGAATCAATTTTCATAACCAAATGACCGAGACAATAATGATGAATGTCCAACAATAAACATAAACAACTATAACTGAACCAAATGGTAATGAAGGTGATCAGCCTTTCATACCTGATGAGCATATACAACATGCACAACGTGCGAATCAATAAATTATAGACGTTATGTAATCAACAATGATTAACCACTAGCATGCTAGAATTGAGTTAGAGAACTTGCTTAATTAAAAGTATAGTTTGAGAACTTGAACAATAAAAGTATAGGAACTTACATGTATCATCGACTACTACTACGCAAAGCTAATTTAACTTCATTTGAAAGACCTAATATTTATAATATCGATCTCTGAATTAGAATAATATGATCACATATACTACTGTTAATTACACTCATTATATAACTTAAACACTTATCACATAATCAAATATTAAATTACTCCTTAAAACATCAGAATTATTATCGTCCTTTGATAATTCTTTAATCACTATATCATATACATTATGATTATGATTTAACACTTTAATCCTATATACTATAAGGTCTTCTTTAAAATCTAATAAGTCAAATACTAATCCAGCAACCTGGATTACCAAACATACCAATCCAGTAACCCAGATTGCAATCCAGTAAACCAGATTGTAATCCAGCAAACTCGATTCCAAATCCATCAACCAGATAGCCAAACCAGCAAACCAAATTCCAATCCAGTAAACTAGATTCCAATTCCAGCAACCAGATTGCATTCCAGCAAGCTGGATTCACCAGGTTTTCAATTTATTAAACTATTTTCCAATCCAGCAAACTGGATTCAATAGATTTTCAATCCAACAGGCTGGATTCATTAATTCTTTTCACAAAAATACCTAATCAACTTAATATTTTTCTATCTTTTGACCAAACATATATACATATATTTCATACACAAAAAGAATTTTTCCGTAATTTTTTAACTCCTTTTAGTATTTTTTCAAAAATCATTTTTAGTTCGTAGCTTAAGATATTAGCCCTATCATGCTCAACTTCAGAAATTCCCATCTCTTGACATAAACTTAAATGTGTTAACTTGAGCCTCTATTTTAAATTTCGTGGCCATCGGAATTATAGAACTTTGGTTATAGCCGTTTTTGTCGGAAAATCCTAAAAATTGAAATGATAACTTGGTTATTTTATGTCGGAATGAACTCATTTTTGGACATGAGGTACTTTATATAATATTTTTTCATGTCCCAAAAGGCCTGAATTTATTTCATTAATTAGGTTACCGAAACAACCCTAAACAATTCTGGAACAGTAGCTTTTTGAGATTTTCAAAATTTTCATACTTTGCCAAAAATAGTCCATACGAAAATCTACAACTCCTTTTTCAGCGGTTCTAGTTGAAAATGTTAGAAAACTCATCATATTATCATTCCAATTTTTTCCAGAATTTTTGAATGCCTGAAAAATGATGAAACTATCCCTAGCAATGACTGAACTAAAACAGTTTGTTTTCTTTAAAAACAACGAAATTATTTTGGCTAAAACAGCCACTACATATTGTGTACTAAACATTTTTGAGTGCCACTACTTGGGTTTAGTAGTTAACCCTACATATCTAGCACGTCTCTTTGACGGATCGCAAAAAGAAGTTATAGATCAAAAATGGTGGAAATCCAAAATACATAAGAGTTTATAAACATAGATTCAAGTTTTGATTTAAACAACTAAGAATAACTTAGATAAGATGTGGTTTATACCTTGATCTTTTGCTAGTCTTTCTTAAACTTTCAAAGTAGATAATGATCTTGGGTAGCTAGAAGATCAAAACTTCCTCCCCTTAACCTCCTATGGCTTCTGAATTTGCTCCTCCCTCTCTCTCTTATTTGTTTTTATAAGAAATAAGAGATGAAAGAGAAAATGGGTTTATTTATTTGTTAAAAATCTATAGATATATTATATATATCTAATCTACATCTCCCAATATCATCTCCTATCATTATCACTCTCCTTAATCATTATATTGATATATGGAGGATTAGTAAGTAAGGTGGCACCTTAAAATTTTTGACACATAGCTTGGTTTGGAAATATCCTTTGAAACATGTGGTGATGATATACTCCACCTTTTCCCTCTGCTTGTAATGCTGGCCATGTGGCCTTCCCATCTTCCACATTTTTGTTTTCATTTAATATAATATTTAGTATACTAAATGTCTAAAATATCCTCCTTCAATTAGGCTAAGCTTAAGCTTTGAATTAAATTCTTTTGGGCTTCCTATATAATTATTTGGGCTATGTAAATTAACATAGTCAAACACTTTTAATTTTATCCTACCCCAATCATTTAATTAGAGTTTTTATTTCCTCAACTAAAATTTAAATAATTGCTCATGCACATTTAATTTCTTAACCCAATTTGACTTACTATAATTAGGTTATAAAATTAATTAATTGAGATGTATAAAATAAATCTCTTAGAATTATGATATATTTTAAATACTATTATTCTCCCATACCATAACCCTTAAGTTATTTAATTTTTTATTCCTAACATATAATTAGGTTATCTTAGTTTCTTTTATTTGTTTATATAATAAATAAATAAATAAAATATGATATTCATATTCATTTACTCACATATTCACACAAATTAATTTAGTAGGTGGAGACATGATCCATAAATCTCTTAAATTAGGTCACTAGTATATAATTAAATACTAGGACCACTAAATAAAGATAACCATTTAGGTTATCTAATTCCAATAACTAATTTATAATTAGGTTATGTAACTTTCTATTTAATTTTTCTTTATATACTATATATATATATTTATTTATTTATTCAATCACATAGATACTTCCAAATATAATTTCATTCTAAGTTTTGAATTTTGTAAACCTTATTTTCCCAATTCTATTGAAATAGAAAACCGTATAGGTTCTTTCTTTAAAAACTTTAAATCATTCCTCTATTTCCACTCTAGATTTTATTCTTTAACTTTTAATTTAATTATTCAAGATTTTATTAATCGTCTAAATTCTCGGGTTGTTACATTCACCACTTCTTCTAAGAATTTCGTCCCCGAAATTACAACCTACTACACTCTACTCCTTCTATTCACCAAAACTAGGTTGTCACTATAACCTTTATTCAATCATGTCAGATTCTACCCGTACGCAATGAGTTCATACTATTTCATACACATCATTATAAACTACCCAAAACATCACTCTAAAGAGTAAAAATTTTCAAATCACGCTGAGGAATCATATAGACCATGAACTTTCATTTTCAAATTTTAAAAAGGTTTATACAAAAATTTATTTGCAAACCGTCATGACTTACGGACACGGAGGGTTATCCGCATATTATGCCCTATACTGATCAGGTACTACATGCTGGAACGATATTAACGTTCATCATATTCGCCTTGAGCGCATAAAAGTTTCCCAATTTTGGGATGTTCACCTCAGTCTTATCATAGGATTCCACACCAAAATAATTTGGTTCAGGATAATTCTCAAAGAACACTTTGAATTTTCATAAACGTTGGTCTAGCTGAATCAAATAGCTTAGACTCATACCAATAATTCAATTTCAATCAAAACAAGTATGGCCAAACCCCGTTGGTAATATTTTATCTTTGAAATTCTAAAAATAGTTTTATGACATCATGATACCGCAATGTATTTACATCACTTTTGAGGATTCCATCATTGTGTGACTTTGTTATAACACATCATTCCATAGTGGGCTGACGATCTTTCGATCCCATCGAACACTAAGTAATTCTGCATTTTTAAGTCCATCAATTTTTATCATCTTTGCACCAGGCTACATGATGCATTAATGATATAAAATACATTTTGATATTTTTAAATTATTTTCGTCTAGCTAAAAAAATTAGCATAGACTATTCTTTAAATAGTTCAAAAGCATTGAAAATCAGTTTTAGTGTTATCATACCTCAATAGGTAATGATGTGTCAGGGTCCCGAATTCCACACATACACACTGGTTATCATTCGTTGAGAATAACATAATTTAAATTTTTTTTAAAGGCACATCAGTGCGAATTTAGCTTGATATCAAAAAATTTGAAATCTAGCATAGCTAGAAGATTTGGAATACCTATACTTCCACCATCAACTCCACTTTCTATAATGATCCATTGCTTAATAATTCTATCTATTCCTATCATCCTCAATTCTCCATTCATAACTTAGTTATACCCTAGTTTATCAAACTTACCACACGTTATGAGTTTAGGAACTTTCCATAATAATATGAGTTTAAGAACTTATCCTAGCAATACATAGTTCAAGAACAAATCAGGAACTGTCCAAACGCTTAGGGGTTCAAAACCATACGATTATGAGTCAATAACTTACCATAAGCATGAGTTTTAATAACTCGCACCTAATCTTATATTCTCTACTTATATGCTACCTATCTGTTATACACATGAGAAAAGAATCACCTTCTCAACATGTATATAACAAATAGTGACACAAACATTTCAATGATTATCAGTGTAAGAAGCTAAGTGGTTGTTACACCAGGTACAATTCCTCGCCCATACAAAGAATCATACAACTTAGCTGCTAACACAAGTCCTCAATTAAAATTCCACATAATCCTAGCTCCATACTTACTCCATACAAATTTTGTTTAATCCGTATTGCATCACCCCCAACCCGTTTTCTGAGTTAGCATAGTATCAATTCATAGTATAACTTACGTACAACAATTTTGCTATAAGTTTTTTCAATCATTCGATTGATCCTCCTCCTTGCTACGACCCTATCAGATCACGGTGTGATCTCATCGTATTATATTACGATTCTTTTCTATGTAATGATCATTTTGTTTTATGATCTCTTTTCCCTTTATGCATTTAGTATTTTAGACTCTATCTATTCATTATAACTATTCATCTTTATTATCAGAGTTGAGTAACTCTGGACCTTTTATAACTTGTCGAGATTCGTCTTTGAATCTTATTGACGCACTAACTCTATTTGAGTTAGTCCTTATCCCTGCAGTTATTAACCTAAGGTAACCCTACCTATGGTTTATAACCTACAACTTTGATACAAACTATAGTGTCCCCAAATTCGAGTACTAATCACCACGAACATGGTACATCAATTCTATAACTATTGCGTAAGATATAAACATAAATTGTTTATACATTAACCTTTACACATAATCCCAAAAGTCGATAACCTTAACTTAATACACACATACTCATATACTACAGGACTTACAATGTTATTTACCTTCAACACTATTAAATTTTAACCTGTACAATAATCCATTCTTGTAACTTGTCTTTGCCTTCGTTTGTGTCTAAATTATTTGTCGTAATCTGAAATGTTTATCATGATATAGCAAGGGTGAGCAACAAGTTTGCCTAGCAAGTTTAAGTTCAAAGAAAGATATATCATTATTGAAAAGAATAAAAGCTAACAAACTTTCAACAATATAATAATTGTGAAAGAACATGAATAAATTTTTATAACGAATGACCGAGACAATAATGACGAATGGCCAACAATAAACATGAACAACTATAACTGAACCAAATGGTAATGAAGGTGATCAGCCTTTCATACCTGATGAACATATACAACATGCACAACGTGCGAATCAATAAATCATAGACGTGATGTAATCAACAATGATTAACCATTAGCATGCTTGAAAAATCATAACTCAGGTTTGAGTTATAGAACATACTTAATTAAAAGTATAGTTTGGCAACTTACACAATAAAAGTATAAGAACTTTCCTGTATCGTCGACTAATGCTACGCAAAGCTAATTTAACTTCATTTGAAAGACGTAATATCAATAATATCGATCTCCCAATTAGAATAATATCATCACATATACTATTGTTAATTACAGTCATTATAAAACTTAAACACTTATCACATAATCAAATATTAGATTATATTTAAAACTGTTAGGTTTGTAATATTCATGAACGCAATTAAATTGCATAAATAAGCAAAAACAAGATAAAATAGAGTTTTAAAATTTTACAAACCATATACCCGGATCATCCTTTATGCACAATTATTAATTAAACGAAAAGATAAAGAACAAGAATCATACACTTGAAGATACGAGCTTCCTCAGGTACAAGTTCACCTTCAGTCTTTTTCGCGTTTAACTTGAATCCATCGGGTTTGGTTCCTTCCTTTGATTAATATTAGCTACCCAAGTGTTTGGCCTCTAGAGGTGATCCACCAAGGAAGAAGAAAGATTCAAGAAGATGGGTGCTTGGAAAAACCCTAGTTTTTCTATCTCTCATAGAAAAAGAGCGTACTCTCCAACAATTGGAATCACGTCTAATGATTTCGTATATAAGACTCCTCTTATAAAGATATCAGTTAATCCTTCTAATCTAATTAGAAAATATGGTATTATTTAATTAAATTCCTTTAATTAATTAAGCTCTCTAATTTTATTAGGGATAATTAATTAAACTCTATGTAACGCCCCCAGAATAGGTATACACCACCCATTCTAAGTCGCCAAATACGTGGTACAGAAACAACTACAACTTCATTAATACAATTGTCGCGTAAAATACGATAACACATAAACTGTGAGTTTAAATACAAATATTGTCTTCTAGACAATATCCATACTCAGATAAAGTCCTCATTACAATTATTGATACACTATTTTACAAAATAGTGAGAACTGCTAAACAACTGTCTAGAACTGTAACGATCAAGAAATTTGTAATTAATTTAAATATTTATTGTATTAAATAAATATTTTAAATACTTTATTTATTGAGGAAAATAAATAATTGATGAATTGTTGTGAATTAATTTAGTAACTAAATTGATTAATGTTAATTAAATTGAATAATGATAATTTTATCAATTTTCTTAAATTAAATGAATTGTTTAATATTAAAGGAAATATGCTTCAAATGGAGCCACACCTATACTTACCTGATAACTGTTGTTGTAGGAAAATTCCACCAATGGAAAGTACTTATCCCAACTCCCTTTAAAGTCTAGGACACTGACTCTTAATAGATCCTCAAGAGTTTGAATAGTCCTCTCTGATTATCCATCCGTTTGAGGATGGTATCTTTGGCAATCAATCAGAATCTGTGCCCATAGCTTTCTACAAGCTAACCCAAAATCATGAAGTGAATCTTGGGTCACGATCTGAAACTATGGATACTGGCATGCCATGCAACCTCACAATCTTATTCACGTACATACGAACAAGACGTTCAAGGGAATAAGTCTCACGTATCGGCAAGAAATGAGCAGACTTAGTTAATCTATCAACAATAACCCTAATCTCATCTATGCCTTGAGAAATCTTGGGAAGACCTATAACGAAATCCATGGTAATGTGTTCCCACTTCTATTTTGGAATCTCAAGTGGTTGCAATGGACCCTTAGACACTTGATGCTTCGCCTTTACACGTTGACAAGTTAAACACCTCGAGATAAACTTCGCAATCTCTCTCTTCATATTGTTCCACCAAAATATATATCGAAGATCACGATATATTATGGTACTTCTAGGATGGATTGCAAACGGTGTATTGTGTGCCTCCATCATGATCTTGTACTTCAAATCAGAGTCGTTAGGAACAAAAAGTCTAGAGTTGACTCGAAGTATTCCTTCTTCATCGATTCTTGCTTCTGGGATAACACCTTCTTGTACTTTCTTCTTCGTACGCATCAACTCCGGGTCTATGGCTTGAGCAATTTTAACTTTATCGATTAAAGTTAGTTCTATGCGTATACTTGACATCATCGCATGGGTCCCCGGAGTCTGGAATTCTATCTTCATCTTTTGTAAATCTAACAAAATGGGACTTTGTGTTGACAACATCACACTCGTTCACGCATATGATCTTCTACTCAATGCATCAGCTACCACGTTCACTTTTCCAGGATGGTATTGAATGTTGTGGTCGTAATCTTTCAAAAGCTCGAGCCAATGTCGTTGCCGCATGTTGACTTCCTTTTGGGTGAAGAAATATTTGAGGCTTTTATGGTTTGAATATATCTCCACTTTCTCCCCATATAGATAGTGCCTCCAGATCTTTAGCGGTGAAAATGATGCTGCCAACTCTAGATCATGAGTAGGATAATTCCTCTCATATTCTTTAAGTTGTCGCGAGGCATAGGCTATGACTTCCCCATGTTGCATGATAACACATCCTAACCCTTTGCCTGAAGCATCGCTATAGATGACAAATCCCTCCGAACCAGATGGTATTGTCAGAACAGGTGCCGAAATGAGTCTCCTCTTGAGCTCTTGAAAACTCTTCTCGCATTCCTCGCTCCATATGAATTTTGTATCATTCTGAGTCAGCTGAGTTAACGTAGTAGCGATTCGAGAAAATCCTTCCACGAATCTCCGATAATAACCAGCTAAGCCCAGAAAGCTACGTACTTCGGTTGCTCCCAACTTTGTATTGCTTCAATCTTTGCTGGGTCAATAGATAATCCATGTTTTGACACCACGTGCACAAGGAATGCTACTTCCTCAAGCTAGAACTCGCATTTCTTCAACTTGGCATATAACTTGTTTTCACGAAGCCTTTGGAGTACCAGCTTCAAATGGTGCTCATGATCTTCACAACTTTTGGAATATACGAGGATGTCATCAATAAAGATAAAAACGAATTGATCCAAATATACCTTGAATACTTGGTTTATCATATCCATGAAAGCTGCATGAGCATTAGTCAATCCAAAAGACATGACTAAGATAGTCTTCGGAATATCCTCAGTTCTAATCTTCAGCTGATGATATCCAGAACGAATATCGATCTTTGAAAAGAATTGTGCTCCTTGCAACTGGTCAAATAGGTCATCAATGCGAGGTAGCGGATACTTATTCTTGATGGTGACATGGTTTAATTCTCGTTAGTCAATACAAAGTCGCATACTCCTGTCTTTCTTCTTTACGAATAAAACAGGAGCACCCCAAGGAGATGTACTAGGATGAATGAAACCGATGTCCAACAATTCCTATAGTTGGACCTTTAACTCCTGAAGTTCAATAGGAGCCATTCGATGTGGGGTTTTAGAAATGGGCTTTGTACCAGGTTCAAGGTCAATAAAAAATTCAACTTCACGCTCTGGGGGTAGACCAGGAAGTTCTTTAGGAAATTCACTAACAACAGAAATATTATTTAAATCTGATGTGTCTTTATTCAAATCCATAACATGGGCTAAGAAAGCTTGACATCCATTTTTCAATATACGAATGGGTTTATGGCTTGATATGACAATGATTAATTTTAGTGGTTTAATTGATTGAATTCGCATAACAGGTTGGTTAAGAATATGAAAACTAACAACCTTATGAAAATAATCAATTTTGGCATGATGAGTAGTTAACCAATCAATCCCTAAAATCACGTCAAATGCAAGTATCTTTAAAGAGATAAGATCAACAAGTAATGTGATGGTGCCAAATTGGATCAAACAAGATTTATAAATAGTGGATGTAATGAAAGTTTCTCTTAACGGAGTCTCCACAGATAAGTCAAAGTCTAATTTCTCCAAAGTTAAGTTTAAACGTTGAGCACAAGAAGGAGAGATAAATGAATGGGTAGAACCGGTATCTAGTAAGGTATAAACTTTGCAAGAGTTTATGATTAGCTTCCCTATGATCACCTCATTCGGCTTCCTAGAATTTTGGCTAGTCACGACAAACGCTCTTCCAGGAACCGCTGACTTTGACTTTTCTAGGAGAGCCTTTTGAGTCACCATCCCCGCTGGACTTGGTTTTGCTACAGTACAATCTCGAGTGATATGTCCTTCCTTTCCACAATTATAACATACCTTGAACAACTATGGACAGTTTGGGCTGATGTGTCCCTCTTTTCCACATTTATAGCATACGACCGGTGGTCATTTTCCTCCCTTAGAAATAGTTGATGTTGGTGCTGACGTCTTCACATTGTCATTGTTGAATCTCCTCTTTTTGAAATTTCCACTTGTCTCGCCTCTCCTATTATCATGGCCACGATTACCACCATAGAGGTTACCGCTTTTGTCTGATTTTTTCCCTTCCCACGGGTTATCATTGCTCCGATGACTGCTGTTACTGGCATGACCCTGGTTGTGGTCCCACGATTGAACGTACTCAGTATCTCGCTCTAATAATTGAGTTTTGTTGACATTATCTGAATATAGAGAAAATTTGTGAGAAATGAGATATTGACGTATGTCGGGTTTCAAACCTCTCAGAAACATCCGCGTCATACGTTCCTCATTCTCCACCAAATGAGGTGCAAACCTGGATAACTCTGCAAACTTCGCCTCGTACTGGGACACCGTCATGTTGTTCTGTTCTAGTCTAATAAACTCCACCTCCTTCATATGACGAATACTTTCAGGAAAGTACTTGTCATTGAATAGTTTCTGAAATGTCTCCCAAGACATGCTGAGTGCGGTTGGCTGGGTACGCTTCACAGATTCCCACCACTAATCTGCCTCACCACGGAAAATAAATGTGGCGAATGAAACCTTCTATTCCTCCGTACATCCCAAGATATCAAATATCATGATAATTTGCTTAACCCACGTTTCTGCTTAGATCGGATCCGGCTCTCCCCAAAACTCCAGCGATCCCAACTCCTTGAATTGCTTAGCAGTGACCATCTGTGAGTTGCCATTGTTTCTACTCGCATTTTGAACAGGTGTCTCCCTCGTCTAGTTTTTGCATGAACCGTAAAAATCTTCTAAACATCTCATCGTTATTTAATATTGATATAAATTTATCGTCATATATATATATATAATTGTTAATAAGTGTTAATAAATATTAATTAGTGTTAATAAGTTTTAATATTGATATAAATTTATCGCCATTCTTTATTTCTTCTTAAAATGTGCTCCCTAAATCTTAATAAGAGTTAATTTTGTAGTATATTGTTGATGTAATATTAAAAAATTGTGATGATAAACTTAAAAATATTGTCATAAAAATTTAAATCATGTTATGAAACTTAAATATTTGTTAAATATAATCGTTTGTTAATTATATTAAAAAATTAAGACATTGTAATTTGATTTACTTTATTTTTATTAATACTTATTAATACAAATGTTTAAAAGACTACCTATGTTCCAAAATTTTAAATTTTTTGTTCATATATATTTTATACATTCCATTCCACTCCATATATAGAATTGGGTTAAATTTCATGTAATTCAATAAACAAAATATTAATTTCAACATTGATATATCATCTATATGACTGAATGATCTTAGGTAGAAAAAGTTTGTTTAACTTATCATATGTGACGTCCCCAAAATAGGTATACATCACCAATTCTGAGTCGCCAAATACATGGTACAGAAACAACTATAACTTTATTAATACAATTGTCGTGCAAAATACGACAACACATAAACTGTGAGTTTAAATACAAATATTATCTTCTAGACAATATCCACACTCAAATAAGTCCTCATTATAATTATTGATACACTATTTTACAAAAATAGTGAGGACCACTAAAACAACTTTCTAGAACCATCATTCCATACCCCGGTTAGTACTCGCTACATTCCCGCCTCTTGAGAAGAAAAATGGAACAAAAAGGAAAAGGGTGAGCTCAACTAGCCCAGTAAAGAATATTAGGACTAAGATAATGTAGAACAAATTATCGTTAGTCCTCAACAGAGAAAAATCTGATAGAATATAATAGATAACAAGTTCTAAATCAATATTCACAGTGGGAATAACAATTCATTTAGAAGAGTTAAGTAGAGAATGAAATCTACTATTTTCTATGATTTTAAAGTTCATTATCAATATTTTATCCCTATAATATAAATCAATATACATTTTGAATCAAATATTCTTCTTTTTTTTCTACACAGCAAAAAGATATTCATCACCGGTCATGTTCATCTCAACACTGCTTCATCTTTGCACTACGGGCCAAAGATGTTCATCAGAAAATCATTCATCTTTGCACTACAGGCCAAAGATATTCAGTTATATCATCATTTAGGACTGAGGATGATGAAAAATATTTTAAAGAAAACGAATCCCATGAGACAAAAGAACAAATATTAGGGATTCGTACTTCAGTTTATCCATGTTCAAAAACACCTCATAATATACTATGGTGGAGTAAAATTCAAGACTGAATATCAAAACATGGATACAATCAAAGATATTAACAAAAATAGACATCTGGGACAAAGAAGAGAAAATTTAATTTTTCTGTGAATAGTGCCATATTCGTGAATAGTGACGTATACGTGAATAGTGCCGTATACGTGAATAGTAATCCTGACACTAAAAGACAAGAATTTCACAAGAAAAATCATACCAATATTCTGGCATAATGATATTGAAAGAAATAATATCATTTAAAAAAAATAACATCCCTTACCTCAAAAAAATAGTACTTCTAGCTGGAATATCAGATATAACGTTGAAGGAAACTTGCACCGTATAACAACACTCAAAGTATAAAAATACTCACAAGAATACGCTCGACAATATATAGAGAGAGAGAAAACTTCAGTTTCTGGTGTGATTTTCAATTCTAACCTAAGCACCCTATTTATAGGAAAATGCTTATAATACCAAAGCAGAAAATTTAATAAAATATTAATATAATTAAAAAAAATTCATGCCCAACTTAGACAAACTGATTTCAGCATGTTTACAACATATGTGGGACCCACCAAATGAAAAAAAAATATTTTTATTAAAAAAATATTTAAATCATCAAAAATCAATTATTCCGGAACTTCAATAATTCATAATAAATAACCCTTTTATCAAAAAAAAATCGAATCTTATATCCATATCATAGAAAATTCAGTTCTCTACAACTTTGTAAGTTTAAGTTTTTCCAAATTCCAAGCAGAAATTGACCAAAATCCACATACGGACGATTTTACGGGCTATAATCCAATTTCAGTCACAAAATGGGGCCCACCAACATGTTTAACATGTTTTAAACATTTTTTTGTAACACAAATACTCTTCTTCCTCATTTATTCATATATCACGCATTCATAGTAAAATATCACCATTATTTTATCATTATAATATAATAATATATTTAAATATATTATTTTATCAGAAAAGATAAAATATTAATTTTCAACAATTATCACTTTAAAATTTTCTCCATCTATATCCATATAAAATAAATATTTTCCTTATCATATAAATTAATAATTAATTATTCACAAATAATATTACAGAATCACAATAATGACAACCAAGTCGTTCCTAGAAAAGAGGGGGCTTTCTAATAAGGATTTCTTTTTACTGGCACGCAATTAGGTGACCAAACCTCTCCTTAGACATAACTTCCTTAGACATTTCCAATAATGCTATCTAATAATATTATTCATGTGAGACCCCATATTTTATCAATAAAGATTTAAATTTTGTCGAAATAATTTTTAATATTATGGTGTGAATTTGAGATAATATTATAGTTGTGGGTAGTATTTATAGATTTTACAAAGTATGCAAGTGGTTATATTATATTTGATTGGTCGGGGAATATTCAGTTTAGCAGGGAATATTCGTACAACGGCTCAATCATTGGTGGACCCTAATAATGTAATTATTGTCGGATTGAGAAAACGACAAAAAATATTTTATTGAAATAACGGCGGAAGTTTCTGGCTGATCTTCGTTGAACTACTTTCAGTAGTAAAAGTACAAGAATACGTGTGGTTGCATAAGTAGCATACTGGTATTGATTATTGATGCTTATGTGAGAAGTCACTCGGTTTGATTCCATTTATCATTTATTAATAATATGAATTATTATAACGATAATGATGTTTTGTTTTATTCGTATTATTAACATAATAAAATGTAAACATTTTTTTTATATAAAATGTAATACTTTATTAAAGTTATTCTATAAATAGAATATATTATATTTTATTATGCGTAAGTGTTGCATAGTGTTTTTGCATAGTGTTGCATAGTGTTTGTATAGTAAAATGTTTTTATATAAATAGAATATATGATATTTTATTTAAAAGATTTTGCTTTAAATATGGACCGTCGATTAAAGTAAATCAATCTGGATCGTTCATGGATTAATTACTATGCATTCTATTTTCCTATAAATAGAAGCTCATTCCTTCATTATTTTCTTAATTAATTCACCAAAACTCTGAGAGAGAAATTATAGAGAAGCTTATAGAGAGAAAATCTATAGAGAGAAAGAAGAAGAGTATTCTCGGTACTTCACTACTTTGATATCCAAAGGTCTTTTACTGTAGGGATATTATTTGTTGTACCTCGTAAGGGATGTTATTCTTTCTTATTCATGAAGAGAACTTCATTATTCCATTCATTATTATTCTGTTGAATAACTCAGTAAAAGTGGCATACCCTATACATAACCTCATACGCTGTGGCATACCCTATACTTGGTGAAATCCTTATATTATTCCATTCTTATTTATTCATTGGAATAACTTTTGTATCTGTGAATCCCCTATACTTGGTGATCATCTTCATTATTCCATTCTTTATTATTCTGTTGGAATATCATGTCTGTGTGTTATACACCGACCGGTTCCATTGTTTATTATTCCGCATTTATTATTCCATTTGGAATATCTCATGCGTGTGTTTTACACCCGACCTCGGTTCCATTGTTCATTATTCAAAGATTTATTATTCTCATTTGATCATCCTGTGCTTGTGAATTTCACCCCGACTGCTTCCGTTATTATTATTCTGCTTGGAATAACTCGCCTATATCAATACCGCATGCATGGTGATTTCTTTTGTTATTCCATTCTTTATTATACCCAAATTGGTTAAAACTTTGACTTCTATACTCCATGAAATTAGTAGAATATCCTTGATATTTGCGTTTCATCCAAAGATCTTTCATGAAAATATTCTTCCGATTATTCTTGAATTTTACTCTACAAAATAAAGATCTTGTTGACAATTTGACGTTAATAATTCCTAGATAAATTAATTCTTGAACTTGTTTTATTGAATTATTATGTTATTGTCATCATCCTCATGATATATTATGTTATCTTTGGCTTACGTGCATAGATGAACTTAGTATGATTATGACCAGGGATCATTCGGTATAATCATGGCTTGTTATAAATGATGTGATAAAAGTCCTCAGTGGCTTGTAATGCAGTGATGGATAGTTTTTGGTATGATTATGACCAGGGGTGATTCGGTAGATAGTCATGACCATTGATAATTTAATGAAAATCCTTGACCAGTGTAGTACGTGGATGATTAGATATTGTGGTTTATTCATTAAACCGAGTCTTAGTGATAAAATTGATGAAAACCTTTTAAAACCTAAAAGATAGTAGACTTTATTTTCTACTTGACTCTTTTAATGGATTGCATATTCATTGCAGCTATATCTTGGTTGTCTATTGTATTTTATCGCTTTAACATTGTTGAAGGCTAATGATAATTTATTCGCATTATCTTAGTCATAATATTTTTTTTCGGGCTAGTTGAGCTCACCCTTTCTTTTACCGTTTCTTCGTGAAATGAGAATATAGTCCGGGACGAGTTGGGGAAACGAGTGATGGTCCTCAAGATAGCATTAGTAGTCCTCACTATTCTCGTGAAATAGTGTGATAATAATTGTAATGAGGACTCCTTGAGTATGGATATTGTCTAAATGACAATATTCCTATTAGAACTCTCGGTTTATGTATTGTCGTATGTTACACGACGGATGTATGTATTTAAGTTTGTATTTAAATTTATGTACCATGTAAGTGGCGACCCAAGATGGGTGACGATACCTACTTTTGGGGCGCCACAGGTTGGTATCGAGCTTAGGATATGATCCCCGCCGAGATGTGAGATAAGAACTAGGAGGAGAGAGACGGGAATTCTTCGCTAGTATGACCTACCTAAATTTATTTGGGATTTAATTGGTCTCATTGAGTATAGGGATAATATGTGATATGTTAATTAACCCTTGTTTTGTGACAAGGTGTTTGAGAATGGCATCCTAAAATGCCGAGATAAGCAATGAAGCACATGAGAGTGTTAATTCAAATTCAAACAAAAGGTAACGACCAACAACACGATAATAATCTTCTCGGGTGGCAACGGCTATCGTAACAATGATAACCATCGTGGGAAATGATCATGCCAAGAATGGTAATCACTTGATTGGTAATCATGGCAAAGATAATAGAAGTGGAAATTGCAAGAAAAGAAGGTCATTTAGCCCAATTTTGTTGTGCATCAAAGTCAAGTCTAGTCGGGACGGTGGCACCAAAGGTGGATATAGACAAAAAAAAAGTCGTTGGTTTTAGGAAGTGCATTTTTCATGACTTCTCAAAAGCGAGTAAACCAACGATGTTAGCACGGTTAGTTAATTATAAATCATAAGTCTATACCTTATAAGATACCCTGGGTTCTACCCATTATTTTATCTCTTTTCTTGCTCAACGTTTAAATTTGACTCGGAGAAGTTAGACTTTGACTTATTGGTTGAAACTTCGTTAGTAGGAGCCTTCGTTCTCGCTACTATTTTTTTAAATCTTGTTTGATTCAAATAAACACTTTCACGCTTACCTATCGATCTTATCTTTTGAAAATATTTGCCTTTGATGTGATTTTAGGAATCAATTGGTTAACTACTCATCATGCTTTTTTCGTAAGGTTGTTAGCTTTTATATTCATAACCAACTTGTTATACGAATTCAAAGTAACCAAACCCTAAAGTTAATCACTATTATATCAAGCCATAAGTAAAGAGCCCCGATCCTTTCGTTGTTGACTTCCTTGTGTGGAATGCAATCAAGCCGACTTTACGAGGCGACGCCGTGAATGACGATTACAAGTTGATAGGTATCATTGTGAGGTGCTATCTAGGTTAAAGGATAGAAGTCACAGTTGGTATCAATGTGACGTACTATCCAAGTCTTGGATGAGAGTCACAATTTTGAATGATATTTCTATTATTAATAAATTTTCTGGCGTATTCTTGAAAACTTCTTAGCCTATTTAGAGCGTGGAATCGAATTTTGTATTGACCCCAGTACAAATCCCATTTCTTAAACCCTCAAATATTTCTTCAACTAAAATGAACAGTTTACGTGGTTTATGATGAAAGTCATAATAAAAGCATTGGACTAATAAAAATCATTGGTATATGAAGTATTAGTAAGTGTTATGATGAGTTATGTTGGTTATTATGTGAAAACATGAAAGTTTCTTAGAAATCACAAAGAGTTGAAAATCAAATTTTGGTGAAAAACGTAACATGAAATTCAATTGACCATATCTCCTATTATATTTTGAATTTTTGAGTGTGGTCAAGTCCTAGAGTTAGATCTTTGAGTTACCTAACTAATCCAAGTGGAATTACTGGAAAAGGTGTTGTAGATTTTTGTGTGGACTGATTTTAGCAAAGGAGTGCAAAGCTGCAAAAAACCAAAAAAGTCACTGCCATGATTTTAGAGGGCTGTTTCGGCCACTTAAATTATGAGAAAAATTCTGGCCTTTTGGACATGAAGGTATATGGTATAAAATACCTCCTGTCCAAAAAATGAGCTCATTCTCGACTTAAAATGAGCAAGTTATGACTATTTCAATATTTAGGTTTTTCCGATTTAAAACGCTATAACCGAGTTCTATAACTCCAGATGACCATGAAATTTAAATCGGAGGCTCACATTAACATGTGTAAAGTCCTGCCAAGATTTGGGAATTTTGGAGTTAAACTTGAGGTAGCTAATTTCTTAAGAAATTAATTAGAAATTGATTTTGAAAAATAGTAAATGAATTTTAAAAATTCGAGAAAAATATATTTTCATTATGGGACTATATTATGCTAAATCCCAGAAAAGAAATATTTTTGGGACTGATTGGTATTTTTCATGAAAATAGTTTAGTTACTGAACATATGAGTTAAATATGTTATGTGAAGTAACAAAGTTGAAAATAGGATTTTATGTCTGTAGAATCCTATATAGTATATATATATATTTTTTGAGGATTTGATAATTGGTGATGATATCTTATGAGTATGGCATTTTTGAATGATTAAATGCATTATATGGTAAAGCGTAAACAATTGAGATAAATTGTTTATAAATTTAAGAAGTGATTAAAATATTGTTATAATATTAATGATATTAGATTATGAGATTATTAAGTGATTGATAACATGGGGATATTCTTGAATCCTGGATAAATTATATTATAAATGTTTAATATTTATCATTTATCTCATTTGATTGATTCTTTATATCATTATCCTCATGCTTATATTGTATTGAAAGTCATCTGTGGCCTGTAGTGCATAGATGGACTTGGTATGATTATGACCAGGGATTGTTCGGTATAATCATAACCGTAATTGAAAACACGATTATCTTTGGCCGTAGTGCATGGATAATTTGTGGTCGTGATACTAATGAATACACGATTATCTTTGGCTGTAGTGCATGGATAATTTGTGGTCGTAATACTAATGAATACATGATTATCTTTTGCCGTAGTGCATGGATAATTTGTGGTCGTGATACTAATGAATACACGATTATCTTTGGCCGTAGTGCATGGATAATTTGTGGTCGTGATACTAATGAATATCCTTGGCCTGTAGTGCAGGGATGATTCGATGATATGGATTAATTATTGAAATTGAGTCTCAAAGAATGAAATATTAATTCATGGATGTGGTAAAAGTCATCTTTAGCCGTAGTGCATTGATAGACTTGGTATGATTATGACCAAGGATTATTCGGTATAATCATGAGCGTAATTGAAAACACGAATATCCTTGGCCAGTAGTGCATGGATAATTCGTGGTCGTGATACTATTAAGCTGAGTCTCAGCATTATTGGTTTTACAGGTGTATATCTTTAGCCTGTAGTGCAAAGATGAATTGTTAATGAATATCTTTGGCCGGATTACAAAGATGAATTTAATGTTTTCAACGATAAAGGTATTCAAGGTATCCTCACCTCTTTATCATACCAGGTACGTACCCTAATTTCGAGGTCGAAATTCCATAAGGAGGGGAGATTGTGAGACCCCATATTTTATCAATAAAGATTTAAATTTTGTCGAAATAATTTTTAATATTATGGTGTGAATTTGAGATAATATTATAGTTATGGGTAGTATTTATAAATTTTGCAAAGTATGCAAGTGGTTATATTATATTCGATTGGTCGGGAATATTCGGTTTAGCAGGAATATTCGCATACAACTACTCAATCATTGGTGGACCCCACAACAAAGATTATTGTAGGATTGAGAAAACGACAAAAATATTTTATTGAAATAACGGCGGAAGTTTTACCGGTGATATCGCTTGAACTACTCTTTAGTAGTAAAAGTACGAATAATCGTGTGGTTGCATAGTAGCACACCTGTATTGATTATTGATGCTTATGTGAGAAGTCATTCATTTGATTCCATTATTGTCGATTAATAATACGAATTATTATATATAATGATAATGACGCTTTTGTTTTAATCGTATTATTAACATAATAAAAAATGAAACATTTTTTTTATATAAAATGAATAATACTTTATTAAAGTTATTCTATAAATAGAATATATTATATTTTATTATGCATAGTGTTGCATAGTGTTTTGCATAGTGTTGCATAGTGTTGCATAGTGTTTGCATAGTAAAATGTTTTTATATAAATAGAATATATGATATTTTATTTAAAAGATTTTGCTTTAAATATGGACCGTCAGATTAAAGTAAATCAATTTGGATCGTTCATGGATTAATTACTATGCATTCTGTTTTCCTATAAATAGAAGCTCATTCCTTCATTATTTTCTTACGAATTCACTGAAACTCTAGAGAGAGAAATTATAGAGAGAAAATCTATAGAGAGAAAGAAGAAGAGTATTCTGGTACTTCACTACTTTGATATCCAAAGTCTTTTTACTTGTAGGATATTATTTGTTGTACCCGTAAGTGTGTTATTCTTTCTTATTCATGAAGAGAACTTCATTATTCCATTCATTATTATTCATTGGAATAACTCGTAAAAAGTGGCATACCCTATACATAACCTCGTATACGCCAGACACCTATACTTGGTGAAATCCTTATATTATTCCATTCTTATTTATTCTGTTGAATAACTCAGATACGCTGAATCCCCTATACTTGGTGATCTTCTTCATTATTCCATTCTTTATTATTCTCATTGGAATATCCTGTCTCATGTGTTATACACCTGGACCGGTTCCATTGTTTATTATTCCGCATTTATTATTCTTTGGAATATCCTCTCGTGTGTTTTACACCGGACTTCTGTTCCATTGTTTATTATTCAAATTTATTATTATGTTGGATCATCCCGCTTGTGAATTTCACCCGACCGTTCCGTTATTATTATTCTGTTGAATAACCTATCTATCTGGCAATCGCATGCATGGTGATTTCTTTTGTTATTCCATTCTTTATTATACCCAAATAAGTTAAAACTTTGACTTCTATACTCCATGAAATTAGTAGAATGTCCTTGATATTTGCGTTTCATCCAAAGATCTTTTCATGGAAATATTCTTCCGATCATTCTTGAATTTTACTCTACAAAACAAGATCTTGTTGACAATTTGGACGTTAATAATTCCTAGATAAATTAATTCTTGAACTTGTTTTATTGAATTATTATGTCATTGTCATCATCCTCATGATATATTATGTTATCTTTGGCTTACGTGCATAGATGAACTTAGTATGATTATGACCGAGGGATCATTTAAGGTATAATCATGGCTTGTTATAAATGATGTGGTAAAAGTCCTCGGTGGGCTCAGAATGCAATGTGATGGATAGTTTTTGGTATGATTATGACCGGGGGTGATTCGGATAGTCATGACCATTGATAATTTGATGAAAATCCTTGACCGTGGTACATGGATGATTAGATATTGTGGTTTATTCATTAAACTGAGTCTTAGTGATAAAAATTGATGAAAACCTTTTAAAACCTAAAAGATAGTAGACTTTATTTTCTACTTGACTCTTTTAATGGATTGCATATTCCGCTGCAGTTAAACTGGTTGTCTATTGTATTTTAATAGTTTAACATTATTGAAGGCTAATGATAATTTATTCTGCATTATCTTAGTCATAATATTTCTTACTGGGCTAGTTGAGCTCACCCTTTCTTTCACTGTTCTCTTCAGGAAATGAGAATATAGTTGGGACGAGTTGGGGAAATGAGTGATGGTCCTGAAGATAGCATTAGTAGTCCTCACTATTCTGTGAAATAGTGTGATAATAATTGTAATGAGGAATCCTTGAGTATGGATATTGTCTAAATGACAATATTTCTATTAGAACTCTCAGTTTATGTATTGTCGTATGTTACACGACAGATGTATGATTAAGTTTGTATTTGAATTTATGTACCATGTAAGTGGCGACCCAAGATGGGTGACGTATACCTAATTTTGGGGGCGTCACAATTCAAATAATATGAATTAATGATCTGATAATGGGAAATATTGTGCAGTGACAATTATTGAAACAACAATAATATAAAATATCAACGTAGCAATTATTGAATCAATAAAATATTGAACAGTAATTACTTTAACAATTATTGAGTAGTTCCTTTTTACGTAAGAATAAATAATTGGTGCAATACCGTGTACTGTTGTGCAACACCGTGTATTACTGTGTTTTAAGCACCGGGTCTTCCAACAGTGTTAACAGTAACAACTACGCCGTTATTTATAAAAAAAACTTATACTTGTCGTTTTCTTCATCCAATCGCTTTTCGTTATGGGGCGCACACAAGGTTGCATCGATCGTCACATTTAATATTCTCGACAAAGAAGAATATTCCACGACCAAACGAATATTCCCGACAACAATGAATATTTTATAACCACTTGCTTATTTAAGATATTTGCGCATTTTACCCATAACTAACCACATTATTCAATTCAACCCTTACTATTTCAAAATAATAAATAGAGGAAATTCAATTTCATTTATAATAAGTCAGGGTCTTACATCATATCACAGCTGCATATAGTTTTTGTATATTTTAAATGATTGGGGATCACATGAAATTTTTACGGTCAAAACCTTTAGGATTATGTTTATTTGAAAAAATATTCTTGGGATTTGAATATTTATATTAATTTAACATTACTTAGGACTATGTTCTCCCATGATATAAATTATAGTGAATATAAATTATATTATATATAAATGCATTAAAGTTTTGACAATATTACATTTAATTTTAATAACACTATTTACGTTCTCTTACAATATCGATTATGGACTATAATAATCTATAAAGTAAATATCTTTCCACTACTTTAAAATTTAAAATTTCATACATTAATCATATCATAAAGAAATAGAAAATACAAGATGATGGTGGCGCTCTTATGTGGAATAGGGCACACATGAAAAAAAAAACATATGTTTTACTGAGAAAGAGTAAATTTTGAGTTTATTCTTTAATTTATAATATACTACAATTCAAATTGTAATGTAATTAATATTTTAATACAAATTTTATTCTTAGTAATATTTTTTAAGTAATTTAAATTATTAATTATATTAAATAGAATATTAACTTATAATAATTTAAAAATTAAAATATTGTTAATTAAAAATAAATGAAATTATAATAATTATTACTTTTTTTTATGAAACAGGATTATAAATGTTTATTTATATTACTTTTTTATTCTACAAAAAGAGTTATATTTGAGTTTGTTATAATTAATTTAATATCCTAAAATTTAAATTTATCTTTTAAGTTTTTAAAATAATAACTATTTAAAGTATAATATTCCTTCTAATTTTTTTTTTAAAATGTTATCAAACTTTGTTTTTAGAACAGAGTCCCTAACTTACCAAACAGTTATTTGGTGTTATACAGAAGAAAGATAGGCTAATTTGGGTTTCTCCTTTCTTACCAAAACTCACGTATAGCAATTTGGGTTTCTTCTTCTTCCTTACGCAGCAAAAACTCACATCCATCCCATCCGTAGCTTCACTTGCACTCATGTCCTCCATCATAGGCACATGTCCTAATTCTCTCTTCCATCCGTAGCTTCGCTTGCACTTAAGTCGATCCCATCCTGGTTCTAGGGTTAATTTTCTTCTTCTATTCTCTTTCAATTCGGTAAGAAATCAAATCTTAGTTGATTTATTTCTTAATATCTGCACTTTGTTTATTCATTTGTGCTTAATCAAATCTGAAATTGGTTATATGTGATGATCAAATCTGATATTGGTAATATGTGATTACCACTTAGATAGCACACTTGTTTTGGTTGGATGAAAGACGTGCTATTTTTTAGTTGGATGAAAAATGTTTCTCTAGTCTTTGAATCTGTGGACATTTGTCAAATATTATGCACTTTTTACCATTTGATTTATTTTTCAATCTTGTTGTAGTGATAATGTTATGTTAATTTTAAATATGTGGAAATTGCATGAACTTGAGGATTATTATTTGTTTTGGGCACAGAACATACGATTATGTTAGGGGATAGAATAATGAATTGTGTTTGTTAAAAGGGATTTTCTGTTTTGGCTCTTTTCTTCCTTTGATCAAGTATGGCTAATACAAGTATGGAGCCTGATACTAAAGTCTCAACACTACTCTCATTAGAGTCAAACGTGTTTTACATTCATTCAAGAATGGGCGTGCATTGGGCAACAACAACATATAACTTATTCTTTGAATGGTATTTTCATAGATATCTACTTGCTAAAACTGGGTAGTGCTAATAAAATTAATTCATATACTTAACTTTCCAATTGATTATAACAATATTCTCAAGTCGAAAGTGCAGAATTTAAGTGTAAAATTTTAATTAAAGGAAACAATGTGCTAGCTGTTATTTCACGAACACAGAATAACAGAGCCCTGAGAAATTTGACAAAAGGATTCCAATATCAATCTAATTGGTTTTAGTACATAACCAAAACCCCCAAAGATGGACTAAAGATGTCCTGATTTACATCTCTTTAAACGACAAGAACATATTGAAAATTCAGAATTGTGATACCTTTGGCACATCCACTGGGAACTTGTGAATCACATCCATCCATATGTTCTTCTTCTTTGCTGGGTTTATGGTTCTTAAGCCCTTCACACAGCGCTGTTATAATTGAACCCTGATCTAAATGATGTATGCCATAACCTATCTCCCTTCTAACTTCTTCCCTTGGCTTCTGCATAAGCCAATTCATAATACAATGAACTACTTGATGTGTTGTCAAACCGATTAAGTGTCATTCTCGATGGTTCCATATGCCAATCTAAAAGCTGCAAGTTTCTTTCCAACGTATCCAGAACCGCTCTTCCCCCAGCATGAATGCAAAAATGCTCAAATGGTAGGCTTAAATCAAGAATATACGGTTTTATCTTCATCTCGAACAACTTCTTCCCAACTAATGTAGCTAGGAACAACAATTGTTCAGACATTGGCAATACAAGAGGCACAAACGTAGTTATGTTAGTTTTTAAAAGCATCACCAGCAACTGTCATGATCTCCTTAGACAAAGAAACATCAACATTTCCATCAGAGTCCTCTTCACGTAAACGCAAAGAAAAAACACTTATCATCTAAACCTCAGGTGTACTTATAGTGTGCGAGAGGCGATATTTTGATCGTGATTCATCAAAAAACTTGTTACAAAGCACAATGGTAGCACCTCCCATTTGAAATATGCAATTTGGGACAAACTTCGAACGATCATTCCCACAATACCAGTTTAAAGTGATGTTCTCCATGCTAACAACCAATGCATATGAGTTGGGATGAACCTGAAGAAGTTTCTTAGCCAGATCAATTGCTATTACACCTGCACTACATCCCATTCCACCTAAATTGTAGCTAATTTTATAATCGAGTCACTTCATATTAAAGAGAAAAGAGTCAAATAGTCAAATCGTGTTTGAAGTAAGCTACTTATGCTCTATGTTCACTATATTCTCTTTGCCTCATCCTTAGGGTGGTGGGTAAGTGATAAAATTTAACTTAAAGAAATGAGAAAGCTTTCTTAATAAATATGAGTATTTTTTATTGTAAAGTTCAGGAACTTTTTTATGCAAAGTCATACATGGGGAACTTCAGATGCAACATTCACATTAAAAGTTCATATAAATGTAATGCTCCTATTAGATAATTAACTGCATGTTTCTTGAATGTTAACAATTTATTTACAGTCTACAAATATGAAAGGAGGACAGCAGATAATCACTCCAATGTCACAAAACCTTTAGTCTTTTGATATTCCAAATAGTTTCTCTAGTGTTGGTCTTATACAAGTTCTGATTTTTTGGTTGTGTGTCTCAACTCTTAAGCATGTTGCAAACACATAATGACATCTTATTAAGTTACCTCACTTGCAAATTTGGAAGACACACGAGTGACAAATCAAGCTTTTATAACCTTTTCTTTGACAATTGTTATTTAAACTGTAAGAGTGACCAAAATGTTTCCCTTTAAACTGTAAGAGTGACCTAAATGTATGACAATGTACTCGTTTAACTAAAAGTTTGATTCGATCTCTCAAAATATAAATGATTTAAATATGACCATTGGTTATTGTTTTATCTAATTTTTATGTATTGTGTTATTATTTAAATCACTGGTTGACTTGATGAATAAATTTCAGGTTGAACATAATTTCATGGATAAGAGTTGGACGCATCATGAGCGTATATCAGCGACTTATCACAATGGGGTCAAAAGCTTTATTGAGCATGTACGTGAACATTTGGCCCAACAGTTGACATTAGATGTCCTTGTATCAAGTGTATGAACCTATACACTAAAACCCAAGAAGAGGTGTCTTCACATTTATGCGTAAATGGGATAATGCCTTCTTATGATAAGTTGATTTAACACGGTGATTCCATTCCACGTATACCTAATGAACATGGTCAGAATATTTTCTCTCAAAATGAGGAATTTATGGACTATGATTTAGATGGTGATGAGGATGAAATTGAGACACTAATGGAAGATATTAATCGAGGAGCCTTTGTTGTTGGTGGGAATGAAGATACCTTCCAAAATCGAAATCATACCAGATTTGAAAAAATGCTTAATATGTTAGACAAAGAGTTATATCCGGGATGCCAAAAGTACACCATTTTGTCATTTGTTATAAAATTGTTGCATTTGAAGGTTTTCAACCATTGGACAAATAAGTCCATAGACATGCTACTTGAGTTGATTAAAGATGTTCTTCTTGATGGTGCGAATTTGCCAAAATTATACTACGAGGCAAAGACAATGGTACATGAAATTGGCCTTTGATACCTTCCAATACACGCATAAAAGTAAGTAAAATAACATATCAAAAAGTCCTTAATTATAACACTCATTCATATATAGTTAATCTGTTTCATTTTTGTTGAAGGTATGATTGTGCCCTTTTTTGGCAAGAAAATAAGGATTTAGAAGAGTGTCCAGTATGTCTGGAATCAAGATGGAAAGTTAATGATGGGAAAGGTAAAGAAATTCCACACAAGATTTTGATATACTTTCTTATAAAACCGCGGTTGCAAAGACTTTTTATGTCAAAAAAATTTGCAAAAGATATGCGGTGGCACAAGGAAAAACTTATTTCAGTAGAAGGTGAACTGAGGCATCCAATAGATTCTGTATCGTGGAAGGAGTTTGATAGAAAGTATGAATGGTTTTCCAATGATCCAAGAAACATTTGTCTTGGCCTAACCACAGATGGATTCAATCCATTTGGAAATATGAGTTGCTCATATAGCATGTGGCCGGTAATTCTCACTCCTTATAATTTTCCCCCTTGGATGTACATGAAGGAGCCTTTTTTCATAATGTCACTTTTGATTCCTAGACCAAAAGCACCATGTAATTAAATCGATGTTTATTTACGTCCTTTAATAGATGATCTTGTTGATTTGTGGGAACAAGGAATTCAAACATATGACTCTTATACTGGGTGAAATTTCAATATGCATGCTTCTGTTTTATGGATAATTAACGATATTCCTGCACTGGAAAATCTTTCTAGATGGAGTACCAAAGGTTACATGGCTTATCCAACTTGTAATGTAGATACATGCTCGACTAAGTTGAGGAGTAAAATCTCTTATGGGGGGCATCGTGCATTTCTCGGTCCTAATCATATGTATTTTTAATATGTAACTTATTTTAATTTCATCTTCACATTTTTCACATAATTTACTTCTTATGGTTTATCTTGCCCTTGTAGGTGGAGAAGAGTTTAGAATATGATGGAAAAGAGGAACTCCGTAAACCACCTAAGATCCTAGGTGGATCAAAATTTTTACATCATATAGAATCAATCAATTTCGGGGATTTTGGCAAGCATTAAAAAAATGTTAGTATGAATAGAGAAAGAGAGCGAAAGAAAAACAAAAACTCTATCCAACTCTAATTGGACGAAGAAAAGTAATTTTTTAAGCTACCGTATTGGAAAAATTTGAAGGTCAAACATAAACTCGATGTAATGCACATCGAGAAGAATATTTGTGATAACATACTTGGGACATTACTAAAGATTGAAGGTAAAAATAAGGACACTTACAAGGCTCGACAGGATTTAGAGGATATGAATATACGTAAAGAGCTGCACTTAAGACAACGGGGAGATAAGTTTGACAAGCCACAACCATCCTTATCTTTTTCCAAAAAAGAGAGAGACAAATTCTTTTCCTTTATACGGTCTGCCAAATTCCCAGACGGATATGCATCAAATATTGTTAGATGTGTTAATACAAGTGATAATAGCATGTTGAGATACAAGACGCATGATTCCCATGTTCTTTTACAATGATTAATCCCTGCTGGAGTGCGAGGGAATCTTGATGACGATGTGGCAACAACATTAACTAAGTTGGGTGCATTCTTTAAAAATCTATGTAGTAGGACACTAAAAGTGGATGACTTAAGAAAAATGGGCAATGATATTATAATTATCTTATGCAAGATTGAGAGGATTTATCCACCGACCTTCATTGATATTTGTGTTCACTTGGCTGTTCATCTACCACAAGAAGCATTGTTTACAGGCCCTGTTTGTTATTCGTGGATGTATCCAATTGAAAGGTATGTAACTATATATTTCTGGTTATCTATGAACTTTATAGTTGTGTCATACTTAATTTTGTAATTTTTTTAAAGGTATCTATGCACGCTGAAAAAGTACGTAAGGAACAAAGCACATCTAGAAGGATCAATTGTTGAAGGGTATGTCGCAAATGAATGTTTGACATTTTGTTCCTTGTACTTACCATGAAGTGAGAGCAAGTTCAATAAAAAGGACCTTAATCCTTATGGAAAAGTTAGAAAAGATGTTCTTTCTATCTTTTCTCAAAATGTTAAACCATTAGGTGGTTTTCTTTTTGACTATTCTGATTCCAAGGAGATTCAAATGGCTCATTGGTATGTCTTGAATAATTATGAAGACGTGCAACCTTTTATTGAGTAAGTTATACATTTTATCATTAAATTATTCAAATAATTATTGCTTCATACTAGTTTTTTGTACTAATATTATTCTTGTAGGGAATGTGAGGAGGAATTGAAAGTAGCTTACCAAAACAACATCGAATTGGAAAAAAGAATTCCTCAGTGGTTTAAAAAGAAGGTAAAATAATATTTTTTCCCCTTTTAAAGTTTTTTGTTGCTATTTGAAAATCAATGATTAATTTAAATTTCTTCCTCTAATAGATTCATCACCTTTGGAATACCACATCAAATGTCATTAGTGATCAACTATATGCATTAGCATGTGGTCCAAATTTACGAGTATGGAAATATATAGGATGCATTGTAAATGGAGTAAGGTTTCTTGTCAAAGATCGTGACAGTCGTAGGCCAAGCCAAAATAGTGGAATAACATGTGAAGGAGAACACGATGGGAAAAGTATCGACTTTTTTGGCTTATTAAATGATATTATCTAAATAGAGTACGGAAAAAGGTATAATGTGTTTATATTTTCTTATGAGTGGTTTGATTTATCTAATTGGCATATGGGTATTAGGAAGGATACGCACTTTACAAGTGTAAATGTAAGTAGCACATGGTATAGAAACGACCCATACATATTAGCTTCTCAAGCAAAACAAGTTTTTTTTTGTTGTTGATTTGAAATTAAGCGGCAACTGAAAAATTGTTCAAAGGTTTAACCACCGACACATATTTGATGTTCCGGATGATGAAATGGACGAGATTAAAAAATATACAACTGACAATGTTGTTAAACTTGATGACTCACTCAATATTGAAATTGTTGTTCAAGATCGGGATATATGGCCAATGAATAGAGATGATGTTGATCCAGAAACAATAAATAACAGTGTCTTAAGATAAAGAACTCAAAAAATTAACATTGAACACAATATCTTATTGGATGGAGACATAGATGATGATGTCAATGAGGGAGATTTTGAGGAGGATGAATTCGATGAGGGGTGTAGTGCGGATGATACACCTGTAGATTATCATAGCGAAGAAGAACAAAGGATGGACGAGGTAGAGATAGATGATTAGAACTAACATCAAATAAGGTATACCTTTCATCTTATCAAAGTTGAAACATTTGAATAAGGCTTAATTATTTAGTTTAGTCAAATTGAACAACTCTCTTTGAGCCTTAGAGGTTTTCTTAATTGGCAGGTGTATTATATACTCGTAATCTTCACTTTTCCCACGCAATAAATGACAATAGATTATGTAGCTGCTATTTGCTAAAACTTCCCTTTTGTAATGTTTTTATTTGGAGACTTTGTTTTGTTTATAGCTTTGCTTTTTTTGTAGTCCCATCAGAATATTTTTGGCCAGTTGGTTGATTTTATTGGTATTACATCCATTATGGAGGTTAGTGTCTAAGAATGTGCTATTAAAAATTCACCAAGGTTGTTTATTGTCACTTAACACTTGTAGCACATTAGTTTTTGACTTTTGGTTTTCTTATACCTTTACAGAATTTTCTCTCCCCTGATGAGGTCTTTATTTACACAGGTTTTGGTTCGACTTGTAGGCGCTGATGATCACATGTATCCCAATTCTTTGGATGTGGTGTAGTGGTTGGCAGACAACAATTTGATAGAAATTATTATGGATAAATTGAGTCCATTTGTAAGTTAATAATTGCATTATAAATTTATTAATCTTAGTTTAGAAACATGAATATTCTAGCTTTGACACGTTGTGAGTTCATTGAATTTAGTGTTAGTTTATTTATAGTTACCTTAGTTTTGTTATAGTGCAGACCTAACTATTGCATCAAGCTACTTGCAATAATGCTTGCTTCTTGTATATTAAATTTTGTTATTAACAAACTTAATGACAGTTATACCTAGGGTTTCATAAGCAGAAGAGTATTTGGATGGATATAGAATAAAATTAGTTTCATATCATAAATGCTTGACTGATTAAGAGGGGAGAGAGATAAGTTGATTTGAGTTTTACTTGGGCAGGGATTGGGGATGGAAATTGGGTTGGTTTTAGACAGAAAGGATAAACTTGCTTTACCTTTTCAAAATTAGGAAAATTAATACAAAAACATTCAACCCTTATTCAATATTATTGTTTAAGATCTTACAAATATTGTGATGCCCCCAAAATAGGTATACATCACCTATTCTGAGTCGTCAAATATATGGTACAGAATACAAATAAAATCTAAAATATACAACAAGAGTTGTGAATTTTAATACAAATATTGTCTTCTAAACAATATCCACTCTCAGAATAAGTCCTCATTACAATTATTATCACACTATTTCATAAAATAGTGAGGACTACTAATGCTATCATCTGAACCGTCACTCCTCCTTCTAAACTAGTCCTCATTATGTTCTCATTTCTGAAGAAACAATGAAAGCAAAAGGGTGAAATTTAACTAGCCCAAAGAAGAAATATTATGACTAAGATAATACGTAATAAATTATCGTTAGCCTTCAATAGTGTTAAATTGATAAATTATAATAAACATCAAGTTTAACTGCAGCGGAACAAGCAATCCATTAAAAAAGTCAAGTAGAGAATAAAATCTACTATCTTTTATGATTTAAAAAGGTTTTTCATCACTTTTATTGCTGAGACTCAGCTTAATAAATAATCCACATCATCCCTGCACTACAGCCAAAGATATTCATTAGTATCACGACCACAAATTATCCATGCACTACGGGCCAAGGATGATCGTGTATTCATCAATAGTCATGATCATGCCAACAGGTGTCCGTTAATGCACTACGGGCCAATGAGGACTTTTACCACATCATTTGTAACATTATGGTCATGGTTACACCGAATAATCTCTAGTCATAATCATACCAAGTCCATCTATGCACTACAGGCCATAGATGACTTTCAACATAATATAAACACGAGGATGATGACAATGATATAAGAATTCAATAAAACAAGTTCAAGAATTAATTTATCCAGGAACCAATAACATCCAAGTTGTCAACATGATACTGCTTTGTGGGGTCAAACTCAAGAATGCTCAAAAGAATATTTCCATGAAAAGATACTTGATGAAGCGCAAATATCAAGGATATTCCACTAATTTCATGGAGTATAAAAGCCAAAACTTTAACCAACTGATTATAATAAAGAATGGAATAACAAAAGAAATCACCAAGCATGCGATAGACCGCACAGACAAGTTATTCCAACAGAATAATAAATAATGGAACTAGGTCATGTAAACGCATACATACATGATATTCGATGCGAAATAATATAGAATGGAACCAGTGTCATGCGAAACGCATGCATGTGATATTCCAAAAGAATAATAAATAACGGAATCAGTGTCACGCAAACGCATGACGTACAAGATGTTCCAAATGTAATAATAAAGAATGGAATAATGTAAGAATTTCACCATGTATGCAGATTGTGAGATGATGTGTTATTCCAACATAATAATAAAGAATGGAATAATGTAAGAATTTCACCAAATATAGGTAGTCCACAGATACAAAGTTATTCCAACTAATAATAAAGAATGGAATAATAGAAGAATTTCACCACGTATGCGGTACTTCGCATAGACAGGTTATTCCAACATAATAATAAAGAATGGAATAACAGAAGAATTTCACCATATATACGGTAGTCCGCGTATATAGGTTATTCGAACAGAATAATAAGGAATGGAATAACAATAGCTCTCTTCATGAATACGAAAGAAATAATATCCCTTACGAATATAACAAATAATATTCCTTACCGTAAAAGAAGAGTATTCCGACTGGTAGGGCGAGGATATTCTTGAAGAAAACTTGCACTATGCTCAAAGCTTCTTAAAACTCTAATGAAATACGCTCAAGATTATAGAAAAGAATTCTCTAAATTTCTGGTGTGATTTCAATTCTAACTAAGAATCCTATTTATAGGAAAATGAAAAGGATACTATGCAATAAAATATAATATATTCTAAATATATATATATATATATATATATATATATTATATAAAATCTAATAAAACAAATAACTTTATAAAAGTATTCTATTTTATATAAAAGTATTTTACTATGCAAAAAACTACGCAGCACTATGCAACACTATGTATAATATATTCTATTTACGCCTAATAAAACAAATAACTTTATAAAAGAATTTCATTTTTATATAAAAGATTTTACTATGCAAAAACAAGATGCATAATAAAATATAATATATTCTATTTATAGTCTAATAAAATAAATAACTTTATAAAAGTATTCTGCTTTTCTATAAAAGATTTTACTATAAAAAATACTATATAATAGAATATAATATATTCTATTTATAGTTTAATAAAACAAATAACTTTATAAAAGTATTCTGCTTTTATAAAAAGCTTTTCTATTTTTACATTAATAATAATAATAAAAGCAATGTATTTATATATATATATATATATATATATATATATATATATAAACTTTCGTGACTTCATAAAAAGACACCTCAATATATTTAACAACATTTATCATCATTATTATAATTCAAAATATTAATCGACCAGGTCGTTCCTAGGAAAGAGGGGGCTTTTCAATAAGGATTTCTCCCTATTGGCGCGCAATTAGGTGACAAAACCTCTCCTTGGCAGAACTTCTAGACATCATTAATATTGCAAATAATAATATTAATAACTTTGTCATCTCAATTATTGATTTAATAATATATAAAATATCGACAATAATTGAATCAATCAACGTGAGATACTATGCAACAATTACTATAGCAATAATTGAACAAAACTGAGTGTCTTCTCACGTAAGCATCAATAATCAATACCGTGTGCTACTATGCAACCACGCGTATTACTATACATTTAACACCGGGTGTTTCAATAGTTAACGATAAAACTTCCGTCATTATTTTCATAAAAATATTTTTATCGTTTTCTCAATCCGACAATAATTTTGTTGTGGGGTCCACCAATGATTGTGCCGTCGTACGAATATTCCCTGTTAAAACGAATATTCTCCGACCAATCAAATATTATATAATAACTTACGTACTTTGCAAAATTTAAAAATATTACCACAACTATAACATTATAACAAATCCACACCTTAATATTTTAAAAAAAAATTCGAGAAAAAATAAATCTTTATTCATAAAATTTGGGGTCTCATAATCTCCCCACCTTATGAAATTTTGCCCTCGAAATTTACATACGTACCTGGCATGCCGAAGAGATGGGGATACCTTGACTTCATTTCAGATTCTAACTCTTGAGGTATAACCTTTGAGTGTTTAATATGATCCTTCTTATCCAAGATTTTAACAGGTACATCTTCATACGTTAAATTATCCGCTATCTCGTCTGGTTCTAAATCAATAATGTGGTTCTGGTCGTCCAAATATTTACGTAACATCAATACGTTAAAAACGTTATGAACACGCAACATACTTGGCGGTAAAACGAGTCTATAAGCCACAGTTCCTACTTAATCGAGGATTTCAAATGGACCAATTAAATCGAGGGTTGAGATTTCCTCTATTCATCAATTCTTGCTTCTAGAATAACGGCCTCTTGAACCTTCTTCTTCACATTCATCAGCTCTGAGTATGTAGCTTGCACGGCTTTAACTTTATCGACTACAGTCGGTTCTAATCATATATTCGTTATCTTCACGTAGGTTCGTATATTCGCACTCGTTAACGCATACGATCTTCTACTCAACGCATCAGCTACCACGTTCACTTTTCCATAATAGTATTGAATGGTACGATCAAAATCTTCAACAGCTCGAGCCAACGTCTTTGGCGCATGTTACATTCATTTTAGTTGAAGAAATATTTAAGGGTTTTAGAAATGGGGTTTTGTACTGGGGTCAATACAAAATTCGATTTCACGCTCTAGGGTTAGGCTAAGAAGTCTTCAAGAATACGTCAAGAAATTTATTAACAATAAAAATGTCATTCAAAATTGTGACTCTCATCCAAGACTTGGATAGCACGTCACATTGATACCTATCAACTTGTCAACGTTATTCACGATGTCGCCTACAGAAAGTCTGGCTTCGGTGCATTCTCACATGGAAGTCACCAGATAAAGGCTCGGGACTCTTTACTTATGGCTTGATATGACAATGATTGACTTTTAGTGGTTTGGTTTCTTGAATTCGCATAACAGGTTGGTTAGGAACATGAAAGCTAACAACCTTACGAAAATCATGATAAGTAGTTAACCAATCGATTCTTAAAATCACATCAAATGCAAGTATTTTCAAAGAGATAAGATTGATAGGTAACTTGAAAGTGTCGATTTGAATTAAACAAGATTTATAAACAGTGGTTGTAATGAAGGTTTCTCCTAAAAGAGTTTCTACAGATAAATCAAAGTCTAATTTCTCAAGAGCCAAGTTCAAACGTTGAACACAACTAGGTGAAATACAAGAGTGGGTAGAACCGGTATCGAATAAGGTATAGACTTCGCAAGAGTTTATGATTAACTTACCCGTGATAACTTCGTTCGGTTTCCTTGACAAACGCTCTCACTTAAACTACCGGATTTGACTTTGCTATAGAGTATATTCCACCCTTAGTTGCTTCGTCACATTCTTGATCCATGATTCGAATCATTACTCTCCGATCCATATCGAATTGGGGTTGACAGCTCTGCATAGGGTAATTCCGAACTCGATGTTGGATTCTCCCAATTGTTGTCCAAAAAGAAAAATCCATTTCATCTACTTTGACTTTATTGGATCAGACGTCCTTTTCTACCATATCAATGCGTCGTGTGGCTTTTACACATGCATTATCTATTCTCCTTCGTTTAGTTGCTTCTTCTTTCATCATAACTTTGATCATAACATTCTCAGATTCTAGTTCTAATATCTTATAATCTGCCAAAGAGTGCTTCTGTTTAAGCATCGCACATCGAGTAACACAATTTTGAATTGTTGCATCTCTTTGCTCCACGACCACCTGTCGTTCTTCAGCCAGCTCTTCTAACTCATGAATACAATTTTGTAATGCTAAATTTATATCATAAATTTCTTCTAATAAATTCTCCTCAGGTTCCTCTTCTTCCTCTTCTTCCTCACTTCTAGCTACTACCTCTACAACTAGCTCGAGTGAAACTTATAGTTCTTCACTCACCATGTAGATATCTCTAATTTCTTCTTCGTTTGACATCATATTAACCTGGTTAGTGATTAAAGGTGTCTCAACGGTCTCATTCACTCCATTGTTAACATTTTCAGCTGCCATTTTCAAACACTGCCACAAAACAAGGGTTAATTAACATGTCACATACTATCCATATACTTTGATCGACTAATTAAATACCAAATAAACATAGGTAGGTCATACTAGCGAAGGAATTTCCCGTCTCTCCCCTCCTAGTTCTCGTCTCACATCTCAGTCAGGGATCATATCCCTAAGCTTTGATAACAACTGTGACGCCCCCAAAATAGGTATACATCACCTATTTTGAGTCGCCAAATACATGGTACAGAATACAAATACAATCTTAAATATACAACAAGAGCTGTGATTTTTAATACAAATATTATCTTCTAGACAATATCCACTCTCGGAATAAGTCCTCAATATAATTATTATCACACTATTTTATAGAATAGTGAGGACTACTAATGCTATCATCTGAACTGTTACTTTGTTCCCCGACTAGTCCCTGCTACGTTCTCATTTCTTGAAGAGAATAATGAAAGCAAAAGGGTGAGCTCAACTAGCCCAGTAAGAAATATTTTGACTAAGATAATGCAGAATAAATTATCGTTAGCCTTCAACAGTGTTAAACTAATAAAATATAACAAACATCAAGTCTAACTGCAACGGAACAAGCAATCCATTAAAAGAGTTAAGTAGAGAATAAAATCTACTATCTTTTATGATTTAAAAAGATTTTTCATCACTTTTATCGCTGAGACCCAACTTAATAAATAATCCACATCATCCTTGCACTACGGCCAAGGATATTCATTAGTATCATGACCACAAATTATCCATGCACTACGGGCCATAGATATTCGTGTATTCATCAATGGTCATGACCATGCCAAAAGCTGTCCATCAATGCACTATGGGACAATGAGGACTTTTACTACACCATTTGTAACATTACTACCATGATTACACCAATAATCCTCACATCATAATCATACCAAGTCCATCTATGCACTACAGCCATGAGATGACTTTCAACATAATATAAACATGAGGATGATGACAATGATATAAGAATTCAATAAAAACAAGTTCAAGAATTAATTTATCCAGGAATAAATAACGTCCAAGTTGTCAGCATGATACTGCTTTATGGGGTCAAACTCAAGAATGCTTAGAAGAATATTTCCATGAAAAGATACTGGATGAAGCACAAAAATTAAGGATATTCCACTAATTTCATAGAGTATAAAAGCCAAAACTTTAACCAACTAAGTATAATAAATAATGGAATAACAAAAGAAATCACCAGGCATGCGATAGACCGCATAGACAGGTTATTCTAACAAAATAATAAATAATGGAACCAGGTCATGCGTAAATGCACAGACAGGATATTCCGATAGAATAATAAAGAATAGAACCAGGTCATGCGTAAATGCACAGACAGGATATTCCAACAGAATAATAAAGAATGGAATAACAGAAGAATTTCACCATGTATGCGGTACTTCGCATATACAGGTTATTCCAACAGAATAATAAAGAATGGAATAATAGAATAATTTCACCAAGTATAGGGTAGTCCGCGTATACAGGTTATTCCAACGGAATAATAAAGAATGGAATAATAGAAGAATTTCACCACGTATGCGGTACTTTGCATAGACAGGTTATTCCAACATAATAATAAAGAATGGAATAACAGAAGAATTTCACCATATATACGATTGTCCGCGTATACAGGTTTGTCGACGTCGGGATTTTTTAGTGTCCCTTTTCTTTACTTGTTCTTTGGTGTTCTCATGTTAATGTGAGATTTGTTTGAAAAAACAAGTGAAAAAGGTCTTACATATATAATGTCGATGATTTGACTTTAAGAGTCGACAGTTGGTGTAGTTAACTAGTTGCACCAACGCAACCGAAAAGGTTTGCACATTGACCCAGTGATGTGACACTGCTAAACGGGTCTGTGAAACCGAGATTCATTTAGGGTCCGGTAGCTTGGTTATGCGGAGGGAAGGTGTTAGGCACCCCCCGACATCCGTGTTGCCATGATGACCACCACTTTTTAAAGAAACTATTATATGAGTGTGTGTGTGTGTGTGTATGGATCAATTTGTAATTATTTGAAAGTAGTGTTGTACCTCATTCGCACCTATATACATAGGGTTTGAATTTTGTAGAAAATTCAGTTTTAAGCAAAATATAGCAGTGAGGTTTTATAAAAAAGGTTTTTCAAACCCTGTGCTCAATAGTAATTGAGGCCTTTGATAGTTCTATTTAATTATTGAATGTTCGGTTTGTTAGCTTTTATTTTCGAGATGTGAGGCATCTACGAGAAAATAATATACAAGCAGATCTTAACTCTCCTTATGGTCATGACACCATCCAAGGGAATTCGAGACAATCGTAAATAATGTACAAGTCGCCATACCGAAAAAGTCCATCATGGGAACCGAATCTAGATTTAGTAGACTGAATCTGTGATCACATGATTCCTAGGCTCACATGATACTGTAATTTGTATGGAAAGCAGTAAACTGTTATATATATAAAAGTGGTAAATATATATATATATATATATGTACATGATCAGCCGCCACAAAGCAACTCCATTGGGGATCATAAATGTAGATAAAGCAGTAAATGCTATCAACCGCCACGGAGTAAACTCCAGGCAAGACTTGAATGTAAATAAAGCTGTAAAAGCTATATACACACACACATATATATATATATATATATATATATAAAAGCAGTAAATGCACCAGCTATAAAATCCACGCACATCGGATATGTCCGATAATAGTTATATATATAAGTATATATATATATATAAGCAATTAAACGCTCCAGACCGAAGTCTAGGCTCAATCGAGGCATAACTCGATAATGTTAGTCCGTATAAAAATATATACATATATATAAGTATATATATATACAAACGAAAAATGAAAACCACGGACCGAAGTCCGGACAAATACACCCACATGACTTTCAATGTGTATAACAGTGTGTGCTATTATGAGATTAGAAGCTTTATAGAATGTAAGAAGGCTTATAGTGGGCTGCCAATGTAGACTTCTATGACTCTATATGGATAAACACTTAGCTCCCGCCGGATCAAAGTATAGCTATATGTGAGCTAATAGAGGTTTAAAATGAGGAAATCACTCAATATGGGCGTGTACAGAATAAAGTGGACAGGGCTTCCTTGCATTTTTTCTCTCTTCTCTCTCTTGAAATGGCTGACCCTCAGCCTATATTTATAGACTGATGGCCGCAGGTGTACCTACGACTGGTCATGGTGGGCCCGGGCTTCGCGGGTCCCGTCGTCTCAAAGTACGTGCACTATAATGTCTACTCGAACTTGTAGAACTCAATTCGAGCATCCGAACGAGGTATATGTGACCTTCTTTGGACTGCTTATGTCGAGAGTTACGCAATGACATGTATTAGAGGTTGTACGAAGTCAGGAAGTGGGGACCATGCCCATGGTCTTCAAGCTTCAAATTCTATCCAGTGAACTGCCACGTGTAATAGTCACTCAAGATTGGATATCCTTGTTCTTGAAGGACATAGTTGTATATATGTATGTATGTATGTATGTATTGAAGTGTCGAGACGATGTGTAGACGTTGATGTGGCAAGATGACATTTGACTCTTCGCCGGGGTTGTCGCCGGTTTGAGTTAAAAGTAAACGTTGCTCAGGGTTACATCTGAGATTGGACTGTTGCAAGTGTTTGAATGTCACAAGGTCATCTTGTGAGTGCCTGTATGCCCGATGTTAGCTCCAGGTTTGAGAGATCAGTTCCTCGATAGGAGGTCTGAGATTGAAGCGGATAGCATGTATTTGAAACAAGCATTTCCAGAGTTTTTGCCAAAACTGCAAAAGCATTCCTTGGGGTTATCGCCAAGGACAAAACTCGGGGTTATCTCCAAGGTTGGAAATAATCCTTCCAGTGTGTGTTCCGGGGTTGAGGATGAGATTCCCGGTGTGTGGTCTGGGGTGGGAAATGATGTTCCCGATGTGTGGTCCAGGTTTGAAATTGTTCCTCTGGTAGTATCCGAAATGGAGACCGAACTTTCGGTGGTATCCAGAATGGATGTGAGCTGTCTTTTAGGGTTATCTCCGAAAAAAAATTCTGCCCTCCTGTAATGTTAGTAACAGTTGTGCAAAAAATTTTTGAGTGTCTACAGATGCCCCTCTTTATCATATTCATGCAATACAAGGCATGGATAGGATAAAGAATCCTAGACACCTAAAATGCAAGTGAAATAAACATGATGCTATGTGCAACAACATGATACAAATGTATGATGCAGGATTGTTAGGTAATCCTACTGGGATGACAATCAGTGATGCCTTGGACATGCGATCCAAGTCTTCAAGGATGTGAATGTTGGGGCTATCACCAAAGTCTCGAATCCTAGACACTGACTTATATTCCATAGAGGTACCTCTTGTGTGTAAGAGATCTGTGGGGATAAAGCTTTGTCTGCTTGAGGTTGTGTATAATATATTCCGTCATCCTATTTGAGTTAATAATGCCAACAACTTTGTTGTCGTGGTTGCACGACCTTTGTTGATGTGTGTATCACCGGATAGATCCCTGCTGGGTGCATTGTCAAGGTTTCTTGACCTTCATTGATGTATGTGTCAATGGTCTCATTACATTGTAACCCCCCACCGGGGAAAGGTTGATGGTTTGCTTCGATGGGTTTACTCGCCATTGGCTGAAACGACGTCAAGGCTGATTGACCTTCTTTGATGTGTGTATCAATGGTTGAATGCGCTGTAACCCCCACCGGGGATACGTGGATGTTTGAAAGATGTGCGTTGTGACCCCCGCCGGGGATACATAGATGCTTGCAAGATGTGCGTTGTGACCCCTGCTGGGGATACGTATATGTTTGCAAGATGTGCGTTGTGACCCCCGCCAGAGATACGTAGATGCTTGAAACTTCGGCATTGTAACCCCCACCGGGGATATGTAGATGCTTGAGACTTCAGAGTTGTAACCCCCGCCAGGGATACGTAGATGAGTAACCATGTAATGGTGGCATTGGACCTTTATGAGGCATTACCGAGCATTATTGGTGAAAGCTGAGCTAATTAACATAGTATACCCTGCATTCAGGCGAATACCAATGAGATGACGGGAGTTCAATTCGACCCGCAAAAACCGTGGATTCCGTGCTATTCTCGCTTAATCGCGTAGCATTTTATTCCCGATTTGGCCTTTTCAGATCGTGAGACCTCCTTTGCAACTCTAATCGGAGCAAGTTTGGAGGTGTGGGACCCATGTAGAGTGCCGCAGTACACTGCAGCGATTCTGTGGACTGCGGCCAACCGTGGCTATGTAAAACCCAAATGTTGCTTTCATAAGTTATTTTCAAGCTGTACGATGAAGGAAATCTGAGAGCTTCTCTTCAGACTTGTTGAGTTTGGACAACTTTTTGCATATTCTACTACTGTGCAAGCGTTCTTCACTGTGTTGGTAACGTATGCATGTATTCTTTTCCAGTTTCTATCCGTCTGAAATTGACTTATCACATGAAATGCATTTAGACACATAGTAGTGAATATGCATGCTGATATGACTTGATACAAAATATTTAACATAGTAAATGTTAGTATTAAACCATGCTGAACATAATGATGTGAAAAAATTTGTCTTTTGAAACAATCAAATTGGCACCTTTTACAGTCATTTCTTATCTTATCTAAGGACAAATGCGTAAAGGTAGACAAGCAAAATAGTCCTGGTAATTAGACTAAACTTATAGATTTTTTACTATAATGTATTAAATGCATATAGGATGTATATGACTGTGTATATGTGTGCTACTGAATGGCCACCTAGTCATGCGTATGTGCATGTGAATAGTCCCATTTACAAAGGGGCTATGGCAAAATTTTCCCAAAATGTAGGAATGAGTAGTCATGCATTTTTAACTCTACTGTAGATGTATGTTAAAATAATACATGTATGCATGTTGAAAAGCTCTAGGTAAGAATTTACCACACCCTTTCTGAGGTAATTTGGAGACTTGTTGTCCAAATATTATGGATCTGGATCAGCCGAGTAGTTCCCATAGGACCACTTCAGGTGTACGGAGGAGGGCTTCTGAAGATCCTCAACGTCGGTCTGTTAGACAGCCTCATCGTTTGGTGGAGGTGGTGATACGTCCTATCCGGGTTAAAGTACCAAATGTCGAGGAGGAGGAGGAGGATGTACCAGTCGAGGTTCCTGCTCCTGCTGTACGTGTTCCCCGTAGGGAGTTGCCAGGAATTCAAGTGGCAAACCCAGATCTTCTGGGTGACTTGAGTCAAGATCCTTCAAAGATATACACCACGCAAACGAGGTATGAAGTTAGATCTTATTCTTCCTTATTTCCTATTGATGAGGAGTAAAGGATTCTGATGTTGATCTGCATTTGATGTAGGTTCCCGGTTTCACACAGCCTTGAGAGAACTGGTTTAGTATCCACTCTATGTATCAGGCCTTGCATGATGACTACACAGAGATTGTACATGGCTGGAGATTTGGAGCATTCTTTTCAATTCTTCCCCGTCGTTGTCCCTGGGGTTACCTCAGGGGATTATCTGAGTAGTTGTTTCACCAAACTCAATCACTCCATTTACTGGACTGTGAGGTGATGATGACGCTAATGGATTGGCGATTTATCATAGGTATGGAGTTTGGAGGGGATCCAGTGCCTTGCACAGCGGATATTACCCCTATTACCGTCATATCCTTGTTGGGAGTTCCGCAGAGCGCTTCAAGGGAGGGGTAGGACCGTTAAATGCAGTCCTTTGAGCATAGATGCTATGAGCGGGCTATTGAGTGAGCCTATACCCGATGATGTGAGAGTCAGGGACCGTATTCTTCAGCGATTGTTCCTAATGATCATTAGGGCTGCTTCATAGCAGACATTTTCTCTACGCTGTCATTCACTTTGATCAGCACCACTCAACACGTGGACCGTATAGGAGACTATGATTGGGGTTCCTATACCTTTGTCTACTTCCTCAGGGGAATACACATGTGATCACAGGGCTTGACTGAGGCGTGGTTAGGATTCTACCCATTTCTGCTGGTGAGTGTTTCTCTTGTCTTTTCCCGTGTATAGGTTAAAAGTGTTGACTGACAGCAGATGTTTGCCTTTCTGTTGGAAGTTTTGGGCCTATGAGAGGCTTCCATGTTTGCGTCCTATGAGCATGTTAGGTTTAGACACCTATCCACAAGGACAGCTATGGCATCATTCCATACTGGCGGAGGTCCCTGTTGCTGAGGGTTTCACTCATTGTCGTCTACAGCTGGAGTTGTTCACAGCGGGTGTCATCATATGGATTCCCTACTATGGGGAGCATTTGGGAGTTAGATTTGAGGATGGGTACCTGACTAGAGTTGAGTACGTCATTTCCACATGCAGGATTCCTCTCTTCACAGATGGAGGATGGGAGCTCTATTTAGGAGAGCGTGCTATCAAGAGCACTACAGGAGAGATCCGTATGCCAATCTTGCCTCCTGCCAGGCATTACTGGCCTATTTTACAGTCACCCATCATTGATATCCCATTGTTAGGGACTGACGATTTTACTTTGTCAGAGGGCCCCTACACTTAGGAGATATTCCAACATTGGTGGATCCCTCGTACCATTGGAGCTCAGACCCGCGCCACACAGTTTATGGGGGATATGGTTCCAGGATCCGTGATGATGATGAATTGGCTAGCCTATGTCAGAGATCCGACTCTTGTGACACAGATTGATAGATTGACCCGGCAGTTGGACCGAGCACATTTCTTCATCCAGCATTTGGGCAGAGATCCTTCTGAGGTATATACTTTTGATCCTTCCAGCTCTGGCGATGGCCCCTCAGGTGACCCATACGACTTTGCCTGTGCAGGTCCTCCCTTGTATAGGCCTGATATCCCTGAAGATAGAGATCTAGTGACTCAAGAGGAGTTACATCAGGTGGATAGTTTCGATGATGTAGACATTGACACCATTGACTTTTTTTGATGTATTTCTCATTATCTCTTTTGATAGGCCTCTGTTAGCTGTTGGGTAGCTTCGCCCCATTCTCACTATATTTTTTTATAGGCCTCTGTTGAGTTGTTAGGTAGCTTCGCCCCATTTCCCTGTATTTTAGCTGTAAAGAGATGTATTAGATGATGATATACTTAGGAATGTATGTACGTTTTCATACCCTATATCATATTGCCATCTATTGTATCATGCATGTTATTATATTATGCATATGTATGTATGTCCAGAGATACTCAACATTGACCCCTGGATGGTCTTATGACACGACCCACACAGATGTCTTCTTCGACAGTTAGCCGTATTGATCATACCCCACCATTCTTGGTGGTATCTGGTATGCGCTCATGGTATTATAGTATATCACCATCAGATATGGTGATCGTAGATTATTTGCTGCAGCATACTATGCGATCATATTGTAGAGGGTATACTCGAGCACTGGGTATCGGAGAGGCAGGTTTTCCGATTTGGGACCCAGGATTTGACTCCTACTTTGGAGGAGTATGCACGGTTGACGATGCTTTCGCTGGACAGACCTTGCGTGCATATGGCTATCGGAGACATGAGTAGACAGTTCATAACCCTCACCGGATTGAGACGTATAGTAGTTCAGGACGAGATTACATCTAGCCATGTGATATCCCAACATTTTTTGTTTGACAGATTTGGCTCTGAGGATAGTTATACACGGCATTCCGGGGATTTCACCACACCGGAAGACCATTAGCGTTCAGCCAGAGTGGATGTACTGCTGATGTGCGTATTGTCATACGTCTACATGCCACGATATATGGATGAGCTAGATATCGGCGTCATTATGGCGGTGAGAGCTCTCAGGGAGGGTCGTACCATTATACCGATGATTATTGCAGAGACTCTGAGGTCAGCTACATACTGTTGCACTTATCCGGCAAGAGTGTTCACATGTAGTTCGGTCATACTGTATGTGTGGTTTATGTCACACTTGGGACCGATTGGAACTCTTAGATGGAAGGGGATTTGTTTTGCCCATGATATAGCCATGTCATACTCCTTTCAGCCTACGGAGTGTACAGATGCTGCATCGTGGTCAGCTTTTCTGGCAAGGATTAGGGACCCGTTAGCTATATTGCCGTGCTCAGGGATTAGCTCACCCTACAACTTCGTTACTCATGCTCCTGGCATGGATTCCCTCCCTCTGGTTGGGTTGAGGGGCATGATTACTTACCACCCACTAGTCGTGATGTGTCAGTTTGACCAGTTTCAGGATTTTCATCCTTATAAGGGGGCAGTGAGTCAGTGCTTCGCTTCACACCGTTTATCAGCGGAGGACAGATCTAGGTTGTATGCCTACTGGGATCAGTGAGAGCTGGCTATGTTTTCTGTCAGTCATCCAGGTTGTTCTGCAGAGTATTCTGCATGGATGGAGACAGAGATTGCATCAGCTGTGGTAGTATCCACAGTTCAGGAGACTGATTCTGACAATGAGGAGCCTATAGTAGAGGCTGATATTCCCATCGATGACTTGACTGCTGGGCTGCCAAAATTTTTGATGGATTCTCCCACCCTGAGTGCCACCGTTACTCAGTATTTGGCACAGCATCTGGAGCAGAGCTTACATCTGATGACCTATGAGAGAGATCAGGCTAGGGACGCGATGTTGTCAGCTCTTGATGGGAGAGACGACGCTCTGTTGGAGAGGGATGAGGCTAGATCATCCAGTGACGCATTGATAGTGGAGCGGGATGCTGCAACGGAACAAGCAATCCATTAAAAGAGTTAAGTAGAGAATAAAATCTACTATCTTTTATGATTTAAAAAGGTTTTTAATCACTTTTATCGCTGAGACCCAACTTAATAAATAATCCACATCATCCCTGCACTACGGCCGAGGATATTCATTAGTATCACGACCACAAATTATCCATGCACTACGGGCTATAGATATTCGTGTATTCATCAATGGTCATGATCATGCCAATAGCTGTCCATCAATGCACTATGGGCCAATGAGGACTTTTACTACACCATTTGTAACATTACGGTCATGATTACACCGAATAATCCCTGGTCATAATCATAGCAAGTCCATCTATGCACTACAGGCCACAGATGACTTTTAACATAATATAAACATGAGGATGATGACAATGATATAAGAATTCAATAAAACAAGTTCAAGAATTAATTTATCCAGCAACAAATAACGTTCAAGTTGTCAGCATGATACTGCTTTATGGGGTCAAACTCAAGAATGCTTAGAAGAATATTTCCATGAATAGATACTGGATGAAGCACAAAAATTAAGGATATTCCACTAATTTCATAGAGTATAAAAGCCAAAACTTTAACCAACTGAGTATAATAAAGAATAGAATAACAAAAGAAATCACCAGGCATGCGATAGACCGCATGACAAAAGTTATTCTAACAAAATAATAAATAATGGAACCAGTCACGCGAATGCATGCACGACGTGATATTCCGATAGAATAATAAAGAATAGAACCAGTCATGCGTAAACGCACGCATGTGATATTCCAAATGAATAATAAAGAATGGAATAATGTAAGAATTTCACCATGTATGCGTTATTGCATATATACAAAAGTTATTCCAACATAATAATAAAGAATGGAATAACAGAATAATTTCACCAAGTATAGGGTAGTCCGCGTATACAGGTTATTCCAACGGAATAATAAAGAATGGAATAATAGAAGAATTTCACCACGTATGCGGTACTTCGCATAGACAGGTTATTCCAACATAATAATAAAGAATGGAATAACAGAAGAGTTTCACCATATATACGATTGTCCGCGTATACAGGTTTGTCGACGTCGGGATTTTTTAGTGTCCCTTTTCTTTACTTGTTCTTTGGTGTTCTCATGTTAATGTGAGATTTGTTTGAAAAAACAAGTGAAAAAGGTCTTACATATATAATGTCGATGATTTGACTTTAAGAGTCGACAGTTGGTGTATTTAACTAGTTGCACTAACGAATAGAATCCAAAAAGTTTTGCACATCGACCCAATGATGTGACAACGCTAAACCAAGTCTCATGAAACCGAGATTCATTTAGGGTCCGGTAGCTTGGTTATGCGGAGGGAAGGTGTTAGGCACCCCCCGACATCCGTGTTGCCATGATGACCACCACTTTTTAAAGAAACTATTATATGAGTGTGTGTGTGTGTGTGTATGGATCAATTTGTAATTATTTGAAAGTAGTGTTGTACCTCGTTCGCACCTATATACATAGGGTTTGAATTTTGTAGAAAAATCAGTTTTAAGCAAAATATAGCAGTGAGGTTTTATAAAAAAGGTTTTTCAAACCCTGTGCTCAATAGTAATTGAGGCCTTTGATAGTTCCATTTAATTATTGAATGTTCGGCTTGTTAGCTTTTATTTTCGAGATGTGAGGCATCTACGAGAAAATAATATACAGCAGTGCCGAACTCCTTATGGGCATGATAGTCATCCAAGGGAATTCAGACACTGTAAATAATGTACAAGCTGCTTACAGCTGGAAAAAGTTCATCATGGGAACCGAATCTAGATTCAGTAGACTGAATCTGTGATCACATGATTCCTAGGCTCACATGATACTGTAATTTGTATGGAAAGCAGTAAACTGTTATATATATAAAAGTGGTATATATATATATATATGTACATGATCAGCCGCCACGAAGCAACTCCATTGGGGATCAGAAATGTAGATAAAGCAGTAAATGGTATCAACCGCCACGGAATAAACTCCAGGCAAGACTTGAATGTAAATAAAGCTGTAAAAGCTATATACACACACACACATATATATAAAAGCAGTAAATGCACCAGATATAAAATCCACGCACATCGGATATGTCCGACAATAGTTATATATATAAGTATATATATATATATATAAGCAATTAAACGCTCCAGACCGAAGTCTTGGCTCAAACGAGGCATAACTCGATAATGTTAGTCCGTATAAAAATATATACATATATATAAGTATATATATATATATACAAACGGAAATGAAAACCACGGACCGAAGTTCGGACAAACACACCCACACGACTTTCAATGTGTATAACAGTGTGTGCTATTATGAGATTAGAAGCTTTATAGAATGTAAGAAGGCTTATAGTGGGCTGCCAATGTAGACTTCTATGACTCTATATGGATAAACACTTAGCTCCCGCCAGATGAAAGTATAGCTATATGTGAGCTAATAGAGGTTTAAAATGAGGAAATCACTCAATATGGGCGTGTACAGAATAAACTGGACAGGGCTTCCTTGCATTTTTTCTCTCTTCTCTCTCTTGAAATGGCTGACCCTCAGCCTATATTTATAGACTGATGGCCGCAGTACTGCGCGATCGGTCATGGTGGGCCCGGCCATGAAGTCCCGTTGTCTCGAAGTACGTGCACTGTAATGTCTGCTCGAACTTGTAAAACTTCAATTAGAGCATCCGAATGAGGTATATGTGACCTTCTTTGGACTGCTTGTGTCGAGAGTTACGCAATGACATGGATTAGAGGTTGTACGAAGTTAGGAAGAGGGGACCATGCCCATGGTCTTCAAGCTTCAAATTCTATCCAGTGTACTGCCACGTGTAATAGTCACTCAAGATTGGATATCCTTGTTCTTGAAGGACATAGTTGTATATATGTATGTATGTATGTATGTATGTATGTATGTATGTATTGAAGTGTTGAGACGATGTGTAGACGTTGATATGGCAGGATGACATTTGACTCTTCGCCGGGGTTATCGCCAGTTTGAGTTAAAAGCAGACTTTGCTCAGGGTTACATCTGAGATTGTACTGTTGCAAGTGTTTGAATGTCGCAAGGTCATCTTGTGAGTTCCTGTATGCCCGATGTTAGCTCCAGGTTTGAGAGATCAGTGCCTCGGTAGGAGGTCTGAGATTGAAGCTGATAGCATGTATTTGAAACAAGCATTTCCAGAGTTTTCGCCAAAACTGCAACAGCAATCCTTGGGGTTATCGCCAAGGACGAAACTCGGGGTTATCTCCAAGGTTGGAAATAATCCTTCCAGTGTGTGTTCCGAGGTTGAGGATGAGATTCCCGGTGTGTGGTCTGGGGTGGGAAATGATGTTCCCGATGTGTGGTCCAGGTTTGAAATTATTCCTCCGGTAGTATCCGGAATGGAGACCAAACTTTCGGTGGTATCCAGAATGGATGTGAGCTGTCTTTTAGGGTTATCTCCGAAAAACAATTCTGCCCTCCTGTAATGTTAGTAACAGTTGTGCAAAAAATTTTTGAGTGTCTACAGATGCCCCTCTTTATCATATTTATGCAATGCAAGGCATGGATAGGATAAAGAATCCTAGACACTTAAAATGCAAGTGAAATAAACATGATGTTATATGCAACAACATGATGCAAATGTAGGATGCAGGATTGTTAGGTAATCCTACTTTGATGACAATCAGTGATGGCTTGGACATGCGATCCAAGTCTTCAAGGATGTTAATGTTGGGGCTATCACCAAAGTCTCGAATCCTAGACACTGGCTTATATTCCATAGAGGTACCTCTTGTGTGTAAGAGATCTGTGGGGATAAAGCTTTATCTGCTTGAGGTTGTGTATAACATATTTCATCATCCTATCGGAGTTAATGCCAACAACCTGTTGTTGTCAGGGTTGCTTGACCTTTGTTGATGTGTGTATCACCGGATAGATCCCTGCTGGGTGCATTGTCAAGGTTTCTTGACCTTCATTGATGTATGTGTCAATGGTCTCATTACGTTGTAACCCCCCACCGGGGAAAGGTTGATGAGTTGCTTCGATGGGTTTACTCGCCATTGGCTGAAATGACGTCAAGGCTGATTGACCTTCTTTGATGTGTGTATCAATGGTCGAATACGCTGTAACCCCCACCGGGGATACGTGGATGTTTGAAAGATGTGCGTTGTGACCCCCGCCGGGGATACATAGATGCTTGCAAGATGTGCGTTATGACCCCCGCTGGGGATACGTATATGTTTGCAAGATGTGCGTTGTGACCCCCGCCAGAGATACGTAGATGCTTAAAACTTCGGCATTGTAACCCCCACCGGGGATATGTAGATGCTTGAAACTTCGGAGTTGTAACCCCCGCCAGGGATACGTAGATGAGTAACCATGTAATGGCGGCATTGGACCTTTACGGGGCATTACCGAGCATGATTGGTGAAAGCTGAGCTAATTAACATAGTATACCCTGCATTCAGGCGAATACCAATGAGATGACGGGAGTTCAATTCTGACCCGTGCAAAACCAGGATTCCAGGCTATTCTGCTTAATCGCGTAGCATTTTTATTCCTGATTTGGCCTTTTCAGATCGTGAGACCTCCTTTGCAACTCTAACTGGAGCAAGCTGGAGGTGTGGGACCCATAGAGAGTGCCGCAGTACACTGCAGCGAGCTCTGTGTGGACCTACGACCAACCAATGTATGCTATGTAAAGCCCAAAGGTTGCTTTCATAAGTTATTTTCAAGCTGTGCGATGAAGGAAATCTGAGAGCTTCTCTTCAGACTTGTTGAGTTTGGACAACTTTTTGCATATTCTGCTACCGTGCAAGCGTTCTTCACTGTGTTGGTAGCGTATGCATGTATTCTTTTCCAGCTTCTATCCGTCTGAAATTGACTTATCACATGAAATGCATTTAGACACATAGTAGTGAATATGCATGCTGATATGACTTGATAAAAAATATTTAACATAGTAAATGTTAGTATTAAACCATGCTGAACATAATGATGTGAAAAAATTTGTCTTTTGAAACAGTCAAATTGGCACCTTTTACTGTCATTTCTTATCTTATCTAAGGACAAATGAGTAAAGGTAGACAAGCAAAATAGTCCTGGTAATTAGACTAAACTTATAGATTTTTTACTACAATGTATTAAATGCATATAGGATGTATATGACTATGTATATGTGTGCTACTGAATGGCCACCTAGTCATGCCTATGTGCATGTGAATAGTCCCATTTACAAAGGGGCTATGCAAAATTTTCCCAAAATGTAGGAATGAGTAGTCATGCATTTTTAACTCTACTGTAGATGTATGTTAAAACAATACATGCATGCATGTTGAAAAGCTCCAGGTAAGAATTTACCACACCCTTTCTGAGGTGATTTAGAGACTTGTTGTCCAAATATTATGGATCCGGATCAGCCGAGTAGTTCCCATAGGACCACTTCAGGTGTACGGAGGAGGGCTTCTGAAGATCCTCAACGCCGGTCTGTTAGACAGCCTCATCGTTTGGTGGAGGTGGTGATACGTCCTATCCGGGTTGAAGTACCAAATGTCGAGGACGAGGAGGAGGAGGAGGAGGATGTACCAGTCGAGGTTCCTGCTCCTGCTGTACGTGTTCCCCGTAGGAAGTTGCCAGGAATTCAAGTGGCAAACCCAGATCTTCTAGGTGACTTGAGTCAGCATCCTTCAGTATACCTGCACGCAAACGAGGTAAGAAGTTAGATCTTATTCTTCCTTATTTCCTATTGATGAGGAGTAAAGGATTCTGATGTTGATCTGCATTTGATGTAGGTTCCCGGTTTCACACAGCCTTGAAGGAACTGGTTTAGTATCCACTCTATGTATCAGGCCTTGCATGATGACTACACAGAGATTGTACATGGCTGGGGATTTGGAGCATTCTTTTCCATTCTTCCCCGTCGTTGTCCCTGGGGTTACCTCAGGGCATTATCTGAGTAGTGGTTTCACCAGACTCAGTCACTCCATTTACTGGACTGTGAGGTGATGATGACGCTAATGGATTGGCGATTTATCATAGGTATGGAGTTTGGAGGGGATCCAGTGCCTTGCACAGCGGATATTACCCCTATTACAATCAGATCCTTGTTGGGAGTTCCGGCAGAGGCGCTCAAGGGCAGGACTATTCGTACAGGTCCTTTGAGCATAGATGCTATGAGCGGGCTATTGAGTGAGCCTATACCCGATGATGTGAGAGTCAGGGACCATATTCTTTGGCGATTGTTCCTAATGATCATTAGGGCTACTTCATAGCAGACAATTCCTCTACGGTGTCCTTCACTTTGATCAGCACCACTCGACACGTGGACCGTATAGGAGACTATGATTGGGGTTCCTATACCTTTGTCTACTTCCTCAGGGGAATACGCATGTGATCACAGGGCTTCACCGAGGCATGGTTAGGATTCTACCCATTTCTGGTGGTGAGTGTTTCTCTTGTCTTTTCCTGTGTATAGGTTAAAAGTGTTGAATGACAGCAGATGTTTGCCTTTGTGTTGGCAGTTTTGGGCCTATGAGAGGCTTCCATGTTTGTGTCCTATGAGTGTGTTAGGTTTAGACACCTATCCACGAGGACGGCGATGGCATCATTCCATACTGGCGGAGGTCCCTGTTGCTGAGGGTTTCACTCATTGTCGCCTACAGCTGGAGTTGTTCACAGCGGGTGTCATCACATGGATTCCCTACTATGGGGAGCATTTGGGAGTTAGATTTGAGGATGGGTACCTGACTAGAATTGAGTTCGTCATTTCCACCTGCAGGATTCCTCTCTTCACAGATGGAGGATGGGAGCTCTATTTAGGAGAGCGTGCTATCAAGAGCACTACAGGAGAGATCCATATGCCAATCTTGCCTCCTGCCAGACGTTACTGGCCTGTTTTACAGTCACCCATCATTGATATCCCATTGTTAGGGACTGACGATTTTACTTTGTCAGAGGGCCCCTACACTCAGGAGATATTCCAACATTGGTGGTTCCCTCGTACCATTGGAGCTCGAGACCGCGCCCACCACGGTTTATGGGAGATATGGTTCCGTGATCCGTGATGATGATTTAATTGGCTAGCCTATGTCAGAGATCCGACTCTTGTGACACAGATTGATAGATTGACCCGGCAGTTGGACCGGGCACATTTCTTCATCCAGCATTTGGGCAGAGATCCTTCAGAGGTAGATACTTTTGATCCTTCCAGCTCTGGCGATGGCCCCTCAGGTGACCCATACGGCTTTGCCTGTGCAGGTCCTCCCTTGTATAGGCCTGATATCCCTGTAGATAGAGATCTAGTGACTCAATAGGAGTTACATTAGGTGGATTGTATCGATGATGTAGACATTGACACCATTGACTTTTTTTGATGTATTTCTCGTTATCTCTTTTGATAGGCCTCTGTTAGCTGCTGGGTAGCTTCGCCCCATTCTCGCTATATTTTCTTATAGGCCTCTGTTGAGTTGTTAGGTAGCTTTGCCCCATTTCCCTGTATTTTAGCTGTAAAGAGATGTATTAGATGATGTTATACTTAGGAATGTATGTATATTTTCATTCCCTATATCATATTGCCATCTATTGTATCATGCATGTTATTATATTATGCATATGTATGTATGTCCAGAGATACTCAACATTGACCCCTGGATGGTCTTATGACACGACCCACACAGATGTCTTCTTCGACAGTTAGTCGTATTGATCATACCCCACCATTCTTGGTGGTATCTGGTATGCGCTCATGGTATTATAGTATATCACCATCAGACATGGTGATCGTAGATTATTTGCTGCAGCATACTATGCGATCATGTTGTAGAGGGTATACTAGAGAGGGTATGCTGGTATCGGGTATCGAAGAGGCGGTTTTCGATTTGGGACCCGTGATTTGACTCTACTTTGGAGGAGTATGACGGCCGATTGACGATGCTTTTACCGGATGTAACTTGCGTGCGTATATACGGCTATCGAGAGACATGAGTAGACAGTTCATGACCCTCACCGGATTGAGACGTATAGTAGTACAAGACGAGATTACATCTAGCCACGTGATATCCCAACATTTTTTGTTTGATAGATTTGGCTCTGAGGATAGTTATACACGGCATTCCGGGGATTTCACCACACCGGAAGACCATTGGCGTTCAGCCAGAGTGGATGTACTACTGATGTGCGTATTGTCATACGTCTACATGCCACGATATATGGATGAGCTAGATATCGGTGTCATTATGGCGGTGAGAGCTCTCAGGGAGGGTCGTACCATTATACCGATGATTATTGCAGAGACTCTGAGGTCAGCTACATACTGTTGCACTTATCCGGCAAGAGTGTTCACATGTAGTTCGGTCATACTGTATGTGTGGTTTATGTCACACTTGGGACCGATTGGAACTCTTAGATGGAAGGGGATTTGTTTTGCCCATGATATAGCCATGTCATACTCCTTTGAGCCTACGGAGTGTACTGATGCTGCATCGTGGTTAACTTTTCTGGCAAGGATTAGGGACCCGTTAGCTATATTGCCGTGCTCAAGGCTTAGCTCACCCTACAACTTCATTACTCATGCTCCTGACATGGATTACCTCCCTCTGGTTGGGTTGAGGGGCATGATTACTTACCACCCACCAGTCGTGATGTGTCAGTTTGACCAGTTTCAGGATTTTCATCCTTATAAGGGGGCAGTGAGTCAGTGCTTCGCTTCACACCGTTTATCAGCGGAGGACAGATCTAGGTTGTATGCCTACTGGGACCAGCGAGAGCTGGCTATGTTTTCTGTCAGTCATCCAGGTTGTTCTGCAGAGTATTCTCCATGGATGGAGACAGAGACTGCATCAGCTGTGGTAGTATCCACAGTTCAGGAGACTGATTCTGACAATGAGGAGCCTATAGTAGAGGCTGATATTCCCATTGATGACTTGACTACTGGGCTGCCAGAATTTTTGATGGATTCTCCCACCTTGAGTGCCATTGTTACTCAGTATTCGGCACAGCATCTGGAGCAGAGCTTACATCTGATGACCTATGAGTGAGATCAGGCTAGGGCTGCGATGTTGTCAGCTCTTGATGGGAGAGACGACGCTCTGTTGGAGAGGGATGAGGCTAGATCATCCAGTGACGCATTCATAGTGGAGCGGGATGCTGCCTTATCTGCTAGGGAAGTGGCCATTGTAGACAGTACTTCAGTGAGATCCCAGATGACTGTTAGTCTTGCCGACATGAGTGCTTACATTGATGAGCATTATGCCACCATGCAGCTAGCCTCTGATCTGCTAGCTCGTGTATATACCTCTTAGGCGAGGAGCTTGCGGCGTTACCTCCGCCTTCTTGAGAGAGGGATGCCATGTTAGATCTGATAGTTCGCATATATACAGATCTATAGATAGCTTTATATTTTCCTGCACAGACTAGCTTAGCCATTTTGTCATGTACAACACATATGTATATATCAAATAGTATTATGTATGGCAGGGAAATATATTTTGATTCACTTCCCTTTTGGTTATGCCTTGATACTTGCTTGATATTTGCCTGTTTCTTCAGGGCCTTATGATCTTGATGCATTCTGGCCTTATCCTTGATAGGTGGACATTGAGACGTTGTAAGATCTCTCAGAACGGATCATTGATTTCTGTATATCCATACCATCTTTGGTGTCTTGGGACTGGTATCTATATGGAAAAGTAGAGAGGAGGGTGGTTTCTTCTTCTCTGAGATTGACCGCACCACAGATGTTCGCCAGTACTTCTATTTGTGAGAAACCTAGTTAATTCCATCTCTTATGGGTTGGTATTGCTCTTCGAGGCACGATCGTAGCTTAGATGGTCACTGAATCGTCTATTTGTGAGAAGAGGTTGGGTAATTCCATCCTTTTGATCTGAAACCGATGAAATGTGGTGAATTAAATGTTGATCCCAGTACCGTGTGATAAATATTTTTGTTCTGGTAGGGGTTAGACTAAACCATGAATGGCTGCCTATGTACTCCTATTGAAGAGGAGATCAAGTCTGCGTAGTTCGACCCTGGTGTAAGAGGTTCAACGCTGAATATGAAAGGCAGATGAGGTGTAGAAATGTTTTTGTTGTTTTTTGTTTTTGTAGAGAAAGGGAAAAAATGTTTTTGTTGTTTTTTTTTTGCGATCGGGCCATATAGAATATGGTTGCCTAAGTACTCCTATTGAAGAGGAGATTAGGTCGACGTAGTTCACCCCTCAGGACGAATCGCAGCCAAAGAGAAGTGTGAATCCCATGTGCAGGTTATACTGCGGGGAGAAGAAAGTTTGATCCCATAATAGGGATAAACCGCAGGTGTGGAAAACATTTAATCCCATCTTCAGGATAAACTACAAGCGTAGAAAAGTCTAATCCCGTCTTCAGGATAAACTGCAGGCGTAGAAAAGTTTAATCTTGTCTTTAGGATAAACTGCAGGTGTGAAAGGTTTAATCTCGTCTTCAGGATAACCAAAATTATATGAAAGATTTGAAATGAAGTGAAACCAGGTTGCTGGTTTGAAGTGTATATTTTCTTGAGGGGCAAAAGAGTATATAGAAAGAAAGGGTTCAAAACCGGAATGACTGGTGATTGGATGATCAAAACCAAGATGTTTGTTTGATGGTAACTTCAGACATAGTACCGTTTCACGGTGTCCGAGTTGATAAGTTGTGGAAATTCATCGCCATCAATTTCCTGCAATCTGAGAGCACCTCCTGTCAATACCTCCTTGACAACAAATGGGCCTTCCCAGTTAGGAGTGAATTTTCTCTTAGATTGATCTTGGTTGTCAATGATTTTCTTCAAAACCAAGTCATGTTGTTTGAACTGCCGTAGTTGGACTTTTGTGTTATAGGATCGTGTGATCCTTTGTTGATATAATTGACCATGGAAGATCGACGCGGTTCTCCTTTTGTCTATTAGAAACAATTGGTGATACCTGTCTTGTACCCATTGGTCCTCATCCAACTGAGCATCCATCAATACTCTGAGGGATTCCATTTCAACTTCTATGGGGAGCACTGTTGCCATCCCATAGGCTAATGAGTAGGGGGTTGCCCCAGTGGAAGTACGCATAGAAGTTCTGTAGGCTAATAAAGTCAGAGGCAAGAGGTCTGGCCATCCTTTGTGATTGGCGGACATTTTCTGTATGATCTTCTTGATATTTTTATTAGCCTCTTCGACAACACCATTCATCTTTGGACGATAGATGACGGAGTTAAGGTGTTTGATGTGGAATTTATTACATTACTCCTCCATCATTTTGTTGTTGAGGTTCTTAGCATTGTCTGACACAGTGACCTCTAGTTGTCCATATCGACAGACTACATTATTTTTTATGAAAGCAATGATAAATTCTTTGGTAACCTTGGGGAAGGAAGCTACTTCTACTCATTTGGTGAAGTAGTCGATCATGGTGAATATAAATCGATGACCATTACTGGCTTTGGGCTCGATGGTCCTGATCACGCCCATTCCCCACATTAAGAAGGGTCAGGGCGAACTTAAATTGTGGAGCTCCCTTGGAGGGGCGTGGATAACATTCCCATGGATCTGGCATTGATAGCACCTCTTGACGTGATCATCACAGTCAGCTTTCACTGTAAACCAATAATGTCATGTTCGAAGAATTTTCTTGACAAGTAAGGGGCCGCTCATGTGTGGGCCACATACTCGACCATGGATCTCATCCATGAGCCTCTGAGCTTGGTCTTTGTCTAGACATCTGAGGAGACCTAGTTCTGCATCTCTCTTATAGAGTGCATCTTCGCTCATGTAGAATTTCATAGCAAGTCGATGGATCCGCCTCTTCTCAGTTAGGTTCGCCTCAGTGGGTGTAGATCTATCTCGCAGATACTCCTTAATATGCTGATACCAAGGGTGGTGGACGGGAGGTAGCTCATCCGATACTTCTCCAATGTAGTTCCCATAATCTGGGGCTTTTTGCATAGCAAATGTGATGCTTAGCATGTTTTCCTTTTCAGGTATGTCAACCAAGGAGGCCAACGTTGCTAATGCATCCGTAAAATCATTCCTATTACGAGGAATGTGTAGAAAAGAGATTTCTTTGAACTCCAAAGCCATGTAGAATTTGTCGATGGTATGGTAGCAAATATAATTCTTTGGTTTGATAGATTCCCGTGGATTGTCTGATAACCAATTAGGAAACCCCAAAGACAGTTAACCGCCTAATGCCCATTGAATGGGTAAGTTTTAGCCCTATGATACAACCTTCATACTCAGCTGGGTTGTTAGTACTGACAAACTACAATTTAACGGCGACGGGATACTACTCCCGTGCACTCGTATATTAGAACCGCTCCACTCCGTAGCCTTCTCGTGTTAATGACTCCATCAAAATACATTTTCCACGTCGACATGTATCAGATCGATGTTGTTGTTGTCTTCACATTACCCCTTCATCGGTGAAGTATTTTTCCAAGGGTTTGTAGTCCCCTGCAGGTGCAGCGGCTAGTTGATCCACAATTCATTGACCTTTGACAGACTTTTGCGTCACATAGACGATGTCAAATTGATGTAGGATCAACTGCCATCTAGACAGCCGATAATTTAGTATGGGCTTATTGAACACATATTTGAGAGGATCCACGCGGGATATGAGATGGGTTGTATGACCATGGAGATAATGCTGTAATCTCATGAAAGCCCATACTAAAGCATAACAAGTCTTCTCAATCAGAGTGTACTTGTGTTCACTGGTGCTGAATCTTTTGTTGAGGTGATAGATAGCTCGTTCTTGGCCTCTATCGTCTTTTTGCCCCAGAATGCAGCCTATGGCATTGTCATTAATGGATAGGTACATGAACGGAGGAACATCATCCCTGGGAGGTACCAAAATAGGAGCGTTAATCAGCTATTCTTTAATTGTAAGGAAGGCTTTCGGACACTCATCGTTCCATTTCATGGAGGAGTTCTTCCTTAACAGCTTGAAGATGGGATCACAGGTTGCTATGAGTTGAGAAATGAACCTGCTAATGAAGTTGATTCTTCCCAAAAATCCCTGTATTTCCTTCTCTCTCTGAGGAATGGGCATTTCCTTGATGGCCTAGATTTTGGTAGGATCCAGTTCAATCCCTTTGTGGCTGACTAGGAAACCTAGTAACTTGCCTGATTTGACACCAAAGGCGCATTTAACTGGATTCAACTTCAAGTTGTACTTACGCAACATGTTGAATAACCTTTTAAGATGGTCTAGATGGTCCTCCTCCCTTCGGGATTTGACAATGATGTCATCCACGTAGATCTCTATCTCTTTATGCATTAGATCATGAAAAAAAGCCATCATAGCTCGTTGATGACAACCGTTTGTAGCAAAAGGTTCCTCAAGGCATGATGAAAGCAGTTTTCTCACGGTCTTCTTCAGCGACCATAATTTGATGGTACCCCGCAAAGAAATCAGCAAAGGAGTACATGTCGTATTGAGCAGTGTTGTCAATGAGAATGTGGATAAAAGGTACGTGAAAGCTATCTTTAAGGCTAGCTTTGTTCAAATCCTGGTAATCCACACAAACTCGCACCTTTCCTCTTGGTTTAGGCATGGGAACAATGTTGGATATCCACTCCGAATATGTAGACACCATGATAATGCCAGCTTGAAATTGTTTCACAATTTCTTCTTTGAACTTTAAACTCCACTAAGGTTTCAATCGCCTGAGTTTTTGCCTAGCTGGCTTGAATCCCTCTTTAATGGGAAGGCGATGAAGAACAATGTTAGTGGACAAACCCACCATGTCTTCATGAGACAATGCAAACACATCCTGGAATTGGGTTAATAGTGCAACCATGTTATTCCGCTGATTTTGTGGTAAGGTCTGAACCAATTTGGATTAGCTTAGAGTTTTATAAGGTTCCAAGATTGAAGGGAGTAGTTTGGTCAAGGTTAAGTTTAGGCTTATCTGCGACCCATTCCTTAATCTCTTGAGGTGTTTCAATGTCCTCTTGAATGTCCATCAAGTCTGAGTCCAACTTTGCATCAAAGTTACAGCCCTTGTGGAGAGAAGGCACTTCATTAGTCAGTACAGGCACATCTAAGTTCAGAGTCCTGAAACAAAGTATGCTTTCACTTAATATATGCAGCTGTTCGATCATACAAAAGTGTTAACATGTACTTGATAAAATAACTGCTAGTACTGTAAACAAAAGTAAGCAATTAAAGTTATCTACAAGGCAGAGGGATTTTCTGCCCATTTTACCCTCGTCGACCAATGCATGGAATGCTGTTCTAATTGTCGAGGGCAAAGTCCTGATGGACTACAGTGATGGAAGGATCGTCATTGTCCTTCTTCTCCCGAATGATAACCATGATATCTAGGCAATCATCGTCTGGGGTGTATCTGTTTGTATGTTCATCATGAACAATTACGCGTATGCCTGCCATAATCAAGGCAATGTCATGTTTACATTTCCGTTCTTTTTCTTCCACTTCTGGATCAGGAATCAACACCTCTTTTGCTTTGAAGGGTACTAGCTTGGGAAACATCATAGTCATAACATGTGCTGACACCTTAACTGGAGACTGTATAAGCTCATGAGGTGCAGATTGAAAACATAGCTGCGTGGCAGAAGATTGAGGAACCGGCCTGTGTTTATACGGATTCCTATGACTGGAACTGGCATAATAGCCTAGCCCGGCTGTCCCAATTTGACTGGACATTTGAATAGGGTGCTTAACACCCTGCTTATCTACCAAGCCCTTGTCCAGACTGATAACCCAATGACATCATTTCTTGAGTAGCTGACATAACCTCGACAGAAATATTGGGTACATGAAGTGGTGTTTCAATAGGTTGATATTGATTGTTACTCGCTTCCAAGGTATGAAAACTAGCTGGCTCAACTTCAGAGTTAAAACTGATGATTGACAGATCTCCTTGTTCAGGATACTCCGGCTCAGCATTAACAGTGACTAGACTGTTGTTGATAATATATTTGAGTTATTGATGTAGTGTGGAGGGAATGACTCTAGCCATATGTATACATGGTCTCCCTAATAGCAGGTTGTATCCTGAATCTATCTTTAGGATGTGGAAGGATACATTGAATGTATTTGGGCCAATCTCAATTGGCAATTCAATCTTTCCGATGACATTTCGTCGGGATCCATCAAAAGCTCTAATAACCGTGTGGCTGCTTTGGATCCACTTGAGATTGACATTCATCTTCACCAAGGTGGCATAAGGACAGATATTCAGAGATGAGCCTCCATCTATCAAAACTCTAGCTAGCATGTACCCGGAAGATAACACTGCGATGTGCAGTGGCTTGTAATGACCGGTCTCTTCGGGTGGTATATCGTCATCAGTGAATGATATCACATTGTTGTTGAAAATGTGATCAACCAGATGTTGAAATTTTTCCACATCCACTGATTTTGGCAGATAGGCTTCTTCCAAAACTTGCAATAAGATCTTCCGATGATCTTCGGAAGTGAAAACTAAATCCATTATAGATATCTGATGTGGAGCTTGTCGTAAGCTTAAAACCACATTGGCTTCATTGTGGCCCATAGTGCGGAGGAATTTTTCAATCTTCTCCATGGGAATCTTCCCCTTTGCTTTGCATATAGGAATCATAACTCGTTGACGAAGATACAGTGGATTATCCTTCGACATTGTAGCAGTAGTATTAGACGTAGATCCTTCAGCTTCTCTATAATTCCATGGAACTTTGTGCAAGCTGACAACAAGATGTTGTGGTCTGTAATGTAATGAAATTGGCTCGGGTGCGACCACTTTCAAAGGATTGTCAGCTCTTTTGAGTTGAATTGGTTGTATGGGAAATACTTTGACAGTCTCATCATCCACTTCGGATATAACTGTTATTAATTCCTTCCATTTGGTAGGACATGCATTCCCACTCTTGAGTTGCATAGTGTAATCATCTGCGATTTGTAGGATACCGCTATCAATTAGATTATGAATGAGATGTCGGAGTGCCCAGCATCCTTCTATGCTGTGACTGCGAGAGTGTGAATGATATTGACACACTTCATCAGAATTGAACCATCCGGAGAGGGGATTGATTAGAGGTATAAGGAAGGTAATTCTTCCTTCGTTGATCAACATTTGCAATATCTCCTCCATAGATTGACCGAGATATGTAAATTTCCTTTGATTGGCAAAATCCCGACGGGATTTATCATTTGCTCTCTTTGCAACCTTATCCTCTATAGCTTCGCTTTCTGAAGGTGATGGTGGAGCATTCATAACAAACAGAAGGAGATAGGCATGCTCCTGTCTGATTAATTGGCGTGTGACTTGATGCTGATGAGTCACCAGTTCAGCTAATTGCTCAATTTGTTTGCAAAGAGCTTTCATCTTTTGTTCCATAGTAAATTGGAACTTTTCATAATCCCATCTGTCAACACCATCTTTGATGGTCTGAGATGGCTCGCCATTAAAACTGGAACTTTGCCCAGTGCTCAAACTGATCATGTTGACCTCTTATTCTTTGTGTTGAGGAAGAGGGTTGTCTTGCACATGAGGTTGATCTGGTTTGTTGACTACGATCTCACCATTGTCTATTAAATCTTGGATCTTGTGTTTCAAGGCCCAACAATCTTGAGTATCATGTCCAGGTGCCCCGGCATGATAAACACACTTTCGAGTAGCATTAAAACCCCTCCCATTAGGGTTAGCTGGTAGAAGAAGATGTGTAATTTTCTTCTGAGTAGTTAGAAGAGCAAGAATATTCTCGAGCGAGTCCCCTGAGGGTATGAACATCCGAGATCGTTTTGCATCTCCACCTTTAGGCAATGGAGTGTTCAAAGATTGTGCTTGAAAAGGGGAATAGTTTCTCCTTTGTATAGGTATGGCCTTTCTGTCCTTGTAGTATCAAGAAAACATCCTCCTCTTTCTTTTTATGGACCCTCCGGGGGTTGTTTCCATAAGATCTGGACTAGATGTGTTCAGCAAAAGCTTTAAGAGCGGCTAGGTCTTGAATTTTTCTAGACTTCAATCCCATCTCAGCCATTTCTCCGTTCTTGATCATTTCAAAGAATGGTTTGCCAATACCAGCTAGAACTCTTTGATAGAAAGGAGCTTTCTGTACATCTATGAAAGTCATAACAATTTCTGATTCCATTATGGAAGGATTAACTTGAGCAGCAAGGCGCCTCCACCTTTAAGCATACTCTCTAAATGACTCATTAGAATGTTTCTTGACCTTGGTAATTTGGTACCGGTCAGGAGCCATTTGAGATTGAAAATTGTATTGAGTGAGGAAGGCGTTAGCCAGCTCTTCCCAACTATGGATATTTGAGTTTTCTAATCTACTATACCATGAACGGGCTTCTCTAGTTAGACTCTTCTGGAATAGCTGCATTCTGAGCTTTTCACTTTTCGCGTAAGTTCCAAGTTCTCCAATGAATACCTTTAAATGTGTATAAGGATCCCCTAATCCATCATACTTTTCAAAATCAGGGGTTTTGAATTTCTCTGGATAATGAACACCAGGAAATATGCAAAGGTCTATATATGAAACACTGCCACGTGTTCCAATCCCTTTGAGAACACGAATAGTTTCCTCCATTTGAAGGACCTTCTTCATGATATCACTGGTGTATGGATCTCCTTTGAGATGGGTGTTTTCAGGTTCTTTGTTGGTCGTATCCAACTGAGGTTCTGGAATTGTTTTTTCCAAACCTTGGGCTCCCCCTTGTGTAGAGGATTCTGTATGTATAGGTATCTTCGTACCCAAAGTGGACTGGTGCAATTCTTTTAGTAGAACAACCAAGTCTGTGATTTGTTTACTCAATCCGTTAAATTCTTCTCAGGAAACAATATTAGATTGGTCAGAAGAAGACATAATTGGCTGTAGGCTCTTGGCCTTTTTTGATTTTGAGCGGGTAACAGGCCCAATTTCTTCCCTACAAAAGACTTATGTAGTTTAGTCTTAGGGTAATGTAAATGTTATCATAACATGTCCGTTTTAGGAATTTTGTCCTGCAAAATTGGTTGTTAATTGATAACATGTCACACATGCACAGATATTCTTCATATTTTCCATTATATATAGATGAACATGCAGTAAAATTACAAGTAAATGCTTTTACAAGTAATTGAAAATGGAAAGTATGAAGAGACTTTCCTCCGCGTTTGGTTTATTAGAGGTTGACCTATCTCAGGGTTACTCTCGCGGATTATTGGCATGAAGGTGCCCAGATCATCGCAATTTACTCGACGGGAAGTTAATCTGGTCTTTCAACTGGAGCGAATCTGGGTGGTGCCTTTCCTAAGCCCCGTCGAATTATTCTTCCTACGAGTCCAGTAATCAAACACCGACAGGATAGCCTCCTGGTGGAGGAACCACACACCATACATTAATATACAACGTGTCTCACCGTTTATGCAAAATGATGACATGTGTGAAGCACTAATATCACAGATAGATATTTAGAAGTGCAGTAATTAAGATGCATTAGTACACATTCATTATAAATGTAAATGCAACATCCACACACAAGCATATAACAATTTTAAAAAGCTTGTAATAGCGACTTAAGCCCTCTTACTAGAGTCCCCAGTAAGGTCGCCACCTGTCGATGTTGGGATTTTTTTAGTGTCCCTTTTTGTTACTTGTTCTTTGGTGTTCTCATGTTAATGTGAGATTTGTTTGAAAAAACAAGTGAAAAAGGTCCGACATGTATAATGTCGACGATTTGACTTTAAGAGTCGCCAGTTGGTGTATTTAACTGGTTGCACCAACACAACCGAAAAGGTTTGCACATTGACCCAGTGATGTGACACTGTTAAATGGGTCTGTGAAACCAAGATTCATTTAGGGTCTGGGGGCTTGGTTATGCGAAGGGAAGGTGTTAGGCACCCCCCGACATCCGTGTTGCCACGGTGACCGCCACTTTTCAAAGAAACTGTTATATGAGTGTGTGTGTGTGTGTGTGGATTAATGTGCAATTATTTGGAAGTAGTGATGTACCTCGTTCGCACCTATATACATAAGGTTTGAATTTTGTAGAAAATTCAGTTTTAAGCAAGATATAGCAATGAATTTTATAAAAAAGGTTTTTCAAACCCTGTGCTCAATAATAATTGAGGCCTTTGATAGTTCCATTTTATTATTGAATGTTTGGCTTGATAGCTTTTATTTTCAAGATGCGAGGCATCTGCGAGAAAATAATATACAACAGTGTCGAACTCCTTATGGGCATGACAACCATCCAAGGGAATTCAGACACTGTAAATAATGCACAAGCTACTTACAATTTGAAAAAAGTCCATCATGGGAGCGGATCTAGATTCAAAGAGATCAATCATGATCACATGATTCCTAGGCTCACATGATCTTCGCAATTTGTATGGAAAGCGATGGCGATTATATATATATATATATATATAAGTGGTAAATATATATATATACATGATCACCGCCAAGCAACTCTCTATGGGGATCGAAATGTAGATAAAGCAAATATGCTATAAACCGCCACTTGAGTAAACTCTAAAGTGGACTTGAATGTAAATAAAGTCAGAAAGTTATCAACCGCCACTTAAGTAAACTTCAGCGGTGATTTAAATGTAAATATATATATATATATATATATATATATATATATATATATATATAAAAAGCAAAGAAATACACCGGATATAAAATCTAGGCTCATCGGATATGTCCGACAATTGTTATATATATAAGTGTATATATATATAAGCAATTAAACGCACCGGATGTAAAATCAAGGCTCATCAGACAGAGTCTGACCACAGTTTATATATATAAGTATATATATATATATATATATATATATATATATAAAAGCAAGTAAACGCTCCACGCCGAAGTCTAGGCTCAATCGAGGCATAACTCAATAATGTTAGTCCGTATAAAAATATATACATATATATAAGTATATATATACAAACGGAATTGAAAACCACAGACCGAAGTCCGGGCAAACACACCCACACGACTCTCAATGTGTATAACAGTGTGTGCTATTATGAGAGGAGAAGCTTTATAGAATTTAAGAAGGCTTACAGTGGGCTGCCAATGTAGACTTTTATGACTCTATATGGATAAACACTCAGCTCCTGCCGGATGAAAGTATAGCTATATGTGAGCTAATAGAGGTTTAAAATGAGGAAAACACTCAATATGGGTGTGTAAAGAGTAAAGTGGACAGCGCTTCCTCGCCATTTTTCTCTATTCTCTCTCTCAAAATGGCTGACCCTTAGCCTATATTTATAGATTAATGGTCAGCAGTGTACTGCCAGAGTGGCAGCTATTACACCATGGTGGCGGTCGTGGGTGGGCCGGCTTCACCGGGCCCCATTGTCTCGAAGTACGTGCACTGTAATGTCCACTCGAACTTGCAGAACTTCAATCCAAGCATCTGAACGAGGTATATGTGACCTTCTTCAAACTGCTTGTGTCGAGAGTTATGCAATGACATGGATTAGAGGTTGTTCGAAGTCAGGAAGAGGGGACCATGCCCATGGTCTTCAAGCTTCAAATTCTATCCGGTGTACTGCCACGCGTAATAGTCACTCGGGATTGGATATCCTAGTTCTTGAAGGACATAGTTGTATGTATGTATGTATTGAAGTGTCGAGATGATGCGCAGATGTTGATGTGGCAAGATGACGTTTGACTCTTCGTCGGGGTTATCGCCGGTTTGAGTTGAAAGCAGACGTTGCTCAAGGTTACATCTGAGATTGGACTACTGCAAGTGTTTGAATGTCGCAAGGTCATCTTGTGAGTGCCTGTATGCCCGGTGTTAGCTCCAGGTTTGAGAGATGAGTGCCTCGACAGGAGGTCTGAGAATGAAGCTGATAGAATGTATTTGGAATAAGCATTTTCGGAGTTATCCCCGGAACTGCAACAACATTCCTTGGGGTTATCGCCAAGGACGAAATTCGAGGTTATCTCCGAGGTTGGAAATGATCCTTCCGGTGTGTGTTTCGGGGTTGAGGATGAGATTCCCGGTGTGTGGTCCGGGGTTGGAAATGATGTTCCTGGTGTGTGGTCTGGGTTGGAAATTGTTCCTCCGGTAGTATCCGAAATGGAGACCAAACATCCGGTGGTATCCGAAATGGATGTGAGCTGTCTTCCAGGATTATCTCCGAAAGACGATTCTGCCCTCCTGTAATGTTAGTAACAGTTGTGCAGAAAAATTTCAAGTGTCTACAAGGTTATTCCAACAGAATAATAAGGAATGGAATAACAACAACTCTCTTCATGAATACGAAAGAAATAATACCCCTTACAAATACAACAAATAATATTCCTTATGAATACAACAAATAATATTCCTTACCGTAAAAGAAGAGTATTCCAACTAGTAGGACGAGAATATTTTTGAAGAAAACTTGCACTACGCTCAAAGCTTCTTAAAACTCTAAATAAATACGCTCAAGATTATGGAAGAGAATTCTCTGAATTTCTGGTGTGATTTCAATTCTAACTAAGCATCCTATTTATAGGAAAATGGAAAGGATACTATGCAATAAAATATAATATATTCTATATATATATATATATTATTTAAAATCTAATAAAACAAATAACTTTATAAAAGTATTCTATTTTATATAAAAAGATTTTACTATGCAAAACACTATGCATAATAGAATATAATATATTATATTTATAGTCTAATAAAACAAATAACTTTATAAAAGTATTACATTTTTTATATAAAAAGATTTTACTATGTATAACACTATGCATAATAGAAAATAATATATTCTATTTATAAATTTATAAAACAAATAACTTTATAAAAGTATTCTATTTTATATAAAAAGCTTTTCATTTTTATTACATTAATAATACTAATAAAATAGAATTTATATAATATATATATATATATATATATATATATATATAAACTTCCATGACTTCATAAAAAGACACCTCAATATATTTAACAACATTTATCATCATTATTATAATTCACAATATTAATCGACCTGTGTCGTTCCTGAGAAAGAGGGGCTTTCCAATAAGGATTTCTCCCTATCATGCGCCAATGATTAGGTGACCAAACCTCTCATTGGCGTAACTTCTAGACATCATTAATATTGCAAATAATAATATTAATAACTCTGTCATCTCAATTATTGATTTAATAATATATAAAGTATCGACAATAATTGAATCAATCAACGTGACATATTATACAACAATTACTGTAGCAATAATTGAACAAAATTGAGTGTCTTCTCACGTAAGCATCAATAATCAATACTGTGTGCTAGTATACAACCACACGTATTACTGTACTTTTAACACCGGGTGTTTCAACAATTAACGGAAAAACTTCCGCCATTATTTTCATACAAATATTTTTGTCGTTTTCTTAATCCGACAATAATTTCGTTGTGGGGTCCACCAATGATTGTGCCGTCGTACAAATATTCCCTGTTAAAACTAATATTCCCCGACCAATCGAATATTATATAACAACTTGCGTACTTTGCAAAATTTATAAATATTAGCCACAACTATAACATTATAACAAATCCACACTTTAATATTTTAAAAAATATTTTTAGAAAAATTAAATCTTTATTCATAAAATTTGGGGTCTCACACATATGTTCATATGATTCGATTCTCCCATTACTACTTGGACTTAAACTTCACAATAATCGTTTTTCCATTTGGACATTTAAGAAATTTCTTAGAGCACTTTCAACATTTTCAACACATTTTTCTTTAAGTCAAACAACATTTTTTGACTTATTTCTGAATTACGAAATTTTTTATCATCTTCCACTTAACTTAAGAAGACTATCTGTTAATTTGATACAGATTCCTCTAGTGTTTAATGATTTTTTTTGGTGGGAGTACTTTTTGTTCATGTTTTGGAGAATATGATCTAATTTATTATTTAACTATATTGATGTGGCATTTTCCACCGGAATCTTATATTATCTAGCAACTTATTTTGCTTGCAGATCTAGCTGATTTGGTAGGCTGCAAACTATTCAATGCTCAATGGCAGGGAAAAATCTATACATCAGATTTAACTACAAAGACTTTGGTGATGCTATGGGAATGAACACGGTGTCCAAGGGTGTTCAGAATGTGTTAGAGTTCCTTCAAAGTGATTTCCCGGACATGGATGTAATTGGTATTTCTGGTGAGTTCTTATTCTCAATCGAGTTTGGATTTCAATCCTTAAACTGATATAATATTAGTTTAAGATGGCTTGAGGCACTAAAATTCTTGCAGATGTATAATTGTTTAGCTTTGTTGAATGTGGAACTGTTTTTACGACCTGCCTTACAATACTGGGTATCAAATTTATGTGCTACGTTTACGGAAGACAAGGGACGAAATTATAAAGTGTACTCTCACTATATATATAGATATATACTTTGATTGAAGAAATGTGGTAGCTTAAGATGGTTAATTATAAATATAATGAATGATTATGTAGTGGATAATTTTATTAAGTTAATAATATTTTAGTTTTTTGTATTGTTGCCATTATTTGCTATGGGGACATTTAGCCAGCCAGGGTACAAAAATAGAATGTCAAATTTTGATTTGGCAACAATATAATTTGTTACCAAAGCATTGAACAAGTTTTAATATAGCAACAATTTTTTATACATTTAGCAACAAATTTTTGTTGCTAATGACCTTAAAAATATAATATTCGGTAACGAAAAAATGGCAACATATAATGTCGTTTCTAATCGACGACTTTCGTTGCTATTGAAAAATAACCAGCAACAAACATTTTCGTTGCTGATTCAGCATAATGTCGTTGCCAAATAATATGATCAGCAACGAAAATCGTTGCTAAAAAGTTTACATTTAACAACGAAAGCAAGCTCAGGCAACAATTTTCATAATTTACTGCAACGAAAAATGTCGTTGCAAAATGGTGTCAATTGCAACGAAAATGCATGGTCGTTGCAAAAAAAATAAGTTCATTTCGTTGCAAATTAGTAGGCTTTTGCAACGAAATGAGGTTTTTAGCAACGAAATTTTAATTATTCTGCAACAATATATTTTGTTGCTAAAGGATCGATGTCTCTATATGAAAGCCAAATTTCATTGAAAAATGTATTACTTTTGGCAACGAAAAAAAAATGTTCGTTGCGGAACAATTAGCAACGCTCATTGCGCAACGAAAGACGCAACGATAGTAAAGAGGTTGCCAAAACCCTTTTGCAACAAAATTTGGCACCTTTAGCAACAAAAATTGGTTGTTGCTGATGCCCTATTTTTTGTAGTGCACCTAAGATGTTCATTCATATAAATCTAACACATTAGTATTGATAACAATACTTAAATACAAAATCTACATATGTTCGGGTCCAGTTTGATATGGTTTCGGTATCCAAAGACTTTACCGAAATACTAAATAAGATGATAAATCGACTAAAATCTATTTATAAGCTTTATTATATTCTTAGATAATTTAAATATCCATTATAATAATTTCTAGAAGCTTATAATAATTTTTAGGTATCTATTTATCCCTTAAATGGTTTTTAAATCATTTATTTATATTTTTAAATAATTAATATTAAATTAGAATTTTATAAAAACCTAAGCGTATTATTTTTTTAAATAATTTATAACCATTTATTTTGATTTTTAAATCATTAATATTATTTTTAATAATTATTTATTATTTATAAGTAATTATTCTAATTATTTTTTTATCAATTTAATTATTAATAATATACAAATAATATTTATTGAATTTATGTAAAAATATCAAATTTAATTATAATAACTTAATATAATTTTTAAAATTGTTTTCATATTTATTTATTAATTATTTCTAATTTTTTATTAATTAATTTCTAAAAAAACAATTACTGTCTCTCGTTAAAGTCTTATAGCGATAGGAAGTGTCGCTATAGGTGTTCTTGAGTTTCTAGGTTTCAGTCGGTCATGGTCTAGGGACCACTTTGACCATGATTTACTTTGCTACTGTTAATGATTCTTGGTTTGGACAAGTATGGATGTTATAAGTACTACAATACAGAAGACAACATCAGACAAATTTCGTGCTATAACCTACATATAACAAGAAGTAATATGTAGTAATTCGATATTTTCTATATAATTAAATCAGAAATTTTGCGTATAATTTTTTATTTATTTTAAAGGTAAGGATATGTGCAAGATAATGTGTATGTATTTATGTGATGAATATAAAATATATTTATTATACGATTTGATTATAAATAATTTTATTTTAGAATTTATTGATCATTATAAATTATATTCTTATAATAATTAATTTATATTAGAAATATTTTTATTAATTATTTTCCATGAAAATATGATTTTATATTGTTTAAATAATATATGAAATGATTATCAAATTATTATAATAATTATTTTATTATATGAATTTATTTCATTAATTAAGTTAGTTATTTAACTTAATTGATAATGGTATATATGACAGATAAATCAGATATGGAATCCAAACCCTAATTTTGGATTTTTGATCAAGGAAGGAGAATGATATTATTATATTATTATTTGTCAGTGTTATAGATATGTGTATCATGTGTGTAAAGTTAATGTATGGAATAATTTTAATGTTACTGATAAACCCTAATTCTGGTTTTGGAACAAGGAATGATGATAATAATATAATATTAATTATATTTTGATTTTTCAGTGCTATAAATGTGTACTGTATGTATGCATTGTTAATAATTGGTCAATGATGGTGCAGTATTTGAAAACCCTAGTTTGAAGTCAAATGAGACTTTAAAATCTGTCTAAGTAAATATGTTATATAACATTTATTATAATATTATTTTATTTCAGTGCCGTAAATATATACTGTATGTGTGAACTGATAATGTTGGTCAAATTATGTGTATAATGACCAAACCCTAGCATTAATTGGTTTAACCCTATTTTGAAATTAAATTGGGAAATTTAAGACTGTGTTGTAATTGTGTCAGTTGAATAATGTCGTGTATTAAATAATTTAAGGTTAATTAAGGGAACCCTAATTATAAATTTATAACCCTAATTATAAATTTGTAACCCTAATTGATATTGTATGTCATAATTGCTAAATTAGTAATCTTAATGATAATTTGTGAAGCTTAAAACTAAATTTTATGTTTTAAGTAATTAGAAACTAAACTAATTAACAAACCCTAATTTTTATTTTAGGAAACTAAAATTTACATTTAAAAACCCTAATTGTAAGATCCTAGAAAGCTAAGGTACAAAACCTTAGGGTTAAACCCTAAGGGTAGTCAAGATTACAATCTTGCCATTAAAATTGCTAGCCAATTGACTATTTTACCCGTTTTACATAATTGAAGGTTGCTTGGGTATCTTATCATATTTTGAGTTGGTAAACAACTCCAACAACTCTTGACTTCTTTTATTTCCATCAAACAACCTTAAATCATCAGCCATGTGCATTTCAACTTGCTATATATAAATTAAGAGAGAGAAAAAGTTCATTTTTTTCCATTTGAGCAACCAATGCTCAACCAAGTCTCTATCTCTCTCTCTTCACCCACGAAATATACTAGTATTTCAGTCCCAAAGTAAAGCCCTACTACTCCCATAAACAAATCAGTAGCCAGAAATCAAGAATTGATGCATAAAGGTATAAAATCATAAGTCAAAATTTTGATCTTGTATGCTATATTAGATTTGTTGTATTTATGTTTAAACATGTTATATGTCGTGTTAATCCATGATCTGGGTTGGTACATAGGTGATCCATAACATCTAGATACTCGAAATAGGAGTTTTCATGAATCTGGAATTTTTTTTTTATGAAGTCTGACAACGAATGTTAGGACTTATATCTCTGTGATCTTTAATTATTTTTGTGTTTTGAAAGTTTATAGTTGTATTCTGGTATGAGATCTTTCATCTGGTACAAGAATCAAAGTTAGATCATGAACCGATTGGATGTTATTGATGGTCAAATTAAGGTCGTTGACCGGCCATGACCAACTAAGTTTTTGGGCAGCCCAAAAACCCAGAAAGCCTCTGACAATGTATTTTAAGCCTTTGATCTTTCTGTTGTTTGATATTTTGAATATGTTGTTAATTGGATGTTGTAGTCTGATATATAGACTACATATTCAAGCCTTTATATGACCTAGATGCTTAATGGGATCAAAGTTATGCATGGTTAAACTTGTATGGACCATCTGTTTTGTTACAAATCTGGAAAACCCAAATTTCTTTAAGAGCTGTTTTCTGACAAGGTTTGACTGTGATTAATCTTGAGCATGTGATGTTGTTGGATTGTGATCATGGTATATAAATATTCCTTAACATGTGTACTATCGATTTGAATCTTAATAACACTAATACAATGAACAGAACATGATTATAATCAAGCCTCAATGTATGCACTCGAATAATCTGGGTTTCTGGGTAACCCAGAAAAACCCAGATTGTGTCTGACAAGTAGTTTGAATCATTATATCTTACATTTGTGTTATGATATGAACCTGTTGATGGCTGGATCGTGTAGTCTTGTATGAGTACTACACGATCTGACCGAGATCAAGCCTAGAAACCTAATGCTCTAAGATCTACGAATGGTCAAAGTCAGGGCCTTGAACACAATCTGTTAGTGTTCTTGAGCCTCAAGAACACATTTAGCGACAGTTTTGTCGCCTAAAGCACCTATAGCGACACTTTATTTATAAAAATATTATTTTTAATAAATAAATAGAAAAAAAATAGTTTTAAATTATTAAAAATACAAAATAAATTCCTAAAAATTATTTTTAAGTCTGAAAATTAGTTTTTAATAATTTTTAATATATTTCATAATATTTAATATTTTTGGAATAGTAAGGATATTTAATTTATTTAATTATAATATTAAATAAATTATTTAAAAATGATTTTTATACTTAAAAATCATTTAAAATTATATTATGTTATAAGAAAATATTTTAAGTTATTTTCTATAACTTTTAATATTTTGTGGTGAAATTTCATTACTAAATTAAAATTAATGATATTTAAGTTATTTAATAAATGTATTAAATAAATTATGAAATATAGAATTAATGATTTAAAAATCATTTAAAGTATTATAAAAATATTTTAAGTTATGAAATATAACTTTTGATATTTTTTCATGAAAATGTTAATATTTTAATAATAATGATATTAGATTTATTTAATTTTTATATTAAATAAATTAGTTTAAAATGATTTTAATATAATAAAAACATTTTAAATAAAAATAAAGTGTTTTAGAATATTTTAAGTTATAAAATATAACTTTTAATATTTAATGGATAATTTATTTAATAATTTAATATTAATGATATTAATTTAATAATAAATGATATTAAGTTTATTTAATAATTATATTAAATAAATAGTTTAAAAATGGTTTTATTAATTTAAAAATTATTTAAAAGGATATAAATGAATTAAAAATATTTTAAGTTATAATTTATGACTTTTAATATTTGGATAAATAGTGCATTAATATTTAAATATTAATGGTAAGTAATTAAAAATCATTTAAAGGTATATTAATACTTTAAAATATATTCTAAGTTATTATAAATAAGATTAATATTTTGGCAATGATTTCATTAATAGTTTAATATTAATTGAATGTTAATGATAATAGAATTATTTAATATTCAAATCATTTAATAATGATTTCGGTGTTTGAAAATTCATGATAAATTATAATAATTGTTTAAAAATTATTGTAAGTCATTTAAAAATAATATGACTGTTATTTAATAGTCTAAATAGATATTAAACTTCGATATAGAGTCTTAGACTCGATAATTACCCGATAAAAGCCGCTTTCAGACGATGCCGATGTGTTTTTTAAATTGATCTGAACTTAGATATTTTGAATGTATTCATGTTTGTTTATGATTCAATGACCGTTGAATATGTGTGACAAGGTGATTAGGTTATGTGCTGACTGCAATAAGTAGTGCTATGTGTTATGGTATGTTATCCTAATCGATTAAATGATCTTATTAATGATTGGTTTTGGTATAAAAGATAAAAACTAAGCTGCGTCTTGTAAGCAGCAGACCAGGCAAGTATCCTACCTTTGCATTTTCTTTATGCACCAGACATGAGTAAGAATATTTCAGAACTATATTATTATTGTACTAGATTATTAACCCTATTGTGATATATTCTATATCCAATCATTGTTTATCAACATGATGTTATATTATATAATTCAGATATATATTCTGTTCGTTAATTTCTAAATATGGTTATACAAGTGTCCCCACTTGGATAATCATTGTATTTAATCACATGTTGATATATATATATGTATATATATAAATATATATATTGATCCCCAATATGAATACAGTAAAAGCCGTCTAAGCTATTTGACCTAGCTAGACACAAATTCAGAAATATCATTGAATATGATAAAACTCTTTTGTATCCAATCAAATTGTTTTGGTTCGGATTCTTTACTAATTATGAACATCCCGAATATGGGAAAATTTTTATGCGCCAAGGCGGACAAAGGATGAATGATAATATCATTCTTGCTATGTAGTATTGATCAATACAGGTCAATGGGATGTAGACCCTCGTGCCCGTAAGTTATGACGATTTGCAGATGAAGTTTTGTCTAACCATTTCAAAAACAGAAAGACAATGTTCATAATCTGTCGATTACCCTATATATATAGTCAATACGTAGTTTCAAAAACTTTGATATAGAAATAATATATGGTTATGATTGGTTCAGTTTACTTCACAACTATTAATTCGTTGTAGAAGTGATGTACAAAGAAAACATTTAATTCTTTCAGCTAATTATATTTATAATTGTTATTACTTGCTAGGCACCCAAATGCTCATTCTTGCTTTAAATTTAAATATTTTCAGCTAGGCATGGTCAACCCGAAGGTTCAGACAAGAACAAGTGAAAAGGAAAGCGAACAGAATATGTTTAATTGTATCTTTTGTAATATTTAGACTGTATTAAGACTATGATATGTATTATCTATCATTTAAAGAATTATAGTGAAGGTTGCGTACTTGGGATTAGACTATGATAAATGTAAGTTAAGTTTGAAATTCATATTATTGTTTTTATTATTAGTATTATTCCGCTCATAGAAATGTTATCGTAAAGCACTGAGTTCGGGTTTCAAGTACCTGAATTTGGGGGCGTTGAATTATAGAGGCTCAAAGTCACTGTTAGAGTTGTTCTTGAGTTTCTGGGTAACCCAAAACAGTGGTCATGGTCGGTCAACAGTTTTATAGCTTTCATATCTTTGAATCTGTGTAATAGATTTATGTTGTGTTTGTTGTAATAGGTAGTTTATATGTCAAAGTACATATATATAATACTGGTTTGGACAAAGCATAACTCTAAGGTCTCGATCTATGTTGGTCAAAGTACAGCCAAAGGTTGTTCTTCATGTTCATCAGTTTTTTGGGTAACCCAAAAAACTTGGTCAAGCCCGGTCAACGAATTTTGACCATTAATTCCAATAATCCTATGAACTGATTAAGCAATTTAAGGTCATAGATATGTAGTATGTATATCAAGGTATTAATTCATTACAAAAAGTTATTAAAATAACAAACAAAACTTGATTAAAAGGCTTATCAAAGTAGCCGGCTCAACCTGTTCTTGAGTTTTCTAGGTAACCCAGAAAACAGAACTTCGTGATCGGTCAACCACCTTTGACTACCTATATCTTGCAATATATGGTTCTAATGAACCTATTTTCTTCTCTAGATTAAAGACCTCATGTCATACTACAAATTACATATACTTAACAGTCTTAACTATTAATATACATGGATCTACAACCTCTGACATTCGACTGTCAGGCTTGTTTTCCAAAATTTTTAGATTACTTAAAACACTAATTTGAGGCATCTAGATGTTATGAAAACATGTTCTATAAACCTAACAAACTTTCTAACATGTTATTACACAAATCTAAACATCTATACAACAATTTGAACAAAGCATCACAGATCTAGCTATGAATTAGGGTTTACACCTTTCTTGCTTGATTTTGATTTTTGGCTACTAAATTTGTTGCTGATATCACCCAGGCTTGATTTGGTATGTTTATAAGAGTTTATAGGCTTAGAGAATTCATAGGTTTGTCCAGAGGATGTGTTGCTATTTATAGACTTAAGCAACTTAGGTTTTTTTGTCTTTTTCACCTACTTACCTCCCTAAATATCCGATGATAAGTTACTTATGATGCTTAGGGTTTGTTATCAGCTCATGTACAACCTTAAAACTTGGTTTGGTGACTCCTAACCTACTTGTGAGCTAGTTAGGTTAGATTAATAACTTAATTATGCCCTAATCCTTATTAATCATGATTAGGGTTTTGTTTTCATGATTAGGGATGCTTAATGATGTTTATTAGTACCTAATTGAAGTTTAGTAATCATGATTAGGTGTTAGGATAACCTAATTAGGGTTTAGTTTAGCTAATTATAGTTATGGTTTATAAATTAGGGTTAGGGTTTGTAATCTAGGATTAGGTTTTATAATCTAGGGTTCTTAACCTAGATTTTACACAAATCCTAATAAGCACGACAAAGCGTTTTGTCAGTGTAAGCACGACAAAGCAACTTGTCAAAACAAATATACCGAAAAGTCCATTATCGGAAGAAAATTTTTAAGCACGAGATGTCATGAACACCAATTTTTGAACGAAAATTTATTTGACCAAATTTGTTAAATATAATATATATTAACACATAAAACTTTCAGAACATCGAGATTTTATTAATATAGAAGAATTTATATATCCGAGTCTTATTAAGGTTTTGGGTTTTACATTCACCCCCACTAATAAGAATTCCGTCCTCAAAATTATAGTACACGTTAAGTAAACAGTTGGGGATAGTTCTCTCACATTTTATCTTTGAGCTCCCATGTAGCCTCTTCAACGTTATGAGGACTTGCTCTTTACGATCGATGATATGCACATGTTCTTCTACATAAGAAAGATCTTCTTCGATTTGGATTGAGTCATAATTTATAATGTGTTTATAATCAGGTTTGTATGGTCGTAATATGAAACACATGAAACACATTATGAATATGGTTCAACCTCGGAGGTAGTGCTATTTCATAAGTAACTTCACCTATCCTCAAAATTTTAAAAGGTCCAATGAATCTCGGACTTAGTTTTCCTTTTTTGCCAAAACATATCTTGCCCTTCCAAGGAGATACTTTCAAGAATACATGGCTTCCTACGCTAAAGTTTTGTTATTGACGATGTGGATCAGCGTATTTCCTTGGTCGATCTTGAGATGCTTGTAATCATTCACGTATAATTCTGATGGTTTCAATAGTTTGTTGAATTATTTCAGGTACTAGCATTTGTCTTTCCCCGACCTCATCCCAACAAAAAGGTGTTCTACATTTTCTCCCATATAAGGCTTCATAGGGTGGCATACCTATGCTATCCTGATAACTATTGTTCTAGGCAAATTCGTAACATATCCTCTAATGTTTTTATGGTTCTCTCACTTTATCCATCAGTCTAAGGGTGATAAGATGTACTTGATCTTAATTGTGTTCCTAAGTGTTTCTGAAGGCTCTTCCAAAAATTTGAAGTAAAACGTGGATCTCAATTTGATACTATAGAAATGGGTACTCCATGCCTAGAGATAATTTCATTAATGTACAGCTTGGCAATGTGGTCTAATTTATGGGTAACTTTAATAGGTAAAAAGTGTGCTGATTTGGTTAAACGGTCAACTATTACCTAAATGGCATTGTGGCCCTTCTGTGTAGCTGGAAGGCTTACCACAAAGTCCATGGTTATATGTTCCCACTTCCACTCAGGAATTGGTAAGGGTTGAAGTAAACCACTCGGCTTTTGATGTTCAGCCTTAACCATTTGACACGTGAGACATTTACTTACTCATTCATCTATTTCTCTTTTCATATTCAACCACCAAAAGTGTCGACTTAAGTCCTTGTACATTTTAGTACTGCCATGATGTATGGTAAATTTAGAATTATGAGCTTCGTTTAAGATTTTGTCTTTTTAGGCTTGATTTAATGGAACCCAAATTCTATCTTCATATCTTATTATTCCATCCTTATCTATTATAAATTTGTTATACTTAATATGAGTTAGATTAGACTTATACTTCTGACATTCTTCATCCTTTTCCTGCATCTCTTTGATTCTATCAAGTAGAGACGAAACTCCTTCTATATTGAATAATTTTTTGGTAGAGGTAGTTGGACATCCCACCTCAATTTCTAGTTTTTCAAAATCTTTTATTAACCTATCATTGGTGGTAATTGCGTTCAACTTTTCTTGATTCTTTCTACTTAACGCATCAGCTACGACATTAGCTTTACCGGGATCATATAAGATTTCACAATCAAAATCCTTTATCAGTTCTAACCATCTTTTCTTCCGTAAGTTCAGTTCCTTTTGTGTAAAAATATATTTCAGACTTTTTTGATCTATATATAACTCGCACTTCTCCCCATACAAGTAATGTCTCCAAATTTTTAGAGCAAAAACTATCGTGGCTAACTCTAGGTCATGAGTAGGATACCTCTTCTCATAATCTTTGAGTTGTCATGAAGCATAAACAATCACTTTCCCATGATGCATCAGCACACCCCCTAAACCACTGTGTGACGCATCACTAAATACTATAAGGCCTCCTGTATCATCTGGTAACGACAATACTGGAGCCATGCTCAGTCGCTTCTTCAACTCTTAGAAGCTTTCTTCACATTTATCTGTCCAGAAGTATTTCACCATCTTTCGAGTTAAATTGGTTAATGGGGTTGCTATTTTTGAAATATCTTTTATAAATCGTTGATAATAACCCGCTAAACCGAGAAATCTTCTTATTTCTGTTGGAGTTGTTAGTTGTTCCCAATTCACAACCGTTTCGATCTTAGTATGATCTACTGATATTCCATTCTTGTCAATTAAATGACCTAAAAATTGAACTCTTTTTAACCAAAATTCACACTTAGAGAACTTTGCATAAAGTTGTTCCTTTCATAATATCTCCAAAACGACTCTCAAGTGTTCAACATGCTCTTCCCATTTTTTCGAGTATACCAGAATATCGTCGATAAACACTAAAACAAATTTGTCCAAGCATGGTTTAAACACTCGATTCATCAAATCCATAAATTCTACCGGTGCATTTGTCAACCCAAAAGACATTACAAGAAACTCATAATGTCCATAATGTATCCTAAACGCTATTTTCGGCATATCTTCCTTTCCTACATTTAACTAATGATAACCTATTCTAAGGTTAACCTTTGAAAAGTGTTCGACCCCTTTTAATTGGTAAAACAAATCATCAATCCTTAGTAAAGGATATTTATTCTTAATGGTTAATTTATTTAATTCTCTATAATCTATACATAACCTCATGGTTCCATCTTTCTTCTTTACAAAGAACACTGGTGCTCCCCAAGGTGAAACACTAGGTTGTATGTACTTTTTATCTAAGAGTTCCTGTAATTGTATAAGTAACTCTTTTCATTTTACACGTGCCATTATGTATGGTGCCTTAAAAACCAGTGTCATTCCCGATGCAAGATCAATGACAAACTCAATTTCCCTATCTGGAGGTAAAACTGGTATGTCATCCAGAAATACATCAGGAAAATCCTTAACTATAGTTATTTGATCTAGTTTTACTTCTTCTTATCGAGTATCAACTATATAGGCCAAATATCCTGAATAACCTTTTCTAAGTAACTTTTCTACCTGAGTTATGGTCAAGCATCGAGATTGCTTAGGTGAACAACTTCTGTTGAACACTGCCATTGACTTTGATGCAGTCAAAAGGTTTATACATTTTTGATGACAATCAATCATCATGTTATGTTTAACTAACCAATCCATTCCTAAGATTACATTAAATTCTCCCAACTGAATTGGTATAAGATCTACCAGAAAATTGTGTCCCTTTATCTCCACACTACAGTTCCTATATATGGTCTTAACCGGAATCTTTTTGTTGTTTGCAATTTCTACACAAAATGGTTTGTCTAAATTTTCACATGGTATACACAGGTTTTTAGAAAAACTATTAGACACAAAGGAACAAGTAGCACCAGAATCGAATAACACATACACATTTAAAGTGTTGATAAGGATGGTACCTGTCACCACGTCCTTTGAAGTAACAACATCCCTCACTGACATATTAAATGTTCTCGCGGTTGGTCGATTCTGAACTCAAACTATAGCTACTATTGACTGATTATTGTTATTCTCTATTACTTTATTCTCCTTTCCTCCCTAGTTCTTTGGTTTGATACAATTCCTTACGAAATGATCCGACGAACAACAATTGAAACACTTAATTTTATTAGAGAGGGGACACCGTGGAGAGAGGTGTCCCATTTGTCCACAATTGTAACATTTACTTTTAAAACATACCCCTTTATGTTTTCCTCCACAGGTAGAACAAGATTTAATGTTATTATTACTAAAGTTATTATTGTTATTACCAATATTTTTCCCCGGGTTGTTGGAAAAAGTAGCATCCCATTTTTGTTTATTATTAAACCTACTTGAACTGGGTTCGGTCTTAAGTTTCCTTTTCTCATTTTGACTCTTCTTTTCTTCATGAAATTTAATGAGACTTTCATTTTTACTTTCAGCTATAGAAGCTTTCTTGAGTATTTCTGAAAAAGTCTTTATGTAGAGTACAGACAATTTACTTTGTATCTGAGGTTTCAAACTTTCTTGATACCTCCGAGTCTTTCTAAGTTTAGTATTGACTTGGTGAGGAGAAAACCTGGACAGTTCGTTGAACTTGGCTGTATACTGAGATAGAGTCAGGTATCCTTGTTTTAATTATAGAAATTTTACTTCCATACGATCATGTAGGGATTGGGAAAATAGTTTTCAAAGAACAACTCTTTGAATCTTTCCCAAGGTATAATTTCAGTTTCTACCCGACCCTTAGTTAATTTCCACCAGTAATTAGCCTTACCTTTCAAGAAAAAGGTTGGAAAAGTCATTTTTTTGATTATTATTGACATTGGTCACTAGGAAATTATTTTCCATTTCTGTAATCCAGATTTGTACATCGACAGGTTCCAATGTACCTTTGAACTCAGGTGGACCAACTAATTTGAAATCTTTAAAGGAAGTATTTTGGGTTATGGGTCTATTCATAGCTCTTAACATAAGGTCTACTAACTATTGGGTAGAATTATCATCATTATTTTTCTCTCGTTGGGGTCTTCTGGTTGGTGGCATGATTCTATATAAAACATCAAAAAAAATCCACATAAGAAGTTGAATAATACAAACATATCGTTTATTCATATATCATAAGAGTTGTACAAAACAACTTAGTAGTTTACACATACTACTAGCTATATTACAAACTTTAAATTCTCCTTTATTCATACTAATATAGATAATTTATACTTCTATACTACCCTCTAAAACTCATTAACATCATCAAAGGAATCCTGGATCATGTGGCATACCACAGATCAATCTATTAGATAGGCAGTTTTCTTCTCCTCTACCATATCCAACTACTCGGCGCTGAAAATCATTGAAAGCATCTCGAGTACCCAGAGATGATTTGAGATGATTTGACTGTATTTCTTTCCTGCCCCTTTGTGCATGGTGCAGTTGTACTTTCAGTAGATTATTAGTTCCCCTATCATGTTCTAGCACCCCTTCAGCTAAGTGTGCCCTAAACTTCATTTTATTATTCTCATATTCTGTTGTCTTCAATAGTGATGCCATTGCTTCATTATGTTCTTCAATTCTCATTAATTGCCCTGCTACAGGATCTTCCTTTTCCTCGACATCTAGCAGTTGTTGATCATGAAGAAATTCTTCATCCTCTACATCACTAGCTATAAATGACTCAATTTGTGGTGGATTATTTACTATCACCATTTCTTCAGCACTGGAGTTGGCCATCTATAAAATAAAAACTCCTTTAATACTGGTATGGAAATTTACACAACATAATATTTTTAATGTTATTTTTATGTGTACTTTTAAATTTTTACGGGCTTAAAGACTATATACTAAGATTTCTCTTCCTTATATCTATAGATTTAACAGCTTTGATACCATTAAATTTAACGCCCCCATATCTATACTCCCACGATATCCGATATGGTGCTTACTATGAGTCAATATATGTAACGCATTTAAATCTATACACCCATGGTATCTGATTATATGCTTATATCTAATGGAGTGACTATACAATTTATAACCAAATAAAATTCCCATATATCCAAGATTCACAGTATCCCATAACAGATGATAATTCTCAAGAGAACTATTACTGTGTTTAGATACCCTCACTTGGATATATGAACTGTATCTATGAATAGTATCTATCTATCCGATATTCAGAGTATCGATAATAACATGAATAGTCCATATTGCCAATACCCTCACTCAGATGTATAGTCTATGTCATGCGAATTACACTATCGTATTGATAGTACCTATTTATCCGAAATCCAGAGTATTACAAACAACATGAACAGTCCATGTTATCAATACCCTTACTCAGATAAATAGTTCCCAAGGATCTCAAACTAGATTGAAGATTCTAAATTACATCTATATATGTAAGAAAACATGGTTGCGAAAATAAAAGATGTTATATATCATTAATATTAAGGTTCGATTACATGATTCTCATAAAGAATTTCTTATTAGAAAGTATTCAACTAGACAAGAATATAAGCTAATCTAAGAAGGGACGCTTCCTTTTATCTACTCCAGATGTACCAAGGTTACCATCTAATACTACAAAGGGAATAATTTGCAAGGGTGAGTTATGACATGCTCAACATGTTTTATACTTATAACAATATATGATTTGAAGAAGTATAACAATTTAAAATTTAACTGATAGTTGCTACCATTTCTGGAATTTCTTTTTCAACCATTTTTGGACTTTTTATTTCTGTCAGTCACACAAACTTAGAAACTTTGTTTAGATATGAGATAGGGGATCAGCCTACTCAATATCTGAAGAGTATGCATCTCATCCTACTAGTGATCAAATGTACCCAAATGTCAATATATGATTGACCAAATCTTGATTTCTTACGGGATACACAACTTCAGAATAAGATGTCTTACCAAAATAATTTGGTTTGACACAACAGTTTATGCTCAATAACCAATATCATAGGAATAAACAATTTATTTGTTAGTTATGTTAAAGCTATAGCAATAACATTATAATAAGTGGTAATTCAAGTTTAGGTTTGGTATATCATATCAACAGTAATTCAATATAGAAATCTTGTTCAACGAATAAACAGGGTTTGAGAAATTTGCGTAAATAATAATTTGCGTTTAGTAAACTTGCGTAAGTAATTAGGGTATAGAAAACTTGCATGAGCGAAGATTAGTCAAGCAATGCTATTCAATTCGTTAATAACCACCTAAGATGTAAGGCCCCAGAAAATTTGGATTTTTGAGTATTAAATATTTATTTTTATTATGTGGATTAAATGAAAATTTAATTGATTATTTATGGAGTAAGCTAATTGAGGGCCGTTCTATGACCTAGATATGTCGAAACGTCATAGTATTTTGGCTACGTGATAGAATTAAAGTATTTGAATTTCTAAGATGAAAATAAAAACTTTCCGAGAAATTTTCTGAAAGACACTATTCACACATTTCTGCTCGGGAATTATTTTTGAACTTCCGAGAAATACGTAATGATAAAATATCGAGGTGATATAGAATATCCAATAATATTTCAGTTATGGCAAACACAGTTTTTCGCCTGCGGACTTAAACCTAACGGTTAGGGAAAGTGAATTCTAAGAAGGAATTTAAATGCGATTAATGAATTAAAGTAATGATTGTATAATACGTAGGTATTGTACGAAGTAATGAATACGTGTATGATACGAGGTGTTATACGAGTATGAATGAAGCATGGTATGTCATATATGAATAAGTATATGAGTGGGAATACGAGATGAATACGCAAATTATACGTTATAAGGCTTTAAGTTAAATGAATTTAATTTACAGGATTGTGTAGAACATTGTAAAGTCCAATGAGAATTGATAAGGCCCAAGTGCAGAAATGGGTAAGTCCAATAGGAATTAATGTGTAAGCCCAATGCAAGCTAATGGTAAGGCCCAAAGAATTGTTAATGCAAGCCCAAGTATAAGTTAAGCTAAAAGCCCAAAGTATGAACTTATGGGTTATTGGATGGTTTAAACCCATGGGTGATCCAAAGTAATGAGCAAGTATACTTAATGTTTAAGTATATGTGATGCCCAAGTATTGGATAGATGTTGTGATGGCCAAGCAAAGAGTGTGATGATCAAGTAGACTTAATGGCCAAGTTTACTTAATATCTAGGTAATGAATAGTAAGGAGGTGGGATTGGCTTTGGACTAAAATTCCCTCACTTTGGGTTGCCTATAAATAGAGAGCTCTCCAATCATTTGATGCTTGATTAAAATTTCTCCCAACTCCTCTCAAGTTAAGCAACTTATTGGTTAGAGAGAATAAGCACTTATAAGTCAAACTTCCATTATAAGATTTTCAAGAAGCAAGATGGAGATTAAAGCTTAGTGAAGTGATATTCAAGGGTAAGAACTTAAACCATGAATCTCTTTCTCTTCCATTGGCAGGGAGATGGGTAGTGGTAGAACATGTATGCTAAGGAATGATAGGAATGAGTAATCAAAGAGCTTAAGTCTTAATAAGTCGTAGAAGTCATGAATAAGCTATTTGTAATCATATAAGTTATGAAACAAGGAAGAACTTGTAGGAACTTTTTTATGTTAAAATAATAAGGTTTTTTGATAATAAGAAGCAAGAATGATGGTTAAAAGGATTTAGACCATGCTAAGTCATGTGAAGTAGAATCATAAGTAATTATGCTTTTATAAGTTATAAACTAATGAAGAACGAGTAAGAACTTATCATGTAAATAAGTTAATGAGGTATGTATGCCAAGATGATAATATGATGGATTGAATCCATTTGAAACGATGAACAAATTATAAGAAATGAATTTAAGACGGAATTCACGAATTTGGACGATAATCGTCGAATTCGTAAAATTCTCGGAATGGAAGTCGAATTTTGATATTGAGCTTGGAAACATTGGTTTTCAATGGAGACAAGTCATATTTGGCATTATAGAGTTGCAGACTCGAAAATGACCGAATTTCGACATAGAACAAAGAAACGAGCGTTGAACGTTCACGAACGTTTATCGTTTTCGTTAAAAATTAACTAATAGGTGATTTTTTAGTAAACGAAGTCAAATAGATAAAATTTTTGCATGAACGTGTAGAGTATATAATTTGTGAACCGTAGGCTTTTGAACGAGCCAATTCAGACTTATAACGAAGAAGTTATGCGTCCGGGAAGTTCACAAAATTTAAAATCTGCAAAATTTTTCTAACGCACAGAGTTGGCGCCTCGGCCAACCCAAGGCCAAATGGTGGCACCGCAGCGCCGTAATAGTGTCAAGGCATAATGCTAACTCTCGCCGCAGCGCGAGATGTAGAGTTAAGTGTGGCGCCGCGGCGCCAGTCCCAGAGTTTTGGCAGATAATAATGTTTACAAGTATAGAATGAAAGATAACTATTTAGTAATGAACTAAGGTGTTAATATAACATTGTTAAGGCATTGTTAGAAATTTAATGTATGATGATTAAAGGTTAATAATCAATTGAAGATGAACGTAATGAGAACAACGTAATGTGCTAAGCCGACTATAGAAATTTGTTGACCAAGTTGATTCTGAATCCAATGGGTTGCAATACCAGCATGAGTTATGTAATTACTTAATGAACATGATAAGACCTTTCCAAAATCACTGTTATAGTGATGACTTTAGGAATTTAATGTTGTAGTTATACGATGAACGAAAAGTATAATGAATGTGAACCGTATTCAATAATGATAAGGCCTATAACGTTAAGAGTTACAACTAAAATTTCTAAACATAAACGGTATGCAATAAAGTGTACTTAACAAATGACGATTAAATTTTCGATTAATAATGTAAGGATGTTAGTAAGCCGTAAGGAAGGTTGATTAACTCGAAACGAGTTCTATTAATGAAGTAAATCTACATAAGACATAGAAGAGAAAGAAGTTGGTAAGAATGATGCAAAGATAATGGCAAGCCGGAACCAGTAGTAACAAATCTAATATATGATTAGATTGAGAAGAAGGGTAATATTCATTAGGAACCATGTATTTTCATTCATGACCTAATGTGGTATGTTATGTGGTTATGTGTTGTAGAGACTGTAAAGACTGAAAGGAAAAGTTATTATACTGTAGCAGATGTTGAAGGCAAGTTTTTCTTAAACGTTTGTCTAACCTTCGTGTTAGCCAAGTTTTCTGTGATTCATGTTATGAGATTCATGAATTATTTTATGAAAATGTCGATGCCAGTTTTAACTCGGCTAGACAAATCTTGAAGATTGATTGATTTATTTACAAGTCTTTCAATATAGAATTGTTAACGCTATCCTATGCCAATTGTTTGGTACGGATTCAAGGTAAGCCTGTGTATGAATAAACAAATGTATTTTTTATCGATTATTTGATAGGCACGCGAGGTTGCCAAAACTTAAACATACATATGTTTAATGGATGTAGTGTTGATCAACATTGAATACTATGGGCTGATCACCCTGAAGTGCTCGTAACCTATCCCGGACTTACGGACTTAGTGTTGGGTTGTCCTTTTCAAAAGAAATTATGAACTATTCACAGTCTTGAGCCTTAGTTGATATTCTACTGAATATTGTTGTTGGAAAATATTTTGAATTAAAAGAAGTGCTATTTTGAATTATCGGTAGTACTTCGTAACTATTGTTAGTTACTGAAGATATAAGATTCCTATATCTCAAGCATGTTATTTAGAAGAAATTGTTGTACTTGCTGAGCTTGTTATGCTCACTCTTGCTTGAACCATAAGAATGAAACTAGGATCGAACGAACCGAGGAATACGACAAGTTTAAAGGCAAGACGAAGATGAACAATTAGTTTACCTTGTAATAAACTAGTAATGAACAAAGAATGTATTGGTTTTAGAACCTGGGGATGGGATGTAATATTATTATTGTAATAAGAATGTCGTTGATTCACACATTTTGATGTCGTTTCAATAGAATGGACGTACAGTTATGAGTACCGTGTAGCACCATCTGTCGGGTTGGAAGAGACCCAGATTTGGGGGCATCACATAAGATGTTCATTCATATAAATCTAACACATTAGTATTGATAACAATACTCAAATACAAAATCTACATATGTTCGGGTTGAGTTTGATATGGTTTCGGTCTCCAAAGACTTTATCGAATACTAAATAAGATGATAAATCGACTAAATTCTATTTATAAGCTTTATTATATTCTTAGATAATTTAAATATCCATTATAAAAATTTCTAGAAGCTTATAATAATTTTTATGTATTTATTTATCCCTTAAATGATTTTTAAATCATTTATTTCTATTTTAAATAATTAATATTAACTTAGAATTTTATAAAAACCTAGCGTACTATTTTTAAATAATTTATAACCGCTTAGTATGATTTTAAATCATTAATATTATTTTTCAATAATTATTTATTATTTATAAGTAATTATTCTAATTATTTTTTATTAATTTAATTATTAATAATATCCAAATAATATTTATTGAATTTATGTAAAAATATCAAAATTTAATTATAATAACTTAATATAATTTTTAAAAGTGTTTTCATATTTATTTAATAATAATTTCTAATTTTTATTAATTAATTTTTAAAAAACAATTACCGTCTCTCGTTAAAGCCCTATAACGACAGGAAGTGTCGCTATAGGTGTTCTTGAGTTTCTAGGTTTCAGTCGGTCATGGTCTAGGGACCACTTTGACCATGATTTACTTTGTTACTGTTAATGATTCTGGGTTTGGACAAGTATGGATGTTATAGTACTCATACAGTAGTACAACATCAGACAAATTTCGTGCTATAACCTACATATAACAAGAGGTTATAGAGGCTCATAGTCATTGTCAGAGCTCTTCTTGAGTTTCTGGGTAACCCAGAATAGTGGTCATGGTCGGTCAACAGTTTTATAGCTTTCATATCTTTGAATCTATGTAATAGATTTGTGTTGTGATTGTTGTAATAGGTAGTTTATATGTCAAAGTACACATATATATATAACACTAGTTTGGACAAAGCATAACTCTAAGGTCTCGATCTATGTTGGTCAAAGTACAGCCAAAGGTTGTTCTTTATGTTCATCACTTTTTGGGTTTTGGGTAACCCAAAAAACTTGGTCAAGCTCGGTCAACAAATTTTGACCATTAATTCAAGTAATCCTATGAACTGATTAAGAAATTTAAGGTCATAGATATGTAGTATGTATATCAAGGTATTAATTCATTACAAAAAGTTATTAATATAACAACTAAAAAGTGATTAAAAGGCTGGTCAAAGTAGTCGGCTCAACCTAATCTTGACCACCTATATCTTGCAATATATGGTTCTAATGAACCTGTTTTCTTTTCCATATTAAAGACCTCATGTCATACTACAAATAACATACACTTAACAGACCTAACGATTAACATACATGGATCTACAAGCTCTGACATTCGACTGTCAGGCTTATTTTTCCAAAATTTTTAGATTACTTAAAACACTAATTTGAGGCATCTAGATGTTATGAAAACATGTTCTATCAACCTAACATACTTTTTAACATGTTATTGCACAAATCTAAACATCTAAACAACAATTTGAACAAAGCATCAAAGATCTAGCTATGAATTAGGGTTTACACCTTTCTTACTTGATTTTTATTTCTGGCTACTGAATTTGATGCTGCTATCACCCAGGCTTGATTTGGTATGTTTATAAGAGTGTATAGGGTTAAAGAATTCATAGGTTTGGCCAGAGGATGTGTTACTTTTTATAGACTTAAGAAACTTAGGTTTGTTGGTTTTTTTCACCTACTTGCCTCCCTAAATATCTGATGCTAAGTTACTTGTGTTGCTTAGGGTTTGTTATCAGCTCATGTGCAGCCTTGAAACTTGGTTTGGTGACTCCTAACCTACTTGTGAGATAGTTAGGTTAGATTAATAGCTTAATTATGCCCTAATCCTCACTAATCTTGATTAGAGGTTTATTTTTCATGATTAGTGTTGCTTAATGATGTTTATTAGTACTTAATTGAAGTTTAGTATTCATAATTAGGTGTTAGGATAACCTAATTAGGGTTTAGTTTAGCTAATTAATGTTGGGGTTTACAAATTAGGATTAGGGTTTGTAATCTAGGATTAGGGTTTATAATCTAGGGTTCCTAACCTAGATTTTACACGAATCCTAAGAAGCACGACAAAGCATTTTGTCGGTGTAAGTACGACAAAGCAGCTTGTCAAAACAAATATACCGAAAAGTCTATTTTCGGAAGAAAATTTTTAAGCACGAAGTGTCAAGCACGTCAATTTTCCGACGAAAATTTATTTAACCAATTTTGTTAAACAAAGTATATATTAACACACAACACTTTCAGAACGAAGAGATTTTGTTAATATAACTGAATTTACTTATCCGATTTTTATTATGGTTTTGGGTTTTACACGGTGCGTTTACCGCTTTTATATTATATATATATATATATATATATACATTTCTGTTAAGCTTGGAGATTACTTCGTGGCCTTCTACTGCTTTCTTTATATTTAGTCCCGCCTGGAGTTTACTTCGTGGCGATTGATCGCTTTTACTGCTTTATTTACATTTTGTCCTGCCTGGAGTTTACTTTGTGGCGGTTGATCATTTCTATATGTATTTACTATTTTTATATATTTACATTTCCAATCCCCCATGGAGTTACTTCATGGTGGTTGATCGTTCATGTAACGACCGAGAAATTCGGATCCTTTGTAAAATAAATTTTTTTTTATAAAATAATGAATAAAATAATATTATTTGTTATTATTATGTGTAGTAAGATGAATGTCTTTCTATAACCTAGAAACGTTGGAACGTCGTAGTAATTTAACTACGTGAAGGAATTAAAGTGTTTGAATTTCCAAGACGAAATCTGAGAAATTTTTAGAAAAACACTATTCATCGATTTTTTTCTCGGGAATTATTTTTGAACTTCCGAGAAATACGTAACGTTATAATATCGAGGTGAGATGGATTATGTAATGGTAATCTAAGTATGTAAAACATAATATTTTTCATGCGGACTTAAATTAAGAACGTTAAGGATTAAAGACAAAATGAATGGAATGGTGGATCTTGTATGAAGTGCAAGTCCAATATGCATTAAGGGACAAGCCCAAGATGTATTAATGATTAAGCTAAGTGTTGGTTTATATGAAGCCCAAATTGATTTAATGCAAGCCCAAAGATAAGTTAAGTAATTTAATACCTAAGCCCAATTAATGATCCATTGGGTTAGGCTTGATCCATGGAGCAAACCATGTTGATGTGGGTTATCTTGGTGGGCAATAACTTTGTGTGATGGCCAAGAACATTAAGTAATGACCAAGCAACTTATGTAGGGAGCAAGTTAACTTAATTGCTAAGTATTGAATAGTAAGGAGGTTACTAAAGAGGTGGGATGTGCTATTGACCAAACTACCCTAACTTAGAGAAGTCTATAAATAGCAAGCTCAAATTTCATTTGTTGGATTGTTAACTTTCATCCAACATAAAGCAACTTACGTGTTAGAGAGAATACACACTTTTAAGTCAAAACATCCTTTGTTAGATTTTCAAGAAGAAGAGAAGTACTAGTTCATCAAGGAGACTTAAAGACTTAACGTGAACGTGTTAAAACTATAGCAGACGCTGAAGGCAAGTATTCTAACCCTTGTTTCAGTTCAATCTGGACAAGCTTTGTAATTCATGTATTCTTACACATGAATTATTATATGATGAAGTTAAAGCCAATTCTTTTGGCTAGACTTATATTATGTTTCTATCAAAGCATGGTTAATGTTTACCAAGTTATATTGGTGTGGTTTTCAAACGAAGACTGAATATGCTAAAAATGTTTTGTCGTCAAACGACAGGCACGTGAGGTTGCCAAAACTTAAACGTACATACGTTTAAGGAATGTAGTGTTGATCAACATAGAGTACTATAGGCTGATCACCTAGACATGCTCGTAAGAAATGTCAGACTTATGGACTTAGTGTCGGGATGTCCTTTTCAAATAAAGTATGAAATGCTCAAGGTCTTGGACCGGAACTGATGTTTTTCTAAATATTGTTGTTGTAAAACGTTTTGAAGGAAAAGAAGTGCTATTTTGAATTATCAATAGTACTTCATAACTATTGTTCATTTATTAAAGATATATGATTCCTATGTTTCAAGCATGTTGTTTATTAGAATTGTTATACTTGTTGAGCTAGTCATGCTCACTCTTGCTTGAACCATATGAACACAGCTAAGATCGAACGGACAGAAAGCTCTGGCAAGGATAAGGTCAAGGCGAAGACGAACCCGTAGAATACTTATGTAATAGTATAAGGTTAATGTTATAATATATTTGATATTATGACAAGAACAAAGGTAATGGTTATAAAGAACCTGAGGAATGTTAATATTATTTTGAATATATAGATGACATATTCGTTCCTTTGAGACTTTTCAATTGAATGTATGTGTGAATGGTAGTACCGTATAGCACCATCTGTCGGGTTGGAAGATACCCGGATTTGGGGGCATCACAGTTCATATATGTATATATATATATATATATTTACAGCTTATATATATATATATATATCTGCTTACAACTTTCATATAAACTGCAACATCATGTGAGCCTAGGAATCATGTGATCACAGATTCAGTCTCCTGAATCTTGATTCGGTTCCCGTGATGGACATTTTCAGCTGTAATCAGCTAATACATTATTCGCGATGTTTGAACTTCCTTAGACGACTTTCATTCCCACAAAGAGTTCAACACTGCTATGTATATTATTTTCTCGAAGATGCCTCGCATCTCGAAAAAAAAAAAAATCAAGCTGAACATATAATAAAATAGAAGTATCAAAGGCCTCAATTACTATTGAGCATAAGGGTTTGAAAAACCTCTTTTACAAAACGTCACTGCTATATCTTGTTCAAACTGAACTTTTATACAAAATTTAAACCCTTTGTATATAGGTGAAAACGAGGCATATCACTATTTCCAGATAATTGCACATTGACCCACACACACACATACACATTTATATAACATTTTAATTGAAAAGTTGCGGTTACCGTGGTTACACGGATTTCAAGGGGGAGGGGGGGTAACTAACACCTCCCCTCCACATAATCAAGCCCCCGGACCCTAACGAATCTTAGTTTCACGATACATTAGCGGTTTAGCCATCGATCTATATAATGATTGATTGATCAGTAAGAGTCGCCAGTTGGTGCAACCATTTAAAAATACCAACTGGCGACTCTTACAGTCCAATCGTCGACATATACATGTCGGACCTTTCCAAAACTTATTTTTTCAATTAAATCTCACCTAACATGAGAACACCAAAACACAAGAACAGTAAAGGGACAGTAAAAATCCCGACGTGGAGATGTGGTGACTCTGCTAGGGAATCTAGTACGAGAGCTTAAGTTGCTACTACAAGCTTTCCAAAACTGTTAGATACTTGTGTGTGGATGTTGCATTTACATTTATACGGATGTGTACGAATGCATTTACTTACTGCACTTAGTGCTTCGCACTCCTAATATAAGCATACTACACAAAGAAGTTAACTCTCCCATCACAACTCAAATTCCAACACTAATCAAAAACACACTTTTCTCTCGACCGACCGGCGCGCCCCGCACCGGGTTTAGTAGTAGGACTGCGCGGACCGCGCCATTCATACAACAACTATTCATGCTCTAGTGCGCCCCACGCCGCCTCGCTTGTCATCATCGCGCGCCCCACGCTGGTCATGTAGAATGTCTAAAAACGCTTAATTTTCCTTCCAATGCTAGCATCTTGATGAGCTCACTTATTATCCTATCAGAAAAACAAAAACATATAAAAAGTAACATGAAATATTTCAAAAATTAATAATATAACAAACCAAATGAACCTAAATTGTAGGATAAAAACCTACTCATCAAGATTGTCATTCATCGCCTCCCCATCAAAGACGGATTCAATCCAGTTTGGAAGAAGCTCAGGCGATTAAAAACTGAGTGGAGTTTAAAGATTAAAGAAGAAATTGTGAAAAAATTTCGAGCTAGCATCATCAAGGTGTCAACATACCCTGAATGGCTATCCAACATAGTCCCCATGCCTAAACCGGAAGGAAAGGTGCAAGTTTGAATGGATTACATGGATCTCAATAAAGCTTACCTTAATGATAGCTTTCCCGTTCCATTTATCCACATCCTCGTTGACAATACTTCTCAATACGACATGTACTCCTTTGCTGATTGTTTTGCGGGGTACCATCAAATCATGGTTGCTGAAGAGGATCGTGAGAAAACTCCATTCATCATGCCTTGGGGAACCTTTTGCTATAGACGGTTGTCATTCGGCCTCATCAATGCTGGAGCTACTTATCAGTGAGCCATGATAGCTCTTTTTCATGATTTAATGCACAAAGGGATAGAGATCTATGTGTGTGACGCCCCCAAAATTAGGTATACATTACCCATCTTGGGTAGTCAGATACATGGTACAGAATTTAAATACAACTTACTAATATAACTATCGTGTACAATATGACATAAACTGTGAGTTTGAATACAAATATTGTCTACTAGAGATCATACAAACTCAAAAGGAGTCCTCATTACAATTATTATCACACTATTTCACAGAATAGTGAGGACTACTAATGCTATCCTCTCGGACCATTACTCCGCTTCCCAGACTCGTCCCAAATATATTCTCATTTCACAAGAGAATAAAGTGAAAGAAAGGGTGAGCTCAACTAGCTCAGTAAGAAATATTATGACTAAGATAATGCAGAATAAATTATCATTAGCCTAAAACAATGTTAAACTGATAAAATATAATGAACATCAAGTTTAACTACAATGAACCAATGAATTCATTAAAAGAGTCAAGTAGAAAATAAAATCTACTATCTTTTATGATTTAAAAGGTTTTTCATCACTGTTATAGCTGGGACTCAGCTTTAATAAATATTCCACATCATCGAATCACCCCTGCACTATGGCCAAGGATATTCTTTAGTATCACGACCACAATTATTCATGCACTACGGGTCAAGAATATTTGTGTATTCATTAATGGTCATGATCATGCCAACAACTGTCCATAAATGCACTATGGGCCACTGAGGATTTTTACCACATCATTTGTAACATTACGGTCATGATTACACCGAATAGTCTCTGGTCATAATCATACCAAGTCCATCTATGCACTTCAAGCCACAGATGACTTTCAACATAATATAATCATGAGGATGATGACAATGATATTCAATAAAACAAGTTCAAGAATTAATTTATCTAGGAACCAATAACATCCAAACATCAACACGATCTTCGCTTTGTAGAGTAAAATTCAAGAATACTTGAGAAGAATATTTCCATTAAAGGATACTTGGATGAAGCGCAAAATATCAAGGATATTCCACTAATTTCATGGAGTATAGAAGTCAAAGTTTTAACCAACCGGGTATAATAAAGAATGGAATAACAAAAGAAATCACCATGCATGCGATAGACCAAGACAGAGCGAGTTATTCCAATGTAATAATAAATAACGGAACCAGTCCCAAAGAAACGCATGCACGATGATGTTCCAACAGAATAATAAAGGTCCGTAAAACACACGACGTGATGTTCCAATGAATAATAATAAAGATTTTAACCCAGTCCGGTGTAAAACACATGCATGGATGTTCCAATAGAATAATAATAAAGATTTTAACCATATCCTGTAAAACACATGCAGGATGTTCCAACAAAATAATAGAAGAATGTCACCAAGTATAGGGTAAACCGCGTATACAGGTTATTCCAACAGAATAATAAGCAATGGAATAACAATAGTTCTCTTCATGAATAAGAAAGAATAACACCCCTTACTTTTGGTAGGAGATTGAATACTACAGTAGTGTAACAAAATACTCTTCTTCTTTCTCTCTTATTCTCTCTATACTTTTTCTCTCTATAGCTTGAATGAATTCATGAAAAATAATGAAGCACTAGGCCTCTATCTATAGAAGATTTCTAGCTTAGCACCTGCCATGTGAAAAGGCAAGTGGCTTGACGACTGGTGATGTGAAAAGAAAAGTGGTTTGACGCCTATAATGTGAAACGACAAGTGGTTCGACGCATGTAATGTGAAACGACAAGTGGTTCGACGCCTGTAATGTGAAACGACAAGTGGTTCGACGTCTGGTAAAGGTAATTACTATTGACGAAGGTAATTACTATTCACAAAGGTAATTACTATCGATGAAGGTAATTACTATTGATGAAGAGACTCTTAGATGATGACATATGCCCCCCATAAAATAATCAAACTTACCACAAACGCCTCATAATGTACTCTTTATATACATCAAGGATTGAATAAATATTACCACAAATCATTTTATTTTTAATCAACACATATTTAATCTTTCAACAATTATTAATCATTTATAACTTGTCGTCTCAATTATTGATTTAATACTATAACATATTATACGAGATGATCTTGTGACAATAATTGAATCAATAATATAAGAGATATGATGCGATAATTCTTTCGTAGCAATAATTGAGCATAAATGAGTGACTTCTCACGTAAGCATCAATAATCAATATTGTGTGCTACTATATCAACTACGCCAGATTCATCGTACTTTTACTACCGGGTAGTTCAATGGCTTTAACGGTAACACCTCTCGCCGTTATTTTTATAGAAAGATAATTTTGTAGTTTTTAACTACGATAATACTTCCATTGTGGGGTCCACTAATGATTGAGTCGTCGCATCTAATATTCCCCGACAAAAAAGAATATTCCCAGATTAAACGAATATTTTATAACAACTTGCTTACTTTTGCAAAATTTATAAATATTACCCACAACTATAACATTATATCAAATTTATTCCATAATATTCAAAAATAATATTTATAGAAAATTCATCTTTATTTATAAAAGTTGGGGTCTTACAATGTGGATGACATCATTGCCAAGTCCCGAAGGGAAGAAGACCACATAAACCATCTAAGAAAGCTCTTTAATAGGTTTCCTAAGCACAACTTGAAGTTGAATCTAGCCAAGTGCGCCTTTGAAGTTAAATCGGGCAAGTCGCTAGGTTTTCTTAGTCAGCCACAAAGGGTTTGATCTGGATCCCACCAAAATCCAAGCCATCACGGAAATGCCCATTCCTCAGACAGGGAAGGAAATACGGGGATTTTTAGGAAGTATACACTTCATCAGTCGATTCATCTCCCAACTCACAGAAACTTGTGTGCCTATCTTCAAGCTATTAAGGAAGAACTCCTCTATGAAATGGAATGATGAGTGTCAGAAAACCTTCCTTATAATCAAAGAGCAGCTAGTCAAAGCTCCTGTTTTGGTACCTCCCAGGGATGGTGTACCCCTGTTCATGTACCTGTCCATTAATAACAATGCAATGGGCTGTATGTTGGTATAAAAAGATTATAGAGGCCAAGAGCGAGCTATCTACTACCTCAGAAAAAGATTCAGCAGCAGTGAACACAAGTACACTCTGATTAAGAATACTTATTGTGCTTTAGCATGGGCATCCATGAGGTTACAACATTACCTCCATGGTTACACAACCCATCTTATATCCCGCGTGGAACCTCTCAAGTACGTGTTCAGTAAACCCATATTAAATTGTCAGATGTCCAGATGACAGTTGATCCTATAACAATTTGATATCGTCTACGTGACACAAAAGTCTATCAAAGGTCTAGGAATTGCGGATCAATTGGCCGCTGCACCTTCAGGGGATTTCAAACCCATGGAAACATACTTCCCCAATGAAGGGGTAATGACAGTCCAGCAACACCATCAGTATGATGCATACTAGATATGGAAAATGTATTTTGATGGAGCTATAAATATGGAAGGTTCTGGGGCTGGAGCAATTCAAGTAGCCATTACGGAGGAGCAGTATCCTGTCACAGTTAAATTGCAGTTTGTCAGCACCAACAACACAGCTGAGTATGAAGGCTATATAATGGGGAAAAAACTTGCCTAATCAATGGGCATCAAATGGTTAACTTTCTTTGGAGATTCGGAATAGGTAATCAGACAAACCACTGGGATCTATCACACCAAAGAGCTATATTTTTTGCTTTACCATCGGAATAGGAATGACTTTATGAATGCGCTAGCAACTTTGACCTCCTTGATCAATATACCTGACAAGGAAAACATGCCAAACATCATATTTGCCCTGCAAAAAGGCTCCAGCCTATGGGAATTACATTGGAGAAGTATCGGATGAGCTACCTCCTATCCGGCACCGCTGGTTTCAGCACATCAAGGAGTATCTATAAGATAGATCTACACTCGTTGAAGCTACACCCGCTAAATCAAGTTCTGCTGAGAAAAAGCGAATCCATCGAATGGCTAAGAAATTCTACCTGAGTGGAGATGCACTCTACAAACGAGATGCAGGTCTAGGTCTCCTCAGCTGTCTGGTCAAGGACCAAGCTTAGAGGCTCATGGATGAAATCCATGGTGAAGTATGTGGCCCACACATGAGTGGCCCTCTACTTGTCAAAAAGATCCTTAGAATAGGGCATTACTAGTTCTCTCTTAAGGCTGACTATGATGATCACGTCAGGAGATGTAATCAATTCCAAATTAATGGGAATGTTATCCACGCCCCTCCAAGGGAGCTCCACAATATGAGTTCACCCTGACCTTTCTCAATAAGGGGAATGGACGTGATCGGACCCATCGAGCCCAAATCCACTAATGGGCATCGGTTTATCTTCACCATGATTGATTACTTCACCAAGTGGGTAGAATCAACCTCCTTCCCCAGGGTTACCAAATAAGTCATCATTGGTTTTATCAGAAATAATGTTAATTGTCGATATGGACAACCAAAGGTAATTATTTCAGATAATGCTAAAAACCTCAACAAAAAAATGATGGAGGAGTTATGCAGTAAATTCCACATCAAACACCTCAACTCCGTCATCTATCGTGCAAAGATGAATGGTGTTGTTGAAGTGGCTAATAAGAATATTAATAAGATCATACAAAAGATGTGCGCCAATCACAAAGGATGGCCTGACCTCTTGCCTCTGACTCTATTAGCCTACAAAACATCAACTCGTACTTCCACTGGGGCAACCCCCTACTCATTAACCAATGGGATGGAAGCAGTGCTCCCCATAGAAGTTGAAATGGAATCCCTCAGAGTGTTAATAAACGCTCAGCTGGATGAAGACCAATGGTTATAAGATAGGTACCACCAATTGTCTCTAATAGACGAAAGGCGAACCGCTGCTATCTTTTATGGTCAATTAAACCAATAAAGGATCGCCAGATCCTACAATAGGAAAGTCTGGCTACGACAATTTAAACAACATGACTTGGTTTTGCAGAAGATCATTGACAACCAAGATCAATACAAGGGAAAATTCACCCCAAACTGGGAAGGCCCGTTTGTTGTCAAGGAGGTATTGACAGGAAGTGGACGACGATGAATTTCCACAACTCATCAACTCGGACACCGTGAAATGGTACTATGTCTGAGGTTACCATCAAGCAAACATCGTGGTTTTGGATCACCAAATCCCCAGTCACTTCATGTTTTCTATCCCTTCACTACATACAACCTTTCTTCATACTTATATGCCCCATTAGGGACAAACACACTTTTCAAACTAGCAACCTGGTTTCGGATCATCGGATCTTTAACTCCACTTAATTTCAAACCTTTCAGGTTATCCCACCAGGGACTGAACTTTCACACCTACAGTTTTATCCCACCACGGATAAAACTTTTCACACCTTCAGTTTGTCCTGTACATGGGATTAAACTTTTCACCTGCAGTTTGTCCTGAACATGGGACCAATCTTCTTGGCTGTAATCCGTCCTGCACATGGGAGTACGTAGGCAACCAATTTTATGGCCCGGTCGCACCATAAATAATAAATAAATTTCCCTGCCATATATAATGATATTTGATATATATAATAAGTCCTGAAGAAACAGGCAAATATCAAGCAAGTAACAAGGCACAAGTAAAAGGGAAGTGAATTAAAATATATTTCCCTGCCATATATAATGTTGTTTGATATATACAATATGTATTGTACATGACAAAATGGCTAAGCTAGTCTGTGTAGGAAAATACAAGCCCATCTACAAATCAGCGTATATGCGACCTATCAAGTCCAACATGGCATCTCTCTTCGAAGAAGGAGGTAACACTGTGAGTTCCTGCCCAAGGATATCTACACGAGCCAACAGATCCACAACCAACTACATGGTGACATGGTGCTCATCAATATATGCGCTCATCTAGACAATAATGCCAGTAGTAAGGGATCTCACTATAGAGTGCCATCTCTCCCAACAAGAGTTGCCAACATCAAGGCCCTAGCCTGATCTCTCTCAAATGTCATCAGATGAAGTCTTTGATTTAAATATTCTACTGAATGCAGGGTCATAGTAGCAGTTATACTGGGAGAATCCATCACAGTTGTTGGCAACCCAGCAAATAGCTCCTCCTCAATGGGAGAATCAATGTCCTCTATAGGCTCTCCACCATCAGAATCAATCCTCGACACTGTGGATACAACCGCATCTCATGTGGTCAATGCCTCCATCTATGCATAATACGCTGTCGAATAGCCCGGATGGCTAATAGAAAACTCAACTAGCTAACGTTGATCCCAATAGGCGTACACCCTGGATCTATCCTCTAATGACAACTGGCGAGAAGCTAAACGCTAACCTAATGCCCCCTCAAAAGGATGGACATCCTAAAATTAGACGAACTATAACATCATAGCCAGTGGGTGGAAAGTAGTTATGCCCCTCAAATAAGCTAGAGGGAGATAATCGATGCCATGTGTATGAGTAATGAAGCTGTAGGGTGAACTGAGCCTTGTACACAGAAAATGTCAAACATATCTCCGATCCCTGCTAAGAACACCGACCAGGATAAAACGTCTACGCACTTCGCTGGCTGAAAGGAGTAAGACATGGCTATCTCATGGGAAAAATAGTATCCATACCGTCGAAATGTGCCAATCGGTCTCAGGTGTGACATGAACCACACATAAAACATGACCGAGCTGCCTATGAATACCCCTATAGAGTAGGTATGACAGTATGTGGCGGATCTCAATGTCTTTGTCACAATCATCGGCACGATGGTATGACCCTCCCTGATAGCTCTCACTGCCATGACAACACAGATGTTCAGCTCATCCATATACAATGGCATGTACACATAAGCCACTACGCACATCATGAGTACGTCTACCCTAGCCATATGCCACTGATCCTCCGACGTAGTGAAATCCCCGGAGTGTCGTGCATAACTGTCCGCTGAGCAAAATTTGTCTATCAGAAAATGCTGGGACACCACATGGCCGGAGGTAATCTCATCATGTACTACTCTATGACTCAGCCTGGTAAGGGTCATGAACTGCCGGCTTATATCGTCGATAGCCATCCGCGCACAAGGTCTTCCCAGTGGCAGTGCCGTCAACCGCGCATACTCCTCTAAGGTAGGAGTCAACTCCTGGGTCTCAAACTGAAAAACCTACCTCTCCGGTACCCAATGCTCCAGCATATAATTTACAAAGCCCACAGGAACCTGGAACATCAGGAGGGTCATGAAATGCTGTAATAACTGATCTACGATCACCCAATCTAGAGGTCACAAACCGTCATACCATGACCTTAGACGGGAGGATACCAATACTGGTGGGGTGTGATCAATGCGGCCAACTGTGGAAGAAGACATCTGTGTGTGCCGTGTCATAAGACCATCCAGAGGTCAATGCTAAATATCTCTAGACATATGCAGAGTGAATGCTAAACCAACTCCCTCAAGGTTGCGTAATGCCAGGAACCTACATCATAAAGCAAATCAACATCAGAATCATTGCTCCTTATCAATAGAAAAGGAAGATCAAATCCAACTTTTACCTTTTTTGCATTCAAGTAAATCGAGGGGTGTCAACCCAAATCACCTAGAAGCTCTGGGATCATCACCTGAATGCCTAAAAAATCCCTACGGGGAACATGAGCAGCAGGAGCGGGGTCCACAACTGGTACATCCTCCTCCTCATCCTCCACATCCGGTACCTCAACCCAGATAAGACGTATCACCGCCTCCTCCAGACGACGAGGCTGTCTAACTGAACAGGGTTGAGGCACATCAGAAGCCCTCCTCTACACACCTTAAGTGAACCTGGGAAAACTACTCAACTGATCTGGATCCATATATATCTAGACATAAATCTCCAAGTCACCTCAAAGAGGGTGTGGTAAATTCTAACCTAGAGCTTTTTCAAATGCATTTTATGACTATATGCATGCATTCATTAATTTAACATACGCCTATAGTAGAGTTAAAAATGCATGTCTATACAATGCTTACATTTGGAAAATTTTTTCCATAGCCTTCTTTATAAATAGGACTATCAACATGCACGTAGGTATTCAGTAGCACACCTACCCACAGTCATAAACATCCTATATGCATAACACTATCAAAGTCACAATCCATAAGGGTAGCCTAATTACCAAAATTACTTTAGTTTACCACCTTTCCTCATTTATCCTCAAATAGGATAAGAAATAACAGAAAAAGGTGCCAATTTGACTGTTTCAAAAGTCAAATTTTTTCACATCATTATGTTCAACATGGTTAAATACTAACATTTACTATGTTGAATATTTTTTATCAAGTCATATGAGCATGCATATTCACTACTATGAGTTTAGAAGCATTTCATATGATAACTCATTTTCCAACGGATAAAAACTGGAAAAGAAGACATGCATACGTTACGTAAAGACAAAGGTGTAGAACACTTATGCGATGACGAAATTGCGGAAAAGACGCTTCGAACTCAAGCGATCTAAAGAAGAGCTCTCAGATTCTCTGTGTGTCACAACTTGAAAATAAATTATGAAAGCAATAGGCCACATAAGGCCACCCACAGTTGGCCACAAGTGTACCTGCGGCTCCCCTGGGTGGGGCTCACCCCTCCGACTTGGTCCAATTTGAGTTGCAAAGAAGGTTTCACAAGTTAAAAAAGTTAAATTAGGAAAAAAGATGCTACGCGATTGAGCGGAAAAGCCTGAAATCATGGTTTTCAGAGACCAAACTGTGGGTCTACATATCACTCATTGGTATTCACCTAAACACATGGTTTACTATACCGATGATCACAACTGTTGCAAATTACACTTGGCCATACCTCACGGAGGTTCGATGCCATCAGTTCGGGGTAGTAACTCCATCACATTTCCCCCATCGAAAACTTCATACAAGTTCATCCATTGATGTACAAGTCAACAAAGGTCAAGCAACCTTGACGACATTCAGCTGCTGGCAAGTAAATCCAGGGAAGATTCGGAAACCATCTGATGATCTCATCCATTGATATACACATCAACTAAGGTCAAGCAGCCTTAACATTACCCCCAACATGGATCTCATCCATTGATGTATATTTCAACAAGGGTCTGGCAGCCTTGACAACATAAACTATTGGCAGTAACTCCGACAGGGCAGTGGAAGGACCTGGCGATACAAACCAGGGTAGACCATCCTCATCGGGGATGACCGATGATGGAATATGTTATACAAGTTCTCCTTAGACAAAACACATCCCCACAGGTCTCTCGTACATGAGCTCAGTGAAAAATCTGTACTAAGGATTAAGGATTTTGGTGATAACCCCAACGTCAACAACCTGGAAGCTTTGGATCACACATCCAAGCAGTTCATCAGAGTAATTAGTGATAACTTCAATCCCCATCAGAAGTCGTGGGAACAATCATCACATCCCATTGGAAAACAATCCAACAAACCACATACATCATGTTGTAGTACATTGCATCATGATTATCTTGTCATATTTCAAGTGTCTAGTATTCTTTATCCTATCCATGCCATTACATTGCATGAATATGATAAAGAGGGGCATCTGTAGACACTCAAAATTTTGCATTCCTGTTAATAACATTAAAGGAGGGCATAATCTTCTTTCATAGATAACCCTGGAGGACAAAGTAGCTCCAATTCTGGAGACAACCCCAGAATTATCAGTCTTACCATCTCAGAGACAACCTTGAGATAACCAGTTCCAGTCCCAAAGATAACCCCTGGAGTTCCAGTTCCAACCTTGGAGACAACCCCGAGGAGTGCAGTTCTAGTTCTAGAGATAACCCCAGAATCCTCAATTTTCCATCTCGGAGACAACCCCAAGATACTCAGTCCCAGAGACAACCCCAGGAGTTCAAGGTCCAACCTCGGAGAAAACCCTGAGGAGTGCATTTGCAATTCCGGAGATAACCACGGAAAAGATAATTTCAACCTCTTTTCAGTCATTTTCAACCTTGGAGATAACCCTGAGGCACTCAGTTCTAACCCTGGAGATAGCCTCGAGAGGTCAGGAACACCTCAGAGACAACCCTGATGACCTTGAAGATCATGAATGACCCAATCTCGGAGATATCCCCGAGAAACGATCGCTATCATCAAATGAACCGGAGACAACCCCGGTGAGGGGAAAAATCATCATTTTGCCACCTCGATCCCACATTGTGCCATCTCAACAAATTTTCAACATATATTACACATATAAGTTTCCTACAAGAACCATAGCTCCAATCCCGAGTGACTACTACACAAGACACCACACTCGATAGAATTTGAAGACCTGAAGACCTGGGCATGGTCCCATCTTCCTGACTTTGTACAACCTCTAATCCCATGTCATTGTGTAGCTCTCGATAATAGCATTTCAAAAAATGTCTTATACACCTCGAGCGGACATCACATTGTATACGTGCACGTACTTAGAGATGTCCGTAGCTTGGTTTGATACTTTATTCTTGAATCTGGATAATTCTCTGAGGCATACTTGATTGGAATTCTAGTTTGGCTGGAAATCTTAGGCCTCACTTGCATCATAGTGTAGTTCGCATAGCATGTAGTTGCATTGTTTAGTTTTTTATTGTATGCATTGCTTGAGGGCAAGCAATAGTTCATGTTTGGGGGTATTTGATAAGTAGGTTTTATACCTACTTATTGGTTATCAACTCACTAGAATTATGCCCAACTTAAGTAGTTTACTATTTTTATTTGGTTTTTGTGATTATTTTGCAGTATGCATAGTTGGAACTCCTTTAGCAACTAGTGGCATGGAATGGCGTGGAATAGCATGAAATTGCATGGAGATAGCATTAACATGGCACGGTGGACATGTGCTAGAATGAAGAGCAGTTGGACTACAACAAATGAGGAGAAAACTTAGAGGATTAATGAAATGGTGAAGTGATTAAGAGAAGAAATGAAGAGTATGCAATAAGCAAAAAGTAGCAGCAAACATAGCAGATATGAAGAAGTACTAGCGCGGCCACGCCTCATCAAGAAAGGAATATGGCGTGCCTACGCCATGCACTCGACACAGAATCCTTCAAATGGCACTTGCGCGCATAAATCTGATACAATACAGGCGTGGTCGCATCTCCAATCATATTCAGTTTAAACTGGTGACTTTTTGTAATTTAAAAATTGAAAGTGCTTGTTATCTAAGACGATATGGTTGGTTGCCAGAGACATGGTTTTTCAGTTTTTACTACTATTCTTAGGTTTAGTTTTACTCTAGAGAGGTTTTGAGCATTTGGATTACTACTTTAAGCTCCTCTCTTTATTTTGATTGCTAAATAAGATTAGTTTTCATTTTTGGAGACAATTGTGCATTTGAACAAGCTTGGAAACAGACTTTGCAGCAGGAATTCACAAATTTGATCTCTCAATTCTCTTTAATCTCTTGTTTACATTGTTTAATTAAATGGTTTGCTTCAATCCCATAATGGTCGTTGGTTCAGAAATGAACTAAACTCTATTATGGGATTCTAATGGATTTTGATGTGTAGTCTAAACATGTATGCCTGATTGTGATGTTGTATATTTATTAGTGAATTGCCCATTATGGTTGTACTAAATGCTTGAATGCTTGATCTCCATTCATACTAATTGCTTGTGTGTATTTGGAAAATGAAATATAAGTATCGATTAGACCATGATGGCATATATTCATAAGGCTTATTTGTATTAGGCTTGTGATTCATGACCCGGATAGGCATATACCGGTTCACCATGTGTAGTTATTAAGAGAGCTTGTACTTAAAAATCATTATTGTTGTAAATTCACATAGAAATATAGTGAGTTTGGTAATTATGATGCTTACATGAATTCTATCAATTGTGGATTTTGTGTAAATTGGACATAGTTCATTGAAATATTGTTATGTTCCACTTTTGTGCTCTTGACTGGCTTTCCATAATAAATAATTAAACAAAACGTGATGCTTTCATTTTAGATGAAACATTAAATGATATTAGGATCTCATTTCTCTTTAATATGATTACCTTATCTTTGTTATTATAATTTGTGAGTTGATAATTAATTTAGAATTTAATTTATTTGTGGGTTGATCGTTTAAGCATACAAAAACAGTGATTAGGTTTTTGCATGATAGTTTAGATTTATTCACTTTTCTTAGTGGGATCGATACTTTCTTACTCTGTACTACTTGTTGACCCGTGTATACTTGCATGAGTTACAGTCCATTTTGTTAAACCAAAAAGGAGGCAACAAGGAGTTATGCAGTAAATTCCACATCAAACTCCTCAACTACATCACTTACCATCCAAAGATGAATGGTGTTATTGAAGCGGTTAATAAGAATATCAAAAAGAACATGTAAAAGATGTCCGCCAATCATAAAGGATGGCCTGACCTTATACCTCTGACTCTATTATCCTACAAAACGTCAATGTACACTTCCACTTGGGCAACCCCCTACTCATTCACTTATAAAATGGAAGCAGTGCTCCCCATAGAAGTCAAAATGGAATCCCTTGAAGTGTTGATAAACGCTCAACTGGATAAAGACCAGTGGTTACAAGAAAAGTACCACCAATTGTCTCTAATAGATGAAAGGCCGGCTACAACTATCTTTCATGGTCAGCTATATCAGAAAAGGGTCACTAGATCCTACAATATGAAAGTCAGGCTATGGCAGTTCAAACAATATGACTTGGTCTTGAAGAAGGGTCTTGACAACCAAGATTAATCGAAAGGAAAATTCGATCCAAACTAGGAAGGCCAGTTTGTTGTCAAGGAAGTATTGACGGGAGGAGCCCTTAGATTACAGGAAATGGATGGCGATGAATTTCCACAACTCATCAACTCTGATATAGTGAAATGGTACTATGTCTAAAGTTACCACCAAGCCAACATCCTAGTTTTGGATCACCAGATCCGCAGTCAATTCAGGTTTTCAAAACCTCACACTACATACAACCTTTTCTTCACATCAGTTTGCCCCATTAGGGACAAACATACCTTCCAACCAGTAGTCTGGTTTCGGATCATCAGATCCTTCACTCAACTCAGGTTTTAAAAACCTTTGACATTCAGTTTTATCCCACTAGGGATTAAACATTTCACTCCTTCAATTTTATCCCACTAGGGATAAAACTTTCCACATCTTCAATTTATCCCACCATGAATCAAACTTTTCACATATGTAGTCTGCCTTGTACATGGGGTGAACTACGCAGACCTGATCTCCCCAATACACGGAAGTACATAGGCAGCCATTTATTGGTCCGGTCTAACCTTCACAAAAATAAAAAAATAACATCCTTTCACCACATCAGTTTGTCCAATCAGGGGTGAACTACGCAGACCTGATCTCCCCAATACACGGTATAACGTAGGCAGCCATTTTTATGGTCCGGTCTCACCACAAAAAAAAAAAAAACACATCTCCACACCCACTTTACCACATACAACTTTGAAGCTTTATGTCAGGTTTGGACTACGCAGACTTGATCTCCCCTCTTTAATAAGAGTACGTAGGTAGCAATTCATAGTTCGGTCTCACCCCTACCAAAATACAAAAACTTGTCAATGGTACTTGGATCATCCTTTACACCATACATCATTGGCTTAGACCAAAGGGATGGAATTACCTGGTCTCCCCACACAAATGGGAGAATCGGCGACCATCTAAGCTATGATTGCATCCTCAAAGAGAAACACCAATCCATAAGAGATGGAAGTACCTGGGCTCCCCCATACAAAGGAGTATCGGTGACCATCTATGGTGCGGTCAACCTCGAAGAGGAAAGCCACACTCCTCTCCATAACTGCATACAAAAACCAGTCCTAAGATAGCAAAAGGTAGGGAATACACATAAATCAATGATCCATTCTGAAAGATCTTGAGACATCTCAATGTTCATCCCTCAAGGGAGAGTTCAGAATACATCAAGATCGCAAGCCCTGAAGAAACATGCAAATATCAACCAAGTAACAAGGCATAACTAAAAGGGTAGTGAATCAAAATATATTTTCATGCCATATATAATACTGTTTGATATATACAATATGTATAGTACATGACAAAAATGTCTAAGCTAGTATGTACAGGAAAATGCAAGCCAATCTACAAATTAGTGTATATGCGTGCTATCAAGTCCAACATGGCATCCCTCTCCGAAGAAGGAGGTAACTCTGTGAGCTCCTGTCCAAGGGTATTAACACGAGCCAAGAGATCCACATCCATCTGCATTGTGACATTATGCTCATCAAGAAACGTGTTCACCTCTAAAATAATATCAGTAGTATGAGACCTTAATGTAGTACTATCTGTGATAGAGGCATCTCGGGCAAATATAGTGCCATCCCGCTCAGTCACAACTGCATCTCTAGATGATCTAGCCTCATCCCGCTCGACAATAGCGGTATTTCTATGAGCTAAGACATCGTCTCTCTCAGCTAGAGCAACATCTCTCCAAGTATGAGTTGTTAACATTAAGGGCCTAGCTTGATCTGTCTTATATGATGCCAGATATAGACTCTACTCTAAATACTCTGCCGAATGTGGGGTCATAGTAGCAGTCATACTGGGAGAATCAACAAGAGTTGTTGGCAACCCAGTAACTAGCTTCTCCTAGGTGGGAAAACCAGTGTCTTCCATGGGCTCCCCACTGTCAGAATCAATCTCTAGCTCTATGGATACAATCCCCATCGATGTGATCTCTGCCTTCATCCATGCAGAATACTCTATGGAACGACCTGGATGGCTATTAATGAACTCCACCCTCTCATGCTGGGCCCAACAGGCATAAACCCTGAATCTATCCTATGTTGATAATTGCCGAGAAGACAAACACTGACCTAATGCCCCCACAAAAGGATGAACATCCTGAAACTAGTCGAACTGTGCCATCATAGCCAACGGCTGATACGTGGTCATGCCCCTAAAACCAGCCAGAGGGAGATAATACATGCCAGATGCATGAGTAATGAAGCTGTAGGGAGAACTATGCCATGAACATAGCAAAATATCAAATGGATCCTCGATTCCTACCAAGAACACCGATCTGGTGGTGACAAACTATCACACCATGATCTTAAACATGAGGCCACTAATACTGATGGGGTGTGATCAGTGCGGCTAATAGTCGAGGAAGACATCTTTGCGGGCCATATCATAAGACTATCCAGGGGTCAATGTTGAATATCTCTGGACATACATATGTATAACATAATACATGCATGATAAACAATAGATGCCAATATGATGTAGGGAATGGAAAATAGTATACATACATTCCTAAGTACATCATCATCTAATACATCATCTTTGTGTACAGTTGAAAATACAGGGAAATGGGGCATAGTCGCCCAACAACTAGCAGAGGCCTATCAATGATATAACGAGAATGGGGCACATCCAACTAATATCTAACAGAGGCCTATCAAAATATAAAATGCAAAAATACATCAAAAGAAGTCGATAGTGTTGATGTGTATATCATCCAATCTATCCACATGATGTAACTCCTCCTAAGTCACTAGATCTCCGCTACGAGGGATATCAAGCTTATACAATGGAGGATCTACACCGACATAATCATACGGGCCACCTGAAGGGCCAACCCCTGAGCTGGAAGGATCAAAAGTATATGCCTCTAAAGGATCTCTGCCCAAGTGTCAGAAGAAAAAATGTACCCGGTCCAACTGTCGGGTCAATCTATCAATCTGCGTGAAATGAGTAGGATCTCGGACGCAAGCCATCCAATCTGTTATAATCACGGATCTAGGAACCATATCACAGATAGGACGAATCACTCCCTCCACTAATCGACGATGCTGTCATTCTGGATGAGTTCGAGACACATCAAAGGCTCTCTGCCTCACACCTGAAGTGGTCTTGCAGGAACTACTCGGCTGGTCTGGATCCATAGTATCTGGAAAAAGGTCTCCAAATCACCTCAAAAAGGGTGTGGTAACTTCTAACTTAGAGCTTTTAAAATGTATTTTATGACTATATGCATGATTGTATTATTTTAACATATGCCTATAGTAGAGTTAAAAGTTCATATTCATTCAATACCTAGACTCTTGGAAAATTTTTGCTAAAGTCTCCTTCGTAAAAAGGACTATCAACATGCACGTAGGCTTGACTAGGTGGCCATTCAGTAGCACACCAATCCACAATCATAAACATCCTATATGCAAAAAAAATGTTAAAGTCATAATCCGTAAGGGTAGTTTAATTACCAGGATTACTTTATTTTACAACCTTTACTCATTTGTCCTCAAATAGGATAATAAATAGCAGAAAAAATGTACTAGTTTGACTATTTCAAAAGTCAACTTTTTTCACATCATTATATTCAGCATGGTTAAATACTGACATTTACTATGTTGAATATTTTTTATCAAGTCATATGAGCATGCATATTCACTACTATGTGTTAGAAGCATTTCAAGTGATAATTCATTTTTCAACGGATAAAAACTAGAAAAAAGAAGACATGCATACGTTACCAGGATAGTGCACAACACTTTTACGGTGACGGATTTTGTAAACAGTAGCCCGAACTTAGTAGATCTGAAGAAGAACTCTCTGATTCTCTGTGTAGCTAAACCTGAAAATGACTTATGAAAGCAATGGGAGCCTTAAATACCACCTACTCTAATGGTCGTGAGATGTACTGCGATCGCTGCAGATTACTCAAGAATCGCCCTAGGTGGGTCCCACTCCCTCTGGCTTGATCTAATTTGAGTTGAAAAGGAGGTCCCATAAGCTAAAAAGTCAAATTAGGAAAAAAACGCTACACAATTCAGAGGAAAAGCCTAAAATCCTTATTTTTAGAGACCAAACTATAGGTCTATAGATCACTCATTGGTATTGACCCAAACACAAGGTTCACAACATTGATGATCATAGCTATTGCAAATTACATTTGGCAATACCTCACAAAGTTCCGATGCCATCAATTTGTTGTTGCGATTCCAGTTGCAACCATACATTCCTCTAATCAAAACCTATCCCCACCAGGGATTTCATACAACTTCAGTCGTTGGCACGTAAATCCAGCGAAGCATCGGTGATGGTCCGATGATATCAACCATTAAATTACATTTCAAAGAAGGTTAAGCAACCTTGACGTTATTCAGTCGTTAGCACGTAAATCCAGCAAAGCATCAGAGGATGTCCAATGATTTCACCCGTTGAAGGACATTTCAATGAAGGTTAAGCAACCTTGACGTTATTTAGTCGTTGGCAAGTAAATCCAGTGGAGCATCAGTGATGGTCCGATGATTTTAGTCGTTGAAGTACATTTCAATAGAGTTCAAGCAACCTTGATGTTATTTCATTCGTTAGCAAGTAAACCCAACGAAGCATCGGAGATGGTCCGATAATCCCAGCCATTGGAGCACATTTCAATGAAGGTCAAGCAGCCTTGTCATCATTAACTGTTGTCAATTAAACCTGGTGAAGCATTAGAGGTGGTCCGATGACAGTAGCCATTGAAGGACATTTCAATAAAGGTCAGGCAACCTGACGACACCAACTGTTGGTAGTAACTCCAACAGAACACTAGAAAAACATGGCGATTCAAATCAGGGAAACCATCCTTATCGGGGAGGACCGATGATGGAATCTATTATACAAGTCTACATCATACAAAGCACAATTCCATAAGATTTTCTCGTATAAGAGAAGCTGATATTCAGTCAGAAGTTTGTACTCAAGATTAAAGACCTTGGTGATAAGCCCAATAACATCCTAGAGGTTCCTATGAGCTTTGGAGTAGACATCCAAGTAGTTCAACATGATCATCAGTGATAACTCCATTCCCTAACAGAAGTCGTGGGAACAAACAGTCATTACATCCCATTCAAAAATGGTCCAACAAACCACATTCATCATACATTTGCATCTTACTGCATTACATTTCATCACGATTATCGTATCACATTTTAATTGTCTAGTATTCTTTATCTAATCCATGCCATTACATCGCATGAACATGATAAAGAGGGGCACCTATAGACACTTGAAATTTTGCATTCATGTTACTAACCTTAAAGGAGGGCATAATCATCTTCCAAAGATAACCCTGAAAGTTAAATAAATTCATTCTCGGAGATAACCCCTGGATACTCAATTTTCTATCTCAGAGATAACCCCGAAAACCTCAATTCTAGTCCCAGAGACAACCCCGAGAGATTCAGTTCCAACCTCAAAGATAACACTGAGGAATGCAGTTCCAAGTTCCAGAGATAACCCCGTAAAAGTCAGTTTTAACCTCGGAGATAACCTCGAGGAACTCAATTCCAACCCTGGAGATAACCATAGGAGGTTAGGCACACCTCAGAGATAACCCTGAGGACATTCAGTACTCACGACAGCTCAATCTCAGAGATAACCCTGAGCAACAACTGCTAAATCAGCCCAGAACCAGATATAACCCTTGTGAGGGGCAAAATTAATATTTTGCCATCTCAATGCTACATTTGCGTCGTATTAATAATAATTCAACCCACATTCTATACAGAAGTGTCCCACGAGAGCCATAGCTAAAAATCCCGAGTGACTACTACGCAAGACAGCACACCAGCTAGAATTTGAAGACTTGAAGATCTGGTCATGGACCCATCTTCCCAACTTCGTACAACCTCTTATCTCATGTCATTGTGTAGCTCTTGATAATAGCATTTCAGAAAGGCATAACACGCCTCAATCGGATGCCAAGATTGAAAGTTATGAAGGTTTAAGTGGATAACACGTTACATGCATACACGTATTTCGAGACAACGGGGCCCGTAGAGCTCAGGCCACCCCGGGTAGCTGCAGGTAGACATGGGGCTACCACAGGTAGACCTATGGCTCATCCCTCTATAAATAGATGGCTTGGGATGGCCATTTGAAAAGATAAAAGGGGAGGAAGCCCTATCCATTTCACTTCATACACACTTCTAAGAGAAAAAGAAGAGGAAACCTTGTCCATTTTACTTTCTACACACTTTAAATTGAGTGTTTTCCCTATTCAAACACTTATGAGCCCATGTTTTGCTACATTCAACCAGTGGAAATCGAGTATTCATTCATTATAAAGCTATCTAAAGTTTTCTTGGCATCCCACTATAAGACATCTCAGATTTTTTAAGCCTTTTTTCCTCTTCCATCCACACATACTTATTCAAGTTGAGAGTCGCGTTGTGTGCGTATGTCCAGATCATCGATTCGCGGCTTTTATTTCTTTTGTATATATATATAAATACTTATATATATATACTATTATCGAATTATGCTTCGATTGAGCCCGAATATAATATTTGAAGCGTTTAACGCTTATATATATAATTATATATATTTCCTGTCATCAAACTCTATTTTATTGAGCTTGAATTTACATCCGGAGCGTTTATTGCTTATATATATATATGTATAAATACTTATATATATATATATATATATTTTCTTTCATCAAACTCTATTTGATTGAGCCTTGATTTACATCTGGAGCGTTTACTACTTTTGTATATATATAAATACGTATATATGTATATATATATATATATATATTACTGTCAAAATTTGTATCGATTGAGCATGAGTGTGATATCTTTTGCGTTTACTGCTTAGATATATATTATCGAGATTCGAATCGATTGAACTTGGGTGTGATATCCGGTGAGTTTACCCCAATCTTAATCAATTCGAATCTCGATAATATATATATATATATATATATATATTTACATGAGCCCCGAGATCACTTCGTGGCCATTTACCACTTTTATATATATATGTACATATATATATTTACATTCCACTCAGGCCTGGAGATTACTTTGTGACCTTTTACAGCTTTTATATATATATATATATATATATTTACATTTCACGTCCTGCCCGGAGTTCACTTTGTGGCAGTTGATTGTTCATTATATATATATATATATATATATATATATATATATATTGTTTACAGCTTTTGTACATATTGCTTTATCATGTGAGCCTAGGAATCATGTGATCACATATTCAGTTCCTGAATCTAGATTCGGTTCCCGTGATGGACATTTCTAGCTGCAACCTGCTTGTAATTTACTCATGGTGTCTGAATTTCCTTAGATGGCTCCCATGCCCACAAGGATTTTGGAGCTGCTATGTATCTTATTTTTTCTAAGATGCTTCGCATCTCGAAAAAAATAAAAGCGAAGAAGCCGAACACATAATAAAATGGAAATATCAAAGGCCTCAATTACTATTGAGCACAAGGGTTTGAAAAACCTGTTTGACAAAACATCACTACCATATCTCTTTAAAATTGAACTTTTTATACAAAATTCAAACCTTTTGTATATAGGTACAAACAAGGCATAAAACTACTTCCAGACAACTGCACGTAGACCTACACACACATTTAGATAAAAGTTTAAATTAAAAAAAGGTGGTAACCGTGTCATCACGGAAGTTGACGGGGTGCCTAACACCTTCCCTCCACTTAATCAAGCCCCCGGACCTTAAAGAATCTTGGTTTTGTAGACCAGTTATACAATGTCACATATCTAGGTTTATGCGCAAACCATTTCTCAGTTGAGTTGGTGCAACCATTTAAAAATACCAACTGGCGACTCTTACAGTGAAATCGTCGACATATACATGTCGGACGTTTTCAAACTTGCTTTTTCAAACAAATCTCACCTAACATGAGAACGCCAAAAGACAAGAACAGAAAGGGACAAATAAAAATCCTGACATCAACTGATATCATGGGACCACCTCTGATGCTTCACTAGATTTATGTGCTAATGGCTGAAGTTGCATGAAATCTATATTGGGGATATGTTTTGATGAGAGGAATGTATGGTTGCAACAGGAATTGCAAGCGCAAGTTGATGGTATCAGACCTTTGTGAGGTATTACCAAATGTAATTTGCAATATCTATGATCATCGGTGTTGTGAACCCTGTGTTTGAGCGAATACAAATGAGTGATCTGTAGACCCGCAGTTTGGACCCTAAAAATCAGGATTTCAGGCATTTTCGCTTAATTGCGTAGCGTTTTTTTTCCTGATTTGACTTTTTTGCTTGTGGGACCTCCTTTACAACTCAAATTAGATCAAGATGGAGAGGTAGGACCCACCTAGGATAGTCATAGGTACACCTGCGGCCATCCGTGGGTGTATTTGAGGCTCCCATTGTTTTCATAAGTCATTTTCAAGTTGCTCTATATAGAGAATCTGAGAGTTCTTCTTCAGATCTACTGAGTTCAGACTGCTTTTCACAAAATCCATCACCGTACAAGTGTTGTGCACTATCCTGGTAAAGTATGCATGTCTTCTTTTCCCGTTTTTGTCCGTTGGAAAATGAATTATCACATAAATTGCTTCTAAACACATAACAGTGAATATGCATGCTCATATAACTTGATAAAAAATATTCAACATAGTAAATGTCAATATTTAACAATGCTGAACATAATGATATAAAAAAATTTGACTTTTGAAATAGACAAATTGGTACCTTTTTCTGTTATTTCTTAACCTATTTGAGGACAAATGAGCAAAGGTTATAAAATCAAGTAATCCTGGTAATTAAATTACCCTTACGGATTATGACTTTGACATTTTTATGCATATAGGATGTTTATGACTTCGGATTGGTGTGCTACCGAATGCCCACCTAGTCATGCATACGAGCATGTGGATAGTCCTTTTTATAAAGTAGACTCTGGCAAAAATTTTCCAAGAGTCTAGGCATTGAATGAACATGCATTTTTAACTCTATTGTAGGCGTATGTAAAAATAATGCATGTATGCATATAGTCATAAAATGCATTCAGAAAGCTCCAGGTTAGAATTTACCACACCATTTCTGAGGTGATTTGGAGACTTTTGTCTAGATACTATGGATCCAGTCCAGCCGAGTAGTTTCCACAGGACCACTTCAGGTGTGAGACGGAGAGCCTCTGATGTGCCTCGACCTCGTCCAACATGACAGCCTCGTCAGTTCGTGGAGGGAGCGATTCGTCCTATCTAGGTTGAGGTACTAGATGTTAAGGACGAGGACGAGGATGTACCGATTATGGCTCCAACTCCTGCAGCTTCTATTCCCCACAGAGAATTTCCAGCTATAAATGTGATGAATCCATAGTTACTGGATGATTTGGGATGCCACTCCTCGGTCTACTTACATACGAACGAGGTAAAAGATGTGTTTGATATTCCTTTTTCCTATTGACGAGGAGCCATAATTCTGATGTTGATTTGCATTTGTGATGTAGGTTCTCGGCTTTACGTAGCCTCGAGGGAACTAGTTCAGCACATATTCTCTATATCAGACTCTTTATCCAGAGTATCGAGAGATTGTGCATGGTTGGGTTATTGAGGCATTCTTTTCTATCCTCCCCTATCGTTGTCCCTAGGGTTACCTCAGGGCATTATCTGAGCACTGGTTTCACCAGACTCAGTCTCTCCATTTGCTATACTACGAGGTGATGGTGACGCCGATGAATTGGCAGTTTATCACTGGTATGGAGTTTGGAGGGGCACCAGTTCCTTGTGCGGTGAACATTACCCCGACTGTCATTAGATCCTTGCTACGAGTCCAGACTGAGGCGCCCAAAGGCAGAACAATTCGTACTGGTCCTTTGAGTGTAGATGCTATGAGTGGGGCGTTGAGTGAACATATACCCGATGATGTGAGAGTCAGGGATCACATTCTTCGGTGATTGTTCCTGGTCATCATCCGGGGTTGTTTCGTAGCAGATAACTATTCCACGGTGTCATTCGCTTTAGTTAGCACCACACATGACGTGGACCGTATTAGAGAGTATTATTGGGGCTTCTATACCTTTGCCTATTTCCTCAGGGGAATGCATATGCGTTCGCAGGGCTTGATAGAGGCTTGGTTAGAATTTTTCTCATTTCTACTGGTTAGTGTTTCTCTTTTGATTTCCATTGTACAGGTTAAGAGTGTTGACTGACTGCAGATGTTTGCTTTGGCAGTTTTGGGCCTATGCGAGGCTTCCATGTTTGCATCCCATTAGCGTGTTAGGTTTAGATACCTACCTATAGGGATGACGATGGCATCACTCCACGTTGGCGAAGGTTCTTGTAGCTGAGGATTTCACCAACTGTCGCTTATAGTTGGAGTTATTGACAACTGATGTCATTTTATGGGTTCCCTATTCTGGGGAGCATCTGATAGTTTACTTTGAGTGTGGTTTCCCGACTGGTGTCGAGCATTTGATGTCCACTAGTCGGATTCCTCTCTTTACAGATGGAGGATGGGAGCTCTATTTAGGAGAACGTGCTATCAAGAGGACCATAAGAGAGATCCGTATACCGATCTGTCCTCCTGTCATGCGTTATTGGCTTGTGTCATAGTCACCTATCAGTGACATCCCGTTGATGGGAATTGACGACCTTGATTTTTCAGAGAGCTCGTTCACTTATGAGGTATTCTACCGCTGGTGGTCCTGTCGTACCATTTGAGCCCAGACCCGCACCACTCAGTTCATGGGGGATATGTTTCCTAGATCCGTGATGATGATAAATTGGATGGCCTACGTCCGAGATCCTACTCATTTGACGCAGATTGATAGATTAACCAGGTAGTTGGACCGGGTATATTTTTTATCCTGTACTTGGGCAGAGATCCTTTAGAGGCAGATACTTTTGATCCTTCTAGCTCAAGGGCTGGGCCATCATGTGGCCCATATGATTATGTCAGTGCAGATCCTCTATTGTATAGTCCTGATATCCTTCTTGGCTGAGATCCAGTGACTCTGGAGGAGTTACATCATGTTGATAGATTGGATGATATCGACATCAACACTATCGACTTCTTCTTGTGTATTTTTTCGCTATATCTTTTGATAGGCCTCTGTTAGATACTGGGTGGTTGTGCCTCATTCTCATTATATCTTTTGATAGGCCTCTATTAGTTGTTGGGCGGTTGTGCCCCATTTCCCTATATTTTTAGCTATACACAAAGATGATGTATTAGATGATTATGTACTTAGGAATGTATGTATATTACTTTCCATTCCCAACTTCATATTTCCATCTATTGTTTATCATGCATGTATTATTTTTTGCATATGTATGTCCCGAGATATTCAACATTGACTCCTGGATGGTTTTATAATACGGTCCACACAATTGTCTTCCTCGACAGTTAGTCGTATTGATCACACCCCACCAGTATTAGTGGCCTAATGTTTGAGATCATGGTATGATAGTTTGTCACCACCAGATTGGGTGACTGTAGATCGGCTATTGCGGCACTCCATGACCCTCCTAATGTTTCAGGTTCCTGTGGGTTTTGTAGAGGGCATGTTAGAGCACTGGGTACTGGACAGGCAGGTATTTCGATTCGAGACCTTGGAGTTGACCCCTAATTTAGAGGAGTATGAGCGACTGACAATTTTTCCTTTGGACAGGCCTTGCGCTTAGATGGCTATCGAAGATATGAGCTAACAGTTCATGACCCTCACTTGTTTGAGGCGTAGAGTAGCTCAGGATAAGATCACATCCGGCCATGCAGTGTCCGTGTGATTTTTGATAGATAGATTTGGCTATGTGTACAGTTATGCATAGCACTCCGGGGATTTTACCACATCGGAGGATCACTGGCATGTTTCCAAAGTAGACTTACTCCTTATGTGTGTAGTGGCTTATTTGTACATGCCACTGTATATGGATCATTTAGATATCGGCGTGGTTATGGCAGTGCGGGATATTTGGGAGGGATATACCATTTTGCTGATGATTATAGAAGAGACCTTGAGGTCAGCCACGTATTGCCATAACAATTCTGCAGGGGTGGTTTCAGGCAGCTCAGTCTTGCTGTATGTGTGGTTCATGTCACACTTGAGACCGATTGGCACATTCTGACACCATGGGTACTGCTTTTCCCATGATATAGCCATTCCTTACTTCTTTCAGCCAGTGGAGTGTACATACATTGCTTCTTGGTTGGTGTTCTTAGCAGGGATCGAGGATCAATTTAATATTTTTTTGTGTTCAGGGCTTAGCTCTCCCTACAGCTTCATTACTCATTCATCTGGCATGGATTATCTCCCTTTGGCAGGTTTAAGGGGCATAAGCACGTACCACCCGCTGGTTGTGATGGCTGAGTTTGACCAATTTTAGGTTGTTCATCCTTTTGACGGGGCATTGGGTCAACACTTGTCTTCTCGACATTTATCAGCAGAGGATAGATCCAGGGTTTATTCATGTTAGGCCCATCATGAGAGGGCTGAGTTCACTACTAGCCATCCAGGTCATTCCACAGAGTATTATTCATAGATGGAGGTAGAGATCACATTGGCTGGGGTTATATCCACGGAGCTGGAGATTGATTCTGACAATGGGGAGTCCATGGAGGACACCCCGAGGAAGAGCTATTTGCTGGGTTGCCAGCAGCTCTTGTTGATTCTCCTAGTATGACTGCTAGTGTGACCCCGTATTTAACAGAGTATTTAGAGCAGAGTTTGCATCTGGCGATATATGAGAGAGATCAAGGTAGCGCCCTGATGTTGACAGCTCCTGCTAGGAAAGTGTAGACACTCAAAAATTTCTGCACACCTGCTACTAACATTGTAGGAGGGCAGATTCGTCTTTCAAAGATAACCTTGGAAGACAGCTCACATTCATTCCGGATACTTCCAAAAGTTCAGTTTCAACCCTGGAACACACACCGAGAGGATCAGTTTCAACCTCGGAGATAACCCCGAGTTTCGTCCTTGGAGATAACCCTAAGGAATGTTGTTGTAGTTCCGGCGATAACTCCGGAAATGCTTGTTTCAAATGCATGCGATCAGCTTCAATCTCAGGCCTCCTGCCAAGGCACACATTCCAAAGACCTAGAGCTAACATCGAGAAGACAGGCACACTTACAGATGGCCTTGCGGAATTTAAAAACTTTCAGCAATCCAATCTCAGATGTAACCCTGAGCAACGTCTGCTAGCAGCCCAAAGCCAGGATAACCTCGGTGAGGAGTCAAATTGTTATCTTGCCACCTCAACCCCTGTGCGCCATCTAAACATTTCATACATACATTTCTGCACAACAATATCCCATAAGAGCCAAGGAGTTCCAATCCCGACTAACTATTACGCGTGACAGTACACCGGATAGAATTTGAAGCTTGAAGACCATGGGCATGGTCCCCTCTTCCTGACTTTATACAACCTCTAATCCCATGTCATGGCGTAACTCTTGACAAAAGCGGTTCGAAGAAGGTCTTGTACACCTCATTCGGATGCTCGAATTGAAGTTCTGCAAGTTCGAGCGGACATCACAATGCACGAGTGCACGTACTTCGAGACGACAGGACCCGCAGAGCCTGGGCACCCTGGGCAGCCGCAGGTGCATCTGCGGCTACCGTAGGTACACCTGCGGCCACCAGCTCTATAAATACGGAGCTTGGGTTAGCCATTTGAAAGAGAAAAAGAGGCGTGGAAGCCCTGTCCAATTTGCTTTGTACACAACCCATATTGAGTGCTTTCTCATTTTAAACACATGTTAGCTCACATATAGCTATATCTTACCGGTTGGAGCTGAGTGTTTATCCATCTAAAGTCATAGAAGCCTGCATTGGCAGCCCATTGTAAGCCTTCTCACACTCTATAAAGCCTTTCTCTTCATTTTTGCACACATTATTCTTCACATTGAGAGTCATGTTGTGTGTGTATGCCCGGACTTCGGTCTGTGGTTTTCAATTATGTCTGTATATATATATACTTATATATGTATATATTTATATATGGACTAACATTATCGAGTTATGCCTCGATCGAGCCTAGACTTATGTCTGGAGCGTTTACTTGCTTATATATATATATACTTATATATATAAACTGTTCTCAGACTTTGTCCGATGAGCCTGGATTTTACATCCGGAGCATTTATTGCTTATATATATATATATATATATACTTGTATATATGAACTTTTGTCAGACTCTGTCTGATGAGCCTGGATTTTACATCCGGAGCGTTTATTGCTTTTATATATATATATATATACATTTCATTCCTCCTTGAGTTTACTTCGTGGCGGTTGATCGTATTTATTGCTTTATTTACATTTAGTCCCGCCTGGAGTTTACTTTATGGCGGTTGATCGTATTTACTGCTTTATTTAAATTTCTGATCCCCCATAGAGGTGCTTCATGGTGGTTGATCATGTCCATATATATATTTACCACTTTTATATATTTACAATTCTGATCCCCCATGGAGGTGCTTCGTAGTGGTTGACCATAACTGTATATATATATATATATATTTATATATATATATATATACATATATATATATATATTTACAACTTTTATATATATAACTGATTATTGCTTTTCATATAAATTGCGGCATCATGTGAGCCTAGGAATCATGTGATCACAGATTCAGTCTACTAAATCTAGATTCGATTCTCGTGATGGACATTTTCGACTGTAAGCAGCTTGTACATTATTTACGTTGTCTGAATTTTCTTAGATGGCTTCCATGCCCACGAGGAGTTCGGCACTGCTGAATATTATTTTCTCGAAGATGCCTCGCATCTCAAAAATATTAAAAGCAAACAAGCCAAACATTTAATAATAAAATGAAAGTATGAAAAAGTCTCAATTACTATTGAGCACAGGGTTTGAAAAACTTTTTTTATAAAACCTCATTGTTATATCCTACTTAAAACTAATTTTTTATACAAATTCAAACCATTTGTATATAGGTGTGAACGAGGCCTCGCACTACTTCCAAATAATTGCACATTGATCCACACACAAACAAATTCATATAACAGTTTTTTTGAAAAGTGGCGATCACCGTGGCAACACGAATGTCGGGGGGTGCTTAACACATTCCCTCCGCATAATCAAGCCCCCGAACCTAAATGAATCTCGGTTTCATAGACCCGTTTAGCAGTGTCACATCACTGGGTCAATGTGCAATCCTTTTCTCGATTGCGTTGGTGCAACTAGTTAAAATTACCAATTGGCGACTCTTACAGTCAAATCGTCGACATTATACATGTCGGACCTTTTTCACTTGTTTTTTCAAACAAATCTCACATAACATGAGAACACCAAAGAATAAGTAACGAAAAAGGACAAATAAAAATCCCGACTTCGACAGGTGGTGACTCTGCTGGGGACTCCAGTAAGAGGGCTTACGCCACTATTACAAGCTTTTCAAAACTATTATATGCTTGTGTGTGAATGTTGCATTTACATTTATAATGAATGTGTATGAATGCATTTTTACTTACTGCTCTACACTATATCTATCTGTGATATTAGTGCTTCGCACATGTCATCATTTTCAAAAATGGGGAGACATGTTTTATGTGAATGTATGTTGTGTGGTTCCTCTAATAAGAGGCTATCCTATTAGTATTTGATTACTGGACTCGTAGGAAGACTAATTCCAACGAGGCTCGGGAATGGCACCACCAAGATTCGCTTTAGTTGAAAGACCGAATTAACTTCCCGTCAAGTAGATTGCGATGATCTGGGGACCTTCCTGTAAAAAAGCCGCGAGAGTAAACCTAAGATAGGTCAACCTCTGATAAACCAAACGCAGAGGGAAGTCTCTTCATACTTTCCACTTTCAATTACTTGTAAAAGCATTTACTTGTAATTTTATTCCATATTCATCCTTTATGTAATGGAAAATATGAAGAATATTTGTGCATACATGACATGTTATCAAATAACATCTTTTTTTGCAGGATGATATTCCTAAAATGGACACATTATGATAGCATTTACATTATCCCTAAGACTAAACTACATAAGTCTTTTGTAGAGAAACAATTGGGCCTGTTACCCGCTCAAAATCCAAAAGTGCCACGTGTAAAAACCCAAAATCCTAATAAGACTCGTATGTGTAAAATCTCGTTATATAAATTAAATTTCTCCGTTCTGAATGTGTTATGTGTTAATATATACTTTGTTTAACAAATTTGACCAAATAAATTTTTGTCTGAAAAAAACGTGCTTGATACCTCTTGCTTAATTTTTTTTCTGCAATCGTACTTTTAGGTAAAATTATTTTGACAAGTTGCTTTGTCGTGCTTACACTGACAAAATATTTTATCGTGCTTGTTAGGATTAGTGAGAAATTTAGTTTAACAATCCTAGATTAATAAACCCTAACCCTAATTTGTAAACCTAACACTAATTAGCTAATTAAACCCTAATTAGATTATTATAACACCTAATCATGGTTAGCAAACTTCAATTAGGTACTAATTAACATTACTTAACAATCCTAATCATTATAAACAAAACGCTAATCAAGATTAGTGAAGATTAAAGCCTATTTAAGCTACTAAACAAACCTAACTAGCTCACAAGTAGGTTAGGAGTCACCATTCAAGTCCCTAGGCTACACATGACATGCTTGTAACTCCCAATCAAGACAATAGTCATTAGATCAGATATTTATGGAGGCAAGTTGCTTAAGAAATGATCAAAAAGACAAGTTGAAGAATTCTATAAATAAGAACCTTATGGCTGAGCAAACACACAAAATTACTAAGCCTAGATACACTTATAAACTTACCAAATCAAGCCTGGGTGATAGAAGCAACCAAATCATAAGCTAGAATCGAAAATCATTCAAGAAAAGGTACAAACCCTAGTTCATAATTAGCTCTTTGATCCTATGCTAGATTTGTTGTTTAGATGTTTAGAATTATGTATTAGTATGTTAGATTAGTAGAACACGTTTTCATAACATCTAGATGCCTTAATTAAGTGTTTTAAGAAATCAGGAAATTTTGAAAACTAAGTCTGACAGCCGAATATTAGGGCCTATAGATTCATATGTGTTTATGTTTTGGTCTGTTAATTGTTTGGTATTTGTAGCCTGTTAGTAGGTCTTTAATCTGGAAAAGAAAACATGTTCATTTGAACTATAGATTTCAAGTTATACGTAGTCAAAGTGGGTTGACCGTTCATGGATTGCAGTTTTCTGGGTTACCCAAAAAACTCAAGAACAGTCGAACCGGCTACTTTGACCAACCTTTTTAATCGTGTTCTAGTTGATGTTTTTGTAATGTTTTGTTATAGATCAATACTCTGTTATATGTGCTACATATCTATGATCTCAAACTGCTAAAACAACTAATAGGATTACTAGAATTAATGGTCAAACGTCGTTGACCAAGCTTGAACAAGTTTTCTCGGCTGCCTAGAAAACTGAAGAACACGAAGAACAACGTTTGGTTGTACTTTGACCAGCATACTTAGAGACCTTAGAGTTATGCTTTGTTCATGTTAATGTTATATATATGTACCCTGACATATATACTATATGTTACAACAAACACCACACACATATAATACACAGAATCAAAGATATTCAAGGCACAAAATCGTTGACCGACCATGACTACTGTTCTAGGTTATCCAGAAACTCAAGAATAGCTCTGACAGTGACTTTGAGCCTCTACAACTTCTTGTTATATGTAGGTTAAAGCCTAATTTTTGATTCATGTTGTACTACTGTGTGAGTACTACAACAACAACTCTTGAACAAACCAAGAATCATTATCAGTGTCATTTTATTTAGTGGTCAAACTGGTCACTCGACCATAACTAAACTGTGGTCCAGAAACTCAAGAACACCTACAGCGACACTTTCTGTCACTGAAGGGCTTTAGTGACAGACAGAAATTGATTTTTTCTAAAAATAAATTATAAAAATTAGAAATAATTAATAAATAAATATAAAAATAGTTTTAAAAATTATATTAAATAATTATAAGTAAATTCTGATATTTTTACATAAATTCGATAATTATTTTATTTTATTAAGAATTAAATTATTAATAAAGAAATTAGAATAATTATTTATAAATATTAAATAATTATGGAAAAATAATATTAATGATATGAAAATTATAATAAATGATTATAAATTATTTAAAAATAATAAACAATATTTTTATAAAATTTGAAATAAATATTAATTACCTAAAATAGAAATAAATGATTTAAAAATCATTTAAAGGATAAATAAATAGTTTAAAACTATTTTTAACTTCTAAAAATTATTATAATGGATATATAAATTATCTAAAATTATAATAAATAAAATTTAGTCCATTTATCAACTTATTCAATATTCGGTAAAGTATTAAACACTGAAACCCTAATAAATCTAACCCGATGTTATATAAATGTTATATTTCAGTATTGTTATCAATACTAACATGTTAGATTTATATATATGAACATCGTAGGTATTTATTAACGATTAAATAACATAACTTGACTGATCTACGCTCAGGCAAGTTTCCTAAACCCTAAACTTATTTCTTCATTATGCAAATTCTTTTTACCCTTAAATTACTTATGTAGATGTCTTTAACCTATTGAACAAGATTTTTATCTTGATATGCTGATGATATAATATACTACACCTACAATTGAATTACCATTTTATTGTAAGGTTATTGCTATAGCTTCAACATAACTAAGAAATGAATTACTTATTCATATTGATTGTTAAGCTTAAATTGTTGTGTCAAACCAAATTGATTGGTAAGACATCCTAATCTGAAGTTGGGCATCCCGTTTGGGATCTTTGGTTGATATATACATTGACATTAAGTTGGGTGCATTTGAGCACTAGTATGATGAGATGCATACTCCTAGGATGTTGAATAGGCTGATCCCCTATCTCATATCTGAATAAAATTTTTAAGTCTGTGTGACTGACAGAAATATAAATCCATAAGTGAAATGGTGACAACTATCAGTCGAAATTTGAATTGTTGTATTTCTTCAAATTATATATTGTTATAAATACAAAACTTGCTGAGCATGTCGTACCGCACCCTTACAAATTATTCCCTTTGCAGTTTTAGATGGTAACCCTGGAACAACTAGAGTAGATAAAGGGAAGCGTCCCTACATAGATTAGATTATATTCTTGTCTATTTGAATACCTTGTAATAAGAAACTCATTATGAGAATCATGTAATCGAATCATAATATTATATATACATATATAACTTCTTTTATTTCCGCAACCGTGTTTTCTTACATATATAGATGTAAAATTAGAATTCTTCGAATCTAGTTGAGATCCTTGGGAACTATTTATCTTAGTGAGGGTATTAATAGCATGGATTGTTCATGTTGTTATTGATACTCTGGATTTCGGATAGATAGTTACTATCGATACTATAGTATAAATTCGTTAGGCTTAAACTATACATCTGGGTGAGGGTATTAGTAATATAGACTGTTCATGTTATTACTAGTACTCTAAAATTTGAATAGATAGAATCTAGTCACAATTACAGTTCATATATACAAGTGAGGGTATCCAAACACAGTAATAGTTCTCTTGAGAATTGACATCTGTTATGGGATACTGTGAATTTTGGATATATGAGAATTATAGCTGATAGTCCCTCTATTTAATATAATCTTATAATCAAATACCATGGGTGTATAGATTTAATTGCATTATATATTGATTCATAGTAAGCACCATATCGGATACCGTGGGAGTATAGATATGGGGGCGTTATAATTTAAAGGTATCAAAGCTGCAAGGCTATAGATATAAGGAAGAGAAATCTTAGTATATAGTCTTCGAGTCCGTAAAAATTTTAAAAGTACACATAAAATATAACATTAAAACTATTATGTTGTGTAAATTTCTATATCAGTATTAAAGGAGTTTTCTTTTATTGATGGCCAAATCCAATGCTGAAGAAATGGTAATAGCCAATAATCCACCACAAATAGAGTCATACTTAGCCAGTGATTCAGAAGATGAGGAATTACTTAATGATCAACAATTGTTAGATGCTGAGGAAGAGGAGGATCCAATGGCAGTGAAAAGAAAAAATGAAAGTGATAGTTGAACATACTACTATCTTACAAAGTATTGAGTACAATATAAACTTTGAATGCTTCTTTATTATACTAATATAAAGCATTCAACCACCTATACTATTCTCTAGACTTCATTTATATCATCAAAGGAATCCTGAATAATGTGACAAACCACAGATCGATCGATGAGATATGCAGTCTTCTTCTCCTCCACCGGATATCGAACTACTCAGCACTGCAAATCATTGAATGTATCTCTAACACCCAAAGATGTTTTAAGAAGTCTTGACTGAATTTCCTTTCTGCCCCTTTGTGCATGGTGCAGTTGTACTTTTAGTTATTGACTATGTCCCCTCTCATTTTGTAGCATTCCCTCAACTATATCAGCTCTAAACCTCATTTTATTATTCTCATTTTATGTTGTCTTCAGCAGTGATGCCATTGCCTCATCATGCTCGTCAATTCTCATCATTCTACCCAGCAGTTAGTAGACCTTATGTTAGGGGCTATTAATAGACCAACAAACCAAAATACATCTTTCAAAGATTTTAAATTAGTTGGACCACTGGAATTTAAAGGTACCTCAAAACCTGTAGAGGCAAAAATATGGATTTCTGAAATAGAGAAATTTTTCCTAGTAACTAATGTCAGTAATAATCAGAAGACAACTTTTGCAACCTTTTTCCTAAAAAGTGAGGCTAATTATTGGTGGGAATCAACCAAAGGTTGGGTAGAAACTGAAATTGTTCATTGGGATAGATTCAAAGAGTTGTTCTTTGAAAACTATTTTTCCTAATCCCTGAAAGATCGAATGGAAATAAAATTTCTGGACTTGAAAAAAGGAGATCTTACTGTAACCCAGTATACAGCTAAGTTTAATGAATTGTCCAGGTTTGCTCCTCATCAAGTAACCACTGAACTTAAAAAGGGTTGTTTAGGATATTTTGCCTATATAGTTGATACTCAACAGGAAGGAGTAAAACTAGATCAAATACCTATAGTTAAGGAATTTCCTGATGTATTTTCGGATGACTTACTAGGTTTACCTCTAGATAGGGAAATTAAGTTTGTCATTGATCTTGCACCACGAACGTCACCAGTTTCTAAGGCACCGTATAGAATGGCACCTGTAGAACTGAAAGAGGTACTAATACAATTACAGGAACTCTTAGATAAAAAGTACATACAACATAGTGTTTCACCCTGGGGAGCACCAATATTGTTTGTAAAGAAGAAGGATGGAACTATGAGACTATTTATAGATTATAGGGAGTTAAATAAATTAAAAATAAATATCCTTTACCAAGGATTGATGATTTATTTGACCAATTAAAAGGGGCCGAACATTTTTCAAATATTGACCTTAGAACAAGTTATCATCAATTAAAGGTAAGAAAGGAGGATGTGCCGAAAACAGCATTTAGGACACGCTATGGACATTATGAGTTTCTTGTAATGTCTTTTGGATTAACGAATGCACCGGCAGCTTTTATGGATTTAATGAATCGAGTGTTTAAACCATGCTTGGAAAAATTTGTTGTAGTGTTTATCGATGATATTCTGGTATACCCGAAAACACGGGAAGAGCATACTGAACACTTGAGAGTCGTTTTGGAGATTTTACGAAAGGAACAACTTTATGCAAAGTTTTCCAAGTGTGAATTCTGGTTGAAGAGAGTTCAATTTTTAGGTCACGTCATTGACAAAAATGGAATATCTGTAGATCCACCTAAGATCGAAACAGTTTTGAATTGGGAACAACCAACAACTCCAATAGAAGTACGAAGTGTTCTCGGTATAGCGGGTTATTATCGACAGTTTATAAAAGATTTTTCAAAAATAGCAACCCCATTAACCAATTTAACTCGAAAGACGGTGAAGTATGTCTAGACAGATAAATGTGAAGAGAGCTTCCAAGAGTTGAAGAAGCGACTGAGCATGGCTCCAGTGGTATCCTTATCAGATGATACAGGAGGCCTTGTAGTATATATTGACGCATCACACAAATGTTTAGGGTGTGTGTTGATGCAACATGGGAAAGTGATAGCTTATGCATCATGACAACTCAAAGATTATTAGAAGAGGTATCCTACTCATGACCTAGAGTTAGCCGTAGTAGTTTTTGCTCTAAAAATTTGGAGACATTATTTGTATGGGGAGAAGTGCGAGATATATACAAATCATAAAAGTCTGAAAGATATTTTTACACAAAAGGAATTAAATTTAAGACAGAGACGATGGTTAGAACTGATAAAGGATTTTGACTGTGAAATCTTATATCATCCCGGTAAAGCCAATGTCGTAGCTGATGCGTTAAGTAGAAAGAATTGGGAAAAATTGAATGTATTAACCACCAATAATAATTTAATAAAAGACTTTGAAAATTTAAAAATTGAGGTGGAATGTCCAACTACCTCTACCCAAAAATTGTATATTTTAGAGGGAGTTTCATCTCTGCTTAACAAAGTTAAAGAGATACAGTAGAAGGATGAAGAATGTCAGAAGTATAAGACTAATTCAACTCATGATAAGTATAATAAATTTAGAATAGATACGGATGGAATAATAAGATATGAAAATAGAATCTAGGTTTCGTTAAACCAAGCTTTAAAAGATGAAATTTTAAACGAAGCTCATAATTCAAAATTTGCCATACATCCTGGAAGTACAAAATGTATAAAGATTTTAGTCGACACTTTTGATGGTCGAACATGAAAAGAGAAATAGCTGAATGGGTAAGAAAATATCTCACGTGTCTAAGGGTTAAGGCTGAGCATCAAAACCCGAGTGGTTTACTTCAACCCTTACCAATTCCTGAGTGGAAGTGGGAACACATAACAATGGATTTTGTTGTTGGTCTTCCAGCTACCCAAAAGGGCCATAATGTCATTTGGGTAATAGTTGACCGTTTAACAAAATTAGCTCACTTTTTACCTATTAAAATCACTCATAACCTAGATCACCTTGCCAAACTGTTCATCAATGAAATTATCTCTAGGCATAGAGTACCTGTTTCCATAGTATCAGATCGAGATCAAAGATTTACTTTTAATTTTTGGAAAAGCCTTCAGAAACATTTAGGAACACAATTAAGATTGAGTACAGCTTATCGTCCTTAGACTGATGGACAGAGTGAGAGAACCATACAAACATTAGAGGATATGTTAAGAACTTGTATCATAGACTTCAAAGGAAGTTGGGAAGATCAGTTACCCTTAGTTGAATTTGCCTATAACAATAGTTATCATGCTAGCATATGTATGCCACCCTATGAAGCCTTATATGGGAAAAAATGTAGAACACCTTTATGTTAGGATGAAGTTGGGGAAAGACAAATGTTAGAACCTGAAATAGTTCAACAAACAACTGAAACCATCAGAATTATTCGTCAACGATTACAAGCATCTCAAGATCGACAAAGAAAATACGCTGACCCGCATCGTCTATAACGAAATTTAACGTAGGAAGCCACGCATTCTTGAAGGTATCACCTTGGAAAGGCAAGATACATTTTGGCAAGAAAGGAAAACTAAGTCCGAGATTCATTGGACCTGTTAAAATTTTGAGGAGGGTTGGTGAAGTTTCTTATGAAATAGCACTACCTCCTGAGTTGAATCATATTCATAATTTGTTTTATGTGTCCATATTACGACCATATAAACCTGATTATAAACACATTATACAATATGAGCTAATCCAAATAGAAGAAGATCTTTCATATGTAGAAGAACCTGTGCAGATCGTTGATCGTAAAGAGCAAGTCCTGAGAAATAAAGTGATAGCATCGGTCAAAGTAATCTGGAGAAATCAGAACGTTGAAGAAGCTATATGGGAACTTGAAGATAAAATGCGCGAGAATTATCCTCAATTATTTACTTGACTTGTAATGTAATTTCGAGGATGAAATTCTTATTAGTGGGGGTGAATGTAAAAACCCAAAATCCTAATAAGACTCGTATGTATAAAATCACGTTATATAAATAAAATTTCTCCATTCTGAATGCGTTATGTGTTAATATATACTTTGTTTAACAAATTTGACCAAATAAATTTTTGTCCAAAAAACGTCGTGCTTGACACCTCGTGCTTAAAATTTTTTCTACAATCGGACTTTTTGGTAAAATTATTTTGACAAGTTGCTTTGTCGTGCTTACACTGACAAAACGCTTTGTTGTGCTTGTTAGGATTAGTGAGAAATTTAGGTTAACAATCCTAGATTAATAAACCCTAACCCTAATTTATAAACCTAACCCTAATTAGCTAATTAAACCCTAATTAGATTATCATAACACCTAATCATGGTTAGTAAACTTCAATTAGGTACTAATTAACATTACTTAACAATCATATTCATTATAAACAAAACCCTAATCAAGATTAGTGAAGATTAAAGCCTAATTAAGCTACTAAATAAACCTAACTAGCTCTTAAGTAGGTTAGGAGTCACCATTCAAGTCCCTAGGCTACACATGACATGCTTGTAACTCCCAATCAAGACAATAGTCATCAGATCAAATATTTATGGAGGCAAGTTGCTCATGAAATGACCAAAAAGCCAAGTTGAAGAATTCTATAAATAAGAACCTTATGGTTGAGCAAACTCACGAAATTACTAAGCCTAGATACACTTATAAACTTACCAAATCAAGCCTGGGTGATAGAAGCAACCAAATCAGAAGCTAGAATCGAAAATCATTCAGAAAAAGGTACAAACCCTAGTTCAGAATTAGCTCTTTGATCCTATGCTAGATTTATTGTTTAGATGTTTAGAATTATGTATAAGTATGTTAGAAAGTATGTTAGATTGGTAGAACACGTTTTCATAACATCTAGATGCCTTAATTAAGTGTTTTAAGAAATCTGGAAATTTTGAAAACTAAGTCCTGATGTACCCAATGTCGTACTTTATGATTCATATGTGTTTATGTTTTGGTCTGTTAATTGTTTGGTATTTGTAGCCTGTTAGTAGGTCTTTAATCTAGAAAAGAAAACATGTTCATTTGAACTATAGATTTCAAGTTATACGTAGTCAAAGTGGGTTGACCGTTCACGGATTGTAGTTTTCTGGGTTACCCAGAAAACTCAAGAATAATCGACCGCTACTACTTTGACCAACCTTTTAATCGTGTTCGGTTGACGTTTTGTAATGTTTTGTTATAGATCAATACTACATTATATGTACTACATATCTATGATCTCAAACCGCTAAAACAACTAATAAGATTATTGGAATTAATGGTCAAACGTCAATGACTGACCAAGCTTGACCAAGTTTTCTCGGGTCACCCAAAACTCAAGAACACGAAAGAACAACGTTTGGCTGTACTTTGACCAGCATACTTAGAGACCTTAGAGTTATGCTTTGTTCATGTTAATGTTATATATATATGTACCCTGACATATATACTACATGTTACAACAAACACCACACACATCTAATACACAGAATCAAAGATATTCAAGCCACAAAACCGTTGACCGGCCATGACTACTGTTCTTGGTTACTCAGAAACTCAAGAACAGCTCCGACAGTGACTTTGAGCCTATATAACTTCTTGTTATATGTAGGTTAAAGCCTAATTTTTGATTCATGTTGTACTACTGTGTGAGACAAACCAAGAATCATTATTAGTATCATTTTATTTAGTGGTCAAACTGGTCACTCGACCATAACTGAATTGTTGCCCAGAAACTCAAGAACACCTACATCGACACTTTCTGTCACTGAAGGGCTTTAGCGACAGACAAAAATTGATTTTTTCTAAAAATAAATTAGAAATAATTATAAATAAATATAAAAACAGTTTTAAAAAGTATATTAAATAATTATAAGTAAATTCTGATATTTTTACATAAATTCAATAATTATTTTATTTTATTTAGATATTATTAATAATTAAATTATTATTAAAGAAATTAGAATATTTATTTATAAATATTAAATAATTATGGAAAAATAATATTAATGATATCAAAATTATAATAAATGATTATAAATTATTTAAAAATAATAAAAATATTTTTTATAAAATTTTAAGTAAATATTAATTACTAAAAATAGAAATAAATGATTTAAAAATCATTTAAAGGATAAATAAATAGTTTAAAACTATTTTAAACTTCTAAAAATTATTATAATGGATATATAAATTATCTAAAATTATAATAAATAAAATTTAGTCCATTTATCAACTTATTCAATATTCGGTAAAGTATTAAACACCGAAACCCTAATAAATCTAACCCAATGTTATATAAATGTTATATTTGAGTATTGTTATCAATACTAACGTGTTAGTTTTATATATATGAACATCGTAGGTATTTATTAACGATTGAATAGTATAACTTGACTGATCTACGCTTATGCAAGTTTCCTAAACCCTAAACTTATTTCTTCATTATGCAAATTCTTTTTACCCTTAAATTACTTATGTAGATGTCTTTAACCTATTGAACAAGATTTTTATCTTGATATGCTGATGATATAATATACTACACCTACAATTGAATTACCATTTTATTATAAGGTTATTGTTATAGCTTCAACATAACTAAGAAATGAATTGCTTATTTATATTGATTGTTAAGCTTAAATTGTTATGTTAAACCAAATTGATTGGAAATACATCTTAATCTAAAGTTGGGCATCCCGTTTGGGATCTTCGACCGATATATACATTGACATTAAGTTAGGTGCATTTGAGCACTGGTAGAATGAGATGCATACTCCTAGGATGTTGAATAGGCTGATCCCCTATCTCATATCTGAATAAAAATTTTAAGTTTGTGTGATTGACAGAAATATAAATCCATAAGTGAAATGGTGACAACTATCAGTAGAAATTTGAATTGTTTTATTTCTTCAAATCATATATTGTTATAAATACAAAACTTGCTAAGCATGTCATAGCTCACCCTTGCAAATTATTCCCTTTGTAGTTTTAGATGGTAACCCTGGAACATCTAGAGTAGATAAAGGGAAGCATCCCTACATAGATTAGATTATATTCTTGTCTATTTGAATACCTTGTAATAAGAAACTCACTATGAGAATCATATAATCGAATCTAAATATTATATATACATATATAACATCTTTTATTTTCACAACCGTGTTTTCTTAGATATATAAATGTAAAATTAGAATTCTTTGAATCTAGTCGAGATCCTTGGGAACTATTTATCTGAGTGAGGGTATTAATAGCATGGACTGTTCATGTCGTTATTGATACTCTGGATTTCGGATAGATAGTTACTATCGATACGATAGTATAAATTCGCTTGGCTTAAACTATACATCTAGGTGAGGGTATTAGTAATATGGACTGTTCATGTTATTACTAGTACTCTGAAATTCGAATAGATATACTCTAGTCACAGATATAGTTCATATATCCAAATGAGGGAATCCAAACACAGTAATAGTTCTCTTTAGAATTGACATCTGTTATGGGATACTGTGAATTTTGGATATATGGGAATTATATCTGATAGTCCCTCTATTTAATGTAATCTTATAATCAGATACCATGGGTGTATAGATTTAAATGCATTATATATCGATTAATAGTAAGCACCATATTGGCTACCATGGGAGTACAAATATGGGGGCATTACACCATGAGCCTACAGTCAATCATGTCTTCTTCTGACCAGTCTAATGCCGTTTCTCGAGAAGAATTTGATGGATTAAGTAAACAAATTATAGATTTGGCTATTTTCCTAAAAGAATTGCATTAGTCTACTCAGGGTACAAAGATGCCTTCACATATAGAATCCTCTGCACAAGGAGGAACGCAATGTTTGGATAAAACAAATCCAGAACCTCAGTTGGATACGACCAACAAAGACCCTAAAAACACCCATCTCAAAGGAGATCCAGACACTAGTGATATCAGGAAGAAGGTCCTTCAAATGGAGGAAACCACCCATTTGCTCAAAGGGATTGGAACACATTGAAGTGTTTCATATGCTTACCTTTGTATATTCCTAGGTGTTCATTATCTAGAGAAATTTAAAACCTCTGACTTTGAAAAGTATGATGGATTATGGGATCCTTACACACATTTGAAGGTGTTCATTGGAGAACTCGGATCTTATATGGAAAATGAGAAGCTCAGAATACAGCTGTTCCAGAAGAGTCTGACTGGAGAAGCCCGTTCATGGTATACCAGATTAGAAAACTCAAAGATCTATAGCTGGGAAGAGCTAGCTCACGCCTTCATCACTCAATACAGTTTTTAATCTCAGATAGCTCTTGACCAGAACCAGATTACCAAGGTCAAGAAACAGTCTAATGAGTCTTTCAGAGAGTATGCTCAAAGGTGGAGGCGCCTTGCTACTCAAGTTATTCCTTCCATGACAGAGTCAAAAATGGTCATAACTTTCATAGACATACAGGAAGCTACTTTCTATGAAAGAGTCTTAGCTGGTATTGGCAAACAATTTTTTGAAATGATCAGGCATGAAAATGGCTGAGATGGGATTGAAGTCAGGTAAGATTCAAGACCTAGCCGCTCTTAAAACAGTTGCTAAGCACATCTAGTCAGGATCTTATGGAAAGAACCCCTGGAGGGTCCATAAAAAGAAAGAGGAGGATGTTTCCTTGATACTACAAGGTCAAAAAGGTAGTCAAAACATGCCTATACAGAGGATAAACTACTCCCCTTTTCAAGCACAGTCTTCAAACTCTCCATTGCCTAAAGGTGGGGATGCAAAGAGCCCTCGAACGTTCCCACCTTTAGGGGACTTGCTCGAGAATATTCTTGCTCTTCTGACTACTCAGAAGAAAATCACACATCTTCTTCCACCAACCAACCCTAATGGGAGGGGTTTCAATGCTACTCAGAAGTGTGCTTATCTTTCCGGGGCACCTGGACATGATACTCAAGATTGTTGGGCCGTGAAACATAAGATCCAAGATTTAATAGAAAACGGTGAGATCGCGGTTACCAAACCAGATCAACCTCATGTGCAAGATAACCCTCTTCCTCAACACAAAGAAGAAGAGGTCAACATGATTAGTTAGAGCGCAGGACAGAGTTCCAATTTTAATGGTGAATCATCTGAAACTGTCAAAGACGGTGTTGACAGATGGGATTACGCAAAATTCCAATTTTCTATGGAACGAAAGATGAAGGCTCTTTGTAAGCAAATTGAATAATTGACAGAACTGGTGACTCATAAGCATCAAGTCACACGCCAGTTAATTAGACAAGAGCATGCCTATCTCCTTCCTTTCGTTATGAATGCTCCACCATCACCTTCAGAAAGCGAAGCTATGGAGGATAAGGTTGCGAAGTGAGCAAATGCTAAAGCCCATCAGGATTTTGCCAATCAAAGGGAATTTACATACCTACGTCAACCTATAAAGGAGATATTTCAGATGCTAATCAACGAAGGAAGAATTACCTCCCTTCTACCTCTAATAAATCCCCGTTCAAGATCGTTCAACTCTGATGGAGTATATCAATATCATTCATAGTCTCGCGGTCACAGCACAGAAGAATGCTGGGCACTCCGCCACCTTATTTAGAATTTAATTGACAGCGGTGTCCTGCCAATGGCAGATGATGACACTGTGCTACTTGAGAGTGGGAATACCTATCCTACCAAATAGAAGGGATCGGTAGCAGTTATATCCACTGAGGCTGATGAGACTGTCAAACCATTTCCCATACAAGTAATTCAACTCAAAGGAGCTGACAATCCTTTGAAAGTGGCTGCACCAGAGCCAATTTCTTTACCCTTCAGACCACAGTATCGTGTTTTCAGCTTACCCAAAGTCCCATGGAATTATGGAGAGGCTGAAGGATCTACATCTCATACTACTGCTACAGTGTCGAAGGAAAATCCACTGTATCTTCCTCAACGGGTTATGAAGCCCACCTTCAAAGTGAAGGGGAAGATTCCCATGGAGAAGATTGAAATATTCCTCCGCACTATGGGCCACAATGAAGCTAAGGTGGTTCTAAGCTTAAGAGAAGCTCCACATCAGATCTCAATAATGAACTTGGTTTTCTCTTCCGAGGATCACAGGAAGATCTTATTAAAGGTTTTGGAAAAAGCCTACTTGCCAAAATCAGTGGATGTGAAAATTTGTCCATCAGAACTTTGCCCTCGATAATTGGAGTAGCATTCCATGCATTGGTCGATGAGGGTAAAATGGGCAGAAAATACCTCTGCCCTATAGATAACTTTAATTGCTTACTTTTTTGTACAGTATTAGCAGTTAATTTATCAGTACATGCTAACACTTGTGTATGATTAAACAGTTGCATATATTAAGTGAAAGCATATTTTGTTTCAGGACTATAAATTTAGATCTGCATGTACTTGCTGATAAGGTGCCTTTTCTCCACAAGGGCTGTAACTTTGATGAAAAGTTGGACTCAGACTTGATGGAAATCCAAGAGAACATTGAGACACCTCAGGAGATTAAGGAATGGGTCGAAGACAAACCTAAACCTAACCTTGACCAAACCACTTATTTCAATCTTAGAGCCTTAGAAAGCCCTAAGCTAATCTAGATTGGTTCAGACCTAACCCCAAACCAACGAAATGATATGGTTGCTCTATTAACCCAATTCCAGGATGTGTTTGCATGGTCTCACGAAGACATGGTGGGATTGTCCACTGACATTATCCTTCATCGCCTTCCCATTAAGGAGGGATTTAAGCCAGTCAGGCAGAACCTCGAGCGATTGAAACCTGAGTGGAGTTTAAAGGTTAAAGAAGAAATTGTGAAAAAAGTTCAAACTGGCATTATCATGGTATCTACATATCCGGAGTGGATATCCAACATTGTTCCCGTGCCTTAACCAGGAGGAAAGGTGCGAGTTTACATGGATTACCGGGATTTGAACAAAGCTTGCCTTAAAGATAGCTTTCCCGTATCCTTTATCCACATTCTTATTGACAATACTGCTCAATACGACATGTATTCCTTTGCTGATTTCTTTGCAGGGTATCATCAGATTATGGTCACTGAGGAGGATCATGAGAAAACTTCTTTCATCACGCCTTGGGGAACCTTTTGTTACAGACGGTTGTCATTCGGCCTCATCAATGCCGGGGCAACCTATCAGGGAGCTATAATGACTCTTTTCCATGATTTAATGCATAAAGAGATAGAGATCTACGTGGATGACATCATTATCAAGTCCCAAAGGGAAGAAGACAATTTGGACCATCTCAAAAAGCTCTTCAACAGGTTACCTAAGTACAACTTGAAGTTTAATCCAGCCAAGTGCGCCTTTAGCGTTAAATCAGGCAAGTTGCTAGGTTTCCTAGTCAGCCACAGTGGGATTGAGCTGGATCCCACCAATATCTAGGCCATCAAGGAAATGCCCATTCCTCAGACAAAGAAAAAAATACGGGGATTTTTGGGAAGAATCAACTTCATTAGCAGGTTTATCTCTCAACTCACAAAGAACTTTGTGAGCCCATCTTCAAGTCATTGGAAGAACTCCTCTATGAAATGGAACGATGAATGTCAGAAAGCCTTCCTTACCATTAAAGAGCAGCTGGTTAACGCTCCTATTTTGGTACCCCTCAGGGATAATGTTTCCCTGTTCATGTACCTGTCTATTATTGACAATGCTATGGGCTGTATGCTAGGACAGAAAGATAATAGGGGCCAATAACGAGCTATCTATTACCTCAGCAAAAGATTCAGCAGCAGTGAACACAAGTACACTCTAATTGAGAAGACTTGTTGTGCTTTAGCATGGGTTTCAATGAGGTTACTACATTACCTCCATGGTCACACAACCCATCTCATATCCCGCATGGATCCTCTCAAGTATGTGTTCAGTAAGCCCATACTAAATTGTCGGCTGTCCAGATGACAGTTGATCCTACAGTAATTTGGCATCGTCTACGTGATGCAAAAGTCTATCAGAGGTCAAGGAATTGTGGATCAACTGGCTGCCACACCTGCAGGGGACTACAAACCCTTGGAAACATACTTCCCCGATGAAGGGGTAATGGCAGTTCAACAACACCATCAGTATAATGCATGCCACACATGGAAAATATATTTTGATGGAGCTGTTAACATGGAAGGTTCTGGAGATGGAGCAATTTTAGTTTCCAGTACGGGGGAGCAGTATCCCATCGCCGTCAAATTATAGTTTGTCAGCACCAATAACATAGTTGAGTATGAAGGTTGTATTATGGGGCTAAAACTTGCCCGTTCAATGGGCATCAGGCGGTTTAACTATCTTTGGGGATTCCAAATTTGTAATCAAATAATCTAAAAGAATTTATCAAACCAAAGAACTATATTTGCTGCCTTACCATCGACAAGTTTTTTAGATTGCTTTGGAGTTCGAAGAAATCTCCTTTCTACACATTCCTTGTAATAAGAATGATTTTGCAAATGCACTAGCAACATTGGCCTCTTTGATTCACATACCTGACAAGGAAAACAAGCCAAGCATCATATTTGCCCTGCAAAAGGCCCCAACTTATGGGAACTACGTTAGAGAAGTATTGGATGAACTACCTCCCATCCACAACCCTTAGTATCAACATAACAAGGAGTATCTGCGAGATGGACCTACACCCGCTGAGGCGAGCCTAACTAAAAAGAGGCGGATCCATCGACTTGCTTTGAAAACATTTTTAGCATACTCAGTCTTCATTTGAAAACCACACCAATATAACTTGGTAAACATCAACCACGCTTGATAGAAACATAATATAAGTCTAGCCGAAAGAATTGGCTTTGACTTCATCATACAAGACTTCATGTGTAAGGATACATGAATTACAAAGCTTGTCCAGAATGAACTGGAACAAGGGTTAGAATACTTGCCTTTAGCGTCTGCTACAATTATAACATGTTCTCGCTTAAGTCTTTAAGTCACTACAGTAATTGATAACATCACATAACCCATTAGGTCATGAATGAACATATAGGGTTCTTAATGTATCTTACCCATCTTCTCAATCTAATTATGACTTAGATTTGTTCTTATTGGTTCCGTCTTTTTGTTATATAACTCTTACATTAACATACAATTGACTTACGTTAACCTTAATGAATAATACTTAAGGTTTAAATATGTCTTGACAATATTATAATCAAGCTTTAGTTCATTGCTAATGAGTTACCATTCATGCTATACTTGCAAACTATCTTATTTGTCAAAACCCTAGGGTTGGCGCTGCAGCGCCACCCTTCCTTCTCTAAGTCGCGTTGCGGCGCCACTCTGCAGTGGCTGAGTACCAAGTCTAGCACTTCGGTGCCACATCTAACACACTGAGCCACTCCGCGACATGACTCTGTTGTAGGTTGACACACTATGCCCAGTACTACAGCGCCACCTTTTGGCCTTGGGTTGTCGCTGCGGCGCCAACTCTGTGCCTCAGAAAAATTTGACAGAATTTTAATTTTGCGAAACTCCTAGACGCATAACTTCTTCGTTATAAGTCCGAATCGGCTCGTTAAAAAGCCTACGATTCACAAATTTCATACTCTAAACGTTCATGCAAGATTTTTATCTATTTGACTTCATTTTCTAAAACTTCTCCAATTAGTGTGAACGTTTAACGCTCGTTTCTTCGTTCTAAGTGTGAATCTGGTCATTTTTGAGTTCGCAACTCTATAATGCAAAATATGACTTGTCTCCGTTAAAAACAAATGTTTTCGAGTTCAAACACAAAATACTACTTCTATTCCGAGAATTTCATGAATTCGACGATTATTGTCCAATCGTGTACATTCCGGTGAAATTTCATTACTAACTATTTGATTAACGTTCTAAGTGGATTTTGACCATCATATGAACATTTTAAACTACTTATTACATCAACTTATTTCTAAGTTAGGTTTCGACTTATTCTTCATAAGTTCATGACTTAATCAACTTATAAACTAAAATTTTTCATTCCTTATGACTTATTATTGATTTAAGTCCTTTATCAATGTTCTCACATCATATCAAACATACTAACTTCATATGACAACCATATGACAAGTTCATCATAAGTTATCAACTTATTTCGATTCAAGTTATTTATTCATAACTTATTTGGCTTAAGTCCATTCATTAATCAATTCTTACATGTTCTTACCATACAAGTTCATTAAATTACACTTCTCTTATCATCCTACAAAGATAGAGATGGAAGATATTAGACAAGAGTCTTACCCTTGAAGAACTAGTACTTCTCTTCTTTGAAAATGTAACAAAGGTTGTCTTCACTTATATGTGCATCTACTTACATACTCTGCTATCTCTCTCTTCATGTTCGGCCACCAAAAACATTGTTGAAGGTCTTGATACAACTTAGTACTACCAGAATGAATCGAAAACCTCAAACTATGAGCCTCTTGTAACACCTGCTCCTTTAATTCTGTCTCATTCAGAACCCAAATTCTTCCTTCAAAACTTAATAATCCATCATTATCAAGAATGTACTTAGTATCGTTTTCATTGGTTAGACACTCCTTTACTTGGTCGCACTTATCAGGTTTGAGTTGCACCTCCTTAACTCTTTCTACGATGGTAGATTGCATCTCCGTTGCAAACAGCATTTGTCCTGCTTCACTCGGCAACTTCACTTCCAATTCCATCATATCCATCTCTATTATTAACTCAGTTTGAGCCGTTAACAAAGACAACTTCTCCCGACCCTTTCTACTTAAGGCGTTGGAAACTACATTGGCTTTTCCAGGGTGATACAGGATTTCACAGTCGTAATCCTTTATCAACTCCAGCCATCTTCTCTGCCTCATATTCAATTCCTTCTGTGTGAAGATATATTTTAGTCTTTTATAGTCCGTGTATATCTCACATTTTTCTCCGTAAAGATAATGTCACCAAATCTTTAGAGCAAAAACTACTGCGTCCAATTCCAGATCATGAGTAGGGTAAACTTTCTCATAATCCTTCAGCTGCCTAGATGCATACACAATGACCTTGCCATGCTGCATGAGCACGCAACCAAGTCCTCTATGTGAAGCATCGCTATAAACTACGAAATTTCCTGTATCATCGGGTAATGACAAAATAGGCGCTTCACTCAACATCTTCTTTAGTTCTTGAAAACTGTCCTTGCACTTATCAGTCCATGTGTATTTCATCATCTTCCTTGTCAAGTTAGTCAATGGAGTAGCTATGTTCAAAAAATCCTGGATGAATCTCCGATAGTAACTCGCTAACCCTAGGAAACTCCGCACCTCAGTCGGCGTTTTCGGTTGTTCCCAATTCATCGTGGCTTCCACCTTCGCTGGATCTACTGAAATCCCCTCATGGTCAATGATATGACCTAAAAAATTGTACATTTTCTAACAAAAATTCACATTTAGTGAACTTCGCATACAACTTCTCCTTCCTTAGTGTCTCCAACACTAATCTTAGGTGTTCAGCATGATCTTCTGGCGTCTTAGAATACACTAGAATATTATCGATAAACACCAAAATGAACTTGTCCAAATATTGTTTGAACACTCTGTTCATCATATCCATAAATGCAGCTGGTGCATTAGTCAACCCAAATGACATCACCAGAAACTCGTAATGACCATAACGAGTCCTGAATGTTGTCTTTGGTACATCCTCCTTCCGAATCTTCAACTGGTGATAACCTGTTCTTAAATCTATTTTAGAAAAATACTTAGCCCCTTTCAAATGATCAAAGAGATCATCGATCCTTGTCAATGGGTATTTATTCTTTATCGACAACTTGCTCAACTCTCGGTAGTCGATAAAAAGTCTTAATGATTCGTCCTTCTTCTTGACAAATAGTACCAGTGCTCCCCACAGCAAAACACTCAGTTGAATGTACTTCCTGTCCAACAGTTCTGGTAACTGCACCATCAACTCCTTCATCTCCACTGGTGCCATACGATACGGTGCCCTGAAAACTGGTGCCGCTCCTGGCACGATGTCTATTACAAACTTTGTCTCCCTATCTGGTAGAAGACCCGATAATTCACTCAAAAATACATCGGCGAATTCTCTAACTATAGGTATTTGTTCCATGGTTGCTACCACTCTCTGGGTATCAACAACATGACACAAATAACCTACACATCCCTTCCTCAATAATTTCCTAATCTGTGTCATGGTTAGACAACACGCACGTCCCAGCGATCTATTCCCGTAAAATACTACTTGAGGTTATTTTAACATCCTAAGGTTCACACATTTCTTCTGACTATCTATAATTGCCCCATGGTTAGCTAACCAATCCATTCCAAGAATTACGTCGAATTCTCCTAACTTTATCGGTATCAAATCTACCGATAATTTACAACCCCGTATATCTACGCAATAACTACTATGAACATCTTCAACAGGAATTATTTCTTCATTTGCTACCTTAATATTTAAAGGTATAGGCAACTTTTCGGGAAGTACTCCTAATCGCCTAGCAAAATCACATGCTATAAATGAACAAGTAGCACCCGAATCAAACAGCACGTAAGCATTTATGTCGTTGATCGGAATAATACCTGCGATGACGTCCCCTAATGCAACTGCATCTTGGACTGTCATGTTAAAGGTACGACCCATCGGCCTACCCGACTGCGCTGGACCACTAATAGCTAACTTACCGCTACTAGTGCTCCTATTCCCATCCTTGCCCTTCTTCGGGCATTTCTTTGCCATGTGGTCAGTTGACCCACACACAAAGCATCTGTGGTTCTTTTTCAGACTTAGACAGTTAGGCGAGATGTGCCCTTTCTATCCACAATTATAGCATACGACCTTCCCCTTGAGACAGACTCCTAAACGAGTCTTCCCACAGGTCTTGCAGGCCTCCATCCTCCTCTTCCGATCTCCTAGCTTCACTCTGGTATTCCCAAAGCTGAATGTCTTCCTCTTTTGTCCCTCGCCGCTACTGCTGGCTCCTTCGACCTTTACTCCCCCATCCACTTTCCCCTTGTTCTTCTTGTCCTTGTGGTATTGACTTAAAGCCTCACTACCACCCTCGGCGATTATCGCCTTCTCTAAAATGGTTCCAAATGAAGTACTTTGCAAAACTAAAATACAGTTATATAGCCAAGGTTTTAAACCCTGCTCGAACCCTCGTGCCTTCCTAACCTCGGTATCCACTTGGTGTGGAGCGAACCTCGCCAGTTCATTAAACTTGGCGGCGTATTGGGGAACTGTCATGTCCCCTTGTTTCAACTCAAGAAACCGCATCTCCATCCTTCCCTGCATGCTCGTGGGAAAGTTATTCTCGAAGAATATCTCCTTGAACCTCTCCCACGTAAGATTCTCTATCTCGGCCCTAGCCTGATTGGCTTCCCACCAAAAGTTGGTCTCTCCCTTCATCATATAGGTTGAAAAAGCAAACTTTTGGGCTTCATTGACATTTGCTATCATAAATGCCTTCTCTATTTCTTTGACCCACATTTGGGCTTCAACAGGGTCCGTAGTTCCTTTGAACTCTGGCGGACCCACGCTCTTAAAATCCTTAAAGGTAGTAGTTCGTGCTACTCCTGGATTTATGGGGATATTCGCCCCTTTTCTATTAAATGTAGCTGTTAAAAAGTTAACAAACTCTTGCATAGGGTTAACCGGACCTCCCTTTGGTTGATTCATATTAGCTCCTTGATTACGTTGTACTCTTCTTGGCGGCATTTTGCTGATACAATAAACAACATATTTCCTTATTATTCCTTTCTTTATTAGTTATTATTCGATATCAAACAATAACTTCAACATCAATTTCTCATGGTTTTCAAAAAAGGCTTATATTCATTCATTCATTGTAGTATAATACTACATTGGTTACATTATACAGCCTAAGCTGATTACATTACTTTCCCGCTATTGCTTTCCAAAAATTGGGATTTACAAAAGACTGCCCGTTTTCTATACAAGAGAGGGTTTTACGTCACTACTAAGTACAAAATATTTACATAAACTATTCTAGCTAATACTAGATTACATCTGCCTCAAGGCATTATCAAAATCTGCCTTAACAAGACCGGCAATGATATCACGTCTGATAGTATGCCGCGTCTACCCCACCTCTATAGAAAAACCAGCTACCTGCTGCTGGAAATCTTTATGAGAACTCCTATGAATATAGGACATTCTCCCTATCTTCTGTATTTTGGTCTTTAGCTCCTCCTTGAGCTCAAAAACCTCATGCTTCAACTCATGGACTTTGTCCTTAGCCAAAATCCTCTCGTCGTGTTCCTACTCCCACATGGACTCCACGTCCGTCTTGTCTTCTATAACCGCCTGGAGCTCTGCCTTCAGCTCCTTAACCTCCTGACAGTAATGGATATTTCTATCCAACACTGACATGAATAATGACATCATTGACTCCCCAGGAGCCATCTCCGCTGCTATAGCTACCGGGTTGAAGGACACTACCTCCACCTCCTCCTCTATTATACCATCGAATACTGACATGAGGTCAGGATCCTCTGAGTCTCCAGACTCAATAACAACTATCTCAGGCTCTGCTGCTATGGGGTTCGGTATAACCTCTATTTGGTTCACCAACTCTTCACTAAATTCCTGTCCATCTACATGCATTCCATTTACTCCTGACATCTACACAAAATAATTAAGTTGATTAGTACATGTCAGTAGAATAACAAAAACACATAACATAATCATAATGCATTTTTATAAAGTTATTTTCTTCTTTTACTTCTTTGACTCTCTTAAGGTTATGACTTAAGGTTTTTAATCCCCCCTTAAGTTTTATAACCTAATGCTTTGATACCAACCTATGATGCCCCCAAATCTAGGTATCTTCCAACCCGACAGATGGTGCTACACGATACTACCATTCACACATACATTCAATTGAAAAGTCTCAAAGGAAAGAATATGTCTTCTATATATTCAAAATAATATTAACATTCCCCTAGGTTCTTTATAACCATTACATTGTTCTTGTCATAATATCAAATATATTACAATCATTCACCCTATACTATTACATAAGTATACTACGGGTTCGTCTTCACCTTCCCTTTATCCTTGTCGGAGCCTTCAATCCGTTTAATCTTAGCTGTGTTCATATAGTTCAAGCAAGATTGAGCACGACTAGCTCAGCAAGTACAACAATTCTAATAAATAACATGCTTAAAACATAGGAATCATATATCTTCAAAAACTGAACAATAGTTACAAAGTACTATCGATAATTCAAAATAACACTTCTTTTCCTTCAAAACATTTTACAACAACAATATTCAGTAAAACATCAATTTTGGTCCAAGACCTTGAGCATTTCATAAGTTCTTTTGAAAAGGACATCTCGGCACTAAGTTCGTAAGTCTGTCATTTTTACGAGCACGTTCAGGTGATCAGCCTATAGTACTCTATGTTAATCAACACTACATTCCTTAAACGTGTATATGTTTAAGTTGTGGCAACCTCACGTGCCTGTCGTTTGACGACAAAACATTTTAAGCATACTCAGTCTTCATTTGAAAACCACACCAATATAACTTGGTAAACATCGACCATGCTTGATAGAAACATAATATAAGTCTAGCCGAAAGAATTGGCTTTGACTTCATCATACAAGACTTGTGTAAGGATACATGAATTATAAAGCTTGTCCAGACTGAACTAGAACAAGGGTTAGAATACTTGCCTTTAGCGTCTGCTACAATTATAACACGTTCTCGTTTAAGTCTTTAAGTCTCTACAGTAATTGATAACATCACATAACACATTAGGTCATGAATGAGCATATAGGGTTCCTAATGTATCTTACCCTTCTTTCTCAATATAATTATGACTTAGATTTGTTCTTATTGGTTCTGACTTTTTGTTATGTCACTCTTACATTAACATACAATTGACTTACGTTAACCTTAATGGATAGTACATAAGGTTTAAACATGTCTTGACAATATTATAATCAAGCTTTAGTTCATTTCTAATGAGTTACCATTCATGCTATACTTGCAAACTATCTTCTCTGTCGAAACCCTAGGGTTGTCGCTATGCTACCACCCTTCCTTCTCTGAAGTCGCATTGCACAAGACACTCAATCAGCGGGTGGAGTACCAAGTCAAAGCATTGTGGTGCCACATCTAACACATTGAGCCGCACCGCGGTATGACTCTGCAGTAGGTTGAGACACTGTGCCCGATGCTGTAGCGCCACCTTTTGGCCTTGGGTTGGCGCTGCGGCGCCAACTCTGTGCCTCAGAAAAATTTGACAGATTTTTAATTTTGTGAAACTCCCAGATGCATAACTTCTTCGTTATAAGTCCGAATCGGCTCGTTCAAAAGCCTACGATTCACAAATTTTATACTATAAACGTTCATGCAAGATTTTTATCTATTTGACTTCGTTTGCTAAAACTTCACCTATTAGTTCAATTTTAATGAAAACGATAAACGTTCGTGAACATTCAATGCTCGTTTCTTCGTTCTTAGTCGGAATCCGTTCAATTTTGAGTCCGCAACTCTATAATGCCAAATATGACTTGTCTTCATCGAAAACCAACATTTTCGAGTTCAAACACAAAATACGACTTCTATTCTGAGAATTTCACGAATTCGACGATGTCCAACAACAGTTATAAAATCCAGATGTAAAATCCAGGCTCATCGAAAATGTTCGACAACAGTTATATATATAAGTATATATATATATATAAGCCATTAAACGCTCCAAACCGAAGTCTAGGCTCAATCGAGGCATAACTCGATAATGTTAGTCCGTATAAAAATATATACATATATATAAGTATATATATACAGACAGAAATGAAAACCATGGACCGAAGTCCGGGCAAACACACTCACATGACTCTCAATGTGTACAACACACTACAACAAAAAGGCTTATCAGTGACCACCTATCAGCGACCGTATTTGGTCGCAGATGAGTATCAGTGACCGCATGCGGTCACTGATATTAGTCGCAGATAATCTAGTCACTTAATGGACATCAACGACCAACAATAGCGACCGATTGATTAGCGACCATAATCACCGACCGCAGCCATCGCTATTCTGACTCATGCTGAGTCATCTATCAGGTGTGACGTGGCACACGTGTCAGCGACTGGTAATAGTGACAGATTCGGTCGTTGACATCCAAGAAGGCAACGCGATCGCTATTATAGTATTAGCAACCGCATGCGGTCGCTGATATTGTTATTTTTAAAAATATTTTCCCTATTTTATTGATTTCCCAAAAATAACTTGCTTTGTACCTGGTTTCTATCCTAACACACAACAGTATATATAAGCATCCATCCATCCATGATAACTACCATATGATAAACATTCATCCATGATAACTACTATATAATAAACATCCATCCATACAACCCAAAGAATGAATCTAAACCAACACAACACAATACAATCGTAAACATCCATATAATAGAATCATAAACCAATACAGTCCAAAGAATGAATCAAAAAGATTACAACGCTTTAAAAATCTAAAAAACAAGTCTACCAAGGCTTTACAAATCTAACATGACTATTCTAGCTCTTCATGGATCATCCAAATTAGTACCCTATAATTAATAAAAGAATAAAACATATATGTTACATGTGTAGATACTACTATGACTTGGGAAAAGCTAAACAATAGACAATGTAGTGAAACATATAAGTAAGATGTTGATGATAATAATATCGATATATATACCGGTCACCACCGACGATGTTGTGATGTTGTTGCTTATGCGCCATCGCTTCTCCGCTTAACTCATCAGACTAAGAGAATGCGGATGCTCGCCAAAGATAATGAAGAAGATCACACCGATGCAGCGATCTCTCTCACACGGTCGAGAGGGAGTATGATAGGTTTGGATGATCGATGATCGTGTAGACGGGAAGCAGAGTCACTCAGGCATCATGATGGTCGGGCATCGTTTTTGCCCTTGGCCATTAACATAGTTTTTCTTCACGATGGATGCCCTCTCCACCAATTCTTGATCAATCGACGGATGCGGGGAGCCTTCAGGATAGCACTCGTTCATTAAGCCCTTATAAGTGTCCTGTCAGAAGGTCAACAATTAAATAGTTAAAAATAGATAAAAAAATGCTAAAAAAGGTAGTCACAATTTATAAACAACATATTAGTATAAAGTTAACTTATTACCACTATCTGAACAGCATCAGGCACACCATACGTGCCCTTGTACGACAACTCTATGATTTCCTCCAACTCCCCATAAAAGGCACGACCAAGCTCATTGTAACAATCTCTTTGGACACACACACTCCAGAGTTTGTGGTTCTTTTACCGCGCCCATATGCCGCTGTATGAAATTCACAACCAATTATTTTGTAACCATTGCGGCTGACTTGGTCCCTGTCTAGTCCCATAGCTAGGACTTGTACATTAGCTGGAATCGTTGATCCCTCAATCAAAGCCTACAAGAACTCCATCTTATTAAATGAAGTCATAGTTGATATGGAGTATATATATATATATATATGTCGTGCTTAAGAAATTGAACTTACTTTTTCCTTTAGCCAAAGTGCAAATTTTTTATCACGATTGATTTGAATATCTTTATCAGTTATGCCGGGATGCTTCACTTTTAACTCGTCATCGTACAATATATATCATGTTACAAACATTAAATTATTGGAATAAATTTTTAACTTAAAAGATAAATTATCAAGTTTACATGTGTACCTCATAAATTCGTCAATCTCCTCGCAATTGAGAGGAATGTAAATATGTGCAGCATATAATTCTTGCTCAGAGAGGAATATGCGCTTCCCTTTTCCATAAGCGTGACCCGATAGACCAAATACAGAGAGCCGACCATTTAGTTCAACATTTCCCCCATCATCATGTCTCGATATTCGATTGGCCTTTGTCAAGACTTCGTCCAAAAAATAGTCTGAGACAAACGTAGATATCTCATCAAAACTGTATACCTCACATATCGACCCCTCGACATAAGCTCTATTCTTTACCTTCCTCTAAAGGTTTCCCATCACCCTCTCAAAAGGGTACATCCATCTATATTGAACTGGACCCCTAACACGAGCTTCATAGGGAAGATGGATTTGCAAATGCTCCATGGAGTCAAAAAAACTAGGTGGGAATATTTTTTTCTAGTTTACACATGATCTCTATGATGTTATTCTCAAGTACAGACATGTCCTTCTCATTTAATGATTTTGAACATAAGTCTTTGAAGAAACGACTAAGATCCGTCAAAGCATCCCATATTGGTTTATCAAGCTGATCCCGAAATGCTATAGGCATGAGTCTCTCCATGAACACATGACAGTCATGATTCTTCATCCCTTGCAATTTTCCACCTGTAACACACCTTGCAGTGTTTGACGCATATCCGCCTGGTAGTTTCAGACACTTAACCCATGTGCACACATCTTCAACTTGCTTTTTGGACAATGAGTACCTTGCATGCGGTTTGATAATCTTACCATTAGGAGAATCATAAAGTTCAAATCCAGGATGCTTACAAATATATTTCATGTCCAAACGTGCCTTATCATTATCTTTTGTCTTCACTGTAACATTCATCATGGTTTTAAACACATTGTCAAACACATTCTTCTCAATATGCATCACATCTAAATTACGACAAATCAAATTTGTAGACCAATAAGGCAATTCCCAAAAGATGGTTCTCTGAACCCAGTTATGAGATTCTCCAAACCCATTGATTATGTTGGTGGCATCAATCTTACCGAATGGGATAACCGGCAATATCATCACACGATCTTTCATCTCCGTTCCCAACAATCGCGGTGCAGGCATATCATTGTCTACATTCCCTTTCCTGAAGTGTTCTCTATTTCTTCGAAACGAGTGATCTACCAAAGAAGAACCGATTTATGACAAATAAACCAAAGAAGGCTTTCAACTTTTTGACAGATTGAAAGACTTTGTATGGTCTATACAATACGGACAAGCCAACTTCCCATGTGTATTACATCCAGCTAACATACCATAAGCTGAGAAGTCACTTATAGTCCACATAACCGCTGCCCTAAGGTTGAAATTTGTTTTCGTTGCAACATCCCAAGTCTGTACTCCATCCTCCCACAATACCTTCAACTCGTATATAAGAGGTCTCAAGTAAACATCTAAGTTCTTTCCAGGACTCTTAGGACCAGGAACCACGAGTGAAAGAAACAAGTATGGCTATTTCATACACATCAAAGGAGGCAAGTTGTACGGAGTAACAATCACAGGCAAACATGAGTACGGAACAGCTGAGTGGCCAAACGGATTGAAACCATCGGTGGACAATCCAAGCCTCATATTTCTAGGATCCAATGCAAACCCAGGAAGTGCTAAGTTGAAATCATTCCAAGCCTGCCCATCTTTAGGATGATTTAATTCTCCATCTTTAGCTGGAGATTTCACATGCCAACACATATGTTCAGCTATTCTTGAAGACATGTACAATCTTTTTAGCCGATGTGTTATTGGAAAATACATTAAAATCTTAAGCGGTATACTTGATTTTTTTGTAGTCACACCCTCTTTATTAGGCCTAAACCGATCATGACTGCAAAACGTGCACCTTGTCATCTGTTCATTTTCCTTATAAAATAATATGTAACCGTTGGGACATGCATCGATCTTTTGGCATCAAAGACCCAACTTCTTCACCATTTTCTTACAAAAGTAATAGTTACCAGGTAATTTGTCATCGTCAGGCAATATACTCTTAATGGCCTTCAAGAGCGACTCAAAACACTAATGGCTCATATTGTGATCAGCCTTGATGTTAAGTAATGTCGCCACTGCAGACAATGTAGTGTGTTTGGTGCAACCATGCCACAATGGCTCGCTACCCTCGTCTAACAACTTAAAGAAGTCTTTGGCATCAGAAATTATAGGTTACTCTCTGCCTTGTTCCCAATCAAAATCTGGCTCTGCAATATCATGAACCATTTCATTCATACGATGAGTACTACTGCCCGAATTATGTACTTCTGTGATGCCACCATCTCTTCTCTGCCCATGTACCCACCATCATTCTTTGTAATTTTTCATGAACCCGGAAATAAGTAAATGATAGTTTACGATGTCTCTGTTCATATAATTTACATTCTTACACTTCAAACATGGACATCGTATTTGCGACTGACCATTCATACATTTCGGGTGACTATACGCATACTCCAAAAACACTTGGCAACTAGCTCTAAATTCAGCTTTAGGACCTATCTGGGCACTTGACTTTCGTTGTGCCATCCAACTACGGTCTAAATAGAGGTCCATGATTCCATAGTACCTACTACAGACAACATTATAAATGTTAACATATGACTTGAGCATACTTGTAAGCATATGACTTGAGCATTCTTGTAACCATATGACTTGAGCATTCTTCTAACCATATGATTAACATTTAAGCATACTTGTAAGCATATGACTTGAGCAACATATGATTAACATATTGCGCCCATACTTGTAAGCATATGAATTAAGCATACTTGTAACCATATGACTTGAGTATACTAGCTACTAAGCATATAACTTGAGTATAGTAACTACTAAGAATATGATTAGCTCGTTAATGTTATAAATGTTCGCAACTACCCGACCAACAAAAAAATTTCGCCAGAGTCTCCCCTATAATATAGACTAGCCACATGCACGACGGCATGTATATATTTCTATTTCTAGGCACCCAAGACACAAACCAAGAGAAATGTACAAATTCCCAATATAATAATGCAAATTAAAGTAGTAAAAAGTTATATACAATGGAGTTTGTAGGAAAAAATTGCAAATTTAGAGTTTGTTTGATAGGTATATAGGAAAATTTTATAATTTAGAGTTTGTTTGATAGGTATGTAGGAAAATTTAGAGTTTAGATATGCTCTTTGTCCATATCTGAACACAACAAAAACTCTTATACATAGGACATTTGGGAAAGAAGAAGTGTGTCATTCATGTTAGAAACTAGTACTCTCTTAGTTGTCTCCATAACCTCTGTTTAGACTGTGAGTTGGACTTGTGTTTCATTCAAAATCAGACGTCGATTTATGATTAGACTGTGCCAATTTATGATTAGTTGTTAGACTGACGATTTCACTACTTGACCACTATACTGTACTACAACTACTACTACTGTTACTTACTATATATACCATGAATAATAATCAATGACTAAATATTACGCCCATACAGTTACATTATAAATCAACAAGCTCTAGTTTCTTTAGAAAAGCCAGTTGTGCTTGCTACTTCTTGCTTCCTAAAAAAAATTTAAGAAAAATAAATCATCGAAGAACAAACACATTGAATAACTGGCAAAGTGAGCCACATAATTTATCCCTTCATGAAAAAGTAGTTCAACAAATTAAAGAGTCATTATCAGAATAAATGCATAAGCATAAATTTTGTCAATCCCAATTATCCTCCTACCCTACCCAACAAGATTTGGACCACAAAGATATCTTTGAAGAGGTATGAAATCTATAATAATTACAAAATAGAAACTTCCCCAACCTCAGTCATCAAATGAAACACGTTAGTTAAGCACCCCGACCCCTTGCAATTGAATGCCCACGCGTGTAAGCCAAGTGCCAAACACAAATACCAACTCATGAAAAACTGGAAATACCCCAACTTAAGAAACAGTTGTGTGGATCAAACATACATCACTTTATATTCTACAGGGTTGAGTTTCCAACTAAAATATAAGCCACTGAGACACAACTAGGATATCAAATTAGTATATACAAAGGGAAAGCAAACAATAAAAAATTGAAATTACCAATTAAAAGAAACTCAAGGCAAAGAAAGCCTAACCTCTAATGAAGGAAAAAAGGTTGGCTCCACCTTGTGTTTAAAGCTTATATATGTATCCCTCTATAAAAGCCTGCAAATTCATACATATATTCTAAACAAGATAACAAAACATCTTACTCAATGACAATGAATTGGCCTATATTCATCAAAAATAGAGGAAAAATAATCAAGAGAAGTAGTAGCATATGAATATTCAATAAACAATAATATTAACATTGGAGACTAACCCATTATACAAAAAATATTAACATTGGAGACTAACCCATTATACTAACATTGGAGACTAATCCATTCAATCAAACATTTGAACAACATAAATTAACAAAAAATCGCATTCAATCGAAACCCACAAGCTACAGTAGCCGAAAAGAAGAAGAAAACCCCAAATATTCAAACATAACATAATACACACATATATATATATATCAAATATTTGTTATAGAATTTGGTACCTAACACCAATTGAAGGAGTAACATCAACCCAATCACGCAATAGTAACCACCAGTCCCTTCTCCCTCGTTTCCCCCTTCTTCCTCTTCTCCCTTTTCGGTCTCCCTCTTTTTTTTTCCTTTCTGATTCTGCTACTGCCGTGCAAAAGACTGATAGATTTAAAAGATCAATGACCAGCATCAGCGACCACATGCGATAGCTAATTTTTAATGATGTAGAAGTATTAACGACCGGATGTTATCGCTGATGGTTAGTGGTCGTAAAAAATTAACGCGCTAACATTTCCTGCCAATTTTTTGGAGGTAAAATTGAATCAGCGACAACTTAGCGACTGATCACGATCGCTAATATAATCTAGCGACCATATTCACGTGCAGTCTCTAATATCGGTCGCTAATAATCATATCTGCGACCAAAAATGTGGTCGCTGATATGTTTGGTCGCTGTTAGAGCATTTTCTTGTAGTGACAGTGTGTGCTAATATTAGAAGAAAGCTTTATAAAATGTAAGAAGGCTTACAGTGGGTTGCCAAAGTAGACTTCTATGACTTTAAGTTGATAATTACTCAGCTCTCGCCGGACAAAAAATAGCTCTATGTGAGCTAACAGAAGAGGAAACACTCAATATGGGTGTGCACAGATAAATTGGACAGGGCTTCCTCGCCTTTTCTCTCACTTCTCTCCCTTAAAATGGCTGACCCCCAACCTATATTTATAGATCGATGGTCATAGTGTACTGCGCGACAATCATGATTAAACTCGCGGTGGTGGTGGTGGGGTCCGGGCCATGGGTCTCGTCGTCTCGAAGTACGTGCACTCACGCAATGTAATGTCTACTTGAACTTGCAGAACTTCAATCTGAGCTTCCGAACAAGGTATATGTGACCTTCTTCAGATAGCTTGTGTCGAGAGTTATGCAATGACATGGATTAGAGGTTGTACGAAGTCAGGAAGAGGTGACCATGCCCATGGTCTTCAAGCTTCAAATTCTATCTAGTGTACTGTCACGCGTAATAGTAACTCGAGATTGGATATCCTTGTTCTTGAAGGACATAGTTGTATGTATGTATTGAAGTGTCGAGACGATGCGCAGATGATGTGGCAAGATGATGTTTGATTCTTTGCCGGGGTTATCGCCGGTTTGAGTTGAAAGCAGACGTTACTCAGGGTTACATTTGAGATTGGACTCCTGCAAGTGTTTGAATGCCACAAGGTCATCATGTAAGTGCCTGTATGCCCGGTTTTAGCTTCAGGTTTGAGAGATGAGTGCCTCGGCAGGAGGTCTGAGATTGAAGCTGATCGCATGTGTTTGAAACAAGCATTTCCGGAGTTATCGCCGGAACTGCAACATCATTCCTTGGGGTTATCGCCAAGGACGAAACTTGGGGTTATCTCCGAGGTTGGAAATGATCCTTCTGATGTGTGTTCCGGGATTGAGAATGAGACTCCCGATGTGTGGTCCGGGTTATGAACTGATCTTCCGGTAGTATTCGGAATGGAGACCGAACTTTCATTGGTATCCGTAATGGATGTGAGCTGTCTTCTAGGGTTATCTCCAAAAAGACGATTCTGCCCTCCTTTAATGTTAGTAATAGTTGTGCAAAAAAATTTTGAGTGTTTACAGATCCCCCTCTTTATCATATTCATGCAATGCAAGGCATGGATAGGATAAAGAATCCTAGACACTTAAAATGTAAGTGAAATAAACATGATGCTATGTGCAGCAACATGATGCAAATGTATGATGCATGATTGTCATGTAATCCTGCTGGGATGATAATCAGTGATGGCTTGGACATGCAATCCAAGTCTTCAAGGATGTTGACATTGGGGATATCACCAAAGTCGTGAATCCTAGACACTGGCTTATATTCCATAGAGGTACCTCTTGTGTGTAAGAGATCTATGGAGATAAATCTTTATCTGCTTGAGGATGTGTATAACATATTCCCTCATCCTATTGGAGTTACTGCCAACAACATGTTGTTGTCAGGGTTTCCTGACCTTCGTTGATGTGTGCATCACTGGATAGATCCCTGATGGGTGCATTGTCAAGGTAGCTTGACCTTCATTGATGTGTGTGTCAATGGTTGCATTGTGTTGTAACCCTCGCTAGGAATACGTGGATGCTTGAAACTTCGGCGTTGTAACCCCCATCGGGGATACATGGATGCTTGAATTTTGTAGATTCTGCGTTGTAACCCCTGCCAAGGATACGTCAGGGTTGCCTGACGCTCATTGACGGCATCAGACCTTTGTGGGGTATTGCCGAGCATGATTTGTGAAAGTTGAGGCCACTGGTATCGTATACCTTGTATGCAGGTGAATACCAATGTGGAACATGTTGAGCCAGAGTTTGACACATGAACACCAAGATTTTGGGCTATTCTGCTCAATCGTGTAGCACTTTTATTCCTGATTTGGCCTTTTTAGCTTGTGAGACCTCCTTTGCAACTCTAACTGGAGTGAGCCGGAGGTGTAGGACCCATGTAGGAGTGCCGCAGGTACACCTGGGCAGCCGCAGGTGGACCTACGGCCAACTGTGGATATGTAAAGCCCAAAGGTTGCTTTCATAAGTTATTTTCAAGCTGCGCGACAAAGAAAATCTGAGAGCTTCTCATCAGACTTGTTGAGTTCGGGAAACTTTCTGCATAATCTGCTACCGTACAAGCATTCTTCACTGTCTTGGTAATGTATGCATGTATTCTTTTCCAATTTCTATCCATTGGAAAATGACTTAACACATGAAATGCATTTAGACACATAGTAGTGAATATGCATGTTGATATGACTTGATAAAAAATATTCAACATAGCAAATGTTAGTATTAAACCATGCTGAACATAATGATGTGAAAAAAATTGACTTTTGAAATAGTCAAATTTGCACCTTTTACTGTCATTTCTTATCCTATCTGAGGACAAATGAGTAAAGGTAGACAAGAAAAATAATCCTGGTAATTAGACTACACTTACGAATTTTTTTTACTGCAATGTATTAAATGTATATAGGATGTATATGACTGTGTATAGGTGTGCTACTGAATGGCCACCTAGTCATGCCTATGTGCATGTGGATAGTTCCATTTACAAAGGGGCTATGGCAAAATTTTTCCAAAATATAGGAATGATTAGTCATGCATTTTTAACTCTACTGTAGATGTATGTTAAAAAAATACATGTATGCATGTTGAAAAGCTTCAGGTAAGAATTTACCACACCTTTTCTGAGGTGATTTGGAGACTTGTTGTCTAGATATTATGGATCCGAATCAGCCGAGTAGTTCCCGTAGGACTACTTCAGGTGTACGGAGGAGGGCTTCTGAAGAGCCTCAGTACCGGTCTGTCAGACAGCCTCGTCGTTTGGTGGAGGTGCTGATACGACCTATCCGGGTTGAAGTGTCGGATGTAGAAGATGAGGAGGAGGATGTACCAGTCGAGGTTCCTGCTCCTGCTGTACGTGTTCCCCGTTAGGGAGTTGCTAGGAATTCAAGTGGCGAACCCAGATCTTCTGGGTGACTTGAGTCGGCATCCTTCAGTATACCTGCACGTAAACGAGGTATGAAGTTAGATCTTAATCTTCCTTTTTTCATATTGATGAGGAGTAAAGGATTCTGATGTTGATCTACATTTGATGTAGGTTCCCGGCTTCACACAGCCTCGAGGGAACTGGTTTAGCATCCACTCTATGTATCAGGCCTTGCATGATGACTACAGAGCGATTGTACATGTCTGGGGATTTGGAGCGTTCTTTTCCATTCTTCCTCGTCATTTGTCCTGTGGTTACCTCAGGGCATTGTTTGAGCGGTGGTTTCACCAGACTCAGTCACTCCATTTGTTGGACTGTGTGGTGATGATGATGCCGATGGATTGGCGGTTTATCACAGGTATGGAGTTTGAAGGGGATCTAGTGCCTTGCACAACGGATATTACCCCTACTACCGTTAGATCCTTGTTGGGAGTTCCGGCGGAGGCGCTCAAGGGCAGGACTGTTCGTACAGGTCCTTCGTGAATAGATGCCATAAGCGGGCTGTTGAGTGAGCATATACCCGATGATGTGAGAGTCAGGGACCGCATTCTTCGGCTATTCCTGATGATCATTAGGGGCTGCTTTATAGAAGATAATTCCTCTACAATGTCCTTCGCTTTGATAAGCGCCACTCGACACGTGAACCGTATAGGAGACTATGATTGGGGTTCCTACACCTTTGCCTACTTCCTCAGGGGAATGCGTATGTGATTGCAGGGCTTGACCGAGGCGTGGTTAGGATTCTACCCATTTCTGCTGGTGAGTGTTTCTCTTGTCTTTTCCCGTGTACAGGTTAAGAGTGTTGACTAATAGCAGATGTTTGCCTTTGTGTTGGCAATTTTGGGACTATGAGAGTCTTCCATGTTTGCGTCCTGTGAGAGTGTTAGGTTTAGAAACCTTTCCACGAGGATGATGATGGCATCATTCCATACTGGCGGAGGTCCCTGTTGCTGAGGGTTTCACTCATTGTCACCTACAGCTGGAGTTATTGACAGCAGGTGTCATCACATGGGTTCCGTACTCTGGGGAGCATTTGGGAGTTGGATTTGAGGATGGGTACCCGACTGGAGTTGAGTACATCATTTCCACCCGTAGGATTCCTCTCTTCACAGATGGAGGATGGGAGCTCTACTTAGGAGAGCGTGTTTTCAAGAGCACTACATGAGAGATCCGTATGCCGATCTTGCCTCCTGCTAGGCGTTATTGGCCTATTTCGCAGTCACCCATCATTGATATCCCATTGTTTGGATTGACGGTTTTACTTTGTCACAGGGCCCCTGCACTAAGGAGATATTCCAGCATTGGTGGATCCCTCGTACCATTAGAGCTCAGACCCGCGCCACACAGTTTATGGGGGATATGGTTCCAGGATCCGTGATGATGATGGATTGGCTTGCCTATGTCAGAGATCTGACTCATGTGACACAGATTGATAGATTGACCCGACAGTTGGACTGGGCACATTTCTTCATCCGGTATTTGGGCAGAGATCCTTCAGAGGTAGATACTTTTGATCCTTCCAGCTCTGGCACTGGCCCCTCAGGTGAATCATATGGTTTTGCTGGTGCAGATCCTCCCTTGTATAGGCCGGACATCCCTGTAGATAGAGATCTAGTGACTCAGGAGGAGTTACATCAGGTGGACAATATCAATGATGTAGACATCAACACCATTGACTTTTTTTGATGTATTTATCTTTTTTGATAGGCCTCTATTAGCTACTGGGTAGCTTCGCCCCATTTCCCTGTATTTTAGTTGTACAGAGATATATTAGATGATGATATACTTAGGAATGTATGTACGTTTTCATTCCCTATATCATATTGTCATCTATTATATCATGCATGTTATTATGTTATGCATATGTATGTATGTCCAGAGATATTCAGCATTTACCCCTGATGGTCTTATGACATGGCCCGTACAGATGTCTTCTTCGACAGTTAGCCATATTGATCATACCCCACCAGTTTTGGTGGTAGCTCGTATGCGCTCATAGTATGATAGTATATCACCATTACACATTGTGATCATAGATGATTTGCTACAGCATACTATGACCCTGTTGATGTTTCAGGTTCCCACAGGATTTGTAAAGAGTACGCTCGAGCACTAGGTATCGGAGAGGCAGGTTTTTCGATTTGAGACCTAGGAGTTGACTCCTACTTTGGAGGAGTATACACGTTTGATGTTGTCATTACTTTGACGCACCTCGCGCAAGTATACGGCGATTGGAGACATGAGTAGACAGTTCATGACCCTCACCGGATTGAGACGTAGAGTGGTGCAGGATGAGATTACATCCAGCCACATAATATCCCAGCGTTTTCTATTTGACAGATTTGGCTATGAGGATAGTTATGCACGGCATTCTGGGGATTTCACCACACTGGAGGACTATTGGCGTTCAGCCAGAGTGGATGTATTGTTGATGTGCGTATTTTCATACGTCTACATGCTACGAAATATGGATGAGCTGGATATCGGCGTCATTATGGTAGTGAGAGTTCTCAGGGAGGGTCATACCATTATACCAATGATTATTGTTGAGACTCTAAGGTCAGCTACATACTGCTGCACTTATCCAGCAGGAGTGTTCACAGGTAGTTCGGTCATGTTATATGTGTTATTTATGTCACACTTGGGACCGATTCGTACGCTTAGACGGTAGGGGTTTTGTTTCACGCATGATATAGCTATGTTATACTGCTTTCAGCCTGCGGAGTATAAAGATATTGTAGCGTGGTCAGCTTTCCTGACAGGGATTAGGGACCCATTTGCTATATTGCTGTGTTCAGGGCTTAGCTCACCCTACAACTTCATTACTCATGCTCCGGGCATGGATTATCTCCCTCTGACTGGATTGAGAGGCATGATTACTTACCACCCACTGGTCGTGATGTGTCGGGCTTGACCAGCCTGTGATTTTCATCCTTATGAGGGGCAATGAGTCGAGTCGCTTCTTCGCTTACACCGTTTATCATTGGAGGAGTGATCCAGGTTGTATGCTTGTTGGGATCAGTGAGAGTTGGCTGTATTTTTTGTCAGTCATCCAGGTTGTTCTGCAGAGTATTCCGCATGGATGGAGACAGAGACTGCATCGGTTGTGGTAGTATCCATAGTGTCGGAGACTAATTCTGACGGTGAGGAGTCTATAGAGGAGGTTGATATTCCCATCGATGACTTGACTACTAGGCTGCCAGCATTTATGATGGAATTTCCCACACCAAGAGCAACTGTTACTCAGTATTCGGCACAACGTCTGAAGCAGATCTGACATCCAATGACCTATGATAGAGATCAGGCTAGGGCCACGATATTGACAGCTCTTGATGGGAGAGACACCGCTCTATTAGAGAGGGATGAGGCAAGATCAGCCAGGGATGCATTGATAGTGGAGCGGGATGCCACCTTATCTGCTAGGGATGTGGCCATCGCAGGCAGTACTTCAGTGTGATCCTAGATGACTGTCAGTCTTATCGACATGAGTGCTTACATTGATGAGCATTATGCCACCATATAGTTAGCCTCTTATCTGCTAGCTCGTGTAGATACCCTTGGGCTCTTGCAGCATTACCTCCGTCTTCAGAGAGGGATGCATTGTTAGATCTGATAGTCCGCATATATACAGATCTGTAGATAGCTTTGTATTTTCCTGCACAGACTAGCTTAGTCGTTTTGCAATGTACAGCACACATGTATATATCAAACAATATTATCTATGGTAGGGAAATATATTTTAATTCACTTCCCTTTTAATTATGCCTTGACACTTGCTTGATATTTGCCTATTTCTTCAAGGCCTTATGAACTTGATGCATTCTAAACTTATGCCTGATAGGTGGACGTTGAGAGATCACAAGATCTCTCAGAATGGATCATTGACCTGTTTGAATCCCTACCATCTTTGGTGTCTTAGGACTGATATCTGTATGGAAAAGTTGAGAGGAGGGTGGTTTCTTCTTCTCTGAGATTGACCGCACCACAGATGGTCGATAGTACTTCTATTTGTGAGAAGCCTAGTTAATTCCATCTCTTATGGGTTGATATTGCTCTTTGAGGCACGATCACAGCTTAGATGGTCACCGAATCTTCTATTTGTGAGAAGAGGTTGGGTAATTCCATCCCTTTGATCTGAAACTGATGAAATGTGGTGAATTAAAGGTCGATCCCAAGACATGCAGGACAAATATTTTTGTTCTGGTAGGGGTTAGACTGAACCTTGAATGGCTGCCTACGTACTCCTATTGAAGAGGAGATCAAGTTTGCGTAGTTCGAACCTGGTGTAAGAGGTTCAACGTTGAATGTGAAAAGGCAGAGAGGTGTAGAAATGTTTTTGTTGTTTTTGGTTTTTGTAGAGAAAGGGCAGAAATGTTTTTGTTATTTTTTGTTTATTGCGACCGGGCCATATAGAATATAGTTGCCTACGTACTCATATTGAAGAGGAGATCAGGTCGACGTAGTTCGCCCCTCAGAACGAATCGCAGCCAAAGAGAAGAGTGAATCCCATGTGCAGGTTATACTGCGGGTAGAAAATAGTTTGATCCCATAATGGGGACAAACTGCAGGTGTGAAAAAAGTTTGATCCCGTCTTTAGGACCAACTGTAGGCGTAGAAAAGTTTAATTCCGTCTTTAGGATAAACTGCAGGCATAGAAAAGTTTAATCCCGTCTTTAGGATAAACTGCAGGTGTGAAAGGTTCAATCCCGTCTTCAGTATAACCGAAATTGTATGAAAGATTTGAAATAAAGTGAAACCAGGCTGCTGGTTTGAAGTGTATATTTCCCTGAGGAGCAGAAGAGTATGTAGAAAGGAAGGGTTCAAAACCGGAATTACTGGTGATTAGATGATCAAAACCAGAATGTTTGTTTGATGGTAACTTCAGACATAGTACCGTTTCACTGTGTCCGAGTTGATAAGTTGTGGAAATTCATCGCCATCTATTTCCTGCAATCTGAGAGCACCTCCTGTCAATACCTCCTTGACAACAAATGGGCCTTCCCAGTTAGGAGCGAATTTTCCCTTAGATTGATCTTGGTTGTCAATGATCTTCTTCAAAACTAAGTCATGTTGTTTTAACTGCCATAGTCAAACTTTTCTGTTGTAGGATCGTACGATCCTTTGTTGATATAATTAACCATGGAAGATTGACGCGGTTCTCTATTCGTCTATTAGATATAATTGGTGATACCTGTCTTGTACCCATTGGTCCTCATCCAACTGAGCATCCATCAATACTCTGAGGGATTCCATTTCTACTTCTATGGGGAGCACTGCTTCCAACCCATAGGCTAATGAGTAGGGGGTTGCCCCAGTGGAAGCACGCATAGAAGTTCCGTAGGCTAATAAAGTCAGAGGCAAGAGGTCAGGCCACCCTTTGTGATTGACAGACATTTTTTGCATGATCTTCTTGATATTTTTATTAGCCGCTTCTACAGCACCATTCATCTTTGGACGGTAGATGACAGAGTTAAGGTGTTTGATGTGAAATTTACTGCATAACTCCTCCATCATTTTGTTGTTGAGGTTCTTAGCATTATTTGACACAATAACCTCTGGTTGTCCATATCGATAGACTACATTGTTTCTAATGAAAGCAATGATGACTTCTTTAGTAACCCTGGGGAAGGATGTTGCCTCTACCCATTTGGTGAAGTAGTTGATCATGGTGAATATGAATTGATGACCATTACTGGCTTTGGGCTCGATGGGTCCGATCATGTTCATCCCCCACATTGAGAAGGGCCAGGGCGAACTCATATTATGGAGCTCCCTTAGAGGGGCGTGGATAACATTCCCATAGACCTGGCATAGATAGCACCTCTTGACATGATCATCACAGTCAGCTTTGAGAGTAAGCCAATAATGTCCTATTCTGAGAATTTTCTTGACAAGTAAGGGGCCACTCATGTGTGGGCCATATACTCCACCATGGATCTCATCTATGAGCCTCTGAGCTTGGTCTTTGTCTAGACATCTAAGGAGACCTAATCCTGCATCTCTTTTGTATAGTGCATCTCCGCTCAAGTAGAATTCCATAGCAATTCGATGGATCCGCCTCTTCTCAGTTAGGCTCGCCTCAGCGGGTGTAGATCCATCTCGTAGATACTCCTTGATATGTTCATACCAAGGGTGGTGGATGGGAGGTAGCTCATCCGATACTTCTCCAACATAGTTCCCATAAGCTGGGGCATTTTTTATTGCAAATACGATGCTTGGCATGTTTTCCTTGTCAGTTATGTGAACTAAGGAGGCCAACGTTGCTAATGTATCCGCAAAATCATTCCTATTACGAGGAATGTGTAGAAAGGATATTTCTTCGAACTCCAAAGCCATCTGTAGAACTTGCCGATAGTAAGGCAACAAATGTAATTCTTTGGTTTGATAGATTCCCGTGGATTATCTGATCATCAATTCAGAATCTCCAAAGAAAGTTAACCGCCTGATGCCCATTGAATGGGCAAGTTTTATCCCCATGATACAGCCTTCATACTCAGCTGTGTTGTTGGTGCTAACAAACTATAATTTGACGGCGACGGGATACTGCTCCCTCGTACCGGATATTAGAACTGCTCCAGCTCTAGAGCCTTGTGCATTAACAGCTCCATCAAAATACATTTTCCACGTACGGCATGTATCATACTGATGTTGTTGTTGAACTATCATTACCCTTTCATCGAGGAAGTATGTTTCCAAGGGTTTGTAATCCCCTGCAGGTTCGGCGGCAAGTTGATCCACAATTCCTTGACCTTCGAAAGATTTTTGCATCACGTAGACGATGTCAAATTGTTGTAGGATCAACTGCCATCTGGACAGTCAATAATTCAGTAGGGGCTTACTGAACACATACTTGAGAGGATCCATGCGGGATATGAGATGGGTTGTTTGACCATGGTGATAATGTTGTAATCTCATGGAAGACCATGCTAAAGCACAACAAGTCTTCTCAATCATAGTGTACTTATGTTCACTGGTGCTGAATCTTTTGTTGTGGTAATAGATAGCTCGTTCTTGGCCTTTATCGTCTTTTTGCCCCAGCATGCAGCCCATGGCATTGTCATTAATGGACAGGTACATGAACAAGGGAACATCATCCCTGTGAGGTACCAAAATAGGAGCGTTATTCAACTGCTCTTTAATTGTAAGGAAGGCTTTCTGACACTCATCGTTCAATTTCATGGAGGAGTTCTTCCTTAACAGCTTGAAGATGGGCTCACAGGTTGTTGTGAGTTGAGAAATGAATCTGCTAATGAAGTTGATTCTTCCCAAAAATCCCCGTATTTCCTTCTCTATCTGAGGAATGGGCATTTCCTTGATGGCCTAGATTTTGGTAGGATCCAGTTCAATCCCTTTGTGGCTGACTATGAAACCTAGCAACTTGCCTGATTTAACACCAAAGGCACACTTGGCTGGATTCAACTTCAAGTTGTACTTATGCAACCTGTTGAATAACTTTTTGAGATGCTCTAGGTGGTCCTCCTCCCTTCGAGATTTTATAATGATGTCATCCGCGTAGATCTCTATCTTTTTATGCATTAGATCGTGGAAAAGAGCCATCATAGGTCATTGATAGGTTGCCCCAGCATTGATGAGGCTGAATGACAACCGTCTGTAGCAAAAGGTTCCCCAAGGCGTGATGAAAGCAGTTTTCTCACGGTCTTCCTCATCGACCATAATTTGATGGTACCCTGCAAAGCAATCAGCAAAGGACTACATGTCGTATTGAGCAGTGTTGTCAATGAGAATGTGGATAAAAGGTACGGAAAAGCTATCTTTCAGGAAAGCTTTGTTCAAATCCCGGTAATCCACACAAACTAGCACCTTTCCTCCTGGTTTAGGCATGGGAACAATGTTGGATATCCACTCCGGATATATAGACACCATGATAATGCCAGCTTGAAATTGTTTCACACTTTCTTCTTTGACCTTAAAACTCTACTCAGGTTTCAATAGCTTGAGTTTTTATCTAACTGGCTTGAATCCCTCTTTAATGGGAAGGCGATGAAGAACAATGTCAGTGGACAAACCCACTATGTCTTCATGAGACCATGCAAACACATCCTGGAATTAGGTTAATAGTCCAACCATGTCATTCCGTTGATTTGTGGTAAGGTCTGAACCAATCTGGATTTGCTTAGGGTTTTTTAAGGTTCCAAGATTGAAAGGAGTGGTTTGGTCAAGGTTGGGTTTAGGCTTGTCTGCGACCCATTCCTTAATCTCCTGAGGTGTCTCAATGTCCTCTTGAATGTCCATCAAGTCTGAGTCCAACTTTGTATCAAAGTTACAGCCCTTGTGGAGAGAAGGCACCTCATCAGCAAGTATAGGCACATCTAAATTCAGAGTCCTCAAACAAAGTATGCTTTCACTTAATATATACAACTGTTCAATCATACAAAAGTGTTAGCATGTACTTGATAAAATAACTGCTAGTACTGTAAAGCAAAGTAAGCAATTAAAGTTATCTATAGGACAGAAGGATTTTCTGCACGTTTTACCCTCGTCGACCAATGCATGGAATGTTGTTCCAATTGTTGAGGGTAAAGTCTTGATGGACTACAGTAATGGAAGGATCATCATTGTCCTCCTTCTCCCAAATGATAACCATGACATCTGGGCAATCATCATTTGCGGTGTATCTGTTTGTATGTTCATCATGAATAATGACACGTATGCCTGCCATCATCAAGGCAATGTCATGTTTACGTTTCCGTTCCATTTCTTCCACTTTGGGATCAGGAATCAACACCTCTTTTCCTTTGAATGGTACTGCCTTGGGAAACAACATAGTCATAATATGTGTTGGCACCTTAACTTGAGACTGTATCAGCTCATGAGGTGCAGATTGAAAATATCATCGTGTGGCAAAAGCTTGAGGAACCGACCAGTGGTTATGCGGATTCCTATGACTGGAACTGGCAGAATAGCCTAGGGTGACTGGACTCAGTTTGACTGGACATTTGAATAAGGTGTTTAATACCCTGCTTATCTTTACCCAACCCTTATCCAGGTTGATAACCCAATGACATCATTTCTTGAGTAGGTGACATAACCTCGGCAGAAATCTTGGGTACGGGAAGTGGTGCTTCAATAGGTTTATATTGAGTGTTACACACTTCCAAGGTATGAAAACTGGCTGACTCAATTTCAGAGCTGAAAGTGATGATTGGCAGATCTCCTTGTTCAAGATACACCAACTTAACATTAACAGTGACTAGACTGTTGTTGATAATGTATTTGAGCTGTTGATGTAATGTGGAGGGAACATCTCCAGCCATATGTATCCATGGTCTCCCTAATAGCAGGTTGTATCCTGAATCTATCTTTAGGACATGGAAGGATACATTGAATGTATTTGGGCCAATCTCAATTGGCAATTCAATCTTTTCGACAGCATTTCATCGGGATACATCAAAAGCTCTGATAACTGTGTGGCTACTTTGGATCCAATTGAGATTGACATTCATCTTCAACATGGTGGCATGAGGACAGATATTTAGAGATGAGCCTCCATCTATCAATATTCTAGCTAGCATGTACCCGGAAGACAACATTGCGATGTGCAGTGGCTTGCAATGACCAGTCCCTTCGGGCTGTATGTCATCATCAGTGAAGGATATCACATTGTTGTTGAAAATGTGATCAACCAGATGTTGAAATTTTTCCACATCCACTGATTTTGGCAGATAGGCTTCTTGTAAAACCTCCAATAGAATCTTTCGATGATCTTCGGAAGAGAAAACCAAATCCAGTATAGATATCTGGTGTGGAGCTTTTCCTAAGCTTAAAACCACATTGGCTTCATTGTAGCCCATAGAGCGGAGGAATTTTTTAATCTTCTCCATGGGAATCTTCCCTCGCTTTGCAAATAGGCATCATAACCCGCCGAGGAAGATACAATGGATTATCCTTCGACAATCAGAAAGCGATAGTATGAGACGTAGATCCTTCACTTTTCTCCATGATTCCATGGAACTTTGTGCAAGTGACAACAATGATGTTGTTGTGGTCTCGAAGGTGGAGGAATTGCTCAAAGCGCCACTTTCAAAGGATTGTCAACTCCTTTGAGTTGAATTGATTTTATAGGAAATACTTTGATAGTCTCATCATCCACTTTGGATATAACTGTTATTGATTCCTTCCATTTGGTAGGAGATACATTCCCACCCTTGAGTTGCACAGTGTAATCATCTGCAATTTGCAGGACACCGCTATCAATAAGATTCTGAATGAGATGGCAGAGTGCCCAACATTCTTCTATGCTGTGACCGCAAGAGTGTGAATGATATTAACACACTTCATCAGCATTGAATCATCCAGAGCGGGGATTGATTGGAGGTAGAAGGAAGGTAATTCTTCCTTCGTTGACCAACATTTGCAATATCTCCTCTATAGATTGGCCGAGATAGGTAAATTCCCTTTTATTGGCAAAATCCCGACGGGCTTTAGCATTTGCTCTCTTTGCAACCTTATCCTCCATAGCTTCGCTCTCTGAAGGTGATGGTGGAGCATTCATAACAAATGGAAGGAGATAGGTATGCTCCTGTTTTGATTAATTGGCGTGTGACCTGATGCTGATGGGTCACAAGTTTAGCTAATTGCTCAATTTGTTTACAAATAGCTTTCATCTTTCGTTCCATAATAAACTGGAACTTCGCATAATCCCATCTGTTATTACCATCTTTGATGGTCTGAGATGGCTCGCCATTAAAACTAAAACTTTGCCCAGTGCTCCAACTGATCATGTTGACCTTTTCTTCTTTATGTTGAGGAAGAGGGTTGTCTTGCACATGAGGTTGATCTGGTTTGGTGACTACGATCTCACCATTGTCTATAAAATCTTGGCTCTTGTGTTTCAAGGCCCAACTATCTTGAGTATCATGTCCAGGTGCTCCGGCATGATAAGCACACTTCCGAGTAGCATTAAAACCCCTCCCATTATGGGTGGCTGGTGGAAGAAGACGTGTAATTTTCTTCTGAGTAGTAAGAAGAGCAAGAATATTCTCGAGCGAGTCCCCTAAGGGTGTGAACGTTCGAGGTCGCTTTTCATCTCCACCTTTTGGCAATGGAGGGTTGGAAGATTGTGCTTGAAAAGGGGAGTAGTTTATCCTTTGTATAGGAATGCTTTGATTGCCTTTCTGTCCTTGTAGTACCAAGGAAACATCCTCCTCATCCTTTTTATGGACCCTCCCGGGGTTGTTTCCATAAGATCTAGACTGTATGTGTTCAGAAATAGCTTTAAGAGCGGCTAGGTCTTGAATTTTTCCAGACTTCAATCTCATCTCAGCCATTTCTCTGTGCTTGATCATTTCAGAGAATGGTTTGACAATACTAGCTAGAACTCTTTCATAGAAAGGAGCTTCCTATACATCTATGAAAGTCATGACCATTTCTAATTCTGTCATGGAAGGAATAACTTGAGCAGCAAGGCGCATCCACCTTTGAGCATACTCTCTAAATGACTCATTAGACTGTTTCTTAACCTTGGTAATTTGGTACCGGTCAGGAGCCATCTGAGATTGAAAACTGTATTGGGTGAGGAAGGCGTGAGCCAGCTCTTCCCAACTATGGATCTTTGAGTTTTGTAATCTAGTATACCATGAACGGGCGTCTCTAGTCAGTCTCTTTTGGAACAGCTGCATTCTGAGCTTTTCATTTTCCACGTAAGACCCAAGTTCTCCAATGAATACCTTTAAATGGGTATACGGATCCCCTAATCCGTCATACTTTTCAAAATCAGGGGTTTTGAATTTCTCTGGATATTGAACACCAGGAACTATGCAAAGGTCTGTATATGAAACACTGCCATGTGTCCCAATCCCTTTGAGAACGTGGATAGTTTCGTCCATTTGGAGGACCTTCTTCCTGATATCACCGGTGTCTGGATCTCCTTTGAGATGGGTGTTTTTAGGGTCTTTGTTGGTCGTATCCAACTGAGGTTCTAGAATTGTTTTTTCCAGACCTTAGGCTCCCCCTTGTGTAGAGGATTCTGTATATATAGGTATCTTCGCACTTCGACAGTGGATCGGTACAATTCTTTTCAAAGACAACAAACAAAGTCTCATGATTTGTTTACTCAATCCACAAATTCTTCTCGGAAACAAGATTAGATCGTTAGAAGAAGACATGATTGGTAGAAGCTCGTGGGCCTTTTTGGATTTTGAGCGGTAATGTGCCCAATTGCTTCCCTACAAAAGACTTATGTAGTTTAGTCTTAGGGTAATGTAAATGTTATCATAACATGTCCTGTTTTAGGAATTTTGTCCTGCAAAACCGGTTGTTAATTGATAACATGTCATGTATGCACAAATATTCTTCATATTTTCCATTACATATGGATGAACTTGGAATAAAATTACAAGTAAATGCTTTTACAAATAACTAAAAATGGAAAGTATGAAGAGACATTCCTTCGTGTTTGGTTTATTAGAGGCTGACCTATTTCAGGGTTACTCTCACGGCTTTTTGGCATAAAGGTTCCCAGATCATCGCAAATTACTTGATAGGAAGTTAATCCGGTCTTTCAACTGGAGCGAATCTGAGTGGTGCCTTTCCTGAGCCCCGTGGAATTATTCTTCCTACGAGTCCAGTAATCAAACACCGACAGGATAGCCTCCTGGTGGAGGGACCGGACAACATACATTCACATACAACGTGTCTCACCGTTTATGCAAAATGATGACATGTGCGAAGCACCCCCCCCCCCCCCTCGACATCCGTGTTGCCACGGTGACCGCCACTTCTCAAAGAAGTTGTTATATGAATATGTGTGTGTGTGGATCAATGTGCAATTATTTGGAAGTAGTGCTATGCCTCGTTGCACCTATATACATAGGGTTTGAATTTTTCTAGAAAATTCAGTTTTAAACAAGATATAGCAATGAAGTTTTATAAAAAAGGTTTTTCAAACCTTGTTCTCAATAGTAATTGATGCCTTTGATACTTCCATTTTATTATTAAAATGTTCGGCTTGTTTGCTTTTATTTTCGAGATGCGAAGCATCTGCAAGAAAATAATATACAACAGTGCCAAACTCCTTATGGACATGACAGCCATCTAAGGAAATTCAAACACCGTAAATAATGTACAAGCTGCTTACAGCTGGAAAGAGTCCATCATGGGAACCGAATCTAGATTTAGTAGACTGAATCTATGATCACATGATTCCTAGGTTCACATGGTACTGCAATTTGTATAGAAAGCAGTAAGCAGTTATATATATATATATATATATATATATATATATAAAGTGATAAATATATATATGTGCATGATCAGCCACCACGAAGCAACTCCATGGGGTATCAGAAATGTAAATAAAGCTATAAAAAGCTATCAATTGCCACGAAGTGAACTCCAGGCAGGACAGATGTATATATATATATATATATATATATATATATATATCATCAGACAGAGTTTGACCACAGTTTATATATATATATATAAGTCATTAAACGCCTGCATCAAGTTCAAGCTCAATCGAGGCATAACTTTCGATAATGTTAGTCAAGTATAAAATATATATATATATATATATAAGTATATATATATAGACAGAAATGAAAACCATGGACAGAAGTCCGGACAAACACACTCACACAACTCTCAATGTGTAGAACAGTGTGTGCTAATATGAGAAGAAAGCTTTATAAAATGTAAGAAGGCTTATAGTGGGCTGCAAATGTAGACTTCTATGACTCAAAATGGATAAATACTCAGCTCCCACCGGACAAAAAATAGATATATGTGAGCTAACAGAAGAAGAAACACTCAATATGGGTGTGTACAGAGTAAATTGGACAGGGTTTCCTCGCCTTTTCTCTCTCTTCTCTCCTTCAAAATGGTCAATTTCAACCTATATTTATAGATCGATGGTCGCGAGTGTACTGCAGCAGCGCAGCGTAGCTATACTCGTGGCGTACCATGCAGCTACACCTACTACTTTGGTCAGGGTGGGCCCGGCTTGGGTCTCGTCATCTTGAAGTACGTGCACTCACGCACTGTAATGTCCGCTCGAACTTGTAGAACTTCAATCCGAGCTTCCGAACGAGCTATATATATGACCTTCTTCACATAGCTTGTCTCGAGAGTTATTTAATGACATGGATTAGAGGTTGTACGAAGTCAGGAAGAGGGGACCATGCCCATGGTCTTCAAGCTTCAAATTCTATCTGGTGTACTGTCACGAGTAATAGTCACTCAGGATTGGATATCCTGGTTCTTGAAGGACATAGTTGTATGTATGTATGTATTGAAGTGTCGAGACGATGCGCAGATGATGTGACAAGATGACGTTTAACTCTTCATCGGGGTTATCACCGATTTGAGTTGAAAGTAGATGTTGCTCAGGGTTACATCTGAGATTGGACTGCCGCAAGTGTTTGAATGCCGCAAGGTCATCTTGTAAGTGCCTGTATGCCCGGTGTTAACTTCGGGTTTGAGAGATAAGTGCCTCGGCAGGAGGTCTGAGATTGAAGCTGATCGCATGTGTTTGAAACAAGCATTTTTCGGAGTTATCACCGGAACTGTAACAACATTCCTTGGGGTTATTGCTAAGGACAAAACTCAGGGTTATCTCCGAGGTTGGAAATGATCCTTCCGGTGTGTGTTCCGGGGTTGAGAATGAGACTCCCGGTGTGTGGTCCGGGTTATGAACTGATCTTCCGGTAGTATTCGAAATGGAGACCGAACTTCCGGTTGTATCCGAAATAGATGTGAGCTGTTTTCCAGGGTTATCTCCAAAAGACGATTCTGCCCTCATATAATGTTAGTAACAGTTGTGCAGAAAAATTTTGAGTGTCTACAGTATTTACTAAAAGGTTCGATTTTCTGGTACGTTACAGATGAGATCCATGGTGGAGTATGTGGCCCACACATGAGCGACACCCTACTCATTAGCCTATGGGATGGAAGTAGGGCTCCCCATAGAGGTGGAAATGTAATCCCTCAGAGTGTTGATGGATGCTCAGTTGGATGAAGACCAATGGGTACAAGACAGGTATCACCAATTGTCTCTAATAGATGAAAGGTGAACCGCGACTATCTTCCATAGTCAGTTATATCAACAAAGGATCGCAAGATCCTACAACAGAAAATTCCGACTACGACAGTTCAAACAACACGACTTGGTTTTGAAGAAGATCATTAACAACCAAGATCAATATAAGGGAAAATTCGCTCCTAACTAGGAAGGCTTGTTTATTGTCAAGGAGGTATTGACAGGAGGCGCTCTCAGACTACAGGAAATGGATGGCGATGAATTGCCGCAACTCAACAACTCCGACACTGTGAAACGGTACTATGTCTGAGGTTACCATCAAGCAAACATCCTGGCTTTAGATCACCAGATCACAAGTTATTATGGTTCTCTAACACTTTTTACATACTCTTCTGCCCCACAGGGAAACATACACTTCGAACCAGCAACCTGGTTTCGCCTCATTTTCAAACCTTTCAAAAAATTTCGGTTATCCTGAAGACAGGATTGAACCATTCACACCTGTAGTTTATCCTGAAGACGGGATTAAACTTTTCTACGCTTGCAGTTTGTCCTGAAGACGGGATCAAACTTATTCCACACCTGTAGTTTGTCCCAATCATGGGATCAAACTTTCTTCTCCCCGCACTATAGCCTGCACATGGGATTCATACTTCTCTTTGGCTGCAATTCGTTCTGAGGGGTGAACTACGTCGACCTGATCTCCCTGGTACCCGGGAGTACGTAGGCAACCATATTATATATGGCCTTGTCGCAACAACAAAAAAAACAAAAACATTTCTACCCTTTTTATACATAAACAAAAACAACAAAAATACTTCTAAACCCTTCTTCATCAATAAAGCTTCTACACCCATCTGCCTTTCACATTCAGCATTGAACCTCTTACACCAGGTTCAAACTACGCAACCATGATCTCTGCTTCAATAGGACTACGTAGGCAGCCATTTATGGTTCGGTCTAACTCCCTACCAGAACAAAAATACTTGTCACACGGTACTGGGATCAAACTTCAATCCACCACATTTCATCGGCTTCACACCAAAGGGATGGAATTACCCAACCTCTCCTCACAAATAGGAGATTCGGTGACCATCTAAGCTGCGGTTGTGCCTAAAGAGCAACACCAATCCATAAGAGATGGAATTTACTAGGCTTCTCAAAAATAGGAGTACTTGCGACCATCTGTGGTGCAATCAATCTCAAAGAGGAAAAGCCACACTCCTCTCCACTTTTCCATACAGAAACTAGTCCCAAGACACCAAAGATGGTAGCGATACACACAGATCAATGATCTGTTCTGAAAGACCCTGCGATGTCTCATTGTCCACACATCAAGGATGAGTTCAGAATGCATCAAGATCACAAAGCCCTAAAGAAATAGACAAATATCAAGCAAGTATCAAGGCATAACTGAAAGGGAAGTAAATCAAAATATATTTCCCTGTCATATATAATATTGTTTGATATATAAAATATGTGATATACATGACAAAATGGCTAAGCTAGTCTATGCAGGAAAAATACAAGTCTATCTATGGATCTGTGTGTATGCGGGCTATCAGATCTAACATAGAATCCCTCTCTGAAGAAGGATGTAATGTTGCAAGCCCCTGTCCAATGGTATCTACACGAGCTAGCAGATCAGAGGCTAACTGCATGATGTCATTATACTCATTAATGTATGCACTCATATCGACAAGGATGTCAGTATTAAGGGATCTCACTAAAGTACTATCTGTGACGGCGACATCCCGGGCAGATAGGGTAGCATCCCGCTCTACAATCACTGCATCTCTGGCTGATCTGGCCTCATCTCTCTCTAATAGAGTTGTATCTCTCTCATCAAGAGCTGTCAACATCAAGGCCCTAGCCTGATCTCTCTCAAAGGTCATCAGATGTAGACTCTGCTCCAAATATTGTGCTGAATGATGAATCATAGTACCACTCGTAGTGGGAGAATCCATCACAAATGCTAGCAACCCAGTAGTCAAATCCTCGTCGATGGGAATATCAGTCTCCTCCATAGGCTCCTCATCGTCGGAATCAATCCCCTGCACTGTGTATACTACCGCAGTCGATGTAGTCTCTGTCTCCATCCATGCGGAATACTCTGTAGAACAACTCGGATGACTGACATAAAACTCAACTAATTCTTGCTGAGCCCAACAGGCATACAACCTACATCTATCCTCTGCTAATAAGTGATGAGAAGCGAAGCGCTAACTCGATGCCCCCTCAAAAGGATGAAAATCATTAAACTAGTCAAACTGACACATGACAAACAGTGGGTGGTAAGTAATCATACCCCTCAAACCAGCCAGAGGAAGATAATCCATGCCCGGAGCATGAGTAATAAAGATATAGGGTGAACTAAGCCCTATACATGACAATATAGCAAACGGATCTCCAATCCCTACCAGGAAAGCTGACCAAGATGCAGCTTCTATACATTCCACGAGCTGAAAGGAGTATGACATGGCTATATGATAAGTAGGTTTTATGCCTACTTATTGGGTATCAATTCACGAGAATTATGCCCATCTCAAGTACATTTTAGTGTGTTTTTAGTTGCATTTTGTTTTATTTTGCATTGCATGTACTTAGAACTCCTTTGGTGTGTAATTACAGGAAATGGCATAGCTCAGCGATGATAGGTGGCAATGAGGCTAATAGAGGTATGGCACGAGGCACAAGTGGAGATAATGGATGGAACTGTGATGAAGGAACAAGCTACAAGCATGGAGCAACATGAGGCAGCATCAGAGCACAATATGCAGATTGCAAGAGTCGCGTGGCTAAATGAGCAGGAACATGCACGCCCGCGCCATCAACCTATTACATAGCGATATTGTACACGCTTCAAGCCGCTTTATATTAAAGAAGGGATAAGCGACGGTACATAGCATGCTTAATTAATCGCAATTCTTGACTTTATTTTATTTTTGAAATTGTAAGAGTTTGAGTTGGTTAAAAACTATTCTGGTTGGTACCAGACGCATCATCAATTGTTTTTACGTATTTTTCATAACATATAACTAGGTTTTTACGCTTTGAGCGATTTTCCAACGTGGAGTCAAGCATAGACTTTATATTTTCTTCTACTTCTTTGGAATTCAATCATTATGGATGACTTAATTTTATGTTGTTGGAGATTATTGAGGATTTGAACATCACGTTTTGATTATAATTAGCAATTGGGTTTGATCAATTCTATCTTCTCTGTTTCAATTGTTTATTTGATCCCATAATGGGTTTCGGTTCAGCGATGAACTAAACTCCATTATGGGATTCTAACGGATTTTATTATGTGGTCTAATTGATGACTTGATTTCTGGCCTGTTTGTGTATCTTCAGGAATTTCTATTATGGTTGATTTGAATGTATGAATGATTGATCACTATTAATTTTATGTGCTTGTATGGAATTGAAAAATAACATGCAAGTATAGTTGTAATCATGATAGCATGCGTATATGGGGCTGATTTGCTTAGCTTTATATTTCGTGAACCAGATAGACATATACTGTTTCACCGTATGAGTTATATAAGGGCTTGTGCTTAAATTCAATATAGCTGCAATTTCACATAAACATATAGTGAGGTTGGTTTTTTTGATGATTACATGATGTCTATTGCATGTGGATTTTATGTAAGTAGGCCATAATACATTGAAAAATGGTTATGTCTATGTTTTAGCTCTTGGCTAAATTTCTGTGATACGTGAATAGTCTTGCATGAAGGTGGTAATTAGATGAACTATTAAATGAAGTTAGGATCCCATTATTTCCAGATTTTATTTATTACATTACTATTCTTCTTTTAGTTATTATTTGAGTTTAGAGTAATTCGCAATAATAAGAATTCGTTTAAGCATATAAAAATAGTGATTTAGTTGATGCATAATAGTTTAATTTAGAAACCTTTCTCCGTGGATCGATACTCTACTTACTTTGTATTACTTGTTAACACATGTATGCTTGCATGAGTTAGATTCCATTTATTAGAAGTAAAAAGGAGGCAACAAGTTTTTGGTTCCATTGTCGGGGAAAGGCGTTTAAATTTAAATAATTATCATCAGTTTTAAGCTATATTGTATAACTTAGACAAATCTAATCTTATCTCATTTCTATTTTTGTTTTTTGTTTTTGTTTCAAGTACATGTAGATATTTTATGCACTCGCGATCATCCAATTCCAAATTGATTCCTGCACAGGACTACATTAACGATAGAGGTTAGAAATCAAGAGTGCGAAGGAATTTAGAAGCAGTGTTAGAAGAAACAACATTTAATATGGCAGAAGAACAAAGAGAAGAGCAAAGAGAGGAGCACCGGGCTCTGAGAGACTATTCCATGCCTAATATTAATGGACTTCAGTCCAGCATAGTCAGACCGGCGATAGCAGCTAATACATTCGAGATAAAACTGGGCACTATTTAGATGGTGCAGAATTCAGTACAGTTTTGTGGTGCTGCTACAGATGATCCTAATGAGAACCTATTGAGCTTTATTGAGATATGTGATACTTTCAGTTACAACGGGGTGTCGGAGGATGCTATCAGACTTAGGCTAATTCCATTCTCATTGAGGGATAAAACGAGAAGTTGCCTTCATTCTTTGCCTTCAGGATCGATTACTACATGGGAGGACCTAGCACATAAGTTTTTAGCCAAGTTTTTCCCAATGGCTAAGACCGCGAAGGTGAGGACAGCAATCTCCCAATTTGAGCAACAACTGGGTGAATCCTTATATGAAGCCTGGGAGAGATATAAAGAGAAGCTAAGGAAGTGTCCACACCATGGCATGACATATTGGATGGTGATCAACACATTCTATAATGGATTGGGATGACAGTCAAGGCCGATTGTAGATGCAGCTGCAGGAGGAGCATTATGGGCAAAGAGTTATGAGGAAGCTTATAACCTTATCGAGACAATGGCAGCGAATGACTTTCAAAACCCTACATCTCGGATGCCACAACCCAAAGTTGCAGGTTTGTTGGAAGTGGATGCTATCACTCAGTTGTTAGCACAGATGGCATCCATGGCAAAGAAAATAGACTCATTGACAGAGAGTAAGGCAAAGATAGTTGCCTTTGTATGCGAAATTTGTGCACAGTCACACTCCACAGATTAATGTGCTATTAGCTCAGAGTTAGTACAGTATGTGAGCAACTACGGGAAGGACCAAGGCAAATTTCAGAACACATTAAACTCCAACAACTGCAACCATCCAAACTTCAGTTGGTCAAATAATCAAGGAAATCAAAGAAAATCGGTTTCAAATTAAATAATCATTTTTCATCACAAATAAGCGCAAAGAATAGCTTTACTCCAAGACCACCTTTTCCGCCGGGATTTTCTCAACAATAACAACATCACACTCTATCTGCACCTCAGCAAGAAAAGAAATCCGAAATGGAAGAGATGATGATGAAGTATATGGAGAACACAGAGGTGATGATTAAAAGCCAAGCAGTGGCTATTAAAAATCTGGAAACTCAAATGGGGCAAATGGCGAGCATGCTTAACAACAGGCCCCAAGGTTCATTGACAAGTACTATGGAGGCAAATCCATGAAGAGAAGGAAAGGAACAATGTCAGGCAATCACATTAAGGTCTGGGAAGCAGTGTGCAAAAAACCTACCAGGCGCGCCCACGCCATGTACACAAGGAGAAACCGCGTGGCCGCGCGAGGCAGAAACTGGGTCTGAGAAGAAAGAAAACCAGAAAGGTTCTGAGGTACAGCAGGAAGAAAATAACAAAGCAGGTTCAGTGGAGAAAATTGTAAATCAAATACCAAGAGTTCACCCTCTGGTTTTGTATCCATAGAGATTGAATAAGCAGATGGAAGATAAGCAGATCAGCAAGTTTTTGGAGGTTTTTAAAAAGCTACAGATTAACATACCTTTCACGTAGGCATTGGAACAGATGCCAAGTTATGCAAAGTTCATGAAGGGTATATTGTCAAGGAAGAGTAAATTAGAAGAGTTTGAGACAGTGCCCTTGATAGAGGAATGTAGTGCAGTGCTTCAGCGCAAACTACCTCCAAAGATGAAAGATCTAGGCAGTTTCATAATTCCATGTATGATCGGAAAGATGAACTTTAGTAAGTGTCTATGTGATCTTGGGGTAAGTATTAATTTCATGCCCTTATCCCTATTCAACCAGTTGGGATTGCCAGCTCCAAGGCCGATAAATATTTCTTTGCAGCTAGCTGACAGATCCATCACGTATCCACGGGGAATAGTTAAAGATGTATTGGTAAAAGTGGATAAATTTAACTTTCCGGCTGATTTCATCATTTTAGATTATGAAGAAGATAAGAGTATACCAATCATACTGGGGAGACCATTCCTAGCCACGGGAAAGACCTTGATTGACGTTCAGAAAGGGGAACTCACTATGCGTGTTCACGATCAGGAGGTTACCTTTAATGTATTCAAGGCAATGAAGTTCCCAACAGATGAAGAGGAATGTTTTAGAGTTGATTTGGTGGACCATGTCTTAAATGATGAAGTTGAGAGTTTGGTGGATTATGAACCATTGAGAAGTGTCATTGCTGAAAATTCAGAATTAGAGGATGAGGAATTTGAAGAACTTGTGAAATATCTGGATACTACTCCACAAATCAGAATATTCAAAACACCGGTGGAGCCATTGAAGAAAGCTGGAGAGACGTCAATAAAATTAAAGCTATCTCTTGAGACACCTCCAGAACTTGAATTAAAACCACTTCTAGATCATTTGAGGTATGCATTTTTAAATAATGATTCAAACCTACCTGTGATTATTTCTTCTGCACTAACATCTTTTCAGGAAGAAAAACTACTACGAGTGCTTAGAGAGTTCAAATCAGCTATTGGATGGACTATAGCAGACATAAAAGGGATCAGCCCTTCTTTTTGCATGCATAAGATCCTGTTGGAAGATGATAGTAAGCCATGGGTGGAACAACAAAGAAGACTTAATCCAATAATGAAAGAAGTGTTTAAGAAAGAAGTACTGAAGTGGCTGGATGCAGGCATAATCTATCCGATTTCAGATAGTTCCTGGGTGAGGCCAGTGCAATGTGTACCGAAAAAGGGTGGTATGACTGTGGTTACAAATAAAAATAATGAGTTGATTCCAACACGAATAGTAACGGGGTGGAGTGTCTGCATGGACTACCGCAGGCTCAACAAAGCTACAAGGAAAGATCATTTTCCACTACCGTTTATCGATCAGATGTTGGACAGACTAGCATGTCATGAGTACTATTGCCTTCTGGACGGATATTCAAGCTACAACCAAATTGTTATAGCTCCAGAAGACCAGGAAAAGACAACCTTCACATGTTCATACGTCACTTTTACTTTCAGAAGGATGTCCTTCAAGTTGTGCAATGCCCCAGCCACATTTTAGAGGTGAATGATGCCTATTTTTTCGGATATGGTGGAACAGAATGTAGAGGTATTTATGGATGATTTCTCAGTCTTTGGGGACTCGTTTGATCTATGCCTTGAAAATTTGGTGATGGTTTTGAAGAGGTGTATTGAGACAAATTTAGTACTGAACTGAGAAAAGTGCCATTTTATGGTATAAGAAGGAATAATTCTGGGACACAAGGTTTCGAAGAAGGGACTGGAGGTGGATAGGGCTAAGCTAGAAACTATTGAGAACTTGCCACCACCTACTTTAGTAAAAGGAGTTCACAGTTTTCTTGGACACGCAGGCTTCTACCGCAGATTCATCAAGGACTTCTCCAAGATAACTAAACCATTATGCAGTTTATTAGAGAAGGATGCACAGTTTAAATTTGATGAGGCTTGCGTGTTGGCATTTGAGCACTTAAAGGGGAAATTAACTTCAGCACCAGTTATTACTGCAGCAGATTGGGATTTGCCATTTGACTTGATTTGTGATGCCAGTGATTATGCTGTAGGGGCCGCTTTGGGGTAGAGAAAGGAAAAGATGTTTCATGTGATCTATTATACCAGTAAGACCCTTACAGATACACAGTTGAACTACACCACCACAAAGAAAAAGTTATTGGCAGTGGTGTATGCCTTTGATAAATTCTGAGCATATCGGATTGGTACAAAGGTGATAGTGTACACGAATCACGTGGCAATTCGACACTTAGTGGCAAAGAAGGATGCCAAACCCCGTTTGATCAGGTGGATGTTACTATTGTAGGAATTTGATTTGGAGATCAAGGACAGAAAAGGCACTGAAAACGAAGCGGCGGGCAACTTATCTCGACTAGAGAATTCGGTAAGGGTTGCAGACGATAAAGTTGTGATTAATGAATCCTTTCTATATGAGAAGTTGTTTGTGGTGAAAGGGGAAGTGTCATGGTTTGTAGACTATGCGAACTACTTGGTGAGTAAGATGGTACCTTCTGAGTTGGTAGGTCATCAGAAGAAAAAATTTCTGCATGATGTCAAATGGTATATATGGGATGAGCCATACTTGTTTAAATAGTGTGCTGATCAAATGATAAGAAGGTGCATCCCATATAGTGAGATGGAGGGTATTCTATAGGATTGTCATTCCTCTATGTATGGGGGTCACTATGGTGGAGAGCGAACAGCAGCGAGAGTGCTACAAGCAGGTTTCTACTGGCCAACAATTTTCAAGGATGCGTACAGTTTCATCTAGAGATGTGATAGATGTCAGAGAGTTGGGAACATCTCGAAAAGAAATGAAATGCCATTGAATACGATCCTCGAAGTATAAATTTTTTATGTGTGGGGGATTGATTTCATGGGCCCTTTTGTTTCTTCTTGCGAAAATCTCTACATCTTGCTCGCAGTGGATTATGTGTTGAAATGGGTAGAAGTGGCAGCTCTTCTGCGAAATGATGCCAAAGTAGTCCTCAAGTTTTTACACAGAAGTATCTTTACAAGGTTTGGGACTCCAAGGGCCATCATTAGTGATGAAGGTAGTCATGTCTGCAACCGACAATTTACAGCTTTGTTGGCCAAGTATGGGGTGAACCATCGTATTGCTACAGCTTATCACCCACAAACGAATGGCCAAGCTGAAGTGTCAAATCAAGAGGTTAAAAGAATCCTTGAAAAAGTTGTGAATCCCACGAGGGAGGATTGGTCTTTAAAGCTGCATGATGTTGTTTGGGCATATAGGACCGCATACAAAACTCCATTGGGCATGTCACCTTTTCAGCTCATTTATGGAAAAGCCTGTCACCTTCCTATTGAGCTAGAGCATAAAGCATATTGGGCGATTGGAAAGTTGAATTTTGATTTGAAAGCTGCAGGAGAGAAACGCCTAATACAACTCAATGAGTTGGATGAATTCCGATTACAGGCATATGAAAATTCTAAGCTGTACAAAGAGAAGGTGAAGAAATGGAATGATCGCAAGATCATAGAGAGAACATTTGAACCGGGACAAAGAGTTTTGCTTTTATACTCCAAACTTAAACTTTTTCCCGAGAAGCTAAAATTAAGATGGTTAGGGCCATTTATAGTAAGGACTGTCTTCCCGCATGGTGTGATCAAAGTATTTGATAAGTTTTCAGACCAGCCTTTTAAAGTGAATGGACAGTGATTGAAGCATTAATTTGGTGGCGAGGTGGATAGACAGAAAGTCACCTCAATTTTCTCTTCGACATGAGATTCAGAGATAGTCAAGCTAATTCACTATAACTTAGCTCTTGATGGGAGGCAACCCATTATTTCTATCTCTACTTTTATTTATTTAGTTTAGGTTTAGTTCATTTTCATTTTTAATTATGATAGTCAACTTACCTTTGCATGAATATCTGAGTAACTAAATTTGGATATGTGTATGTTTGTGTATAGCATCAAAATTATGGTATTAAGGTAGACACTCATGCTTGTTTTAATATTTCATGCTTTGGCAGTGCTTATTGGTGTTCTTATAGGTGTATTGGAGTAAATTCAGTAATTCCTTAAAGTGTTGGGAAGGAAAAATTAATAAGTCAGAAGCTACAACCAGCGCCGCTCCAAGACCACTAGCAACTCAGATGCAGCATCTGGCACTTTCATGGCATGCCTTGATCTTCTTTAAAAAGCCACGCGATCGCGCCCCAACAACAGTAGCTCAGACGTACCCCAAGGGCCTAGGCTCCCAAGTCATACAGCAACCAAGCGCTTAAGCGCCTCAAGTCAGTAGCCAAATCATGTTCCAACCACCTAGGCGGTCGAACCCATGCAACACCAAGTGCCTAGGCGCTCATGCTATGATTAGAAAAAAAATAGAAGCCCTAATCAGGCATAACTCCTCAAGACCCAAATCAAATACTATTGCTCTCCTACTCCAACTCAAGCTCACTTAAAACACATCCCTCGTCTAATCTAGACAAGATAATCCACTTATTCTTCAACACGCACGTCTCTCTCATCTCTAGTCAGTTACAAAATGAAGCCATAACTCCCCTCTCTATTACGTGATTGTTGCATAGGTTCTCATACCCACGATCAATATCAGCACTATAAAGCTAGGGTTTCAGACTAGGTTTTGCATAAATCAGTTTGGGGGTAATCAGTCATCAGTCGTCAATCACTATCAGGCATGTAATCCTCGTTTGCTCTATCAAATTCAAATGGGAACGAAGAGAGCGCATTCTATCAGTTCTTCATCATCATCTTCCTCTAGCAACCAAGGTGAGGATGTTATGGAACACACGAAATTTCTCAGCTTGGAGGCACAAATGGAGTATTTTAGAATCATGGCAAAGACGTTTGTGAAGGAGCGTGGGTTTAAGCCTGAGAAGCAGGATGACCAGTTATGGGATATGATTTGTGAGAGAGGATGGGCTGGACTAACTGCAACCCCTATGCCTGTTCCAATGAGTATTGTGCATGAATTCTATGCTAACGCTAAAGACACAATGAGTGGTCTATCTGTGGTTCAAAGATTTCAAATAGATTACAGACCACCAGCAATCAGAGAAATCTTCAGGATAGTTGACACACCACCGACTGGTTACGACAATTGGGTTGAGGTTGCCTGCTTTGAGACGAATTTGGATGTAGTCATTACTGATTTGTGCATTCCAGACACGAAGTGGACTTGTAGGGCAGGAACAAATAAGCCTAGAACTTTCCCAGCCTCAGCCTTGAATCGGTATGCTAAAGCGTGGAATCTATTTATATGTGCAAAGCATGTTCCGTCATCTCATCAGCACGAAATCATAAATGAGAGGTTGTCATTCTGTGGGGAATAGTAACTAACAAGTACATTGATGTGGGCCACCTCATCCATCAAAATATGTTATGTTATATGCGGGGCAGCACTACGGCGAGTATTCCACACTCGTCTGTTATCGCTATGTTGTGTGCCCATAAAGGATACCATTGGGATAATGAACAAATGCAGAACCCAAGCCAAGATATCTCTCATGCAACCATTGCCAAATTCGAGGATTGGGTTGGAGGTACACCGCACCCGAGAGGAAAAGGCTTTATCATTCAACCCACATTCTCAGTGCCTCCACCACAGCCCACACATGAAACTGAAGCAGGAACGTCGGCTCAAGCAACTGCTGCTACTGGAGATCGATAGCTCCGACAGTTGGAGCGTAAAGTCGATGCTATGTATGATAACTTTGTAGCATCTGGTACATGGTTGACGAGATCATTAGCGGAGGCGTTTGTACAACAAGGGACCATGCTTGAGTGGCCATAGTTCGGGACGGCCATGCCATATTCACCACCGAATTCACCACCCGACGAGGGTGGCGCAACTAAGAAGTAGGGGAGTTTCTCTAACCCTATACCTTCATTCATTGAGGAATTGAATATTATAAGTTTGGGGGTATTTGGTAGTAGGGTAGTTGCATATAATGTTTGCATGATTAGTTTAAATTGTCCTTGTTTTATGTGTTAGATAATAATATTGCATAAATTTTTTTATTTTTAGTCAGTATTATATGTGTCAATTTATGTTTAGTTGCATTTGTTGTTTAGTACATGTCTCACAAATTCTAGCTTTGTGGAAATTATGTCCAGCCAATGATGAGTTTGAATCTTGAAGGATTTTTGAATTTAATGGATAGCTTAAGCTTATCTATAATGTTTTACATGATATGATCCATGATGCTGTTTAAATGCTTTCGGTTTGCAATGTCGTGTTCACAATTACTGGTAGGCATAAGAATTATGTGTTGCATTGCTTGATAGAAAATATGGTTTTAAAAAGAGAATTATGTGGAAAATGGATTTAGACTGTACAAAACATTGATAGTTAAACTTTGGGAACACATGGGTATGCTATGTATATAAAAAAAGACAAAAAGAAAAAAAATAATAACGTGGCTAGTCTTATTTCGGGGCCCTTGTTACTTGAGTAAGTACGCGCGTAGGGGTGTCTTAACACCTAGTGCCCTAAGGTCTTTTTTGGTCTGGGAGTCGTGGTTTAAAGCTCACTAAGGGGTAACATTGTTAGCCTAATGGAATGAGGCATTGTACAGTCATGTGAAAAAGAAAAGAAAAGAAAAAAATAATAGCAATAAACACCGTGGAAAAGAGGAAAAATTGCCCTCATGAGTAGAAATAAAGTAGTTAAACCCATTGTTGAACCTTAGTTTGTTTGATATGTTGGAACAGTCTTTGTTGCATAAGTATACATGAATCTTGATTTGGACTACAATTTTCTATGTTGAGTAGTTAAGCATGTGTATTCTTGCCTTAGTTAAGTTTTGGTGAACACAACACACATACGCAACATTTTTATAGTGTGCATGGATTACTTGAGTGTATGATATTATGTCTATGGCCTAATTTGAAGTTTCATTTTTGAGTCCGATTAATTCACTGAGGCATGTTGGACTGAAATTCTGTTATATCTGGAAGAATGTGAGACTTGTTTTCATCATGATATAGTTGCATAGCATGTAGTTGCATTTTCAGTGTTTATGTAGTATGCATTGCTTGAGGGCAAGAAATAGTTCAAGTTTGGGGGTATTTGATAAGTAGGTTTTATGCCTACTTATTGGGTATCAATTCACGAGAAATATGCCCATCTCAAGTACATTTTAGTGTGTGTTTAGTTGTATTTTGTTTTTTTTACATTACATGTATTGAGAACTCATTTGGTGTGTAGTTGCAGGAAATGGCATAGCTCAGCGATGATAGGTGGCAATGAGGCTAATGGAGGTATGGCACGAGGCACAAGTGGAGATAATGGATGGAACTATGATGAAGGAACAAGCAACAAGCATGGAGCAACATGAGGCAGCAGCAAAGCATAGTATGCAGATTGTAGGAGCCGCACGGCTAAATAAGCAGGAACACGCGCGCCCGCGCCATCAACCTGACAGAGCTGATATTGCACACGTGCGCCCGCACTATAATAACGAAGGGATCGCGCGCGGCCGCGCACGTCATTAACTGTAGCTGCTGAATTTATTTTATTTTTGAAATTGTAAGTGTTTGAGTTGGTTAAAAATTATTCTGGTTTGTACCAGACGCATCATCTATTATTTTGACGTATTTTTCATAACATAGAACTAGGGTTTTACACTTTGAGCGATTTTCCAACGTGGAGCCAAGCATAGACTTAATATTTTCTACTTCTTCTTTGGAATTCAATCATTGTGGATGACTTACTTTTATGTTGCTAGAGATTATTAAGGATTTGAACACCACGTTTGGATTAAAATTTGTAATTGGGTTTGATAAATTCTATCTTCTTTCTTTCAATTATTTATTTATTTTCCATATGTTGCTTTGATCCCATAATAGCTTTTGGTTCAGTGATGAACTAAACTCCATTATGGGATTCTAATAGATTTTAATATGTAGTCTAATTGATGACTTGATTGCTGGCCTGTTTGTGTATCTTCAGGAATTTCTATTATGGTTGATTTGAATGTATGAATGATTGATCACCATTCATTTTATGTGCTTGTATGGAATTGAAAAATAACATGCAAGTATGGTTGTAATCATGATAGCATGCGTATATGGGGCTGATTTACTTAGCTTTATATTTCGTGAACCAGATAGACATATATTGTTTCACAATATGAGTTATATAAGGGCTTGTGCTTAAATTCAATATAGCTACAATTTCAAATAGACATATAGTGAGGTTGGTTTTATTGACGATTACATGATGTCTATTGCATGTGGATGTTATGTAAGTAGGTCATAATACATTGAAAAATGGTTATGTCTACATTTGAGCTCTTGGCTAAATTTCGATGATATGTGAATAGTCTTGCACGAAGGTGGTAATTAGATGAACAATTAAATGAAGTTAGGATCCCATTATTTTCAGATTTGATTTATTACATTACTATTCTTCTTTTCGTTATTATTTGAGTTTAGAGTAATTCACAATCATAAGTATTCGTTTAAGCATATAAAAATAGTGATTTAGTTGATGCATAATAGTTTAATTTAGAAACCTTTCTCCGTGGATAGATACTTTACTTAATCTGTATTACTTGTTGACACATGTATGCTTGCATGAATTAGAGTCCTTTTATTAGAAGTAAAAAGGAGGCAACACTATATCATGGGTGAAATAGTGCCCATGCGGTCTGAAAGTGCCAATCGGTCTCAAGTGTGAGATAAACCACACGTACAGCATGATCGAGCTGCCTATAAACACTCCTGTCAGATAAGTGCAATAGTATATAGCTGACCTCAGAGTCTCTGTGATGATCATCGGTATGAAGGTGTGACCGTCCCTGAGAGCTCTCACAGCCATAACGACACCAATGTCCAACTCATCCATATACAATGTCATGTAGACATATGACAGTACGCATAACAGCAGTACATCCACTCTGGCCGAACGCCAATGATCCTTTGGTGTGGTGAAATCCCCATAATGCCATGTATAACTATCCTCAGAGCCAAATAAGTCAAATAGAAAATGCTGGGATATAAAGTTGCCAGATGTGAGCTCATCCTGCACCACCCTACGCCTCAATCTAGTGAGGATCATGAACTGCCTACTCATGTCTCCAATCGCCATATGCACGCAAGGTCTATCCAATGACAGCATCGTCAAACGTGCATACTCCTCCAAAGTAGGAGTCAACTCTTGGGTCCCAAATCGAAAAACATGTCTATCCGATACCCAGTGCTCCAGCATGCCCTCCATGAATCCTGTGGGAACCTGAAACATCAACAGGGTCATAGTATGCTACAACAGATGATCTATAGTCACCCTGCCTGATGGTGACATGCTATTATACCATGATCGCATACTAGATGCCACCAAAAATGGTGGGGTATGATCAATATGGCTAACTGTCGAAGAAGACATCTGTACGGGCCGTGTCAAAAGACTATTCAGGGGTCAATGCTGAATATCTCTGGACATACATACATATGCATAACATAATAACATGCATGATACAATAGATGGCAATATGGTATAGGGAATGGAAAATTGTACATACATTCCTAAGTATATCATCATCTAATACATCTTTGTACAACTAAAATACAGGGAAATGGGGGCAAAATTGCCCTACATCTATTATAGGCCTATCAAAAGATATTGTGAGAATGGGGCGAAGCTACCCAATGTCTAAACAGAGGCCTATCAAAAGAGATAATGAGAATATACATCAGAAGAAGTCAATGGTGTCAATGTCTACATCATCAATCCTATCCACCTGATGTAACTCCTCCTGAGTCATTGGATATCTATATACAGGGATGTCGGGCCTATACAAGGGAGGATCTGCATTGGTAAAGCCATATGGGTCACTTGAGGGCCAGCGCCAGAGCTAGAAGGATCAAAAGTATCTGCCTCTGAAGGATCTCTACCCAAGTGCCGGATAAAGAAATGTGCCCGGTCCAACTGTAGGGGCAAACTGTAAATCTATGTCACATTAGTCGGATTTCTAACACAGGCTAGCCAATACATCATCATCATGGATCCTGGAATAATATCCCCCCTGAACTAAGTGATGTGGGTCTGGGCTCCAATGGTACAAGGGAACCACCAATGCTGGAATATCTCCTGAGTGCAGGGACCCTCTGACAGTGTGAAACCATCAATCCCCAACAATGGGATGTCAATGACGGGTGACTGCGAAACAGGCCAATAACGCCTGGCAGGAGGCAAGATCGGCATGCGAATCTCTCTTGCAGTGCTCCTGATAGCACGTTCTCCTAAATAGAGCTCCCATCCTCCATCTGTGAAGAGAGGAATCCTACGGGTGGAAATCACGTGCTCGACACCAGTCTGGTACCCATCCTCAAATCCAATGCTCAAATGCTCCCCAGAGTAGGGAACCCACGTGATGACATCCGTTGTCAACAACTCCAACTATTGGCGGCAATGAGTGAAACCCTCAGCAACAGGGACCTCCGCCAGTATGGAATGATGTCATCTCTGTCCTTGTGGATAGGTGTCTAAACCTAGCACACTCACTGGATGTAAATAAGGAAGCCTCTCATAGGCCCAAAACTACCAACACAAAGGCAAACATCTGCTCTCAGTCAACGCTCTTAACCTGTACATGGGAAAAGATATATATATAACTTTTATATATATAACTGCTTACTGCTTTTCATATAAATCGCGACATCATGTGAGCCTAGGAATCATGTGATCACAGATTCAGTCTACTGAATCTAGATTCGGTTCCCGTGATGGACATTTTTGGCTGTAAAAAACTAGTACATTATTTATGGTGTCCGAATTTCCTTAGATGGGTTTAATGCCCACGAAGAGTTCGGCACTGTTGTATATTATTTTTTCGAAGATGCCTCGCATCTCGAAAAAAATAAAAGCAAACAAGCCCAACATTTAATAATAAAATAGAAGTATGAAAAGGTATCAATTACTATTGAGCATAGGGTTTGAAAAACCTTTTTTATAAAACCTCATTGTTATATCCTACTTAATTCTGAATTTTTATACAAAATCAAACCCTTTGTATATAGGTGCAAACAAGGCCTCGCACTACTTCCAAATAATTGCACATTGATCCACACACACACATTCATATAAAAGTTTCTTGAAAAGTGTCGGTCACCGTGGCAACACGGATGTCGGGGGGGTGCCTAACACCTTCCCTACTCATAATCAAGCCCTCGAACCCAAATGAATCTCGATTTCATAGACCCGTTTAGCAGTGTCACATCACTTGGTCAATGTGCAAACCTTTTCTCGGTTGCATTTGTGCAACTAGTTAAAAACACCAACTGGCGACTCTTACAGTCAAATCGTCGACATCATACATGTCGGACCTTTTTCACTTGTTTTTCAAACAAATCTCACATAACATGAGAACACCAAAGAACAAGTAACGAAAAGGGACAAATAAAAATCCCGACGTCGACAGGTGGTGACTCTGTTGGGGACTCCAGTAAGAGGGCTTAAGCCGCTATTACAAGCTTTTCAAAACTGTTATATGCTTGTGTGTGAATGTTTCATTTACATTTATGATGAATGTGTACGAATGCATTTTTACTTACTACACTACAATATATCTATCTGTGATATTAGTGCTTCGCACATGTCATCATTTTTATAAACGGTGAGACACGTTGTATGTGAATGTATGTTATACAGATCCTCCATCAGGAGGCTATCCTGTCGGTGTTTGATTACTGGACTCGTTGGAAGACTAATTCCAACAAGGCTCAGGAAAGGCACCACCCAGATTCACTCCAGTTGAAAGACTGGATTAACTTCCCGTAAAGTAGATTGTGCTTATCTAGGGACCTTCATGTTAAAAAGCCACGAGAGTAAACCTAAGATAGGTCAACCTCTGATAAACCAAATGCGGAGGGAAGTCTCTTCATATTTTCCACGTTCAATTACTTGTAAAAGCATTTACTTGTAATTTTATTCCATATTCATCCTTTATGTAATGGAAAATATGAAGAATATTTGTGCATACATGATATGTTATCAAATAACACCCGTTTTTGCAAGATGATATTCCTAAAATGGACTCATTATGATAGCAATTACATTATCCCTAAAACAAAACTACATAAGTCTTTTGTAGGGAAACAATTGGGCCTGTTACCTGCTCAAAATCCAAAAAAGCCACGAGCCTACGGCCAATCATATCTTCTTCTGACCAGTCTAATGTCGTTTCTTGAGAAGAATTTGATGGATTAAGTAAACAAATTACAGATTTGGTTGTTCTGTTGAAAGAATTGCATCAGCCTACTCAGGGTAGAAAGATGCCTACACATACAGAAGTCTCTGCACAAGGAGGAACGCAAGGTTTGGATAAAACAAATTTAGAACCTCAATTGGATACGACCAACAAAGACACTAAAAACACCCATCTCAAAGGAGATCCAAACACCGGTGATATCAGGAAGAAGGTCCTTCAAATGGAGGAAATCATTCGTTCACTCAAAGGGATTGGAACACATGGAAGTGTTCCATATGCTGACCTTTGTATATTGCCTGGTGTTCATTATCCAGAGAAATTTAAAACCCCTGACTTTGAAAAGTAGGATGGATTAGGGGATCCTTACACACTTTTGAAGGTGTTCATTGGAGAACTCGGATCTTATGCGGAAAATGAGAAGCTTAAAATTCAGCTGTTCTAGAAGAGTCTGACTGGAGAAGCTCGTTCATGGTATACCAGGTTAGACAACTCAAAATCCATAGCTGGGAAGAGCTTGCTCACGCCTTTCGTCACTCAATACAATTTTCAATCTCAGATGGCTCCTGACCGGTACCAGATTACCAAGGTCAAGAAACAGCCTAATGAGTCTTTCAAAGAGTATGCTCAAAAGTGGAGGTGCCTTGCTGCTCAAGTTATTCCTCCATGAAAAAGTAAGAAATGGTCACGACTTTCATAAACACACAGGAAGCTCCTTTCTATAATAGAATCTTAGCTGGTATTGGCAAACCATTTTCTGAAATGATCAAGCACGAAGAGATGGTTGAGATGGTATTGAAGTCAGGTGAGATTCAAGACCTAGCCGCACTTAAAGCAGTTGTTGAGCACATCCAGTCCAGATCTTATTAAAACAACCCCCGAAGGGTCCATAAAAAGAAATAGGAGGATGTTTCCTTGATACTATAAGGTCAAAAAGGTAGTCAGAACATGCCTATACATAGGAGAAACTACTCCCCTTTTCAAGCACAATCTTCAAACCCTCCATTACCTAAAGGTGGAGATGCAAGGCGCCTTAGAATGTTCACACCCTTAGGGGACTCGCTCGAGAATGTTCTTGATCTTCTGACTACTTAGAAGAAAATCACACATCTTCTTCCACCAGCCAACCCTAATGGGAGGGGTTTCAATGCTACTCTGAAGTGTGCTTAACATGTCGGGGAACCTGGACATGATATTCAAGATTGTTCGGCCTTGAAATAGAAGATCAAAGATTTAATAGACAACGGTGATATCGTGGTTACCAAACCAGATCAACCTCATGTGCAAGACAACCCTCTTCCTCAACACAAAGAAGAAGAGGTCAACATGAGTAGTTGGAGCGCAAGACAGAGTTCTAATTTTAATGGTGAATCATCCCAAACTATCAAATACGGTGTTGATAGATGGGATTACGAAAAATTCCAATTTGCTATGGAACGAAAGATGAAGGCTCTTTGTAAGCAAATTGAACAATTGGCAGAACTGGTGACTCAACAGCATCAAGTCACACGCCAGTTAATTAGATAGGAGCATGCCTATCTCCTTCCTTTCGTTATGAATGCTCCACCATCACCTTCAGAGAGCGAAATTATAGAGGATAAGTGATGAATGAGTTTTATACACATGAATTGGATACATTCGGGCTTAATTAATTGTTGTTCTCAAGTCTTTTAGATTAGTTTTTAAGTGAGAATATCTATTTGCCGCATGTAACACATAAGGAATTGGGATTGTAACTAGTTTAATTTAATTGTTTTGCATAGAGATATAGCATAATTAATCAGGGTTAAATAGAAGGCAAATGATCACTTGAGAAAGGGCTTTTAGCATTTGAGAATTCCTGTTAACAATTCAGTAGACATAATAATTGGGATAATTGGATAATTGATTTATAATTCATAAGTGGGGATATTGGAGTCTTAATCCTTATTTATCTGAATTCAATCTCATTTTAGTTTTGTTTATTTACTTCCTTTTGATTGTTTAATTTAGTTTTCTTAGTTAGACAAATCACAATTATTGGTTGTTTCAATAAAATTGATTTGGTTAAGAGTTAGTATTTGGTAATTTTTAAAAAATAATTCCTCGTGGGAACGATACTCTACTTTCACTTTATTACTTGTTGTGTGGTATATACTTGCGTATTCATTGATCATGAAATCGATCAACAAGTTTTTGGCGCCATGAATTCTTGGGAAATTAGTTTAATATTTTTTACCAATATTAATTTCAATCAAATTAGTCTTAATTTAAACATTTTTTTTATTTTTAATTCTCTTCTTATATTTCTCTCATTTTAGGTACCGTGGATGACTTTGAGTATCAATGGCCATACACGAACGTGACTCAACCAATGGGAATGGAGATTGACAGACTCGCGACACTTTCCGCAATGTCAGCACAAATTAAAGAACTTTCGAGGAAATTGGACGTTATCGCATCCCAACAGAGTCGAAGGATGGCAGTTATTTGTGACTATTGTGCTGACAATCACCCGAGTAATCAATGCACCATCAATCTTGGGCCGGTACAGTATGGTGATAACTACCTCAATCAGTATACATATGATAATTATGAACAAGTTTGGGGGTATCACCCGAATTTTTCATGGAGTAACAATCAAGATCAATTTTATGCTCCAAGTCCAACATACCCACCGGATTTCTCGTGTCCACCTCCACTACAACAGGAAGAACATTCAAATTGGGAGGAAGCCTTGGAAAAAGTTATTAAAGCTTCTGAAAAGAAACACGAGGAACATGAAAAGAAACTTAATCAAATGGAGCTGAGTATACAAAGTCAGAATGCATCGATCAAGAATCTGGAAAATCAATTGGGGCAGATAGCACATGCGTTGAACAATCGTCCTCAATACACTTGGCTCTATGACATGAATTCTGAGATTGATGGTGAGCCCGAACCAAATCTGCAACCGGATGTGCCAAATGATATAGATGTTGAAAGAGAGGAAAGACTTGGGGACCAAGAAAAAGGGATCGTCAAAGATCTAACTTTGAGTACCAACGAAGATGAGCCAATTTCATTAGTATCCCATGTGCCTCCTCTACCAAAGTTCAAGAATCCAGATAGTTTTGCAAAACCATGCCCAATTGGAAGTCATGTCGTCGGCAAAGCTCTTAGTGACGTAAGAGCTAGTATAGTTGTGGAGTCATGGTGGGATGAAAAGGAGAAGATAGAGGAAGATTACATTATGTTTATTAAGCTTCAATGCCCTAATCTGATCATCGACATAATGGAGGAAACACCTAGTGGTTTGCCGTTCTTAATGGGGATCCTATCTACAAAGAGCATGCTAGGTGACTTCAATTCAAGGGTTTTTGCTAATGGGAACCTCCCAAAAGAGACATTTCTTCTGATGGATGGAGGGTTCCTCAATTTTCATAAGGGAATTGGATAGAGAATTGAAGAAGTCAGGCTGAGACTATAAAACAAGCGCTTATTGGGAGGCAACCCAAGTTCAATTTTTATTTTTAGTTTTTATTAAGTTTTATATTAGAAGTTTTGAATTTGCATTTATTTAGGATTTAATAAAATTGCTTCTATCATGGCTTTATAGGTTATTCAAGTCAAATTCAAGTGTGGTGCCCAATTTGTTCCATGTGCTTAGCCCATTCTCCAAACCTAGCGGACAAGGAGGAAGATTGCTATATTTTCAGGGAAGTCCTCTGCTTTAATTTTTTCTATTTCAGTCATTGAGGACAATGTCTAGTTTAAGTTTGGGGGCATTTTAGTGTCGTACTGCATATAGTTAGTTATCTGCATAGTAGTTTATTTTTTGTATGTGTTAGCATTATGTTTTTTTTAGGTTGCATATAATACATGGTATTTTTTTTTTGCATCTTCATATATGTGTTCATGTAGTATAATTGCATTTTTTCTTATTTTTGCATGAATCTGCGTGATAGGTTTGTGTGGTCTTAGCTCGGCCTATGATAAGATTGGTTTTGCATGTTAACTTGAACAGTGTTGATAATTGATGATGAGTTCTAATTTTAATCATGATGATAATCTGAAATTCGTCTGAAACTTATGTAACCGGTTAGCACTTAAAGTTTAACTGTTTTAATCCACTTGGTTCAAGGGTTTCATAATTTGTTTTTGAGGGAATATCTTTTGTAAGACCCCAACTTTTATAAATAAAGATGAATTTTTCTATAAATATTATTTTTGAATATTATGGAATAAATTTGATATAATGTTATAATTGTGGGTAATATTTATAAATTTTGCAAAAGTATGCAAGTTGTTATAAAATATTAGATTTGGTGGGGAATATTCTTTTTAGGGAATATTCGCATAACTACTCAATCATTGGTGGACCCTACAATGTAATTATTGTTTGATTGAGAAAACGACAAAAATATTTTATAAAAATAACTACGGAGGAGGTGTTACCGTTAAAACTATTGAACTACCCGGTGGTAAAAGTACAAAGAATACTGCTGTGGTTGCATAGTAGCACACTAGTATTGATTATTGATGCTTACGTGAGAAGTCACTTTCACCTATGCTCAATTATTACTCATGAATGATTGTTTGCATCATATCTCTTATATTATTGATTCAATTATTGTCACAAGATCATCTCATATAATATGTTATAGTATTAAATCAATAATTGAGACGATAAGTTATAAATGATTAATAATTGTTGAAAGATTAAATATGTGTTATGATTTGTGGTAAGTTTGATTATTTTATGGGGGCTCATATGTCATCATCTAAGAGTCTCTTCACAATAGTAATTACCTTTGTGAATAGTAATTACCTTCACAATAGTATTTACCTTTGTCAATAGTAATTACCCTTGTGAATAGTATTTACCTTCGTCAATAGTAATTACCTTCGTCAATAAGTAATTACCCTTGTGAATAGTATTTACCTTCATCAATAGTATTTACCTTCATTAATAGTAATTACCTTTACCAGACGTCGAACCACTTGTCGTTTCACATTACAGCGAGGCCGAACCACTTGTCATTTCACATTACAAAGGCCAAACCACTTTTCTATTCACATCATTAGTCGCTGAGCCACTTGCCTTTTCACACTAAGAAAAGTTAAGCTAGAAATCTTCTATAAATAGAGGCCTAGGGCTTCATTATTTTCACTTAATTCATTCAAGCTATAGAGAGAAAGTATATAAAGAATAAGAGAGAAAGAAGAAGAGTATTTTGTTACTACACTCGCAGATTCAATCTCCTACCAAAAGTAAGGGGTGTTATTCTTTCTTATTCATGAAGAGAACTGTTGTTATTCCATTGCTTATTATTCTCATTGGAATAACTCAGATATCGCGATTTACCCTATACTTGGTGACATTCTTCTATTATTCTGTTGGAACATCTTGTCATGTGTTTTACACCGACCGGTTCCGCCTTTTATTATTATTCTCATTGCAACATCCATGCATGTGTTTTTACACCGACCGGTTCCGCCTCTTTATTATTATTATTCTGCTGGAACATCCTGCGTGTGTTTTTACACCGACTGGTTCCGTCTTTATCATTCTGTTGGAATATCCTATCTGTGTGTTTTACACCGGATCTGGTTCCATCTTAATTATTCTGTTGGAACATCCTGTCGGTGTGAATTTCACCTGACCTGGTTCCGTTATTATTATTCTGTTGGAATAACCTGTCTATGCGAAGTACCGCATGCATGGTGATTTCTTTTGTTATTCCATTCTTTATTATACCCAGTTGGTTAAAACTTTGACTTCTATACTCCATGAAATTAGTAGAATATCCTTGATATTTGCGTTTCATCCAGTATCTTTTCATGGAAATATTCTTCTGATCATTCTTGAATTTTACTAATTTGGACGTTAATAATTCCTGGATAAAATAATTCTTGAACTTGTTTTATTGAATTCTTATATCATTGTCATCATCCTCATGTTTATATTATGTTGAAAGTCATCTGTGGCCTGTAGTGCATAGATGGACTTGGTATGATTATGACCAGAGACTATTCGGTGTAATCATGACCGTAATGTTACAAATGATGTGATAAAAATCCTCAGTGGCCGTAGTGCATTGGTGGACAGTTGTTGGCATGATCATGACCATTAATGAATACACAAATATTCTTGGCCCGTAGTGCATGAATAATTGTGGTCGTGATACTAAAGAATATCCTTGGTCAGTAGTGCGTAAGGTGATTCGATGATGTGGAATATTTATTAAAGTTGAGTCTCAAATATAACAATGATGAAAAACCTTTTAAAACCTAAAAGATAGTAGACTTTATTTTCTACTTGACTCTTTTAATGGATCAGATATTCACTGCAGTTAAACCGGTTTATCTATTGTATTTTATCGGTTTAACATTGTTGAAGACTATTGATAATTTATTCTGCATTATCTTAGTCATAATATTTCTTCTTTGGGCTAGTTGAGCTCACCTTTTCTTTCACCGTTTCTCTTGAAATGAGAATATAAATTTGGGACGAGTCGGAAACGAGTAATGGTCCCGAAGATAGCATTAGTAGTCCTCACTATTCGTAAAATAGTGTGATAATAATCGTAATGAGGACTTTTTGTTTGAGTTTGTATAATATCTAGTAGATTTATATTTGTATTTAAACTCACGCTTTATGTCGTATTGTATACGGCAGCTTATGTTAATAAGTTGTATTTAAATTACATACCATGTAAGTGGCGACCAAAGATGGGTGATGTATACCTAATTTTTTTGGGCGTCACAGCTTAGTATCGAGCATAGGGATATGATCCCCGGCTAAGATGTGAGAATAGTACTAGGAGGGGAGAGACGGGAATACCTTCGCTAGTATGACCTACCTAAGTTTATGTGCTATTTTATTGGTTGGCGTAAGATAGGGATAATTTGTTACATGTCAATTAACCTTTTGTTTTGTGGCGATGTCTCAAAATGACATCTCGAGAATGTTGAGAATAGCAATGGAGTGCAAAAGATCGTTGATTCACCACATATCAATAATCGGCATAATGTGCATCGTGAAGGCGATAATCCTCATGCAAACAACAACACCGACCAAATGATGAATGATCAAATGTTCGAGGCTTTATGCAATTTATGCACAAAGAAAGCAGAGCGACTCTGTCCCAAAACGTGGGTGGAAACACGGAAAACTCTCGAGGCGGTCACCGCTAAACAATTCAAGGAGCGGGACCACCGGAGTTTAAGGGTGAGCCAAAACCACTTCAAGCTAAGCATGGATAAAGCAGATTACAAGATATTTGATGTCTTGGGATGCTCCGAGGAGCAAAGGTTCCTTTTACGCCTTTATGTTAAGCGCAGAGGGCGATTCTTGGTGGGAATCGGTAAAGCGTACTCAACATCTTTGTCATCAAGATATCTTGGGAGAAGTTCCAGAGTCGCTTCACGACAAATACTTTCCGAAAGTATTCGCCACATGAAGGAGGTGGAGTTTATCAAGTTGGAACAAAACAATATGACCGTGTCGCAATACAAGGAAAAATTTATGAGTTATCACGGTTTATGTCCCACTGGTGGATAATGAAGAGAGAATGGCGCGAATGTTTTAAGAGGTTTGAAGTCAAGATACGCCAATATCTTATTTCTCATAAACCGTGTTTTTGTATTCGGATGTTGTAAATAGGGCTCGATTAGTGGAGCGCGATAATGAGTCAACGCAACTAAAAGAGCGGCAATGCGCAAAATTATAATACCGGTGAGAGTAGTCATCGAAGCGGTGACAACAAGCGTGGAGGGAATCAACGGGCCGATATGGTAACCACTTGGTGGTAATCGTGGCCAAAACAATAAGATTGGACATTTCATGAAAAGGAGATTCAACAATGATGGAAAGACGTCGACCAAAGACCCATTGTTAAGGAAGGAGAAAGACCACCTATCATATGCTTCAAATGCGGAGGAGAGGGACACATCAGTCCAAACTGCGTCATGCTATCCAAAGCATGTTATAATTATGGAAGAGAAGGTCACTTAGCTCAATTTTGTCGTTCTCAAGACAAATTCAGCTAGGATGGAGGCACCAAAGGCCATCCCCGAAAATTCAAAACCTAGAAGTCAAGGGAGAGCGTTTGTTGTGACCTCCCAAAGAGCAAGGAATCCGAATGAGGTCATCACGGGTAAGCTTATCATAAACTCTAATGAAGTCTATACTTTATTTGATACTTTGGTTCTACCCATTCCTTTATTTCTCCTACTTGCGCTCATCGATTAAATTTGACTCGGAGAAATTAGACTTTGACTTATCTCGTGGAAACTCCGTTGGGAGAAACCTTCATTACATCCACTTTGCTTATAAGTCTTGTTTGGTTCAAATCGGTACCCTCACATTACCTTCGTCGATCTTATTTCATTAAAAATACTTGCATTTGACGTGATTCTAGGGATTGATTGGTTAACCGCTTATCATGCAAAAATTGATTGTTTTCGTAAGGTTGTTAGCTTTCATATTCCTAATCAACCTATTATGCGAATTCAAACGACCAAACCATTAAAATCAATCACGGTCATCTCAAGCCATAAAGCTATTCGTTTATTGAAAAGCGGATGTCAAGCTTTCTTAGCTCATGTCACGATTTAAACAAAATACGCCGGTTTTGAACGATATTTCTATTGTTAATAAATTTCTGACGTATTCTCAAGAACTTCCCGGCCTACCCCGAGGCGTGAAATTGAATTTTGTATCGACCTTGAACCCGGTACAAAACTTATTTCCAAAGCCCCATATCGAATGGCTCCTATTGAACTTCGTGAGTTAAAGACCCAATCGCAGGAATTGTTAGACATTGGCTTTATTTGTCCTAGTACTTCTCCTTGGGGTGCTCTGCTCTATTTGTAAAGAAGAAAGATGGGAGTATGCGACTTTGTATTGATTATCGGGAGTTGAATCATGTCACCATCAAAATAGGTATCCATTTCCACGTATTGACCTGCTGTTTGACCCGATTGCAAGGAGCCAAATTCTTTTCAAAGATTGATCTTCGTTCCGGATATCACCAATTGAAGATTAGAACCGCTGACATTCCAAAGACGGCTTTCAGAACTCGGTACAGGCATTATGAATTCCTAGTCATGTCCTTTGGATTGACTAATGCTCCTGCTGCCTTCATGGATATGATGAACCGAGTATTCAAGGAATATTTAGATCACTTTGTGGTCGTCTTTATTGATGACATCCTTATTTATTCCAAAAGCCGTGAAGATCATGAGCAACACTTGAGGCTGACACTCCAAAAGCTTCGTGAATATAAGCTTTATGCCAAGTTGAAGAAATGTGAGTTCTGGCTTGAAGAAGTAGCATTCCTTGGGCACGTGGTATCAAGTCATGGAATATCTGTTGACCAAAGAAAGATTGAAGCTATTCAAAGTCGGGAACAACCTAAATCGATGACCAAAGCACGTTGCTTTCTCGGTTTAAATTGGTTATTATCGGAGATTCGTGGAAGGATTTTCTCGAATCGCTACTCCATCGACTCACCGACTCGAAAAGATACAAAGTTCGGTTGGAGCGAAGAATGTGAGAAGAGTTTTCAAGAACTCAAGAGGAGACTTATTTCAAAGACTGCTACGACAATACCATCCGCTCGGAGGGATTTGTCATCTACTGAGTGATGCTTCGAGCAAAGGGTTGGGATGTGTTCTTATGCAACATGGAAAAGTTATAGCCTATGCCTCATGACAACTCAAAGAATATGAGAGGAATTATCCTACTCATGATCTAGAGTTGGCGGTGTTATCTTCAGCACTTAAAATTTGGAGGCATTACTTGTATGGGGAGAAAGTGGAGATCTTTACGGATCATAAAAGCCTCAAATATTTCTTCACTCAAAAGGAACTCAACATGTGACAACGACGTTGGCTTGAACTGTTGAAAGATTATGATCATACCATCCAATACCATCCTGGAAAAGCGAACGTGGTAGCTGACGCATTGAGTAGAAAATCATATGCAAGTACGAGTGCGATATTGTCAACGCAAAGTCCCATTTTGTGTGACTTGCAAAGGATGGAGATAGAGTTAAAGACTCGAGGACGCGTGTGATGATAGCAAGTATCTGAGTAGAACCGACTTTAATCAATAAAGTTAAAGCTGCTCAAGCTACAGACCTGGAGCTGATGCGTATAAAGAAGAAAGTGCAAGAAGGTTCTATGCCATAAGCAAGAATCGATGAAGAAGGAATACTTCGAGTCAACTCCAGACTTTGTGTTCCTAACGACCCTGATTTAAAGTATAATATCATGATGGAGGCGCACAACACACCATTTGCAATCCATCACAGGAGTACCAAATGTATCATGATATTCGCCATACATTTTGGTGGAGCAATATGAAGAGAGAGATAGCTACTTGTTTATCTCAAGGTGTCTAACTTGTCAACGAGTTAAAGCAGAGCATCAAGTACCAAAAGGTCCATTGCAACCACTTGAAATTCCATAATGGAAGTGGGAGCACATTACCATGGATTTCAATTCTGGGTCTTCCTAAGGTTTCTCAAGGCATTGATGCGATTTGGGTCATTGTTGATAGATTGACCAAGTCCGCTCATTTCTTACCGACACGAGAAACTTATACACTTGAACGTCTTGCTCAGATGTACATAAACGAGATTGTAAGATCGCATGGTATCTTAGGTATCCATAGTTTCGATCGAGACCCAAGATTCACTTCACGATTTTGGGTTAGTTTGCAAAAAGCTATGGGCACAGACTTACGGTTTAGCTAGGCATATCATCCTCAGACGGACGGACAGTCGGAGAGGACTATTCAAACTCTTGAAGATCTATTAAGACTCTATGTCCTTGATTTCAAGGGGAGTTGGGACAAGTTCTTACCATTGGTGGAGTTTTCCTACAACAACAGCTATCATCAAGCAAGTAGTGGCATGGCTCCATTCAAGCGTTGTATGGAAGAAAGTGTCGTTCTCGGTATCTTTGGGATGAGGTGGTGGGTGAAGCAACGTTGTTGGGACCGGAGTTGGTACGTATGACTACGAAAAAGATTTAAACGATCCGACAATGTATAAAAACCTCACAAAATCGACAAAAGAGTTATGCTGATCTTCATCGAAAGGACGGGGAATTCGATATAGGAGATCATGTGTTTGTAAAAGTTGCTCCATGGAAAGGAGTTACAAGATTTGGAAAGGAGGAAAACTCAATCCTCGATTCATCGGTCCATTTTAATCCTCGATCGAGTAGGAATCGTGGCCTATAGACTCGCTTTTACCGCTGTGAAATATGTCTCGTGTTCATAACGCTTTTCACATATCCATGTTACGTAAATATGTGAAAGACCCGAACCACATTATTAAGTTAGAATCGGACGAAATAGCGTAAGATTTGGCGTATGAAGAGGTTCCTGTTCAAATCTTGGATAAGAAGGAACATATTCTACGCTCCAAGGTTATACCTCAAGTCAAAGTTTTGTGGAGGAACCACGATGTTGAGGAAATGACTTGGGAGTTAGAATCTGAAATGAAATCAAGGTATCCTTACCTCTTCGACATACCAGGTATGTACCCTAATTTCGAGGGCGGAATTTCATAAGAATGGGAGGTTGTAAGACCCCAACTTTTATAAATAAAGATGAATTTTTCTATAAATATTATTTTTGAATATTATGGAATAAATTTGATATAATGTTATAGTTGTGGGTAATATTTATAAATTTTGCAAAGTATGCAAGTTGTTATAAAATATTCGTTTGGTGGGGAATATTCTTTTTAGGGAATATTCGCACAACTACTCAATCATTGGTGGACCCCATAATGTAATTATTGTTTCATTGAGAAAACGACAAAAATATTTTATAAAAATAACGGTGAGGTGTTACTGTTAAAACCGCTGAACTACCCGTTGGTAAAAAATACGATGTCTACGCGTGGTTGCATAGTAGCACACGGTATTGATTATTGATGCTTACGTGAGAAGTCACTTCATTTATGCTCAATTATTACTACAATAATTATCGCATCATATCTCTTATATTATTGATTCAATTATTGTCACAATTATCATCATATAATATGTTATAGTATTAAATCAATAATTGAGACGACAAGTTATAAATGATTAATAATTGTTGAAAGATTAAATATGTGTTATGATTTGTGGTAAGTTTGATTATTTTATGGGGGCTCATATGTCATCATCTAAGAGTCTCTTCAATCGATAGTAATTACCTTTGTGAATAGTAATTACCTTCGTCAATAGTATTTACCTTCGCCAATAGTAATTACCCTTGTGAATAGTATTTACCTTCAATCGATAGTAATTACCTTCGTCAATAAGTAATTACCCTTGTGAATAGTATTTACCTTCGTCAATAGTATTTACCTTCGTTAATAGTAATTACCTTTACTGACGTCGAACCACTTGTCGTTTCACATTACGAAAGGCCGAACCACTTGTCGTTTCACATTACAAAAGCGCCAAACCACTTTTCTATTCACATCATTAGTCGTCGAGCCACTTGCCTTTTCACACTAAGCGGTGTTAAGCTAGAAATCTTCTATAAATAGAGGCCTAGGGCTTCATTATTTTCACTTAATTCATTCAAGCTATAGAGAGAAAAGTATATAAAGAATAAGAGAAAAAGAAGAAGAGTATTTTGTTACTACTGCTAACTGCGAGATTCAATCTCCTACCAAAAAGTAAGGGGTGTTATTCTTTCTTATTCATGAAGAGAACTGCTGTTGTTATTCCATTGCTTATTATTACATTGGAATAACTTTTTGTATCGCTGGTTTACCCTATACTTGGTGACATTCTTCTATTATTACATTGGAACATCACATGCATGTGTTTACACCGGACTGGTTCCGCTTTTTATTATTATTACATTGCAACATCATCATGCTCATGTGTTTTACACCTGACTGGTTCCGCTCTTTATTATTATTACATTTGGAACATCACATGCATGTGTTTTACACCGACTGGTTCCGCTCTTTATCATTCTCATTGGAATATCCTATCGTGTGTTTTACACCGGATCCGGTTCCATCTTAATTATTCTGTTGGAACATCCCGCTTGCGTGAATTTCACCTCTTTGGTTCCGTTATTATTATTACATTGGAATAACTTTTGTCATCTGCGGTACCGCATGCATGGTGATTTCTTTTGTTATTCCATTCTTTATTATACCCAATTGGTTAAAACTTTGACTTCTATACTCCATGAAATTAGTAGAATATCCTTGATATTTGCGTTTCATCCAAAGATCTTTTCATGGAAATATTCTTACGATCATTCTTGAATTTTACTAATTTGGACGTTAATAATTCCGGGATAAAATAATTCTTGAACTTGTTTTATTGAATTCTTATATCATTGTCACCATCCTCATGTTTATATTATGTTGAAAGTCATCTCATGGCCTGTAGAGTGCATAGATGGACATGGTATGATTATGACCGAGAGACTATTCGGTGTAATCATGGCCAGTAATGTTACAAATGATGTGATAAAAATCCTCGATTAGTAGTATCGGTGCATTGGTGGGCAGATTGTTGGCATGATCATGACCATTAATGAATACACAAATATTCTTGGCCCATAGTGCATGAATAATTGTGGTCGTGATACTAAAAGAATATCCTCGTCAGAGTAGTGTAAGTGATTCGATGATGTGGAATATTTATTAAAGTTGAGTCTCAAATTATAACTTGATGATGAAAACCTTTTAAAACCTAAAAGATAGTAGACTTTATTTTCTACTTGACTCTTTTAATGGATTGCGATATTCATTGCAGCTTAAGCCGGGTTGTCTATTGTATTTTATCGGTTTAACATTGTTGAAGACTATTGATAATTTATTCGCATTATCTTAGTCATAATATTTCTTCTTTGGGCTAGTTGAGCTCACCCTTTCTTTTATCTTGTTCTCTTGAAATGAGAATATAGTTGGGACGAGTCGGGAAACAAGTGATGGTCCTCAAGATAGCATTAGTAGTCCTCACTATTCTGTAAAATAGTGTGATAATAACTGTAATGAGGACTTTTTGTTTGAGTTTGTATAATATCTAGTAGACGATATTTGTATTTAAACTCACAGTTTATGTCGTATTGTACACGACAGTTATGTTAATAAGTTGTATTTAAATTCTGTACCATGTAAGTGGCGACCAAAGATGGGTGATGTATACCTAATTTTGGGGGTGTCACATCTTTGTTAAAATTTAAGGAAATTAGTGAACTGGCGGTAAAGGTTGGAATGACATAAAAACTTGAGTTTGGGGGAATCTATGGGATATATATACTAAAAAAATTGAAAAAGAAAAAAAAGAATAGAAAAAAAGAAAAAAAGAAAAAAAAAAGAGAAAAACCGTGGTTAGTTTTGTTTCTGGGCCTTTGTTACTTGAGCAAGTACGCCCGAAGGGGTGTCTTAACACCTAGCGCCCTAAGGTCTTATATAGTCTGGGAGTCGTTGGTTGAAAGCTCACTAAGGGGTGGCACTGTTAGCCTAATGGAATGAGACATTGCACAACCATGAAAAAAAAACACGAGAAAGAGCAAGAATGCCCTCGTGGTTGAATAAAAGTATAAATAAATCCCGTATTTACCCTTAGATTTTGTAATTGCTTAGTTTTAACCGGAGTTGTCATGTTCACAAAAGTAATTGAATTGGAACTAAAATTTTCCTTATAAGAAGTTTGTTATGTGATTATCTTGAACTGTGGTTGGTTAGAATGGTTAACAACCACACACACACAACATGGGTGATGACAGGTTTGGGTTGACTAATTGGTTAGTTTTATGGATTTTGAATTGATTGGATATATTGTTTGAGTACCAATGGTATCTTTGAGGCCTGTTGCTATATATCATACTGATTTATTACTCAGTTCGTAGGTATATTAGGAAGTAGATTATGCATATGCATTCATTTAGTTGAGTTATTTTGTTTATTTTTAGTTCTTTTGTGTTTTTGCTTGAGGACAAGCAAAGGTTTAAGTTCGGGGGTATTTGATGAGTGAGTTTTATACACATGAATTGGATACATTCGGGCTTAATTTATTTTTGTTCTCAAGTCTTTTAGATTAGTTTTTAAGTGAGAATATCTATTTGTCGCATGTAACACATAATGAATTGAGATTGTAACGAGTTTAATTCAATTTTTTTTGCATAGAGATATAGCAAAATTAATCTGGGTTAAATAGAAGGCAAATGATCACTTGAGAAAGGGCTTTTGGCATTTGAGAATTTCTGTTAACAATTCAGTAGACATAATAATTAGGATAATTGGATAATTGATTTATAATTCATAAGTGGGGATATTGGAGTCTTAATCCTTATTTATCTGAATTCAATCTCAATTTAGTTTTGTTTATTTACTTCCTTTTGATTGTTTAATTTAGTTTTCTTAGTTAGACAAATCACAATTATTGGTTGTTTAAATAAAATTGATTTGGTTAAGAGTTAGTGTTTGGTAATTTTTATTAAATAATTCCTCGTGGGAACGATACTTTCCTTTCACTTTATTACTTGTTGACCGTTTATACTTGCACGTATTCATTGATTGCGAAATCGATCAACAATAAGGTTGCGAAGAGAGCAAATGCTAAAGCCCGTCGGGATTTTGCCAATCAAAGGGAATTTACATACCTGCACCAACCTGTAGAGGAGATATTTCAGATGCTAATCAACGAAGGAAGAATTACCTCCCTTCTACCTCCAATCAATCCCCGTTCAAGACGGTTCAACCCCGATGGAGTATATCAATATCATTCACAGTCTCGCGGTCACAGCACAAAAGAATGTTGGGCACTCTGCCACCTTATTTAGAATTTAATTAACAGCGGTGTCCTGCAAATGGCAGATGATGACATTGTGCTACTCGAGACTGGGAATACCTATCCTACCAAATAGAAAGGATCAGTAGCAGTTATATCCGCTAAGGCTGATGAGACTGTCAAACCATTTCCCATACAAGCTGTGATGCCCCCAAAAAAGGTATACATCACTCATCTTGAGTCGCCAAATACATGGTACAAAAATAAAAATACAACTGTCGTGTAATATACGACAAAACATAAAGTGAGAGTTTTAATAAGAATATTGTCATCTAGACAATATCCACACTCAATGGAGTCCTCATTACATTTATTGTGACACTATTTAACAGAATAGTGAGGACTACTAATGTTATCATCTGGACAATCACTCCGTTCCCCGACTTGTCCCGGTTATATTCTCATTTACAGAAGAGAACAGTGAAAGAAAGGGTGAGCTCAACTAGCCCAGTAAGAAATGTTATGACTAAGATAATGCAGAATAAATTATCCTTAGCCTTCAACAGTATGACAACTGATAGAATACAATAGATAACAAGTTTTAGATCAACAACTGCAACAGAAATAAGCAATCCATTAGAAGTGTAAAATCCCAAATTTTACGAATAAAGATTTAAATTTCTCGATTTTTTTTAATATTATGGTGTGGATTTAATATAATGTTATAGTTGTGGGTAATATTTATAAATTTTGCAAAATATGCAAGTTTTTATATTATATTCGATTGGTCGGGGAATATTCTTTGTGTTTGGGGAATATTCGCATTTGCAGCAAGACAATCATTAGTGGACCCTACAACCCAATTATTATTGTCGGATTGAGAAAATGACAAAAATATTTTTATGAAAATAACGGCGGAAGTTTTACCGTTAATACTATTGAACTACTCGGTAGTAAAACTACAGTAATATGTGTGGTTGCATAGTAGCACACAGTATTGATTATTAATGCATACGTGAGAAGTCACTCATTTTTATTCAATTATTGCTACAATAGTTGCTGCATAGTATCTCACGTTATTTGATTCAATTATTGTCGATTGTTATATTATATATATAAGTTTTGTTTTATTAGTATTATTAGTGTAATAAAACAGAAAAACTTTTTATATAAAATGCAGAATAATTTTATAAAGTTATTACGTTTTATTAGGCAATAATTAAAATATATTATATTTTATTATGCATAGTATTTTGTATAGTAAAATCTTTTATATAAAATAGAATACTTTTATAAAGTTATTTGTTTTATTATAAAATAATTAGAATTTATTATATTTTATTATGCATAGTGTTGCATAGTGCTGCGTAGTGTTTTTGCATAGTAAAATCTTTTTATATAAAATGCAGAATACTTTTATAAAGTTATTTGTTTTATTAGACAATAAATAGAATATATTATATTTTATTTAAAAGATTTTAATTTTATTAGAATATTTTATTAAATCAATCTGGACCGTTCATGGATTAGTTACTATTCAATTCATTCTTCTAGAAATAGAAGTTCATTCCTTCATTATTTCTTACGAATTCACTGAAACTCTAGAGAGAGAAACTAAAGAGAGAAAGAAGAAAAGTATTATGTTATTTCATTACTTCTATATCCAGTTTCTTCTTTAAGGTAAGGGATATTATTTTCTTTCAATACTCGTAAGGGGTATTATTTCTTTCATATTCATGAAGAGAACTTCTATCATTCCATTATTTTTTATTACATTTGGAATAACTTTGTATCTGTTGCTCACCCTATACTTGGTGAAATTCTTACATTATTTCATTCTTTATTATTACATTGGAATATCTTGTGCGTGCGTTTACGTCGGGACTGATTCCATCTTTATTATTACATTAGAATATCACATGCATGCGTTTTCTGTGGAACCGGATTCCGTTATTTATTATTCATTGGAATAACTTTTATATCATCTGAAGTATCGTATGCATTGTGATTTCATTGTTATTCCATTCTTTATTATTCTGTTGGAACATCACATCGGTTGTGAACTTTACGCTTGACACAGTTCCGTTATTTATTATTACTGTTGGAATAACTTTTATATCATCTGCAATCTGCGCATGCATGGTGATTTCTATTGTTATTCCATTCTTTATTATTCTATTGGAATATCACAGCCGGTCGGTCGTATTACTTTGACACAGTTCCGTTATTTATTATTTTGTTGGAATAACTTTGCATACATCTGAAATACCGCATGCATGGTGATTTCTTTTGTTATTCCATTCTTTATTATACTCAGTTGATTAAAGTTTTCACTTCTATACTCCATGAAATTAGTGGAATATCCTTGATATTTGCGCTTCATCCGGTATCTTTTCATTGAAATATTCTTTTAAGCATTCTTGAATTTTACTCTACAAAAAAGTATCATATTGACAATTTGGACGATATTAGTTCCTGAATAATTTAATTCTTGAACTTGTTTTATTGAATTCTTATATCATTGTCATCATCCTCATTTTATATTTTTGTTGAAAGTCATCTCATGACTGTGAATTGCATAGATGGACTTGGTATGATTATGACCAGGGATTATTCGGTATAATCATGACCGTAATGTTACAAATGATGTGGAAAAAGTCCCCATTGGCCCGTATTGCATTGATGGACAGTTTTTTGTATGATTATTGCTATGGATTCTCTTCGGCCAAGGGAGCAAAGATGAATTATTTTATGGCATGATCACGACCGTTGATGAAAACACGATTATCTTTGGCCCGTAGTACATGGATAATTTGTGGTCGTGATACTAAATAATATCCTTAGCCTGTAGTGCATGGATGATTTGATGATGTGGATTATTTATTAAGATTAATCTCAGCGATAAAAGTGATGAAAAACTTTTTAAATCATAAAAGATAGTAGATGATAGTATTAGTAGTCCTCACTATTCTGTTAAATAGTGTGTTAATAAATGTAATGAGGACTTATTCTGATAGTAGATATTGTCTAAAAGATAATGATTGTATTAAAACTCACAGCTCTCTTGTTGTATATTTAAGATTGTATTTGTATTCTGTACCATGTATTTGGCGACTCAGAATAGGTGATATATACATATTTTGGAGGCGTCACAAGAAGAGTCAAGTAGAGCATAAAATCCAATATCTTCTATGATTTAAAAATATTTTCATCAACTTTATCGCTGAGACTCAGCTTAATAAATAAACAACATCATCCCTGCACCACGGCCAAGGATATTCATGTAATCATCAATGGTCATGATTATACCGAATAATCCTTGGTCATAATCATACCAACAACTGTCCACCAATGAACTACCGGCCAATGAGGACTTTTACCACATCATTCGTTACATTACGGTCATGATTATACCGAATAATCCCTGGTCATAATCATACCAAGTCCATCTCTGTACGTAAGCCAAAGATGACTTTCATCACAATATAAGCATGAGGATGATGACAATAATATAAGCATTAATCAAACATAAACAAGGATAAATATTAAAGACTTTAAATTTATCCAAATATTATCCATCACTTAAATAACTCATAATCTAATATTGTTAATATTATAAAAATATTTTAATCACTTCTTAAACTTATAAATAATTTAATTTAATTATTTACACTTTACCAAATAATGCATTTAATCATTCAAAAATGTCATACTCATAAGATTTCATCACCAATGATCAAATCACTCATCAAAAATCTGCATATAACTCAAATAGGATTTCCAAGCCATAAAATCCTATTTTCCAATTTTGTTACTTCACATAACATATTTAACTCATTTACTCATAACTAAATTATTTTCATAAAAAATAACAAATCAGTCCCAAAAATATTTTTTTTCTAAGATTTAGCAGAATATAGTCCTATATTGAACATATATTTTTCTCGGAATTTTTAAAATTCATTTACTATTTTTCAAAAATCAATTTCTAATTAATTCCTTAAGAAATTATCTACCTCAAGTTTAACTCCAAAAATTCCCAAATCTTGGCAGGATCTTACACATGTTAACGTGAGCTTCTAGTTTAAATTTCATGGTTATCGGAGTTATAGAACTCCGGTTATAGCATTTTTTGTCAGAAAAACCTAAATATTTAAATAGTCATAACTTGCTCATTTTAAGTCGGACTGAGCTCGTTTTTGGATATGAGGTACTTTATAACATATACTTTCATGTCCCAAAAGGCCAGAATTTTTCTCACAAATTAAGTGGCCGAAACAGCCCTTTTAAATTTCTGGACAGTAGTTTTTTGCTATTTTGCAACTTTTGACTCCTTTGCTAAAAACAATCTACACGAAAATCTACAACACCTTTTCCAGTGATTCCACTTGGATAAGTTAGAAAACTCATAGATCTAACTCTAGAACATGACCACTCCCAAAAATTCAAAATATAATAGGAGATATGGTCAATTGAATTTCATGTTCCATTTTCACCAAAATCTGATTTCTAAGAAACTTTCATGTTTTCACATATTAACCAACATAACTCGTCATGACAATGACATAATAATTCAATAAAACAAGTTCAAGAATAAATTTTAAACATTTATAAGTTAATTTATCCTGAACACAATAACGTCCAAATTGTCAACATGATACTGCTTTGTGGAGTAAAATTCAAGAATTCTCAGAAGAATATTTTCATGAAAAGATACTGGATGAAGCGCAAAAATCCGGGATATTCTACTAATTTCATGGAGTATAGAAGCCAAAACTTTAACCAACTAAGTATAATAGAATATATGAAACTGCAAATGGATTTTCACACATACGTGCGGTAATCCACGATATCTGATCATTTGCACAATTTGATAAGGAATGAATACAAAGGTTCATTCACCATGCGTGTAGTAATCCACATGAATAAGAGTTATTCAACGAATAATAAAGAATGGAATAACAGAAGAATTCACCATGTTTGCGATAGACTACACAGACAGGTTATTCTCAACAGAATAATAAATAATGGAACCAGGTCATGCGTAAACGCATAGACAAGATATTCTGACAGAATAAGAAAGAGTGGAACCAAGTTATGCGTAAACGCACAGACATGATATTCTGACAGAATAATAAAGAATGGAACAAGGTCATGCGTAAATGCACAGATAGGATATTCTGACAGAATAATAAAGAATGGAATAATAGAAGAATTTCACCATGTATGCAGTAATTCGCATAAACAGGTTATTCCAACATAATAATGAAGAATGGAATAAATGAAGAATTTCACCATAAATGTTGTACTTCGCATAAACAGTTATTCCAATAGAATAATAAAGAATGGAATAACAATAGCTCTCTTCATGAATACGAAAAAAAAATACCCCTTACCTTAGAAAGAAACTGGATACTAGAGTAGAGAGGTAGCAGAATTCTCTTTTTCTTTCTCTCTATAATTTCTCTCTATAATAATTGCTCTATAGCTTTAGTGAATTGGTGAGAAATAAAGGAAGAATGAGTTTCTATTTATAGGAAAATATAGTTTCGATAATTGCACGTTTTGGGGCTCAAAATATTACAGTATAATACCTTCCTCTTTTTCTTCCTTTTTAATTTAGTCCTGCAAGTATTATCAAACTTGCACCACCTCCCCTAATAGCAAATAATGTGATTCAATAGTAAATCATGTGAACAAATAGTTCTAAATATGTGAATATATGAATTAAAGTATAGTACCACCATCTATACCTCCATTTTTAACTTAGTCATGCAAGTATTATCAATCTTGCACCAACTCCCCTAATAGTACAAGAATGTGATTCAATAGTACACACATATGAACAAATAGTTATATAAGCATGTGAATTAGTAGCAATTAATTGCTCATTTATTCGATTAATTACCTGATTTATCAATATAACCCCCAGACATCAATTATCATCGGAATAGATGTCAATTTTCACTAACACTAATAATCCCAACACAATGGAACTATCAAATTCATCTTTAATCAACACGAACTTATTCATCATTAATATTATAACTAACAATATTTATCAACCAGGTCGTTCCCGGAAGAGGGGCTTTCGAATAAGGATTTTCCTTATTGACGCCTTGATTAGATGACCAAACCTCTCCTTAATGTAACTTCTAGACATTGTAAATATTGTAATTTAATAATATGAATAATTTTATCGTCTCAATTATTGATTTAATAATATATCATATTATACAGGTGATACTGTGACAATAATAAAATCAATAATATGAAAGATATGATGCAACAATTACTGTAGCAATAATTGAGTATAACTAAGTGACTTCTTACGTAAGCATCAATAATCAATACCGTGCTACTACTAACAACCACAGTATTATTACTATACTTTTACTACTAGGGTAGTTTAACAGTTTTAACGATAACACTTTCGCCGTTATTTTTATAAAATGATAATTCTGTCGTTTTCTAACTACGACAATACTTCTGTTGTGATCCACCAATGATTGTGTCGTCGTACGGATATTCCCCGACAAAAAGAATATTCCCCAACCAAAGGAATATTTTATAACAACTTGCATACTTTGAAAAATTTATAAATATTACCCACAACTATAACATTATATCATATCCACACAATAATATTCAAAAAAAAAATCGAGAAATTTAAATCTTTATCATAAAATTTGGGGTCTCACAATCTCCCCTCCTTATGAAATTTCGCCCTCGAAATTTACGTACGTACCTGGTATGCCGAAGAGGTGAGGATACCTTAACTTCATTTCAGATTCTAACTCTTGAGGTATAACCTTTGAGTGTCGAATAGGATCCTTCTTATCCAAGATTTTAACACGTATCTCCTCATACGTTAAATCTTATGCTATCTCGTTTAGTTTTAATTCAATAATGTTGTTCGAATCGTCCACATATTTACGTAACATCGATACGTAAAAAAACGTTATGAACACGCGACATACTTAGCGGTAAGGCGAGTCTATAGGCCACAGTTCCTACATGATCGAGGATTTCAAATGGGCCAATAAAATCGAGGGTTGAGATTTTCTCTCTTCATCGACTCTTGCTTCTAGAATAATGCCTTCTTGAACCTTCTTCTTCACATTCATCAGCTCCGGGTGTGTAGCTGGAGCGGCCTTTAACTTTATCGATTAAAGTCGATTCTACTCGTATATTCGTTATCTTCACGTGGGTCCCTAGAGTCTTTAACTCTATCTTCATCATTTGTAAGTTATACGAAATGGGTCTTTGTGTTAACAACATCGCACTCATAAACGCATATGATATTCTACTCAACACGTCAGCTACCACGTTCGCTCTTACACGATGATATTGAATGGTACGACGTAATCTTCAACAGCTCAAGCCAATATCTTTGGCGCATTATACAATCGTTTTAGGTAAATAAATATTTGAGGGTTTTAGAAATGGGTTTTGTACTGGGGTCAATACAAAATTCGATTTCACGTTCTGGGGTAAGCCAAGAAGTCTTCAGAAATACGTCAAGAAATTTATTAACAATAGAAATATCATTCAAAACTGTGACTCTCATCCAAGACTTAGATAACACATGTAATTAAGGTTTCTCATAACGGAGTTTCAACCGATAAGTCAAAGTCTAATTTCTCCGGGGTCAAATTTAAACGTTGAGCACAAGCAAGAGAGATAAAATAATGGGTAGAACCGGTATCTAATAAGGTATAGACATCGCAATAATTTATAATTAACTAACCCGTGCTAACTTCATTCGGGATACTCGCTTTTTGAGAAGTCACGAAAAACTCTCTCCTTGAAACCACCGACTTTGCTTTGTCGGTATCCGCCTTTGGTGCCACCGTCCCAGCTGGACTTAACTTCACTATACGAAAAAATCGAGCTAAATGACCTTCTCTTCTTGAAATTTCCACTTCTATTATCTTGGCCATGATTACCACCGAAGTGGTTACCATTCTTGGCATGATAATTTCCCCCACGATGGTCATCATTGTTCCGATGGTCGTTGCCACCGGTACGATTAGTATCGTGTTGTTGGTCGTTACCTTTTGGTTGTGCTAAATCATTATCACGCTCCAATAATTGAGTCATATTCACAACATCTGAATATAAACAAAGTTTATGAGAAATGAGGTATTGTCGTATATCGGGTTTCAAACCTTTTAGAAACATTCGCGTCATTCGCTCCTCATTATCAACCAAATGGGATGCAAATCGGAATAACTCATAAACTTAGCCTCGTCTTCATGATACGATCGTATTATTTTGCTCCATTGCTTATCTCAACATTTTTAGATGCCATTTTCAAACACTGTCACAAAACAAGGGTTAATTAACATATCATATATTATCCTTATACTCTGACCGACCAATTAAATACCAAATAAACTTAGGTAGGTCATACGAATTGAAGGAATTCCGTCCTCCCCTCCTAGTTCTTGTCTCACATCTCAGCCATGGATCATATCCCGAAGATTTGATACCAACTGTGACGCCCCCAAAATAGGTATACATCACCCATCTTGAGTCGCCAAATACATGGTACAAAAAATACAAAATACAATGTGTGTAATATATCGACGACAAAACATAAAGCGAGAGTTTTAATAAGAATAATGTCATCTAGACAATATCCACACTCAATGGAGTCCTCATTACATTTATTGTCACACTATTTAATAGAATAGTGAGGACTACTAATGCTATCATCTAGACCATCACTCCGTTCCCAGACTAAATCCCGGCTTTATTCTCTCATTTCACAAGAGATCGGTGAAAGAAAGGGTGAGCTCAACTAGCCCAATGAAAAATATTATGACTGAGATAATGCAGAATAAATTATCCTTAGTCTTCAACAGTATAACAACTGATAGAATACAACAGACAACAAGTTTTAGATCAACAAATGCAGTGGAAATAAGCAATCCATTAGAAGAGTCAAGTAGAGCATAAAATCTACTATCTTCTATGATTTGAAAAGATTTTCATCAACTTTATCGATGAGACTCAGCTTAATAAATAAACCACGTCATCCACGCACACTACACGCCAAGGATATTCATGTAATCATCAATGGTCATGATTATCTTAGAATAATCCTTGGTCATAATCATATCAACAATTTCACCACCAATGAACTACAGGCTAATGAGGAATTTTATCACATCATTCGTTACATTATGGTTATGATTATACTTAGAATAATCCACAGTCATAATCATACCAAGTCCATCTCTGCACGTAAGCCAAAGATGACTTTCATCACAATATAAGCATGAGGATGATGACAATAATATAAACATTAATCAAACGAAAACAAGGATAAATATTAAAGACATTAAATTTATCCAAATATTATCCATCACTTAAATAACTCATAATCTAATATTGTTAATATTATAACAATATTTTAATCACTTCTTAAACTTATAAACAATTTAATTTAATTGTTTACACTTTACCAAATAATGCATTTAATCATTCAAAAATGCCATACTCATAAGATTTCATCTCCAATGATCAAATCACTCATCAAAAATCTGCATATACCTCATATAGAATTTCCAAGTCATAAAATCCTATTTTCCAATTTTGTTACTTCACATAACATATTTAACTAATTTACTCATAAATAGATTATTTTCATGAAAAATACCAAATCAGTCCCAAAAATATTTCTTTTCTGGAATTTAGCAGAATATAGTCCTATATTAAAAATATATTTTTCTCAAAATTTTTAAAATTCATTTACTATTTTTCAAAAATCAATTTCTAATTAATTCCTTAAAAAATTAGCTACCTCAAGTTTAACTCCAAAAATTCCCAAATCTTGGCAGGATCTTACACATGTTAACGTGAGCTTCTAGTTTAAATTTCATGGTCATCGGAGTTATAGAAATCCGGTTATAGTATTTTTCGTCAAAAAAACCTAAATATTGAAATAGTAATAACCTTCTCATTTTAAGTCGAAATGAGTTCATTTTTGGACAGGAGGTACTTTATAACATATACTTTCATGTCCCAAAAGGCCAGAATTTTTCTCACAAATTAAGTGGCCGAAGCAGCCCTTTTAAACTTTTGGATAGTAGTTTTTGGCTATTTTGCAACTTTTGACTCCTTTGCTAAAAAAAATCTACACGAAAATCTACAACACCTTTTCCAGTGATTCCACTTGGATAAGTTAGAAAACTCATAGATATAACTCTAGAACTTGACCACTCCCAAAAATTCGAAATATAATAGGAGATATGGTCAATTGAATTTCATGTTCCATTTTTACCAAAATCTGATTTTCAACCCTTTGTGATTTCTAAGAAACTTTCATGTTTTCACATATTAACCTTCATAACTCGTCATGACAATGACATAATAATTCAATAAAATAAGTTCAACAATAAATTTTAAATATTTATAAGTTAATTTATCCTGAACACAATAACGTCCAAATTGTCAACATGATACTGCTTTGTGGAGTAAAATTCAAGAATGCTCTGAAGAATATTTCCATGAAAAGATATTGGATGAAGCGCAAATATCCAGGATATTCTACTAATTTCATGGAGTATAGAAGCCAAAACTTTAACCAACTAAGTATAATAGAATATATGAAACTGCAAATGGATTTTCACCCGCTATGCGGTAATCCACGTATACAGATCATTTCCATAATTTGATAAGGAATGAATACAAAGGATCATTCACCATGAATGTGGTAATCCTCATAGACAGGTTATTCCAACAGAATAATAAAGAATGGATTAACAGAAGAATTCACCATGCGTGCGATAGACTGCACAGACAGGATATTCCCAACATAATAATAAATAATGGAATCAGGTCATGCGTAAACGCACAGACAAGATATTCCGACAAAATAATAAAGAATAGAACCAGGTCATGCGTAAACGCATAGACAGGATATTCCGACAGAAAAATAAAGAATGGAACCAGGTCATGCGTAAACGCACAGACAGGATATTCCGATAGAATAATAAAGAACGGAATAATAGAAGAATTTCACCATGTATGTGATACTTCGCATAAACAGGTTATTCAAACATAATAATGAAGAATGGAATAGCAGAAGAATTTCACCATGTATGCGGTACTTCGCATAAACAGGTTATTCCAACAGAATAATAAAGGATGGAATAATAATAGCTCTCTTCATGAATACGAAAGAAATAATACCCCTTACCTAAGAAAGAAACTGGATACTTGAGTAGAGAGGTAGCAGACTTCTCTTCTTCTTTCTCTCTATAATTTCTCTCTATAATAATTGCTCTATAGCTTTAGTGAATTGGTGAGAAATGACGGAAGAATGAGCTTCTATTTATAGGAAAATATAGTTTCAATAATTGCACGTTTTGGGGCTCGAAATATTACAGTATAATACCTTCCTCTTTTTCTTCCTTTTTAATTTAGTCCTGCAAGTATTATCAAACTTGCACCACATCCCCTAATAGTAAATAATGTGATTCAATAGTAAATCATGTGAACAAATAGTTTTAAACATGTGAATATACGAATTACAGTATAGTACCACCATCTATACCTCCATTTTTAACTTAGTCATGCAAGTATTATCAATCTTGCACCAACTCCCCTAATAGTACAAGAATGTGATTCAATAGTACACACATATGAACAAATAGTTATATAAGCATGTGAATTAGTAGCAATTAATTGCTCATTTATCTGATTAATTACCAAATTTATCAATCTAACCCCCGGACATCAATTATCATCGGAATAGATGTCGATTTCCACTAGCACTAATAATCCCAACACAATGGAACTATCAAATTCATCTTTAATCAACACGAACTTATTCATCATTAATATTATAACTCACAATATTTATCAACCAGGTCGTTCCCAGGAAATAGGGGGCTTTCCGATAAGGATTTCTCCTTATTGGCGCGTAGTTAGATGACCAAGCCTCTCCTTGACAGAACTTCTAGACATTGTAAATATTGCAATTTAATAATATGAATAACTTTGTCGTCTCAATTATTGATTTAATAATATATCATATTATCTGATGATGATCTTTGTGACAATAATCGAGTCAATAATATGAGAGATATGATGCAATAATTACTTGTAGCAATAATTGAGTATAATGGTGACTTCTTACGTAAGCATCAATAATCAATACTGGTATTGCTACTTTTATGTAACCACACATATTCTTGTACTTTTTACTAATGGGTAGTTCAACAGTTTTAATGGTAACACTTTCACCGTTATTTTTATAAAATGATAATTCTGTCATTTTCTAACTACGACAATACTTCTGTTGTGGTCCACCAATGATTGTGCCGTCGTACGGATATTCCACGACAAAAAGAATATTCCCCGACCAAACGAATATTTTATAACAACTTGTATACTTTGCAAAATTTATAAATATTACCCACAGCTATAACATTATATCATATCCACACCATAATATTTTAAAAAAAAAATCGAGAAATTTAAATCTTTATTCATAAAATTTGGGGTCTCACACAAGCAATTCAAGTCAAAGGAGATGACAATCCTTTGAAAGTGGCTGCACCAGAGCCAATTTCGTTACTCTTCAGACCACAGTATCCTGTTGTCAGCTTATACAAAGTCCCATAGAATTATGGAGAGGCTGAAGGATCCACATCTCATACTATTGCTACAGTATCGAAGGAAAATCCACTGTATCTTCCTCAACGGGTTATAAAGCCCACTTTCAAAGCAAAGGGGAAGTTTCACATGGAGAAGATTGAAAAATTCCTCCGCACTATGGGCCACAATGAAGCCAAAGTGGTTCTAAGCTTAAGAGAAGCTCCACATCAGATCTCAATACTGGACTTGGTTTTCTATCCCGTGGATCACAGGAAGATCTTATTAAAGGTTTTAGAAAAAGCCTAATTATCGAAATCAGTGGATGTGGAAAAATTTCAACATTTAGTTTATCACATTTTTAACAACAATGTAATATCATTCACAGAAGACGACATACCTCCCGAAGGGACCTGTCATTATAAGCTATTACACATCGCAGTTTTATCCTCCGGGTATATGTTAGCTGGAGTTTTGATAGATGGAGGTTGGTCTCTGAATATCTGTTCTTATGCCACTTTGATAAAGATGAACGTCAATCTCAAACAGATCTAAAGCAACCATACGGTCATCAAAGCTTTCGATGAATCTCGATGAAATTCTATCAAAGAGATTGAGTTGCCTATTGAGATTGGTCCAAACACATTCAATGTATCCTTCCACGTCCTCAAGATAGATTCAGGATACAATCTACTATTGGGGAGACCATGGATCAACATGGCTAGAACCGTCCCTTCTACACTTCATCAACAACTTAAATACATTGTCAACAATAGCCTAGTCACTGTCAACGTCAAGCCGGAATGTCTTGAACAAGGAAATCTACCTATCATCGACTTGATTGGAAGTTGGTAGGCCGATTTTCATACTTTGGAAGTGAGCAACACGCAATACCATCCTATTGGAGCGCCACTTCCCGTACCAAAGATTTCTACTGAGGTTATGTCGGCCACTCAAGAAATTATGTCATTGGGTCATCATTCTGAACAGGGGCTTGGTAAAAATTAGCAGGGTATTAAGAACCCAATTCATTGTCGGTCGAAACCAGATAAGCCGGACTAAGCTATTACGCGATTCGATCATAGGAATCCTCATAAGCCTGGCCAGATTCCTGACTTCCATTCGCGACGACGATTTTATCCATCCGCACCTCATGAGCTGATACAGTCTCTGGTAAAGGTGTCAGCCCATGTTATGGCTATGCTGTTTCCCAAACCAGTACCATTTAAAGGAAAAGTGGTGCTGATACCTGATCCCGAAGTGGAAGAAAGAGAACGAAAACGTAAACATGACATCGCCCTGATGATGTCAGGCATACGCATCATTGTCCATCATGAACATACAAACAGATACACCCCAGATGATGATTTCCCAGATGTTATGGTTATCATTCAAGAGAAGGAGGACAATGACAATCCCTCCATCACTGCAGTCCATCAGGACTTTGCCCTCGACAATTGGTGAAGCACTCCATGCATTAATTGACGAGGGTAAAATGGGTAGAAAATACCTCTGCCTTGTAGATAACTTTAATTGCTTACTTTTCTTTATAGTTTTAGCAGTTACTTTATCAGTACATGCTAACACTTGTGTATGATTAAACAGTTGCATGTATTAAGTGAAAGCATATTTTTTTAGGACTCTAAATTTAGATGTGCCTGTACTTGCTGATGAGGTGCCTTTTCTCCATAAGGGCTGTAACTTTGATGAAATGTTGGACTCAGACTTGATGGAAATCGAAGAGGACATTGAGACACCTTAGGAGATTAAGGAATGGGTAGAAGATAAACCTAAACCCAACCTTAACCAAACCACTTCTTTCAATCTTGGAACCTTAGAAAGCCCTAAGTTAATCCAGATTGGTTCAGACCTAACCCCAAAATAATGAAATGACATAGTTGCGCTATTAACCCTGTTCTAGGATGTGTTTGCATGGTATCACGAAGACATGGTGGGTTTTTCCACTGACATTGTCCTTCATCTCCTTCCCATTAAGGAGGGATTTAAGCCAGTCAGGCAGAAGCTCAGGCAATTGAAACCTAATTGGAGTTTAAAGGTGAAAGAAGATATTGTGAAATAATTTCAAGCTGTCATTATCATGGTGTCTACATATCCACAGTGGATATCCAACATTGTTCCCGTGCGTAAACCAGGAGGAAAGGTGTGAGTTTGCATGGATTACCGGGATTTGAACAAAGCATGCCTTAAAGATAGCTTTCCCGTACCCTTTATCCACATTCTTATTGACAATACTGCTTAATACGACATGTACTCCTTTGTTGATTGCTTTGCGGGGTATCATCAGATTATTGTCACTGAGGAAGATCATGAGAAAACTGCTTTCATCACGCCTTGGGGAACCTTCTATTACAGACGGTTGTCATTCAGCCTCATCAATGTTGGGGCAACCTATCAGCGAGCTTTGATGGCTCTTTTCCATGATTTAATGCATAAAGAGATAGAGATCTACGTGGATGACATCATTTTCAAGTCCCAAAAGGAAGAAGACCATTTGTACCATCTCAAAAAGCTCTTCAATAGGTTACGTAAGTACAACTTGAAGTTTAATCCAGCCAAGTGCGCCTTTAGCGTTAAATCAGGCAAGTTGCTAGGTTTCTGATCGACCCACGATGGGATTGAAATTTGGATCCCACCAATATCTAGGCCATCAAAAATGCCCATTCCTCGAGACGGAGAAAAAATCGGGGATTTTTGGGAAGAATCAACTTCATTAGCGGTTTTATCTCTCGACTCACGTGACTGAGTGAGCCCATCTTCAAGCTGTTAAGGAAGAACTGCTCTATGAAATGGAACGATGAATGTCAGAAAGCCTTCCTTACCATTAAAGAACAGCTGGTTAACGCTCCTATTTTGGTACCCCTCAGGGATAATGTTCCCCTGTTCATGTACCTGTCTATTATTGACAATGCTATGGGCTGTATGCTAGGACAGAAAGATAATAGGGGCCAATAACGAGCTATCTATTACCTCAGCAAAAGATTCAGCAGCAGTGAACACAAGTACACTCTAATTGAGAAGACTTGTTGTGCTTTAGCATGGGTTTCAATGAGGTTACTACATTACCTCCATGGTCACACAACCCATCTCATATCCTGCATGGATCCTCTCAAGTATGTGTTCAGTAAGCCCATACTAAATTGTTGGTTGTCCAGATGGCAGTTGATCCTACATCAATTTGACATCGTCTACGTGACACAAAAATTGCATCGAGGTCGAGGAATTGTGGATCAATGGCCATACATCTGCGAGGGGACTACAAACCATTAGAAACATACTTCCCGATGAAGGGGTAATGGCGATTCAACAACATCATTAGTACAATGATGCCACACACATGAAAATGTATTTTATGGGTGTTAACATGGAAGGTTACGGAGTGGAGCAATTCTAGTATCTAATGGGGGAAGCGGTATCCGTGGCCCGTCAAATTGCGGTTTACAGCACCAACAACACTGGCCCGTATGAAGAAGGTCATGTCATGGGGCTAAAACTTTTCCGTTTAATGGGCATCAGACGGTTAACTGTCTTTGAGGATTCTGAATTGGTAATCAAACAATCCACAGGAATCTATCAAACCAAAGAACTACATTTACTGCCTTACCTTTGACAAGTTTTTTAGATGGCTTTGGAGTTTGAAGAAATCTCATTTCTACACATTCCTCGTAATAGGAATGATTTTGCAAATGCACTAGCAACATTGGCCTCCTTGATTCACATACCTGACAAGGAAAACATGCCAAGCATCACATTTGCCCTGCAAAAGGCCCCAGCTTGTGGGAACTATGTTGGAGAATCATCGGATGAACTACCTCCCATCCACAACCCTTGGTATCAACATATCAAGGAGTATCTGTGAAATGGATCTACACCCATTGGCGAGCGACTAAAAAGAGGCGGATCCATCGACTTGCTATGAAATTCTACCTGAGCGGATATGCACTCTACAAGAGAGATGCAGGATTAGGTCTCCTCAGATGTCTAGAAAAATACTAAGCTCAGAGGCTCATGGATGATGTGACGCCCCCAAATCTGGGTATATTCCAACCCGACAGATGGTGCTACATGGTGCTACCATTCACACATTCATTTAATTGAAAAGTCTCAAAGGAACGAATATGTCTTCTATATATTCAAAATAATATTAACATTCCCCCAGGTTCTTTATAACCATTACATTGTTTTTGTCATAATATCAAATATATTACAATCATTCACCCTATACTATTACATAAGTATACTATGGGTTCATCTTCGCCTTGCCTTTATCCTTGTTGGAGCCTTCGGTCTGCTCAATCTTAGCTGTGTTCATATGGTTCAAGCAAGAGCGAGCACGACTAGCTCAGCAAGTACAACAATTCTAATAAACAACATGCTTGAAACATAGGAATCATATATCTTCAGTAACTGAACAATAATTATGAAGTATTATCGATAATTCAAAATAGCACTTCTTTTCCTTCAAAACGTTTTACATCAACAATATTCAGTAAAACATCAATCCTGGTCCAAGACCTTGAGCATTTCATGAGTTCTTTTGAAAAGGACATCTCGGCACTAAGTCAGTAAGTCCGACATTTCTTACGAGCATGTCTAGGTGATCAGCTTATAGTACTCTACGTTGATCAACACTACATTCCTTAAACGTGTATACGTTTAAGTTGTGGCAACCTCACGTGCCTGTCGTTTGACGACAAAACATTTTTAGCATACTCAGTCTTCGTTTGAAAACCACACCAATATAACTTGGTAAACATCGACCATGCTTGATAGAAACATAATATAAGTCTAGCTGAAAGAATTGGCTTTAACTTCATCATACAAGACTTCATGCGTAAGGATATATGAATTACAAAGCTTGTCCAGACTGAACTGGAACAAGGGTTAAAATACTTTCCATTAGTGTCTGCTACAATTATAACACGTTCTCGCTTAAGTCTTTAATTATTTACAGTAATTGATAACATCACATAACACATTAGGTCATGAATGAACATATAGGGTTCCTAATGTATCTTACCCTTCAAGAAGATCATGCAAAAAATCATCTACCGTCCAAAGATGAATGCTGTTGTTAAAGCGGCTAATAAAAACATCAAGGAGATCATGCAAAAAATGTCCGCCAACCACAAAGGATGGCCTGACTTCTTGCCTCAGACTTTATTAGCCGACAGAACTTCAATGCTTACTTCCACTGGGGCAACACCATATTCATTAGCCTATGGGATGGAATCAGTGCTCCCCAAAGAGGTGAAAATGGAATCCCTCATAGTATTGATGGATGCTCAGTTAGATGAAGACCAATGGGTACAAAACATGTATCACCAATCGTGTCTAATAGATGAAAGGCGAACCGCGGCTATCTTCCATGGTCAATTATATCAGCAAAGGATCGCAAGATCCTACAACAGAAAAGTCTGGCTATGGCACTTCAAACAACACGACTTTGTTTACAACCAAGATCAATCTAAAGGAAAATTCACTCCTAATTGGGAAGGCCCGTTTATTATCAAGGAGGTATTGAGAGGAGGCGTTCTTAGACTACAAGAAATGGATGGCGATGAATTTTTACAACTCATCAACTCGGACATTGTGAAATGGTACTATGTCTGAGGTTACCATCAAGTAAACATGTTGGCTTTAGATCATCAGATCACCAGTCATTCCGGTTCTCTAACGCTTTTTACATACTCTTTTGCCCCTCAGGGAAACATACACTTCAAACCAACAGCCTGGTTTCACCTCATTTTCAAACCTTTCACACAATTTTGGTTATCCTAAAGACGGTATTGAACCTTTCACACCTGCAGTTTATCCTGAAGACGGGATTAAACTTTTCTACGTTTGCAGTTTATCCTGAAGACGGGATCAAACTTTTTCCACACCTGCAGTTTGTCCCAATCATGGGATCAAAATTTCTTCTCCCCACAATATAGCCTACACATGGGATTCATACTTCTCTTTGGCTACAATTCATCCCGAGGGGCGAACTACATCGACCTGATCTCCCTGATACCCAGGAGTACGTAGGAAACCATAATCTATATTGCCCGGTCGCAGCAATAAAAAAACAAAAACATTTTTACCCTTTTTCTATATAAACAAAAACCACAAAAATACTTATACACCATTCTTCATCAATAAAGATTCTACACCCATCTGCCTTTCATATTCAGCATTGAACCTCTTACATCAGGTTTAAACTATGCAAACTTGATCTCCGCTTCAATATGAGTACATAGGTAGCCATTTATGATTCGGTCTAACCCCCTATGAGAACAAAAATACATTTCACATGGTACTGGGATCAAACTTCAATCCACCACATTTCATCGGCTTCAGACCAAAGGGATGGAATTACCCAACCTCTCCTCACAAATAGGAGATTCGGTGACCATCTAAGCTGCAGTTGTTCCTCAAATAGCAACACCAATCCATAAGAGATAGAATTAACTAGGCTTCTCACAAATAGGAGTACTGGCGACCATCTGTGGTGCAGTCAATCTCAGAGAGGAAAATCAACACTCCTCTCCACTTTTCTATACAAAAACTAGTCCCAAGACACCAAAGATGGTAGGGATACACACAGATCAATGATCCATTCTAAAAGATCCTGTGACATCTCAATGTCCACACATCAAGGATGAGTTCAGAATGCATCGAGATCATAAAGCCCTGAAGAAACAAGCGAATATCAAGCAAGTATCAAGGCATAACTGAAAGGGAAGTAAATCAAAATATATTTCCCTGTCATATATAATATTGTTTGATATATACAATATGTGATGTACATGACAAAATGGCTAAGCTAGTTTGTGCTGGAAAAATACAAGTCTATCTATAGATCTGTGTTTATGCGGACTATCAGATCTAACATAGCATCCCTCTCTGAAGAAGGAGGTAATGCTGCAAGCTCCTGCCCAATGGTATCTACACGAGCTAGCAGATCAGAGGCTAACTGCATGGTGTCATGATGCTCATTAATGTATGCACTCATATCGGTAAGGATGCCAGTCGTAAGGGATCTCACTGAAGTATTGTCTGTGATGGCTACATCCCGGGCAGATAGGGCAGCATCTTGCTCTATAATCACTGCATCTCTAGCTGATCTGGCCTCATCTCTCTCTAATAGAGTTTTATCTCTCTCATTAAGAGCTGTCAACATCAATGCCCTAGCCTGATCTCTCTTAAAGGTCATCAGATGTAGACTCTGCTCCAAATCTTGTCTTTGAATCTTTGAATCATAGTAGCACTTTCGTGAAGGGAGAATCCATCATAAATGCTGGAAACCCAGTAGTCAAATCCTCCTCGATGGGAATATCAGTCTCCTCCATAGCCTCCTCATTGTCGGAATCAATCCCCTGCACTGTGGATACTACCGCAACCCATGCAGTCTCTGTCTCCATCCATACAGAATACTCTGTAGAACAAACCGGATGACTGATAAAAAACTCAGCTAACTCTCACTAATCCCAACAGGCATACAACCTGGATCTATCCTCTGCTGATAAGTGGCAAGAAGCGAAGCGCTGACTCGATACCCCCTCAAAAGGATGAAAGTCCTAAAACTGGTCAAACTGACACATCACGACTAGTGGGTGGTAAGTAATCATACCCCTCAAACTAGCCAGAGGAAGATAATCCATGCCCGGAGCATGAGTAATGAAGTTGTAGGATGAACTAAGCCCTATACACGGCAATATAGCAAACGAATCTACAATTCCTACTAGGAAAGCTGACCAAGATGCAGCATCTGTACACTCTGCAGGCTGAAAGGAGTATGACATGGCTATATCATGGGTGAAATAGTACCCATGCGGTCTAAAAGTGCCAATCGGTCTCAAGTGTGACATAAACCACACGTACAGCATGACCGAGCTGCCTGTAACACTCTTATCGGATAAGTGCAGCAGTATGTAGCTGACCTCAGAGTCTTTGTGATGATCATCGGTATGATGGTGTGACCCTCCTTGAGAGCTCTCACTACCATAATGACACCAATGTCTAACTCACCAATATATCGTGGCATATAGACATATGACAGTACGCATAACAACAGTACACCCACTCTGGCCGAACGCCAATGATCCTCTGGTGTGGTGAAATCCCTGGAATGCCATGTATAACTATCCTCAAAGCCAAATCAGTCAAACAAAAAATGCTGGGATATATCGTGGCCAGATGTGAGCTCATCCTGCACCACCCTATGCCTCAATCCAGTGATGGTCATGAACTGCCTACTCATGTCTCCAATCGCCATATGCATGCATGGTCTGTCCAATGGCAGCATCGTTAAACGTGCATACTCCTCCAAAGTAGGAGTCAACTTTTGGGTCCCAAATCAGAAAACCTGCCTATCCGATACCTAGTGCTCCAGCATGCCCTGCACGAATCCTGTGGGAACTTGAAACATATAGGGAAATAAGGAAAAACTGCCCTACATCTAACAGATGCCTATCATAATATATAGCGAGAATGGGGCGAAGCTACCCAATGTCTAAACAGAGGCCTATCAAAAGAGATAACGAGAATATACATCAGAAGAAGTCAATGGTGTCAATGTCTACATCATCAATCCTGTCCACCTGATGTAACTCCTCTTGAGTCACTAGATCTCTATCTACAGGGATGTCAGGCCTATACAAGGGAGGATATTCACCGACAAAGCCATATGGGTCACCTGAGGGGCCAACGCCAGAGCTGGAAGGATCAAAAGTATCTGCCTCTGAAGGATCTCTACCTAAGTGCCGGATAAAGAAATGTGCCCAGTCCAACTTCCGGGTCAAACTGTTAATATGTGTCACATTAGTTGGATCTTTGACACATGCTAGCCAATCTGTCATCATCACGGATCCTGGAACCATATCTCCCATGAACTGAGTGGCGTGGGTCTGGGCTCCAATTGTACTAGGGACCCTCTAAGTACAGGGACCCTCTGACAGTGTGAAATCGTCAATCCTCAACAATGGGATGTCAATGACGGGTGACTACAAAACAGGTTAATAACGACTGGTAGGAGGCAAGATCGGTATGCGAATCTCTCTTATAGTGCTCCTGATAGCACGCTCTCCTAAATAGAGCTCCCATCCTCCATCTGTGAAGAGAGGAATTCTACGGGTGAAAATCATGTGCTCAACACCAGTCGGGTACCCATCCTCAAATCCAACGCTCAAATGCTCTCCAGAGTAGGGAACCCACGTGATGACATCCATTGTCAACAACTTTAGCTGTAGGCGGCAATGAGTGAAACCCTCAGCAACAGGGACTTCCGCCAGTATGGAATAATGCCATCTTTGTCCTCATAGATAGGTGTCTAAACCTAGCACACTCACAGGATGCAAACATAGAAGCCTCTCATAAGCCCAAAATTGCCAACACAAAGGTAAACATCTGTTGTCAGTCAACGCTCTTAACCTGTACATGGGAAAAGATAAGAGAAATACTCCCCAGTAGAAACGGGTAGAATCCTAACCAAGCCTCAGTCGAGCCCTGAGAGCGCATACGCATTCCCCTGAGGAAGTAGGCGAAAGTGTAGGAACCCCAATCATAATCTCCTATACGGTCCACGTGTCGAGTGGCGCTAATCAAAGTGAAGGACACCATAGAAGAGTTATCTGCTATAAAGCAGCCCTTAATGACCATCAAGAACAATCGCCAAATAATGCGATCCCTGACTCTGACATCATCGGGTATGGTCTCACTCAACAGCCCGCTCATAGCTTCTACGCTCAAATGACCTGTACGTACAGTCCTTCCCTTGAGCGCTCCGTCTGGAACTCCTAGTAAGGATTTGACGGCAGTAGGGGTGATATCCGCCATACAAGGTACTGGTGCCCCTCCAAACTCCATACCTGTGATAAATTGTCAATCCATCAGCGACATCATCACCTCACAGTCCAGCAAATGGAGTGTGTGACGCCCCTAAATTCAGGTACTTGAAACCCAAATTCAGTGCTTCACGATATCATTGCTTTGAGCAGAATAATAATAATTTTGTCAAAAATATCAAACTTAATTTACATACCACAGTTGTCTAAATCCTAGGTACGCGACCTTAAAATATTTCATTACATAATAGATAATAAATATCATCATCTTATTTAAGTCTAGCTATTATATAAGATAACATAACTTATTCTGACAACTTTCCTTTCCCTTTGTTCCTGGCAGAGCCCTCTGGTTGATCATACTTAACTGAAAACATTTAAATTAAGCAAAAATGATCATTTAAGTGCCAGCAGCAAACAATAAACATTAGTTGAAATGATTAAATGTTTTCTTTGAGTGACACTTCTACAACGAAGCAATAGTTGTGAAATAACTAAAATAATTCTAATCAACATACCAATTATATTTCAAATTTTTGAAACTACGTACTGACTATAAATGGAGATCAGTCGACAGACTATGAACATTGTTTTCTCTTTTCGAAAAGGTTTAACAGAACTTCATTTGTAAACCGTTATAACTTATGGGCACGGGGGGTGATTAGCCCGTTATGCCCTGTATTGATTAATACTACATACCAGAACGATATTCTCGTTCATCATAACTGCCTTGCGCGTACAAAAGTTTCCCGGATTCGGGATGTTCATACTTAGCCTAAATCTAAACCAAAATAATTTTGTTGGATAAAAATAGTATTCTATCATGTTCAATGATATTCTTAAATCTTTGTCTAGCCGACTCAAATAGTTTAGACGATTTTTAATTAAGGTATACATACTGGAAATCAACAAGTATGTATCAACATGTACAATAATTATCCAAGTGAGGACACTTGTATAACCATACTTAGAATTTAACGAACATAATATATATATATATATATATATATATATATATATATATATCTGAATCTTATAGTAATACGATACTGATAAACAATGAACGAATAAAGTTTGGGAACTTGTGTGAATATAAATGATTGGATACATAATCAATAACAATAGAGTTTAATAATCTGGCATAATGATAATATAATTCTGAAACTTTCTTACTCATGTCCATTTCATAAAGGAAATGCAAAGGTTAGGATACTTGTACAATGTAAAAGATAATTCAGATACTTGCATATACGTGTCCATTGCATAAAATAAATGCAAGGGTAAAGATACTTGCACAATAAGAGTAGGGTTCAGATACTTGCCTGGTCTGCTGCTTACACAACTTAGTTCATTCTTTAATTCAACGTCTTATCATTTATAAGGTTGTTCTATTGATTAGAATTACATATCATAACACATCATACTGTTATTTACAGTCAATACATAACCTAATCCCATTGTCACATATCTATATCAGTCATTAAGACACAAACAAACACTTATACATTCAAACTATATAGGTTCGGATCAAATTCGGTAGCATTTTGGTGTACCGACGGCTTTATCAGGTACTTATCGAGTATAAAACTCTAATCTGTATCTTAAATATTATTCTGGATAATTTAAATATCAATCGTATTATTTTTCCATGACTTAAAATAATTTCAAATTAATTATTATATTTTATCATAATTTTTCAAACTCTAGAATCATTATTAAATAATTTAAATATTAAATAGTTCTATTATCATTAATATTTAAATAATATCCACATATTAATGAAACCATTGTTAAAATATTAAAGTTATTTATAATAACTCAAAATATTTTTAAACTATTAATATTACCCTTAAATGTTTTTTAAACATTTAAAATCATTTTAAACAATTATCATTAATATTTAAATATTAACATATTATTCATTAAAATATTAAAAGTCATTAATTATAACTTAGAATATTTTTAATTCATTTATATCCTTTTAAATGATTTTTAAATAAATAAAATCATTTTTAAACTATTTATTTAATATTATTATTAAATAAATCAAATATCTTTAATATTAAATAATTAATCAAATTTACCTTAAAATATTAAAAGTTATATTTTATAACTTAGAATATCTTTAAACTCTTTATTTTCATTTAAAATGATTTTTATAATATTAAAATCATTTTTAAACTAATTTATTTAATATAATTATTAAATAAATCTAATATCATTAATATTAAATAATTAATGAAATTTTCTTTAAAATATTAAAAGTTACATTTTATAACTTCAAATATTTTTAAGAACCTTATTATCATTTAAAATGATTTTTAATATAATAAAATCATTTTAAATAATCTATTTAATGCATTTATTAAATAAATTAAATATCAATAATATTCAAATAATTACTAATATTTATGGAAAATATGTCAAATTATTAAATGTTAATTTTTATAACTTAAAATAATTTTTAAAACTGATTTTGTAATTTTTAGAATTTATTTTCTATTTTTAAATGATTTTTAGATTTTAATATAAATAAATTTAATATTGTTTGTCGCTAAAGCCTTTATCGATAGTAAGTGTCGCCTTTGGTGTTCTTGAGGCTCAAGAACACTGACAATCAGTGTTCAAGAGGCTCCCTTTGACCATCTTTCATTCTCTGTCTAAACATGATCTGAGTTAACTAAGACACTGACATTGTAGCATTGTTGTAACACTACAAGATCCAACTATCATCTAAGTCATAACACAACACAACAAGAAGATCTAGCCCATCAAACTCACTGTCAGAGCATCTTGGGTTTTCTGGGTTACCCAGAAACCTAGTCAGTTTCGAGGGTACACTTTGAGGCTTAAATTTATTACGGTTCTAGTTGATGTTATGGTGTTCTAACAGTTCAAGTATGTAGTCCACATGTCAAGTAAGAGATTCATTACATAAAACTCATCTAACAACATTACAACAATAAGATCTGTGCTGGTCAACCTATGTCAAAACACATGTTCATCAGTCTCCTCGGTTACCTAAAAAACATGAACTGTGTTCGACCAAGCTATTTTGAGCGGCCACTAAATCCCTTCAGTTTGAGATTTATATGTTCTAAAGGCCCTATCATGCAGTCTATATAACATATCACAGCTTTATTACAACAACAAGAACAACACAACAAAAACCTGACAGATCTGGAGCCTTAAAAATCTTGTCAGACGCTGGAAAATGATTTTTAGGTTTTCCAGAATTCATCTGGTCATGCCCGGTTAATGGGTTTTGACCAAAAATAACATGAAATTTACATATCCTCTGACCCTAATTCTAGTTCTAGATTAAAGATATCATAACATACTACAAGTTTAAACATTTAAACAACAAAAATGATAACCAGATTAAAGATCCATGTGCTTTGACATTCGGTTGTCAGACCACTTTTGAAAATTTCCTAGATTTTGTAAAAAATTAAATTCGAGCATATAAATGTTATGGATCCACTATTTAGCAACCCAGATCACTAGTTTAAACCTTATATAACATATCTAAACATTCTAACATCAAATCCAACATAGAATACAAGATCAAATATTCTTGGCTTAAGGTTTACCTTTCTTGAACAAATTCTTGATCTAATGCTTATGATCTACTACAAGTGATAGTGGGGCTTGTTTTATAACTGGTCCAACACTAAAATTCGGATGTTTAAAGTTAAGAGGGTTTTGGTTGAGTATATGAGAACAAATGAGCTTGTAAAATGATTTCTCTCTTCAATTCTATTTATAATATGGTGAAATGGTTAGGGCTGATCATGTTTATCAAATTTGAATGATTAAAGTTCATCACTAGACCACATGGCTAGGTTGAGTTGGTTTACCAACTAAATTTTATTGCAACCTATACAAGTTATCTATTAAATAATACAAGAAGGGCAATTTGGTCATTTGGTACATACTTTTAGTGGCAAAGTTGGCAATTCATTCTAACCCTTAGGGTTTAACCCTAAGGTTTCCTAAGCTCAAAATCTAGGATTGTGTATTAAGGGTAAAAATGGAAATCCTAGCTTCTAAAAAGGTGAATTAGGGTTCCTTAATTAAATTAAGTTTCCTAATTACTTGGGACTTATAAATTAGGCTTTATAATGTACTAATCACCTTAAGCTTGCTAAATTAATATATAATTAGGATTTATAACTTTGCAATTAGGATTTTGATTTAGTAATTAGGGTTTCTAAATATAAATTAGGATTTACCTAATTAACATTAAACATAATAATGGTCATTAATTACATAACACATAAGTTAACAAACCTTACAGTCATAGTTGACTCTGTACTATAGTTTATCAGTAATGCTAGGATTTTGTAATGTTTTCCTATAACTTTTCCACACATTAAGATTTCACACATATCAGGCATGCTTATATTACTGACATATAAATAATATTATATTATTATTCTCATTCCTTATTCAAAATCTAGACTTAGGGTTTTGAATTCATATCCGACATAACCTTCATAGATACCATTATTATTTAAGTTAAAATAATTAACTTAATTAATATAATAAATACATATAACAATATCCATATCATATATACAATAATCATATTTTCATGGAAAATAAATAATAAATATTTTTATTACAACATAATTTTATTATAAGAATATAATCTATAATGATCAATAGTTCTAAAAAGAAATTAGTTACATCTAATAAATAATTTTATTTATCAGATATATACATATACTTTACTTTGCACATATTCCCACCCTTATATATATATATATATATATATAAATTATTCGCAAAATTCCTTATTGAAAATATTGGGTTATTACAAAGTGATTGAGTCTGGTGAAACCAGCGCTCAGACAATACCTTGAGGTAACCCAAGGGACAACCACGGGGAAAAATGGAAAAGAATGTCCCGAATCCCCAGTCATGTATAATCGCTCTATAGTCACCATGCAAAGTCTAATACATATAGTGGATGCTGATCTAATTCCCTCGAGGCTGTGTAAAGCCGGGAACCTACACCAAATGAAGATCAACATCAGAACCCTTTACTCCTCATTAATAGGAAATAAGGAAGATTAAGATCTAACTTTATACATCATTTGCGTGCAGGTAAACTGAAGGGTGTCGACTCAAGTCACAAAGAAGCTCTGGGTTTGCCACTTGAATACCTGGCAAATCCCTACGGGGAACACGTGCAGCAAGAGCATGAACCTCAACCGGTACATCCTCCTCCTCGTCCTTTACGTCCAGAACTTCAACCTGGATAGGACATATCACCGCCTCCACCAAATGACAAGGTTATCTGACAGAACGGGGTCGAGGCACTTCAGAAGCCCTCTTTCGTACACCAGAAGTTGTCCCGCGGGAACTACTCGGATGATCCGGATTCGTAATATATGGACAACAAGTCTCCAAATCACCTCATAAAGGGTGTGGTAAATACTTATCTGGAGCTTTTCAAAATGCATTTTATGACTACATGCATGCCTGCATTATTTTAACATACGTCTACAGTAGAGTTAAAAATGCATGACTACCCAATGCCTACATTTTGGAATTTTTTTTCCATAGTCCCCTTTGTAAATGGGACTATTCACATACACATAGGCATGACTAGGTGGCCATTCAGTAGCACACCAACCCACAGTCATATACATCCTATATACATTAATACATCAAAGTAAAAAATTCGTAAGTGTAGTCTAATTACCAGGGTTTTTTTTTCTACCTTAACTCATTTGTCCTCAAATAAGATAAGAAATGACCGTAAAAGGTGTCCATTTGATTGTTTCAAAAGTCAAATTTTTTCACATCATTATGTTCAAAATAGTATAAAATTAACATTTACTTTATTGAATATTTTTTATAAAGTCATATCAGCATACATATTCACTACTATGTGTCTAAGTGCATTTCATGTGATAAGTCATTTTCCAACGAATAAAAACTGGAAAAGAATATATGCATATGTTTCTAGGAGAGTGAAGAACACTTGTATGGTGGAAGAAGTTGCAGAAAGTCACCCAAACTCAGCAAGTCTGAAGAAGAGCTCTCAGATTGCCTTTGTGGTGCTACTTAAAAGTGAATTATGAAAGTAACATGCATCATTTACATAGTCACGGTTGGTCGTAGGACCACCTGCGCCTGCCGCAAGTGTACCTGCAGCACCCATACATGGGTCCCACCCCTCCGGCTCCGTTCAGTTCGAGTTATAAAGAAGGTCTCGCAAGTTGAAAAGGCCAAATCAGGAATAAAAATGCTATGCGATTGAGCGAAATAGCCTAAAATCCTGGTTTTAAAAAGGCCAAACCCTGGCTTCGTACATCACTCATTGGTATTTGCCTGAATATAAGGTATACTATACCGATGAGATCAACTTTTTCAAATCATTCTTGGTAATGCCTCACAAAGGTCTGACGCCGCCATATACAGGGTCGTAACCCTAAAAGACAACCTTCCCCAGCGGGGGTTAAACAGCATTATTCGTCCATAAATGAATCCCCAGTGGGGGTTACTGTGACGCCCCCAAAATAGGTATACATCACCCATTACGAAATGTCGATACATGGTAGTGCGAAAACAACTACAACTTTATTATTACAACAAGAAAAGCGCTGAGTTTGAATACAAATATTATCTTCTAGACAATATCTATACTCAAATAAATCCTCATCACATTTATTGATACATTATTTTACAAAAATGGTGAGGACTACTAAACAATTCTCTCTAGAACCTTCATTCCATACCCCAGGCTAAATACTCGCTATATTCTCGCCTCACGAGAAGAAAAAAATGGAACAAAAAGGAAAAGGGTGAGCTCTCACTAGCCCGATAAAGAATATTATGACTAAGATAATATACAACAAATTATCGTTAGTCTTCAACGAGGAAAAAAAATCTAATAGAATACAATAGACAACAAATTTTAAATCAATATTCGCAGCTGAAATAATAATTCATTAGAAGAGTTAAGTAGAGAATGCAAACTACTATCTTCTATGTATGAATTTAAAAGTTCATCGTCTATCTTTTATCCCTCAGAACATCAATCAATATACATCTGGAATCAAATATTCATCTTTTTGCACTACAGGCCGAAGATATTCAATAATATCATCATTTAAGGCCGAGGATGATGAAAATATTTTTAAAGAAACGAATCCAAAGAAACAAAATGACAAGGATTAAGGATTAAGGATTAGTACTTTGTTTTATCCACGTCCAAAAATACCTCAAAAATAATCATAGTGGTGTAAAATTCAAGAATGATCAAAACATGGATACAATCAAAGCTAGTATCCGAATAGATATTTTGACGAAAAGAAAATTTTTATTTTTGATGAATAGTCTTGCGTATTACGTGAATAATGTCAGATATCGTGAATAGTCTTGTATCGTGAATAGTAACTCAGACACCAAAAGTTTCAAATTTGATAAAACTTGGATCAATATTTCAACATAATGATATTGAAGAAATAATATCATTACGAAAAAAAATAATATCCCTTACCTCGAAAGATTAGTACTTCAAATTTGGAATCTAGGGTATAGTCTTTGAAGGGAACTTACGCACCGCCTAACAATACTCAAAGTATACTCAAAATACTCACAAGAATACGCTCGATAATATAGAGAGAAATATTAGGTTTAAGTGTGATTTTTAATTCTAACCTAAGCACCCTATTTATAGGAAAATGCTTAGAACACCAAAGCAGAAAATTTAATAAAATATTAATATATATATTAAAATTTCTATGCCAACCTTCCTAGATCTGATCTCAGCTCATTATGCACATGTTGTAGCCCACAAAACAAACAAAAAACGTTTTTATAATTAAAAATATTTTAAACTTCCAAAATTTAATTATTTCGGAGCTTCGGAACTTCAATAATTCATAATAAATAGCCCTTCTATCAGAAAATTCGAATCTCGCGTGTTTTTATAGGAAATTCAATTCTCTACAACTTTGCGAGAAAAAAGTTTTTCAATTCCAAATGAAATTGACCGAAATCCATAAGCAGACGATTTCACAAAAGGTATAATCAAATTTCGATCGATAAATGGGGTCCACCGACATGTTTAACATGTTTTAAACATTTATTGCAACAAAAATACTCTTCCTCCTCATATACTCATATATCCCACATTCGTTGTAAAAATATCACCATTATTATATTATTAAAATATAATAATATATTTAAATGAATTATTTTATCGGAAAAATATAAAATTTCAATTTTCAACAATTGTCACATTAAAATTTTCTCCATCTATATCCACATAAAATCAATATTTTTCTCATCATATGAATCAATAATTAATTATTCACAAATAATATTACTGAGAATCACAATATTGACAACCAAGCGGTTCCTGGAAAGAGGGGCTTTCCAATAAGAATTTCTCCTTCTTGGCGCAATTAGGTGACCAAACCTCTCCTTGAGCGTAACTTTCTAGACATTGCCAATATTGTTATCTAATAATATTATTCGAGATAATATGAATTATTGCTTCGATAGTGAAAAATCTTGTGTAATGACAATTATTGAAACAACAATGATATAAAATATCAACGCAGCAATTATTAAATCAATAAAATCTTGAACAATAATTCATCGTAACCATTATTGAGTAGTGCCTTCTTACGTAAGAATCAATAATTGGTGCAATACTGGTAATCTTCTTGTGTTTTAACCACCGGTATTTTAACAAGATATTAATCTTGAATAACTTACTGTAGTTATTTTTAACCAACTTATATTTGTCGTTTTCTTCATCCAATCGCTTTCCGTTATGGGGCCCACATATGGTCATATTTGTCGTCTGCGAATATTCCCCGACGATCTGAATATTCCACGACCAAATGAATATTCCCCGACAACAATGAATATTTTATAACCACTTGCTTATTTTGAAATATTTGTGTATTTTACCCATAACTATCCACATTAATCAAATCAACCCTTACTATTTCAAAATAGAGAAAATTAAATTTCATTAATAATAAGTTGGGGTCTTACAGTTATAATGTGTTCTCAACCATTGATACACACATCAATGAAGGTCAAACAACCTTGAAGTTATCTCAGCTGATGGCAAGTAAACCCATCGAATCATTAGAAATTATTCGATGAGTGTGGTACCCATGTCAACGTATCCCCGGTGGGGGTTACAACGTGTTCTCAACCATTGATACATAAGTCAATGAAGGTCAAACAGCCTTGACATATTCCCCAGCAAGGGTCACGACGCAATGCAATCATTGATACACGCATCAATGAACGTCAAGCAGCCTTGACAGTTTGCCCAACAGGGACCTATCTAGTGATACACACATCAACGAAGGTCAGACAGCCTTGATAATACATACTGTTGGCAGTAACTCTAATAGGATCATGGTATATACTGGTGACATAAACTAGAGAAGACCATCCTCATCGGAGAGGACCGATGGTGGAATATGTTATACACATCCTCAAACAGACAAAGCTTTATCCCCACAGATCTCCTGTACACAAGAGGCACCTCTATGGAGTAAAGGTCTGTATCAAGGATCCAGGACTTTAGTGATAGTCCCAACGTCAACATCCTTGAAGACTTGGATCGCATGTCCAAGACATTACTGATTGTCATCCCCGGCAGGATTAACAGGGAACCGACAATCATTCATTCATGCATCAAACATTTGTATCATGTTGCTGCACATAGCATCATGTTTATCTTGTTGCATTTCAAGTGTCTAGGATTCTTTATCATATCCATGCCTTGCATTGCATGAATATGATAAAGAGGGGCATCTGTAGACACTCAAAATTTTTTGCACACATGTTACTAACATTGCAGCAGGGAAGATTCGTCTTTCAGAGATAACCTTGGAATATAGCTCACATCCATTCCGGATACTACCGGAAGTTTAGTTTCAACCCCGGAACATATACCGGGAGGGTCAGTTCCAACTTTGGATATAACCTCGAGTTTCGTCCTTAGAGATAACCCCAAGGAATGTTGTTGCACTTCCGGTGATAACTCCGAAAATTCTTGTTTCAAATGTATGCGATCAACTTCAATCTCAGACCTCCTGTCGAGGCACTCATTCCAAAGTCCTGGAGCTAACACCGGGAAGACAGGCACACTTACTGATGACCTTCCAAAATTCAAACTCTTGCAGCAGTCCAATCTCAGATGTAATCCTAAGCAACGTCTGCTATCAACCCAAACCGGAGATAACCCCGGTGAGGAGTCAAATCGTCTTCTTGCCACCTCAACCTCTGCGCGCCGTCTCAACATTTCATATATACATTTCTACACAACAATGTCCCACAACAGCCAAGGAGTTCCATTCCCGAGTGACTATTACGCATGACAGCACACCGGATAGAATTTGAAGCTTGAAGACCATGGGCATGGTCCCCTCTTCCTGACTTCGTACAACCTCTAATCCCATGTTATGGCATAACTCTCGATAAAAGCAGTCCGAAGAAGGTCTTGTACACCTCGTTCGGATGCTCGGATTGAAGTTTTGCAAGTTCGAGCGGACATCATAGTGCACGTGCCGAGGCAGATGAGAACTGCGGGCAAGAGACATCTCGAGTGTAGCAGATGCATCTGCGACAACCACGGGTACACCTGCTGCCACCTGATCTATGAATATAGAGCTTGGGGTGGCCATTTATAAGAGAGAAAGAGGCGAGGAAGCCCTGTCCAATTTGCTCTGTACACACTCCATATTGAGTGCTTTCTCATTTTAAATACCTATTAGCTCACATATAGCTATATTTTACCGACGGGAGCTGAGTGTTTATCTATCTAGAGTCATAGAAGCCATTATTGGCAGCCCACTGTAAGCCTTCTCAAACTCTATAAAGCCTTTCTCTTCATCTTTGCACACATTATTTTTCACATTGAGAGTCGTGTTGTGTGTGTATGCCCGAACTTCAGTCCGTGGTTTTCATTTCTGTCTGTATATATATACTTATATATGTATATATTTATATATGGACTAACATTATCGAGTTATGCCTCGATTGAGCCTAGACTTATGTCTAGAGCATTTACTTGCTTTTATATATATATATATATACTTATATATATATATATACTTATATATATAAACTGTTGTCAGACTTTGTATCATTGAGCACAGATTTTACATCCAAAAGTCTATTATTATTATATATATATATATATATATATATATATATATATATATATTTATGTCGAGCTTGAAGTTTACTTATGGCCTCTTCTTGCTTTTATTTATATTTAATTCACTTTGAGTTTACTTAGTGGCGATTGATCATATTCTTGCTTTATTTACATTTAGTCCCGCTTGGAGTTTACTTCGTGGTGGTTGATCGCATTTACTACTTTATTTAAATTTCTGATCCCTCATGGAGGTGCTTCGTGGTGGTTGATCATGTCCACACACACACACACACACACACACATATATATATATATATATATATATATATTTACCACTTTTATATATTTACATTTTTGATCCCCTATGGAGGTGCTTCGTGCTGGTTGATCATGTTTGTATATATATTTATTTACAACTTTTATATATATAACTGCTTACTGCTTTTCATATAAATTGTGGCATCATGTGAGCCTAGGAATCATGTGATCACAGATTTAGTCTACTGAATCTAGATTCGGTTCCTTAGATGGCTTTAATGCCCACGAGGAGTTCGGCACTGCTGTATATTATTTTCTCGAAGATGCCTCGCATCTTGAAATAAATAAAAGCAAGCAAGCCGAACATTTAATAATAAAATGGAAGTATGAAAAGGGCTCAATTACTATAAAGCACAGGGTTTAAAAAACTTTTTTTATAAAACCTCATTGTTATATTGTGACGCCCCCAAATTTAGGTACTTGAAACTCGAACTCAATGCTTCACGATACCGTTTCTATGAGCGGAATAATACTAATAATAATAACAATAATATAGATTATCAAATTTAATTTACATATTATCAGAGTTTTCAATCCCAAGTACGAAACCTGTAAACATTCGTTACATTACATGATACGTAATATATATCATTCTTATCATAAAGTCTAATTATTACAAAAGATAGCATAAACATTCATTTAGCGATCTTCCTTTTTCCCTTGTTCTTGGCAGAGCCTTCAGGTTGTTCACATTTAGCTAAAAACATTTAAATTAAGCAAGGATGAGCATTTGAGTGCCCAGCAAGTAATAGCAATTAGCTGAAAGGATTAAATGTTTTCTTTAAACGATACTTCTACAACGAATCCACAGTTGTGAAGTAAGCTGAACCAATATTAAACAACATATCATTTTGATTTCAAATTTTTGAAACTACGTACTGACTATTAATGAGGATCAGTTGACAGACTATGAACATTGTTTTCTATTTTCGAAAAGGTTTAAACAGAACTTCATCTATAAACCGTCATAACTTATGGGCACGGGGAGTGATCAGCCCGTTATGCCCTGTATTGATTAATACTACATTCCAGGAACGATATTATCGTTCATCCTTTGTCCGCCTTAGCATATAAAAATTTCCCATATTTGGGATGTTCATACAAGTCTAGTATCCGAACCAAAATAATTCGGTTGGATAACAGTAAAGTTTTATCTTGTTTAACAACAATTTTAAATTTATGTCTAGATGGATCAAATAGCTTAAACTGCTTTTAATTCAACGTATACATACTGGACACCGATAAGTATGTATCAACATGTGATAAAATATATTGATTTTCCAAGTGAGGACACAAGTATAACCATGTTTAAAAATTAACGAACAGAATATATATCTTGATCTACAATAACAGAATAAATGAACTTGTACAACAATTATAATTTAATAAATTACTTATACAGAATAATTGCATAAGTATATACAAAGGTTGAAATATTTGAACAATTGAAAAGAATAGTTCATATATTAACTTACGCAGGTCCATTGCATAAAGTAAATGCAAAGGGTTAGCTATTTGCCTTGTCTGCTACTTACTCAACTTAGATTTATCTTTTATATCAACCCCTATCATTAAATAGATCATTCGTTCTATTAGAATAACATACTATAACACATAGTACTGCTATTCACAGTCAGCACATAACCTAATCACATTGTCACATATGTTTATCAACCAATGAATCACAAATAATCACATATATAGACATATTATATAATTCTATATCGATTTCTGAAACATATCGGTGTACCGACAACTTTATCGGGTAATTATCGAGTCTAAGACTCCATACAGAAGTTCCATATTCATTTAGATAACTTAAACACCAGTCGTATAATTTTTCATGACCTTATAATAATTTTTAAACATTTAATATTATAACTTAAAATATTTTTAATTCATTTATATCCCTTTTAAAGGATTTTTAAATCAATAAAATCATTTTTAAACTATTTATTTAATATAATTATTAAATAAATTAAATAATCATTAATACTAAATTAATATCATTAATATTAAACAATTAAGGAAATTATCCTTTAAATATTAAAAGTTATATTTTATAACTTAAAATATCTTAAAATACCTTATTATCATTTAAAATGATTTTAATATTATAAAATCAGTTTTAATTAATTTATTTAATGTATTTATTAAATAAATTAAATATCAATAATATTTAAATAAATAATAATATATATGGAAAATATTCCAAATTATTAAAAGTTCATTTTTATAACTTAAAATAATTTTTAAAATAATTTTTGGAATTTTTGATAATTTATTTCTATTTTTAAATAATTTTTGAAAATTTAATTAAATAAAATTAATAAAACTGTCGCTATAGGCCTTTAGCGACAAAAAGCATAGTCAATTGTGTTCTTGAGCCTTCAAGAACATTCATAGCCAGTTTCGACTTGCCTACTTTGACCAAGTGTAAATCATTGTGTAATGAGTTTTTGGAAATGATAATGGTTTAGTGTTGTAGTACTAATGTAATACTACAAGATCAAAAAACAAACATGGACACACAACATAAAACCAACAAGATCAAAGCCTTCAAAGTGACTATAAGACATGTTCTTCATTTTCTAGGTTACCCAGAAATGAAGAACAGTTCGACCTGTCCACTTTAGGCTTCCATAACTTGTTGTTCATGTAATGTTTTAGTGATTTAAAACATGCAGTGTGTAGAAAACATGTAATAGAGTAGATCTATCACAAAACAATAATAAAATCACAAAACAAACGACAGATCCGGACCGGTCAAACCTTGTCAGAAATATATGATCATACGTTTTCTAGGTTACCCAGAAAACGTATTTCATGTTCTTCCTGCTCGGTTTGACCGTCCATGAAATCCGACATGAATGATGTTTAGACTATATAAAAGCTTGAATCAACAGTTCATCTACCAAACTACCATTCTATTACAACAATAACAGCAAATAAGCTAACACCTGCAAGATCCAAAGCCATGAACATGCTGTCAGACCGTCCTGGAAAATTCCGGGTTACCCAGAAAAAGAAAAGTCAAGGTCGGTCAACTATGTTTGACCAGCCATAACTTTCGATCTGTTCATGTTCTGACTTTGATTCAAGTTTGAGATCAACTATCTCATAGCATACTACAATATTAAGCCTTTAAACAACAAAAACACTTAACAGAGAAATAATGGTGGCCACTGACATTCGTTGTCAGACTAACAATTTGAACTTTTCCAGATTTTGAAAAACACAAGATTTGAGCCTATAGATGTTATGGATCTAATATCTATCGACCCAGATCATTGATTAACATTATAAACAACATATTTAAACAACTAAACACAACTTTATTACAGCTATCAAGATCAGATTGTAAGCTAGGTTTTATACCTTAATAAACAAATCTTTGATTCTAAGATTATGATATGTTATGGTTGATAGTGGGGCTTTGATTTGGGACTGATTTGTCTTAAGATTTCAGAGGTTTTAGAGAGAGATGGTATTGGTAGAGAGTTGGTGCTCAAATAGCCAAATAATGCACATTTCTCTCTCTCGGTCTATCTATATATGCCTTAGATGCAATGTATTGATGATATAAAGTGGCTAATTGCTGAGTTTGTAGGCATATGGCTATGTTCAGGGTGGTTCACCAACTAAAGACTTAGCCAATTTAACAAGTTAGTTTAAACAATTCAAGAAGGGCATAATGGTCATTAGCCTTGAAATTTTAATAGTCTTTTTGTAACTTGGCAAACCCTTAGGGTTTACCCTAAGGTTTAGCATATAACATTTAAGGATTTCTTAAAAGACTAAAAAAATAGAAATTTTAGTTTCTAAAATTCACAAATTAGGATTTCTAAATTAGTTTAGGTTTCCTAATTATAAAGACTTAAAAATTAGGTTTAGGTATTCACTAATTATAATTAAGATCACTAATTTAGCAATTAGGGCTTAAAATTGACAATTAAAGTTAATAATTTACTAATTAGGAATAATAATTTAATAATTAGGGTTAACAATTTGTAATTAGGGTTTCTAATTACATTATGCATGATCATTAGGGTTTAATGTCTGCTAATTAGCATTAAACATCCTAAATTAGCAATTAGGGTTTCCAAGTTTGACAGTTAGGGTTCCTAAATATCGGTTAGGGTTTTAATTTCATAATTAGGGTTTCGAGTTAATAATCAGGGTTTACCTAATTAGCATTTATATTTATAATATCAGACATTAATAACATTATCACGATTACCCAACAATCTTGAACTCTAATTTGTATTTTTAAATTAGGGTTTCACACAGTAATACTAGGGTTTGTCACATAACACCATAATTGACCAACCATTATCGGTCAGCGTATACAGTACATATTAATAGAACTGAAAATCAAAATATAATTAATATTATATTATCATTCTCATTTCTTGATTGAAATCCAAAATTAGGGTTTGGATTCCATATCTGATTTCCCTTGCATAAACAACATTATTAATTAAGTTAAAATAATTAAGTTAATAATTTGAGCTAAAATTCATAGAAATAAATAATAATTATAATAATTACAATAATCATTTCATATATTATTTAAATAATATAATATCATATTTTCTTTGAAAATAATAATAATAATAATAATAAAACATTTCTATAATAAAATTAATTATTATAAAAATATAATTTATAATAATCAATAATTCTAAAATAAAATTGTTTGTAATTATTCATGTAATAAATATATTTTATTTATCACACACACACACACACACACATATATATATATATATATATATATATATATATATATATACACACACACACACACACACACATTATCTTGACACATATTTCCCCATATTTATTTTAATAAATAAATAAAAAATTATACGCAAAATTTCTGATTTATTTATATAGAAAATATCGGGTTATTACATTCACCCTCCCTTATAAAGATTCCGTCCCCGGAATCACCGTTTTAAAACCTATCTCGTATCGGTAAGAAATGAGCAGACTTGGTCAATCTATCAACAATGACCCAAATCGCATCAATGCCTTGAGAAACCTTAGGAAGACCGGTAACGAAATCCATGGTAATGTGCTCCCACTTCCATTCTGGAATTTCAAGTGGTTGCAATGGACCTTTTGGTACTTGATGCTCCGCTTTAACTTCGTTGACAAGTTAGACACCTTGAGATAAACAGATGCTATCTCTCTCTTCATATTGCTCCACCAAAATGTATGGCGAATATCATGATACATTTGGTACTCCCGAGATGGATTTCAAATGGTGTGTTGTGCGCCTCCATCATGATATTATACTTTAAATCGTGGTCGTTAGGAACACAAAATCCGGAGTTGACTCAAGTATTCCTTCTTCATCGATTCTTGCTTCCAGATAGCACCTTCTTGCACTTTCTTCCTCATACGCATCGGCTCCAGTGCGTAGCTTGAGCGACTTTAACTTTATCGATTAAAGTCGGTTCTACTCGTGATATTCGCTATCATCACATGCGTCCCCAGGTCTTTAACTCTATCTCCATTCTTTGCAAGTCACACAAAATGGGCCTTTGTGTTGACAATAACGCACTTCGTACTTGCATATGATCTTACTACTCAATGCGTCGGCTACCACGTTCGCTTTTCGGGATGGTATTGGATGGTATGATCATAATCTTTCAATGATTCAAGCCAACGTCGTTGTCGCATGTTGAGTTCCTTTTGAGTGAAGAAATATTTGAGGCTTTTATGATCCATAAAGATTTCCACTTTCTCCCCATACAAGTAATGCCTCCAAATTTTAAGTGCAAAAGACAATGACTTCCAACTCCAGATCATGAGTAGGATAATTCCTCTCATATTCTTTGAGTTGTCGCGAGGCATAGGCTATAACTTTTCCATATTGCATGAGAACACATCCCAACCCTTTGCCCGAAGCATCACTGTAGATGACAAATCCCTCCGAGCTAGATGGTATTGTCGAGCAGTCTTTGAAATAAGTCTCCTCTTGAGTTCTTGAAAACTCTTCTCACATTCTTCGCTCCAACCGAACTTTGTATCTTTTTGAGTCAGCTGAGTCAATGAAGTAGCGATTCGAGAAAATCCTTCCACGAATCTCCGATAATAACCAGCTAAACCGAGAAAGCTACGTACTTCGGTCACTGATTTAGGTTGTTCCCAGCTTTGAATAGCTTTAATCTTTGTTGGGTCAACAGATATTCCATGACTTGATACCACGTGCCCAAGGAATGCTACTTCTTCAAGCCAGAACTCGCATTTCTTCAACTTGGCATAAAGCTTATATTCACGAAGCTTTTGGAGTGTCAGCCTCAAGTGTTGCTCATGATCTTCACGGCTTTTGGAATAAATAAGGATGTCATCAATAAAGACGACCACAAAGTGATCTAAATATTCCTTGAATACTCGGTTCATCATATCCATGAAGGCGGCGGGAGCATTATTAGTCAATCCAAAGGACATGACTAGGAATTCATAATGCCCGTCTGGGGAGTTCTCGAAGCCATCTTTGGAATGTCACCTGGTTCTAATCTTCAATTGGTGATATCCTAACGAAGATCAATCTTTGAAAAGAATTTGGCTCCTTGCAATAATGGTCAAACAGGTCATCAATACGTGGCAATGGATACCTATTTTTGATGGTGACATGATTCAACTCCCGATAATCAATACAAAGTCGCATACTCCCATCTTTCTTCTTCACGAATAGAACAGAGCACCCCAAGGAGAAGTACTAGAAACGAATAAAGCCAATGTCTAACAATTCACAGTTGGGTCTTTAACTCCTGAAGTTCAATAGGAGCCATTCGATATGGGGCTTTGGAAATAGGTTTTGTCTGGGGTTCAAGGTCGATACAAAATTCAATTTCACGCTACTGGGGTAGGCCGGAAAGTTCTTCGGGAATACGTCAGAAATTTATTAACAATAGAAATATCGTTCAAAAGCGGCGTATTTTTGTTTAAATCGTGACATGAGCTAAGAAAGCTTAACATCCGTTTTTCAATAAGCGAATAGCTTTATGGCTTGAGATGACCGTGTGATTGATTTTAATGGTTTGGTCATTTGAATTAGCATAATAGGTTGATTAGGAATATGAAAGCTAACAACCTTACGAAAACAATCAATTTTTGCATGATAAGTAGTTAACCAATCAATCCCTAGAATCACGTCAAATGCAAGTATTTTTAATGAAATAAGATCGACGGGTAATGTGAGGTGCCGATTTGAACCAAACAAGACTTATAAACGATTGGATGTAATGAGGGTTTCTCCCAACGGAGTTTCCACAGATAAGTCAAAGTCTAATTTCTCTGAGTCAAATTTAATCGATGAGCGCAAGTAGGAGAAATAAAAGAATGGGTAGAACCGATATCAAATAAAGTATAGACTTCATTAGAGTTTATGATAAGCTTACCCGTGATGACCTCATTCGGGTTCCTTGCTCTCCGGGAGGTCACAACAAACGCTCTCCCTTGCACTTCTGGGTTTTGACTTTTACGGGACGACCTTTGGTGCCTCCATCCTAGTTGAATTTGTCTTGATGGCGATAAAATCGAGCTAAGTGACCTTCTCTTCCACAATTATAACATGCTTTGACTGGCATGGCGCAATTTGGGCTGATGTGTCCCTCTCCTCCGCATTTGAAGCATATGATAGGTGGTCTTTCTCCTTCCTTAACAACGGGTGCTGGTGCTGACGTCTTTCCATCATTGTTGAATCTCCGTTTCTTGAAATGTCCATTCTTATTGTTTTGGCCCTGATTACCACCGAAGTGGTTACCATATCTGGCCTGTTGATTCCCTCCACGCTTGTTGTCACCGCTTCGATGACTACTCTCGCTGGTATTATAATTTTGCCGGCTGCTCTCTTTTAGTTGCGTTGACTCGTTATCGCGTTCCACTAACTGAGCCCTATTTACAACATCTGAATACAAACACAGTTTATGAGAAATAAGATGTTGACGTATCTCCGACTTCAAACCTCTTAAAAACATTCGCGCCATTCTTTCTTCATTATCCACCAAGTGGGACGCAAATCGTGATAACTCCGCAAATTTTGCCTCGTATTGCGATACGGTCATATTGTTTTGTTCCAACTTGATAAACTCCACCTCCTTCATGTGGCGAATACTTTCAGGAAAGTATTTGTCGTTGAACAGCTCCTGGAACTTCTCCCAAGATATCTTCAGTACAGCAGGTTGAGTACGTTTTACCGATTCCCACCAGTAATCTGCCTCTCCGCGCAACATAAAGGCGGCAAAGGGAACCTTTTGCTCCTCGGAGCATCCCAAGACATCAAATATCTTGGTAATCTGCTTTATCCATGCTTCCGCCAGAAGTGGTTTTGGCTCTCCCTTAAACTCCGGTGGTCCCAGCTCCTTGAATTGTTTAGCGGTGACCGCTTGAGAGTTTTCCGTGTTTCCACCTACGTTTTGGACAGGAGTCGCTCTCGCCTGTTGTTGCATAAATTGCATAAAGCCTCTGAACATTTGATCATTCATCATTTGGTCAGTGTTGTTGTTTGCATGAGGATTGTCGCCTTCCTGATGCACATTATCCTGATTATTGATATGTGGCGAATCAACGATCGCCTGTGCTCCATTGTTATTCTCAACATTCTCAGATGTCATTTTCGAATCGCCACAAAACAAAAGGTTAATTGACATGTAACAAATTATCCCTATATTCGGCCAGAGCCAATAAAATAGCACATAAACTTAGGTAGGTCATACTAGCGAAGGTATTCCCGTCTCTCCCCTCCTAGTACTATTCTCACATCTTAGCCAGGGATAATATCCTAAGCTCGACGATACTGTTGTGACGCCCCAAAATTAGGTATACATCACCCATCTTGGGTAGTCGATATACATGTGCGAAATTTAAATACAACTTACTAATATAACTGTCGTATACAATACGACATAAACTGTGAGTTTGAATACAAATATTATCTACTAGATATTATACAAACTCAAAAGGAGTCCTCATTACAATTATTATCACACTATTTCACAGAATAGTGAGGACTACTAATGCTATCCTCTGGACCATTACTCCGTTCCCCGACTCATCCCAGCTATGTTCTCATTTCCTGAAGAGAATAGTGAAAGAAAGGGTGAGCTCAACTAGCCCAGTAAGAAATATTATGACTAAGATAATGCAGAATAAATTATCATTAGCCTTCAACAGTGTTAAACTGATAAAATATAATAAACATCAAGTTTAACTGCAGCGGAACAAGCAATCCATTAAAAGAGTCAAGTAGAAAATAAAATCTACTATCTTTTATGATTTAAAAGGTTTTTCATCATCATTATATAGCCGAGACTCGACTTTAATAAATAATCCACATCATCGAATCACCCACGCACTTTTCTGACCAAGGATATTCTTTAGTATCACGACCACAATTATTCATACACTGGGCCAAGAATAGTTGTGTATTCATTAATGGTCATGATCATACCAACAATCGTCCATCAATGCACTACTGACCAACGAGGATTTTTACCACATCATTTGTAACATTACGGTCATGATTACACCGACAGGTCTCTGGTCATAATCATACCAAGTCCATCTATGCACTTTCACAGGCCACGATTTGACTTTTAAAAAAAATATAAACATGAGGATGATGACAATGATATAAGAATTCAATTAAACAAGTTCAAGAATTATTTTATCCGGGAATTATTAACGTCCCAAATTGTCAACATGATCTTGTTTTGTAGAGTAAAATTCAAGAATGATCGAAAGAATATTTCCATGCAAAGATCTTTGGATGAAACGCAAATATCAAGGATATTATACTAATTTCATGGAGTATAGAAGTCAAAGTTTTAACCAACCGGGTATAATAAAGAATGGAATAACAAAAGAAATCACCATGCATACGGTATTTAGCGATGACAAAGTTATTCCAATGTAATAATAATAACGGAACCATGTCGGGTGAAATTCACACAAGCGGATGTTCCAACAGAATAATAAAGATGGAACCGGATCCGGTGTAAAACACACGATAGGATATTCCAACGAAATGATAAAGAGCGGAACCAGTCCGTTGTAAAACACATGAGCAGGATGTTCCAACGAATAATAAAGATTTTAACCGGTCCCATTGTAAAACACACGCAGCGTGATGTTCCAACGAAATAATAATAAAGATTTTAACCAGTCCGGTGTAAAACACATGAGCAGGATGTTCCAATGAATAATAGAAGAATGTCACCAAGTATAGGGTAAACCACGTTATACGAGTTATTCCAATGTAATAATAAGCAATGGAATAACAACAGCTTCTCTTCATGAATAAGAAAGAATAACACCCCTTACGAAGTACAACAAATAATATTCCCTACCTTAGAAGAACCGAATATTGGCAAAGTGAAGTAGCAAAATACTTTTCTTCTTTCTCTCTATAGTTTCTCTCTCTCAGAGTTTCAAAGTGAATTAAGTAAGAAAATAATGAAGGAATGAGCTTCTATTTATAGGAAAATAGAATGCATAGTAATTAATCCATGAAAGTCCCAGTTGATTTACTTTAATCTGACGGTCCATATTTAAAGCAAAATCTTTTAAATAAAATATAATATATTCTATTTATATAAAAACATTTTACTATGCAAACACTATGCAACACTATACAAAACACACTATCTGAAAAATACTATGCAACACTATGCATAATAAAATATAATATATTTTATTTATAGAATAACTTTAATAAAGTATTATGTTTTATATAAAAAGATGTTTCGCTTTTATTACGTTAATAATACGAATAAAACAAAACGTCATTATCGCTATAATAATTCATATTATTAATCGATAATAATGGAATCAAACCGAGTGACTTCTCACATAAGCATCAATAATCAATACTGGTGTCTTCTTATGCAACCACACGTATTCATCGTACTTTTACTACCGAAAGTAGTTCAACAAAGATCAACCAGTAAAACTTCTGCCGTTATTTCAATAAAATATTTTTGTCGTTTTCTCAATCCGACAATAATTACATTAGGGGTCCACCAATGATTGAGTAGTTATATTACGAATATTCCTGCTAAACCGAATATTCCCAGAGCCAATCGAATAATATAACCACTTGCATACTTTGCAAAATTTATAAATATTACCCACAACTATAACATTATATCAAATTTATTCCATAATATTCAAAAATAATATTTATAGAAAATTCATCTTTATTTATAAAAGCTGGGGTCTTACAATTTGGGTGAATAGTAACCCGTGAATACTAACTCATGAATAGTATTTCGGCATGAAAAATGCCCCGAATACCCGAGTGAATAATACTAGAGTGAATAGTAACTGGGTGAATAGTAACCTGTGAATAGTAACTCGTAATAGAAAATACTAAATAAAATGATATTTCATGACGAGTACAAAAGAAATGATATCTCATACGAGTATAATAGAATATACGAAACTGCAAATGGATTTCATCCGCCATGCGATAATCCACGTAAACAGATCATTTCCACAATTTAATAAAGAATGAATACGAAAGGTCATTCACCATGCATGTGGTAATCCACATAGACATGTTATTCAAACAGAACAATAAGGAATGGAATAACAGAAGAATTCACCATGCATGCAATGATAGGCATGCATAGACGAGTTATTTCAATGTAATAATAAATAATGGAATAATAGAAGAATTCACGGGCATGCGATAGATCCGCATGCATGTGTTATTCAACGAAATAATAAATAATGGAACCGAGTCAAATGCGTGGCGTCTGCACGGGATATTCCAGCGAGAATAATAAATAATGGAACCAGTCATGCGTAAATGCATGCAATCGGATATTTCGACAAAATAATAAATAATGGAACCGGTCATGCGTAACGCACGCATGTGATAGTCCGAAGCGAATAATAAAAATGGAATAATAGAAGAATTTCACCATGTATAGGCGGTACTTTGCATAGACGGTTATTCCAACATAATAATAAAGAATGGAATAATAGAAGAATTTCACCATGTATGCGGTACTTTGCATAGACAGGTTATTCCAACATAATAATAAAGAATGGAATAAAAGAAGAATTTCACCATATATACAGTAGTTCGCGTATACAGGTTATTCCAACAGAATAATAAGGAATGAAATTACAATAGCTCTCTTCGTGAATACGAAAGAAATAATACCCCTTACCTCAAAAGAAGACTGGATACTATAATAGTGAGGTAGCAGACTTCTCTTCTTCTTTCTCTCTATAATTTCTCTCTATAATAATTGCTCTATAGCTTTAGTGAATTGGTGAGAAATGAAGGAAGAATGAGCTTCTATTTATAGGAAAATATAGTTTTGATAATTGCACGTTTTGGGGCTCGAAATATTATAGTACAATACCTCCAACTTTTCTTTCATTTTTAATTTAGTCCTGCAAGTATTATCAAACTTGCACCACCTCCCCTAATAGTAAATAATGTGAATTAATAGTTCAAACATGTGACTCAATAGTATAATCATGTGAAAAATATGAATTACAGTATAGTACCTCCATCAATACCTCCATTTTTAACTTAGTCATGCAAGTATTATCAATCTTGCACCAACTCCCCTAATAGTACAAGAATGTGAATCAATAGTACACACATGTGAACAAATAACTATAATCATATGAATCAATAGCAATTAATTGCTTATTTATCTGGTTAATTACCCGATTGGTCAATATAACCTCCAGACATCAATTATTATCGAAATAAATGTCAATTTTCACTAACACTAATAATTCCAACACAATGGAACTATCAATTTCATCTTTAATCAACACGAACTTATTCATCATTAATATTATAATTCACCATATTTAATAACCAGGTCGTTCCCAGGATTTCTCAGTATTGGCGCGCAATTAGGTAACCAAACCTCTCCTTGACAGAACTTCTAGACATTGTCAATATTACAAATAATAATATGAATAACTTTGCCGTCTCAATTATTGATTTAATAATATATCATATTATACAGATGATGCTGTGATAATAATCGAATCAATAATATGAGAAATATGATGCAGCAATTACTGTAGGAATAATTGAGTATAACTGAGTGACTTCTTACGTAAGCATCAATAATCAATACCGTGTGCTACTATGCAACCACGTGTATTACTGTACTTTTACTACTGGATAGTTCAACAGTTTTAACGGTAACACTTCCGCCGTTATTTTTATAAAAAGATAATTCTATCGTTTTCTTACTACGACAATACTTCCGTTGTGGGGTCCACTAATGATTGTGCCGTCGTACGAATATTCCCTGTTAAAATGAATATTCCCCGACTAATCGAATATTATATATTCACTTACTTACTTTGCAAAATTTGTAAATATTATCCACAACTATAACATTATATCAAATCCACACCATAATATTCAAAAAAATATTTCGAGAAATTTAAATCGTTATTCATAAAATTTGGGGTCTCACATTAATGATAGGTCTTTCATAAGAGACTAAATTAGATTGCTTAGCGGTAATCAGAGGTACAAGCAAGTTTTCCTAACTCAAACTTGAGTTGTATTTTCAAAGCATGTTAGTGAATAATTATTGTTGATTATTCACATCTATACTGATTATTGATTCGCACTTAGTGCATGTTGCATATGTTCATCAGGTATGAAAGGCTGATCACCTTCATTATCATAAGGTTTTGTTAAATTTGTTAATGATCACTGTTGACCACTCAGCATAATTATTCAGTTATTGAAGTTTTGATTCATACTCTTTCACAATTATATAACATTTTTAAAAACTTGAAAGCTTATTCCTTTTCAATCATGATATATCTTCCTTGTACTTGTTGGGCAAAATAGTTGCTCTCCCTTGCTATATCATGATAAAATTTTTAGATTAAGACGAAGGCTTGAATAAAGACAGAGGCAAAGGCAAATTCTAGAATTGGATTATTATGCAGTTAAAATTATTAAATTTTCTAATGCAAATGACATTGTAAGTCGTGTAGGATAATGAATGCATGTATTAAGTTAAGCTTACAGACCTTGGGGATTATGTGTAGAAGTTTATTGTATAAACAATTTATGTTTATATCTTCCACATTAGTTATAGAAATGATGTATCGTAACGTACCAGGTCCGAGGTAAAAGGTACCCGGATTTGGGGACGTCATAATGGTATCAGAGCTGTAGGTTATAAACCTTAGGTAGAGTTACCTTAGGCTATAATCGCAGGGATGAGGATAAGGAATAAACTCAAATAAAGTTTAAATTCTAAGGGATGAATATGGGCAAAGTATTAGTACGTTAATAAGATTTAAAGAAGAAACCTGACAAGTAATAAAGATCAAGAGTTACTTAACTCTGATAATAAAGATGAATAGTAATAATGAATAGATAAAGTCTAAAAGACTAAAGGTATAAAGGTTAAGAAGATCGTAAAACAAAACGATCATAACATAAAAAAGAATCATAATATAATACGATTATAATATGAGATCTCCACGTGATCTGATAAGGTCATAGCAGGGAGGATGATCAATCAAATAATTGAAAATTTTATAGCAAAATTATTGTATGTAAGTTGTACTATGAAATACTACTATGCACACTCAGAAAAGAGTTGTGGATGATGCGATACGTATTAAGAAAAATTTGTATGGATTATGGGAAAGCTAGGGTTATATGGGATTTCAATTGAGGACTCGTGTCAGTAGCTAAATTGTATGATTCTTTGTATGGGTGGGGAATTGTACTTAGTGTAACAATCACTTAGCTTCTTACACTGATAATCATTGAAATATTTGTGTCATGCTATTTGCTATATACATGTTGAGAAGGTGATTCTTTTCTCATGTGTATAAAAGATAGGTAGAGGATAGGTAGAGAATATAAGGTTAGGTGCGAGTTCTTAAAACTCATACTTATGGTAAGTTTGTGACTCATAATTGTATGGTATGTTTTTGAATCCCTAAGTGTATGGAAAATTCTTGATTGGTTCTTGAACTACGTATTGCTAGGATATGTTCCTAAACTCATATTATTGTGGAAAGTTCATGAGCTTATAACGTGTGGTAAGTTTGACGAACTGGGGTATAACTAAGTTGTGAATGGAGCATTGAGGATGATAGGAATAGATATACTTATTAAGTAATGGATCATTATAGAAAGTGGAGTTGATGGTGGAAGTATAGGTATTCCAAATCTTCTAGCTTTTCTAGACTTCAAATTTTTTGACATTAAGCTAAATATGCACTGATGTGCCTTTTAAAATGAATTTTTGTTATTCTCAACACATGGTGACAAGTGTGTATGTGTGGACTTTAGGATACTGACACATCGTTACCTGTTGAGGTATGATAGCACTAAAAACTGATTTATAATGATTTTTGAACTGTTTAAAGAATAATCTATGCTACTTGTTTTAGCTAGACGAAAAATGATTTGAAAATATCAAAATGTATTTTATATCATTAATGTATCATGTAACCTGGTGCAAAGATGAAGAAAATTGATGGAGTTATAAATGCATAATTAATTAGTGTTGGTTGTGATCGAAAGATCGTCAGCCCACTATGGAATGATGTGTTTTGACAAAGTTACACAATGACGGAATCCTCAAATGGGCTGTAAATACAGTACGGTATCATGACGTCATAAAATTATTTTCAGAATTTTAAAGATAACTATTGCCAACTATATAAGACCCCAACTTTTATGAATAAAGATTTAATTTCTCAAAATATATTTTTGAATATTATGGTGTGGATTTGATATAATGTTATAGTTGTGGATAATATTTATAAATTTTTCAAAGTAAGCAAGTTGTTATAAAATATTCAATTGGTCGGGGAATATTCAGTTTATCGGGAAATATTCGTATGACGGCACAATCATTGGTGGACCCCACAACGGAATTACTGTCACAGTTAGAAAACGACATAAATAACTTTTTATAAAAATAACGGCAAAAGTGTTACCGTTAACTATTGAAATACCCAGTGATAAAAGTATAGTAATACGCGTGGTTGCATAGTAGCACACTGTATTGATTATTGATGCTTACGTGAGAAGTCACTCAGTTATACTCAATTATTGCTACAGTAATTGTTGTATAGTATCTCACGTTATTGATTCAATTATTGTTATAATATTTTATATTAATAAATCAATACTTGAGAGGACAAAGTTATTCATATTATTATTTGCATTATTGACAATGTCTAGAAAGTTTTGTCGAGGAAAGGGCCGGTCACCTAATTACGCGCCAATAGCGAGAAATCCTTATCAGAAAGCCCCCTCTTTCCTGTGAATGATCTGCTTGTTAATATTGCAAGTTATATTATTGATGAATAATTGTTGTTTAAAAATATGTTTTGTGAAGCCAAGTGAATTGAAATAAATAGAGGGGATTTTTATGAAGTATTTGTTATAAATTTGGCTTATTATTAAGACCCCCACATACCCATTTTTTTAAAATGTCGGTAAAAGTTACCTTAGTTTTGTTTTTATATATATATATATATATATATTAATATAGTAAAATCTGCAAAAAAAATTCTTCGCCGGTTGAACGCCCGTGAATAATTTCCTATGCAGTCTGTGATTTTTTAATTCAAATAGTATCCTTCCATTCTCCTATAAATAGGATGCTTAGTTTAGAATTAAAAATCACACCAGAATCAGAAAATTCTTCTTCTATAATATTGAGCGTATTTCTTTTGAGTTTAAGGAAGCTTTGAGTGTACAAAATAGTGAAAGTTTTATTTAAGAATATCCCCGCTATACCAGTCGGAATACTCTCCTTTTTAAGGTAAGGGATATTTTTTTTGTTTAATATTCATAAGAAATAATATTTTCTTCCATACTCTGTAGTATGTAAGTAATATTATTTCATTTCAGATTCTGAATTCTACACTCATTTTGTTAAAGTATGACTTCTATAATCCTTGAAATTAGTAGAATATCCTTGAAATTTGTGCTTCATCTAGTATCTTTTCATGGAATTATTATTCTGAGCATTCTTAATAATTTTTCATCTTTTCATGCCGGGGTACTATTCTTGAAGTACTATTCACGCGATACTATTCACTTAGGATACTATTCATGACAAAAATGTATTTCTTTTCTGTCCAAATTATTTTTGATATAATATTATTCTTGAATTTTACTTTACAAAGCAGTATCATGTTGACAATTTGGACATTATTAAATTCTGGATAAATTCAATTATAAATCTTTAAAATTTATCCTTGCTCTCATTTAATTAAATTCTTATATCATTGTCATCATCCTCATGCTTATATTGTGATGAAAGTCATCTTTGGCCCGTAGTGCATAGATGGACTGTTAATTGGTATGATTATGACCAGGGATTATTCAGTATAATCATGACCTGCAATGTTACAAATGATGTGGTAAAAGTCCTCATTGGTCCGTAGTGCATTGATGGACAGTTGTTGACATGATCATGACCATTAGTGATAACACGAATATCCTTGACCCGTAGTGCATGGATAATTCATTGATGTGATACTAATGAATATCCTTGGCCCGTAGTGTATGGATAATTCAGTGATGTGGATTATTTATTGAGCTGAGTCTCAATGATAAAATTGATGACAAACTTTTTAAATCTTAGAAGACAGTAGATATCATGCTCTACTTGACTCTTCTAATGTATTGCTTGTTCCGATGCAGTTAAACTTGTTTTTTATTGTATTATATCAGTTTAACACTGTTGAAGGCTAACGATAATTTATTCTGCATTATCTTAGTCATAATATTTCTTACTGGGCTAGTTAAGCTCACCCTTTTGCTTTCATTGTTCTCTTCAGGAAATGAGAACGTAGTCGGGACTAGCCGGGGAATGGAGTGACGATCTAAAATGGTGGTTGTAGTAGTCCTCACTATTATATGAAATAGTGTGATAATAAATGTAATGAGGACTCTATTTGAGTTTGGATATTGTCTATGAGACAATATGCGTATAAAATCTCTCAGCTACGCTTTTGTCGTATTGTATAAATTAAGTTTGTATTTGAATTCTATACCATGTATTTGGTGACTCAGAATAGGTGATGTATACCTGTTTTGGGGGTGTCACAGTAGTTGGTATCAAAGCTTAGGGATATGATCCCTGACTGAGATGTGAGACTAGAACTTGGAGGGGAGAGACGGGTAAATCCTTCGCTAGTATGACCTACCTAAGCTTATTTGTTATTTAATTGGCCGTTCAGAATATAGGGATAATATGTGGCTTGTCAATTAACCCTTGTTTTGTGGCTGTATTTGAAAATGACATCTGAGAATGTTGAGATAAGCAATGGAGCACATGAGACCGTCGAGTCACGGATGATCAATAACCAGGATAGTGTGCGTCAGGAAGGTAATAATCCTCATGTACACAATAACACCGACCAAATGATGAATGACAAAATATTTAGGAGCTTTCTGCAATTCGTTCAACATCAAGCAAGATAGACTCCTGTTCAAAATACAGGTGAAAACACTGGCAACTCACGGATGGTCACTGCAAAGCAGTTCAAGGAGCTAGGACCGCCGGAGTTTTTGGGAAAGCCAGAACCACTTAAGTCAGAGATGTTGATAAAATAGGTCACCAAGATATTTGAAGTCTTGGGATGCTCCGAGGAGAAAAAGGTTTCCTTTGCCACCTTCATGTTGCGAGGAGAGGCAGATTATTGGTGAGAATATGTAAAACGTACTCAACCAGCCGCATTAAAGATGTCTTGGGAGAAGGTCCAAGAACTGTTCAACGACAAGTACTTTCCCGAAAGTATTCGTCACATGAAGGAGGTTTAATTCATCAAGTTGGAGAAATACAATATGACCGTGTCGCAATACAAGGCTAAATTTTCCGAGTTATCCCGGTTTGCATCCTATTTGGTTGATAATGAGGAGAGAATGACCCGAATGTTTCTGCGAGGTTTGAAACCCGAAATACGTCAATACCTTATTTCTCACAAACTATGTTTGTATTCAGATGTTGTAAATAGGGCTCAATTATTGGAGCGCGATAATGAGTCAACCCAACCAAGAGAAAGCAGCCGGCAAAACGATAATACCAGTGGTAGTAGTCATCAAAGCGGTGACAACAAACATGGAGGGAATCAACATGTTAAAAATGGTAACCACTTCGATGGTAATCATTGCCAAGATAATAGAAGTGGAAATTTCAGGAAGACGGGATTCAGTAATGATGGAAAGACGTCAACCAACAACCGTTGTTAAGGAAGGAGAACGACCACCGATCGTATGCTACAAATATGGAGGGGAGGGACACATAAGTCCAAACTGTACACAGTAGTCCAAAGCATGTTATAATTGCGAAAGAGAAGGTCACCTAGCATGATTTTGTCGTGCAATGAAGCCAAGTCCAGTTTGGTTGGGGACACCAAAGTCCTGTTTGATTCAAATCAACACCCGCACGTTACCTATCGAACTTATCTCTTTGAAAATACTTGCATTTGATGTGATTTTAGGAATTGATTGGTTAACTACTCATCATGCTAAAATTAATTGTTTTCATAAGGTTGTTAGCTTTTATATTCCTAACCAACCTATTATGCGAATTCAAGCAACCAAACCACTAAAGTCAATCACTATCATATTAAGCCATAAAGCTATTCGTTTATTGAAAAATGGATGTCAAGCTTTCTTAGCCCATGTCACAGATTTAAACAAAAATACATCAGATTTGAATGATATTTCTATCGTTAATAAATTTTCTGACGTATTCCCTGAAGAAATTCCTGGCCTACCCTCAGAGCATGAAATCAAATTTTGTATCGACCTTGAACCCGGTACAAAACCCATTTCCAAAGCCCCATATCGAATGGCTCCTTTTGAACTTCAGGAGTTAAAAACCCAACTACAGGAATTGTTAGACATCGGTTTCATTCGTTTTAGTACGTCTCCTTGGGGTGCTCCTGTTCTATTCATAAATAAGAAAGAAGGAAGTATGGGACTTTGTATTGACTATCAGGAGTTGAATCATGTCACCATCAAAAATAGGTACCCGTTGCCACGCATTGATGACCTGTTTGACCAGTTACAAGGAGCTAAATTCTTTTCAAAAATTGATCTTCGTTCCGGATATCATCAGTTAAAGATTAAAACTGATGACATTCCAAAGACTGCTTTCAGAACTCGGTACGGGCATTACGAATTCCTAGTCATATCTTCTGGATTGACTAATGCTCCTGCTACCTTCATGGATATGATGAACCGAGTATTCAAGAAATATTTGGATCATTTTGTGGTTTTCTTTATTGATAACATCCTCATATACTCCAAAAGCCGTGAAGATCATGAACAACACTTGAGGCTGATACTCCAAAAGCTTCGTGAAAATAAGCTATATGCAAAGTTAAATAAATGCGAGTTCTGGCTTAAGGAAGTAGCATTCCTTGGGCACGTGATATCAAATCACGAAATATCTGTTGACCCAGCGAAGATTAAAGCAATTCAAAGCTGGGAGAAACTTAAGTCAGTAACCGAAGTACACAGTTTTCTGGGCTTAACTGGTTATTATCGGAGATTCGTGGAAGGATTTTCTCAAATCGCTACTCTATTAACTCAACTAACTCAAAAAGATACAAAATTTGGTTGGAGCGAGGAATGTGAGAAGGGTTTTCAAGAACTCAAGAGGAGACTCATTTCAGCACCTGTTCTGACAATACCATCTGGTTCGGAGGGATTTGTCATCTACAGCGATGCTTCAAGCAGAGGGTTAGGATGTGTTCTCATTCAACATGGGAAAGTCATAGCCTATGCCTCACGACAACTCAAAGAATATGAGAGGAATTATCCTACTCATGATCTAGAGTTGGCAGCTTTCATTTTCGCACTTAAAATCTGGAGGCATTACCTGTATGGGGAGAAAGTGGAGATCTATACAGATCATAAAAGCCTCAAATATTTCTTCACCCAAAAGGAACTCAACATGCGGCAACAACGTTGGCTCGAGCTTTATAAAGATTACGATCATACCATTCAATACCATCTTAGAAAAGTGAACATGATAGATGACGCGTTAAGTAGAAGATCATATGCGGGTATGAGTGCGATATTGTCAACGCAAAGGCCCATTTGGTATGACTTACAAAGGATGGAGATAGAGTTAAAGACTCTAGGGACCCACATGATGATGCCAAATATACGAGTAGAACCGACTTTAATCAATAAAGTTAAAGCTACTCAAGCTACAGACCTGGAGCTGATGCGTATGAAGAAGAAAGTGCAAGAAGGTGATATTTCAGAAGCAAGAATCGATGAAGAATGAATACTTCGAGTAAACTCCAGACTTTATGTTCCTAACGACTCTGATTTGAAGTATAAAATCATGATGGAGGCGCACAACACACCGTTTGTAATCCATCCCGGGAGTAACAAAATGTATCGTGATCTTCAAGATACATTTTGGTGGAGCAATATGAAGAGAGAGATAGCGGAGTTTATCTCAAGGTGTTTAACTTGTCAACGTGTCAAGGCAGAGCATCAAGTGACAAAAGGTCCATTGTAACCACTTGAAATTCTAGAATAGAAGTAGGAGTACAATACCATGGATTTCGTTACTAGTCTTCCTAAGGTTTCTCAAGGCATAGATGCAATTTGGGTCATTGTTGATAGATTAACCAAGTCTGCTCATTTCTTACCTACACGAGAAACTTATTCACTTGAACGTCTTGCTCGTATATACATATACGAGATTGTAAGACTGCATGGTATGCCAATATCCATAGTTTCTGACCGAGACCCAAGATTCACTTTACGATTTTGGGTTAGTTTGCAAAAAGCTATGGGCACGAATTTACGATTTAGTTCAGCATATCATCCTCAAACGGACGGGCAGTCGGAGAGGACTATTCAAACTCTTGAAGATCTATTAACACTCTGTGTCCTAGAATTCAAAGGAAGTTGGTACAAGTTCTTGCCATTAGTGAAATTCTCTTACAACAATAGTTATCAAGCAGGTATTGACATGGCCCCATTTGAGGCGTTGTATGGATGCAAGAGTCGTTCTCTAGTATGATGGGATGAGGTGGGTGAATGTTATTGGGACTGGAATTGGTACGCATGGCTATGGAAAAGATCCAAATGATCCGGCAATGTATAAAAACCTCACAAGATTAACAAAAGAGTTATGCTGATCTTCATCGAAGGGACGTGGAATTCAATGTTGGAGAGCATGTGTTGTTACGTGTTGCTCCATAGAAAGGAGTTACAAGATTTGGAAAGAGAGGAAAGATCAATCCTCGATTCATTGGCCTATTTGAAATCCTCGATCGCGTAGGAACTGTGGCCTATAGACCCGCCTTACCGCCAAGTCTGTCTCGTGTTCATAACATTTTTCACATATCTATGTTATGTAAATATGTGAAAGACCCGAACCACATTATTGAGTTAGAACTAGATGAGATAGCTGAAGATTTAACGTATGAAGAGGTACTTGTTAAAGTCTTGGATAAGAAAAAACATATTCTACGCTCCAAGGTTACACCTCAAGTCAAAGTTTTGTGGAGAAACCACGATGTTGAGGAAATGACCTGGGAGTTAGAATCTGAAATGAAAATAAGGTATCCTCACCTCTTCGACATACCAAGTACGTACCCCTATTTCAAGAATGAAATTTCATAAGAAGGGGAGGTTGTAAGACCCCAACTTTTATGAATAAAGATTTAATTTCTCGAAATATATTTTTGAATATTATGGTGTGGATTTGATATAATGTTATAGTTGTGGGTAATATTTATAAATTTTGTAAAGTAACAAGTTTTTATAAAATATTTGATTGATCGGGGAATATTCGGTTTATCAGGGAATATTCGTACGACGACACAATCATTAGTGGACCCCATAACAGAATTACTGTCGAAGTTAGAAAACGACATAAATAACTTTTTACAAAAATAACGGTGAAAATTTTACCGTTAACTGTTGAAATACCCGATGATAAAAGTACAGTAATATATGTGGTTGCATAGTAGCACATAATATTGATTATTGATGCTTATGTGAGAAGTCACTCAGTTAAACTTAATTATTGCTACAGTAATTGTTGCATAGTATCTCACATTATTGATTCAATTATTATCACAATATTTTATATTATTAAATCAATAATTGAGATGACAAAGTTATTCATATTATTATTTACATTATTGACAATATCTAGAAAGTTCTGTCGAGGAAAGGGGTTTGGTCACCTATGTAAGAACCATAAATTTCATGAGTAAATATTATTTTGATAAAATAAGAGAATGAATATTTATTTAAATATAAATAATGATGTGATGTGAAATGAATAATTCAACTAAGTTAAATTGAATTTATAAGAATGTGGATTGTGATGAGAATTGTGAAAATGCCTTGTGTGGCATGAGAACAGAGATTTAGGGAATTGATTTAATTGAGAGATGATCAAATTATGGAGTGAGGGATTAATTAATATTATATTATTAATTAATCAATGAGCAAAGTAATTTACATAATTAGAATTGTATTACTCATTTAATTGATTTGTGTAAGACATGTGATATTATATAGTTCTTACATTAAAAAGAATGTGTAGTATGACACCTTTTGGTAACTATATTATATATAGAAACTATATAGTAAAATGAAAAGAATTATAAGTTACATAAATAATTGCATATGTGATAATAAGTATGTGTGGGAACATTAAAGATAAAGTTTCAAGAAGATATTAAAGATGTACTATATTATAAATTAGTACAATAAGTGAGTCTAATTGGAATAATAAAGTTTCAAGAAGATATTAAATTACTAGTGACCAATTAAATTGAGTCCATACATGTTATAAATATTAATTAGACTGGACTAATGTACATGTATTATATGATGTGGATACATAAATAATCCCTAACTTTCCATTATGTAGTAGTATTGACACACTAAAATTACATTTTGGGAGTATAAGAGAACCAACTAAACATGATAAACACGTTGCTGGGATTTAAAAGTCTTTGTTCCATATTAAGAGTCCCAAACAGTGATGCACGATAGCCTATCTCCTTCATTGCATAAAACTCCAGCTCCATAGCATTAGCAGTGATGATGGCTATGAATTGGCAGTTGGCCAACCCTTCTATACCCAACATTTCTTCTCAATCTCCATTGAATCAAACCAAGGTGTAAGAGGAATGACTGGAGAACCAATTCTCTATAAATGGAAGCTCACCTTCTTCATTTCTTTATTGCTGAGATTGTCTGATAAGTATACATTGAGAGGGAGAGTAGCTAAGCATTAAGTTAGTGCTTTGAGGAATTCAATTAAGCTTTAAAGAGGTATAAATTCTACTTTTGTTCTTGAGCATAATTTTTGTCAAATTCTAAAAATTGTTGAAATTCTCTGTTAATTGATGTAGAATAGCATGTCATTGTGTTGTCTGAGGTTGTTTGCATGCTTAGAAGCCTTGTAGTTGGTGATAAGTAGGTTTTATACCTACTTATCTGATATCTATTACTTGAATTAGTTATTTAAACCTATGTTTTGTAGTTACTTTGCATGTATTGTGTGTTCATTTCATAAATTTTATGTTATTTTGTAGGCTATGACACGACATTGGCATGAAGAAGCAAGGAAAAGCAATTTGGACTAAAATATACAAGTAAATGCAAGAAGGGAAGATTGCAGGGCTTTTAGCATCAAGTTGGATGCATTTTCTTGGCTTGTAATTTGGATTATATTGTAGAGCTTCTTCTTACCTTTCTGGAACATCTTGAATCATCCCAATCGGAGCTCGGATACGAGAGTTATGGCCTTTTTATAAACAAAGAACAAAGCTAAGAGTTGTCATGGTTGCCATTTACAAAGTATCTACTTCAAGCCCATTTTGACCTTTATCCGGCCCGAATCTGTCAAATCTCAAAGAATGAAAGTTGTAGATCTCGTCGATATATTCGATTTGATAGGTGGCCGACTCCGTAACTCCTAGCGGATCAAAATTTATGCCTGTTTTACCAAAGAACATCGCAGTAGAAAACAGAGTGGCGTGGGGTGCGACATAAATGAACTATGAGCGGCGCGGGGTGCGCCTAAAATGGCCTCGGAATGGTGTGGGGCACCCAAAATGGCTTAGGAAGGGTCGGGGGGGGAGGGAAATTAAATTGGTGTTATGTTGTCCAATTTGAGCTAGAATAGGATTCTTAGTTGCCTAACTTGCTAGGGTATCCGTTAAAACTATAAATACTTGTTTTTAACTTGGAATGGGAGGCTAGTTTTGAGAGAGGGAGGATTCCATTAGATTAGATTAGGACCAAAACTCTAGTTCTTATGAGATTTGGATATTGAAGCAACTTGGAGACCATTGAAGATTCAAAGTAGGAGCAAGGAGAGAGAATCAAATCTACAGACAATAGATTCTATCTTCTTATCTTCTTCTATCTTTGTCTTTTAATGTGTATTCAATTGTGGATTCTTAGTTTTAATTCAATAATGAACTAATTCTTTGTTTGAGATTACAATGGATCTTATTGTGTAGTTTATTTTAATATTCTTCGCTATCAATTATTATGTTCTATCGTGAGGATTGTCTATTGTGATTTGAACTTAATTATTTAATTTATTGGCCATCAATTACCGTGATAATCTATATGAACTCGAGAGATGAAGTATAGATTTAGATCTGATCATGATGACATGTGTTTATGATTTTTGCATAGATGGAATTCATGATTCGTATTTAGGATAGAGATACGCCTTTACGACATATGTAATCTTATAGAGAAGTTGTGCTTTAAATCCTTTTTAATTGTAATTCACATAGAGATATAGTGGATTAGTTAATTAGGGTGTCTTGCTTAATTATATCATCTGTGGATTTAAGTGAGTATGGGTATTATGCATCGAGAGGTGGTTTTATCTGCTTTAGTGTTCTTGATTAACAATTTAGGATAGAGAATAATTGATGAGAAGTGTGTTAACTTAAATGAAGCAATAATTGAAGTTGTGATCTTAAATCTCCATTATCTGATTTTTAAGTAGTGGTAATTAGAATTAGTTTAATTAAATAATTTAATTCATAATATTAAATTGATTGTTTAAATAAAATTAGTTTAATTAAGAGTTAGTATTTGGTAATCTGTATTAATAATTTCTCGTGGGAACGATACTCTACTTACACTTTATTACTTGTTGACCACGTATACTTGTGTGTTGTGCGTAATTAGATTTTACCCAACAAGTTTTTGGCGCCGTTGCCGGGGAATTAGTTAATATATTTTTGCCAATATTAGCTTCAAGCAAATTAGTCTTAATTTAAACAATTTTTTTCTTTTTATTTAATTCTCTTCCTATTTTTCTTTCTTTTCAGGTACTATGGCGGAATTTAATTATCAATGGCCGTATACGAGAATGACTCAGCCAAGAGGAGCGGGGATTGATGGTCTCAATGCATTTTTTGCATTATCAGCGCAGCTTGAGACACTTTCGAGGAGGTTGGTCGTTGATGCAACCCAATGTAATAGAAGGATAGCAGTTAATTGCAATTATTGTGCTGGTAATCATCCGAGTCATCAATGCACCGTTAGTTTTGGACCGGGACAACACGGTGGTGAATACCTCAATGATTATACATATGCTAATTATCATCAAGTTTGGGGGTATCACTCGGATTCGTCATGGAGCTATACTTATGAAGACCAATACTACGCTCCAAATCCAACATACACACCAGAATTTTCATGTAAACCTCCATTGCCACAAGAAGAAAAGTTAAATTTGGAGGAATTACTGTCAAAGCTCATAGCAAACCAAGAGGAGAAGATGATGAGTCAAGAAATATTGAGCCACAATTTTCAGCACCAGATGGAACAATTCATCACCACTTCAACCTATGGTCTTCAATACAAGGATTCCAAAACTGAGACAGATAATTTAAGGTTGGAGGAATTGTTGTCCATGTTCGTAGCATCAAATGAGGAGAGGAGGATTAGTCAAGAGCGGTCAATTCAGAATCAAGAGATATCAATCAATTCAAAATCTACAGAACCAGATGGATCAAATGCTCAAAGCCTTGAACAATTGTCCTAAAAACAATTGATGTTATGATGAGGATTTCGAGATTGATGAAGTGCCTGAGCCAAATCTACAACTGGATGAGACACGAGATGTTGAAAAATAGGAGACAAGTGGGGATAATGAAAATAAGATCGGTGAAGAACTAACTAAGAATACCAATGAGGATGAGCCGATGTTATTAGTGCCCCAAGTTCCTTCTCCACCAAAGATCAAGGGTCCAGTTAGATTTGCAAAATCGTGCCCACTTGGTAGTCATGTCGTCGGCAAGGCTCTTTATGACATGACAGCTAGTACAAATATAAAGCTATGGTGGGATGAGGAGGAGAAGATAGAATAAGAGCCTATTGTTCTTGCCAAGCCTCAAAGCCCCAATCGAATCATAGGCTCAACGGACGGAAAAGCACCTAGTTATTCAACATTCTCAATTGGGCATATATTTAAACAAAGCATGCTAGGTGACTTTAATTCGATAACTATCACAAATGGGAACATACCAAAAGTTACATTATTTCTGATGGATTGAGGGTTCCTCAATTTTCGAAGAGGAATTGGATAGCGTTGACCAGACAAAGTCATGCTGAAAGACTCTAATTCAAGCGCTAACTAGCAAGCAACCCAGGAATTTTTATATTTATATGCTTTACTAGTTTATTTAGTAGATAGGAATTAATTTGCTTATTAAGTTCTCTTACCAATCCAAGTGTTATTCTAATCCATGTTGTCTCTCTTAATTACAGGTATTGGAGGTTTAATGGACATGCAAAAGATTATGAAAAGGTTATTCAAGTTAAATTCAAGTGTGGAGCCCAATTTGTTTCATGTGCCTAACTTATTCTCCAAACTTAGCGGGCAAGGAGGAGGATTGCTATATTTTTAGGAAAGTCCTCTGCTTTACTTTTTTCTATTTTAGCCATTGAGGAAAATGTCTAGTTTAAGTTTGGGGGCATTTTAGTGTCGTATTACATATAGTTAGTTATTTACATTGTAGTACATATAGTTACATTTAGTTTTTGCATTCAGTTTCTAAAAATAAAAAAAAAATTGAAAAATTGAAAAATTAGTAGTTAGTTTATTATGTTTATATAGCATTTAGTACATCTTGCATGAGTCCAGCTGTTTGATATTTATAGTTTATTTTGGCCAATGATGAGATTGGAATTGGGTAGACAAGTATAGTACTCACTATTAGAGCTTTGATGTGATTTCTTGTTATGAATTGAATCTTTTTCTGTTTGAAACTGGTATAATGAGGATATCACAGTAAAAATAACTTGTTGATTGATTGAGTTTAAATTGATACATAATGGGACTCTAAAGGATAATGCTAGTTTAAATGAAAGAATGACAAGAATAAGTAGTGATTACTAAAGTTAGACAAGAACCTAAGTTTGGGAGAATATTTGGGGTATATAAGATATAAAAAAAAGAAAAAAAAAAAGAAAGTATGAATAAACACCGTGGCGTGCTTGTCTAGTTTTGTGGCCTTTGTTACTTGAGTAAGTAAGCCCGAGGGGATTGTTTTTACACCTAGCGCCCTAAGGTCTTAATGGTCTGGGAGTCGTTGGTCGACAGCTCGTTAAGGTAGCATTGTAAAGCCTAAGGAAATAAGACATTGAATAGCTATGTGTATATAAATCAAAAGAAAAAAATGAATAAAATGGGAAATAAGAGCAAAAAGCCCCCGTAGATGAAAAATGAAGCATAAGTATCCCATGTTGACCCTCGATATTGTTAATTGTTTGATTTTAGTTGGATCTAGCTTATTTTTGGATTTCTTGAGTTTACATTGTATGATGCCTTCGAAGAGACTTATTATGTGTTAAATTTGATTTTATATCAGTTAACATTGTTGTGGAGCACACACGCATTATATTAGTGATAACAGTCTAAGATTTGATAATTGATTGGGAAGTTGTTTGTTTTGATATGATGTATTATCATGTTTACTTGATTTCTCTAAGGCCGGTTGAATAGACTTGTTTATGTCATTACTGCTGGATTTGTAGGCATGTAGAATAGTTTCATTGCATAGCATTATTATTTTGTGTTTTTTCTTGAGGACAAGCAACTGTTTAAATTTGGGGGTATTTGATAAGTAGGTTTTATACCTACTTATTTGATATTTATTACTTGAATTAGTTGCTTAAACCTATGTTTTGTAGTTACTTTGCATGCATTGTGTGTTCATTTCATACATTCTATGTTATTTTGTAAGCTATGACATGACATTGGCATGATGAAGCAAGGAAAAGCAATTTGGACATCTTTTGGACTAAAATATGCAAGCAAGTGCAAGAATGGAAGATTGCAGGGCTTTTAACACTAAGTTGGATGCATGTTCTTGGCTTGGAATTTAGATCATATTGTAGAGATTCTTCTTAGGTTTTCAGAACATCTTGAATCATCCCAATTGGAGCTCGGATGCGAGAGTTATGACCTTTTTATAAACAAAGATCAAAGCTAAGAGTTGTCATGGTTGCCATTTACATAGCATCTACTTCAAGCCCAATATCGACCTTTATCCAGCCCGAATCTGTCAAATCTCAAAGAATGAAAGTTGTAGATCTCGTCGATTTCTTTGATTTGATAGGTTGCCGGCCTCGTAACTCCTAGTAGATCAAAAGTTATGCCTGTTTTACCAAAGGACATTGTCATAGAAAACAAAGTGGCGCGGGGCGCGCTGGGCCATTAGTTTCTTTACTATAGTAGTGCGGGGCGCGCCTAAAATGGCCTAGGAATGGCGTGGGGTTGCCGGTCGGTGGGGGGAGAGTTAAATTGGGTGTTATGTTGTCCAATTTGAGTTAGAATATGATTCTTAGTTGCCTAACTTATTAGGGTGTCCATTAGAACTATAAATACTTATTTTTAACTTGGATTGGGAGGCTAGTTTTGAGAGAGGGAGGATTCCATTAGATTAGATTAGAATATATTACGACCAAAACTCTAGTTCTTATGAGATTTGGAGATTGAAGAAACTTGGAGACCATTGAAGATTCAATGTAGGAGCAAGTAGAGAGCATCAAATCTTGCTAACAATAATTCTTCTTCTCTTCTTTATCTTTCTATCTTTTGTCTTTTAATGTGTATTCAATTGTGGATTCTTAGTTTTAATTCAATAATCATGAACTAATTCTTTGTTTGAGATTACAATGGATCTTATTGTGTAGTTTATTTTAATATGTTGCGCTATCAATTATTATGTTCTATCGTGAAGATTGTCTATTATGATTTGGACTTAATTGTTTAATTGATTGGCCATTAATTACCGTGATAATCTATATGAACTCGAGAGATGAAGTATAGATTTAGATCTGATCATGATGGCATGTGTTTGTGATTTCTGCATAGATGGAATTCATGATTTGTGTTTAGGATAGAGATATGCCTTTACGACATATGTAATCTTATAGAGAACTTGTGCTTTAAATCCTTTTTAATTATAATTCACATAATGATATAGTGGATTAGTTAATTAGGGTGTCTTGCTTAATTCTATCATCTGTGGATTTAAGTGAGTATGGGTATTATGCATCGAGAGGTGGTTTTATTTGCTTTAGTGTTCCTGATTAACAATTTAGGATAGAGAATAATTGATGAGAAGTGTGTTAACTTAAATAAAGCAATAATTGAAGTTGTGATCTTAAATCTCCATAATCTGATTTTTAAGTAGTGGTAATTAGAATTAGTTTAATTAAATAATTTAATTCATAATATTAAATTGATTGTTTAAATAAAATTAGTTTGATTAAGAGTTAGTATTTGGTAATTTGTATTAATAATTCCTCGTGGGAACGATACTCTACTTACACTTTATTACTTGTTGACCACGTATACTTGCATGTTGTGCGTAATTAGATTTTACCCAATGTGTAAAACATGTTCTGACTTTATGTGCCAATGTGTCAAGTTTTGATATACATTAAAATGTGACCAATATGTTAGTTTACCTTGTTGGTGAGGGTATGTTGTAGTCAAGCATGAATTAAAAGAAAAATGCAAGTAAAAGACTATATTAGCTATGTGTACATGAATTATGCATAAACTAAGTTTTAAACTTCAAAACATACCTATGTGATCTATTATGTGGTTATGGAAGTATGTTATGGAATTTGTGAACTTACCTTACATGCTTGAATAAGTTTTACTAATGGAAACTTAAAGTTTTGAAAACGAACTTGATAGACTATATACACTTTGAGTTAAGATTTGTGAGCATGCTTATGTGGTTTAACTTGGGTATATGAGACATCATGATTAGGTGTGTCATGAATGTAAAAGTGATTAATATGAATGCCTAATGAGTTATATGAATTGTGAAACTAGTTAAGTGTGGTTGAGAGTAAGCATAAATAAAGTAAAACGTCATAACTTGAGATACTTGATTTAACAAATGCAAGCATGTGTAGTAGAGACCTATGAACCACATAGCATGTGTTTAACGATTAAACATAAGAAAATTATGAATTGAACACTTGAGGTCTTGATTAAATGAAAATAGATGGTGACCTATGTTAATGTTATGATATAAGGTCAAACATGGTTATCCACATACTAACATATGTGTTTTGCATGATTATTCGTATATGCACAAGTCGTGTGTACACTGGCTTTTTACAGGAGCAGCCATGTCTTGGTTTGCACCAGAGCGGTATGCACACGCCACTCCTCAAGATAAACCAAGCCAACGCGCCGCCACGCTGCTCTATTAATAAATTAAGAGTTGATGCATGCTTATATGGTTATTCTAATCTGTAATACCTGTCCAGTATGGTATTCATGTGTTAATAAACATGTTATTGAAAGGATCCTATGATGATTTAGTGTTTACAACTTTAAAGACAAATCATGATTTCAACTATGACATAGTGTGTTAGAAACTAATTTGCATGTGATGACATACGTATAAGATTATGCGACTAGAAGACTAGTAATATATGTTAGCATTTGTGTATGATAGTAAGTTAAGATAATAGGTGTACATGTTGAACTTGTATTACTAATGTGATTATACATGAATATGATATCATAGTGCATTGGATTGATATTAAGCTTTACTTTGGTAAACTACATTTGAGGCAAGTTTCCTAACTTACACAACTTTGGATTTTTTGCAAGTTCTCGAATTTCATTTGATTCGTATATTAAATGCAAGTACTCAAACCTTACTCTTTATTGAGCATTACTTGAACTTATGCTATTATTGATCGTACAAGTAGAACTTTGAAGAAATAATACTTCGTAATGAAAATTCAAACTTTGTTTCGAACGATAATTGTTCATATATATTATTGTGAAAGAAACTGTCTAAGCCATTGATTCGACTAGACTATGGATATTTGATCAAAAGCTATCCAAACCAAATTAACTTGGTGCGGACTCTTATAACTGAGAAGAACAACCCTCTTGGTAGGGGAATTATATATTGTCAGGAAACCGACGTGCGCACATGAGAAAGACTAAATGTTATGCATGACATAGGGTACTGTAGGCTGATCACCTGTTGTACTCGTTTTATAGAATTTTTAGTCTATTACTGTTAATTCTAGGAGAAGTTTATAGTCCTTAGTGACTGCTCAATATTTATTGCTTTGAAATCTTGAATTGATTTAATCATTGAATATTATTGTTCATAGCAATTATTGTTGATAATCATCGATACTTCTTGCTATCTTGAACTATCATTATTGATATAGTCTTGAGAAATTTAAAACATATTGATTACCCTTTTTACTATATTACTTGCTGGGCAAAATTATTGCTCATCCTTGCTTTTCATAAAACTTTCAGTGAAGGCAAAATGTGGTGAACCCTCTGGCAAGGGTAAAGAGAAAGCTTTGGAGTAGTTATTGCTATGTTGCTAGGAATGTACTATGATTTGGTTGTAGAAGAACTTGTTAAGATATGTTTAATTTAAGTGGTATTGTATTATATATTAGTCATGTCCAAACGATGTTTAATTATGATTAAGTTATGTAAGAGATGTTTAAGTTACGAACCCTTGGGACAAAAATAATTATGTTATAATAATGTAATTTATTCTATTATTCCGTTGTGTGAGATGTTGAGTTATTATTAGAGTTAGTACGTGACAACCAAATTTGGGACAAGTGTGGTCTGAATTTGGGGGCGTCACAACCTAATTACGCGCCAATAGGGAGAAATTCTTATTGAAAAGCCCCCTCTTTCCTGGGAATAATCTGTTTGTTAATATTGCAAGTTATATTATTGATGAATAATTATTATTTAAAAATATGTTTTGTGAAGCCAAGTGAATTGAAATAAATAGAGGGGATTTTTATGAAGTATTTATTATAAATTTGGCTTATTATTTGGACCTCTACTTACCAATTTTTCAAAACTATCTAGAAGTTATCTCAATTTTGTTTATATATATATATATATATATATATATATATATATATATATATATATATATATATATATTATTAGAAAGTTTGGTCACGGGGGAGAGGGACATATCATTATCATTATATATATATATATATATATATATATATATTATAATAAGTTTTATTTTTTATGTAAAATAGAATATATTATATTTTATTATGAATAGTGTTTGCATAGTATCTGCATAGTGTTTGCATAGTAAAATCAAAAAAAAAAATTCTTCGCTGGTTGAAAGCCCGTGAATGATTTCCTGTGCAGTCCGTGATTTTCTTATTAAAATTGTATCCTCCATTCTCCTATAAATATGATGCTTAGTTTAGAATTGAAAATCACACAAAAATAAAAAAATTCTTCTTCTATAATATTGAGCGTATTTCTTTTTGAGTTTAAGGAAGCTTTTAGTGTAGAAAATAGTGAAAGTTTTCTTCAAGAATATCCCCGCTATACTAGTCAGAATACTCTCCTTTTTAAGATAAGAGATATTATTTTTGTTCAATATTCGTAAGAAATAATATTTTCTTCCATACTCTTTAGTATGTAAGTAATATTATTTCATTTCAGATTCTGAATTCTACAATCATTTTGTTAAAGTATGACTTCTATACTCCTTAAAATTAGTTGAATATCCTTGAAATTTGCGCTTCATTTAGTATCTTTTCATGGAAATATTATTCTGGGCATTCTTGATAATTTTTCATCTTTTCATGCCGGGGTACTATTCATGGGGTACTATTCTTGAAGTACTATTCATGGGGTACTATTCACCTGAGGTACTATTCATGACAAAAATTAATTTCTTTTCTGTCCAAAACATTTTTGATACAATATTATTCTTGAATTTTACTCTACAAAACAGTATCATGTTGACAATTTGGACATTATTGAATTCTGGATAAATTCAATTATAAATCTTAAAAATTTATCCTTGCTCTCATTTAATTAAATTCTTATATCATTGTCATCATCCTCATGCTTATATTGTGATGAAAGTCATCTTTGGCCCGTAGTGCATAGATGGACTGTTAATTGGTATGATTATGACCAGGGATTATTTGGTATAATCATAACCTGCAATGTTACAAATGATGTGGTAAAAGTCCTCATTGGCCCATAGTGCATTGATGGACAGTTGTTGACATGATCATGACCATTGGTGATAACACGAATATCCTTGACCCGTAGTGCATGGATAATTCAGTGATGTGGATTATTTATTGAGCTGAGTCTCAACGATAAAATTGATGATAAACTTTTTAAATCGTTGAAGATAGTAGATATCATGCTCTACTTGACTCTTCTAATGGATGGCTTGTTCTACTGTAGTTAAACTTTTTGTTTATTGTATTATATCAGTTTAACACTGTTGAAGGCTAACAATAATGAAAAATTCAAAGTATTCTTTGAAATTTATCCCGAACCAAATTATTTTGTTGCAGAATCTTATGATAAGACTGAGGTGAACTATGTCGATTGGATAAAATAATCTAATCTATGATTAAAGTAATAGCATCGGTAGTTTACTTTCTTTGTGATTGTAAACATACCTATTAATTTGTTGTTTTGTAGAATAAATATCGTTAAACTATGTGTTCATGGTTTATATGACCCCTCAGCATGATATGAAAATTTTTACTCTTTAGAGTGATGTTTTGGGTAGTTTATAATGATGTGTATGAAATAGTATGAACTCGTTGCATACGGGTAGAATCTGATATGATTGAATAAAGGTTATTATGAAAACCTAGTTTTGGTGAATGAAAGAAGTAGAGTGTAGTAGGCTGTAATTTTGGGGACGAAATTCTTAGAAGAAGGGGTGAATGTGACAACCCGAGAATTTAGACGATTAATAAAATCTTAAATGATTAAATAAAGGTTAAATAATATGACCTAGACTGGAAATAGAGTTTGGATTTAAATTTTTTATAAAGGACATATATGATTTTGTGTATATTGACTTATGTGAAGTATGTGAGTGATTAAATAAATATATATTGTAAATATGTATACATTTATTTAATATATAAATATAATGAATGAGAAAGTTATACAACCTAATATTATATTTTTAGAATGAGAATTAAATAACCTAAGTGTTATATCAAGTTTAAAGTACTAATATTTAAATTTTATACTAGTATAATAACCTAAGAGATTAATTTTATTATCTCAATTTATTAATTATTTTAAATCTATGGTGGAAGAAGAAGAAAGAAGAGCACAAAAGGTATAAAATTTCTAACTTTTAATTTGTTCCATGAGATTTATTTTGGTTATTTTACAAAATATAGAAGCTATGTTTATTGAACTTTAAAAATTTTAGATCTACATGTTTTATGGTGTGTTATGTGTAGATCTAAACATTTTAGGTGTTAAAAGTTTGATCCAAAGCAAGAAAAGTAAAACAGTTTTTGAAACTTAGAAAAGCTAGTGACTACTACCTCTAAATAGACAATTCAGGATTAGCTAGGATATTCAGAAAATTATGGGCTTTTGGTATGTTGTAGTACACTGAATAAGCTTTCCATAGACTCTGGAACGGACTAATTCCGACTTTGGAGTAAAGCGTTATGACCGTTCAAAGTAGTCGCGTCAAAACTGTCTAACCAACTCGGGTAAGTCCCTTTACACGAAATTTTTGGAATTTTGTGTTTAAAATTTGGAAAAAGGTCAAAGAATAAAAGTTGTAGTCCCGGAAGTTAGCTTCGCGTGGGCTCAAGAATCACCTAAAAATGTTTTAAAACGAAAAAGTTATGACTATTTTAGCAAAAGAGGGCAAATCTGGGAAAAAGATGAAAACTGTTGCGAGTGGACATTTTTGGGGCCTGTTTTAGGCTGTTTAAGAGGTTCGAAATTATTGTGATATTTTTTATAAATACTTTGGTATACCATGTATAAAATATCCAAAAATTAGATTAATTTGAGTTACGAGTAAAGCGTGAGAAAATCGCAAAGTGGCTCATTCACATATGTATGGCAAGTGACAGACAACAAATACCAAATGATGTGCCATATCACGTCGTCTTCATGAAAAATGATCATTGGTGGCTTTTGAGCGCTATTTTGGTCAATGTTCGTAGCTTGTTTTAGCGGTTAGAAAATTTTTAAATGTACTATTTCATAAGGTCTATAACATACTAGAAATTCGCCGCGATTTTATTAATTGTTTGAGAATTAAAAAATGACCGAAGGAGCATGTCAGAACATAAAAACGGGCGACGCCGAGCGTAGCCGCTATGAGATATTTTGACGTTCGACGTTCTAAATCTTTTTTTGACTAGATTGTAAGCAATGTTAAGTCTAATAAAGTTCCAAGAGATAAGTTTAGACGTTATGTGATAAGTTATGCTACAAAAATTCAGTACGGACATAAATAAAAATATTATGTAAATATGAATTTTTATATTTAAGAGAGATAAGCCGAAAATAGTATGTGAAAATGGTTTTATAACAAAGCGCAAAGTATGGAACCATTAAAAAATGGTAATGAACATGAAAGTGATGAAATAAAGGTTTTTGGAGTTCAAAATGGTAATTTTGAGCTAAGATTTATGTTATGTATGTATATATACATATATTTAATATATATATATATATACATATATTTAATATATATATATATATATATATATATATATATATATATATATATATATATATATACTAAGTAAGGATGCGAAGTTATTCATGAAGCAAAGTGCTAAACTAATTTGCTAATGAAATAGAATATTTATGTATGAGGTAATGGGCCTAATTAATTTATGAGCTATCAAAAGATATAAAAATAATATAAATAAAGGAAATAATATAGTAAGATGTGCTTTACTATAAAAGCTATGTATTAGCTTTTAAATATCAAATTTATGAGTAAAAGTAAAAGATATTTCTAAAAGGAATATAAATTGTTTAAGCTTCAAGATGTAAAATATTTGCATCTTAAAATGTGTGAGACCTTTATTAGATAATGATTAAAATATTATTAAATGGTTAATAATATTTGTGAATGATTAAGATTATATTAAAGGAGTATAATTAAAATATTATTAAGTGGTTAATAATATTAAGTGACTAAAATATTATACAAGGGTTAATAATATTATACAAAAGTTTAAGATATTGGTTAAGTGATAGTAATATTATTAAGGGATAATGATATTACTAATGAGTTAAAGAATTGTTCAATGTTTGATTATGTGGCTAAATATTAATTAATTTATTATTCGAGTAATAGTATTATAATATAAAGTGTATTTTGCTAATTGAAAGATTGATCTTATTAATGATAGGTCTTTCAAAAGAGACTAAATTAGATTGCTTAGTGGTAATCAGCGGTACAAGCAAGTTTGTATTTTCAAAGCATGTTAGTGAATAATTATTGTTGATTATTCACATCTATACTAATTATTGATTCTCACTTAGTGCATGTTGCTTATGTTCATCAAGTATGAAAGGCTGATCACCTTCATTACCATAATGTTCAGTTAAATTTATTCATAGTCATTGTTGACAACTCAGCATAATTATTCAGTTATTGAAGTTTTGATTCATACTCTTTCATAATTATATTACATTGTTGAAAACTTGAAAGCTTATTCCTTTTCAATCATGATATATCTTCCTTGTACTTAAACTTGCTGGGCAAAATAGTTTCTCACCCTTGCTATATCATGATGAAATTTTAAGATTAAGACGAAGGCTTGAATAAAGACAGAGGCAAAGGCAAATTCCAGAATTGGATTATTATGTTGTTAGAATTATTAAATTTTTTGATGCGAATGACATTGTAAGTCATATAGGATATTGAATTTATGTATTAAGTTAAGGTTACAAACCTTGGGGATTATGTGTAAAAGTTTATTATATAAACAATTTATGTTTATATCTTCCACATTAGTTATAGAAATGATGTATCGTAACGTACCAGGTCTGAGGTAAAAGGTACCCAGATTTGGAGACGTCATAGATGGTATCAGAGCTGTAGGTTATAAACCTTAGGCAGAGTTACCTTAGGCTATAACCGTAGGGATGAGGATAAGGAATAAACTCAAATAGAGTTTAAATTCTAAGGGATGAATATGAGCAAGGTATTAGTACGTCAATAAGATTCAAAAAAGAATCCTGACAAGTAATACAGATCAAGAGTTACTTAACTCTGATAATAAAGATGAACAGTAATAATGAATAGATAGAGTCTAAAAGACTAAAGGTATAAAGGTTAAGAAGATCGTAAAACAAAACGATCACAACATAGAAAAGAATCGTAATATAATAAAATTATAATATGAGATCACCACGTGATCTGATAAGGTCATAACAGGGAGGAGGATCAATCAAATAATTGAAAATTTTATTGCAAAATTACTGTATGTAAGTTGTACTATGAAATAGTACTATGCATGTGAGACCCCAAATTTTATGAATAAAGATTTAATTTTTCTCGACATATTTTTTTAATATTAAGGTGTGGATTTAATATAATGTTATAGTTGTGGGTAATATTTATAAGTTTTTCAAAGTATGCAAGTTGTTATATTCAATTGGTCGGGGAATATTCGTACGACGGCACAATCATTGGTGGACCCCACAACGGAATTATTGTCAGATTGAGAAAACGACCAAAATATTTTTATGAAAATAGCGGCGGAAGTTTTACCGTTAATACTGTTGAACTACTCGGTAGTAAAAGTACAGTAATACGTGTGGTTGCATAGTAGCACACAGTATTGATTATTGATGCTTACGTGAGAAGTCACTCAGTTTTATTCAATTATTGCTACAGTAATTGCTGCATAGTATCTTACATTATTTGATTCAATTACTGTCAATATTTTATATATTAGTAAATCAATAATTGAGATAACAAAGTTGTTAATATTATTATTTGCATTAACGATGTCTAGAAGTTCTGCCAAGGAGAGGTTTGGTCACCTAATTGCGCGTCAATAGGGAGAAATCCTTATTGGAAAGCCCCCTCTTTCTTGGAAACGACCTGGTCGATTAATAGTGTAAATTATGATAATGATGATGAGTTTTGTTTTATTAGTATTATTAATATAATAAAACAGAAAAGCTTTTTATATAAAACATAATACTTTTATAAAGTTATTTATTTTATTAGACAATAATTAGAATATATTATATTTTATTATGAATAGTGTTTTGCATAGTAAAATCTTTTTATATAAAATAGAATACTTTTATAAAGTTATTTGTTTTATTAGACAATAATTAGAATATATTATATTTTATTATGCATAGTATTTGCATAGTGCTTGCATAGTGTTTTTGATAGTAAAAAATTTTTTATATAAAAATGTAATACTTTTATAAAGTTATTCGCTTTATTAGATTATAAATAGAATATATTATATTTTATTTAAAAAGATTTTGTTTTATTAGAATATTTTATTAAATCAAACTGGACTGTCCGTTTAAAAGTAAATCAATCTGGACCGTTCATGAATTAGATACTATTCAATCAATTCTTCTATAAATAGAAGCTCATTCTTTCATTATTTCTTACGAATTCACTGAAACTCTAGAGAGAGAAACTGTAGAGAGAATTCTTATTCTATAATCTTGAGCGTATTTCTTTAGAGTTTAAGAAAGCTTTGATCTTAGTCCAAGTTTTCTTCAAGTATATCACCGCCCTACCCGTCGGAGTACTCTTCTTTATAAGGTAAGGGATATTATTTGTTGTACTCGTAAGGGATATTATTTGTTGTACCGTAAGAGGTATTATTTCTTTCGTATTCATGAAGAGAACTTCTGTTATTCCATTCTTAATTATTTTTTTTGAATAACCTGTATACGGGGACTACCCTATACTTGGTGAAATTCTTATGTTATTCCATTCCTTATTATTCTGTTGGAATAACATGTATATGCAAAGTACCGCATACATGGTGAAATTCTTCTGTTATTCCATTCTTTATTATTCTATTGGGAATAACCTGTCTGTGCAGTCTATCGCACGCATGGTGAATCCTTCTGTTATTTCATTCTTTATTATTATGTTGGAATAACCTGTATATGTGGATTACCACATGCATGGTGAATGATCCTTTATATTCATTCCTTATTAAATTGTGGAAATGATCTATTTACGTTGATTATGATGAGAGTCATAATAAAAGCATTGGACTAATGAAAATCATGGGTATATGTAGTATTAGTAAGTGTTATGATGAGTTATGTTGGTTATTATGTGAAAACATGAAAGTTTCTTAGAAATCATTAAGAGTTAAAAATCAAATTTTGGTGAAAATAGAACATGAAATTCAATTGACCATATCTCCTATTATATTTTGAATTGTTGAGTGTGGTCAAGTCCTAAAGTTAGATTTATGAGTTTTCTAACGTATCCAATTGGAATCACTGGAAAAGATATTGTAGATTTTTGTGTGGACTGATTTTAGCAAAGGAGTCAAAAACTGAAAATTTCCAAAAAGCTACTGCCCAAATATTTAAAAGGGAATTTTTGCCCACTTAATTTATGAGAAAACTTCTGGCCTTTTGGGACATAAAAATATAAGGTATAAAGTACCTCCTGTCCAAAAATAAGCTCATTCCGACTTAAAATGAGCAAGTTATGACCATTTCAATATTTAGATTTTTTTGACGAAAAACGCTATAACTAAAGTTTTATAACTCCGATGACCATGAAATTTAAACTGGAAGATCACGTTAACATGTATAAGATCCTTCCAAGATTTGGGAATTTCTAGAGTTAAACTTGAGGTAGCTAATTTCTTATGGAATTAATTAGAAATTGATTTTTGAAAAATAGTAAATGAATTTTAAAAATTCTGAGAAAAATATATGTTCAATATGGGACTATATTCTGCTAAATCTCAGAAAAGAAATATTTTTGGAACTGATTTGGTATTTTCCATGAAAATGATCTAGTTATGAGTAAATGAGTTAAATATGTTATGTGAAGTAACAAAATTAGAAAATAGGATTTTATGGCTTGAAAATCCTATATAGGGTATATGCAGATTTTTGATAAGGAATTTGATCATTGGTGATGAAATCTTATGAGTATGGCATTTTTGAATGATTAAATGCATTATTTGGTAGATTGTAAACAATTGAAATAAATTGTTTATAAGTTTATGAAGTGATTAAAATATAGTTATAATATTAATAATATTAGATTATTAGTTTATTAAGTGATTGATAATATTTGGATAAATTTAAAGTCTTTAATATTTATCCTTGTTTTTGTTTGATTAATGATTATATTATTGTCATCATTCTCATGTTTATATTGTGATAAAAGTCATCTTTGGCTTACGTGCATAGATGGACTTGGTGTGATTATGACCAGGGATTATTCGGTGTAATCAGGACCGTAATGTGACGAATGATGTGGTAAAAATCCTCAGTCGCCTGTAGTGCATTGATGGACAGTTTTTGGTATGATTATAACCAAGGATTATTCGGTATAGTCATGACCATTGATGATTTCCCTTGGCCCGTAGTGCAGGTGTGAGGCCCCCAAAATAGGTCCATTCCATCCAACCCATTTTGAGTTGCCAATACATGGTACAAAAAGCAAACTACAACTTCAATAATAAAATTGTTGTGCAAAATACGACAACACATACTGTGAATTTAAATACAAATATTGTCTTCTAGACAATATCCACACCCAAATAAGTCCTCATTACAATTATTCATACACTATTTTACAGAAATAGTGAGGACAGCTAAAACATCTTTCTAGAACCATCATTCCATACCCCGACTCGATCCTGCTATGTTCTCACCTCCTGAGAAGAAAAATGGAACAAAAAGGAAAAGGGTGAGCTCAACTAGCCCAAGAAGAATATTATGACTAAGATAATATACAAAAAATTATCATTAGTCTTCAACAGGGAAAAATCTGATAGAATATAATAGACAACAAGTTTTAGATCAACAAACACAGCGGAAACAATAATCCATTAGAAGAGTCACGTAGAGAATGAATTCTACTATCTTCTAAGATTTAAGAGTCCATCATCAATATTTTATCCCTGTAACATCAATCAATATACATCTTTTAATCAAATAATCATCTTTGCACTACAGGCCAAAGATATTCATCAAATATCACCAATTGGTCATGTTCATCTCAACACCAGTTCACCTTTGCACTACCGGCCAAAGATATTCATTAATCATTCATCTTTGCACTACAGGCCAAAGATATTCAGTAATATCATCATTTAGGACTGAGGATGATGGAAAATATTTTAAAGAAAACGAATCCAATGAGACAGAAGGACAAATATTAGGTATTCGTATAACAGTTTTATCCAAGATCAATAATACTCCATAATAACCAATTTTGAAGCAGAATTCAAAAATAACGATCAAAACATGGATACAATCAAAGATAGTAGCCAAAATAGACATCTTGGACAAAAAAGAAAATTTTTATTTTTTGATGAATAGTGTCGTATTTGTGAATAGTGTCGTATACGTGAATAGTGTCGTATACGTAAATAGTAACCCCGACACAAAAAGTTCCAAATTTGATTAAAAAGTTCACCAATATTCTGGCATAATGATATTAAAGAAAATAATATCATTTAAGAAGAAAATAACACCCCTTACCTCAAAATAACCGTACTTCTGACTGAATTTCGGGTATAGTGCTGATAGAACTTGCACCGTATAGCAACACTCAAAGTATCAAAATACTCACAAGAATACGCTCGATAATCTAGAGAGAAAGAAAACATGTTTCTGGTGTGATTTTTAATTCTAACCTAGGCGTCTATTTATAGGAAAATGCTAGAACGCCAAAGGAGACTAAATAATAAAATAATACTATTATTAATTACAATTCCTAAGCATGCTTTGAATTTTTGGGCAGCCATGTTGGAAGAATTCAGCAGCCCATGTGTGTATTCCACCAACCAAAAGTGGGCCCCCCCATAAATTTAATAAAAAATCATTTTAATTATCGAAACTTCAATAATTCATAGAAAATAGCCCGTTTATTAGAAAAATACAAATTTTATGTCCATTCTGCCTAAAATCGAATTCTCTACAACTTTGCAGAAGAAAGTTTTTCCAAATTCCTAACAAAAAATATCCAAAATCCACAAACGGATGATTTTACAGGCTATAATCAAATTTCAGTCAAGAAATGGGGTCCACCGACACACAAAATATGTGTTAATCATTTAATGCCACAAAAATACTCTTCCTCCTCATATACTCATATATCCCACATTCATTGTAAAAATATCACCATTATTATATTATTAAAATAATATATTTAAATGAATTATTTTATCAGAAAAAGATAAAATATTAATTTTCAACAATTGTCACATTAAAAATTTACTCCATCTATATTCACATAAAATTAATATTTTCCTCATCATATAAATCAATAATTAATTATTCACAAATAATATTACAGAATCACAATACTGACAACCAGGTAGTTCCCAAGAAAGAGGGGGCTTTCCAATAAGGATTTCTCCTTACTTGGCGCACAATTAGATGACCAAACCTCTCCTTAGACAGAACTTTCTAGACATTGCCAATAATGTTATCTAATAATATTATTCAGATAATATGAATTATTGTCTCGATAATAGAAAATATTGTGTAGTGACAATTATTGAAACAACAAGAATATAAAATATCAACGCAACAATTATCAATCAATAAAATAAAATAATCGAATAAGAATTAATCGTAACAATTATTGAGTAGTGCCTTCTTACGTAAGAATCAATAATTGGTGCAATAATCGTGCTACTATGTTTTAACCAATCGGGTATTCCAACAAGATAATCTGGTAATAACTACGCCTGTTATTTATAAACAACTTATTCTTGTCTGCTTTCTTCCTCCAATCGCTTTTCGTTATGGGGCCCACACAAAGGTCGCTACTGTCAGCATTTAATATTCCCCACAAGTAGAATATTCCACGACCAAACGAATATTCTCCGATAAAATGAATATTTTAAAACCACTTGCTTGTTTGAAATAATTGCGCATTTTACCCATAACTCACCACATTAATCAAATCAACCCTTACTATTTCAACATAATAAATAGAGGAAATTAAATTTCATTAATAATAATTTGGGGTCTTACAACTTCCCCTCCTTATGAAATTTCGTCCTCGAAATTGACGTACGTACCTGGTGTTTCGAAAAGGTGAGGATACCTCGCTACTCCCAGGTCATTTCTTCAATAGCATGGTTCCTCCAAAAAACTTTGACTTGTTGTATGACCTTTGTACGTAAGACATGCTCCTTCCTATCCAAAATCTTGACAGGTACCTCCTTGTACGTTAAGTCTTCGGCTATCTCGTCCGGTTCTAACTCAATAACGTGGTTCGGGTCGTCCACATATTTACGTAACATCGGTACGTAAAAAATGTTATAAACACGCGACATACTTGGTGGAAAAACGAGTCTATAGGCCACAGTTCCTATTCGATCGAGAATTTCAAATGGATTAATAAATCGAAGGTTTGAGCTTTCCTCACATCACCGATTCTCGCTTTTGAAATAACAACTTCTTGCACCTCCTTCTTCAAATTCATCAGCTCCGGTGTGTAGCTTGAACAGCTTTAACTTTATCGATTAAAGTCGATTATACTCAGATATCATCACGCGGGTACCTAGAGTTTTCATCTCCATCTCTATTATTTGTAAGTTATACTGAAATGAGTCTTTGACAATATCGCACCTGCATCAGATATGATCTTCTACTCAACACGCCGCCTACCACGCTTCGCTTTTCCAAGATGGTATGGTCGTAACATGTGCCAAATGAGTCTCCTTTTAAGTTCTTCAAGCTCTTCCCACATTCCTCGCTCCATTCAATTTTGTATCTCTACGCGTCACCGAGTTAATGGAGTAGCGATTTGAGAAAATCTTTCCACTAATCTCCGATAATAACCAACTAAGCCTAAAAAAGCTACGTATTTCGATTCATCGACTTAGGTTGCTCTCAACCGCGACTCATATCCCAATCTTGGATAAACGTCACAATGGCACCTATCGGTTTTACTACCACCGCATCGAATATGGCGCCCCCTACGGAGAGTTCCGGGCTTTTGCATTCCTCAAAGGAAGTCACCAGTTAGAGGCTCGGGAATCAACTTCTATAGTTGGGTTTTTAACTCCTGAAGTTCAATAGAAGTCATTTAATATAAGATTTTAGAAATGGGTTTTGTACCGGATTTAAAGTCGATACAAATTCAATATCACGCTCTGGGAGTAGGCCAAGAAATTCTTCAGGAAATACGTCAGGAAATTCACTAACAACAGAAATATCATTCAAATCTGACGTATTTTTGTTCAAGTCCATAACATGGCTAAGAAAGCTTGACATCCGTTTTTCAATAAACGAATGGCTTTATGGCTTGATATGAAAGAGTTTGACTTCAATGGTTTGGTTGCTTGAATTCGAATAACAGGTTGCTTAGGAATATGAAAACTAACAACCTTACAAAAGTAATCAATTTTGGCATGATGAGTAGTTAACCAATCAATCCCTAAAATCACATAAAAAGCAAGTATTTTTAAAGAGATAATATCAACAGGTAATGTGATGGTGCCAACTTGGATCAAACAAAATTTATAAGTAGTGGATGTAACGAAAGTTTCTCCTAACGGAATCTCCACGGATAAGTCAAAGTCTAATTTCTCCGTAGTCAAGTTCAAACGTTGAGCGCAAGCAAGAGAGATAAAAGAATGGGTAGAACCGGTATATAGTAAGGTATAAACTTCGCAAGAATTTATAATTAACTAACCCGTGCTAACTTCGTTCGGGTTCCTCGTATTTTGACCTGTCACGACAAACGCTCTTCCAGGAACCATTGACTTTGACTTTTCTGGGACATCCTTTTGAGTCACCATCCTCATTGGATCGGGTTTCGCCACTGTCTAATCTCGAAAGCGATATGTCCTTCCTTTCCACAATTATAACATACCTTGAATTGTTGTGGACAGTTTGGGCTGATATGTCCCTCCTCTCCGCATTTGTAGCATCTAACCGGCGGTCGTTCTCCTCCCTTAGAACCAGTTGTTGTTGGTGATGACGTCTTCACATGGTCGTTATTGAATCTCCTCTTTTTAAAATTTCCTCCCGACTCGCTTCTTCTATTTTCATGGCCATGATTACCACCAGAGTGGTTACCGCCATTGTCCGTATTCTTCTTTCTCCACTGGTTATCGTTGTTCTGATGACTGCTGTCACCAGTATGATCCTGGTTATGGTCCCTCGGTTGAACGTACTCATTATCTCGCTCTAACAATTGAGCCCTGTTGACAACATCTGAATAGAGAGAAAATTTATGAGAAATGAGATACTGACGTATGCCGGGTTTCAAACCTCTCGTAAACAACCACACATATCGCTCCTCATTCTCCACCAAATGAGGTGCAAACCAGATAACTCGCAAACTTCGCCTCGACCGGGACACCGTCATGTTATTTTGTTCCATCTAATGAACTCCACTTCCTTCATATGACGAATACTTTCAGGAAAGCAATTGTCATTGAATGCAGTTCAAACGCCTCCCAAGACATACCGAAAAGTGCGGTTGGATGGGTACGCTTCACGATTCCCACCGATGAATCAACCTCATTACTTTAACATAAAAAGTGGCGAATGGAACCTTCTATTCCTCCGTGCATCCCAAGACATCGAATATCTCGGTAATTTATTTAACCCACGTCTCTGACTTAATCGAATCCGACTTTCCCCAGAATTTTGGTGGTCCCAACTCTTTGAACTGCTTGGCTGTGACAAACCGTGCGTTGCTTTCATTTCCACCTGTATTTTGAACACGAGTCTCCCTCGTCTGATTTTGCATGAACTGCATAAAGATTCTAAACATCCCGTAGTTCATCATCTGCTCAGTGGCGTTGTTCACAGGAGAAACATTGCCAGCCTATTGCACGTTCTCCTCATTGGTGAGTACATGAGTCTCCACGGTCTCATTTACTCCACTGTTAACATTCTCAGTTGCCATTCTTAAATACTGCCACAAAACTAGGGTTAATTAAACCAATTAACATATCACATAATATCCCTATACTCTGACTAACCAATAAATAAGCTTAGGTAGGACACACTAGCGAAGGATTTACTCGTCTCTCCCCTCCTAGTTCTATTCCCCGATCTCCGCTAGAGATCATATTCCTAAGCTCTAATAGCAACTGTGATGCCCCCAAAATAGGTCCATTCCATCCAACCCATTTTGAGTCGCCAAATACATGGTACAAAAAGCAAACTACAACTTCAATAATACAATTGTCGTGCAAAATACGACAACACATACTGTGAGTTTAAATACAAATATTGTCTTCTAGATAATATCCACACCCAAATAAGTCCTCATTATAATTATTCATACACTATTTTACAGAAATAGTGAGGACAGCTAAAACATCTTTCTAGAACCATCATTCCATACCCCGACTCGATCCTGCTATGTTCTCACCTCCTGAGAAGAAAAATGGAACAAAAAAGAAAAGGGTGAGCTCAACTAGCCTAGTAAAGAATATTATGACTAAGATAATATACAAAAAATTATCATTAGTCTTCAACAGGGAAAAATCTGATAGAATATAATAGTACAACAAGTTTTAGATCAACAAACACAATGGAAATGAAGAATCCATTAGAAGAGTCACGAGAGAATGAATTCTACTATCTTCTAAGATTTAAGAGTCCATCATCAATATTTTATCCTCGTAACATCAATCAATATACATCTTTTAATCAAATATTCATCTTTGCACTACATGCCAAAGATATTCATCAAGTATCACCAAATGGTCATGTTCATCTCAAAACTGCTGCTCACCTTTTGCACTACAAAAAGCCAAAGATATTCATTAATCATTCATCTTTGCACTACTGTGCCAAAGATATTCAGTAATAACATCATTTAGGACTGAGGATGATGGAAAATATTTTAAAGAAAACGAATCCAGTGAGACAGAAGGATAAATATTAGGGATTCGTATAACAGTTTTATCCAAGATCAATAATACTCCATAATAACCAATTTTGAAGCAGAATTCAAAAATAACAATCAAAACATGGATACAATCAAAGATAGTAGCCAAAATAGACATCTTGGACAAAAAGGAAATTTTTATTTTTCGGTGAATAGTGCCGTATTCGTGAATAGTGCCGTATACGTGAATAGTAATCCCGACACAATAAGTTCCAAATTTGATTAAAAAGTTCACCAATATTTCGGCATAATGATATTGAAGAAAATAATATCATTTAAGAAGAAAATAACATCCCTTACCTCAAAATAACCGTACTTTTGACTGAATTTCAGGTATAGTGCTGACATGACTTGCACCGTATAGCAACACTCAAAGTATCAAAATACTCACAAGAATACGCTCGATAATCTAGAGAGAAAGAAAACTTGTTTCTGTTGTGATTTTTAATTCTAACCTAGGCGTCTATTTATAGGAAAATGCTAGAACGCCAAAGGAGACTAAATAATAAAATAATATTATTATTAATTACAATTCCTACGCATGCTTTGAATTTTTGGGCAGCCATGTTGGAAGAATTCAGCAGCCCATGTGTGTATTCCACCAACCAAAAGTGGGTCCCCCCATAAATTTAATAAAAAATCATTTTATTTAACGAAACTTCAATAATTCATAGAAAATAGCCTGTTTATCAGAAAAATACAAATTTTATGTCCATTCTGCCTGAAATCAAATTCTCTACAACTTTGCAGAAGAAAGTTTTTCCAAATTCCCAACAAAAAATATCTGAAATCCACAAACGGATGATTTTATAGGCTATAATCAAATTTCAGTTAAGAAACGGGGTCCACCGACACACAAAACATGTGTTAATCATTTAATGCCACAAAAATACTCTTCCTCCTCATATACTCATATATCCCACATTTATTGTAAAAATATCACCATTATTATATTATTAAAATAATATATTTAAATGAATTATTTTATCAGAAAAAGATAAAATATTAATTTTCAACAATTGTCACATTAAAAATTTAAGAGGGCGTTATGTTAAACAACAAGAGTTGCTGAAGAGAGGAAATCTCAACCCTCGATTTAACTGGCCCATTTGAAATCCTCGATCGAGTAGGAACTGTGGCTTATAGACTCGTTTTACCGCCAAGTATGTCGCGTGTTCATAACGTTTTTCACGTATCGATGTTACGTAAATATGTGTACGACCCGAACCACATTATTGATTTAGAACCCGACGAGATAGCGGATAATTTAACGTATGAAGATGTACCTGTTAAAATCCCGGAATGTATTCAACACTCAAAGGTTATACCTCAAGAGTTAGAATGGGACAAAGTGTCCCCATTTGTTCGGCATACCAGGTATGTACGTAAATTTCGAGGGCGAAATTTCATAAGGAGGGGAGATTGTGAGACCCCAAATTTTATGAATAAAGATTTAATTTTTCTCGAAATATTTTTTTAATATTAAGGTGTGGATTTAATATAATGTTATAGTTGTGGGTAATATTTATAAATTTTGTAAAGTATGCAAGTTGTTATATTCGATTGGTCGGGGAATATTCGTACGACGGCACAATCATTGGTGGACCCCACAACGGAATTATTGTTGAATTGAGAAAACGACAAAAATATTTTTATGAAAATAGCGGCTGAAGTTTTACTGTTAATACTGTTGAAATACTCGGTAGTAAAAGAACAGTAATACGCATGATTGCATAGTAGCACACGGTATTGATTATTGATGCTTACGTGAGAAGTCACTCAGTTTTGTTCAATTATTGCTACAAAGAATTGTTGACATAGATCTCACGTTATTTGATTCAATTATTATCAATATTTTATATATTATTAAGTCAATAATTGAGATAACAAAGTTGTTAATATTATTATTTGCAATATTAACGATGTCTAGAAGTTCTGCCAAGGAGAGGTTTGGTCACCTAATTGCATGCCAATAGGGAGAAATCCTTATTTGAAAGCCCCCTCTTTCCTGGGAACGACCTGGTCGATTAATAGTGTAAATTATGATAATGATGATGAGTTTTGTTTTATTAGTATTATTAATGTAAGACCCCAGCTTTTATAAATAAAGATGAATTTTCTATAAATATTATTTTTGAATATTATGGAATAAATTTGATATAATGTTATAGTTGTGGGTAATATTTATAAATTTTGCAAAGTATGCAAGTGGTTATATTATTCGATTGGTCTGGAATATTCTTGGTTTAGCGAGGAATATTCGCACAACTACTCAATCATTGGTGGACCCCACAAATGTAATTATTGTCGGATTGAGAAAACGACAAAAATATTTTATTAAAATAACTAAGTTTTTACCGCTGATATTGTTGAACTACTTTCTAGTAGTAAAAAATACGATGAATACGTGTGGTTGCATAGTAGAATACTGGATTGATTATCGATGCTTATGTGAGAAGTCACCAGTTTGATTCCATTATTGTCGATTAATAATATGAATTATTATAGCGATAATGACGCTTTTGTTTTATTCGTATTATTAACGTAATAAAACGAAACATCTTTTATATAAAATGTAATACTTTATTAAAGTTATTCTATAAATAAAATATATTATATTTTATTATGCATAGTGTTGCATAGTGTTTTGCATAGTGTTTTTGCATAGTGTTGCATAGTGTTTGCATAGTAAAATGTTTTTATAAAATAGAATATATTATATTTTATTTAAAAGATTTTGCTTGAAATATGGACCGTCGATTAAAGTAAATCAATCTGACCGCTCATGGATTAATTACTATGCATTCTATTTTCCTATAAATAGAAGCTCATTCCTTCATTATTTTCTTACAAATTCACCAAACTCTAGAGAGAGAAACTATAGAGAAAAGAAGAAAAGTATTTTGCTACTTCACTTTGCCAATATTCGGTTCTTCTAAGGTAGGGAATATTATTTGTTGTACTCTAAATGAGGGGTGTTATTCTTTCTTATTCATGAAGAGAACTGTTGTTATTCCATTGCTTATTATTACGCTGGAATAACCTCAGATACGTGGTTTACCCTATACTTGGTGACATTCTTCTATTATTCATTGGAACATCCTCGTCATATGTTTTACACCCGACCGGTTCCGCCTTTTATTATTATTCTGCTGGAACATCCCATCATGTGTTTTACACCGACCGGTTCCGCTCTTTATTATTCTGTTGGAACATCCTCAGATGTGTGTTTTACACCGCACTGGTTCCGCTTTTATCATTCTCGTTGGAATATCCTATCTCAGTGTTTTACACCGGATCTAGTTCCATCTTTATTATTCTCGTTGGAACATCCCGCTTGGTGTGAATTTCACCCTGACATGGTTCCGTTATTATTATTCTCGCTGAATAACCTTTTCTGGCGCAATCTGCATGCATGGTGATTTCTTTTGTTATTCCATTCTTTATTATACCCAGCTAGTTAAAACTTTGACTTCAATACTCCATGAAATTAGTAGAATATCCTTGATATTTGTGTTTCATCCAAAGATCTTTGCATGGAAATATTCTTCCGATCATTCTTGAATTTTACTCTCAAAAAAACAAAGATCATGTTGACAATTTGGACGTTAATAATTCCGGATAAAATAATTCTTGAACTTGTTTTATTGAATTCTTATATCATTGTCATCATCCTCATGTTTATATTTTTTTAAAGTCATCCGTGGCCTCGTAGTGCATAGATGGACTTGGTATGATTATGACCGTAGACCGCTCGGTGTAATCATGACCGTAATGTTACAAATGATGTGGTAAAATCCTCGATGGGCAGTAGTGCATTGATGGACAATTGTTGGCATGATCATGACCATTAATGAATACACAACTATTCTTGGCCCGTAGTGCATGAATAATTGTGGTCGTGATACTAAAGAATATCCTCGGGCAGAAGTGCGAGGGTGATTCGATGATGTGGATTATTTATTAAAGTCGAGTCTCAAATATAACAAAGATGATGAAAACCTTTTAAATCATAAAAGATAGTAGATTTTATTTTCTACTTGACTCTTTTAATGGATTGCTTGTTCACCGCAGCTTAAACTTGATGTTTATTATATTTTATCGGTTTAACATCATTGAAGGCTAACGATAATTTATTCTGCATTATCTTAGTCATAATATTTCTTCTTGGGCTAGTTGAGCTCACCTTTCTTTCACCGTTCTCTTCGTGAAATGAGAACATAGCCGAGACGAGTCGGGGAACGGAGTAATGGTCCGGAGGATAGCATTAGTAGTCCTCACTATTCTCGCGTGAAATAGTGTGATACTAATTGTAATGAGGACTCCTTTTGAGTTTGTATAATATCTAGTAGATAATATTTGTATTCAAACTCACGCTTTATGTCGTATTGTACACTACCTACAGCTTATATTAATAAGTTGTATTTAAATTCTGTACCATGTATCTGACTACCCAAGATGGGTGATGTATACCTAATTTTGGGGGCGTCACAATTAATGTAATAAAACAGAAAAGCTTTTTATATAAAACGTAATACTTTTATAAAGTTATTTGTTTTATTAGACAATAATTAGAATATATTATATTTTATTATGCATAGTATTTTGCATAGTAAAATCTTTTTATATAAAATAGAATATGTAAGACCCCGAATTTTATGAAATAAAAGTATTCAATTTTTGTTATAATTATTATTTAGTAGATGGTTAAATTGATAAGAAGTAAAGTTAAGGGTGATATATGAATTTTTTTTTTAAATAAGCAAGTGGCTATAAAATACTTGTTGTTATCGGGGAATATTCGTTCGATCATGGAATATTCTTGTTGTCGGGGAATATTTGTACGACAACGCAGCCATTTGTGGACCCTATAACAGAATAACTATCGAGTGAAGAAAATGGCAAGTTTGAGTTTTTATAAATAACGGCGTAGTTGTTACCATTAACACTGTTGGAATACCTGGTGATTAAAATATAGTAATACGCGTGGTTGCACGTGAATACCACCATTACATGCATGATTTTTGAAATTATTGATTCTTATGAAGGCACTACTCAATAATTGTTACAATAGTTACTGTTCAATATTTTATTTTATTGATTCAATAATTGCTGCGTTGATATTTTATATTATTGTTGTTTCAATAATTATCATTGCATAGTATTTCCCATTATCAGATCAATAATTCATATTATTTGAATAATATTATTAGATAGCATTATTGGCAATGTCTAGAAAGTTCTGTCAAGGAGAGGTTTGGTCACCTAATTGCGTGCAGTAAAGAGAAAACCTTATCGGAAAGCCCCTTTTTCCCGAACCGTATCCTGTTGTCATTATTGTGATTCTGTAATATTATTTGTGAATAATTAATTATTGATAAGGAAATATTTATTCGATGCGGATATAAATGATGGATTTATTTATTTTATGTGGTTATAAATGAAAGAATTAATGTTAAGGTATTTTATCAATATTTTTGTCGGAATGGAGGTATTAAAAATCAAATCAGTGTTCTTAAAGCTCTATTGCGTGAGTTATAATTTTGATCCGACCATTGGATCGCTGTGATTTTTGGATATGTTATACATATATAAGTTGAGTATATGTCCACAAATTTTGAACCGTTAAAAATTAGCATATGATTTGTTATGAATTTTAAAAGGTGTTGAAAATCGTCCGTTTGTGGATTTTGGATATTTTTGTCTGAAATTTGGAAAAAATTAAAGCTACAAAATTATAGAGAATTCGATTTCGTGTGGAATGGACATAAAATTCGTATTTTTTTGATAAATGGGCTATTTTCTATGAATTACTGAAGTTTTAGAAAATAAAATAATTTTTATTATAATTGTGTGGGACCTAGTTTTGTTTTATTTTGAAAACATGTGATGAATTGGATTTTCAAAGGTGATGGCTGCCATATTTTCAAAGTGAGCATGCGTAGGAGAAAAGAAAACTTATATTAATAATTTATTAATTTAGTCTCCTTTGGCGTTCTAACATTTTCCTATAAATAGGCGCTTAAGTTAGAATTGAAAATCACACCAAAAACTGAAGTGTTCTCTCTCTATATTATCGAGCGTATTTTTATGAGTATTTAGATATCTTGAGTGTTGCTATACGGTGTAATTTCCTTCAGTGTTATATCCGACATTCCAGTCAGAAGTACTGCTCTTTTGAGGTAAGAGATTTTAAGGGTTATCATGTTTTTCATGTTTCGTAATTTTTCTAACCTTCAAAAATTCTGGAAAAATTTGAAATGATAATTTGATGAGTTTTCTTGATTGTGTCCAAAAATGGTGATTTTTGGATGTATAGATTAAGAGTTATGAATTTTATGAGAAAAGACTATTTTAAAAGTAAGCTCTTATAAATCCTTGTGGTTAACTCCAAAATTGATGAAATTTTTATTGGGAGTACATCTATATAATATCAGTATACCCTGTAAATTTTAGAATTTGTGGATAAAAGTACAATTTATGATAAATGCCTAAATATTCGGCAGTTTTGGTCATATGAAAAATAGTAAATGAATTTTAAAAATTCCGAGAAAAATATATGTTCAATATGGGACTATATTCTGCTAAATCTCAGAAAAGAAAATTTGTTTGTACTGATTTGGTATTTTTCATGAAAATAGACTTGTTATGAGTAAATGAATTAAATATGTTATGTGAAGTAATAAAATTGGAAAATAGGATTTTATGGCTTGGAAATCCTATATAAGGTATATGCAGATTTTTGATGAGGGTTTTGGTTGTTGGTAATGAAATTTTATGAGTTTGGCATTTTAGGATGATTAAAATGCATTAATTAGTAAAGTGTAAACAATTAAAATAAATTGTTTATAAGTTTAAGAAATGATTAAGATATTGTGGTAATATTAATAATATTAGATTATGAGATTATTAAGTGATTTATAACATTTGGATTAAGGTGTTATGAAATCATTGATTTATGAATCCTACTTTTGAAATTAAATGCAGTTGGTGATCATATTGTTTTTATTATCATATATACCATTTTTATAATCCCGGTGATGAAATTTCTCTTTGACTTAAGTGTAAAGATGGGTAGATTATTGGTATGATAGTGACTATGGGTTCTCTTTGGCCAGTAGTGCAAAGATGAATTGTTGACTGGTATGATCATGACCATTGAATTTATAAACGAGTATCTTTAGCTTAAGTGTAAAGGTGAATTGATCAACTTGGTTATAATTATGGTTTATATAAATTATGAAATGATTATATATTTCTTTGAGATATTAATATCTTTGGCCTGTAGTGCAAAGATGAATTATTGATGAATATCTTTGGCGCGTAGTGCAAAGATGACCTGTTGATGAATATCTTTGGCCCGTAGTGCAAAGATGACCTCTTGTTGAATATCTTTGGCCTGCAATGCAAAGATGACTTGTTGTTGAATATCTTTGGCCCAGTAGTGCAAAGATGAATCATTAATGAATATCTTTGGCTGTGGTCAGTGCAAAGATGAACTTATTAGTATGATTATGAACAGGAACTGTGATTTGGTATAACCATGATCTTTGATGTTTCAGGTAAAGACAGGTGGTGTAAATTATCTTCATCTTGGATGAGAAGAGGAATTTAGAACTACAATTATGATTATGAGTTATTCACATGACTGTGAACAGGATCTGTTGATTGATGTTATAGGGTTAAAACATTGTTGGTGGACTTTTAACATAGAGAAGATAATAGACTTTATGGTCTATTTGACTCTTCTAATGGATTGCTCGTTCCGCTGCAACTATGGTTGAAAAGTTTTATCATCTACCATATGTTCTAAATCTCTGATTTATCACTGACGAAAGCTATTGATAATTTAATTATCTTTAGTAATGATATTCTTTACTGGGCTAGTTGTGCTCACCCTTTTGCTTCACAATTCCTTTCAGGTAACAAGAGTGTAGCTGGGTCGAGCGGGGGTAACAGGGAAATAGAACGGTGGTCTATAGCTATTGAGGTTCTCCCAAAATAGTATAGAAATAATTTTATTGAGAACTTTAGATAAGTGTGTCGTATTGTATACGTCATTTGATATTTAATTTTGGTGAACCGAATAGGGTGAGGCGAACCCAACTTTGGAAGGGTGTTTTGTCACTATCATACAAGATGTCTAATGACATACAACCTCGTGTTATCATAAGACAGGGTTGTGCACATCTACTTGCTGAGTATATCTACGAGCACTACCTATATGATCTTGGAGTTTGGTTGAAACATAATGTTCAATTGCAGACGATGGAGATAGTTATATGTCAAGAGAAGACTCACCATTGGAAGGAACATGATAGTAATCTTCTCGTTTTTCTTTGGGGTCTATTGGGTCAACCAAGGATAATTCTCTGGACATATGATATCTATCATAACTTAGATTCATGGCCTCCTATGTACAAAGGTTTCCTTGAGCACTTCCTAAAGATTTTAATTTTTAAAATAGTTTTTGACTGTACTTTTATGTAAAGTACCATTGTAAGGTTGTGGTCGAGGCACCATGAGAGATACATACATTTGTATTAAAACTCACAGTTTAACTGTGGTCATATTCTACACGACAGTTCAATAGTTGTATAAATGAAGTTTGTATTTGATTTTTATAGAATGATATCTGACGACTCAGAATGGGTCGTGTGGATCTATTTTGGGGGCGTCACATCCTGGGGAGTCAATGATGTCATTATTTATGTCAGTGTTGGATAGAAATATCCATTACTGTCAGGAGGTTAAGGAGCTGATGGCAGAGCTCCAGGCTGTTATAGAGGACAAGACGAACGTGGTGTCCATGTGGGAATAGGAGCATGATGAGAGGATTTTGGCGAAGGACAAAGTCCATGAGCTGAAACATGAGGTTTTTGAGCTCAAAGAGGAGCTAAAGACCAAAAAGCAAAAGATAAGGTGAATGTCCTATATTTATAGGAGTTCTTATGCAGATTTCCAGCAGTAGGTAGCTAGTTATCCTGTAGAGGTAGCGCAAACGCGACATACTATCAGCCATGATATTATTGCCAGTCTTGCCAAGGAAGATTTTGAAAATGCCTTAAGAAGATGTAATCTACTAGTAGATAGAGTAGTTTAGTTATGTAAATATTTTATATCCGGTAGTGACGTAAAACCCTCTTTTGTATAACAAAGGGTAGTCTTTTGTAAATCCCAATTTTTGGAAAGCAATAGCGGGAAAGTAATGTAATCAACTTAGGTTGTGTAATGTAAACGATGTAGTATTATACTACAATGAATAAATGAATATAAGCCTTTTTATGGAACATAATGAGCAATGGATGTTGAAGTTATTATATAATATTGAATAATAACTAACTAATAAAGAAAGGAATAATTACGTAATGTGTTATTTGTTGTATCAGCAAAATGCCACCGAGAAGAGTGCAACGTAATCAAGGAGCTAATGTAAATCAACCGGAGGGAGGTCCAGTTAACCCTATGCAGGAGTTTTTTAATTTTTTAACAGCCGCATTTAATAGAAATGGGGCTAATATCCCCATAAATCCGAGAGTAGCACGAGCTACTACCTTTAAGGATTTTAAGAGTTTTGGTCCGCCGGAGTTCAAAGGAACTACGGACCCTATCGAAGCCCAAACGTGGGTGAAAGAAATCGAGAAGGCATTTGTGCACATCCACTTGCTGGGTATATCTACGAGCACTAGCTTTATGATCTCGGAGTTTGGTTGAAATATAACGTTCAATTGCAGACGGTGGAGATAGTTATATGTCAAGAGAAGACTCACCATTGGAAGGAACATGATAGTAATCTTCTCGTTTTTCTTTGGGGTCTATTGGATCAACCAAGGATAATTCTCTGGACATATGATATCTATCATAACTTAGATTCATGGCCTCCTATTTATGAAGGTTTCCTTAAGCATTTCCCAAAGATTTTAATTTTGAAACAGTTATTGACTGTACCTTTATGTAAGGTATCACTGTGAGGTGTTGTCCACAGTTGGGACATGAGTCATAGTTGGTATATATTTGTATCAAAACTTACAGCATATGTGTTATTGTACTAATAAAGTTGTAGTTATTTTCTGTACCATGTATTTGGCGACTCAGAATAGGTTGGATGGATTGACCTATTTTGGGGGCGTTACAGAATACTTTTATAAAGTTATTTATTTTATTAGACAATAATTAGAATATATTATATTTTATTATGCATAGTGTTTGCATAGTGCCTGCATAGTGTTTGTATAGTAAAATCTTTTTATATAAAACAGAATACTTTTATAAATTTATTTATTTTATTAGATTATAAATAGAATATATTATATTTTATTTAAAAAGATTTTATTTTATTAGAATATTTTATTAAATCAATCTAGACCGTCCATTTAAAAGCAAATTAATCTGGACCGTTCATGAATTAGTTACTATTCAATCCATTCTTATATAAATAGAAGCTCATTCCTTCATTATTTCTTACGAATTCACTAAAACTCTAGAGAGAGAAACTGTAGAGAGAATTCTTATTCTATAATCTTAAGCATATTTCTTTAGAGTTTAAGAAAGCTTTGAGCTTAGTGCAAGTTTTCTTCAAGTATATCCCCGCCCTACCCGTCGGAGTACTCTTCTTTATAAGGTAAGGGATATTATTTGTTGTACTCGTAAGGGATATTATTTGTTGTACCGTAAGAGGTATTATTTCTTTCGTATTCATGAAGAGAACTTTTGTTATTCCATTCTTTATTATTTTTTTGGAATAACCTGTATACGGGGACTACCCTATACTTGGTGAAATTCTTCTGTTATTCCATTCTTTATTATTATGTTGGAATAACCTGTATATACAAAGTACCGCATACATGGTAAAATTCTTCTGTTATTCCATTCTTTATTATTCATTAGGAATAACTCCGTCTGCATCTATCGATCTATCGCATGCATGGGTGAATCCTTCATTATTCCATTCTTTATTATTCTGTTGGAATAACCTGTATATGTGGATTACCACATGCATGGTGAATGATCCTTTATATTCATTCCTTATTAAATTGTGGAAATGATCTGTTTATTATGATGCGAGTCATAATAAAAGCATTGGACTAATGAAAATCATGGGTATATGTAGTATTAGTAAGTGTTATGATGAGTTATGTTGGTTATTATGTGAAAACATGAAAGTTTCTTAGAAATCATAAAGAGTTGAAAATCAAATTTTGGTGAAAATAGAACATGAAATTCAATTGACCATATCTCCTATTATATTTTGAATTTTTGAGTGTGGTCAAGTCCTAAAGTTAGATTTATGAGTTTTCTAACTTATTCAAGTAGAATCACTGGAAAAGGTGTTGTTGATTTTTTATGTGGACTGATTTTAGCAAAGGAGTCAAAAACTAAAAATTTCCAAAAAGCTACTGCCCAGAAATTTAAAAGGGCATTTTCGGCCACTTAATTTGTGAAAAAAATTCTGGCCTTTTGGGACATGAAAATATATGGTATAAAGTACCTCCTGTCCAAAAATGAGCTCATTCCGACTTAAAATGAGCAAGTTATGACCATTTCAATATTTAGGTATTTCCGACGAAAAATGCTATAACCGGAGTTTTATAACTCCGATGACCATGAAATTTAAACTGGAAGATCACGTTAACATTTATAAGATCCTTCCAAGATTTGGGAATTTCTGGAGTTAAACTTGAGGTAGCTAATTTCTTAAGGAATTAATTAGAGATTGATTTTTGAAAAATAGTAAATGAATTTTAAAAATTCTGAGAAAAATATATGTTCAATATGGGACTATATTCTGCTAAATCTCAGAAAAGAAATATTTTTGGAACTGATTTGGTATTTTCCATGAAAATGATCTAGTTATGAGTAAATGAGTTAAATATGTTATGTGAAGTAACAAAATTGGAAAATAGGATTTTATGGCTTGAAAATCCTATATAGGGTATATGCAGATTTTTGATAAGGGATTTGATCATTGGTGATGAAATCTTATGAGTATGTCATTTTTGAATGATTAAATGCATTATTTGGTAGAGTGTAAACAATTGAAATAAATTGTTTATAAGTTTATGAAGTGATTAAAATATTGCTATAATATTAATAATATTAGTTTATGAGTTTATTAAGTGATTGTTAATATTTGGATAAATTTAAAGTCTTTAATATTTATCCTTGTTTTCGTTTGATTAATGATTATATTATTGTCATCATTCTCATGTTTATATTGTGATGAAAGTTATCTTTGGCTTACGTGCATAGATGGACTTGGTGTGTTTATGACCAGTGATTATTCGGTTTAATCAGGACCATAATGTGACGAATGATGTGGTAAAAATCCTCAGTGGCCTGTAATGCATTGATGGACAGTTTTTGGTATGATTATGACCAGGGATTATTCGGTATAAGTCATGACCATTGATGATTTCCCTTGGCCCGTAGTGCAAGGATGATTCGATGATGTGGTTTATTTATTATTTTCGAGTCTCAAATGATAAAAATTGATGAAAACGCGTTTTAAATCATATAAGATAGTAGATTTTATTCTCTACTGACTTTTCTAATAGATTGCTTGTTCATTGCAGCTTAAACTTGATGTCTATTGTATTTTATCAGTTTAACATTATTGAAGGCTAATGATAACTTATTCTGCATTATCTTAGTCATAATATTTTTTACTGGGCTAGTTGAGTTCACCCTTTCCTTCACTGTTCTATTCAGGAAATGAGAATATAGCTGGGACGAGTCGGAGAATGGATTGACAATCTAGATGATAGCATTAGTAGTCCTCACTATGACATGACATGCAATATATAATTGTATTGAGGACCTAAGATGTGTGTGTCATATTTTATACGTCACTTAATAATTGATTTTGGTGAACAACAATAGGGTGATGAGAACCCGACCCTGAAAACGTCAAAAGTGCACCGCAATAAAATGAAGAGAACATAAATCTTCTCGTGTCCCTTTGGAAACTTGAAATATTTGCTGCTGTACTTTATATGGCATGTATTAATTTGAGTATGAATATTTTTGTATTATGTACGTTACAATATTTGTATTGAAACTCACAGTATATATGTCGTCGTATTTTGCACGACTGTTGTATAATTAAGTTTGTATTTGATTTATGTACCATGTATCTGGCGACTCAAGATGTGTGATGTATACCTATTTTTGGGAAAAGAGTTATGGATGATGCAATACGGATTAAACAAAATTCGTATGGAGTATAGGAAAGCTAGGGTTATATGGGATTTCAATTGAGGACTCATGTTAGCAGTTAAGTTATATGATTCTTTGTATGGGCGGTGAATTGTACTTGGTGTAACAACCACTTAGCTTCTTAGACTGATAATCATTAAAATATTTGTGTCGCGCTATTTGCTATATACATGTTGAGAAAGTGATTCTTTTCTCATGTGTATAACAGATATGTAGAGGATATAAGATTAGGTGCGAGTTCTTAAAACTTATACTTATGGTAAGTTTGTGACTCATAATCTGTTGGGTCTCCAACTTTTAGTTTTATTTTGATGATAACAATAATTAGTAAATAATTTAATTAAAAGGGTAGAATCCTCTCCATATGATTTTTTTTATTATAATTATTTTATTTATCTTATTTACTTTTACCAAAAATATTTTCTAAATCTTATTTAATTGATTTTCTGGATCTTGATGTTTTAAAGTGTTAAATAAATTGGGTCATGCATTGTGGGACAAAAGTCATATGTTGATTATCAAATGTTTGTTTGACCGAATTTGAAAAGAAGATGAAAATTTTGTTATGTGGGCAATTTTTATTTATTCTCAAATTAATTTTATTATTTAAAAATCTCAAAAATTATTTTTATTTATTTTAAAATTGGGTAAAATTATTTTATTGCTTATATATAATATAATATAAGTTATATATATATAATACTGAGGCATGAGGATCTAGTCGGGACTTCCTGGATATATATTAAACTTTTTTTTAGTTGTTTAAAAAAAAAAAAAAAATCGGTACTAAATATATATATATATATATATATATATATATATATATATATATATAGCGTGACAGTATGTATATATATAAATTATAATCATTACTAATTGTAAGTTTTTTTTTATTAACATGCATTTTTTGATATGATATATATATAGAGTATACATATATGCGTGTGTGTTATATATATATAGTGTCAACATATTTACAAGTGTTATATAAGTATGTAATCATTGTATATTATATAAGTTTCATGTGTGCATAATATTATATATATATATATATATATATATATATATATATATATATATATATATATATACCTTCCATGTATGCATTCTTCAGTAAATGTGCAAGTGTGTATATCTAATTGTGCTGGCATGGTTTCGCATTTGGTCAAAATATATAATAATTACATGCATGTGACCAATCATTTTGGGACATCAAAAAACCGTGTATGTGCTGGCCATATATTAAAAGCTTCAAACCATGTGGTTAAAGAAAATTAAATGCTAAGTTGATTGATTTCGGCCCAGCCGAAATTCCAAGTTCTTCCGCGTAAAAAATTGGTCTCATCTGGACCGTAAATTTTAAAAATTAATCTTTTGAACCGTTCATTTAAAATCAGATTTTCAAAATTACCATTTTACCCCCAATTTTAAAAATCTATAAATATGAGGCCTTTCCTTCATTTCCAATTTGTCAATTCACTTTCAAGAAAAGCTTATTTCTCTCCCACATAGTCTCTCACTAAAAAGCTTTTTATCTCTCTTCTTACAAAAGTTCTGATTATTTGAAAAGAGGAAATTGGTCTAAGCAGTTTGAGATAAGTTATTTGATTTATTTATTTGAATTATCTCTTGCTTATTTATATTTATAGATATACGAATATAAATTGTTCTACACAATTTTATATATCTATATTTCATCTATTTATCAAATAAAATGATACTTGGGCCAAGAGGCTACTGAGATACACCTCTCTTGGAGGAATTCGAACCGTCATTTATTCCTTATAGTCTTCAGTAACATTTTATTGATATTATTTATATAAATATCGTAAAATAGATAAGACACTTGATAGCTCAAAACAACAATGAGATACTGCTCCAAAAAGAGTAGTCATCCGAATCGAATTTGAGAATCATAGTGATCTATTGAAAATATTTATAAAAATATCAATTGTGAAAATTGTAAATTTTGTCATACTTAGACGCCGCAAGGCTACGGAGATAAACCTCTATGGAGAGGAATTGAATCGCATTTGATTCCTTATAGTACTAAGTGACATTATTTATAAAAGTTCACATAATAGATCAAATATTTTTATATATTGTTTGAGTTAAACAATAATATTTTTTATATCAAGTATTGCTTAACTCGAATTATTTATTATACTTGATATTCTATCATCACAAGTATTTGTTCATAAATTTATTTATTCATAAAATACTTGTTGCATAATAATATATAAAAGTTATTTAAACTTTTATTTCACAAACTTAAGTGAATATATCTCGCTTAATTAGAAGCATATTTGATTCAAAGCTTAAAATAACTTATTTGCTTACTCGTAAGCATTTTCACTCTAAAAAGTTATTTAAACTTAAAGTGATTTTTCTTTACTTCATAAAGAATATATAATTCTTTATAATTTGCATTAAATTATATATCTGCTTAAACAGAAGCATTTTTGAGTAAAAGCTAAAATTGATCTATTTGCTTATTCAAGAAGCATTTTTCACACAAAAATATAAGAGTTATTTAAACTTTTATACCAGTGCATAATTTACATATTTGCTTACACAGAAGCATTATTTGATATAAGCACAAATTACTATCTGCTTACAAAGAAGCATAATTGCTCAAGTATAAAAGTCTTTGAACTTTTATAAATATATTTGCTCTTTAATTGATATCTGCTTATTTGAGAAGCACCAATCTGTACTAAATTATATCTGCTTATTTAAGAAGCATCCATCTGTACTAAATTTTTATCTGCTTATTTGAGAAGCAAATTGTTGTAAAATTATTTATAAAAAGAGAAAAGGTCGAGAGTTAGTTTATTTTATATACCGTGAGAAAGATTTAGTAATTCTTCACCAAGACCATAGTTTTAAAGAGGCCAATGGAAGTTGGGTCTCTAGTGTACTTGTGAAGGTGAGGAAGAGGTTGTTGTTTCAAGACCAGATCATAGAATAGAACTGAGCTCAAAAGAAGTACAACTAAGCTTGAGGAGGGAGCGGGGAGCTTGCTGTCCAAGATAGATTAGTTGGAAATAGTTGGAAGTTTGACTATAAAACATTGTAAAGGCTTCTCCACCTGTTGAAGGAGTATTTATTACTGATAGTAATAGGATCTCAAGTCCTGGAGAGGAGCTTGAGATTGGACGTAGCAGCATACCCGGGATGTATGTTGTGAACTAGATAAATCTCTGTGCATTGTGTGATTGACTTTTTTACTATCTTCCATATTAATTTCTAGCACTGCAAATTAATTATACAAAAAAATCAAAAAGGCCTAAGATAATTTTTAATCGGTAATAATTTATTCAACCCCCCTTCTAGATTATTATTGGACTTTCAATTGGTATCAGAGCAGTGCTCTTTAACTTGTTTGTTGAGTAAATACAAGCATACCTAAGAGTAGATCCATCTATGGCCTACAATGCTACTGGTTGCGAAGAAGGACTATCAATGACCAGACCTCCACTATTTGATGGTACAAACTTTGCCACCTGGAAGAGCAGATTTAAAATCTATGCCAAATCACAAGGAATCAAAGTTTGGCTGACAATAGAACAAGGTGTAAAAGTTCCAACAAAAATCGTGGGAGAAAAGATCGTTGAGAAAGATGTTGATGAATTCACTATTGATGATGTAAAGGCTATGAACATTGCATCAATAGCTGAACAAGTGCTGACTAGTGCCCTCATTAAAAAAGAATATAAAAGAGTTAGCAATTGCAAGAATGCACTGGGAAAACTTGATTCTAACCTATGAAGGATCTAGTCATATTTAAGAAACCAGAAAAGATGCTCTAATCCAAGAGTATGAAAGTTTCAAGCTGAAAGAAGGTGAAAAGATCATTGATATGGAAACACGTTTTTATAGAATCATTGATGTGCTGGAACATCTAGGGAAGGCATATACAACAAATGAGAAAAATAGAAGAATTCTCAAAGCCCTTCCATCCATCTAGAATATGAAGGTTATTGCTATTAAAGAAAGGCAGGACCTAACTACTTATCCTCTTGATAGCCTTATTGGAAATCTGCGTGCCCACAAAGTCGACATGTTAGTCGAAAAAGCAGGATCAGATACAGCTATCAAAAAGAAAGGAATTGCTTTCAACGATTTACTAATAAATCAAGAAGAAGTTGCTGAACAAACTGATGAAATTGCAAATTTGTGCTTAATGGCAAACAATGAGTCATCACCAAAATCTGAGGTACATTTTGAACATCAATTATCTAGTACTTCATTTGTCATGAATACCGTAAATAATATAAATGAAAAACACCATAAACTACAAGAAGCATATAATGATTTATATAAAGACAATAAAATTATTAAAGAAGATTTTATTGAATTAAAAGTTTTATTAGAAAAATTAATTAAAATTAACAAAAATCTGAAAATGGAAAATGCAAACTTGATTATAACTAATGAAAGTTTAAATAAAGTAAACTTGGAAAATGATTCCTTAAAAGAAGAATTAGAACAATTTAAAAGAATAAATAAAAATCTTGAAATAGAAAATTCAACACTTGCTGTAATTAATGAAAATACTCAAATAAAAAATCAAGTGTTAAGTGAAGATATTAAAAATCTTAATTTTGAAAATGCATCTCTAAAGATAGAATTAGAAAAACAAAATGAAAATTCTTCTTTAATAAATCAAATTAATATTTTAACTAAAGAACGTGATGATTTAAATTTTATAGTTCTTAAGTTCACAAAAGGGAAAGAAAATCTTAATGTCATGCTAAATCAACAAAGATGTGGATTTAACAAAGAAGAATTAGGATACATTGGAGAATTTAGTAAAAATAAAGAACTTTATCATGTTAAAAGTAAAGAAAAAGAAAATTATACATCTCCATTTACTAAATGTTCTTTCTCTAACAGAAATGGTCATTCTTTTCACATGTGTAATGCTATAAATGGAAATTATAAAGAAAAAATGATTTGGGTTCCTAAAGGAACATACATTGCACCAATTATTAATACAAGGAAAGAGTTTTATAATAAAAGTCAAAAATCTCATAGAAATTTTCATTAAAGTTTTTCAGGATATAATAATAGAGTAAATCATGCATCTTATAAACTTGCTACTCATGAAATGCTCGTTTCTACTAAGATTGATTATCCTGTACCCATTTTTGTAAAGGAAAACACAAATGTTCCTTATACAAAGTGGACAACTCACCCAAAGGACCCTTCTTATTAAAGGGTACCAGTTCTTGAAATTGATAAATGTTGCAGGTATGTCTTGGAGCTGACTCTAGTAAAAATAACTAACGACATCATTGTTAGGTCTATTGATATTACTTTGTGAAATAATTTCTCTAAAAGCATGAATAAGGTTTTTAAAATGAGCATGAAGGGAGAATTAAACATATTCCTAGGAGTACAAATGAAATCGGAAAAAGATTTAGGTGAATAAAATTCAAGTACAAATGGCACATGTCAGGTTTTCTCATTATTTATTATATATATGTATATATATATATATATATATTTATATATAATATATTTAATATATTAATATTTATTCTTTTTAAAAATAAAACATATATATATATATATATATAATAGATTTAATGTGATTTTTTTCTATACATCTAACGGTAAATAATCTCCATTCTTGTATAGTAATTTTGGTCAATCAAAGGCAATTACACAAATTCAAATCATGTAGGAGGAAACTAATTTTTTTTAAAGAATTTTTTTTAATCTCTTCTTCTGCAGGATCTGAAAAGTAATTTATACTACTCTTTCCCCCTCATTTTTTATGATGACAAAGGGGGAGAAGAAAATATTATTGGAGAGAAGAAAAATAACTGTTATTTATTGTTGTTTGTTAGTTTTTCAAAAATTTTAAATTTTTTTTTTGATTGCATACATTGAGGGGGAGCTTTTATGGAAAATATTTTTAGTTGATTGTCATCATCAAAAGAGGGAGATTGTTGGGTCTCCAACTTTTAGTTTTATTTTGATGATAACAATAATTAGTAAATACTTTAATTAAAAGGGTAGAATCCTCTCCATATGATTTTTTATTATAATTATTTTATTTATCTTATTTACTTTTACCAAAAATATTTTCTAAATCTTATTTAATTAATTTTCTTGATCTTGATGTTTTAAAGTGTTAAATCAATTGGGTCATGCATTTGGGAAAAAAAATCATATGTTGATTATCAAATGCTTGTTTGACCAATTTTTTGAAAAGAAGATGAAAGATTTTGATTAAATCATTTTTTTACTTGGGCATTTTATTTATTCTCAAATTAATTTTATTATTTAAAAATCTCAAAAATTATTTTTATTTATTTCAAAATTGGGTAAAATATATATTTATTGCTTATATATAATATAATATATATATATATATATATATATATATATATATATATATATATATATTTATATATATATATATAAATTATAATCATTACTAATTAAATATATTTTTTAATATCATGTGTATGTTTTTTTGGTATGATATATATATATATATATATATATATATATATATATATATATATATATATATATATATATATATATATATATATATATATAGAGCCCTTCCATAGCAATCCAGTTGTTATAGTCTTCGTGCAACACCCCTTTTTGGACCGTTGATAAATTGAATTGATGGTCATGATTAACTTTTCTATTTGATAAGCCAAGACAAAGTTGTTGTGCTTAATTATTTACACCGCAAACTTCTATTTTAATAAGTTAATATTAAAATTAACTTGTCAAGATAGTTATAAAAAGTGAATATTTATTATTAAAATAATCCCACTTAAGAGAGCTTCTACTTTACTTACACATACTTTTTTTTTTTTTTTATTTCTCCATTATATGTCATGACTTATTATTTTTATGGAATTTTTTCTCTTTTAAATCCATTATATGTTATGACAAAAGAATTAAAAATAAAATAAAATAATAATAAAAAATTCCCTATTAGATAAGTATAATACGGTGGCATTAAAATAATATTAAATTATATGTTATGACTCAACAAATTAAAATAAAATAAAAAATTGATAAAAAAGACCCTGTAAGATAAATTTGTCACGCCCGACAAAAAAAATTGAAAAAAATGATTTTATTCAAGCAATTCGCTGCTAAACAGATTCAAACTCGCAACCTCAAACTCCATACACTCGTCATATGACCACCCGAGCACCACAGGCCTAGCTGTTAATTTCAACCAAGGAAATATCTTTATATTAAAACTTCACCATCCCCCAAAATCTATATTCTTGCATTATTATTATATTACGATTTATTATTATTAATAAGTTTATATAATTAATATGGGGTTTTCTATTTAGAAATAAGTTAATATCTATATTTATTATTATCCCCTTTAATATTTTTTCTTATTTTTGTAATAATATCAATAAAAGGATTATTAATATATTAAAAAAAATATCATTCTTTAATAAAATATAAATAATGATTTTATATTCATGTATTACTATTATTATTATATTCATGTATTACTATTATTAAAAATAATATTAATAATGATTTTTAATATTAATATAAATAATGTGATTATTAATATTAGTCCAGAATAAAAATATCCATACAGCTCAACAAAATAGATAATTTTTTTTTCATATTAATAATATGAAGTGGTTTTATGTGATTCAATAATATTCATATTACTAAGTTATGAATTTGAAAATCCCATAAAGTTCAACCAAATAGACATTCTTATTAATTAATATGTACATTAGATAACGTTGGATAAGTTCTATATCTCAGAGGCCGGAAGTAATCTTGCGAATTTCTTGTAGAGCTCCCACGCGACGCAGAATGAAAAGATCGTGACATCTTCCAAGGACCACTTCTCTTGAAAATATTACCATTGGCCCTAACGAAATAATCAACATACTTGCATACAAAATGCCACAATCGAGTTGTTGTGTTGTTGTTTGGTTGAATCTTTAAGGTCTGCATGATGAGGATTACCATTGGGGCCACTCATCATCGGATTACCATTTCGCAAACAAAATGGTATCAAATGTACCTGCATGTACAAAGTAGTTGGTTAATAATTTTTTAATATTAAAGGACATTATAAAATTAAAATATTTTAAAACTAAACATACCGCAACTTTAACGAATTCTAAGTACATTTCATGTAACTTAATATACTTAGTGTCATTGTAGTGCGGGTCAATTATGGTAACCATCCAATCTTCAACTGCGAATAGGAACAAGACAAAATGGCGTTGATTGGTACTACACACCAAAGATGAATATGTATTTGCATTCGTGTAAAGGTGGACCAACATCTTGGTTAACATACGGATTGCAAAAACTCCATGGAATATTCACGTTAGTGCAGGCACATAGCCCCGCCTTAAGATGCATGAAGAATGAATTCATGAAACCAAATTGGGACCACCTTTGTATTCCCCATGACACTGTAGTATTCCTCTCTCTGTCTCGTAGCAACAACATATAAGCGTCGATGACATGCTCGAATATCCAACTCCCAGGCCCTAAGGATTGCACTGCATTGTGTTCTAATTCATATAACTGGCGCGGATGTGATAAAGGATATAAATCCCCTTCTGGTGCCACCACGTTTCCAAACATATGTTTATTTACAAATGTCTCCTTCCAATCTTTAAGTCTTTTGGATAAGGACCCTTTTGGTCCATAAGAGATGTGGTCTCCCGCATCTTGTACCTGATTGAGACCCAAATGTACATTATTATTATATAGCAATAATAATTAAAACCATCACTATTAACATAACTATATATACCTTTTGTGAACTAGATCCCTTGGCGTCAAAAAGTCCCGCAAATGAAGAGTTGGTTGGAATGTAACACTCCTCATAGGTTTGGAAGGTTGGAATGTAACATTCCTCGTAGGCTTGGGTGGTGGGAATGGAGCTCTCCTCGATTACTTGTGGGGTGGGTATGTAGCTCTCTTGTACAACATAATCAGTTTGTTTCCCAAGCCTTTCATTGAGTTGTGTGTATTGGGACTGTGGTCCAAAATTTGTGGGACCCCCCTGTCGAGGTATTTGTTTACCTCTTGCTTCAAGTCGATAGGCGTTTGAAATCCCAATTATTTTTTTGCGTAACCAACTCGGGAGGCAAATGAGTAAGCATCAAAATTTATCAAGTAACGACTTTGCACTCTCAACTCACGTATAAGATAAACACAAACAAATATTATTAACAATAAATATGAATAAATGTAATATTAAGTATTTACTCCAATACATGATTTATTAAAGAAGAATATAATTTTATACCATTTGAATAAGGTGTTGTTGGTTGTAAATGGCCCGAGGCTCATAACAACTGTCGTGGTCGCTTGCCTGTCGAGGTCGGTGAATTTTCCAACGTGTAATTTTCCTATACCAGACCATGTAATCATCTATTGGGACATAATCAGAAATTTCAGTTTGTTGTCCTTCGAGATGATCCATGTATGCCTCCCACATCAAAATATATTCCCCTCTCAAGGCCATGCAATCCTCGACATCAATAAATTTAAATTTTTTCTCCTTCCTAAGGTCACCGTGGTTTTTGGCTGTTGATGGTATGCCTTGCATGAACCCGAACTGTCTCATCACACGGTCCGGCATCTGAAATTCCACAATATCAAAGTGGATCAAGGGGACCCCACCAGATCCCAACAACCTGCCTTCAAAATTAAATCCACTGATATCATCATCCCACATTATGTAAGGCCGCCAAACCACATCCCACATGTACTTAATATCTAACTCCCCTCGGTAAAATGACAAATGACACGCCTACCGTGGTAATCTCCAAAATAGGACCATGCTAAAGCCCTAGGTAACCATAAGGATGATTGTGGCCAAGGGTTTGCTTTCCAATACTTACACGCCATAAGTGTAAGTAATGTAACACAACCATTAATGTATTTAACTCCTTTCCTAGTAGCAAAATATAAAGATGCCTAAAATCATGTTTGATGATAAAGCATATACTTTGTAACAATCTTATTCATTTATTAATAAAAAGTATTAATTTATTAAAGGCTTTTAATTATCTACATGATCTTTGTTTTATAATATGTGATAAACCCATAGTTTTAAGCAATGCTTTTAGAATAATGATGATGATCATTCTAATGAGATCTAAATTCTTAGAAAGCTTAAAACTAAAATAGTTCCCAATCATTGGATTACTAAATTGGGGATTAGTGAATCCGGATAGATTGGTACATACGTTGCTTGCTCATTGGATGAGGATGATTGATCTCATGATCATTTGTGTGGAGACACTAAAGCAAGTATGTAGGTGCTTATTAGAGAATAAGTTCACTTTGAGCGTGGCTCGCTAAGGAATACCTAATGGAGTTTTATTTGCTGTCAATAGGAATTCTGTAGTGATAGTAGTACAAGTAATCCTTGGACTTGAGATCATCATAGTATCTTGTGTATGATGAGTTATACTTTGACTTATTCCTTAAGACCCTTAGGGTATATCAAAGGGTATGCTTGGGTATAATAAGTTGTACATGAGATAATGTATGATCAATAAAGAATCTACCACTTCTAATAAAAGAAGAGAAATGTCCTATGTGATTCGATAAATGACAACCCAATAGTCCTTGGCGGCGTAATGAAATTAGAAAGGAGTTTCTAATTTGCATTATTTGAGTTGTGCATTTAAGATCGAAATACATATAATTAAATAAAATAAGACTTGACAAGAATTCCATGTCTTATATTTAATTGGGACATTGTATGGTGGAAGGATTGAATTATGCGGTAACTATTTACTCAAAGGTTCTTTTATGATTAATGTTGAAATCTATATTATCCGGAAAGTCGTTGATCGCTAGGAGGAGGCTTATCCCTATTGTAGAATAAATATTATTTATTTAAATAAATTAATTATTTAATTTATTTATTTAAATAAGATTAGAATTGTTCTAATTGATTTATTCACAACCTAGGTTTAATATGGAGAACCTAAAGGGTCACACCATAAAAGGAAGAATAATTATTTAAGAAGTTAATGGCATAATCGTAATAATATATGTTATGTATATTTAATTTAATCTATGGTGATAGAATAAATTAAATAACTTAATATTTATTATTTAATATTTTAGAAATATTAAATATAAATTAATAAGAGGAGTCTTATTAATATTATTACAATTATTATTATTTTAATTTCTAAAAGAGTTTAGGAATTAATTTAATATAAGTACTCTCATTTATTCCTAATTGGATTAGGAAGGAAAATTAGTTAAAGGAGTTTAATTAATTATCCCTAATAAGATTAGGGAGCTTAATTAATTAAAAGAATTTAATTAATTAAATAAAACCCAATTCCTTAATTGTTAAGGTGGGTTGCCCACATCTATAAATAAGAGGAGTCTTATTATGGGTGTATCATGGGTTGTTGATTTTTAACATACTACGTAATAATTCCAATTTGTTGGGAGAGTACACCTTTTCTATAGAGATAGAAAAACTAGGGTTTAGCCAACCACCCTTCTTCTTGAATTTTCTTCTTCCTTGGTGGATCACCTCTGAGGCCAAACACTTGGGTGGCTAACGTTGATCAAAGGAAGGAACAAAACCCAAAGGGATTCAAGTTGAACGCGAAAAGGATTGGAGGTGAACTTGTACACGAGGAAAGCTCGATCTTCAAGGGTATGATTTTTGTTCTTTATCTTTTCGTTTAATTAATAATTATGCATAAAGGATGATCCGGGTATATGGTTTGTAAAATTTTTAAACTCGATTTTCCACGCTTCCGCTTTTTTATGCAATTTGATTGCAATACATGAATATTACAAACCCTAATAAAGGCATCGTGAGCCAAACCTTTATGCAAATTATTAATTGTTCAGATTTGATATGTATATTGATATGTGTTTAGAACAATTTAATTGGGCATAATTTTATTGTATAAAATTTATTAAATATAACAAAGAAACTCAAAAATCAAAAAAAAACTAATTGATTGCATGGAAATGGAGTCACGTGAAATCGATGGAACAAATGTTCAACATGAAAATTGTAATAGGAATCGATAACTCTGCATGTTCCTAAATAAAAAAAAAAAAAAAAAAAAAAGGTGATGATTCAAATTCAAAAGTGATTATCAAAGGAGATATATGTCTTAATACTGACATATATATATATATATTCATGTATTTTTATGTTAATCCATTTGAAAACACAATATATGTATTAAAAGTTATATATATATATATATATATATATATATATATATATATATATATATTCTTAATTATTTTATAATTAAAATAAAATGTTTATTTTAATTTTAAAATAAAAGTTTATTTTAATATTAAAATAAAAAAAAGGATTTATTTTAATTTTAAAATTGAATATTATATATATATATAATTATTTTAATCTTAAAATAAAAGTTTATTTTAATTTTAAAATAAAAGTTTATTTTAATCTTAAAATAAAAAGGGTTTATTTTAATTTTAAAATTAAATTTCATGCTAACTAATAAGAGTTGGAATTGGATTCCATGATAACTAATTGGAGTTGAAATTGTATTCCATCTTTCCTTAAATAAAGGAGTTTATTTAGATATGAAATAAGATTTCATATTATTCAAAATAAAAGAGTTTATTTGTGAATAGAAAGAGAATCCTAATTTCCTTAAATAAAAGAGTTTATTTAAATATGAAATAAGATTTCATATTATTCAAAATAAAGGAGTTTATTTGTGAATAGGAAAGATAATCCGTGTTTCCTTTAATATTTTTTTTTTACATGGAATTTTCCATAATTAATTAAAATAAAAGAGTTTATTTTAATTAAAGATTTTTTTTTACATGGAATTAGATTCCATAATTAATTAAAATAAAGGAGTTTATTTTGATTAAAGATTTTGATTAAAATAAAATAGTTTATTTTATTCAAAATTGGATAAATTAAAATAAAATAGTTTTATTTTGATTTAAATTTGGATTTAAATAAAGGAGTTTATTTTGATTCAAAAATTAGATTTTATACTAACTAAATTTGCCCATTAAATGATATCAATATATATATTAAATGTTTATTATTCATGAGATGAATGTTATTTATTGATGCATATGGTGATGTGTATGATAATAAATGGGATTGATTATGGACTATCACCAATATGATTGGATTTTATTTTAGTTGGATGCATGAATGTATGGGTTTTATTAAATGGGGTCTCACAGATTCGCCTTCCTTCTCTAATTTTTTCTTAATATAAATTCTATCTCCTCCTATGTACTTCCCTCGATCACGATCAATGTTTCTATTTATTTTAAAAATAGTTTTGTAATAGGAATAGTTAGAATTAATTTTAGAAAATTAGAGATCAAAGGAGCAAGCGAGCGCGCAAGAAAGACCCGCTTGTTATGGAGCCCGAGTTTAAATGTAATAGTTATATTTAAATATTATTTCTTGCACCCCTAGGGTTTGACCTTTTGGTTCACTTGGTGGCTCTAGTGAACCAAACTAGAATAAAAGTCCATAATCAATCCGGGTAGAATATAGTATTCTATATGTGCATGCTTATACTATATATATTATATATTATGCAAACATGCTTCGCATGTTCATTAATATGACGCGTATTTTATATATATATGTGCATGCGCGCTAAACAAGATGAGACAAATTAATAATAAACCCTCAATTTTTTTTATATTAAGTCCTAAGCGTTCAAAGATATTTGAATATCGAACGTCAGCCTTCTAGCATGATAAAATTAATAGAGTATTAAATATTTAATATGAGTTTGTTGTGTCACCACAAGGCAAGTATTAAGTATTTAAGATGTTAATTTATCACATTTGATGCTTATAAAGAAAATTGAACAATATTGTTTTGTTGTGTCACCACAAGGATGATATTTTTTTTTTTTGAATATATGGAGTGCTAGGTCGGACTTAACTTGGATAATTTTGATTCGGATGTGCCACCACTTGATCAAAATAATCTAAGAGGCAAAAGAAAAGGAGTTGCATAGTTGATGTAATTGACAAAAGTTGTCTACCTATTTATTTATATATAGTTTGTTGTGTCACCACAAGGCTATATACATTTGAAATGGGATCCTTATTCTCACTAGCAAATCTTTAATTAGATTTTGCTTAAACTATATAAGTGAGGTAATATAGTTTGATAAAAATAGTGGGAGATACCAATTTAAAACAAGACCTAAATTATTTTGGTAATTAATAAAAGAATGTATGTTAAAATGTTGTTAATTACAAATTCATTTACGTAATTTTACAATGTCTAAAATTACTATCATCACGAAGCATATTAGATGCTAAATTAACTGCATCAATTAAATGGATTGGTTAAGGAATTTGAGAATAGTTCTCATAGCTGAAAAGCTATCTTATGTCCTTAATACACCTATCCTTGCAATGGTTGCAGACAATGCCTTTGAGGAAGACATTGCTACTTTTAGAAAGTGGCAAGATGATGCACAGTTGGCTAAATGCATCATGCTCGCATCCATGAGTAACAAGCTTCAAATACGACATGAAACTATGGATGCTCTACTATATTCCCGCACATCAAGTAGTTGATGGTGAGGAAAGTAGGACCGATAGATATCGAGATATCTAAGGAGCTCTTCCGATCTAGAATGGCCAATGGCACTATAAATGCAGATAAAAGTCCTTAACATTATCAATTTGATTGATCAATTAGGACAACGAGTTTTGTCATGGATGGAGAGTTGAGCCAAGATTTGATCTTGCACTCACTCCTTGACTCTTTCACAATTGTTGTGAATTTTTCATATAAACAAGCTAGATATCGCCTTTCGTTGATTTGCTTAACATGTTGAAAAATGTTGAGAGTCACTTTCCAACTAAGAAAGACCATGTCTTACTGGTAGGGGCCAAAGGATCTTCTGAAAAGAAGAACGATTCAAAGAAGGTAAATAGAAAGGCGTAAACAAAGGATAATAAGAGCAAAACTGATACGGATAGCAAAGGAGTTTGCTTCCACTACAATAAGCCCGGACACTTTGGAAAGAAAGCTGCAAGCATCTTGCAGAGGCTAACCAAAGAAGTTTAGTGAAGTTTTGGTTATAATACAAATTTGTTCATGATTTAAAATAAATTTTTCTTTAAGTCAAGGTTCTACTTGGGTATTGGATACCGACTTTGGTTATCATAAATATAGATTTATGAAGGACCAAGCAAGTAAGTAAAAGCTAAACAAATATAAGTAATCCTATGTGTGGGAAATGTAGCAAAGGTTTCCATATTAGCCATAGAAACTTATAGTTTAGCAATGCCTACGGGCAAATCTATTAAGTCAATAAGTTGTTATTGTATTCCAGTTCTTGTTAAAAATATTATTTCCATTTTATTGTTGGACAATAAAATTTTTGGTATTATAATTAAGAACAATTGTTGTTCTATTTATAATAATAATGTTTTGTATAGAACTGGAATATTACTTAATAAATTTTGTATACTGACTTACATGAAAATAATTTTGCATATTGAACAAATTAGTATAAGAAAAGGAGATGATCATTCAAAGAGTTGAATGTGTGTATTTGTTTGAAATACAAGTGTGAATTATTTGAAAGGTTCAAAGAATTCGTAGAGTGAAACAAATTGACAAAGTATTAAGATTCTTTGATTAGATCAAGGAATAAATACTTGTGAAATAAGTTTCTAAATCATCTCAAATGGTTTTCTCATAATGGAAACATCCTGATACGCAATAATTGATTGATGTATCTGAATGGAAAATTCGTACCTTGTTGGACATGGTGCGGTCCATAATGATTTTACCGACATTCCAGTATCCTTCTAGGGTTATGTCCTAGAAATGGTTGCATATCTACGGAAAAATGGTAACCTCAAAAATCCTACCCCAAGACTCCATAAAAGTTATGGATGTGGAGGATTCCTAATCTTAAGTATGTTAAGATAAAGGGTTGTCCAACTTATGTGAAAAGGTTTCAAAGGATAAGTTTGGGACAAAATTTGACAAGTACAGATTTGTGGGACATCCTAAAGTAAGTTTAGGGTATATGTTCTATAATCCTGCTTAACAAAAGGTGTTTATTGCAAAACACCCTGCCTTCTAAGATAAAGGTGTTTATCATTGAAGGGGCTAGTGGGAGGATAATAGATCTTAAAAAGTTCATGATCCACAAAACACTATAAGTTAAATAAGAAGAACTCAGAGATGTACCTTATTGTACCACAACCCAATCATAAATGCGAAATAGTACCAAAGATACCTGGGAGGTATGGATTCATCATGGATGATGATGATGAGGTACACATCATAGAAGATGATGATCCAGAGTTACATTCGATGAGGTAAGACTTCTAGTGTGTACAAAAGGGTCAGTGGGAGCGTCGTGAAATTTCTAGTATTATATGTTGATATACTACGGATGAGGAATTACATACCAATGCTACAATCAGTAAAGATAAAGTTGTCTAAACATTCCTCCGTGAATGGTTTGGGAAGAGTATCTTAATTGGGGATAAAATCTATATAGATAGATTTAAAAGGATGCTCGACTTAACCCAAGGAACGTATATTCATTTGATGCTAAAGTCGTTTAGCATGGCAAACTCCAAGAGATGTCTCATGTTGATGAGCCATGGAGTGTATCTCTCTTAATAGTCCCCATAGGCTCCAAAGAAGAGAGATCGCATGAGTGACAATCATGTATGCAATGAAATGTACGAGACCTGATGTTGATCGGTCATATTCTGGAGAAGATCACTGTAAGACAGTGAAAAACATCTTAAAGTTCTTAACCGGCACTAAGGATGTGATCATATTCATGGTGGGTCTTAATTAAAACTAGAGGGCTTAATAGACTCAAGTTTTTCGGATGCACTAAGATGATGTAAAATCCACTTTAAGATAAAGCGTTATCTTGAATAGTGGTGCGTTGAATTGAAAGGTTCCAAACAAAGAAAGAGTTCTTTGGTTTAGTGATAAAGACAAAGTATATAGCTATAAATGAAGCTGCAAGTTGATTGTTTGGATTAAAAGTTCATTACAGAACTAGGAATAGTTCCTAAGTCTCATCTTGGATCTAAACATGTGTTGTGGCACTTTCATTTGATTATTAGAATCATTGAAAGATGGGAAATCACTATAGAGATAGTGGACTCTCATGAACAACATTACATATCCATTAACTAAAGCTTATCCAACGAATGGGATAATCGCCACTTAGAGAAGAAGAGTATAAGATACCATGACGATTGGCTTTAGTGCAAGTGGGAGATTGAAAGTAGTATGCACACAAGCCAATCATGTTTTGATGATAAAGCATATACTTTGTAACAATCTTATTCATTTATTAATAAAAGTATTAATTTATTAAAGGCTTTTAATTATCTACATAATGTTGTTTTTATAATATGTGATAAACCCATAGTTTTAAGCAATGCTTTTAGAATAATGATGATGATCATTCTAATGAGATCTAAATTCTTAGAAAGCTTAAAACTAAAATAGTTCCCAATCATTGGATTACTAAATTGGGGATTAGTGAATCCGGATAGATTGGTACATACGTTGCTTTGCTCATTGGATGAGGATGATTGATCTCATGATCATTTGTGTGGAGACACTAAAGCAAGTATGTAGGTGCTTATTAGAGAATAAGTTCACCGAACGTGGCTCGCTAAGGAATACCTAATGGAGTTTTATTTGCTGTCAATAGGAATTCTCAGTAGTGATAGTAGTACAAGTAATCCTTGGACTTGAGATCATCATAGTATCTTGTGTATGATGAGTTATACTTTGACTTATTCCTTAAGACCCTTAGGGTATATCAAAGGGTATGCTTGGGTATAATAAGTTATGTACATGGAGATAATGTATGATCAATAAAGAATCTACCACTTCTAATAAAAGAAGAGAAATGTCCTATGTGATTCGATAAATGACAACCCAAAGAGTCCTTGGCGGCGTAATGAAATTAGAAAGGAGTTTCTAATTTGCATTATTTGAGTTGTGCATTTAAGAGTCGAAATACATATAATTAAATAAAATAAGACTTGACAAAGAATTCCATGTCTTATATTTAATTGGGACATTGTATGGTGGAAGGATTGAATTGTGCATTTAACTATTTACTCAAAGGTTCTTTAATGATTAATGTTGAAATCTATATTATCCGGAAAGTCGTTGATCGCTAGGAGGCTTATCCCTATTGTAGAATAAATATTATTTATTTAAATAAATTAATTATTTAATTTATTTATTTAAATAAGATTAGAATTGTTCTAATTAATTTATTCACAACCGGTTTAATATGGAGAACCTAAAGGGTCACACCATAAAAGAAAGAAGAATAATTATTTAAGAAGTTAATGGCATAATCGTAATAATATATTAAGTATATTTAATTTAATCTATGGTGATAGAATAAATTAAATAGCTTAATATTTATTATTTAATATTTTAGAAATATTAAATATAAATTAATAAGAGGAGTCTTATTAATATTATTACAATTATTATTATTTTAATTTCTAAAAGAGTTTAGGAATTAATTTAATATAAGTACTCTCATTTATTCCTAATTGGATTAGGAAGGAAAATTAGTTAAAGGAGTTTAATTAATTATCCCTAATAAGATTAGGGAGCTTAATTAATTAAAAGAATTAATTAATTAAAACCCAATTCCTTAATTGTTAAGGTGGGTTGCCCACATCTATAAATAAGAGGAATCTTATTATGGGTGTGCATGGGTTGTTGATTTTTCAACATACGTAATAATTCCAATTTGTTGGGAGAGTACACCCTTTCTATAGAGATAGAAAAACTAGGGTTTAGCCAACCATCCTTCTTCTTGAATTTTCTTCTTCCTTGGTGGATCACCTCTAGAGGCCAAACACTTGGGTGGCTAACGTTGATCAAAGGAAGGAACAAAAACCCGGTGGATTCAAGTTGAACGCGAAAAGGATTGGAGGTGAACTTGTACTTGAGGAAGCTCGATCTTCAAGGGTATGATTTTATTCTTTATCTTTTCGTTTAATTAATAATTATGCATAAAGGATGATCCGGGTATATGGTTTGTAAAATTTTTAAACTCTGATTTTCCACGCTTTCGCACTTTTTATGCAATTTGATTGCGCACATGAATATTACAAACCTAACAATAAGCCCAAATTTTTAACAATGTAACACAACCATTAATGTATTTAACTCCTTTCCTAGTAGCAGTATATAAAGATCTGTATAAATATGCTAACACTGCCGCGCCCCAAGAGTAAGTTACACAATCTTGACGTTGCAATAAAAGACATATATCGTGGTGTGCACTATTTCTATTCCTATTAGGGAATAATATTGCCCCACACAACCACAACATATATGCCTTTGTGTGTCGCCTCACAACATCTTTTTACTTGCATTTTCGGACATTTATTAAAATGTTCGTGCAACCACACTAATGAAATTGCACCGCATTTTTTTTGAACTAAAATATTCACCAGCTAATTTATCTCCAAAACAATCCCTAAAATAATTCAAATTGGTGACAGCAAAGGGACCCGTTAAGGGCTTTCCCACCACCGGTAACCCAAAAATAAAGTGAACATCCTCTAACGTGATTGTTATTTCTCCACAGTTTAAATGAAAAGTATTGGTCTCCGGGCGCCATCTCTCGACTAAGGCAGATATCAGACCAAGATCAGTTTGGTGTACAACACCTTGATAACTAAATACTCCAAATCCACATTTATCTAAAAGAATTTTTGTTCTTTTCATCAAAGCCCACCGATTATATTTCCGATCGAGATATTGACCGGAGCTTAGTTTTCCCTATCTCTCCATGATATATGTCATCCGATACATGATCTTGTTGATCATGCGAACACTGGATCAATTGGCCCATATTCCCAACTATCCATCTTTTACTTAAAAAATATCAATTCCATATTAGTATTCCATATTAGTAAATGAAAGTTGAAAGTAACAAGATGCATAACAAAATGAAGTTTTAAAAGCACTAACAAAATGTTGCAAAAATGAATGAAAGAAATAAAAATAATACACATAACAAAATTTCCATTAATAACATGTATGCATAATAAATTTCGATAATAACATGCATGATAACATGCATTATTAATGACAATAAAAAATAAATACATGCATGGTATTATATCCCTTTAATTCAAGAATAACATGCAAAGATAAAAAAAATGGCAATAACATGTAATAAGTTTTTGTTATAATATTATTATTATTACTATTATACGAAAATAATAACAACAACAGAAACTATTAAAATTGAACAAATAACAATAAATAAAAACTTACTTGTTGAAATTTTTTGCTCCTCTCTTCCGAAATACTCCCTCTCTCCACTCTCTGTTACTGTAATTTTATCTAGTTATATCTTTGAACTTTAGGTTGAACAACGTGTGTTCTCAATAGATCACTATAGATGGTTAAATAAGCTCATGCAAGTCGGTACATTTAGGACCAAATTCAAACACCCGTAAATCGACATCACTGTTTAATTCAAATTTTTAGTTTAAGCTTGTGTGTTCTTTCCAGAGGTGATGTTTCTCAATAGAGGCTATAATTAGCTGGAAAATATATATATATATATATATATATATATATATTATTAATAAAAACCTGGTCACCAGGTAGAGGTCAGAATTATCAAGGTGTGTGTTCTTTCCTGAGGCATTGTGTCTGAAAAAGTAGTCAAAAGGCTAATATTTGGTCTTTTTCGAGGTGATGTGGCTTTGTCTCTTTTTGTAAGATAAAGGCTTCACCTACCGTATAATAATAATTTATTAAAATAAACGCTCTCGGCATTAGACTAAGTATACCGGCTTAGAATAAAAAATTAAAATTAATTTTTAATAAAAACGCTCGGCCGGTACAGGCTATACCGGCTTGTAATAAATAAATTACATAGCTGCTGGACAGAATCGAACCCGCGACCTCAAGCTCCAAACATTCGTCAAATGACCACCCGAGCACCACGGGCCTAGCTGTCATATTTTACCTTGGATTTGGATATATCTTAAAACATTCCATTTCCCCCCAAATTATATGTTCTCATTTTTTTATTATAATTAATCGATTATTATTATTATTATTATTATTATTATTCTAAATTGAGTATAAAGCCATTTTATTAGTAGCGGCTTATTATATTTATTATTATTTTATTACCATTATTATTATTATTATTATTATAAAGACTGTTTGGTGAATAAGTGGTCAAACATAATAATAAAGCACTATGAGAATAGAAAAAAGCTGACATTTATTATATGGAAAAAGTACATTAGTTTTACCTTTTAAATATTGTCTAGGAAGCTGCTATTTTCTCAAGTTATATCTTCTTCTCCATGAACCCCATAGAATTTGTTCTCTGATAATTATTTTCTCTTTTCACCTCTACTCATAATTTGTTTCATCGGGTTGCCCACTTTCACTTCGAAAAATCAAGTTGAAGTTCGATCGAGCAAAATTCATCACTATTATTCACAAGTAAGTTTTTCAAAATGTCATATAATACATCTGAATTTGTCAGTGAAGTTGAAAGTAATAAATCTGATATTGTTCCGTACGTTGGTCAATTATTTTGTACATTGGAAGAGGTTAAATATTTTTATAGATCATATGCTCGCAAAAATGAATTTGAGATTAGAATTGCAACTAGTCATAAACATGCTAATACGAATGATATCAGATCTAGGCAGTATGTATGTAAGAAAGCCAGTACACCAATTGTTGGCAAGAGTTTACCTGATGATGAAGATAGTAGTAATAAAATAACTAGACAGAGAGACTCGATAGGACGAACAATGTGCAAAGCTAGAATATATGTTGTTCACAATAAGAAAGAGGACAATTGGCGTATATCTACTGTTGAATTAGAGCACAATCATCACTTAGTGACCCCCACCAAAGTAGATTTGATCGAGACTCACAGAAATATTACTCCTGTTGCAAGAAATTTAATTGACACTTTAAATAAGTCCGGTATTGGTCCTAGTAAGATGATGAATGTTTTGAGCACAATGGGAGGTGGGTTGCAAAATGTTCCTTTCTCTACTGCTAATGTTGAGAATGTGGTGCGAGATTTAAGGCGTGATTCTGCAGATGAAAATGATGCACAAGCTGCTATCAATCATTTGAACAAACTTGCATCCGGAAGTGCCAGCAAATTTTTTTTCCGAGTGAAACCCGGTGAAAACAACCGCATACTTTGTATTTTGTGGGTTGACGCCCGATCAAGGTTTATATATCAACGGTTCGGAGACGTTGTGACATTTGATAGTACATACCGGACAAATAAGTATGGCATGCCATTTGTTCTATTTGCCGGGGTCAACCACCATTATCAGTCTATATTGTTTGGATTTGCACTGTTACGAGATGAGACAGAGGACACTTTCGTTTTGGTATTACAGACATAGCTTGAAGCCATGGACTACAAGGCACCTACAACCATCATCACTAATCAAGACAGAGCCATGAGTAATGAAATTGCTACGGTACTTCCAACTAGTTATCATTTATTGTGTTCTTGGCATATTAGCAATAAATTTCCTGAAAAATTGCATCATGTTTATTATGAGCACCCATCGTTCAAAAATGATTTTAACAACTGTGTGTATAACTCATTGTCCATCGAGGAATTTGAAGAGCGTTGGCATATTCTGATAAGTTCCTATGAATTGTATACTAATGAATGGCTTGGAAGTTTGTATGATGTACGACAGAAATGGATTCCAGCATATACAAAGAGATATTTTGTCGCGGGAATGACTACCACTGGAAGAAGCGAGAGCATGAATGCCTTTTTTGATGAGTATGTTAATGCATCAACAGGTATGCTATGTTTTGTCTTCAGAGTCAAAAGGTCAGTAGAAAAGACAATAGTTATCGAGGAGAGGAAGGCCGACTACATAACAAAACATCGTAAAAGGATTATGGTACTCGGTTCATCTTTAGAAGTTCATGCTGCACAAGTGTACACAAAAGAGATGTTTAGACGTTTCCAACGTCAATTCGTCGATTCCATGAAATACAATGTTCATAAACTTAGTGAGTTGTGTGTCACTGATACTAAGGTTTATGCAGATGCAACTGAAAGTGGTGGAAGATATAAAGAAGTTGTCAACAATCGACAACTGGGATCGGTAACATGTAACTGCCAAATGTTTTCTCACTCTGGTGAATTATGCAGGCACATCTTGAGATATTTCATAGCAAAGAGTATTTCACAAATACCGACCGACATGATCCTTCATCGGTGGACAAGAGACGCGAACAAAAGCAATGGTGAAGACTTACTCTTTAACTCCATATTTGCTGACTTCGAACAAAATCAAGCAATGCGCTATAATCATTTGATGGGTGATTACCAGGAGTTAGCGAGCAAAGCGGCTTGCTTTCGATCAGGAGTTACAAAACTATTCTTAAACCCGAATGCACGAGGAAAAGAGTTGGTTGACCAGTATGATCCGGATGAGAATATTACTGAACTGGCAGATGACGACATTGATTGCATAGTTGGAGATCCAAATCATGATATGGGATACGATAATGACGATGAAGATGCAGAGGTGGAAGAAGAAGAAGAGTTTTTGCCGCCTAATATTTCTCAAACAAAGGGCCGCAAAAAATAATCTAGATTCAAGAGTGCACTCGAGAAAATTATTTTTTCTAAGACTCATCGAAAATGTGCAATTTGGGGCTTTGAAACCGAAATCACTATCACGATAAGCGAAATCACTATCGAGTGCTAGGGATTCTATGAAAATGAAAAAATAGGCGTTCAATGTGTATTAATCATTCTATGTTTTTTTTATTTTATAAAAATGAACATGTAATAAAATTATCATCATTGCTTATTAGACTAATTGAACTAGTTTTATTAATAATAAAATCATTTCTTAATAATAAAATCATTGCTTAATATATAAAATCATTACTAATAATCATTGCTTAATAATAAAATTATTAATACTAATAACACAAGATTTATAATGATCATTATTTATATTTTATTAAAGAATGATATTTATTTTTAATATATTAATAATCTTTTTATTGATATTATTACAAAGATAAGAAAAAATATTAAAGGGATAATAATAAGTATAGATATTAACTTATTTCTATTTAGAATTATCCAATTAATAATATAAATTTATTAATAATAATAAATCGTAATATAATAATAATGCAAGAATATAGATTTTGGGGGATGGTGAAGTTTTTCTATAAGGATATATCCTTGGTTGAACTTAGCAAACTAGGCTGCGTGGTGGTGCTCGGGTGGTCATATATGATTTGAGGTATTGGTGCATGAGGTCATGAAGTTCGAATCTGTTCAAAGAATGACTAGTTGGGATATCGATTTTTTTTTTCCTCAATTTGTGATAAAATTATACCTGGCGGGTCTTTTTTATTATTTTATTTTATTTTAATTTGCTGAGTCATAACATATAATGGAGAAAAGAAGAAAAAAATAAATAAAAAAGATAAGCCGGTACAAGCTATATCGGCCGGGTCTTTTTTTATTATTTTATTTTATTTTAATTTGCTGAGTCATAACATATAATGGAGAAAAGAAGAAAAAAATAAATAAAAAAGATAATGAAGTGCAATTTTGTCTTACTTAGGAAATAAAAAAAAAGGTATGAAGCCTAAGTCTGAAGCTCTACTTAAGGATTATTTTAATAATAAATATTTACTTTTTATAACTATACTGACAAGTTAATATTCACTTAATAAAATAGAAGCCGGTACAGGTAGATAATTAGGCACAACAACCTGTGCCGGCTTATCAAATAGAAAAGTTAATCGCAGCCATCTATTCAATTTATCAACGGTCCAAAAAGGGGGTGTTGCAGAGTACCCATAGCAACTGGTTGCTATGGAAGGGCTCCCTATATATATATATATATATATATATATATTTTGTGTCAACATAGTTACAAGTGTTATATAAGTATGTAATCATTGTATATTATATAAGTTTCATGTGTGTATATAAGTTTCATGTGTGCATAATATTATATATATATATATATATATATATATATATATATATATATATTAAACGCATGCATGCATGCATACACTTATATAATAAACTATCATATATATTATATACTTACATCCATATTTATATATATATATATATATATATATATATATATATATATATATATATATATACCTTCCATGTATGCATTCTTCAGTAAATGTGCAAGTGTGTGTATATCTAAGTGTGCTGACATGGTTTCACATTTGGTCAAAATATATAATAATTGCATGCATATGCTGGCAAGTTTTAGTGTAAATCATTTTTGGACATAAAAAAAAATTGTGTATATGCTGGCCATATATTAAAAGCTTCAAACCATGTGGTCAAAGAAAAATAAATGCTAAGTTGGTTGATTTCGGCCCAGGCGAAATTTCAAGTTCTTTCGCGTAAAAAATTGGTCTCATCTGGACCGTTAATTTCAAAAATTAATCATCTGAATCGTTCATCCAAAATCAAATGTTCAAAATTATCATTTTACTCCCGACTTCAAAAATCTATAAATATGAGGCTTTTCCTTCATTTCGAATTTGTCAATTTACTTTCAAGAAAAACTTATTTCTCTCCCACATAGTCTCTCTAAAAAGCTTTCTATCTCTCTTCTTACAAAAGTTCTGATTATTTGAGAAGAGGAAATTGGTCTAAGAATTTTGAGATAAGTTATTTGATTTATTTATTTGAATTATCTCTTGCTTAATTATATTTATAGATATACAAATATAAATTGTTCTACACAATTCTATATATCTATATTTTATCTATTTATCAAATAAAGGGATACTTGGGCGCCGCAAGGCTACAGAGATACACCTCGACGGATAGGAATTCGAACCATAGGATTCCTTACAGTCTTCAGTAACCTTTTATTGATATTATTTATATAAATATCGTAAAATAGATACGACACTTGATAGCTCAAAACAACAGTGAGATACTGCTCCAAAAAGAGTAGTCATTCGAACCGGATTTGAGAATCGTAGTGATCTATTGAAAATATTTATATAAATATCAATTGTGAAAATTATAAATTTTGTCATACTTAGACGCTGCAAGGCTACGGAGATAAACCTCTACGGAGAGGAATCCGACCGTACGATTCCTTATATTACTAAGTGACATTATTTATAAAAGTTCACATAATAGATCAAATATTTTTATATATTGTTTGAGTTAAACAATAATATTTGTTATATCAAGTATTGCTTAATTGAATTATTTATTATACTTGATATTTGTCATCACAAGGGTTTGTTCATAAATTTATTTATTCATAAAATACTTGTTGCATAATATAAAGGTTATTTAAACTTTTATTTCATAAACTTAAGTGAATATATCTGCTTAATTAGAAGCATATTTGATTCAAAGCTTAAAATAACTTATTTGCTTACTCGTAAGCATTTTCACTCTAAAACGTTATTTAAACTTAAAAGTTACTTTTCTTTACTTCATAAAGAATAAATAATTCTTTATAATTTGCATTAAATTATATATCCGCTAAATGTAAGCATTTTTGAGTAAAAGCTAAAATTGATCTATTTGCTTATTCAAGAAGCACTTTTCACACAAAAATATAGAAGTTATTTAAACTTTTATACCAGTGCATAATTTACATATTTGCTTACACAGAAACATTATTTGATCTAAGCACAAATTACTATCTGCTTACAAAGAAGCATAATTTCTCAAGTATAAAAGTCTTTAAACTTTATAAATATATTTGCTCTTTAATTGATATCTGCTTATTTGAGAAGCATCAATTTGTACTAAATTATGTCTGCTTATTTAAGAAGCATTCATCTGCTTATTTGATAAGCAAAATGTTGTAAAATCATTTGTAAAAAGAGAAAAGGTCAGAGTTAGTTTATTTTATGTACCTGTGAGAAAGACGAGTAATTCTTCGACCAAGACCAGAGTCTTAGAGAGGTCAGCGGGAAGTTGGGTCTCTAGTGTACTTGTGAGGTGAGGAAGAGGCTGTTGTTTCAAGACCAGATCATAGAATAGAACTGAACTCAAAAGAAGTACAACTAAGCTTGAGGAGGGAGCGGGGAGCTTGCTGTCCAAGATAGATTAGTTGGGAATGGTTGGAAGTTTGACTATAAAACACTGTAAAGGCTTCTCCTCCTGTTGAAGGAGTATTTATTTCTGATAGTAATAGGATCTCAAGTCCTGGAGAGGAGATTGAGACTAGACGTAACAGCATACCCGAGATATATGTTGTGAACCAGACATATCTCTGTGCATTGTGTGATTGATTTTTTACTGTCTTGCATATTAATTTCTAACACTGCAAATTAATTATATAAAAAATCAAAAAAGCCTAAGATAATTTTTAATCGGTAATAATCTATTCAACCCCCCTTCTAGATTATTATTGGACTTTCATACTCCTATGGTATGTTTTTGAACCCCTAAGCGTATGGACAGTTCCTAATTGGTTCTTGAACTACGTATTGCTAAGATAAGTTCCTAAACTCATATTATTATGGAAAGTTCCTGAGTTTTTAACATGTGGTAAGTTTAACGAACTGGGGTATAACTAAGTTGTGAATGGAGCATTGAGGATGATAGGAATAGATAGACTTATTAAGCAATTGATCATTATAGAAAGTGGAGTTGATTGTGGAAGCATATGTATTCCAAATCTTCTAGCTATGCTAGACTTCGAAATTTTTGACATCAAGCTAAATACGCACTGATGTGCCTTTTAAAATGAAATTTTGTTATTCTCAACACATGGTGACAAGTTTGTATGTGTGGACTTCGGGACACTGATATATATCGTTACCTGTTGAGGTATGATAGCACTAAAAACTGTTTTACAATGATTTTTGAACTGTTTAAAGAATAGTCTATGCTACTTGTTTCGACTAGACGAAAAATGATTTGAAAAATATCAAAATGTATTTTATATCATTAATGTATCATGTAACCTGGTATAAAGATGATAAAAATTGATGGAGTTATAAATGCATAATTACTTAGTGTTGGATGTGATCGAAAGATCGTCAGCCCACTATGAAATGATGTGTTTTGACATAGTCACACAATGAAGAAATCCTCAAACGCGCTGTAAATACAGTACGATATCATGACGTCATAAAATTATTTTCAGAATTTTAAAGATAAACTATTGCCAACTGGATTTGGCCAGAACCGTTTAGATTGAAATTTAAATTATTGGTATGAATCTAAGCTATTTGATTCAGCTAGACAATGTTTATGAAAAATTCAAAGTATTCTTTGAAATTTATCTCGAACCAAATTATTTTGGTGCAGAATCCTATGATAAGATTGAGGTGAACTATGTCGATTGGATAAAATAATCCAATCTATGATTAAAGTAATAGCATCGGTAGTTTACTTTCTTTGTGATTGTAAACATACCTATTAATTTATTATTTTGTGGAATAAATACCGTTAAACTATGTGTTCATGGTCTATATGACCCCTCAACATGATATGAAATTATTTACTCTTTATAGTGATGTTTTGGTTAGTTTATAATGATGTGTATGAAATAGTATAAACTCATTGCATACGGGTGATATCTGATATGATTGAATAAAGGTTATTATCAAAACCTAGTTTTGGTGAATGAAAGAAGTAGAGTGTAGTAGGCTGTAATTTCGGGGACAAAATTCTTAGAAGAAGGGGTGAATATGACAACCGGAGAATTTAGGCGATTAATAAAATCTTAAATGATTAAATAAAGGTTAAATAATAAGACCTAGACTTGAAATAGAGTTTGAATTTAAAAATTCTATGAAGAACTTATGTGGTTTTGTGTATAGTGACTTGTGTGAAGTATGTGAGTGATTAAATAAATATATATTATAAATATGTATATATTTATTTAATATATAAATAGAATGAATGAAAAGTTATATAACCTAATATTATATTTTAGAATAAGAATTAAATAACCTAAATGTTATAGCAAAGTTTAAAGTGCTAGTATTTAAATTTTATACTAGTATACTAACCTAAGAGATTAATTTTATTATCTCATTTTTTTAATTATTTTAAATCTAACTTAATTGGGTTACATAATTAAATTATATAAATAAATATTTAAATTTCAAAAAGAGTGAATTGGAAACCCTAATTAAATAATTAGGGTAATGTAAAAATTAGTATGATGGACCCATAATATTTACATGGCCCAAACAATTTTTTTGAAAGCCCAAATGAATTAATTGGATAAGCCCAAACTTTGGCCCACTCCACCTTGGATTTTTAGAGGATAAATGACCCAAATTGAGCAATTAAATTAAATCAAAAAGGGGTTAAAATAAAGGGGGATGTACCGGTCACATATGGGAGAAATGAGCATGTGTTGAATTTTTTTCCAAAGTTAAATCTTATACTCAAGCCAAGTGTCACTATTATGTCCTAGCCACATTTTGCCCAAGATTTGAAAATATTAGAGAAATAAGATGATGATTATGGGAAGACATATGGAAAGATTTGTATAAATATACATGTTATATCTATATTTTTTTCAAGACTAAATGAAGTGCATTTCATTTGCTAAAAAGAGTTTACTTCTCTTTTTGATCTAAGTCTCCAAAAGAAAACTATAAAGAGAGAAAAGAAAGGGAGTGTTCAGCAACACCTAAGAGGGAAGGAGACAAAATTTCTTCCATGCTACATAGCCTTGAAATCTATGGTGGAAGAAGAAGGAAGAGCACAAAAGGTATAAAATTTCTAACTTTTAATTTGTTCCATGAGATTTATTTTGGTTGTTTTACAAAATATAGAAGCTATGTTTATTGAACTTCAAAAATTTTAGATCTACATGTTTTATGGTGTATTATGTGTAGATCTAAACATTTTAGGTGTTAAAAGTTTGATCCAAAGAAAGAAAAGTAAAACAAATTTTGAAACTTAGAAAAGCTAGTGACTGCTGCCCCTAAACAGAAAATTTGGGATTATCTAGAATGTTCAGAAAAAAATGGGCTTTTGGTATGTTATACTAAACTGAATAAGCTTTACATAAACTCCAGAACGGACTAATTCTGACTTCGGAGCAGAGAGTTATGACCGTTCAAAGTAGTCGCGTCAAAATTGTCTAACCCACTCGGGCCAGTCCCTTTACACGGAATTTATGGAATTCTGTGTTTATAATTTGGAAAAGATCAAAGAATAAAAGTTGTAGTCCAAGAAGTTAGCTTCGCGTGGGCTTAAGAATCGCATAAAAATGCTTTAAAACGAAAAAGTTATGACTATTTTAGCAAAAGAGGGTAAATCTGGGAAAAAATAAAAACTGTTGCAAGCGGACATTTTTGGGGCCTGGTTTAGGCTGCCTAAGAGGTCCAAAATTACTGTAATATTTTTTAAAAATACTTTGGTATACCATGTATAACATATCCAAAAATCAGATTAATTGGAGTTACGAGTAAAGTGTGAGAAAATCGCAAAGTGGCTCATTAGTTATGCAAGGCAGCAACACAGAAGCAGCCAACGTTGTGCCATGCCGCGCCGTGCTGCTGGTGCAGTCGCTTGACTGGCTTTTTGAGCGCTGTTTTGGTCAATGTTCGTAGCTTGTTTTCGTAGTTAGAAAATTTTTAAATGTACTATGTCGTAAGGTCTATAACATACTAGAAATTCGCCGCTATTTGATTAATGATTTAAGAAATAAAAATGAGCGAAGGAGCATGTCAGAACATAAAAACGGGCGACGCCGAGCGTAGCCGCTATGAGCTGTTTTGACGTTCGACGTTTCGAATCTTGTTTGGACTAGATTGTAAGCAATGTTAAGTCTAATAAAATACCAAGAGATAAGTTTTAACGTTATGTGATAAGTTATGCTACGAAAACTCAGTACGAGCATAAATAAAAATATTATGTAAATATGAATTTACATATTTAAGAGAGATAAGCCGAAAATAGTATGTGAAAATGGTTTTATAACGAAGTGAAAAGTATGGAATCATTAGAAAATGGTAATGAACATGAAAGTGATGAAATAAAGGTTTTCGGAGTTCAAAATGGTAATTTTGAGCTAAGATTTATGCTATAGGCGTATATAAACATATATTTAATATATATATATATATATATATATATATATATATATATATATATATATGAAGTAAGGATGTGAGTTATTCATGAAGCAAAGTGCGAAACTAATTTGCTAATGAAATATAATATTTGTGTATGAGGCAATGGGCCAGATTAACTTATGAGCTATCAAAAAATATAAAAATAATATAAATAAAGGAAATGATATAGTAAGCTGTGCTTTACTATAAAAGCTATGTATTAGCTTTGCTTAAATCTCAAATTTGCGAGTAAAGGTAAAAGATATTTCTAAAAAGGAATATAAATGGTTTAAGCTTCAAGATGTAAATATTTGCATCTTAAAATGTGTGTGACCTTTATTAGATAATGATTAAAATATTATTAAATGGTTAATAATATTTGGGAATGATTAAGATTATATTAAAAGAGTATAATTAGAATATTATTAAGTGGTTAATAATATTAAGTGACTAAAATATTATACAAAAGTTTAAGATATTGGTTAAGTGATAATAATATTATTAAGGGATAATGATATTACTAATGAGTTAAGAAATTGTTCAATGTTTGATTACGTGGCTAAATATTAATTAATTTATTATTTGAGTAATAGTATTGTGACATAAAGTGTATTTTGCTAATTGAAAGATCGATCTTATTAATGATAGGTGTAGACACTCAAAATTTCCGTATTCCTGTTACTAACCTTGCAGGAGGGCAGAGTCATCTTCCAGAGATAACCCTGGAAGTCAAATCAGCTCAATCCCAGAGACAACCTTGGGATACACAGTTTTCCATCACGGAGATAACCCCGAGATGCTCAGTTCCAGTCTCGGAGATAACCCCAGGATTTTTAGTTCCAACCTCGGAGATAACCCCGAATGCAGTTGCAGTTCTGGAGATAATCCCGAAAAAGTTTGTTTCAACCCCTAGAAGTCAGCTTCAACCTTGGAGACAACCCCGAGGCACTCAATCCCAACCTTGAAATAGCCCCGGAAGGTTAGGCACACCTCATAGACAACCCTGAGGACCTTTAGTACTCACATCAGCCCAATCTCAGAGATAACCCTGAACAACGACGGCTAAATCAGCCCAGAACTGGAGATAACCTCTGTGAGTGGCAAAATTATCATTTTGCCACCTCGATCCCACATTCGCGCCGTCTCAATAACAATTCAACCTACATTCTACACAAAAGTGTCCTACAAGAACCATAGCTCCAATCCCGAGTGACTACTGCACAAGACAGCACACCGAATAGAATTTGATGACCTAAAGATCTAGTCATGGACCCATCTTTCCAGTTTCGTACAACCTCTTATCCCATGTCATTGTATAGCTCTCGACAACAACATTCTGGAAAGGTATTATACGCCTTAATCAGATGCTCGGATTGAAAGTTATGAAGGTTCGAGCGGACAACGCATTGCACGCTTGCACATACTTCGAGATAGCGAGGCCCACAGAGACCGGGGCACTCCGGGCAGCCGCCCCTCTTTATAAAAAGAGGGCTTGGGGTGGCCATTTTTAAGAGAGAAAAGGCGAGGAAGCCCTGTCCATTTTGCTTTGTACACACTTTAAACTGAGTGCTTTCTCTTTCCAAACACCTGTGAGCTTGTGTTTTGCAATATTTTACTATGGAAAAGCAGGTATTCATTCATTTAAAGCTATCTGAAGTCTTCTTGGCAAACCACCATTAGACATCTTACATTTCTTAAAGCCTTTCTCCACTTCCATTCACACACACGCTTATTCACGTTGAGAGTCGTGTTGTGTGAGTATTCCCGGATCGCTCGGGTCCATGGCTTTTATTGCTTTCATATATATATATATATACATATATATATATATATATATATTCTGTAAGGCCTGGAGTTTACTTTGTGGCCTTTTACGGCTTATATATATATATATATATATATATATATATATATATATATATATAGATTTTATATTTATAACTGTTTACAGCTTTTTGCACATATTGCTTCATCATGTGAGCCTAAGAATCACGTGATCACAGATTTAATCCCTGAATCTAGATTCAGTTCCCGTGATGGACATTTTCAGCTGCTACCAGCTTGTAAATTATTCACGGTGTTTGAATATTCTTAGATGTCTTTCATGCCCACAAGGATTTTGACATTGCTATGTATATTATTTTCTCGAAGATGCTTCGCATCTGAAAAATAATTAAAGAAACCAAGTCGAACACATAATAAAATGGAAGTATTAAAGACCTCAATTACTATTGAGCACAAGGGTTTGAAAAACCTATTTTACAAAACATCATTGCTATACCTTGTTAAAATTAAACTTTAATATAAAATTCAAACCCTTTGTATATAGGTGCAAACAAGGCATATCACTACTTCCAGACAACAACACATAGACCTACACACACACACACATTCAGATAAAAGTTTAAATTGAAAAGTGGCAGTAACCGTGTCACCACGGAAGTCGAGGGGTGCCTAACACCTTCCCTCCGCTTAATCAAGCCCCCAGACCCTAACGAATCTCGGTTTCACAGACCAGTTAAGCAGTGTTACATCAATAGGTCTATGTACAAACCATTTCTCGGTTGAGTTGGTGCAACCATTTAAAAATACCAACTGGTGACTCTTACAGTCCAATCATCGACATATAGATGTCAGACCTTTTCAAACTTGTTTTTTTAAACAAATCTCACCTAACATAAGAACACCAAAAGACAATAACAGAAAGGGACAAATAAAAATCACGACGTCGATAGGTGGCGACTCTTATAGGGACATCCAGTAAGAGGGCTTAAGCCGCTATTCAAAGCTTTTCAAAACATTTTATCTGCTTGTGTGTGGATGTTGTATTTTTATTTGAATGAATGTGTACTAATGCATTTACTTACTGCACTTAGTGCTTCGCACCATATTTGCCTGTGATATTAGTGCTTCGTACATGTCATCATTTCCATACGGTGAGACGCGTTGTATGTGAATATATGTTGTATGGTCCCTCCACCAGGAGGCTATCTTGTCGGTGTTTGATTACTGGACTCGTAGGGAGACTAATTCCAACGAGGCTCCAGAAAGGCACCACCCAGATTCGCTCCATTTGAAAGACCAGATTAATTTTCCATCGAGTAAATTGCGATGATCTTAGAACCTTCATGCCAAAAAGCCGTGAGAGTAACCTAAGATAGGTCAGCCTCTGATAAACCAAACGCGAAGGGAAGTCTCTTCATACCTTCCTATTTCAATTACTTGTAATTTCATTTCCATGTCAATCTCAATGTAATGAAAAGTATAAAGGAATATGTGTACATGCATTCCTTTTCATATCAAAACCTGTCATGCTATTTTGTCATATAAACAACTGACATCTGTTTTGCAGGATAATACTTCTAAAACGGACACATTGCATAGCATGTAACATTTCTACATTCCCTAAGACTAAACTACATAAGTCTTTTTGTAGGGAAACCATTGGTCCGGTAACCCGTTCCAAGTCCAAAAAGGTAAAAAGCCTACAACCAAGAATGGCTACATCTGGTCAGCCTAATCCTACTCCCGTGTCTCGTGAAGAGTTCGATGGATTAAGCAATCAAATTACAAAGTTGGCTGTTCTGCTCAAAAAACTACACAAGTCCACTCAGGGTCCATAGATACCCATACATACAAAATCCTCTACACATGGAAGAACTCAGGGTCCGAACAAAGAAGTGCCAGTACCTGAGTCTCAGTTGGACAGAACCAACAAAACCCCTGAAACCACCCATCTCAAAGAAGATCCAGACACCAGTGATATTAGAAAAAAAGTCCTTCATATAGAAGAGACCATTCGGTCTATCAAAGGGATTGGAGCATATGAGAGTGTTTCATATTTAGACCTTTGCATATTTCCTGGTGTTCATTATCCAGAGAAGTTCAAGACTCCTGACTTTGAAAATTATGATAGGTTGGGGGATCCTTACACACATTTGAAGGTATTCATTGGAGAACTCGGATCTTATGCCGAGGATGAAAAGCTCATAATGCAGCTGTTTCAGAAAAGTCTGACTGGAGAAGCCAGAGCGTGGTATGCCAGATTAGACAACTCGAAGATTAATAGCTGGGAGGAGCTAGCCCATGCTTTCCTCAGCCAGTATAGTTTCCAAACTCAGATGGCTTCAGACCGGTATCAAATTACCAAGGTCAAGAAACAAGTCAATGAGTCTTTCAGAGAGTATGGCCAAAGGTGGAGGCACCTTGCTGCTTAAGTTATTCCATCTATGACTGAGTCTGAGTTAGTGATGACCTTCATAGACATTCAAGAAGCTCCCTTCTATGAAAGGGTCATAGCTGGCATAGGTAAACCATTCTCTGAAATGATCAAACATGGAGAAATGGCTGAGATGGGATTGAAGTCTAGGAAGATTCAAGACCTTGCTGCATTAAAAGCTATGGCTGAACACATCTAGTCTGGAAGTTATTGAAACAACCCCAGGAGGGTCCATAAGAAGAAAGAGGAGGATGTTTCCTTGATAGTAGAAGGACAAAAAGGCAGTCAAAATATGCCTATTCAGAGGAGAAACTAATCCCCCTTCCAAGCACAGTTTTCAAACCCACCATTGCCAAAAAGTGGAGAAGTCAGACGCACTCGAGTGTTCACGCCCTTAGGGGACTCACTCGAGAACATTCTCAAACTTCTGACAACTCAGAAGAAAATTACTCATCTTCTTCCACCAGTCAACCCGAGTGGAAAGGGTTTTAATGCTAGCAGGAAGTGTGCTTACCATGCTGGAGCTCCTGGCCATGACACTCAAGATTGTTGGGCCCTGAAGCACAAAATCCAGGATTTAATTGAAAATGGTGAGATCGTGGTGACCAAACCCAACCAACCCCATGTGCAAGACAACCCTCTCCCTCAACACAAGGAAAAAGAGGTTAACATGATTAGTTGGAGCAGTGGACAGAGCTCCCATTATGTTGGTGGATCATCCCAAACCAGCAAGGATAATGTTGACAAATTAGATTATGCATAGTTCCAGTTTATGATGGAACAAAAAATGAAGGCTCTTAGCGAGCAAGTTAACCAATTGGCAGAACTGGTGGTTCATCAGCACCAAGTCACACGTCAATTATTCAGCCAGGAACATGCTAGCCTCCTTCCACTTATAACAAGTACTCCACCACTTACTCCAGAAGGTGAAACCTTGGAGGATAAAATTACAAAAAGAGCAAAAGCTAAAGCCCGTTAGGATTTCTCCAATAAAAGGGAATTCACCTATTTAGGCCAACCGATGGAAGAGATATTACAAATGCTGATCAATGAGGGAAGAATCACAACTTTTCTACCTCCCATCAGCTCACGCTTAAGATAGTTTGATTTTAATGGAGCATGCCAATACCACTCCCACTCTCGCGGTCACAACACTAAAGAATGTTGGGCACTCCGCCATCTTATTCAGAACCTGATTGACAGCGGTGTCCTGCAGATGGCAGACAATGACGCTGTATTACTTGAGAGTGTGTACACATTTCCTACAAAATGGAAGGATGTCACAGCAGTTATATCTTCTAAGGAAGATTTGGCTGCCATAACACGTACAATACAACTAATTCAACTCAAAGGTGTTGAAAATCCTTTGAAAGTGGTTATGCCAAAGCCAATCATGTTGCCATTATGGCGACAATATCCTGTTGTCAGCCTCAAGAAAGTGCCATGGAATTATGGAGAGGCTGAAGAATCTACATCTAATACAACTGCTTCAGTGTCGAAAGAGAATCCACTGTACCTTCCCCACCGGGTAATGAAGCCTACCATCAAGTTAAAGGGGAAAGTTCCCACGGAGAAGATTGAAGAATTCCTTCGTATTATGGGACACAATGAAACCAATGTGGTTTTAAGCTTGAAAGAAGCTCCACAATAAATTTCTATACTGAACTTGGTTTTCTCTTCAAAAGATCACAGAAAGGTCTTACTGAGAGTCTTAAAAGAAGCCCACTTACCAAAAATAGTGGATGTTAAGAAATTCCGTCATCTAGTTGATCACATTTTCAATAGTAATGTGATATCTTTCACTGATGATGACATCCCTCCCGAAGGGACGGGTCATTGTAAACCATTGCACATAGCGGTTATATCCTCCGGATACATGGTGAGAGGAGTGCTTATAGATGGGGGATCATCCTTAAACATTTGCCCTTACGCCACCTTGGAAAAAATGAACATCAATCTCAACAAGATCCGAAACAACCATACAATTATCAAAGCTTTTGATGGATCCCGATGAAACGCTGTCGGAGAGATTGAACAACCTGTGGAGATTGGTCCACATTCATTCTGCGTATCCTTTTCTCTGCTCAAAATAGCTACAGCATACAACCTACTTTTGGGAAGACTGTGGATTCACATGGTTAGAGCCATCCCTTCCACTATTCATCAGCAGCTCAAATACATCATTAACAATAGCCTGATCACTGTTAATGCTTAGCCAGAATGTCCTATACAAGGTGACATACCACTCATCAATTTTAATGCAGAAGTTGAGCCTGTTAGCTTCCAGGACCTTGAGGTGAGTAACACTCACTATCAACCCATTGGGGCGCCACCTCTAAAACCCAGAGTTTCTGTCGAGATAATGTCGGCAAGTCAAGAGATGATATCCTTGGGTTTTCAACCTGGACAAGGGTTAGGAAAGGATCATCAGGGCGTCAAGCGCCCAATTCAAATTCTCAGTCAAACAGGGACAGCCAGGCTAGGCTATTCTTCTGGGTCCACTTATAGGAATCCTCAAAAGCACAAACAGATTCCTTCATCTTCAGCCACACGACAATTATCTCAACCTACAGATGCTGAGCCGGTACGACCTTCATTAAAGGTTCATGCCTATGTGGTACCTATGTTGTTTCCTGAGTCAATACCAGTCAAAGGAAAGGAATTCTTGATTCTAGACCTCGAGGCGGAGGAAAAGGATCAGAAACATAAACATGACATTGCAAGGTGGTTGTCAAACATTTGCGTCATAGTCCATACGGAGGGTATGAACAGAGACATTCCTGATGATGATTGTTCAGACATCATGGTCATCATTCAGGAGAAGGAGGACGACAACTGCCCCTTCATCACTGCTGTCCACCAGGACTTCATCCTTGGCAATTGGAGTAGCAGTCCTTGCATTTTCCGAGAAGGGTAAAAAGGACAGAAACTCCCTTTGCCCTGTAGATAACAATAACTACTTACTTTTGTTGTACAGTATTAGCAGTTGCTTTTGTCATTTCATGCTAACACTTTGTATGATTGAACAGTTTCATATATTAAGTGAAAGCATTTTGTTTCAGGACTCTAAAGTTAGATGTGCCTAAACTTGCTGATGAGGTGCGTATTCTCCACGAGGACTGTAACTTTGATGTAAAGTTGGACTCAGACTTGATGGAAATACAAGAGGACTATGAGATATCTCGGGAGATCAAAGAATGGGTCGAAGACAAACCCAAGCCAAATCTTGATCAAACCACCTCTTTTAACCTTGGAACCTCAAAAAACTCTAGACAAATCTAGATTAGTACGGACCTTACTCCAGACTAAAGGAATGACATGGTTACACTATTGACCTAATTCGATGATGTGTTTGCATGGTCTCATGAAGACATGGTCGGTTTGTCAACTGATATCATCATCCATCACCTCCCCATCAAAGAGGGATTTCAGCCAGTCAGGTAGAAGCTCAGACGATTAAAACCTGAGTGGAGTTTAAAAGTTAAAGAAGTAATTGTGAAACAATTTCAAGCCGGCATCATCATGGTGTCAATATACCCTGAATGGCTATCCAACATAGTCATCATGCCTAAACTTGGAGGGAAGGTGTGAGTTTGCATGGATTACAGGGATCTGAATAAAGCTTGCCTCAAAGATAGCTTTTTCGTACCATTCATCCACATACTCATTGACAATAAAGCTCAATATGGCATGTACTCCTTTGCTGATTGCTGTGCGGGGTACCATCAAATCATGGTTGCTGAAGAGGATTGTGAGAAAACTGCATTCATCACTCCTTGGGGAACCTTTTGCTACAGACAGTTGTCATTCAGCTTCATCAATGTCGGAGCTACCTACCAGCAAGCCATGATGGTTCTTTTTCATGATCTAATGTACAAAGAGATAGAAATCTATGTGGATGATATCATTGTCAAGTCCCGAAGGGAGGAAGACCACCTAGATTGTCTCAAAAAGCTCTTTAATAGGTTGCGTAAGTACAACTTGAAGTTGAAACCAGCCAAATGCGCCTTTGGCGTGAAATCAGGCAAGTTGCTAGGATTCCTAGTCAGCCAGAAAGGGATTGAGTTGGATCCCACAAAAATCTAGGCCATCAAGGAAATGCCCATACCTCATACAAAGAAGGAAAGACGGGGGATTTTGGGGATGAATCAACTTCATCAGTCGATTCATCTCCCAACTCACAGCAACCTGTAAGCCTATCTTCAAGTTGCTAAGGAAGAACTCCTCCATGAAATGGAATGATGAGTGTCAAAAAGCCTTCCTTACAATCAAAGAGCAGCTAGTCAAAGCTCCTGTTTTGGTACCTCCTAAGGATGGTGTTCCCCTGTTCATGTCCCTATCAATCAATGACAACGTCATGGGCTGCATACTGGGACAGAAAGATGATAGAGGCCAAGAACGAGCTATCTATTACCTCAGCAAAAGATTCAGCAATAGTGAACACAAGTACACTCTAATTAAGAAAACTTGTTATGCTTTAGCATGGGCTTCCATGAGGTTACAATATTACCTCCATGGTCACACAACCCATCTTATATCCCGTGTGGATCCTCTCAAGTACGTGTTCAGCAAACCCATGTTGAACTGTCGACTGTCCAGATGACAATTGATCCTACAATAATTTGACATAGTCTATGTGACTCAAAAGTCCGTCCAAGGTCAAGGAATTGCAGATCAACTGGTCGCTGCACCTTCAGGGGATTTCAAACCCTTGGAAACATACTTCCCCGATGAAGGGGTAATCATAGTTCAGCTACACCGTCAGGACAATACACACCAATTATGGAAGATGTATTTTGATGGAGCTGTAAACATGGAAGTTTCTGGGGCTGGAGCAGTTCTAGTAGATATTACGGGGGAGCAGTATCCCATCGCCGTCAAATTGTAGTTTGTCAGCACCAACAACACAACTGAGTATGAAGGCTGTATCATGGGGTTGAAACTTTCCCAATTAATGGGAATCAGACGGTTAACTGTCTTTGGAGATTCTGAATTGGTAATCAGACAAACCACTGGGATCTATTACACTAAAGAGCTACATTTTCTGCCTTACCATCGGCAGGTTATACAGATGGCTTCGGAGTTTGAAGAAATATCCTTCCTTCATATTCCTCAAAATAGGAATGACTTCGCGGATGCGCTAGGAACTTTGGCCTCCTTGATCAACATACTTGGTAAGGAAGAAATGCCAAACATCACATTTTCCCTGCAAAAGGCTCCAACCTATGGGAATTACATTGGAGAAGTATCGGATGAACTACCTCCCTTCCAACACCCTTGGTATCAGCATATCAAGGAGTATCTGCGAGATGGATCTATACCTGCTGAGGCAAGTCTAGCTGAAAAAAAGTGGATCCATCGAATGGCTATGAAATTCTACCTAAGCAGGGACATGCTCTAAAAAAGAGATACAAGACTAGGTCTCCTCAAATGTCTGGATAAAGACCAAGCTCAGAGGCTCATGGATGAAATCCATGGTGGAGTATGTGGCCCATACATGAGCAGCCCTCTACTTGTCAAGAAAATCCTAAGAACAGGGCATTACTGGCTCTCCTTCAAGGCTGACTGTGATGATCATGTCAGGAGATGTTACAAATGCAAAATCCATGGGAATGCTATCCACGCTCCTCTAAGGGAGCTCCACAATATGAGTTTGCCCTGGCCCTTCTCAATATGAGGAATGGACGTGATTGGGCCCATCGAACCCAGAGCCAGTAACGGGCATCGGTTCATCTTCACCATGATCGACTACTTCACCAAGTGGGTAGAAGCAGCCTCCTTTCCTATGGTTACTTAAGAAGTTATCATTGGTTTCATAAAAAATAATGTCATTTATCGATATGGACAACCAGAGGTGATTATGTCAGACAATACCAAAAACCTCAATAATCAAATGATGGAGGAGTTATGTAGTAAATTCCACATCAAACATCTTAACTCCGTTATCTATCGTCCAAAACTGAATGTTACTGTTGAAGCGACTAATAAGAATATCAAAAAGATCATGTAAAAGATGTCCGCCAATCACAAAGGATGGCCCAACTTGTTGCCTTTGACTCTATTAGCCTACAGATCATCAATGCGCACTTCCACTGGGGCAACCCCCTACTCATTAACCTATGGAATGGAAGCAGTGCTCCCCATAGAAGTGGAAATAGAATCCCTCAGAGTGTTGATAGACGCTCAGCTGGATGAAGGCCAATGGTTACAAGATATGTATCACCAATTATCTCTAATAGACAAAAGGCGAACTGTTACCATCTTCCATGGTCAGTTATATCAACATAGGATCGTCAGATCCTACAACAGAAAAGTCTAGTTACGACAATTCAAAGAGCATCACTTGGTCCTGAAGAAAAATCTTGACAACCAAGATCAATCCAAAGGAAAATTTTCCCCAAACTGGGAAGGCCCATTTGTTGTCAGGGAGGTATTGACAGGAGGAGCTCTCAGATTACAAGAGATGGATGGCGATGAATTTCTGCAACTCATTAACTCAAACACTGTGAAACGGTACTATGTCTGAAGTTACCAGCAAGCTAACATCCTGGTTTTGGATCACCAAATCCCCAATCAGTTCAAGTTTTCAAAACCCTTCACTACATACAACCCTTCTTCACATCTGTTTGTCCCATCAAGGACAACCATATCTTTCAAACCAGCAACCTGGTTTCGGATCATCAGATCCAACACTCAACTCAAGTTTTCAAAACCTTTTACACCTTTAATTTATCCCACTCGGGATAAACATATCATACCTTTAGTTTTGTCCCACTAGGGATTAAACTTTTCACATCTTCAGTTTAATCTGTACATGGGATTAAACTTTTCATCTGCAATCTGTCCCACACACGAGGTGAACTATGCAGACCACACGGGAGTACATAGGCAGCCATTTATTGGTCCAGTCTAACCATTACAAAAACAAAAAAAACACCCTTTAACCACATCATTTTGTCCCATCAAGGGCGAACTATGTAGACCTAATCTCCCAAATACACGGGAGTACGTAGGCAGCCATTTTTATGGTCTGATATCACCATAAAACAAAAAAACATCTCTACACCCTTTTCATATACAACTTTGAACCTTTTACACTAGGTTCAAACTACGCAGACCTAATCTCCTCTTCAATAGGAGTACGTTGGTAGCCATTCATGGTTTGGTCTCACCCCCTACCAAAATATAATAAATTATCAATGGTATTGGGATCATCTTTCAATCCACCACACTTCATCGGCTTAGAGCAAAGGGATGGAACTACATGGTTTCCCAACACAAATGGGAGAATTGGCGACCATCTAAGTTACGGTTGAATCCTCAAAGAGAAACACCAATCCATAATAGATGGAACTACCTGGGCTCCCCCATACAAAGGAGTACCGGCGACCATCTGTGGTGCGGTCAACCTCAGAGAGGAAAGCCACACTCCTCTCCATTACCACATACATAAACCAGTCCCAAGACACCAAAGGGTAGGGAATACACATAGATCAATGATCCATTCTGAAAGATCCTAAGACATCTTAATGTTCGTCCATCAAGGGGGAGTTCAGAATGCATCAAGATCATAAGCCCTGGAGAAACATGTAAATATCAAGCAAGTAACAAGGCATAACTAAAAGGGAAGTGCATCAAAATATATTTCCCTGCCATATATAATGCTGTTTGATATACAATGTTCATCCATCAATGGTTACAAGATAGGTATCACCAATTATCTCTAATAGACAAAAGGCGAACTGCTGCCATCTTCCATGGTTAGTTATATCAACAGAGGATCGTCAAATCCTACAATAGAAAAGTTTGGTTACGACAATTCAAAGAACATCACTTGGTCCTGAAGAAAATTCTTGATAACCAAGATCAATCCGAAGGAAAATTTTCCCCAAACTAGGAAGGCCCATTTGTTGTCAGGGAGGTATTGACAGGAGGAGCTCTCAGATTACAGGAGATGGATGGCGATGAATTTCTGCAACTCATTAACTCAGACACTGTGAAACGGTACTATGTCTGAAGTTACCAGCAAGCTAACATCCTGGTTTTGGATCACCAGATCCCCAATCAGTTCAGGTTTTCAAAACCCTTCACTACATACAACCCTTCTTCACATCTGTTTGCCCCATCAAGGACAAACATATCTTTCAAACCAGCAACCTAGTTCCGGATCATCAGATCCAACACTCAACTCAAGTTTTCAAAACCTTTTACACCTTCAATTTATCCCACTCGGGATAAACATATCATACCTTCAGTTTTGTCCCACTAGGGATTAAACTTTTCACATCTTCAGTTTAATCTGTACATGGGATCAAACTTTTCATCTGCAGTCTGTCCTAGACACGAGGTGAACTACGCAGACCTAATATCCCCAGTACACGGGAGTACATTGGCAGCCATTTATTGGTCCCATCTACAATCTAGTGGATATGCATTCTATCAAATCCAATATAGCATCCCTCTCCGAAGAAAGGGGTAATGCTGTGAGCTCCTGCCCAAGGATATCAACATGAGCCAACAGACCCATAGTCAACTGCATGGTGACACTATGTTCGTCAATATAGTTGCTCATCTCTACAAAGATATTAGTAGTATAAGACCTCACTGCAGTGCTATCTATAATAATGACATCTCGGGCAGATATAACACCATCCTGCTCAATAATCAATGCATCTCTAGATGATCTAGCCTCGTCCCCCCTTAGCAATAGCGGTATCTCTATGAGCTAAGGCATCATCTCTCTTTAATAAAGTGACATCTCTCCCTGCAAGAGCTGTCAACATCAAGGCCCTAGCTTGATCTCTCTCATATGTTGCCAGATGTAGACTCTGCTCTAAATACTCTACCGAATGCGGGGTCACAGTAGCAGTCATAGTGGGAGAATCAACAAGAGCTGCTGTTAACCCAAAAAATAGCTCCTCCTCAGTGGGAGAATTAACGTCCTCCATGGGCTCCCCACTGTCAAAATCAATCCTCGACACGGTGGATACGACCCCAGCTGATGTGATCTCTACCTCCATCCATGCAGAATACTCGGTAGAATGGCCCGAATGGCTAACTGATAACTCAACCCGTTCACGCTGAGCCCAACAGGCATACACCCTGGATCTATCCTCTGCTGACAAATGCCAAGAAGACAAGAGCTGAACCAATCCCCCCTCAAAAGGATGAGCATCCTGAAACTGGTCAAACTATGCCATCACAGCCAGTGGGTGATATATGGTCATGCCCCTCAAACCAGCAGAGGGAGATTGTAAGACCCTGAATTTTACGAAATAAAAGTATTCAAGTTTCTTATAATTATTATTTTATTTAGTAAATGGTTAAATTGATAAAAAGTTAAAGTTAAGGGTGATATGTGAAAAATTTTCGAAGTAAGAAAGTTATCATAAAATAATCGGTGATAAAAATACAGTAATACGCGTGGTTATATAGCAGCATACGGTATTGATTATTGATGTTTACAAGAGAAGTCACTCATTTTATTTCAATTATTACCATAGTAATTGCTACATAGTATCTCACGTTATTGATTCAATTATTGTCACAATATTTTATATTATTAAATCAATAATTGAGACGACAAAGTTATTCATATTATTATTTGCATTATTGATAATGTCTAGAAAGTTCTGTCGAGGAAAGGGGTTTGGTCACCTAATTGCACGCCAAAAGATAGAAATCCTTATTGGAAAGCCCCCTCTTCTCTGGGAATGATCTGGTTGTTAAATATTGCGAGTAATAATATTAATAATGAATAAGTTCATGTTGATTAAAGATGTTTGTTCATTTAGTTTTCTTTAATTCTTTTGTGACCCAATTACCCTCAAAGGAGGTAATTCTGTGATTAGCCGGTTTTGTTATAATTGACCAAATGGGCAATTAATCGGATAATTGAGAAATTAATTGCTATTAGTTCACATGCAAATTACTGTTGGTTCACATGTATGGAACTATTGATTCATATGCATGTACTATTATGGGAGGTGGTGCAAGATTGATAATACTTAAAGGACTAAATTAAAAATAGAGGTAAAGATGAAGGTACTATACTGTAATAATTTGAGCCCCTAAACGTGCAATTATTAAAACTATGTTTTTCTATAAATAGAAGCTCATTTCTTTTTTCATTCACACCAATTCACTAAGACTCACAAGAGCAATTATAGAGAGAGAAGCTATAGAGAGAAAGAAGAAGAGTATTCTGCTACTTCACTATTGCAATATCCAGTCTTCTACTAAGGTAAGGGGTATTATTTATTTCATATTCGCTTACAATATTATTTTTTGTATTTGTAAGGAATTTTATTTTCATTCAATATTCGTAAGAAATAATATTTTCCTCCATACTCTGTAGTATGTAAGTAATATTATTTCGTTTTGTATTCCTAATTTTACACAAATTTTGTTAAAGTATTGCTTCTATACTCCATGAAATTAGTACAATATCCTTGAAATTTGCGCTTCATCTAGTATCGTTTCACAAGAATATTTTTCTGAATATTCTTGTTAAATTTTAAGCTTTTCATGCCGGAGTACTATTAACAAGTACTATTCATTTATACGACACTATTCATACGTACGGTACTATTCATAGAGTAATATTTATGGGCACTATTAACAAATACGGTACTATTCACGAAGTACTATTCATAAAGTAATATTCATGAAGAACTATTCTCGAAGTTCTATTCACGGGGTACTATTTATAAAGTACTATTCACAGGGTACTATTCATTCAGTTACTATTCACTTGAAGTACTATTCATGACAAAAATTGATTTCTTTTCGGTCCAAATCATTTTTGATACAATATTATTCTTGAATTTTACTCCACAAAGCAGTATCATGTTGATAATTTGGATATTATTAAATTCTGGATAAATTAAATTATAAATTTTTAAAATTTATCCTTGCTTTCATTTAATTGAATTCTTTTTTCATTGTCATCATCCTCATGCTTATATTTTGATGAAAGTCATCTTTGGTCGTAGTGCATAGATGGACTGTTGATTGGTATATTTATGACCAGAGATTATTCGATATAATCATGACCCGTAATGTTACAAATGATGCCGTAAAAGTCCTAATTGGCCCATAGTGCATTGATGGACAAATGTTGGTATGATCATAATTATGCGTTCTCTTCGGCCAAGGGTGCAAAGATGAATTGTTATTTGGCATGATCATGACTATTGGTGAAAACACGAATATCCTTGGCCCGTAGTGCATGGATAATTCAGTGATGTGGATTATTTAAGATGAGTCTCAACGATAAAATTGATGATAAACTTTTAAATCATAGAAGATAGTAGATATCATCCTCTACTTAACTCTTCTAATGGATTGCTTATTCCACTGCAGTTTTTGATCTAAAACTTGTTGTCTATTGTATTTTATCAGTTGTTATACAGTTGAAGGCTAACGATAATTTATTTTGCATTAACTTAGTCATAATATTTCTTATTGGGCTAGTTGAGTTCACCCTTTTCTTTCACTGTTCTCTTCATGAAATGAGAATATAGCTGGGACTAGTCGGGGATTGGATTGACAATCCAGATGGTTGTTTTAGTATTCCTCACTATTCTGTGAAATAGTGTGATAATAATTGTAATGAGGATTGAATTTGAGTTTGGATATTGTCTAGTAAACAAAAATCGTGTTAAAACTCTCAGCTATGTTTTGTCATATTTTACACGACAATTGTATAATTAAGTTGTAGTTGTATTCTGTACCATGTATTTGGCGACTCAGAATGGGTGATGTATACCTATTTTGGGGGCGTCACAGTTGGTATTAAAGCTTAGGTATATGATTCCTGGCTGAGATGTACGAGATTAGAACTAGAAGGGGAGAGACGGGTAAATCGTTCGCTAGTATGACCTACCTATGCTTATTTGTTATTTAATTGGTCAGTCAGAATATATGGATAATATGTGGCATGTCAATTAACCTTTGTTTTGAAGATGTATTCTAGTATGATATCTGAATTACAGGAGATGAGCAATGGGAAAATCATGATACAGAGGAAATAACCGGAAAGGTACAATCTGAAAAGAAAGTAAGGTATCCTCATCTCTTTGAACTACCAGGTACGTAAATTTTGAGGGCAAAACTTCATAAGGAGGGGAGGTTGTAAGACCCCAAATTTTATGAAATGAAAGTATTCAATTTTCTTATAATTATTATTCTATTTAGTAAATGGTCAAATTGATAAAAAGTTAAAGTTAAGGGTGATATGTGAAATTTTTTCAAAGTAAGAAAGTTGTCATAGAATAATCGGTGATAAAAGTACAGTAATACGCGTGGTTGCATAGTAACACACGATATTGATTATTGATGCTTACGTGAGAAGTCACTCAGTTTATTTCAATTATTGCCATAGTAATTGCTGCATAGTATCTCACATTATTAATTCAATTATTATCATAATATTTTATATTATTAAATCAATAATTAAGATGACAAAGTTATTTATATTATTATTTGCATTATTGACGATGTCTAGAAAGTTCTGTCGAGGAAAGGGGTTTGGTCACCTAATTGCGCGCCAATAGGGAGAAATTCTTATCGGAAGGCCCCCTCTTTCCTAGGAATGATATGGTTGTTAAATATTGTGAGTAATAATATTAATGATGAATAAGTTCATGTTGATTAAAGATGTTTGTTCATTTAGTTTTCTTTAATTCTTCTGTGACCCAATTATCCTCAGAGGAGGTAATTTTGTGATTGGCTGGTTTTGTTATAATTGACTAAACGGGCAATTAATCTAATAATTAAGCAATTAATTCCTATTAGTTCACATGCAAATTACTATTGGTTCACATGTATAGAACTATTGATTCACATGCATGTACTATTAGGGGAGGTGGTGTAAGATTGATAATAATTCAAGGACTAAATTAAAAATAGAGCTAAAGATGAAGGTACTATACTGTAATAATTTGAGCCCCTAATCGTGCAATTATCAAAACTATGTTTTCCTATAAATAGAAGCTCATTTCTTCTTTCATTCTCACCAATTCACTAAGACTCACAAGAGAAATTATAGAGAGAGAAGCTATAAAGAGAAAGAAGAAGAGTATTCTGCTACTTCACTATTGCAATATCCAGTCTTCTACTAAGGTAAGGAGTATTATTTATTTTATATTCGCTTACAATATTAATTTTCCTATTTATAAGGAATTTTATTTTCGTTCAATATTCGTAAGAAATAATTTTTTCTTCCATACTCTGTAGTATGTAAGTAATATTATTTCGTTTCGTATTCCTAATTCTACACTCATTTTGTTAAAGTATTGCTTCTATACTCTGTGAAATTAGTAGAATATCCTTGAAATTTACGCTTCATCTAGTATCGTTTCATAAGGATATTTTTCTGAACATTCTTGTTAAATTTTAAGCTTTTCATGCCGGAGTACTATTCACGGGTACTATTCATTTATACAGCACTATTGATACATACGGTACTATTCACAGAGTACTATTTATGGGCACTATTAATCAATACGGTACTATTTACGAAGTACTATTCACAAAGTACTATTCACAAAGTACTATTCATGAAGTACTATTCTCGAAGTACTATTCATGAGGTACTATTCACGAAGTACTATTTATGGGGTACTATTCACTTGGGTAATATTCATTCGGAGTACTATTCATGACAAAAATTGATTTCTTTTCGGTCCAAATCATTTTTGATACAATATTATTTTTGAATTTTACTCCACAAAGCAGTATCATGTTGACAATTTGGATATTATTGAATTCTGGATAAATTAAATTATAAATCTTTAAAATTTATCCTTGTTTTCATTTAATTGAATTCTTATATCATTGCCAACATCCTCATGCATATATTTTGATGAAAGTCATCTTTGGCCGTAGTGCATAGATGGACTATTGATTAGTATGATTATGACCAGGGATTATTCGGTATAATCATGACCCGTAATGTTACAAATGATGTGGTAAAAGTCCTTATTATCCCGTAGTGCATTGATGGATAGATATTGGTATGATCATAACCATGAGTTCTCTTCGGCCAAGGGTGCAAAGATGAATTGTTGTTTGGCATAATCATGACCATTGGTGAAAACACGAATATCCTTGGCCCGTAGTGCATGGATAATTCGTGGTTGTGATACTAATAAATATCCTTGGCCCGTAATGCATGGATAATTCAGTGATATGGATTATTTAAGATGAGTCTCAGTGATAAAATTGATGATAGACTTTTAAATCATAGAAGAAAATAGATATCATGCTCTACTTGACTCTTCTAATTGATTGCTTATTCCACTGCAGTTGTTGATCTAAAACTAGTTGTCTATTGTATTTTATCAATTGTTATACTGTTGAAGGCTAACGATAATTTATTCTGCATTATCTTAGTCATAATATTTCTTACTGGGCTAGTTAAGCTCACTCTTTTCTTTCACTATTCTCTTCAGGAAATGAGAATATAGCTGGGACTAGTGGGGAATGGATTGACAATCCAGATGGTTATTTTAGTAGTCCTCACTATTATGTGAAATAGTGTGATAATAACTGTAATGAGGATTGAATTTGAGATTGGATATTGTCTAGAAGACATTATTCATGTTAAAACTCTCAGCTATATTTTGTTATTTTTTACACGATAATTGTATAATTAAGTTGTAGTTGTATTCTGTACCATGTATTTGGCGACTCAGAATGGGTGATGTATACCTATTTTAGGGGCGTCACAGTTGGTATCAAAGCTTAGGGATATGCTCCCTGGAAAAGATGTACGAGACTAGAACTAGGAGGGGAGGGACGGGTAAATCCTTCACTAGTATGACCTACCTAAGCTTATTTGTTATTTAATTGGTCGGTCAGAATATAGGGATAATATGTGGCATGTCAATTAACCTTTATTTTGAAGATGTATTCTTGTATGATATCTGAAATACAGGAGATGAGCAATGCGAAAATCATGATACAGAGGAAATAACCAGGAAGGTACAATTCTAAAAGAAAGCAAGGTATTCCCATCTCTTCGAACTACCAGGTACGTAAATTTCGAGGGAGAAATTTCATAAGGATGGGAGGTTGTAAGACCCCAAATTTTATGAAATGAAAGTATTCAATTTTCTTATAATTATTATTCTATTTAGTAAATGGTTAAATTAATAAAAAGTTAAAGTTAAGGGTGATATATGAAATTTTATCAAAGTAAGAAAGTTGTCATAAAATAATCGGTGGTAAAAGTACAGTAATACGCGTGGTTGCATAGTATGTGACGCTCCCAAAATAGGTATACATTACCCATTCTGAGTCGCCAAATACATGGTACAGAAAATAACTACAACTTTATTATTACAATTGTCGTGCAAAATACAACAACACATACTGTTAGTTTAAATACAAATATTGTCTTCTAGACAATATCTACACTCAAATAAAGTCCTCATTACAATTATTGATGCACTATTTTACAAAAATAGCGAGGACTGCTAAAACAACTGTCTAGGACCATCACTCTATACCCAGTTGGTTCTGCTTTATGTTCTCGCTTCTACGAGAAGAAAATGGAACAAAAAGGAAAAGGGTGAGCTCAACTAGCCCAGTAAAGAATATTATGACTAAGATAATATACAACAAATTATCATTGGTCTTCAACAGGGAAACATCTGATAGAATATAATAGACAATAATTTTTAGATCAACAACTGCAGTGGAAACAACAATTCATTAGAAGAGTTAAATAGAGAATGAAATCTACTATCATCTATGAATTTAAAAGTCCATCATCAATATTTTATCCCTGTAACATCAATCAATATACATCTTGAATCAAATATTCATCTTTGAACTATAGGCCAAAGATATTCATTTGTATTATCAGTTGGTCATGTTCATCTCAACACCTGTTCATCTTTGCACTACGGGCCAATGCTATTCATCAGGTAATCATACATGTGACGCCCCCAAAATAGATATACATCACCCATCCTGAGTCGCCAAATACATGGTACAAAATTTAAATACAACTTAATTATACAACAATCATGTAAAATACGACAAAACATAGCTGAGAGTTTAAACAAGAATAATATCATCTAGACAATATCCACACTCAATGGTGTCCTCATTATAATTATTATCACATTATTCCGTAGAATAGTGAGGACTACTAAAGCCATTTATCCTGGACCATCACTCCATTCCCCGACTCGTCCCAGCTATATTCTCATTTTTTGAAGAGAACAATGAAAGAAAGGGTGAGCTCAACTAGCCTAGTAAGAAATATTATGACTAAGATAATGCAGAATAAATTATCCTTAGCCTTCAACAGTATAACAACTGATAGAATAAAATAGACAACAAGTTTTAGATCAACAACTGCAGCGAAAATAAGCAATCCATTAGAAGAGTCAAGTAGAGCATAAAACCTACTATCTTCTATGATTTAAAAAGTTTTTCATCAACTTTATCGCTGAGACTTAGCTTAATAAATAAAATCGAATCATCCCTGCATCACGGCCAAGGATATTCATGTAAACATCAATGGTCATGATTATACCGAATAATCCTTGGTCATAATCATACCAACAACTGTCCATCAATGAACTACAGGCCAATGAGGACTTTTACCACATCATTCGTCACATTATGGTCATGATTATACCGAATAATCCCTGGTCATAATCATACCAAGTCCATCTATGCACGTAAGCCAAAGATGACTTTAATCACAATATAAACATGAGGATGATGACAATGACATAATAATTAAATAAAACAAGTTCAAGGATAAATTTTAAAGATTTATAATTTAATTTATCCAGGAATCAATAACGTCCAAATTGTCAACATGATACTGCTTTGTAGAGTAAAATTCAAGAATAATATTCAAGTACCAAAAATAATTTGAACAAAAAAGAAATATATTTTTCGGTTGAATAGTACCCCGTGAATAGTACTTTGGGAATAGTACCCCGTGAATAGTACCCCAACACAAAAAGTGTCCCGAATATCCGAGTGAATGATACTAGAGTGAATAGTAATCAGATGAATAGTAACCCATGAATAGTAACTCGTGAATAGTACTCCGGCATGAAAAGTACCCCGAATACTTGAGTGAATAATACCAGAGTGAATAGTAACTGGGTAAATAGTAACCAGTGAATAGTAACTCGTAACAGAGAAATACCAAAGAAAACGATATTTCATGACGAGTACAAAAGAAATGACATATCAGATGAGTATAATAGAATATACAAAACTGTAAATAGATTTTCACCAGCCATGCGGTAATCCACGTAGATAGATCATATCAAGGAGTACCTACGAGATGGATCTACACCCGCTGAGGCGAGCCTAACTGAGAAGAGGCGGATTCATCGACTTGCTATAAAATTCTACCTGAGCGGAGATGCACTCTACAAAAGGGATGCAGGATTAGGTCTCCTCAGATGTCTGGACAAAGACCAAGCTCAGCGACTCATGGATGAGATCCATGGTAGAGTATGCGTCCCTCACATGAGCGGACCCCTACTTGTCAAGAAAATTCTCAGAACGGGACATTATTGGCTTACACTCAAAGCTGACTGTGATGATCACGTCAAGAGGTGTTATCAATGCCAGATTCATGGGAATGCTATCCACGGCCCTCCAAGGGAACTCAACAATATGTGTTCGCCATGGCCCTTTTCAATGTTGGGAATGGACGTGATCGGGCCCATCGAGCCCAAAGCCAGTAATGGACATCGATTCATATTCACCATGATCGACTACTTCACCAAATGGGTTGAAGAAGCTTCTTTCCCCAGGGTTACTAAAGAAGTCATCATTGCTTCCATCAGAAATAATGTTGTTTGTCGATATGGACAACCAGAGGTCATTGTGTCAGACAATGCTAAAAACCTCAACAACAACATGATGAAGGAATTATGCAGAAAATTCCACATTAAACATCTCAACTCTGTCATCTACCGTCCGAAGATGAATGGTGCTGTTGAAGCGGCTAATAAAAACATCAAGAAGATCATGCAGAAAATGTCCGCCAATCACAAAGGATGGCCTGACCTCTTGCTCCTAACTTTATTAGCCTATAGAACTTCAATACGTGCTTCCACTGGGGCAACCCCCTACTCGTTAGTCTATGGGATGGAGGCAGTGCTCCCCATAGAAGTGGAAATGGAATCCCTCAGCGTATTGATGAATGCTCAGTTGGATGAAGACCAATGGGTACAAGACAGGTATCACCAATTATCTCTAATAGATGAAAGGCGAACCACGGCTATCTTCCATGGTCAGTTATATCAGCAGAGGATCGCACGATCCTACAACAAAAAAGTCTGACTACGGCAATTCAAACAACATGACTTGGTTTTGAAGAAGATCATTGACAACCAAGATCAATCTAAGGGAAAATTTGCCCCTAACTGGGAAGGCCCATTTATTGTCAAAGAAGTATTGATAGGAGGTGCTCTCAGGTTGCAGGAAATGGATGGCGATGAATTTCCACAACTTATCAACTCGGACACCGTGAAATGGTACTATGTCTGAAGTAACCATCGAAACAAACATCCTGGTTTTGATCATCCAATCACCAGTCATTCCGGTTTTGAACCCTCTCTCCTTTTTACAAACTCTTTTGCCCCTCAGGGAAACATATACTTCAAGCCAGCAGCCTGGTTTTATACCATTTCAAACTTTTCACACCTTCTTCTCCTGAAGACGAGATTAAACTTTTCACACCTGCTTCTCCTGAAGACGAGATTAAACTTTTCACCCCTGCTTCTCCTAAAGACGAGATTAAACTTTTCACCCCTGCAGTTTATCCTCAAGATAGGATTAAACTTTCTCCATACTTGCAGTTTATCCCCTCTATGGGATTAAACTTTTTTTCCCCGCAGTATAGCCTGCGCATGGGATTTACGCTTCTCTTTAGCTGCGATTCATCCTGAGGGGCGAACTACGTCGACCTGATCTCCCTGATACCTGGGGGTACGTAGGCAACCATATTCTATATGGCCCGGTCGCAATAAAGAAAAAATAACAAAAACATTTCTACCCTTTCTTCACAAAAATAACAAAAAACAACAAAAATACTTCTACACCCATCTGCCTTCCGCATTCAGTGTTGAACCTCATACACCAGGTTTGAACTACGTAGACTTGATCTCCTCTTCAACAGGAGTACATAGGCAGCCATTCATGGTGCAGTCTAACCCCTACCAGAACAAACATACTTGTCACACGGTACTGGGATCAACCTTCAAATTGCCCCACTTCATCGGTTCCAGATCAAAGGGATGGAATTATCCAACCTCTTCTCACAAATAGAAGATTCAGTGACCATCTAAGCTGCGATCGTGCCTTAAAGAGCAATACCAACCCATAAGAGATGGAATTAACTATGCTTCTCACAAATAGAAGTACTGGCGACCATCTGTGGTGCGGTCAATCTCAGAGAGGAAGAAACTACCCTCCTCTCCATTTTTCCATACAGATACCAGTCCCAAGACACCAAAGATGGTAGGGATTTTCAGTAATCAATATTCCGTTCTGAGAGACCTTGCGACGTCTCAATGTCCATCTATCAAGGATAAGTTCAGAATGCATCAAGATCAAAGGCCCTGGAGAAACAGGCAAACATCAAGCAAGTATCAAGGCATAACTAAAAGGGAAGTGAATCAAAATATATCTCCCTGCCATACATAATACTGTTTGATATATACATCTGTGCTGTACATGACAAATGGCTAAGCTAGTCTGTGCAGGAAAATACAAAGCTATCTACAGATCTGTATACATGCGAACTATCAGATCTAACATAACATCCCTCTCTGAAGACGGAGGAAGCACTGCAAGCTCCTGTCCAAGGGTATCTATATGAGCTAGCAGATCAGAGGCTAACTGCATGGTGTCATAATGCTCGTCAATGTAAGCACTCATGTCGGCCAGACTGACTGTCATCTGGGATCTCACTAAAGTTCTATCTGCAATGGCCACATCCCTAGCAGATAAGGCAGCATCCCGCTCAACTATCAATGCATCCTTGGATGATCTAGCCTCATCCCTCTCTAATAGAGCGGTATCTCTCTCATCAAGAGCTGTCAACATCGTGGCCCTAGCCTGATCTCTATCATAGGTCATCAGATGTAAGCTCTGCTCCAAATGTTGTCTTAGAATCTTGAGTAACATGGCACTTTCGGGTAGGAAAATCTATCACAAATCTTTGCATTTCCAAATAGATCGAGTCATCGATGGAATGACGACCTCCTCTATAGGCTCCTCATCGTCCTAATTAGTCTCTCCTGACTGTGGATACCGCCGCAGACCAATGCGATCTCTGTCTCCATCTATCACGGAATACTCTGCGAGAATAACGTGGATGGTGACGATGAAAACTTAAGCCGACTCTCGTGATCCCAAAGAGCATACAACTTGGATTTGTCCTCCATCGATAAATCGGTGTGACGCCTTACCGACTCACTCCTTACCCTCATACGGATGGAAGTCACGAATTGGTCAAACCGACACATCACCGCCGATGGGTGGTAAGTGATCATGCCCTCAAACCACCGGAGGGAGGGAGATAATCCATGCCCTGAGCATGAGTAATGAAGTTGTAGGGTGAGCTAAGCCACGAACACGACAATATATCAAACGGATCTCCAATCTACGCCAAGAAAGCGGACGAATACAACATCTCATACACACCCGCAGTGAAAAGTACGACATGGCTATCTCATGGGTGAAACAAAATCCATGATGTCTAAATGTGCCAATCGGTCTCAAGTGTGACATGAACCACCACATACAACATGGCCGAAGCTACTCAGTGAACACTCCTGCTGCCGGATAAGTGCAAAGCGGATGTAAAGCCGACCTCAAGGCCTTTGCGATAATCATCGATATAATGGTACGACCCTCCCTGAGAGCTCTCAACGCCATAATGACACCGATATCCAGCTCATCCATGTACCGCGGCATGTATACGTATGATAATACGCGCAGAAAGCGATACATCTACTCTGGTCAACGCCAATGATCCTCTAGTGTGGTGAAATCACCGGAATCACAGGCGTAGTCGTCCTCGAGCCAAACACATCCAAGCGACAGAAACGCCGGGATATAACATGGCCGGATGTAATCTCATCCTGCACTACTCTGCGCCTCAATCCTGTGAGAGTCATAAACTGTCTACTCATGTCTCCTGTCGCCATGCGCACGCAAGGTCTGTCGCAGGCAAGATCGCGTCGATCGTGCATACTCCTCCAAAGTAGAGTCAACTCACAGTCGCAAAGTGGAATACATGTCGTCCGGGTACCCGTGGTTTCTAGCATGCCCTCTACAAATCCTGGAGGAACCTGAAACATCAGTAAGGTCATAGTATGCTGCAGCAAATCATCTATGATCACCATGTTTGATAGTGATATATTATCATACCATGATCGCATACCAACTACCACCGCAAATGGTGGGGTATGATCAATACGGCTAACTGTCGAAGAAGACATCTGTATGGGCCGTGTCATAAGACCATCCAGGGGTCAATGCTGAATATCTCTGGACATACATACATATGCATAACAATAACATGCATGATACAATAGATGGCAATATGATATAGGGAATGGAAAACTGTGCATACATTTCTAAGTATATCATCATCTAATACATCTCTCAGTCTGAAATAAAATACTGGAAATGGGGCGAAGCTTCCCAACATCTAATAGAGGCCTATCAAAAGATATAGCGAGAATGGGGCGAAGCTACCCAGCAGCTAACAGAGGCCTATCAAAAGAAATACATCAGAAAAAGTCAATGGTGTCGATGTCCACATCATCGATGTTGTCCACCTGATGTAACTCCTCCCAAGTCACTAGATCTCTATCTACAGGGATGGCAGACCTATACAAAGGAGGATCTGCGCCGGCTGTGACGCCCCCAAAATTAGGTATACATCACCCATCTTGGGTAGTCAGATACATGGTACAAAATTTAAATACAACTTACTAATATAACTGCGTACAAATACGACATAAACTGTGAGTTTGAATACAAATATTGTCTACTAGATATTATACAAACTCAAAAGGAGTCCTCATTACAATTATTATTACACTATTTCACAGAATAGTGAGGACTACTAATGCTATCCTCTGGACCATTACTCCGTTTCCCGACTCGTCCCAAATTATATTCTCATTTCACAAGAGAACAAAGAAAGAAAGGGTGAGCTCAACTAGCTCAAGAAGAAATATTATGACTAAGATAATGCGAAATAAATTATCAATAGTCTTCAACAATGTTAAACCGATAAAATACAATAGACAACCGGTTTAATCACAGCGTGAATATCTGATCCATTAAAAGAGTCAAGTAGAAAATAAAGTCTACTATCTTTTAGGTTTTAAAAGGTTTTCATCAATTTTTATCACTAAGACTCGGTTTAATGAATAAACCACAATATCTAATCATCCCCATACCACGGTCAAGGATTTTCATCAAATTATCAATGGTCATGACTATCTTAAATCACCCCGGTCATAATCATACCAAAAACTATCCATCATCGCATTACACGCCATCGAGGACTTTTATCACATCATTTATAACAAGCCATGATTATACCGAATGATCCTCGGTCATAATCATACTAAGTTCATTTATGCACGTAAGCGAAAGATAACATAATATAACATGAGGATGATGACAATGACATAATAATTCAATAAAACAAGTTCACGAATTAATTTATTCAGAACCAATAACATCCAAATCATCAACATGATCTCGCTTTGTAGAGTAAAAATTCAAGAATGCTCGAAGAATATTTCCATGAAAAGATCTTTGGATGAAGCGCAAATATCAAGGATATTCTACTAATTTCATGGAGTATAGAAGTCAAAGTTTTAACTAACTGGGTATAATAAAGAATGGAATAACAAAAGAAATCAACATGCATGCGATAGACCTTGCAGGCGAGTTATTCCAATAGAATAATAAATAACGGAACCCGAGTCCGGCGTAAAAGCGCATGACATGTGGATGTTCCAATGAAATAATAGAAGAATGTCACCAAGTATAGGGTAAACCGCATATCTGATTATATATAGGGTATGTCAGATAAAATATCTGAGTTATTCCAACGAGAATAATAAAGAATGGAATAATGAAGTTCTCTTCATGAACAAGAAAGAATAACACCCTTACGGTACAACAAATAATACCCCTACCTTAGAAGAACTGAATATTGGAAAAGTGAAGTAGCGAGATACTTTTCTTCTTTCTCTCTATAGTTTCTCTCTCTAGAGTTTCAATGAATTAAGTAAGAAATAATGAAGGAATGAGCTTTCTATTTATAGAAAACCGAGGGTGGCTCTTGGTCTTAACGAAGGGTCAAAATGACTCTTGGTAATATTGAAGAGACAACTACTATTTGCTTGAATGGGTAATTAACCCTTGGAACAATCAAGAGGCGATTAACTTTTGGTAATATTGAAGGACAACTACTATTTGCGAAGGGTAATTACTATTGATTTAAGGTAATTACTATTGAAGAAGGTAATTACTATTGATTTAAGGTAAATACTATTGATGAAGGTAAATACTATCTTATTGTGAAGGTAATTACTATTCACAAAGGTAATTACTATTGACGAAGAGACTCTTAGATGATGACATATGGGCCCCCATAAAATAATCAAACTTACCACAAACGCCTCATAACCGACTCTTTATATACATCAAGGATTGAATAAATATTACCACAAATCATTTTATTTTTAATCAACACATATTTAATCTTTCAACAATTTTTAATCATTTATAACTTGTCGTCTCAATTAATAATATAACATATTATACGATGATAATCTTGTGACAATAATTGAATCAATAATATAAGAGATATGATGCAATGAATTCTCGTAGCAATAATTCTAAGTGACTTCTCACGTAAGCATCAATAATCAATACCGTGTAGTTCTATGCAATCACGCCAGACATTCATTTACTTTACTAAGGGTAGTTCAACGGTTTTAACGGTAACACCTCTGCCGTTATTTTTATAGAAAGATAATTTTGTCGTTTTCTAACTACGACAATACTTCTTAGTTAATAGGTCCACCATCGATTGAGTAGTCGTCTAATATTCCCGACAAAAAGAATATTCCCACCAAACGAATATTTTATAACAACTTGCTTACTTTGCAAAATTTATAAATATTACCCACAACTATAACATTATATCAAATTTATTCCATAATATTCAAAAATAATATTTATAGAAAATTCATCTTTATTTATAAAAGCTGGGGTCTTACACCGGCAAAACCATATGGGTCATCCGAGGGACCAACGCCAGAGCTGGAAGGATCAAAAGTATCTACCTCTACAGGATCTCTGCCCAAATGCCGAATGAAAAGATGTGACCGTCCAACCGCCAACGATCTATCAATCAGTCACATGAGTAGTGGGATCACATTACACGTGCTAGCCAATCCGTCATCATCACGAATCCTGGAACCATATCCCCCATAAACTGTGAGGAGCGATTCTGAGCTCCAATCGTACGAGGGATCCACCAATGCTGGAACATCTCCTGAGAACAGGGGCCCTTTGAAAATGTAAAGCCGTCAATCCCCATCAATGGGATATCAATGATGGGGATCAAAACAGCCAATAATGCTGGCGGGGAGGCAAGATCGGCATACGAATCTCTCCTGTAGTGCTCCTGATAGCACGCTCTCCTAAATATAGCTCCCATCCTCCATCTGTGAAAAGAGGAATCCTGCGGGTGGAAATGATGTACTCTACTCCAGTCGGGTGCCCATCCTCAAAGCCAACTCCCAAATTCTCTCCAGAGTAGGGAATCCATGTGATGACATCGGCTATCAACAACTCCAGCTGTAGGCGACAATGAGTGAAACCCTCAGCAACAGGGACCTTCGCCAGTATGGAATGATGCCATCTCCGTCCTCGTGGATAGGTATCTAAACCAAACATGCTCACAGGACGCAAACAAGGAAGCCTCTCATAGGCCCAAAACTACCAACACAAAGGCAAACATCTGCTGTCAGTCAACACTCTTAACCCACACATGGGAAAGGATAAGAGAAACACTCACCAGTAGAAATGGGTAAAATCCTAACCACGCCTCGGTCAAGCCCTGCGATCGCATGCTCATTCCCCTAAGGAAGTAGGCAAAGGTGTAGGAACCCCAATCATACTCTCCTATACGGTCCACGTGTCGAGTGGCGCTAATCAAAGCGAAGGACACCGTAGAGGAATTATCTGCTATGAAGCAGCCCCTAATGATCATCAAGAACAATCGTCGAAGAATGCGATCCCTGAATCTCACATCATCGGGTATAGGCTCACTCAACAGCCCGCTCATAACATCTATGCTCAAAGGACACATGCACGAATGGTCCCCGCCTTGAAGCGCTTCAATCGAAACTCCCAACAAGGATCGCGACGGTAGTAGGGGTGATATCCGCCGCAAAGGCACCGCTCCCTCCAAACTCCATACCTGTGATAAACCGCCAATCCATCGGCGTCATCATCACCTCGTAGTCCAACAAATGGAATGACTGAGTCTGGTGGAACCACCGCTCAAACAATGCCTTGAGGTAACCCCAGGGACAATGACGGAGTAGAATGGAGAAGAACCTCCCGAATCCCCAACCATGGATGATCTCTCTATAGTCATCATGCAAGGCCTGATACATAGAGTGGATGCTAAACCGCCCCTCGGTCAGTGTGAGCCGGGAACCTACATCAAATGCAGATCAACATCAGACTCCTTGACTCCTCATCAATAGGAAATAAGGAAGATTAAAGATCTAACTTCATACCTCGTTTGCGTGCAGGTATACAGAAGGATGCCTACTCAAGTCACCCAGAAGATCTGGGTTCGCCACTTGAATACCTGGCAATTCCCTACGGGGAACATGTACAGCAGGAGCAAGAACCTCGAATGATATATCCTCCTCCTCGTCCTCGACATTCGGCACCTCAACCCGAATAGGGCCGTACCACACTTCCTCGCTTAACGATGAGGTCAGTCTCACGTAATCTGCAACCGAGGCTCTTCAAAAGCCCTCCTTCGTACACCAGAAGTGGTCCTGCGGGAACTGCTCGGCTGATCTGGATCCATAATATCTGGATAGCAAGTCTCCAACTCACCTCAGAAAGGGAAAGTGAAGAACGCTTGTACGGTGGCAGAATATGCAGAAAGTTGCCCGAACTCAGCAGATCTGAAGAAGAGCTCTCGGATTTCCTTCACTACGCAACTTGAAAATGACTTATGAAAGCGACCAGCCACCTATACATAGGCACGGCTGGCCGCAGGTTAACCTGTGGCTCCTGCAAGTACACCTGCAACATCCCTACATGGGACCCACACCTCCGGCTCGCTCCAGTTAGAGTTGCAAAGGAGGTCTCACAAGCTGAAAAAGCCAAATCAGGAATAAAAATGCTACGCAATGGAGCGGAACAGCCTAAAATCCTGGTTTTTTCGTTGGTCAGAGTTAAACTCCCGTCGTCTCAATGGTATTCGCCTGGATGCGAGATATACTATACCAATGAGCTCAGCTTTCATAAACCATGCTCGGCAATACCCCACAAAGGTCCGATCTCAGTCATTTGCGAGGTTACATCCCTAAACAATCCCCGTGAAATTACAACGTGAAACCATGAAATATCAAACCTCCCCGGCGGGGGTTACAACGCCGAAGTTATCAAACATCTACGCCTCCTCGGCGGGGGTCACAACGCACATCCTTCAAACATCTACGTCTCCTCGGCGGGGGTTACAACGCGATGCAACCATTGATACACACATCAATGAAGGCCAAACAGCCTTGACAATCCACCCAGTAGGGATTCATCCGGTGATACACACATCAATGGAGGTCAGGCAACCCTGACAACAACAAAACTATTGGCAGTAACTCCGACAGTATGAGGGAACATGTTATACACATCCTCAAAATAGACAGCTTTATTCCCACAGATCTCTTCCACGCAAGAGGTACCTTTATGGAGTATAAACCAGTGTCTAGGATTCAAGACTTTGGTGGTAGTCCCAACTTCAACATCCTTGAAAACTTGGATCGCATGTCCAAGCCATCACTGATTGTCATCCCAGCAGGATTACACGGCAATTATGCATCATGCATTTGCATCATGTTGCTGCATATAACATCATGTTTATCTTGCTTGCATTTCAAGTGTCTAGGATTCTTTATCCTATCCATGCCTTGCATTGCATGAATATGATAAAGAGGGGCATCTGTAGACACTCAAAATTTTCTGCACTCCTATTCCTAACATTGCAGGAGGGTAGATTTGTCTTTTGGAGATAACCCTGAAAGACAACTTACATCCATGCCGGATACTACCGGAAGTTCAGCTCCAACCCTGAACACAAACCGGGAACATCATCTCAAATCCGAACACAAACTAGGAGTGTCATTTCCAATCTCGAGATAACCCGAGATATGCAGATCAAAAGATCTAAGAACAACACCGGAGAGGATAGTTCGGTCTCATATGATAACACCGCGACGTTCGGTTCTAGTCTCGAGAGATAACACCGAGAGTAGCAACCCCATCCTTGGTGATAACCCCAAGGATACCATTGCGATTCTGGCGATAACCCCTAAAATGCTTGTTGCAAACACATGCAATCGACCTTCAATCCGGATGATGAAGGAGGCATATAAACAAGCGATCCAATCTCGGATGTAACCACGAGCAACGTCGCTTTCGCTTAAACCGGCGATAACCCCAAAGAGAGGAGTCACACACGTCATCTTCTTCGTCTCAACAAGATGATATCACAAAGATACCAACAAGTGGTCCAATCTCACCAGTAACCACGAAAGCGCTTCTACTTTCAACTCAAACCGGTGATAACCCCAGCAAAGAGTCATACATCATATTGTTCCTTCGACAAATGGCACGTCGTCTCAATACTTCATACATACATACATACAACAATGTCCCACAAGAGCCGAGAATTGACAATCCCGAGTGATTATTACATGTGGCGATTTTTTGGATAGAATTTGAAGCTTGAAGACCATGGACATGTAGATTCTCTTCGACTTCGTATAAACCTCTAATCCATGTCATTACGTAACTCTCGACACAAGCGATCCGAAGAAGTACGAGATATACTTCGTTCGGATGCTCGAGATCAAGTTCTGCAAGTTCGAAAGAGATTACGATTACTGCGATTACACGTCTTAGGAGACGCAGCGGACCCGCAAGGCTCGGATCCACCACGACCAAATCACCAGGTATAATCTGTGGCTCCAGCAGTGTACTGCTGACCATCGATCTATAAATATAAGCTGAGGGGTCAGCCATTTGAAGAGAGAGGGAGAAGGAAAAAGGCGAGGAAGCCCTGTCCATTTTGCTTTGCATACACATCTTTTGAGTGTTTCCTCTTCTTTAAACACTAGTTAGCTCACATATAGCTACTTTTTATCCAGCGGGAGCTGAGTGTTTATCCATTTAAAGTCTAAGAAGTCTACTTTGGGAGCTCACTATAAGCCTTCTTACATTCTATAAAGCCTCTTTCTCATATATCACACACTGTTGTACACGTTGATAGTCGTGTGAGTGTGTTTGCCCGGACTTTGGTCCTTGGTTTTCATTTCTGTCTATATATATATACTAATATATGTATATATTTCATATATATGGACTAACATTATCGAGTTATGCCTCGATTGAGCCTATACTTTGGTTTGGAGCGTTTATCTGCTTTTATATATATATATACTTATATTTATAAACTATGGTCAAACTCTGTCTGATGAGCCTGGATTTTACATCTGGAGCATTTAATTGCTTATATATATATATATATATATATATATAATTGCTGTTAGACATATCTGATGAGCCTGGATTTTACATCCGGTGCGTTTATTCGCTTTTATATATATACATATATATAATTGCTGTTGGACATATCCGATGAGCCCGGGTTTACATCCGATGCGTTTACTACTTTATATATATATTTGTACATATATATATATATTTATTTACATTTTTGTCAGGCCTAGAGTTTACTTCGTGGCCTTTTACAACTTTATTTATATTTTATCCTGCCTGGAGTTTACTTTGTGGCAGTTGATCGCTTCTGACTTTATTTACATTTCGTCACTTTGGAGTTTACTTATTGGCGATTGATCATGTTCATATATATATATATATATATATAAATATATATATCTTGCTTTTATATATTTACATTTCGATCCCCATGGAGTTGCTTCATGGTGGTTGATCCAATCAGATATATATATATATATATATATATATATATATATATATATTCTGATTTTATATATATAATCGCTTCTCGCTTTTCATACAAATTGCAGATTATCATGTGAGCCTAGGAATCATGTGATCACGAGTTCGATCTCATCAATCTAGATTCGGTTCCCATGATGGACATTTTTAGTCAGTAGCGACTTGTACATTATTTTACGATTAATGCGAGTTTCCTTTGATGGTCATCATGCCCATAAGGAGTTTAACATCACAGATATTATTTTCTCGAGGATGCTTCGCATCTCGAAAATAAAAGCAAACAAGCCGAACATTTAATAAAATGGAAGTATGAAAAGGTCACAATTCCTATTGAGCACACGGTTTGAAAAACCTCTTTTACAAAACTTCATTACTATATCTTAGTTAAAACTGAATTTTTCTATAAAATTCAAACCTTGTGTATATAGGTGCGAACGAGGCCTCGCACTACTTTTAAATAAATTGCACATTGATCCACACACACACACACACATTCATATAACAATTTTTTTGAAGAGTGGCGGTCACCGTGGTAACACGGATGTCGGGGGGTGCCTAACACATTCCCTTCGCATAATCAAGCCCCCGAACCCTTAATGAATCTCGGTTTCACAGACCTGTTTAGCAGTGTCAAATCACTGGGTCAATGTGCTAACCTTTTCGGTTGCGTTGGTGTAACCAGTTAAATACACCAACTAGCGACTCTTAAAGTCAATCGTCGACATTATACATGTCTGACCTTTTTCACTTGTTTTTTCAAACAAATCTCATATTAACATGAGAACACCAAAGAACAAGTAATGAAAAGGGACACCAAAAATCCCGACGTCGACATTTGCACTACAGGCCAAAGACATACAACTGTATTTTAGAAGAGTCAAGTAGAGCATGATATCTACTATCTTTTACGAATTAAAAGTGTATAATCAATATTTTATCGCTGAGACTCAACTTAATAAATAATCCACATCATCGAATCATCCTTGCACTACAGCCAAGGATATGATTATACCGAATAATCCCTGGTTATAATCATACCAATAACTGTCCATCAATGCACTACGAGCCAATGAGGACTTTTGCCACATCATCTATAACATTACGGGTCATGATTATACCGAATGATCCCTGGTCATAATCATACCAATAAATAGTTCATCTATGCACATAAGCCAAAGATACTCATCAATCAATAGTTAATCTTTGCACGTAAGCCAAAGATATACAACTGTAAACCAATAATCAACAGTTAATCTTTACACGTAAGCCAAAGATATACAACTATAAAACCAATAATCAACAGTCCATCTTTGCACGTAAGCCAAAGATATACAACTGTAAAACCAATAATCAACAGTCCATCTTTGAACGTAAGCCAAAGATATACAACTGTAAAACCAATAATCAACAGTCCATCTTTGCACGTAAGCCAAAGATGACTTTCATCATAATATAAGCATGAGGATGATGACATTAATCAAACAAAATCAAGGATAAATATTAAAGACTTTAAATTTATCCAAATATTATCAATCACTTAATAAACTCATAATCTAATATTATTAATATTTTAATAATATTTTAATCACTTCTTAAACTTATAAATAATTTATTTCAATTGTTTACACTTTACCAAATAATGCATTTAATCATTCAAAAATGCCATACTAATAAGATTTCATCAGCAATGATCAAATCCCTCATCAAAAATCTGCAAATACCCTATATAGGATTCCCAAGCCATAAAATCCTATTTTTCAATTTTGTTACTTCACATAACATATTTAATTCATTTACTCATAACTAGTTTATTTTCATGAAAAATACCAAATCAGTCCCAAAAATATTTCTTTTCTGGGATTTAGTAGAATATAGTCCCATATTGAACATATATTTTTCTCGGAATTTTTAAAATTCATTTACTATTTTTCAATATGACCAAAACTGTTAAATATTTAGACATTTATCATAAACTGTACTTTTGTCCAAAAATTCCAAAATTTACAGGGTATACTCCGGTTATATACATGTACTTCCAATAAAAATTTCACCAATTTTGGAGTTAACCACAAGGAGTTATAAGGGTTTACTTTTAAAATAGTCTTTTCCCATAAAATTTATAACTCCTAATCTATACATCCAAAAATTGCCATTTTTGTAAACAATCTAGAAAACTCATCAAATTATCATTTCAAATTTTTCCAGAATTTTTTGAGGTCGAAAAAAATTACGAAATCAGAAATGGATTTTACTTTTGCCATGCGGTAATCCACGTGATGCATCATTTCCACAATTTAATAAGAAATGAATACAAAGTATCATTCACCATGCATGCGGAATCCACATAGACAAAAGTTATTCCAATGTAATAATAAAGAATGGAATAATGTAAGAATTCACCATGCATGTGATGTAATCGCATGCATGAGTTATTCCCAATAGAAAAATAAAGAATGGAACCGGTCAAATGCGTAATCCACACATATAGGATATTCCAAATGTATAATAAAAGAATGGAACCAAATTCACGTGCGTAATCCGCATGCATGAATATTCCAACAAAATAATAAAGAATGGAATAACAATGAAATTCACTAGGCACGCGATAGATCGCATGCATGTGTTATTCCAATGTAATAATTAAGAATGGAACCAGTCATGTAATCCGCATGCATGTGATATTCCAATGATTAATAAAGAATAGAACCGGGTCACGCGTAATCCGCATGCATACATGATATTCCAACAGGATAATAAAGAATGGAACCAGTCATGCGTAATCCGCATGCAGATAGTATATTCTAAGAGAATAATAAAGAATGAAATAACAACAAAATTCACGAGCACGCGATAGATCAAGACAGACGAAAAGTTATTCCAATGTAATAATAAAGAATGGAATAATGTAAAAATTTCACCATGTATGCGGTATTGGCATGTATATGTTATTCCAACATAATAATAAAGAATGGAATAACAACCCTTACGAGTATTGAAAGAAAATAACTCTCTTCATGAATACGAAAGAATAATACCCCTTACTATAATAATATCCCTTAACTTAGAAGAAAACTGGATACTGGAATAGTGAGGTGGCAGACTTCTCTTCTTTTTTCTCTCTATCATTTCTCTCTATAATAATTGCTCTATAGCTTAAGTGAATTGGTGAGAAATGAAGGAAGAATGAGCTTCTATTTATAAAAAAATATAGTTTCGATAATTGCACATTTTGGGGCTCGAAATATTAAAGTATAATACCTTTCTCTTTTTCTTCATTTTTAATTTAGTCCTGCAAGTATTATCAAACTTGCACCACCTCCCCTAATAGTAAATAATGTGAATCAATAGTTCAATCATGTGAATTAATAGTTCTATACATGTGAAAATACGAATTAAAGTATAGTACCTCCATCTATACCTCCATTTTTAATTTAGTCATACAAGTATTATCAATCTTGCACCACCTCCCCTAATAGTACAAGAATGTGAATCAATAGTACACACATGTGAACAAATAGTTATAATCATGTGAATTAATAGCAATTAATTGCTCATTTATTTGATTAATTACTCGATTGGTCAATATAACCTCCAGACATCAATTATTATCGAAATAAATGTCGATTTTTACTAACACTAACAATCCCAACACAATGGAAGTATTTTTCTCAAAAATTTCATTTTTGAAATTTTGATGTTTGACTTTTTTCGAAAAAATCAATTGTTGACTTTTTTGACCAAAAAGTCAAACTCGACAAATTTTGTGTTTATAGTCTATTTATACTAATTTCATCGTTCTGGACTCAAATATCACGTCCGTGTCTCCAAATTCAACTCCGAACTCAAATTCAATTTTTAATAACATTCGTCATTAATATTATAACTCACAATATTTAACAAACAGGTCGTTCCCAGGAAAGAGGGGGCTTTCCGATAAGGATTTCTCCTTATTGGCGCGCAATTAGGTGACCAAACCTCTTCTTGACAGAACTTCTAGACATTGTTAATATTGCAAATAATAATAAGAATAACTTTGTCGTCTCAATTATTGATTTAATAATATAACATATTATGCAGATGATACTGTGATAATAATTGAATCAATAATATGAGAGATATGATCAAAGATTATCGTGTAGCAATAATTGAGTATAACTGAGTGACTTCTCACGTAAGCATCAATAAATAATACTGTGTGCTACTATGCAACCACGCGTATTACTGTACTTTTACTACCGATTATTTTATGACAAATTGCTTACTTTGAAAAATTTTCACATATCACCCTTAACTTTAAACTTTTATCAATTTAACTATTTACCAAAATAGAAAAATTGAATACTTTTATTTCATAAAATTCGGGGTCTTACAATCTCCCCTCCTTATGAAATTTTGCCCTCGAAATTTACGTACCTGGTAGTTCGAAGAGATTAGAATACCTTGTTTTCTTTTCAGGTTGTACCTTCCTGGTTATTTCCTCTGTATCATGATTTTCCCATTGCTCATCTCCTGTATTTCAGATATCATTCTAGAATATATCTTCAAAACAAAGGTTAATTGATATATCACAATTTGTCAACTTAAGTAAGAAAATTTAGCTTAGGTAGGACATACTAGCGAAAGATTTACTGGTCTCTCCCCTCCTAGTTCTATTCCCCGATCTCCGCCAGAGATCATATCCCTAAGCTCTGATACCAAATGTGACTCCCCCAAAATAGGTCCACACGACCCATTTTGAGTCGCCAAATATCACACTACAGAAATCAAATATAAACTTCATTTATACAACTGTTGAACTGTCGTGCAGAGTACGACAACAGATAAGTTGTGAGTTTTAATACAAATATTGTAACGTATATAATACGACAATATTCATACTCAAATTATTACATGCCATATAAAGTACAACAGCAAATATTTCAAGTCTCCAAAGGGACACGAAAAGATTTCTGTTCTCTTCATTTTAATGCGGTGCACTTTTGACGCTTTCAAGGTAGGGTTCTCATCACCCGATTGTTGTTCACCAAAATCAATTATTAAGTGACGTATAAAATATGACACACACATCTTAGGTCCTTAATGCAATTATATATTGCATGTCATGCCGTTTTATAATGTATTGAGAAACTTCAACAGTCTCGGACCATCTCACTATTTCCTCATTATCCCCGCCGACCCAAATTTACACTCTTATTACCGAAAGGAATTGTGAAGCAAAAGGGTGAGCACAACTAGCCCAAAGAAAGAATATCATGACGAAAGATAATTAAATTATCAATAGCCTTCATCAAGAATAAATCGAGATTTAGAACATATGGTAGATGATAAAACTTTTCAACTATAGTCAAATGAACGAGCAATCCATTAGAAGAGTTAAATAGACCATCGTGTCTATTATCTTCTCATTAATAAATCCACCAATAATGTTTTATCCCTGTAACATCAATCAACAATTCCTGTCCACAATCATATGAATAACTCATAATCATAATTGTGATTCTAAATTCCTCTTCGCACCTAGGACGAAGATAATTTTCGTCACATATCTTCACCTGAAACATCAAAAATTATGGTTATACCAAATCATAATTCCTGCTCATAATCATACTAATAAATTCATCTTTGCACTACGGCCAAATATATTCATAAACAATTCATATTTGTACTACATGCCAAAGACATACATCTGTATTTTAGAAGAGTCAAGTAGAGCATGATATCTACTATCTTTTACGAATTAAAAGTGTATAATCAATATTTTATCGCTGAGACTCAGCTTAATAAATAATCCACATCATCGAATCATCCCTGCACTACGGCTAAGGATATGATTATACCGAATAATCCCTAGTTATAATCATACCAATAACTGTCCATCAATGTACTACGGGCCAATGAGGACTTTTACCACATCATCTAGAACATTACGGGTCATAATTATACCGAATGATCCCTGGTCATAATCATACCAATAAATAGTTCATCTATGCACATAAGCCAAAGATACTCATCAATCAATAGTTAATCTTTGCACGTAAGCCAAAGATATACAACTGTAAAACCAATAATCAACAGTTAATCTTTGCACATAAGCCAAAGATATACAACTATAAAACCAATAATCAACAGTCCATCTTTGCACGTAAGCCAAAGATATACAACTGTAAAACCAATAATCAACAGTCCATCTTTGCACGTAAGCCAAAGATGACTTTCATCATAATATAAGCATGAGGATGATGACATTAATCAAACGAAATCAAGGATAAATATTAAAGACTTTAAATTTATCCAAATATTATCAATCACTTAATAAACTCATAATATAATATTATTAATATTATAACAATATTTTAATCACTTCTTAAACTTATAAATAATTTATTTCAATTATTTACACTTTACCAAATAATGCATTTAATCATTTAAAAATGCAATACTAATAAGATTTCATCACCAATGATCAAATCCCTCATCAAAAATCTGCATATACCCTATATAGGATTCCCAAGCCATAAAATCCTATTTTCCAATTTTGTTACTTCACATAATATATTTAATTCATTTACTCATAACTAGTTCATTTTTCATGAAAAATACCAAATCAGTCCCAAAAATATTTCTTTTCAGCGATTTAGCAGAATATAGTCCCATATTGAACATATATTTTTCTCAGAATTTTTAAAATTCATTTACTATTTTTCATATGACCAAAACTGTCGAATATTTAGACATTTATCATAAACTGTACTTTTGTCCAAAAATTCCAAAATTTACAGGGTATACTCCTGTTATATACATGCACTCCCAATAAAAATTTCACCAACTTTGGAGTTAACTACAAGGAGTTATAAGAGTTTACTTTTAAAATAGTCTTTTCCCATAAAATTCATAACTCCTAATCTATACATCCAAAAATCGCCATTTTTGGACACAATCTAGAAAACTCATCAAATTATCATTTCAAATTTTTCAAGAATTTTTGAGGGTCGGAAAAATTACGAAACTGCAAATGAATTTTCGCCCGCCATGCGGTAATCCACGTAGATAGATCATTTCCACAATTTAATAAGGAATGAATACAAAGGATCATTCACCATGCATGCGGTAATCCACATGTACAAAGTTATTTCAACGGAGAATAATAAAGAATGGAACTGTGTCATGCGTAATCCGCATGTGCAGATAGGATATTCTAACGTAATAATAAAGAATGGAACCAGTCATGCATAATCCGCATGATGCATGATATTCCAATGTAATAATAAAGAATGGAATAACAATGAATTCACTAAGCATGCGATAGAATCGCATGCATGTGTTATTCCAACCGAATAATAAAGAATGGAACTGTGTCATGCGTAAATCCGCATGCATGTGGATATTCCAAATGTAATAATAAAGAATGGAATAACAACAGAATTCACCGTGCATGCGATAGACCGCACAGACGGGTTATTCAAATGTAATAATAAAGAATGGAATAATGTAAGAATTTCACCATGTATGCGATTGCGATGATATAAGTTATTCCAACATAATAATAAAGAATGGAATAACAACCCTTACGAGTATTGAAAGAAAATAACTCTCTTCATGAATACGAAAGAATAATACCCCTTACTATAATAATATCCCTTACCTTAGAAGAAAGTTGGATACTGGAATAGTGAAGTAGTAGGCTTCTCTTCTTCTTTCCTTCTATCATTTCTCTCTATAATAATTGCTCTATAACTTTAGTGAATTGGTGAGAAATGAAGGAAGAATGAGCTTCTATTTATAGGAAAATATAGTTTTGATAATTTCACGTTTTGGGGCTCAAAATATTATAGTATAATACCTTCTCCTTGACAGAACTTCTAGACATTTTCAATATTGCAAATAATAATATGAATAACTTTGCCGTCTCAATTATTGATTTAATAATATAACATATTATGCAGATGATACTGTGATAATAATTGAATCAATAATATGAGAGATATGATGCATCAATTCATCAGTAGCAATAATTGAGTATAACTCGAGTGACTTCTCACGTAATCAATAATTAATACCGTGTGCTACTATGCAACCACGCCAGACATTCGCATTTTTTTACTATGGGTTATTTTATGACAACTTGCTTACTTTGAAAATTTTTCACATATCACCCTTAACTTTAAACTTTTATCAATTTAACTATTTATCGAAATAGAAAAATTAAATACTTTTATATCATAAAATTCGGGGTCTTACATATATATTATCGAGTTATGCCTCGATTGAGCCCAGATATAATATTCGGAGCGTTTATCGCTTTTATATATAAGAGTCTTTGAACTTTTATAAGTTTGTTCTTTAATTGATATCTGCTTATTTAAGAAGCATATTGTTATAAAATCATTTGTAAAAAGAGAAAAAGGTCAGAGTTAGTTTATTTTATGTACCTGTTGTAGACACTCGAAATTTTCTGCACACCTGTGCAGGAGGGCAGAATCATCTTTCGGAGATAACCTTGGAAGACAGCTCACAATCCATTCCAGATACTGCCAGAAGTTCATTCTCAACCCCGGAACACACATCGGGAACATCATTTCCAACTCTGAAACACACACCAGGGGTATCATTTCCAACTCCGGAACACACACCGGAAACATCATTTCCAACCTCAGAGATTACCCCAAGTTTCATCCTTGGCAATAAGCCCAAGGAATGCTGTTGCAGTTCCAGCGATAACCCCAGAAATGCTTGTTTCAAATGCAATCAGCTTCAATCTCAGACCTCCTGACGAGGCACTCATACCGCAGACCCGGAGCTAATACCGGGAAGACAGGCACCCTCGTAGATGACATTGCGGTATTTAAACATTTGCAGCAGTCCAATCTTAGATATAACCCTGAGCAACGTCTACTTTCAACTCAAATTGGTGATAACCCCGATGAGGAGTCAAGCGTCATCTTGATACCTCAAACATCTGCGCATCGTCTCAACATTTCATACATACATACGTACAACAATGTCCTTCAAGAACCAGGGAGTTCCAATCCCGAGTGACTATTGCGCATGGCAGCACACTGGATAGAATTTAAAGCTTGAAGATCATGGGAATGGTCCCCTCTTTCAGACTTCTTACAACCTCTAATCCCATGTCATTGCGCAACTCTCTACACAAGCAGTTCGAAGAAGGTCTTATATACCTCGTTCGGATACTCAGATTGAAGTTCGGCAAGTTCGAGCGACACATCACAAAGGCACGAGTGTGCACGTGATTTCGAGACAACATGACCTGGAGAGCCGGGGCACCCCTGTAGTCATAGTACACTATAGGCCTCCCCTCTATAAATAGAGGGCTTGGGGTAGCCATTTTAAAAAAAAAAAGGCGAGGAAGCCCTATCCAATTTGCTTTATACACACCTTATATTGAGTGCTTGCTCTTTTTAAACACTCGTTAGCTCACATATAGCTATACATTTACCAAAGGAGCCGAGTCGAGTGTTTATCCATTTAGAGTCATAGAAGCCTGCATTGATGTACCACCGTAAGCCTTCTCTCTCACACTATAAAAGCCTTTCTTCATCTTTTTGCACACACTATTCTACACATCGAGAGTCGTGGTTGTATGTGTATGCCCGATTTCCTCATCCGTGGTTTTCATTTCTGTCTCATATATATATACTTATATATGTATATATATTATATATGGACTAACATTATCGAAGTTATGCCTCGATTGAGCTTGCTGAACTTATGTCTCGAGCGCTTATTTTATATATATATATATATATATATATATATATATATATATATCATATATATCCGATGAGCCTAGATTTTATATCCTGAGCGTTTATTATTATATATATATATATATATATATATATATATATATATATATATATATATATATTATTATATATATTATATATATAATTATATGTCGATGAGCTTGGATTTTATATCCATGCGTTCTTATATATATATATATATATATATATATATATATATATATAATTTTTACATTTGTCGTGCCGAGTTTACTTGAGGCATTTTATTTATTTACATTCATTCTCACCTCAGTTTAGTTTACTTTACTTTATTTATGGTGGTTGATATATTTATTGCTTTATTTATTTATTTTACATTTCGATCCCCATGGAGTTGCTTTTATGGTGGTTGATCATGCACACACACACACACATATATATATATATATATATATATATATATATATATATATATATATATATATATATATAAATGCTTACTACTTTTCATATACAAACTGCAGATCATGTGAGCCTAGAATCATGTGATCACAGATTCAAATCCATCAATCTAGATTCTGGACTCCTATGATGGACTTTTTCAAATTGTAAGTAGCTTGTACATTATTTACAAGTGTACGAATTTCCTTAGATGGCTATCATGCCTATGAGGAGTTCTAAGATCATCAGATATTATTTTCTCAAGATGCCTCGCATCTCAAAAATAAAAGCAAAACAAGTTTCAACATTTAACAATAAAATGGAAGTATGAAAAGGTCTCAATTCCTATCGAGCACAAGGTTTGAAAAACCTCTTTTACAAAACTTCATTGCTATATCTCGCTTAAAACTAAATTTTTCTATAAATTCAAACCTCAGTATATAGGTGCGAACGAGGCCTCGCACTACTACTTTCAAATAATTGCACATCGATCCACACACACACACACACATTCATATAATAGCTTTTTTGAAAGTGGCGGTCACCGTGGTAACACGGATGCTCTGGGTGCCTAACACCTTCCCTCCGCATAATCAAGCCCCCGAACCCAAAATGAATCTCTTTGCTTTCACGACCCTGCTTAGCAAAGTTGTCAAATCATCGGGTCAATGTGCAAACCTTTTCTATTGTATTGGTGCAACCAAAGCTAAAACACCAACCGGCGACTCTTAATAAATCCATCGTCGACATTATACATGCTCTCGACCTTTTTTCACTTGTTTTTTTTCAACAAATCTCACATAACAATGAGAACACCAAAGAACAAGTAACGAAAAGGACAACTAAAAATCCCGACGCCGACAGTGTGGCGACTCACTTGGGACTCCAAAGAAGAGGGCTTAAGCCGCTATTACAAGCTTTTCAAAATCATTATATGCTTGTGTGTGAATGTTGCATTTACATTTATGATGAATGTGTATAAATGCATTTTACTTATCGCATCGCTAAATATCTATCTCAGGATATTAGTGCTTCAGACATGTCATCATTTTCATAAACGGTGAGACACGCTGATGTGAATGTATGTTGTGTGGTTCCTCCACCAGAGGCTATCCTAACGCTGCAGTTTGATTATCGGACTCAGAGGAAGACTAATTCCAACGAGGCTCAAGAAAGGCACCACCCAGATTCGCCTCCAATTGAAGACCTGATTAACTTCCCACAAGTAGATCATGATGATCCGGGACCTTCATGCCAAAAAGCCATGAGAGTAACCCTAAGATAGGTCAACCTCTCGATAATCCAAACGCGAGGAAAGTCTCTTCATGCTTTCCATTTTCAATTACTTGTAAAAGCATTTACTTGTAATTTTATTCCATGTTCATCCATATGTAATGGAAAATATGAAGAATATATGCAGCATACATAACATGTTATCAATTAACACCCATTTTGTAGAGACAATATTCCCTAAAATGGGACACATTATGATAACATTTACATTATCCCTAAGACTAAACTACATAAGTCTTTTGTAGGAAGCAATTGGGCTCATTACTCCGCTAAAATCTAAAAAGGCCACGAGCCTACAAACCAATCATGCTCTTCTTCTCACTCAATCTAATCTCGCTTTCTCGAGAAGAATTTGACGGATTGAGTAAACAAATTACGATTTGGTTGTTTTTTAAAGAATCGCATCACCTACTCAGGTACAAGATACCTACACATACGTAATCCTCTCACACAAGGAGGATCTCAAGGTTTGAAAAAATAAATTCCGTAACCTCGCTGGATACGACCAACAAAGACCCCGAAAACACCCATCTCAAAGGAGATCCAATACACCGATGATATCGTGAAGAAGGTCCTCCAAATGGAGGAAACTATCCGTGTTCTCAAAGGGATTGGAACACATGGAAGTGTTTCATATATCGACCTTTGCATATTTCCCCGTGTTCATTATCCAGAGAAATTCAAAACCCCGATTTTGAAAAAGTACGATGGATTAGGGGATCCTTATACACATTTAAAAGTGTTCATCGAGAACTTGGATCTTATATGGAAAATGAGAAGCTCGTAATGCAAATTGCTCCAAAAAGTCTAACCGAGAAGCCTGCTCATGGTATACCGATTAGACAACTCAAAGATCCATAGTGGAAGAGCTAGCTCACGCCTTCCTCACTCAATACAGCTTTTCAATCTCGATGGCTCTGACCGGCACCAGATTACCAAGGTCAAGAAACAATCTAATGAGTCTTTCAGAGAGTATGCTCAAAGGTGGAGGCGCCGTCAGCTCAAGTTATTCCTTCCATGACGTAATCGTAAATGGTCACGACTTTCATAGATATACAGAAGCTCCTTTCTATGAGAGAGTTTTAGCCGGTATTGGCAAACCATTCTCTCAAATGATCAAACACGAGAGATGGCTAAGATGGGATTGAAGTCGTAAGATTCAAGACCTAGCCGCCTTAAAGCAAGTTGTTTGAAAGCACATCCAAATCGGATCTTATGGAAACAACTTCTGAGAGGGTCCATAAAAAAGAAAGAGGAGGATGTTTCCTTGATACTACAAGGTCAAAAAGGCAATCAGAGCATGCCTATACAGAGGAGAAACTACTCCCCTTTCCAAGCACAGTCTTCAAACCCTCCATTGCCTAAAAGTGGAGAAGTAAAGCGCCCTCGAACGTTCACACCCTTAGGGGACTCGCTCGAGAATATTCTTGTTCTTCCGACCACTCGTAAGAAAATTACACGCCTTCTTCCACCACCAACCCTAATGGGAAGGGTTTTAATGCTACTCGAAGTGTGCTTATCATGCCGGGCACCGGACATGATACTCAAGATTGTTGGGCCTTGAAACACAAGATCCAAGATTTAATAGACAACGGTGAGATCGTGGTCACCAAACCAGATCAACCTCATGTGCAAGACAACCCTCTTCCTCAACACAAAGAAGAAGAGGTCAACATGATCGATTGAGCACCGGACAGTAGTTCCAGCTTTTAATGGTGAATCATCCTGCACCATCAAAGACGGTGTTGATAGATGGGATTATGCAAAGTTCCAATTTACTATGGAACGAAAATGAAAGCTCTTTGCAAGCAAATCGAGCAATCGCGTAACCGGTGACCCATCAACATCAAGTCACACGCCAATTAATCACCAGAGCATGCTTATCTCCTTCCTTTTGTTATGAATGCTCCACCATCACCTTCGTAAAAGCTTAAGCTATGGAGGATAAGGTCAGAAAGAGAGCAAATGCTAAAGCCCATCGGATTTTGCCAATCAAAGGGAATTTACCTATCTTGGCCAATCTATGGAGGAGATATTTCAAATGCTGATCAACGAAGGAAGAATTACCTCCTTCTCTACCTCCAATCAATCCCCTGCTCAAGATGGTTCAACTCCGATGGAGTTTGTCAATATCATTCACATTCTCGCCACACAAAGACAGAAGAATGTTGGGCACTCCGCCATCTCATTCGTAATCTTATCGATAGCGTGTCCCCGCAAATGGTAGACGATGACACTGCACTGCAACTTGAGAGTGGGAATATATGTCCTACCAAATGGAAGGGATCAAGAGCGCTTATATCCGACGAGGATGATGAGACTATCAAATCATTTCCCATACAAGCAATTCAACTCAAAGGAGTCGATAATCCTTTGAAAGTGGCCGCACTCAGAGCCAATTTCTTTACCTTTCGCACCACAATATCCTCGTTGTCACCACACAATGTTCCATGGAATTATGGAAAAGTCAAGGATCCACGCCTCATACTATCGCTATAAGGTCGTCAGGAAAATCCATCAGATCTTCCTCGAGGGGTGATAAAGCCCGCCATCAAAGCAAAGGGGAAGATTCCCATGGAGAAGATTGAAAAATTCCTCCGCACTATGGGCCATAATGAAGCCAAGGTGGTTTTAAGCTTATGAGAAGCTCCACATCAGATATCAATACTCGACTTGGTTTTCTTCCGAGGATCACCGAAAGATCTTATTAAAGGTTTTGGAAGAAGCCTACTTACCAAAATCAAGGATGTAAAAAATTTCAACATATGGTTGATCACATTTTCAACAACAATGTGATATCCTTCATCGATGATGACATACCTCCCAAGGGACCTGGCCATCGCAAGCCATCAGACATCGCAGCTTTGTCCTCCGGTATATGTTAGTCGGAGTTTTGATAGATGGAGGTTCATCTCTCAATATCTCTCCTTATGCCACCTTGGTGAAGATGAATGTCAATCTCAAACGATCCAAAGCAAACCATACGGCTATCAAAGCTTTTGATGGATCCCGACAAAATTCCATCGAAAAGATTGAGTCGCCAATCGAGATTGGTCCAAATACATTCAATGTATCCTTCCACGCCCTCAAGATAGATTCAGATACAACCTCGCTATCGGGGAGACCATGGATACACATGGTCGAGTCGCTCCTCCACATTACATCAACAAATCAAATACATTGTCAACAATAGCCTAGTCACCGCCAACGCCGAGCCGAATGTCCCGAATAAGGAGATCTACCAATCATTAACTTCAATTCAAAAGTTGAGCCGCCAGCTTTTATACTTTGAAGTGAGTAACACTCAATATCAACCTATTGAGCACCACTTCCCATACCCAAGATTTCTCGCCGAGGTTATGCTTCACCACACAAGAAATGATGTCATCAATCATCATCCGACAAGGGCTTCAGTAAAATCAAGCAGGTATTAAGCACCCTATTCAAATGTCCAACAAATTGGGACAAATGACTAGGCTATTCTCCATTCCCAATATAGAAATCCTCATAAACACAAGTAGTTCTCAAGCTTCCGCCACACTACACGATTTTTTTCCATCTCGCACCATATGAAATGATATACTCCCCAAGAAAGGTGCCACCCATGTTATGGCTATGTTATTTCCCAAACCAAAGACCATTCAAAGCAAAAGAGGTGCCGATTCTCATCCCAAAGTGGAAGAAAGGGAGCGAAACGTAAAACACGACATCGCCTTGATGATGTCAGCATACGCATCATTGTTCACGATGAACATACAAACAGATATACCCCTGCATTTATGATTGCCTGTATGTCATGGTTATCATTCGGAGAAGGAGGACAATGACAACCCCTCCATCATCAGTAGTCCATCAGACTTTTCCTCGATAAATTGGAGCAAAGACTCCATGCATCGGTCGATTTAGGGTAAAACGCGTAAAAAAATCCCTCCGCCTCAGAGATAACTTTAATTGCTTACTTTTCTATACAATATTAGCAATTATTTTATCAGTACATGCTAACACTTTTGTATGATTAAACAATTTCATATATTAAGTGAAAGCATCTTTTGATTTTAGGACTCTAAATTTAGATGTGCATGTACTTGTTGGTGATGTGCCTTCTCTCTACAAGGGTCAGAATTTTGATGCAAAGTTGACTCATACTTGATGGAAATACAAGAGGACATCGAGACACCTCAGAGATTAAGGAATGGGTCGCAGACAAACCTAAACCCAACCTCGACTCAAACCACTTCTTTCAATCTTGAACCTTAGAAAGCCCTAAGCTAATCCAGATTGGTTCGCACCTCACCCCAAACCAACTAATGACATGGTCAGGCTATTAACCCAATTCCAGATGTGTTTGCATGGTCTCATGAAGACATGGTGGGTTTGTCCACCGACATTGTTCTTCATCGCCTTCCCATTAAAGAAGGATTCAAGCCAAGCAGTGTAAAGCTCAAAGCGATCAAAACCCGAGTGGAGTTTAAAAGTCAAAGAAGAAATTGTGAAACAATTTCAAGTCGGCATTATCATGGTGTCTACATATCCGAGTGGATATCCAACATTGTTCCCGTGCCTCAAACCAGAGAGGAAAGGTGCGAGTTTGCGTGGATTACCGGATTTGAACAAAGCTTGCCTTAAAGATAGCTTTCCGCACTTTTTATCCACATTCTCATCGACAATACCGCTTCAATACGACATGTACTCCTTTGCATGATTGCTTCACGGGTACCATCAAATTATGGTTGCCGAGGAAGACCGTGAGAAAATTGCTTTCATCACGCCTCGGGGAACCTTTTGCTGCATTTGGTTGTCATTCGGCCTCATCAATGCCGGGCAACCTACCAATGAGCTATGATGGCTCTTTTTTTCCATGATTTAATGCACAAAGAGATAGAGATCTACGTGGATGACATCATCACAAATCCCAAAGGAGGAAGACCACTTGACCATCTCAAAAAGTTATTCAACAGTCATGTAAGTAAGTAACTTGAAGTTGAATCCATCCAAGTGCGCCTTTTGGTGTCAAATCGTGCAAGTTGCTAGGTTTCCTAGTCACCACACAAAGGGATTGAATCGATCCCACCAAAATCCAGCCATCAAGGAAATGCCCATTCCTCGCATGTAGAAGGAAATACGGGATTTTTGGGAAGAATCAACTTCATTAGCAAGTTTATCTCTCAACTCACAAAGAACTCCGTGAGCCCATCTTCAAGCTATTAAGGAAGAACTCCTCCATGAAATGGAATGATGAGTGTCGAAAAGCCTTCCTTACCATTAAAGAGCAAATGGTTAACGCCCCTATTTTTGGTACCTCCTGTGGATGATGTTCCCCTATTCATGTACCTATCCATTAAATGACAATGCCACGGGCTACATGTCAGGGCAAAAAGACGATAGAGGCCAAGAACGAAGCTATCTATTACCTCAAAGAAAAGATTCAAAGATCAAAGAACACAAGTACACTCTGATCGAGAAGACTTGTCAGGCTTTAGCATGGGCTTCCATGAGGTTACAACATTACCTCCATGGTCACACAACCCATCTCATATCCCGTGTGGATCCTCTCAAGTATGTGTTCAAGAAGCCCATACTAAATTGTCGATCGTCCGATGGCAGCTGATCCTACAACAATTTGACATCGCTTACGTGACGCAAAAAAGTCTCATCAAAGGTCAAGGAATTACGATCAACTCGCCACGCACTCGCAGGGGATTACAAACCCTTGAAACATACTTCCCCGATGAAGGGGTAATGGCAGCTCAAAGATACCATCAAGACGACGATGCATTCCACACATGGAAAATGTATTTTGATGGAGTCATAATACGTAAGGCTCTGAGCCGAGCAATTCTAATATCCCAGACGGGAGCAAGATCCCGTCATTCATTAAATTACAGTTTGTCAAACCACCAACAACACAAATTGAGTATGTAAGGTCAGTATCATGGGCTAAAACTTGCCCGCTCAATGGGCATCAGCCATTAACTCGCCTTTGGGGATTCCGAATTGTAATCAAACAATCCACGGAATCTATCAAACCAAAGAATTACATTTGCCGCCTTACCCATCGAAAGTTTTTACAAATGGCTTTAGAGTTCAAAGAAATCTCCTTTCTACACATTCCTCGCAATAGAATGATTTTATGGATGCACTAGCAACGCTGGCCTCCTCGATTCACATACCCCGACAAGGAAAACATGCCAAGCATCACATTTACCTCTAAAAAGGCCCCAGCTTATGGGAACTACGTTGAGAAGTATCGATGAGCTACCTCCCATCCACCACCCTTGGTATCAACATATCAAGGAGTATCTACGAGATGGATCTACACCACCGAGGCGAGCCTAACCGAAAAGAGGCGATCCATCGACTTGCTATAAAATTCTACCGAGCGAGATGCACTCTACAAGAGAGATGCAGATTAGGTCTCCTCGATGTCCGGACAAAGACCAAGCTCAGAGGCTCATGGATGAAATCCATGGTGGAGTATGTGGCCCACACACGAGCGGCCCCTTACTTGTCAAGAAAATCCTCGTAATAGGCATTATCGGCTTACACTCAAAGTCGATCGTGATGATCACGCCAAGAGGTGCTATCAATGCCAAATTCATGGAATGCTATCCACGCCTCCAAGGAACTCCACAATATGAAGTTCGCCACGGCCCTTCTCAATGTGGGAATGGACGGATCGGCCCATCGAGCCCAAAGCCAAGAATGGACATCGATTCATATTCACCACGATCGACTACTCACCAAATGGGTAGAAGCAACCTCCTTCCCCAAGGTTACCAAAGAAGTCATCATTGCTTTCATCGTAAATAATGTAGTCTGTCGACATGGACAACCAGAGGTCATCAGGTCGATAATGCTAAAAACCTCAACAACAAAATGATGGAGGAGTTATGCAAAGAAATTCCACATCAAACACCTTAACTCCGGCCATCTACCATCCAAAGATGAATGGTGTTGTTGAAGCTAATAAAAAATATCAAGAAGATTATGCGTAAAATGTCCGCCAATCACAAAGGATGGCCTCGACCTCTCGCCTCTAACTTTTATTAGCCTACGTAACTTCCATGCGCATTTCCACCGGGCAACCCCTACTCATTAGCCTATGGATGGAAGCAAGGTTCCCCATAGAGGTGGAAATGGAATCCTCAGAGTGTCGATGGATGCTCACTTGGATGAAGACCAATGGGTACAAGATGTATCACCAATTGTCTCTGATAGATTTAAAGGTGAACCGCGACAATCTTCCATGGTCAATTATATCAAGAAAGGATCGCACGATCCTACAATAGAAAAGTCCGGCTACGGCAGCTCAAAACAACACGACTTGGTTTTGAAGAAGATCATCGACAACCAAGATCAATCTAAGGGAAAATTTGCTCCTAATCGGGAAGGCCCGCTTGTTGTCAAGGAGGTATCGACAGAGGTGCTCTCGCACTACAGAAATGGATGTCGATGAATTTCCACAAATTTATCAACTCGGACACCGTGAAACGGTACTATGTCTGAAGTTACCATCAAGCAAACATCCTGGTATTGATCATCCAATTACCAGTCATTCCAGTTTTTTAACCCTTATTTTACAAACTCTTTTGCCCCTCAGGGAAATATACACTTCAAACCAGCAGCCTGGTTTCACCTTACTTTAAACCAGCAACCTGGTTTCACATACACTTCAAACCAATAGCCTGGTTTCACCTCATTTTAAACCTTTCACACAATTTCAGTTATCCTAAATACGGGATTGAACCTTCCACACCTGCAGTTTATCCTAAATATAGGATTAAACTTTTCTACGCTTGCAGTTTGTCCTGAAAATAGGATCAAACTTTTTCCACACCTGCAGTTTGTCCCCATTATGGAATTAAACTTTTTTCTCCCCGCAGTATAGCCTGCGCATGGGATTCACACTTCTCTTTGGCTGCGATTCGTCCTGAGGGGAGAACTACGTCGACCTGATCTCCCTGATACACGGGAGTATGTAGGCAACCATATTTTATATGGCCCGGTCGCAATAAAAAAAACAACAAAACAACAAAAGCATTTCTGCCCTTTCTCTATAAAAACAAAAACAACAAAAACATTTCTACACCCATCCGCTTTTTCACATTCAAAGATTTAACCTCTTACACTGTGTTCAACTACGCAGACTTGATCTCCTCTTCAATAGAGTACATAGGCGCCATTTATGGTTCAAATTTAACCCTACCAAAAACAAAAATACTTGTCACACTAAGACAGGATCAACCTTTAATCCACCACATTTCATCGCCTTCGCACTGGGGATGGAATTACCCAACCTCTCTCTTACAAATAGAGATTCTTGAGACCATCTAAGTCATGGTTGTGCCTCAAAGAGAAATACCAATCCATAAAAGATGGATTTAACTAGGCTTCTCACAAATAGAAGTACTGGCGACCATCTGTGGTGCGATCAATCTCCGAGAGGAAAAGCTACACTCATCTCCATATTTCCATATAGAAACCAGTCCCAAGACACCAAAAATGGTAGAGATACATACAGATCAATGATCCATTCTAAGAGATCCTGCGATAGGTCAATGTCCACATATCAAGGACAAGTTCAGAATGCATCAAGATCACAAGCCCTAAAGAAACAGGCAAATATCAAGCAAATATCATGGTACAACTGAAAGGGAAGTAAATCAAAATATATTTCTCTGCCATATATAATACTGTTTGATATATACATATGTACTGTACATGACAAAATGACTAAGCTAGTCTGTGCAGAAAAATACAAGTCTATCTACGGATCTATGTGAATACGAACTATCAGATCTAGCATAGCATCTCTCTCCGAAGAAGGAGGTAAAGCTGCAAGCTCCTGCCCAAGGGTATCTACACGAGCTAGCAGATCCGAAGCTGACTGCATGATGGCATGATGCTTATCGATGTATGCACTCATATCGGCAAGAATGTCAGTCGTATGGGATCTCACGGAAGTACTGTCTGCAATGGCCACATCCCTAGCAGATAGAGCAACATCCCTCTCCAGAATCAATGCATCTTTGGCTGATCTAGCCTCGTCCCTCTCTAATAGAGCGGCGTCTCTCCGATTAAGAGTTGTCAACATCGCGGCCCTAGCTTGATCTCTATCATAGGTCATCAGATGTAGGCTCTACTCCAAATACTGTGTTGAATACTGAGTAATAGTGGCACTCGGGATGGTAGAATCCATCACATATTCTGGCAGCCTAGCAGTCAAGTCCCCATCGATGGGAATGTCAGCCTCCTTCATAGGCTCCTCATCGTCAGACTCAATATCCTGCACTGTGGATACTACCATAGTCGATGCAGTCTCTGTTGCCATCCATGCTGAATACTCTGCAGAATAACCCGAATGACTGACAAAAAACTCAGCTAGCTCTCGCTGATCCCAACAGGCATACAACCTGGATTTGTCTGCTAATGATAGGTGCCGAGAAGCGAAGCGCTGACTCACCGCCCCCTCAAATGGACGGAAATCCTGAAACTGATCAAACTGACACATCATGGGCAGTGGGTGGTAGGTGATCATCCCTCTCAAACAAGCTAGAAGAAGATAATCCATGCCCGGAGCATGAGTGATGAAGCTGTAGGGTGAGCTAAGCCCTGTACACGGCAATATAGCGAATGGATCTCCAATCCCTGTAAGGAAAGCTGGCCAAGATGCAGCATATGTACACTCTGCAGGCTGGAAGGAGTATGACATGGCTATATCATGGGTGAAGCAATATCCATGCCGTCTGAATGTACCAATTAGTCCCAAGTGTGACATAAACTACACGTATAGCATGACCGAGCTACCTATGAACTGTGACGCCCCCAAAATAGGTCCACACGACCCATTCTGAGTCGCCAGATATCACACTACAGAAATCAAATATAAACTTCATTTATACAACTGTTGAACTGTCTTGCAGAGTACGACAACAGATAAGCTGTGAGTTTTAATACAAATATTGTAACGTATATAATATGACAATATTCATACTCAAATTATTACATGCCATATAAAGTACAGCAACAAATATTTCAAGTCTCCAAAGGGACACGAGAAGATTTCTGTTCTCTTCATTTTAATACGGTGCACATTTGACCCTTTCAAGGTCGTGTTCTCATCACCCTATTGTTGTTCACCAAAATCAATTATTAAGTGACGTATAAAATATGAAACACACATCTTAGGTCCTCAATGCAATTATATATTACATGTTATGATGTTTTATAATGTATTGAGAAACTTCAACAGTCTCGGACCATCTCACTATTTCCTTGTTATCCCCGCTCGACCCAGCTACACTCTTATTACCTGAAAGGAATTGTGAAGCAAAAGGGTGAGCACAACTAGCTCATTAAAGAATATCATGACTACAGATAATTAAATTATGAATAGCCTTTATCAGTAATAAATCAGAGATTCAGAACATATGGTAGATGATAAAATTTTTCAACCATAGTTGCAGCGAAACGAGCAATCCATTAGAAGAGTCAAATAGACCATCAGTTCTATTATCTTCTCCATGTTAACAGTCCACCAATAATGTTTTATACCTGTAACATCAATCAACAATTCTTGTCCACAATCATATGAATAACTCATAATCATAATTGTGATTTTAAATTCCTCTTCGCACCCAGGACGAAGATAATTTTCATCACCTATCTTCACCTGAAACATCAAAAATCATGGTTATACCAAATCACAATTCCTGCTCATAATCATACTAATAAATTCATCTTTGCACTATGGCCAAAGATATTCATTAACAATTCATCTTTGCACTACAGGCCAAAGACATACAACTATATTTTAGAAGAGTCAAGTAGAGCATGATATCTACTATCTTTTACGAATTAAAAGTGTATAATCAATATTTTATCGTTGAGACTCGGCTTAATAAATAATCCACATCATCGAATCATCCCTGCACTACGCCCAAGGATATTCATGTAATCATCAATGGTCATGATTATACCGAATAATCCCTGGATCAAGAGTCATGCATTTTTTAACTCTACTGTAGATGTATGTTAAAATAATGCATGCATACATGTAGTCATAAAAATGCATTTTGAAAAGCTCCATGTTAAATAATACCACACCCTTTCTGAGGTGATTAGGAGACTTGTTATCCAGATATTATGGATCCTGATCAGCCAAGTAGTTCCTGCAAGACCACTTCTGGTGTACGGAGGAGGGCTTCTGAAGTACCCCTCGACCACCCAAAATAGGTATACATCACCCATTCTCGAACCTCGTTGTCAAATACATGGTATGTAAACAACTACAACTTTATTATTACAACAAATTAAAACCCTCCCCACTGTGAGTTTGAATACAAATATTATCTTCTTTCTATCTATTACTCTCTCATGACAATATCTATACTCAAATAAATCCTCATCACATTTATTGATACATTATTTTACAAAAATACAAATGGTGAGGACTACTAAACAACTCTCTTAGAACCTTCATTCCATAAATGGTGGGACTACCGACTGCAACCTTCGCTTATATTCTCGCATCCTCGCATCCCGAGAAGAAAAATGAAACAAAAAGGAAAAGGGTGAGCTCAACTAGCCCAAGAAAGAATATTATGACTAAGATAATATACAACAAATTATCGTTAGTCTTCAACAGGAAAAAATCTAATAGTAATACAATAGACAACAAGTTTTAAATCAATATTCGCAATGAAAATAATAATTCATTAGAAGAGTTAAGTAGAGAATGCAAACTACTATCTTCTATGTATGAATTTAAAAGTTCATCGCTCATCTTTTATCCCCAGTAACATCAATCAATATATATCCGAATCAAATATTCATCTTTGCACTACAGCCAAAGATATTCATCACTGGGTCATGTTCATCTAAACACTGCTCATCTTTGCACTACGCCAAAGATATTCATCGAAATCATTCATCTTCGCACTTTAAAGATATTCAATAATATCATCATTTAAGACCGAGGATGATGAAAAATATTTTTAAAGAAACGAATCCAAAGGAAACAAAATGACAAGGATTAAGGATTAAGGATTCGTGATTTTGTTTTATCCATGTCCAACAATACCTCAAAAATAATCATAGTGGTGTAAAATTCAAGAATGATCAAAACATGGATACAATCAAAGCTAGTATCCGTAATAGATATTTTGGACGAAAAGGAAAATTTTATTTTTCATGAATAAAGGCCATATTCGTGAATAAGATCAGATACGTGAATAATGCCGTATACGTGAATAAGAACTCCATTACTAAAAGTTCCAAATTTGATTAAAAAGTTCAGATCAATATTTCAAAGATAATGATATTAGAATAAATAATATCATTAAAAAAAAAATATCCCTTACCTCGAAAGATCAAGACTTCTAAATAAAACACCTGATATAAAGCTATGACTTGAACTTCAGACCAGATAGCAATACTCAAAATATACTCAAAATACTCACAAGAATACGCCGATAATATAGAGAGAGAAAACTTCAGCTTCGTGTAATTTTCAATTCTAACCTAAGCACCCTATTTATAGAAAAATGCTTAAATACACCAAAGCGTAAAATTTAATATAATATTAATATATAAATTAAATTTTCCTACGCCAAACCTTCCAAGAACTGAATTCAGCTCATTCAACACACATGTGTAATACACCAATAATGAAAAAAATGTTTTTGTTATTTAAAATATTTTAAACTTCCAAAATCAATTATTTTGAGCTTCTAACTTCAATAATTCACAATAAATAGCCCTTTTTGTCGTAAAATTCAAACTCACGATTTTTATAGGAAATTCAATTTCTACAACTTTACGTAAGAAAGTTTTTCCAAATTCCAAAATAAAATTGACCAAAATCCACAAACCAAGCGATTTTACAAGCTATAATCAAATTTCACCAAGAAATGGGGTCCAATCAACACATAAAATATGCTTTAAATATTTTTGTAACAAAAATACTCCTCCTCCACATATACTCATATATATCCCACATTCATCGTAAAAATATCATCATTATTATATTATTAAAATATAATAATATATTTAAATGAATTATTTTATCAAAAAAGATAAAATTTCAATTTTCAACAATTGTCACATTAAAAATTTTCTCCATCTATATCCACATAAAATCAATATTTTCCTCATCATATGAATCAATAATTAATTATTCACAAATAATATTACGTAATCACAATATCGACAACCAGCAGCCTCTGAAAGTGGGGGCTTTCCAATAAGAATTTCTCCTTATCGGGCGCCGCAATTAGGTGACCAAACCTCTCCTTAGATGTAACTTTCTAGACATTGCCAATAATGTTATCTAATAATATTATTCAGATATATATGAATTATTGCTTCGATAATGAAAAATACTATGTAATGACAATTATCAAACAACAAAGAATATAAAATATCAACGCAAAGAATTATTAAATCAATAAAATATCGAATAAGAATTATCGTAACCATTATCGAGTAAAGCCTTCTTACGTAAGAATCAATAATTGGTGCAATACCGTGTGCTACTGTGTTTTAACCACCGAGTATTTTAATAAAGATTAATCTGTGAATAACTACGCCGCTATTTTTAAACAACTTATATTTGTCGCTTTCTTCATCCAATCGCTTTCACATGGGGCCCACAAAAGATCACGCCTGTCAGCATTTAATATTCCCCGACAAAGAAGAATATTCCACGACCAAACGAATATTCCCCGACAACAATGAATATTTTATAACCACTTGCTTATTTTGAAATATTTATGATTTTTTACCCATAACTATCCACATTAATCAAATCAACCCTTACTATTTCAAAATAATAAATAGAGAAAATTAAATTTCATTAATAATAAGTTGGGGTCTTACAACCTCCCTCCTTATGAAATTTCATCCTCGAAATCGACGACGACGCATTCGGTGTTTCAAAAGGTGAGGATACCTCGCTTTCATTTCCGCTTTCCAATTCCCGTGTCATTTCTATATAGCATGATTCCTCCACAAAACTTTAACTCAGGTGGTATGACCTTTTGCATGCAGTAGGACATGCTCCTTCCTATCCAAGATCTTGACAGTACCTCCTCATACGCTAAGTCTTCTACTATCTCGTCCGGCTCTAACTCTATAACGTGGTTCGGGTCTTTCACATATTTACGAAGTACGATATGTGAAACACATTATGAACACGAGACATACTTTGAGGTAACGCGAGTCTATAGGCTACATTTCCTACTCGGTCAAGAATTTGAAATGGACCAATAAATCGTGGATTGAGCTTTCCTCTCTTCCCAAATCTTGTAACTCCCTTCCATGGAGCAACTCGCAACAATACATGATCCCCTATACTAAATTCCACGCCCTTTCGATGAAGATCCGCATAACTCTTTTGTCGATCTTGTGCCGCTTGTATACGCTTGTCGAATCATTTGGATCTTTTCCGTAGTCATACGTATCAACTCGGGTCCCAACAATGTTGCTTCACCCACCTCGTCCCCAACATACCGAGAGCGACACATTTTCGGCCATATATAATGCTTCAATGGAGCCACACCTATACTTGCCTCGATAACTCGTTGTTGTAGGAGAATTCCACCAATGGTAAATACTTATCCCAACCGCCTTGAAGTCTAGGACACAGTAGTCTTAATAGATCTTCAAGAGTTTGAATAGTCCTCTCTCGATTGTCCGTCTGCTTGAGGATGGTATGCCGAATCAATCAGAACTGCGCTCCATAGCTTTTTGCAAGCTAACCCAAAATCTTGAAGTGAATCTTGGGTCACGATCCAAAACTATGGATACCGGCATGCCATGCAACCTCACAATCTCATTTACATATATACTAGCAAGACGCTCAAGGAATAAGTCTCCCATTCGGCAAGAAATGAGCGACTTGGTTAATCTATCAACAATAACCCAAATAGCATTGATGCCTTGAGAAACCGTAGGAAGACCCGTAATGAAATCCATGGTAATGTGTTCCCACTTCCATTTCGAATCTCAAGTGGTTGCAACGGACCCTTAGGTACTAGATGCTCCGCCTTTTACACGCCGACAAGTTAAACACGTTGAGATAAACTTTGCAATCTCTCTCTTCATATTGTTCCACCAAAATGTATGTCAAGATCACGATACATTTTGGTACTTCCAGATGGATTGCAAATGGTGTATTGTGTGCCTCCATCATAATCTTATACTTCAAATCGAGTCGTTAGGGACACAAAGTCCGGAGTGGACTCAAGTATTCCTTCTTCATCAATTCTCGCTCGAATAGCACCTTCTTGTACTTTCTTCTTCATACGATCACCTCCCGGCCTGCGGCTTGAGCAACCTTAACTTTTTCTATTAAAGTCGGCTCTACGCGTATACTTGACATCATCGCACTCATTCCTCGCATATATGATCTTCTACTCAACGCGTCACCACCACGCTCGCTTTTCGTGATGGTATCAATAGTGTGGTCGTAGTCTTTCAATAGCTCGAGCCAACGTCACGCCAGCCGATGTTGAGTTCTTTTTTTGAGTGAAGAAATATTTAAGGCTTTTATGTCCGAATATATCTCCACTTTCTCCCCATATAGATAGTGCCTCCATATCTTTAGCGCGAAACGATCACGCTAACTCTAGATCATGAGTAGGATAATTCCTCTCATATTCTTTAAGTTGTCGCGAGGCATAAAGCTATGACTTTCCCACGCTGCATGAGAACACATCCTAACCCTTTGCCCAAGCATCGCTCAGATAACAAATCCATCCGAACCAGATGGTATTGTTAGAACAAAATGCCGAAAATGAGTCTCCTCTCGAGCTCTTGGAAACTCTTCTCGCATTCCTCGCTCCATACGAATTTTATATCTTTCCGAGTCACCGAAGTTAATGGAGTAGCGATTCGAGAAAATCCTTCCACGAATCTCCGATAATAACCAAATAAGCCCGTAAAGCTACGATTTCTACCACCGACTTTTGCTGTTCCCAACTTTGTATTGCTTCAATCTTCGCCGTCCACTTGATACTCCATGTTTTGACACCACGCGCCCAAGAAATGCTACTTCCTCAAGCCGTAACTCGTATTTCTTTAATTTGGCATATAGTTTGTTTTCACGGGCCTTTGAGTACCAAATTTCAAATGGTGCTCATGATCTTCACGACTTTTGGAATATATGAGGATGTCATCAATAAAGACAACAACGAACCGATCCAAATATTCCTTGAATACTCTTCTCATCATATCCATGAAAGTCAGCAGGAGCATTAGTCAATCCGAAAGACATGACTAAGAATTCATAATGCCCGCATCGAGTTCTAAAGGCGCTCGTTGAATATCCTCGCCTAATCTTCACCGATGATATCCGTAATCGAAGATCGATCTTTGAAAAAAATTGTGCCCTTTGCAATCGGTCAAACAAGTCATCAATACGAGGTAGAGGATACCTATTCTCGATGGTGACATGGTTCAATTCCCGATAGTCAATACAAAGTCGCATATACCCCGCTTTTCTTCTTTACGAATAAAACAGAGCACCCCAAGGAGATGTACTAGGTCGAATGAAACCGATGTCCAACAATTCCTCAGTCTTGACCTTTAACTCCTCAAGTTCAATAGAGCCATTCGATATGGGGTTTTAGAAATGGGCTTTGTACCAAAGTTCAAGATCAATAAAGAATTCAACTTCACGCTCGGGGTGAGACCGGAAGTTCTTCAGAAATACGCCAGAAAGTCAATAACAACAGAATATTATTCAAATTTGACGTGTTTTTATTCAAATCCATAACATGGGCTAAGAAAGCTTGACATCCGCTTTTCAATAAACGAATAGCTTTATGATTAGATATGACAAAGTGATTGATTTTAATGGTTTAGTTGTTTGAATTGCATAACAAAGTTGGTTAGAATATGAAAACTAACAACCTTACGAAAAAACAATCAATTTTGGCATGATGAGTAGTTAACCAATCAATCCCTAAAATCACATCAAAAGCAAGTATCTTTAAAGAGATAAGGTCAATGTAAGGTGATGGTGCCAACTTGAATCAAACAAGATTTATAAACAAAGGGATGTGATGAAAGTTTCTCCTAACTGAGTTTCCACAGATAGGTCAAAGTCTAATTTCTCCTGAGTCAAGTTTAAACGCTGAGCACAAGCAGAGAGAGATAAATGAATGGGTAGCACCCCATCATTAAGTAAGGTATAAACTTCGCAAGAATTTATAAATAGCTTACCCGTGATCACCTCGCTTGGGTTCCTCGATTTTGACCAAATACAACAAAAACGCTTCTTCCAGAACCGCTGACTTTGACTTTTCTCGGGATGTTTTTTGAGTCACCGTCCCCTCACTGAACTAGGTTTCGCTACTGCATAATCTTGAGCGATATGTCCTTCCTTTCCACAATTATAGCATACCTTGAACTGCTAGGGCGCTTGACCGATATGTCCCTCTTTCCGCATTTTATAAAGATATATGACCGGTGGTCGCTTCTCCTCCTTAGAACCAGCTTGTCACGCAAGACTGTTGCCTTCACATGGTCGTTGTTAAATCTCCTCTTTTAAAATCTCCTCCCACTCGCTTTCTTCTATTTTCACGGCTATGATTACCACCAGAGTGGTTACCATTTTTGTCCGCCTTTTTCTTTCTCCGCCGGTTATCGTTGTTTTGTTGATCGCTATCTCCCAGATATCCTCGTCAGTCAGGGTCCCCACGACCGCACTCGTTATCTCGCTTCTAATAATTGAGCCCTATTTACAACATCTCTAATAGAGAGAAAATTTATGAGAAATGAGATATTGTCGTATGCCCGGTTTCAAACCTCTCGAAACATCCGCCACATAATGCTCCTCATTCTCCACCAAATGAGGTGCAAACCGATAACTCTACAAACTTTGCCTCGCATCGAGACACCGCCATGTTATTCTCGCTCCCGCCTAATAAACTCCACTTCCTTCATACGACGAAACACTTTCGTGAAAGTATTTGTCATTAAATAGTTTCAAATGTCTCCCAAGACATGCCGAAAAGTACCGATGGGTACGCTTCACGCATCTCCCACCAAGAGTTCCGCCTCGCCCACTTTAAACATAAAGGTGGCGAATGGAACCTTCGTTCTCTCCGCATCCCAAGACATCGAATATCTTGTAATTTGCTTGACCCATGTTTCCGCCATGATCGGATCTCGCTTTCCTTTAAATTCGTGGTCCCAACTCTTTGAACTCGCTTGGCTCATGACAACCCGTGAATTGCTATCATTTCCTCCTCAGATTTTGAACACGAAGTCTCCTCGTCGATTTTTTGCATGAATCGCAAAAAGCTTCTAAACATCCCCTCGCTCATCATCTCTTCAAAGGTGTTGTTCACAGAGGAAACATTTGCCACTGCTGCACGCTCTCCTCGTCAGAGTACAAAGGCTCTCCACTGGCCTCATTTCCATTGTTAATATTCTCAATGACATTCTCAAATACCGCCATAAAATAAGGGTTAATTAAGGAAATCAATATATCACATAATATCCCTATATACCCGACCAACTAACAAATAAGCTTAGTAGGACACACTAGCGAAGGATTTACTCGCCTCCCCTCCTAGTTCTATTCCCCGATCTCCGCCAGAGATCATATCCCTAAGCTCTCGATACCAACCGCGACGCCCCCAAAAATAGGTATACATCACCCATTCTCGAAAGTTGTCAATACATGGTACGTAAACAACTACAACTTTATTATTACAACAAGAAATCGTGAGTTTGAATACAAATATTATCTTCTGACAATATCTATACTCAAATAAATCCTCATCACATTTATTGATACATTATTTTACAAAAATGGTGAGGACTACTAAACAACTCTCTCTAGAACCTTCATTCCATACCCCGACTCAGACTCGCTATATTCTCGCATCCCGAGAAGAAAAATGGAACAAAAGGAAAAAGGGTGAGCTCAACTAGCCCAAGAAGAATATTATGACTAAGATAATATACAACAAATTATCGTTAGTCTTCAACAGGAAAAATCTAATAGAATACAATAGACAACAAGTTTTAAATCAATATTCGCAATGAAAATAATAATTCATTAGAAGAGTTAAGTAGAGAATGCAAACTACTATCTTCTATGTATGAATTTAAAAGTTCATCGCTCATCTTTTATCCCCGTAACATCAATCAATATATATCCGAATCAAATATTCATCTTTGCACTACAGTGCCAAAGATATTCATCACCGGGTCATGTTCATCTAAACACTGCTCATCTTCGCACTACTACGCCAAAGATATTCATCGAAAATCATTCATCTTAAGACTACAAAAGCCAAAGATATTCAATAATATCATCATTTAAGACCGAGGATGATGAAAAATATTTTTAAAGAAACGAATCCAAAGGAAACAAAATGACAAGGATTAAGGATTAAGGATTCAGACTTTTGTTTTATCCATGTCCAACAATACCTCAAAAATAATCATAGTGGTGTAAAATTCAAGAATGATCAAAACATGGATACAATCAAAGCTAGTATCCGTAATAGATATTTTGACTTAAAAGGAAAATTTTCATTTTTCGATGAATAAAGGCCGATTCGTGAATAAGATCAGATACGTGAATAATGTCCGATACGTGAATAAGAACTCCCACACTAAAAAGTTCCAAATTTGATTAAAAAGTTCGATCATCAATATTTCAAAGATAATGATATTAGAATAAATAATATCATTAAAAAATAATATCCCTTACCTCGAAAGATCAAGATTTCTAAATTAAAACACCTGATATAAAGCATGACTTGAACTCAGCACCGTATAGCAATACTCAAAATATACTCAAAATACTCACAAGAATACGCCGATAATATATAGAGAGAAAAACTTCAGCTTCGTGTGTAATTTTCAATTCTAACCTAAGCACCCTATTTATAGAAAAATGCTTGAATACCAAAGTAGTAAAATTTAATATAATATTAATATATAAATTAAATTTTCCTACGCCAACCTTCCAAGAACTGAATTCACTCATTCAACACACATGTGTAACACACCATAATGAAAAAAAAAACGTTTTTGTTATTTAAAATATTTTAAACTTCCAAAAATTCAATTATTTCAAGCTTTCAAACTTCAATAATTCACAATAAATAGCCCTTTTGTCGAAAAATTCAAACTCATAATTTTATAGGAAATTCAATTCTCTACAACTTTACGTAAGAAAGTTTTTCCAAATTCCAAACAAAAATTGACCAAATCCACAAACCAAGCGATTTTACAAAGCTATAATCAAATTTCAACCAAGAAATGGGGTCCACCGACACATAAAATATGCTTTAAATATTTTTGGTAACAAAAATACTCCTCCTCCACATATACTCATATATCCCACATTCATCGTGAAAATATCATCATTATTATATTATTAAAATATAATAATATATTTAAATGAATTATTTTATCAAAAAGATAAAATTTCAATTTTCAACAATTGTCACATTAAAAATTTTCTCCATCTATATCCACATAAAATCAATATTTTCCTCATCATATGAATCAATAATTAATTATTCACAAATATATTATTACGTAATCACAATATCGACAACCGTGCAGCCCTGTGAAAGAGGGGCTTCCAATAAGAATTTCTCCTTACTAACCAAGCAATTAGGTGACCAAACCTCTTAGGTATAATGTAACTTTCTAGACATCGCCAATAATGTTATCTAATAATATTATTCAGATAATATGAATTATCGCTTCGATAATGAAAAATACCGTAATGACAATTATCAAAAACAAAGAATATAAAATATCAACGCAAATAATTATTAAATCAATAAAATATCGAATAAGAATTACTATAACCATTATCGAAAGAAGGCCTTCACGTAAGAATCAATAATTGTGCAATACCGTGCATACATCGTGTTTTAACCACCGAGTATTTTTAATAAAGATTAATCTGTAAATAACTACGCCAAGTTATTTTTAAACAACTTATATTTGCTTTTCTTTCATCCAATCGCTTTCACATGGGGCCCATAAAAGATCAAGGCTGTCAATTTAATATTCATTTAATATTCCCCGACAATATTTTATAACCAAGAATATTCCACCCATAATTATCCACCAAAAAATATTCCCTCAACAATGAATATTTTATAACCACTTCATACGTGGCGATTTTGAAATATTTCGGATTTTTTACCCATAACTATTACCACATTAATCAAATCAACCCAGTTTCACTATTTCAAAATAATAAATCAGAAAAACGATAAATTTCATTATAATTATAATGGGTGTTTAGTTTAGTTTGGTTGTGAAGGCATGGTAGTGAAATTGTGTTCTCAAACGTAAGGAAATTATATCATTTTATACAATCATAGAAAAGATTACTCTTTTTGTGGAACATTTTTTTGTTGTTGCAAGTGGGACTCTTTTCTGGAAGGGAGGGAGTATTAATTTATTTTTTTAGTTTTTGATATTGGATGAATTGTTTCTTTTGTGAATAGTTTTCTATTTGCACAGGTCTGCAAGTTATTGGAATTAAGGAAAATTTAAGTTTTTATTTTGAAGTTTGATGAATTTGAATTTTGTATGATATGATCAATGACCAAGTAGCTTAGTTGAAAAACTTTGTCTAGAAATAATCATATGTTATTTTTTAGCTTCTGAAAGTTAATACTAGTTTGAATTTTCTAGCTCATTGTAATATGGCAGGTACTGTAAATGTGAGATGCCGTACAATCCTGATGACCTAATGGTTCAATGTGAAGGATGCAGTGATTGGTAGGTTGATGTGTTTCAGATTATCTTTTAAGTTGCTTTTTTTGTTTTGGAACTTGTGTTCCATCTCATGTTTGGTTAGCCTTGAATTATCTTAGATGTTCTTATCGGAACAAAGATGATATTGTTTTCAGAGTTGTATTGTATTGTTTTGCTTATATGTTTTGAGCTAGAAATATCTTATGATTGTGTGTGTTAGTAAACATGACTATTTTAAAATTTAGTTTCTACTACTATTTCCCATCAAATGGTCTGCTATACACTTATAAATTACCTGAAACTAATTGCCCTTTCTGTCACTACTATTGATAAATTGACAGTGAGGTTACCTCTATGGACCATGACCACACTGGCCAGCTTATTTTCTGTGGCGATGGTCAGGTGTGTGCCTGCTTTTTTAGTGTAAATTTAGTTAACCCCCTAATATATATGTTGTTTGAAGCTTACTTCATTTTATGGGGTATGTTACAACCTGAATAAACTTTACAGGGCATTGGGTATTGTAATTTGGTAGGTACATCGAGTGGCAGTTGAAAATTCATGAGTCTTGGATTTTTTAGATGCTGTCTAGGTACAGCGAGTGGCAGTTTATTTGCTGTCTAGGCAATCATATATTGAAAATCAGCTCTCTTATGTCATAGATGTTTGTTTGATAAAGATATTTTGTTTCTGCAGGAAGCATTCAAAAAGAAAAAAGCAAGGACCTGTGAAGGATGTGGCTTGAATACCCCTCTTAAAAATTATACGGAAAAGGTTGATTTAGCTCCTGGAGGTCTTCAATTATGTAATACCTGTGCTCGGGTTCGTATAACGTGTTCTGTGGTGTTCTTGTTGGTTTACTAACATTCTCGTCATGAATGTTTACCGCTTGTTATTGTCTTTATTTTTATAGATTTTTTGTTTATTTCAGTTAACAAAATTAAAACAATATTGTGGTATATGCAACAAGATTTGGAATCGTTCAGACAAGGGGAGTTGGGTGAGGCAGTCAAAATCTAAACTAGTATTAAGATTTATTTATATTTGTTATTTCTTAACCTTCTCATAGATCACTTATGTGAGTTTTTTTTTGAACTTTTACAATACATTAGGTGCGCTGTGATGGTTGTAAAGTTTGGGTGCATGCTGAGTGTGACAAAATTCCCACTAGTCATTTGAAGGTTTACCCAGCTTGCTCCATCAACTTATTCTTTTTTCCAACCTACTTATTGACTATATGCTTGTACAGAGAATAAGTAGTGGGTTATGATTCATGTGCTGTAATTTATTGTTTTAGGATTTGGGAACCACCGATTATTATTGTCCTCAATGCAGAGCAAAGTTCAATTTTGAATTATCAGACTCAGAAAATTGCCAACCTAAAGTCAAGTAAGTCCCAGCTATTTATGTTATTTGCAACTGCTCATGTGGCACCAGGAGTGAAATTGGATTTTATTTTTATTTTTTTATTATTTCTTTATCTCTAACAATAGTGAAGTTTTTGCTTCGGAAATTACAGAAAGAGTGATAAACTAGCGCTGCCTGACAAGGTTACTGTCATCTGCACAGGAGTGGAAGGCATATATTTTCCAAGCCTTCATTTGTAAGTGTATATAACTAGATGACTTTGACGTTGCATTGCCTTTGTCTATATAATATATTTTAACATATGATTTCTTTCTACTCTTCTGAGCTGAACTCTTTCTGGTATGGACTTGTTCAAGTTCTGCTTTATTTTTAGTGTACATTTAGTTAACCCCCTAATATATATGTTGTTTGAAGCTTACTTCATTTTATGGGGTATGTTGCAACCTGAATAAACTTTACAGGGCACTGGGTATTGTAATTTGGTAGGTACAGCGAGTGGCAATTGAAAATTCATGAGTCTAGGATTTTCTAGATGCTGTCTAGGCAATCATATGATGATGAGCAGCAGTTTAATAAGAACTGCCCATATTCTTCATTTGTTGTCAATTTACTAGGAATAATTGCATTAGAGAAAATATATACTTGTGTTCAGTCCGGTATTATTTTTGGATTTAGCTTATTTTTTCTGTAAGATACGTTTGGATTCTTATTTCATTTGCATATTATTACTCTCTTATTAGAGTTATTTTTTATTTTTTTGTTGTAGCTGTGCATAAATACTGAAACAGTTTTCTGGTGTTTTAAATTTTTAGGTGTTCAACGAAATAAACAGCCGTGACATTGAGAAGATAAATATTTTCCATGGCATGTTCAATAACTGGATATTCATTGGCGTCATGGTAGGTACAGTAGAGTTGGGACAAAATTATGGATAGTTTGGTATTATTGGAATGTAAACGTATTGTATGGTATTAATATTTTTTGTAATTGGTATATTTTGAATTTGAGATGTATGGATAGTAATATTATTTGTAATTGGTAATATAGGTGAACCATCACCTTTTTTTTTCTTTTTTTTTTAATCTATAACATTTTAAAAACGTTGTGTAAATATGCCTAAATCGTTGTCTGATATACTAAACAACAATATTTTTATCCAAAAAACGTTGTGGATTCATACTTTCTACAACGTTTTTAAGCATCTGCTAATTTTTGAAAAATAAATCTACAACGTTTTTTTTCTAAAAAAATATTGTGTATTGTGCTTAACTACAACGTTTTAAAAACGTTGTGTAAGGTGTCAAATAGATGACACCCTTAATCACAACATTTTTCTGACAGAAATCACAACGTTTTTTTCGCGTTGTCTATTTACTGTTTTCTAGTAGTGCTAGTTCAGCATACAGTCTATGTATCAGGCTTTACACGATGACTATAGAGCGATTGTAGATGGCTGGGGATTTGGAACGTTCTTTTCCATTCTTCCCCGTCGTTGTCCCTTTGTGGTTATCTCGGGGCATTATTCGGCGGTGGTTTCACCGGACTTCGATCCTCCCATTTCTTTGAATCGCTAAGTGATGATGATGCCGATGGATTGGCGGTTTATCACGGTATATGGAGTTTGGAGGGATCCAAAGGTTGCATCACGGATATTACCCTATCGTCCGCCGATCCTTGTTAGGAGTTCCAAATGAGCGCCAAGGCGGCGGGGACTGTTCGTACAGGTCCTTTGAGCGTAGATTCTATGAGCGGGATGTTAAGTGAGCCTATACCCGATGATGTGAGAGTCAGGGACCACATTCTTCGGCGATTGTTCCCGATGATCATTAGGGGATGCTTCATAGCAGATAACTCTTCTATAGTGTCCTTCACTTTGATCAACGCCACTCGACATGTGGACCGTATATGAGATTATGATTGGGGTTCCTACACCTTTTCCTACTTTCTCAGGGGAATATGCATACGATCGCATGGCTTGACCGAGGCTTGGTTAGGATTCTACCCGTTTCTGCTGGTGAGTATTTCTCTTGTCTTTTCCTATGTACAGGTTAAGAGTGTTGACTGACAGCAGATGTTACCTTTGTGTTGGCAGTTTTGGGCCTATGAGAGGCTTCTATGTTTGCATCCTGTGAGCGTGTTAGGTTTAGATACCTATCCACGAGGACGGAGATGACATCATTCCATACCGGGCGAGGTCCCCATTCTTTGAGGTTTCACTCATTCTTGCTTTATAAATTTGGAGTTGTTGACAGTGGATGTCATCATATGCGTTCCCTATTCTGGGGAGCATTTGAGTGTTGGATTTGAGGATGGGTACCCGACTGGAGTTGATTACGTTATGTCCACCCGTAGGATTCCTCTCTTCACAGATGGAGGATGGGAGCTCTACTTAGGAGAGCGTGCTATCAGGAGCACTGCAGGAGAGATTCGCTTGTCGATCTTGCCTCTTGCCAAGCGTTATTGGCCTGTTTCACAGTCACCCATCATTGACATCCCATTGTTGGGGATTGACAGTTTCACATTGTCAGAGGGTCCCTACACTCAGGAGATGTTCCAGCATTGGTGGTTCCCTCGAACCATTGGAGCTCAGACCTGCGCCACATAGTTTATGGGAGATATAGTTCCAGGATCCGTGATGATGATGGATTAGCTAGCCAGTGTCAGAGATCCGACTCATGTGACACAGATTGACAGTTTGACCCGACAGTTGGGTAGAGATCTTTTAGAGGCAGATACTTTTGATCCTTCCAGCATTGGCGCTGGCCCCTCAAGTGACCCATATGGCTTTGCTGGTGCGGATCCTCCCTTGTATAGGCCTGACATCCTTGTAGATAGAGATCCAGTGACTCGGGAGGAGTTACATCAGAGGGATAGGATTGACGATGTAAACATCGATACCATTAACTTCTTCTGATGTATATTTCTCGTTATTTCTTTTGATAGGCCTCTGTTAGTTGTTGGGTAGCTTCACCCCATTCTCGCTATATCTTTTGATAGGCCTCGTTAGTTGTTGGGTAGCTTCGCCCCATTTCCCTATATTTTAGTTGTACAGAGATGTATTAGATGATGATATACTTAGGAATTTATGTACAGTTTTCCATTCCCTATATCATATTACCATCTATTGTATCATGCATGTTATTATGTTATGCATATGTATGTATGTCTAGAGATATTCAGCATTGACCCCTGGATGGTCTTATGACACGGCCCGTATAGATGTCTTCTTCGACAGTTAGCCGTATTGATCATACCCCACCATTTTTGGTGGCATCTGGTATGCGCTCATGGTATGATAGTATGTTACCACCAGATAGGGTGACTGTAGATCATTTTCTGCAGCACAGTATGACCTTGTTGATGTTTCAGGTTCCCATAGGGTTCATAGAGGGTATGCTAGAGCATTGGGTACCAGAGAGGTAGGTTTTCCAATTCGGGACCCAGGAGTTGACTCCTACTCTGGAGGAGTATGCACGGTTGATGATCTGCCGCTGGACAGGCCTTGCGCGCACATGGCGATTGGGGACATGAGTAGGTAGTTCATGACCATCACCGGTTTGAGGCGTAGAGTGGTACAAGATGAGATCACATCTGGCCACGTGATATCCCAACGTTTTCTGATTGACAGATTTGGCTCTGAGGATAGTTATGCACGACATTCTGGGGATTTTACCACGCCGGAGGATCATTGGCATTTGGCCAGAGTGGATGTCTTTATTCGCATGCGTCTTGTCAGATGCGTCTACATGCCACGATACATGGAAGAGTTGGACATCGGGGTCATTATGGTAATGAGAGCTCTCAGGGAGGGTCATACCATCATATTGATGATTATCGTAGAGACTCTGAGGTCAGCTACATACTGCTGCACTTGTCTGATAGGAGTGTTCATTGGCAGCTCGGTCATGCTATACGTGTGGTTTATGTCACACTTAGGACCGATTGGCACATTCAGACGGCATGGGTATTGTTTTACCCATGATATTGCCATGTCGTACTCCTTCCAGCCTGCGGAGTGTACAGATGTTGCATCTTGGTCAGCTTTCCTTGCAGGGATTGGAGATCTGTTCGCTATATTGCCGTGTACAGGGCTCAACTCACCCTATAGCTTCATTACTCATGCTCCAGGCATGGATTATCTTCCTCTAGCTGGTTTGAGAGGGATGATCACTTACCACCCACTGGCCGTGATGTGTCAGTTTGACCAGTTTCAGGATTTCCATCCATTTGAGGGGGCAGTGAGTCAACGCTTTACTTCACGCCGTTTATCAGCAGAGGACAGATCCAGGTTGTATGCCTGTTGGGATCAACAAGAGCTAGCTGAGTTTTCTGTCAGTCATCCGGGTTATTCTGCAGAGAATTCTGCATGGATGAAGACAGATACTACATCGACTATGGTAGTATCCACAGTGCAAGATATTGATTCCGACGATGAGGAGCCTATGGAGGAGGGTGATATTCCCATCGATGGGGATTTGACTGCTGGGCTGCCAGCATATGTGATGGATTCTCCTACCCCGAGTGCCACTATTACTCAGTATTCAGCACAATATTTAGAGCAAAGCCTGCATCTGATGACCTATGAGAGAGATCAGGCTAGGGCCTCGATGTTGACAGCTCTTGATGGGAGAGACGTCGCTCTATTAGAGAGGGATGAGGCTAGATCAGCTAGAGATGCTTTGATTATAGAGAGGGATGATGCCCTATCTGCTAGGGATGTGGCCATTGCAGATAGTACTTCCGTGAGATCCCAGACGACTGGCATTCTTGTTGATATGAGTGCATACATCGATGAGCATCATGCCATCATGTAGTTAGCCTCGGATCTGCTAGCTTGTGTAGATACCCTTGGGCAGGAGCTTGCAGCTTTACCTCCTTCTTCCGAGAGGGATGCCATGCTAGATCTGATAGTCAGCATTGTAGACACTCGAAATTTTTCTACACAACTGTTACTAACATTACAGGAGGGCAAAATCGTCTTTCGGAGATAACACTAAAAGACAGCTCACATCCATTCTGGATACTACCGGAGGATCGGTTCACAACCTGAACCACACACCAGGAACATCTGTCTCAACCCGGAACACACACCAGGGGTCTCATCCTAAACCCCGGAACACACACCGAAAGGATCATTTCCAACCTCGGAGATAACCCCGAGTTTCATCCTTGGCGATAACCCCAAGGAATGTTGTTGCAGTTTCGGCGATAACTCCGGAAATGCTTGTTTCAAACACATGCGATCAGCTTCAACCTCAGCCCTCTTACCGAGGCACTCATACCTCAGACCTGGAGATAACAACGGGCAAACTGGCACACCCACAGATGACAGTGAGGCACACAAACAAGCAGTCCAATCTCAGATGTAACCCTGAGCAACGTCTGCTTTCAGCTCAAACCGGCGATAACCCTGGTGAGGATTCAAACGTCATCTTGTCACTTCAACACTTCCTCTCACAAGATGATATCGCAGCATACCAACAATTAGTCCAATCTCAGATGTAACCCTGAGCAACGTCTACTTTCAGCTCAAACCGGCGATAACCTCGGCGAAGAGTCAAACATCATCTTGCCCTTTTCAACATCTGTGCGTCGTCTCAACACTTCATACATACATATATACAACTATGTCCTTCAAGAACCAGGATATCCAATCCCGAGTAACTATTACGCGTGGCAGTACTCTGGATAGAATTTGAAGCTTGAAGACCATGGGCATGGTCCCCTCTTCCTGACTTCGTATAACCTCTAATCCATGTCATTGCGTAACTCTCGACACAAGCTATCCGAAGAAGGTCACATATACCTCGTTCGGAAGCTCAGATTAAAGTTCTGCAAGTTCGAGCGGACATTACAGTGTGTGAGTGCACGTACTTCGAGACAACGGGACCCACGAAGCCCGGGCCCACCACGACCAGCCGCAGGTGTAACTGCGGCAGCCGCAAGTACACCTGCGGCCATCAGTATATAAATATAGGTTGGGGGTCAGCCATTTGGGAAAGGATAAGAGAGAGAAAATGCGAGGAAGCCCTGTCCATTTTGCTATGTATACACCCATATTGAGTGTTTTCTTTTCTGTTAGCTCACATATAGCTATTTTTTATCTGGCGGGAGCTGAGTAGTTATCCAAATAAACTCATAGAAGTCTACTTTGGCAGCCCACTGTAAGCCTTCTCACATTCTATAAAGCTTTCTTCTCATATTATCACACACTGTTGTACACGTTGAGAGTCGTGTGAGTGTGTTTGCCCGGACTTGATCCGTGGTTTTCATTTCTGTCTATATATATATTTATATATATATATATATATATATATATATATATATATATATATTTATACGGACTAACATTATCGAGTTATGCCTCGATTGAGCTGAACTTGATGCGAGCGCGTTTATTTGCTTATATATATATATATTTATATATATACTTATATATATAAATTGTGGTCGGACTCATCTCATGAGCACAGATTTTACATCCTAATGCGTTTAATTGCTTTTATATATATATATATATATATACTTATATATATATAACTGTTGTCAGACATATCCGATGAGCCTGGATTTCATATCCGGAGCATTTACTGCTTATATATATATATATATTTACATTTCTGTCAGGCCTGGAGTTTCCTCTATGGCTTTTTATAGCTTTCTTTACATTTCGTCCTGCCTGGAGTTCACTTCGTGGCAGTTGATAGCTTTTTACAGCTTTATTTACATTCAAGTCCCGACTTGAGTTCACTTCGTGGCGGTTGATAGCATTTATTGCTTTATTTACATTTCTGATCCCCCATGGAGTTGCTTTGTGGTGGTTGATCATGCACATATATATATTTACAGCTTTTATATATATATAACTATTTACTGCTTTCCATACAAATTGCAGTATCATGTGAGCCCAGGAATCATGTGATCACAGATTGATCTCATCAATCTAGATTCTGATTCCATGATGGACATTTTCCAAATTGTAAAGCGACTTGTACATTATTTACTGATGTCTCGAATTTCCTTGGATGGTCATTATGCCCATAAGGAGTTTGACACTGCTGTATATTATTTTCTCACAGATGTCTCGCATCTCGAAAATAAAAGTAAACAAGCCGAACATTTAGATAATAAAATGGAAGTATCAAAGGCCTTAATTACTATTGAGCACAGGGTTTAAAAAAACCTTTTTTATAATACCTCATTGCTATATCTGGTTAAAACTAAATTTTTCTATAAATTCAAACCCTTGGATATAGGTGCGAACGAGGTACAACACTACTTCTAAATAATTGCACATTGATTCACACACACACACACACACACACATTCATATAATAGTTTCTTTGAGAAGTGGGGGTCACCGTGGCAACACGGATGTCGGGGGGTGTCTAACACCTTCCCTCTGCATAACCAAGCCCCCGAACCCTTAATGAATCTCGGTTTCACAGACCCGTTTATCAGTGTCACATCACTGGGTCAATGTGCAAACCTTTTCGGCTGCGTTGGTGCAACCAGTTAAATACACCAACTGGCGACTCTTAAAGTCAAATCGTCGACATTACACATGTCGGACCTTTTTCACTTATTTTTTCAAACAAATCTCACATTAACATGAGAACACCAAAGAATAAGTAACGAAAAGGGACATCAAAAAAATCCCGACGTCGACAGGTGGCGACTCTGCTGGGCACTCCAGTAAGAGGGCTTAAGCCGCTATTACAAGCTTTTCAAAATTGTTATATGCTTGTGTGTGAATGTTGCATTTACATTTATGATGAATGTGTATGAATGCATCTTAAATACTGCACTGCTAAATATCTATCTGTGATATTAGTGCTTCGCACATATCATCATTTTGCATAAACGGTGAGACACGTTGTATGTGAATGTATGTTGTGTGGTCCCTCCATCAGGAGGCTATCCTGTCGGTGTTTGATTACTGGACCCGTGGGAAGAATAATTCCCTAGTTATGCACCTCGTGAGCTGATACAGTCTCCAGTTAAGGTGCCAACACATATTCTGACTATGTTGTTTCCCAAGCCAGTACCTTTTAAAGCAATAGAGGTGCTGATTCCTGATCCCGAAGTGGAAGAAAAGGAACGGAAATGTAAACATGACCTTGCCTTGATGATGGGAGGCATACACGTCATTGTTCATGATGAAAATACAAACAGATATACCCCAGACTATGATTTCCCAGATGTCATTGTTATCATTCGGGAGAAGGACGAAAATGACGATCATTCCATTACTGCAATCTATCAGGACTTTACCCTCGACAATTGGAACAACATTCCATGCATTGGTCGACGAGGGTAAAATGGGCAGAAAATCCCTCTGCCCTATAGATAACTTTAATTTCTTACTTTCCTTTACAGTACTAGCAGTTATTTTATCAAGTACATGCTAACACTTTTTTATGATCGAACAGTTGCATATATTAAGTGAAAGCATACTTTGTTTCAGGACTCTGAATTTATATATGTCTGTACTTACCGATGAGGTGCCTTCTCTCCATAAGGGCTGTAACTTTGATGCAAAGTTGGACTCAGACTTGATGGACATTCAAGAGGACATTGAGACACCTCAGGAGATTAAGGAATGGGTCGCAGATAAGCCTAAACCCAACCTTGACCAAACCCTTTCAATCTTGGAACCTTAGAAAATCCTAAGCTAATCCAGATTGGTTTAGACCTTACCACAAATCAACGGAATGACATGGTTGCACTATTAACTCAATTCCAGGATGTGTTTGCATGGTCTCATAAAGACATGGTGGGTTTGTCCACTGACATTGTTCTTCATCTCCGTCCCATTAAAGAGGGATTCAAGCTAGTTAAACAAAAACTCAGGCGATTGAAACCTGAGTGGAGTTTAAAGGTCAAAGAAGAAATTGTGAAACAATTTCAAGCTGGCATCATCATGGTGTCTACATATCCGGAGTGGATATCCAACATTGTTCCCGTGCCTAAACTAGGAGGAAAGGTGTGAGTTTGCGTGGATTACCGAGATTTAAACAAAGCTTACCTGAAAGATAGCTTTCCCGTGCCTTTTATCCACATTCTCATTGACAATACTGCTTAATACGACATGTACTCCTTTGCTGATTGCTTTATGGGGTACCATCAAATTATGGTTATTGAGGAAGACCGTGAGAAAACTGCTTTCATCACGCTTTGGGGAACTTTTTGCTACAAACGATTGTCATTCGGCCTCATCAATGTCGGGGCAACCTACCAACAAGCTATGATGGCTCTTTTCTACGATCTAATGGATAAAGAGATAGAGATCTATGTGGATGACATCATTGTCAAATCTTGAAAGGAGGATGACCACCTAGACCATCTCAAGAAGCTATTCAATAAGTTGCGCCTTTAGTGTCAAATCAGACAAGTTGCTAGGTTTCCTAGTCAGCAACAAAGGGATTGAACTGGATCCTACCAAAATCTAGGCCATCAAGGAAATGCCCATTCCTCAGACAGAGAAGGAAATACAGGGATTTTTGGGAAGAATCAACTTCATTAGCAGATTCATTTCTCAACTCACAGCAACCTGTGAACCCATCTTCAAGCTATTAAGGAAGAACTCTTCCATGAAATGGAATGATTAGTGTCAGAAAGCCTTCCTTACAATTAAAGAGCAGTTTCTTAACGCTTCTATTTTGGTACCTCCCAGGGATGATGTTCCCCTATTCATGTACCTGTCCATTAATGACAATGCCATGGGCTGCATGCTGTGGCAAAAAGATGATAGAGGCCAAGAACGAGCTATCTATTACCTCAGCAAAAGATTCAGCACCAGTGAACATAAGTACACTCTGATTGAGAAGACTTGTTGTGCTTTAGCATTGGCTTCCATGAGATTACAACATTATCTCCATGGTCACACGACCCATCTTATATCCCGCGTGGATCCTCTCAAGTATGTGTTCATGAAGCCCATCTTTTGAATTTATCGGTTTATCCGGATGGCGCTTGATCCTACAATAATTTGACATCGTCTACATGATGCAAAAGTCTGTCAAAGGTCAAGAAATTACGGATCAACTGGCCGCCACACCTACAGGGGACTACAAACCCTTGGAAACATACTTCCCTGATACGGGTGTAATGACAATTCAGTAACAACATCAGTACGATACATGCCGTACATGGAAAATGTATTTTGATGGAGCTGTTAACATAGAAGGCTCTGGAGCTGGAGCAGTTCTAATATCCAGTATGGGGGAGCAGTATCCCGTCGCCGTTAAATTGCAGTTTGTCAGCACCAACAACACAGCTGAGTATGAAGGCTGTATCATGGGGCTAAAACTTGCCCATTCAATGGGAATCAGGCGGTTAACTGTCTTTGGGGATTCCGAATTGGTGATCAAACAATCCACGGGAATCTATCAAACCAAAGAATTACATTTGTTGCCTTACCATTGGCAAGTTCTACAAATGGCTTTGGAGTTCAAAGAAATCTCCTTTCTACACATTCCTCATAATAGGAATGATTTTACGGATGCATTAGAAATGTTGGATTCCTTAGTTCACATACTTGACAAGGAAAACATGCCAAGCATCACATTTGCTATGCAAAAAGCCCCAGTCTATGGGAACTACGTTGGAGAAGTATCGGATGAACTACCTCCCATCCACCACCCTTGGTATCAGCATATCAAGGAGTATCTACAAGATGGATCTACACCCGCTGAGGCGAGCCTAACTGAGAAGAGGCGAATTCATCGATATGCTATGAAATTCTACCTGAACGGAGATGCACTCTATAAAAGAGATGTAGGATTAGGTCTCCTCAGATGTCTAGATAAAGACCAAGCTCAGAGGCTTATGAATGAGATCCATGGTGGAGTATGTGGCCCACACATGAGCGGCCCCTTACTTGTCAAAAAAATTCTTAGAACAGGACATTATTGGCTTACACTCAAAGCTGACTGTGATGATCACATCAAGAGGTGTTATCAATGCCAGGTCCATTGGAATGTTATCAACACCCCTCCAAGGGAGCTCCACAATATGAGTTCGCCCTGGCCCTTCTCAATGTGGGGAATGGATGTGATCGGGCCCATCGAGCCCAAAGCCAGTAATGGTCATCGATTCATATTCACCATGATCGACTACTTCACCAAATGGGTAGAACCAGCTTCCTTCCCCAGGGTTACTAAAGAAGTTATCATTACTTTCATCAGAAACAATGTCGTCTGTCGATATGGACAACCAGAGGTCATTGTGTCAGACAATTCTAAGAACCTCAATAACAAAATGATGGAGGAGTTATGCAGTAAATTCCACATCAAATACCTTAACTCCGTCATCTACCGTCCAAAGATGAATGGTGTTGTAGAAGCTGCTAATAAAAACATCAAGAAGATCATGCAGAAAATATCCGCCAATCACAAAGGATGGCCTGACCTCTTGCCTCTGACTTTATAAGCCTACAAAACTTATATGCGTACTTCCACTGGGGCAACCCCCTACTCATTAGCCTATGGGATGGAAGCAGTGCTCCCCATAGAGGTAGAAATGGAATCCCTCAGAGTATTGATGGATGCTCAGTTAGATGAAGACTAATGGGTACAAGACAGGTATCACCAATTATCTCTAATAGACGAAAGGAGAACCGCGGCAATTTTCCATGGTCGATTATATCAGCAAAGGATCACACGATCCTATAACAGAAAAGTCCGACTACGGCAGTTCAAACAACATGACTTGGTTTTGAAGAAGATCATTGACAACTAAGATCAATCTAAGGTAAAATTCGCTCCTAACTAGGAATGCCCATTTGTTGTCAAGGAGGTTGGAAAATCCCAAATTTTACGAATAAAGATTTAATTTTCTCGAAATATTTTTTTTGAATATTATGGTGTGAATTTGAGATAATGTTATACTTGTGGGTAGTATTTATAAATTTTGAAAAGTATGCAAGTTGTTATATAATATTCGATTGGTTGGGGAATATTTGTTTTAATAGGGAATATTCGAACGACGGCACAATCATTGGTGGACCCCATAACGGAATTATTGTCGGATTGAGAAAACGACAAAATTATTTTTATAAAAATAACTGCGGAAGTTTTACCGTTAATATTGTTGAACTACTCAGTAGTAAAAATACAGTAATACGCGTGGTTGCATAGTAGAACACGGTATTGATTATTGATGCTTATGTGAGAAGTTACTCAGTTTTGTTCAATTATTGCTTCAGTAATTGCTGCATAATATCTCACGTTAATTGATTCAATTATTGTCGATATTTTATATATTATTAAATTAATAATTGAGACGATAAAGTTGTTAATATTATTATTTGCAATATTAACGATGTCTATAAGTTCTGCTAAGGAGAGGTTTGGTCACCTAATGGCGCACCAATAGGGAGAAATCCTTATTGGAAAGCCCTCTCTTTCCTGAGAACGACCTGGTCGATTAATAGTGTGAATTATAATAATGATGATGAAGTTTTGTTTTATTAGTATTATTAATGTAATAAAATAGAATACTTTTATAAAGTTATTTATTTTATTAGGCAATAATTAGAATATATTATATTTTATTATGTATAGTGTTTTGCATAGTAAAAACTTTTTATATAAAATAGAATACTTTTATAAAGTTATTTGTTTTATTAGATTATAATTAGAATATATTATATTTTATTATACATAGTGTTTGCATAGTTTTGCATAGTATTTTGCGTAGTAAAATCTTTTTTATATAAAATGCGAATACTTTTATAAAGTTATTCATTTTATTAGATTATAAATAGAATATATTATATTTTATTTAATCTGAAAGTTTTATTTTACATTTTAAGAAAGCTTTGAAGCGTTATAATGAAGTTTCTTCAAGTATATCCTTATACCCGGTCAGAGAGTTATCTTCTTTATAAGGTAAGAGATATTATTTATTGTACTAATTACGTAAGGGGTATTATTTCTTTCATATTCATTCATGAAGAGAACTTACATTATTCCATTCTTTATTATTTTTTGGAATAACTTTGTATACTTAGGACTACCCTATACTTGGTCAAATTCTTGATTATTCCATTCCTTATTATTACATTTATTTGATAACCTATATATACTAAAGCATCGCATACATGGTGAAATTCTTACATTATTCCATTCTTTATTATTATATTGGAATAACTTTTGTATATGAAAAGTACTGCATACATAGTGAAATTCTTCTATTATTCTATTCTTTATTATTACATTGGAATATCACATGCATGCGTTTTACGCACGTGACTGGTTCCATTATTTATTATTACTGTTGGAATAACCTTTCTGTCATGCGATTCATCGCATGCGTGGTGAATTGTTGTTATTCCATTCTTTATTATTACATTGGAATATCACATGCGTGCGTTTACACGACACTGTTCCATTATTTATTATTACATTGGAAACATCATCGGTGTCGCATGCATTTACTTTGACACGTTCCGTTATTTATTATTACATTGGAATATCCTACATACATGCGTTTACGCATGACTGAGTTCCGTTATTTATTATTATACATTGGAATAACACATGCATCTGCGATCTATCGCATGCACGGTGATTTCTTTTGTTATTCCATTCTTTATTATACTCGGTTGGTTAAAGTTTTGACTTACTATACTCCATGAAATTAGTGGAATATCCTTGATATTTGCGCTTCATCCATATCTTTTCATGGAAATATTCTTACGAGCATTCTTGAATTTTACTCTACAAAGAAGTATCATGTTGACAATTTGGGCGTTATTAGTTCTGGATAAATTAATTCTTGAACTTGTTTTATTGAATTATTATGTCATTGTCATCATCCTCATGTTTATATTATGTTGAAAAATCATATGTGGCTTGTAGTGCATAGATGGACTTGGTATGATTATGACGAGGGATTATTCGGTATAATCATGGTAGTAATGTTACAAATGATGTGGAAAAAGTCCTCATTGGCCGTAGTGCATTGATGGGCGATTTTTGGTATGATTATGGCTATGGATTCTCTTGACCAAGGGCGCAAAGATGAATTGTTTTATGGCATGATCGGGGACAGTTGATGAATACACGAATATCTTTGGCCCGTAGTGCATGGATAATTTGTGGTCGTGATAATAATGAATATCCTTGGCCAGTAGTGCGGGGATGATGATGTGGATTATTTATTAAAATTGAGTCTCGTGATAAAAATGTGATGAAAACCTTTTAAATCATAAAAGATAGTAGATTTTATTCTCTACTTGACTCTTTTAATGGATTGCTTGTTCATTTCTGATTAAACTTGATGTCTATTGTATTTTATCGGTTTAACATTGTTGAAGACTAATGATAATTTATTACGCATTATCTTAGTCATAATATTTCTTCTTGGGCTAGTTGAGCTCACCCTTTCCTTCATTGTTCTCTTTAGGAAATGAGAATATAAATTTGGGGACTAGTCGGGGAATGGAGATGATGGTCAGGATGATAGCATTAGTAGTCCTCACTATTACATTAAATAGTGTGATAATAAATGTAATGAGGACTCCATTGAGTGTGGATATTGTCTAGATGACAATATTTGTATTAAAACTCACGACATTATGTTTTGTATTATTATTTTTACATTGTTGTATAATTAAGTTGTATTTGAATTTTTGTACCATGTATTTGGCGATTCGAAGATGGGTGATGTATACCTATTTTTGGGGGGCGTCACGGTTGGTATCAAAGCTTAGGGATATGATCCACAGCTAAGATGTGAGACAAGAACTAGGAGGGAGAGGCGAGAATTCCTTATTTAGTATGACCTACCTAAGTTTATTTGGTATTTAATTGGTCGGTCGGAGTATAGGGATAATATGTGATATGTTAATTAACCCTTGTTTTGTGGCGGTATTTGAAAATGACATCGAAAATGTTGAGAACATGAATGGAGCACATGAGAGACCGTTGAGTCTCCACGATGATCGATAGCCGAGGATAATGTGCAACATGAAGGCGATAATCCTCATGTAAATAACAACAACAACTTGATCAAATGATGAGCGATGGTACATTTAGGAGCTTTTTAGAATTCATGCAACACCAAGCGAGAGAGACTCTGTTCATAATGCGGGTGGAAACAATGGCAACCCACGGTTGGTCACCGCTAAGCGATTCGAGGAGGCTGGGACCACCGAGTTTTGGGAAAGCGGAACCACTTAAAGGTAGAGAGCGTGGATTAAGCGGATCACCAAGATATTTGATGTCTTGGAATGCTCAGGAGGAGCAAAAAGTTCCATTCGCCACCTTTATGTTGCGTGAAGAAGCGATCATTGGTGGGAATCATAAAAGCGTACCCGACTGGCCTTTTCAAGATGTCTTGGGAGAAATTTCAAAAATTGTTCAACGACAAGTACTTTCACGAAAGTATTAAATCACATGAAGGAGGTGGAATTTATCAAGTTGGAGCAAAACAATATGGCCAGTATCGCGATCGAGGCTAAGTTTGCGGAGTTATCACGGTTTGCATCCCATTTGGTCGATAATGAGGAGCGAATAACGCGAATGTTTCTAAGGTTTGAAACCCGATATACGTCGATACCTCATTTCTCACAAACTTTGTTTATATTCGGATGTTGTGAATAGGGCTCGATTATTGGAGCGCGATAATGAGTCGGCCTGACAACCAAAAGGCAACAACCAACAACACGATAATAATCATCTCAGGTGGCAGCGACCATCGTGAACAATGATAACCATCGTGGGGAAATTATCATGCGAAGAATGGTAACCACTTGATGGTAATCATGGCGAAGATAATAGAAGTGGAAATTTCAAGAAGAGAAGGTTCAATAATGATGGAAAGGCGTTGACACCAACACCCGTTTCAAAGGAAGAAGAAGCGACCACCGGTCGTATGTTTCAAATCTTGAGACGGGGAGGGACACATCCGTCAAACTGTCTGTGATGATCAAAAAGTGTGTTTATTATGGAAGAGAAGGTCACCTAGCTCGATTTTGTCGTATGGTGAAGTCGAGTCCAATTTGGGATGGTGATGCCAAAGGATGTCCCGAGACAAGTCAAAGCCGGTAGTTTAAGTGAGAGTGTTTGTTGAGGAACTGAATAAAGTTATCACGGGTAAGTTAATCATAAACTCTTGCGAAGTCTATACCTTATTTGATCTGGGTTCTACCCACTCTTGTATTTCACCTAGTTGTGTTCAATGTTTGAACTTGGCTATTGAGAAATTAGACTTTGACTTATCTATTAAAACTTCATTAGGAGAAACCTTCGTTACATCCATTATTTATAAATCTTGTTTGATTCAAATCGACACTTTCACGTTACTGTCGATCTTATCTCTTTGAAAATACTTGCCTTTGATGTGATTTTTTGGAATCGATTGGTTAACTACTCATCATGCTTTTAAGTAAGGTTGTTAGCTTTTATATTCTAACCAACTTTGTTTATGCGAATTCAAACAACCAAACCACTAAAAATCGATCATTGTCATATCGAAGCCATAAGTAAAGAGCCCGATCCTTTCGTTGTTGTTGACTTCCTTGTGTGGAATGCAAAGCGGACTTTCCGTAGGGGGTCGTCGTGAATAACGGTGGCAAGTTGATAGGTATCAATGTGACGTGCTTATCAAGTCTTGGATGAGGTCCGCGGATTTTGAATGATATTTCTATCGTTAATAAATTTCTTGGCGTATTCTTGAAGACTTCTTGGCCTACCCAGGCGTGAAATCGAATTTTGTATTGACCCCGATACAAAACCCCATTTCTAAAACCCTTAAATATTTCTTCAACTAAAATGAAGCGTAACATTACGCCAAAGAGCGTTGGCTCGATTTGTTGAAGATTACGATCGTACCATTCAATACCATCGTGGAAAAAAGCGAGCGTGGTAGGCGACGCGTTGAGTAGAAGATCGTATGCGTTTATGAGTGTGAATATACGAAACCTACGTGAAGATAACTTATAATGAATATCTGAGTAGAATCGACTTTAATCGATAAAGTTAAAGCCGCTCAAACTACACACAAGAAGGCGATGAATGAATGAAAAAAGAAGGTTCAAGAGGGCGTTATTCTAGAAGCGAAATTGATGAAGAGAGGAAATCTCGACCCTCGATTTAATTGGTCCATTTGAAATCCTCGATTAAGTAGGAACTATGGCTTATAGACTCGTTTTTGCCAAGTATGTCGGCGTGTTCATAACGTTTTTAACGTATCGATGTTACGTAAATATGTGGACGACCGAACCACATTATTGATTTAGAAACCGGATGAGATAGCGGATAATTTAACGTATGAAGATGTACGTGTTAAAATCTTGGATAAGAATTCATATTCAACACTCAAAGGTTATACCTCGAGAGTTAGAATCTAATGAAGTGTCCTCATCACATTACGGCATACCGAGTGCGTCACGTAAATTTTGAGGCGAAATTTTCATAAGGAGGGAGATTGTAAAATCCCAAATTTTATGAATAAAGATTTAATTTTCTCAAAATATTTTTTTTTATATTATGGTGTGAATTTGAGATAATGTTATAGTTGTGGGTAGTATTTATAAATTTTGCAAAGTATGCAAGTTGTTATATAATATTTGATTGGTGGGGGAATATTCGTTTTTAACGGGGAATATTAAATGCGACGACACATCATTAATGGACCCCTGGCGAAATTATTGTCGGATTGAGAAAATGACAAAATATTTTATAAAATAACGGCGGAAGTTTTACCGTTAATCTTGTTGAACTACTTTCGGTAGTAAAAATACGATGTCTACGTGGTTGCATAGTAGCACCACGGTATTATTGATTATTGATGCTTATGTGAGAAGTCACTCGGTTTTGTTCAATTATTGCTTGATAATTGTTGCGTAGTATCTCACGTTATTTGATTCAATTATTGTTAATATTTTATATATTATTAAATCAATAATTGAGATAACAAAGTTATTAATATTATTATTTGCAATATTAACGATGTCTAGAAGTTACGCCAGGAGAGGTTTGGTCACTAATTGCGGCGCCATAGGGAGAAATCCTTATTGGAAAGCCCTCTCTTTCTTGGGAACGACACAGTCGATTAATAGTGTGAATTATAATAATGATGATGAAGTTTTATTTTATTAGTATTATTATTATGTAATAAAATAGAAAAGCTTTTTATATAAAATAGAATACTTTTATAAAGTTATTTGTTTTATTAGGCAATAATTAGAATATATTATATTTTATTATCGTAGTGTTTTGTGTTTTTAGTAAAATCTTTTTATATAAAATAGAAATACTTTTATAAAGTTATTTGTTTTATTAGACAATAATTAGAATATATTATATTTTATTATGCATAGTGTTTGCATAGTGCTGCATAGTATTTGCATAGTAAAATCTTTTTATATAAAACAAATACTTTTATAAAGTTATTCGTTTTATTAGATTATAAATAGAATATATTATATTTTATTTAAAAGATTTTTTTATTATTAGAATATTTTATTAAATCAATACGGATAGTCCATTTTAAAAGTAAATCAATACGGATAGTTCATGAATTAATTACTATTCATCCATTCTTCTATAAATAGAAGCTCATTCCATCATTATTTCTTACAATTCACTTTGAAACTCTAGAGAAAACTATAGAGAATTATTCTTCTATAATCTTGGCGTATTTCTTTAGAGTTTAAGAAAGCTTTGAGCGTTGTCATGTTTTCTTCAAGTATATCCTACCTACCCATCAAAGTACTCTTCTTTATAAGGTAAGGGATATTATTTGTTGTACTTTCGTAAGGGGTTATTATTTCTTTCGTATTCATGAAGAGAACTTACATTATTCCATTCTTTATTATTTTTGGAATAACTTTGTATATCTGAGGACTACCCTATACTTGGTGAAATTCTTACATTATTCCATTCTTTATTATTACATTTGGAATAACTTTTATCTTTCAAAATCTCATCATACATGGTGAAATTCTTACATTATTCCATTCTTTATTATTATGTTGGAATAACTTTGTATATCATTCATACCACATTCATGGTGAAATTCTTCTATTATTCCATTCTTTATTATTACATTTGAATATATCTCTCTACATGCGTTCTGTCATGACTGGTTCCATTATTTATTATTATTTATTATTTTGGAATAACTTGCATCATGCTATCTATCGCATTCGTGGTGAATTCTTTATTGTTATTCCATTCTTTATTATTACATTAATATCACATATCACATGCATGCGTTCTGCATAACTTTGTTCTTTTATTTATTATTACATTTGGAACATCACATTAGGTCTTAATTTTTCGAATTGACACGGTTATTCGTTATTTATTATTACATTGGAATATCACATGCATGTGTTTATGCATGACTGGTTAGTTATTATTTATTATTACATTTGGAATAACACATGCATGCGATCTATCGCATGCACAGTGATTTCTTTTGTTATTCCATTCTTTATTATACTCGGTTTGGTTAAAGTTTTGACTTCTATACTCCATGAAATTAGTGGAATATCCTTGATATTTGCGCTTCATCCGATATCTTTTCATGGAAATATTCTTACGAGCATTCTTGAATTTTACTCTACAAAAAAGTATCATGTTGACAATTTGGGCGTTATTAGTTCTGGATAAATTAATTCTTGAACTTGTTTTATTGAATTATTATGTCATTGTCATCATCCTCATGTTTATATTATGTTGAAAGTCATTTGTGGCACATGGTGCATAGATGGACTTGGTATGATTATGACCGAGGATTATTCGATATAATCATGGCCAGTAATGTTACAAATGATGTGGAAAAAGTCCTCGTTGGCCCGTAGTGCATTGATGGGCGAATTTTGGTATGATTATGGCTATGGATTCTCTTGACCCAAGGGTGCAAAGATGAATTATTTTATGGCATGATCGGGACCATTGATGAATACGAATATCTTTTGGCCCGTGGTGCATGGATAATTTGTGGTCGTGATCTTAATGAATATCCTTGGTAGTAGTGCAGGGATGATGTGGATTATTTATTAAGCTGAGTCTCAGCGATAAAAATGATGAAAAACTTTTTCAAATCATAAAAGATAGTAGATTTTATTCTCTACTCGACTCTTTTAATGGATTGCTTGTTCCGCTGCAGTTAAACTTGATGTCTTATGTATTTTATCAGTATAACATTGTTGAAGACTAATGATAATTTATCCTGCATTATCTTAGTCATAATATTTCTTACTGGGCTAGTTGAGCTCACCCTTTCCTTCACTGTTCTCTTCAGGAAATGAGAATATAGCTGGGACGAGTCGGGGAATGGATTGACAGTCCAGATGATAGCATTAGTAGTCGTCACTATTCTGCTAAATTGTGTGATAGTAATTGTAATGAGGACTCAATTGAGTGTGGATATTGTCTAAATGACAATATTTGTATTAAAACTCACAGCGTATGTTTTGTCATATTTTACACGATTATTGTATAATTACGTTGTATTTGAATTTTGTACCATGTATTTGGCGACTCATGATGGGTGATGTATACCTATTTTATTGACAGGAGGTGCTCTCGCGGTTATCACAGAGCGGATTGAACCTTTCACACCTGCAGTTTATCCTGAAGACGAGATTAAACTTTTCTACGCCTGCAGTTTATCCTGACGGGATTAAACTTTTCTACACTTGCAGTTTATCCTTAAGACGGGATTAAACTTTTCTTCGCTTGCAGTTTATCCTGAAGACGGGATCAAACTTTTTCCACACCTGCAGTTTGTCCCCATTATGGGATCAAACTTTCTTCTCCCCGCAGTATAGCCTGCACATGCGATTTACGCTTCTCTTCGCCTTCAATTCGTCCTGAAGTTCGAACTATGTCGACCTGATCTCCTCTTCAATAGGAGTACGTAGGCAACCATATTCTATATGGCCCGGTCACAATAAAAAAAGAACAACAAAAACATTTCTACCCTTTCTTCACAACAAAAAAAAAACAAAACAACAAAAACATTTCTACACCTCATCTGCCTTTCACATCCAGCGTTGAACCTCTTACACCAGGTTCGAACTACACAGACTTGATCTCCTCTTCAATAGGAGTACGTAGGCAGCCATTCATGGTTCAGTCTAACCCCTACCAGAACAAAAATATTTGTCACACGGTACTGGGATCAACCTTCATTTCACCGCATTTCATTGGTTTTAGATCAAAGGGATGGAATTACCCAACCTCTTCTCATAAATAGAAGATTCGGTGACCATCTAAGCTTCGATCGTACCTCAAAGAGCAATACCAACCCATAAGAGATGGAATTAACTAGGCTTCTCACAAATAGAAGTATTGGCGACCATCTGTGATGCGGTCAATCTCAGAGAGGAAGAAACTACCCTCCTCTCCACATTTCATACAGATACCAGTCCCAAGACACCAAAGATGGTAGGGATATACAGAAATCAATGATCCATTTTGAGAGATCTTGCGATGTCTCAATTTCCACCTATCAAGGATAAGTTCAGAATGCATCAAGATCACAAGGCCCTAAAGAAATAGGCAAATATAAAGCAAGTATCAAGGCATAACTAAAAGGGAAGTGAATCAAAATATATTTCACTGCCATACATAATACTGTTTGATATATACATATGTGATGTACATGACAAAATGGCTAAGCTAGTCTGTGCAAAAAAAAAATAAAGCTATCTACAGATCTGTATACATGCAAACTATCAGATCTAACATGGCATCCCTCTCTAAAGACGGAGGTATCGTTGCAAGCTCCTGTCCAATGGTATCTACACGAGCTAGCAGATCAGAGGCTAACTGTATGGTGGCATAATGCTCATCAATGTAAGCACTCATGTAATGAGACCGACAATCATCTCGGGATCTAAATCTGAAATCGCATATCATGATGGCCACATCCCTAGCAGAAAAGGCGGCATCCCGCTCCACTATCAATGCATCCCTAGCTGATCTAGCCTCATCCCTCTCTAACAGAGCGGTATCTCTCTCATCAAGAGCTGTCAACATCACGGCCCTAGCCTGATCTCTCTCATAGGTCATCAGATGTAAGCTCTGCTCCATATACTGTGCCGAATATTGAGTAACAGTGGCACTCGGGGTGGGAGAATCCATCACAAATGCTGGTAGTCCAGCAGTCAAATCATCGATGGGAATGTCAGCCTCCTCTATAGGCTCCTCATCATTAGAATCAATCCCCTACACTGTGGATACTGCCGCAACCGATGCAGTCTCTGTCTCCATCCATCCGGAATACTCTGCAGAACAGCCTGGATGACTGATAGAAAACTCAACCAGCTCTCACTGATCCCAACAGGCATACAACCTGGATTTGTCCTCCACTGATAAACGGTGTGAAGCGAAGCACTAACTCACTGCCCCCTCAAAAGGATGAAAATCCTGAAACTGGTCAAACTGAATCATCACGGCCAGTGGGTGGTAAGTAATCATGCCCCTCAAACCAGCCAGAGGGAGATAATCCATGCCCGGAGCATGAGTAATGAAGTTATAGGGTGAGCTAAGCCCTGAACACGACAATATAGCAAATGGGTCTCTAATCCCTGCCAGAAAAGTTGACCACGATGCAGCATCTGTACACTCTGCAGGCTGAAAGGAGTATGACATGGCTATATCATGGGTGAAGCAAAACCCCTGCCGTCTGAATGTGCCAATCGGTCTCAAGTGTGACATAAAACACATATACAACATGACTGAACTACCTGTGAACACTCCTGCCGGATAAGTGCAGCAGTATGTAGCTGACCTCAGAGTCTCTACAATAATCATCGGTATAATGGTACGACCCTCCCTGAGAGCTCTTACTGCCATAATGACGCCGATATCAAGCTCATCCATATATCCTGGTATGCAGACGTATGATAATATGCACAGCAGCAATACATCCACTCTGGCTGAACGCCAATGGTCCTCCAGTGTGGTGAAATCCCCAGAATATCGTGCATAACTATCCTTAGAGCCAAATCTGTCAAACAGAAAACGCTGGGATATCACATGGCTGGATGTAATCTCGTCTTCTACCACTCTACGTCTTAATCCGATGATGGTCATGAACTGTCTACTCATGTCTCCAATAGCCATATGCATGCAAGGTCTGTCCAGCGGCAGCATCGTCAAATGTGCATACTCCTCCAAAGTAGGAGTCAACTCCTGGGTCCCAAATCGGAAAACCTGCCTTTCCAATACCCAATGCTCGAGCATACCCTCTACAAATCCTGTGGGAACCTAAAACATCAACAGGGTCATTGTATGCTACAGCAAATCATATACAATCACCATGTCTGATGGTGATATACTATCATACCATGAGTGCATACCAGTTACTTCCAAAAATGGTGGGGTATGATCAATATGGCTAACTGTCGAATAAGACATATGTACGGGCCGTGTCATAAGACCATCCAGGGGTCAATGCTGAATATCTCTGGACATACATACATATGCATAATAATAACATGCATGATATGTAAGACCCCAACTTATTATTAATGAAATTTAATTTTCTCTATTTATTATTTTGAAATAGTAAGGGTTGATGTGATTAATGTGGATAGTTAGGGGTAAAATACGCAAATATTTCAAAATAAGCAAGTGGTTATAAAATATTCATTGTTGTCGGGGAATATTTGTTTGGTGGTGGAATATTAAATCTTTGTCGGGGAATATTAAATGCGACGGCCATAGCGACCCGTGTGTGGGCCCCATAACGAAAGCGATTGGATGAAGAAAGCGACAAATATAAGTTGTTTAAAAATAACGGCGTAGTTATTCACAGATTATCTTGTTAAAATACTAAATTGGTTAAAAACACGATAGCTTTACGTATTGCACCAATTATTGATTCTTACGTGAAGGCACTTTACTCAATAATGGTTACGATAATTCTTTATTAAATATTTTATTGAGTTAATAATTCTTTGCGTTGATATTTTATATTCTTTGTTGTTTGATAATTGTCATTACACGATATTTTTATTATCGAAGCAATAATTCATATTATCTGAATAATATTATTAGATAACATTATTGGCAATGTCTAGAAAGTTACATCTAAGGAGAGGTTTGGTCACCTAATTTGCGCCAGATGAAGAAGAAATTCTTATTGAAAGCCCCTCTTTCTGAGGAAGCTGCTTTGGTTATCGATATTGTGATTACTGTAATATTATTTGTGAATAATTAATTATTGATTCATATGATGAGAAAAATATTGATTTTATGTGGATATAGATGGAGAAAATTTTTATTGTGACAAATGTTGAAAATTGAAATTTTATCTTTTTACGATAAAATAATTCATTTAAATATATTATTATATTTTAATAATATAATAATGGTGATATTTTACAACGAATGTGGGATATATGAGTATCTGAGGAGGAGGAGTATTTTTGTTGCAATAAATGTTTAAAATATGTTAAATATGTCGGTGGACCCCATTTATTATTTGAAATTTGATTATAACTTTTAATAAAATCGTCCGTTTGTGGATTTCGGTTAATTTCTATTTGGAATTTGGAAAAACTTTCTTCTGCAAAGTTGTAGAGAATTGAATTTCCTATAAAAACTCATGAGATTCGAATTTTCTAATGAAAGGGCTATTTATTATGAATTATTGAAGTTAAAATTAGGAATAATTGATTTTGGAGTTTAAAATATTTTTTTGTAAGAAAAACGTTTTTTGTTGTAATTGAGTGGCTCACATGTGTTATAAATGATCTGAAATCAGATTTCTAAGGTGGGCTTGAATATTTTTAAGAAATATTATTATTTTATTAAATTTTACGCTTTGGTGTTCTAAGCATTTTCCTATAAATAGGGTGCTTGGGTTAGAATTGAAAATCACACGAAATGAAGTTTTCTCTCTATATTATCGGCGTATTCTTGTGAGTATTTTGAGTATACTTTGAGTATTGTTAGGCGGTGCAAGTTCCTTGACCTTATACAGGTTATTCCAAATAGAAGTCTTAATCTTTTGAGGTAAGGATGTTATTTTCTTCTCGAATGATATTATTTCTTCAATATCATTATCTTTGAAATATTGGTTGGAACTTTTATCAAATTTGGAACTTTTTCATGTCGGGTTACTATTCATGAGTTCTTATTCACGAGTTACTATTCACGAGTCACTTATTACATTATACTGAAGCGTGAAGATATTTTTGTGGAATTTCTATCTTTTGGTGTAAGTTACTATTCACGTATCGGCCTTATTCAATGATCTGACACTATTCATTGAAAAAAATAAAATTTCTTCTTTTTGTCCAAAATATCTATTACGGATACTAGCTTTGATTGTATCCATGTTTTGATCATTCTTGAATTTTACACCACTATGATCATTTTTGAGGTATTTTTTGAACATGGATAAAACAAAGTACGAATCCTTAATCCTTAATCCTTGTCATTTTGTTTCACTTTGGATTCGTTTCTTTAAAATATTTTTCATCATCCTCGGTCTTAAATGATGATATTATTGAATATCTTTGGCACATAGTGCAAAGATGAATGATTTCTGAAGAATATCTTTGGTAGTAGTGCAAAGATGAGCAGTGTTTAGATGAACATGACCAATGATGAATATCTTTGGCACATGGTGCAAAGATGAATATTTGATTCAGATGTATATTGATTGATGTTACTGAGGATAAAAGATAGATGATGAACTTTTAAATTCATACATAGAAGATAGTAGTTTGCATTCTCTACTTAACTCTTCTAATGAATTATTATTTTCATTGCGAATATTGATTTAAAATTTGTTGTCTATTGTATTCTATTAGATTTTTCCTGTTGAAGACTAACGATAATTTGTTGTATATTATCTTAGTCATAATATTCTTTCTTGAGCTAGTTGAGCTCACCCTTTTCCTTTTTGTTCCATTTTTCTCGGGAGGCGAGAATATAAGCGAAATGCAGTCGGGGGGGTATGGAATGAAGGTTCTAGAGAGAGTCGTTTAGTAGTCCTCACCATTTTTGTAAAATAATGTATCAATAAATGTGATGAGGATTTATTTGAGTATAGATATTGTCTAGAAGATAATATTTGTATTTAAACTCACGGTTCTTTGTTGTAATAATAAAGTTGTAGTTGTTTACGTACCATGTATTGACAACTCGAATGGGTGATGTATACCTATTTTGGGGCGTCACGGTTGGTATCGAGCTTAGGGATATGATCTCTGGCGGAGATCGGGGAATAGAACTAGGAGGGAGAGCGAGTAAATCCTTCGCTAGTGTGTCCTACTAAGCTTAATTGTTAGTTGGTCGAGTATATAGGGATATTATGTGATATATTGATTTCCTTAATTAACCCTTGTTTTATCACGATGTTTGAGAATGTCAACCGAGAATATTAACAATGGAAATGAGGCCGTGGAGACGCTTTGTACTCACCAACGAGGAGAGCGTGCAGCAATGTGGCAATGTTCCTCCTGTGAACAACACCATTGAAGCGAGATGATGAACGAGGGCATGTTTAGAAGTTTTTTGCGATTCATACAAAATCGAACGAGGGAGACTCGTGTTCAAAATCTGAGGAGAAATGATAGCAATTCACGGGTTGTCACAACCAAGCGATTCGAAGAGTTGGGACCACGAAATTTAAGGAAAGCCGGATCCGATCATGGCGGAAACATGGGTCAAGCAAATTACCAAGATATTCGATGTCTTGGGATGCGGAGGAAAACGAAGGTTCCATTCGCCACCTTTATGTTAAAATGGCGAAAGCGGAGACTCTTGGTGGGAGATGCGTGAGGCGTACCATCCGGCCTTTCGGCGTGTCTTTGGGATACGTTTGAAGCTATTTAATGACAAATACTTTCACGAAAGTGTTAAATCGTATGAAGAAGGAAGTGGAGTTCATCGATTAGAACAAAACAACATGGCGATGTCTCGATGCGAGGCAAAGTTTGCGAGTTATCGAGTTTTGCACCTCATTTGGTGGAGAATGAGGAGCGTATGACGCAGATGTTTACGAGAGGTTTGAAACCCGTACGACAATATCTCATTTCTCATAAATTTTCTCTCTATTCGAGATGTTGTTAATGAGGCTCAATTGTTAGAGCGAGATAACAGAGTATATTCAACGAGGGACCATAACCGAGGATCGTACGGAGATAGCGATCAGCGAATAATAATAACCAAATGGAGAAAAAAGCAGACGGATAAAATGGTAACCACTCGGTGGTAATCATGGCCATGAAAATAGAAGAAGCGAGTCGGGAGGAGATTTTAAAGAGGAGATTTAACAACGACCATGTGAAGACGGCAGCAGTCTTAAGTGACAAGCGGTTTCTAAGGGAGGAGAACGACCACCGGTCATATCTTACAAATGGGGAAAAGAGGGACATATCGGTCAAACCGCCCTAACAGTTCAAGGTATGCTATAATTGTGGAAAGGAAGAACATATCGCTCGAGATTATGCGATAGCGAAACCTAGTTCAATGAGGACGGTGACTCAAAAGACATCCCGAAAAAGTCAAAGTCAACGATTAGGGAAGAGCGTTTGTTGTGGTTGGTCAAAATCGAGAAACCCAAACGAGGTGATCACGGGTAAGCTATTTATAAATTCTTGCGAAGTTTATACCTTACTTGATCTGGGTGCTACCCATTCATTTATCTCTCTCTGCATGTGCTCAGCGTTTAAACTTGACTCGGGAGAAATTAGACTTTGACTATCTGTGGAAACTCAGTTAGGAGAAACTTTCATCACATCCACTTTGTTTATAAATCTTGTTTGATTCAAGTTGGCACCATCACCTTACTGTTGACCTTATCTCTTTAAAGATACTTGCTTTTGATGTGATTTTAGGGATTGATTGGTTAACTACTCATCATGCCAAAATTGATTGTTTTAATAAGGTTGTTAGTTTTCATATTCCTAACCAACTTTGTTATGCAAATTCAAGCAACTAAACCATTAAAATCAATCACTATCATATCTAATCATAAAGCTATTCGTTTATTGAAAAAGCGGATGTCAAGCTTTCTTAGCCCATGTTATGGATTTGAATAAAGACACGTCAAATTTGAATAATATTCTGTTGTTGTTATTGACTTTCTGGCGTATTTCTGAAGAACTTCCGGTCTACCCCGAGCGAGAAGTTGAATTCTTTATTGATCTTGAACTGAGTACAAAAGCCCATTTCTAAAACCCCATATCGAATGGCTCTATTGAACTTGAGTTAAAGGTCCAACTCTGAGGAATTGTTGGACATCGGTTTCATTCGTCCTAAGTACATCTCCTTGGGGTGCTCTGTTTTTTATTAAGTAAAGAAGAAAAGGCGGGAGTATGCGACTTTAATATTGACTATCGGGGAATTGAACCATGTCACCATCAAGAATAGGTATCCTCTACCTCGTATTGATGACTTGTTTGACCCGATTCTGAGGGGCACAATTCTTTTCAAAAATCGATCTTAGATTACGGATATCATCAATTTGAAGATTAGATCGAGGATATTCAAAAGCGCCTTTAGAACTTCGATGCGGACATTATGAATTCTTAGTCATGTCTTTTGGATTGACTAATGCTCCTGCTGACTTTCATGGATATGATGAACCGAGTATTCAAGGAATATTTGGATCGGTTCGTTGTTGTCTTTATTGATGACATCCTTATATATTCCAAAAGTCGTGAAGATCATGAGCACCATTTGAAGTTTGGTACTCGAAAGGCTTCGTGAAAACAAACTATATGCCAAATTGAAGAAATGCGAGTTTTGGCTTGAGGAAGTAGCATTCCTTGGGCACGTGGTGTGTCGAAACATGGAGTATCTGTTGATCCGGCGAAGATTGAAGCAATCTGAAAGTTAGGAACAACCAAAGTCGATGGTTGAAGTCACGTAGCTTTTGGGCTTATTTGGTTATTATCGGAGATTAGTGGAAGGGTTTTCTCGAATCGCTACTCCATTAACTCACTGCTAACTTCGGAAGATACAAAATTCGTTTGGAGCGAAGAATGCGAGAAAAGTTTCCAAGAGCTTAAGAGGAGACTTATTTGGCACTTTGTTCTAACAATACCATCTGGTTCGGATGGATTTGTTATCTCTGTGATGCTTGAGGCAAAGGGTTAGGATGTGTTCTCATGCAACGTGGGAAAGTCATAGCCTATGCCTCGCGACAACTTAAAAGAGTATGAGAGGAATTATCCTACTCATGATCTAGAGTTAGCGGCGATCGTTTCATTACTAAAGATATGGAGGCACTATCTATATATGGGAGAAAGTGGAGATATATTCGGACCATAAAAAGCCTTAAATATTTCTTCACTCAAAAAGAACTCAACATGCGGCGGCTGACGTTGGCTCGAACTATTGAAAGACTACGACCACACTATTCAATACCATCACCGGTAAAGCGAGCGTGGTAGGCGGCGCGTTGAGTAGAAGATCATATCTTGGGAGGAGAGTGCGATGATGTCAAGTATCTGCGTAGAGCCAACTTTAATAGAAAAAGTTAAGGTTGCTCGAGCCACCAGGCCGGGCCGGCGTATGAAGAAGAAAAAGTACAAGAAGGAGCTATTAGGGCGAGAATTGATGAAGAAGGAATACTTGAGTCCACTCTAGACTTTGTGTTCCTAACGACTACGATTTGAAGTACAAGATTATGATGGAGGCACACAATCGGCATTTGCAATCCATCTGGAAGTACTAAAATGTATCGTGATCTTTGACATACATTTTGGTGGAACAATATGAAGAGAGAGATTTCAAAGTTTATCTCGATGTGTTTAACTTGCCAACGTGTAAAAGGCGGAGCATCTAGTACCTAAGGGTCCGTTGCAACCACTTGAGATTCCGAAATGGAAGTGGGAACACATTACCATGGATTTAATTCTGGGGTCTTCCTACGGTTTCTCAAGGCATCAATGTTATTTGGGTTATTGTTGATAGATTAACCAAGTCCTCTCATTTCTTGCCGTCTGGGAGACTTATTCCTTGAGCGTCTTGCTAGTATGTACGTGAATGAAATTGTGAGGTTGCATGGCATGCTATATCCATAGTTTGGATCGTGACCCAAGATTCACTTCAAGATTTTGGGTTAGCTTGCAAAAAGCTATGAGCGCAGTTTACGATTTAGTTGACATACCATCCCCAAGCAGACGGACAATCGAGAGGACTATTCAAACTCTTGAAGATTTATTAAGACTCGTGTCCTAGACTTCAAGGACGATTTGGGATAAGTATTTACCATTGGTGGAATTCTCCTACAACAACGATTATCGAGCAAGTATAGGTGTGGCTCCATTTGAAGCATTATATGGGCCGAAAGTGTCGTTCTCGATATGTTAGGATGAGGTGGGTGAAGCAACATTGTTGGGACCCGAGTTAAATACGTATGACTCAAGAAAAGATCCAAATGATTCGACAACGTATACAAAGCGGCACAAGATCGACAAAAGAGTTATCACGGATCTTCATCGAAAGGGCGTGGAATTTAGTGTAGGGGATCATGTATTATTGCGAGTTGCTCCATGGAAGGGAGTTACAAGATTTGGGAAGAGAGAAAAGCTCGATCCACGATTTATTGGTCCATTTCAAATTCTTGACCGAATAGGAAATGTAGCCTATAGACTCGACTACGTTACCTCCGAGTATGTCTCGTGTTCATAATGTGTTTCACATATTTGTACTTAATAAATATGTGAAAGACCCGAACCACATTATAGAATTAGAACCAGAACGAAATAGTGAAGACTTAACGTGTGAGGAGGTACTGTCAAGATCTTGGATAGGAAGGAGCATGTCCTACTGCTACCTTGAGGTCATACCACAAGTTAAAGTTTTGTGGAGGAATCATGCTATAGAGGAAATGACACAGGAATTGGAAGCGGAAATGAAAGCGAGGTATCCTCACCTTTTGAAACACCAGTACGTCGTCGATTTCGAGGACGAAATTTCATAAGGAGGGAGGTTGTAAGACCCCAACTTATTATTAATGAAATTTAATTTTCTCTTTTTATTATTTTGAAATAGTAAGGGTTGATGTGATTAATGTGGATAGTTAGGGGTAAAATCGCAAATATTTCAAAATAAGCAAGTGGTTATAAAATATTCATTGTTGTTAGGGAATATTCGTTTGGTCGTGGAATATTAAATGCTTTGTCGGGGAATATTAAATGCGACGAGTAGCGACCATGTGTGAGCCCATAACGGAAAGCGATTGGATGAAGAAAGCGACAAATATAAGTTGTTTAAAAATAACGGCGTAGTTATTCTTTATTATCTTGTTAAAATACTTTCGGTGGGTTAAAACACGATGCTTTACCATTATTGCACCAATTATTGATTCTTACGTGAAGGCACTACTCGATAATGGTTACGATAATTCTTGTTCGATATTTTATTGAGTTAATAATTCTTTGCGTTGATATTTTATATTCTTTGTTGTTTGATAATTGTCATTACACGATATTTTTTATTATCAAAGCAATAATTCATATTATCTGAATAATATTATTAGATAACATTATTGGCAATGTCTAGAAAGTTACATCTAAGGAGAGGTTTGGTCACCTAATTGCGCGCAAGATGAAGAAATTCTTATTGGAAAGCCCCTCTTTCTGAGGAACCTTTCACAGTTTATCGATATTGTGATTACGTAATATTATTTATGAATAATTAATTATTGATTCATATGATGAGAAAAATATTGATTTTATGTGGATATAGATGGAGAAAATTTTATTGTGATAAATGTTGAAAATTGAAATTTTATCTTTTTACGATAAAATAATTCATTTAAATATATTATTATATTTTAATAATATAATAATGGTGATATTTTACAACGAATGTGGGATATATGAGTATCTGAGGAGGAGGAGCATTTTTGTTGCAATAAATGTTTAAAACATGTTAAACATGTCGGTGGACCCCATTTATTGATTGAAAATTTGATTATAGCTTGTAAAATCGTCCGTTTGTTGATTTGGTCAATTTCTATTTGGAATTTGGAAAAACTTTCTTCTGCAAAGTTGTAGAGAATTGAATTTCCTATAAAAACTCATGCGAGATTCGAATTTTCTGATGAAAGGGCTATTAATTATGAATTATTAATGTTACGAAATTAGGAATAATTGATTTTGGAGTTTAAAATATTTTTTTGTAAGAAAAACGTTTTTTGTTGTAATTGAGTGGCTCACATGTGTTATAAATGATCTGAAATCAGATTTCTAAGGTGGGCTTGAATATTTTTAAGAAATATTATTATTTTATTAAATTTTACGCTTTGGTGTTACAAGCATTTTCTATAAATAGGGTGCTTAGGTTAGAATTGAAAATCACACCGAAAGCTGAAGTTTTCTCTCTATATATTATCGGCGTATTCTTGTGAGTATTTTGAGTATACTTTGAGTATTGTTAGACGGTGCAAGTTCCCTTCAGCACTATACCCGGTATTCCAGTTAGAAGTATTAATCTTTTGAGGTAAGGGATGTTATTTTCTTCTCAAATGATATTATTTCTTCAATATTATTATGCTGAAATATTGGTTGGAACTTTTTATCAAATTTGGAACTTTTTCATGTTGGGGTTACTATTCATGAGTTACTATTCACGAGTTACTATTATTTACTATTCATGAGTTACTATTCACGAGTACTATTCATTGAGCGTGAAGATGTTTTTGTGGAATTTCTATCTTTTGGTGTCGGAGTTACTATTCACGTATCTGGCACTATTCAATTAGAAAAAATAAAATTTCTTCTTTTTGTCCAAAATATCTATTCGGATACTAGCTTTGATTGTATCCATGTTTTGATCATTCTTGAATTTTACACCACTATGATCATTTTGAGGTATTTTTGAACATGGATAAAACAAAGTCTGAATCCTTAATCCTTAATCCTTGTCATTTTGTTTCCTTTGGATTCGTTTCTTTAAAAATATTTTCATCATCCTCGGTCTTAAATGATGATATTATTGAATATCTTTGGCACGTGTAGTGCAAAGATGAATGATTTCTGAAGAATATCTTTGGTAGTAGTGCAAAAGATGAGCAGTGTTTAGATGAACATGACCAATGATGAATATCTTTGGCCTATAGTGCAAAGATGAATATTTGATTCGGATGTATATTGATTGATGTTACGGGGATAAAAGATAGATGATGAACTTTTAAATTCAGACATAGAAGATAGTAGTTTGCATTCTCTACTTAACTCTTCTAATGAATTATTATTTCATTGCGAATATTGATTTAAAATTTGTTGTCTATTGTATTCTATTATATTTTTCCCATTAAAGACTAACGGTAATTTGTTGTATATTATCTTAGTCATAATATTCTTTCTTGAGCTAGTTGAGCTCACCCTTTTCCTTTTTGTTCCATTTTTCTCGAGAGGCGAGAATATAAGCGAGTGCAGTCGGGGTATGGAATGAAGGTTCTAGAGAGAGTCGTTTAGTAGTCCTCACCATTTTTGTAAAATAATGTATCAATAAATGTGATGAGGATTTATTTGAGTATAGATATTGTCTAGAAGATAATATTTGTATTTAAACTCACAGTTTTACTGTTGTAATAATAAAGTTGTAGTTGTTTCTGTACCATGTATTGACAACTCAGAATGGGTGATGTATACCTATTTTGGGGGCGTCACATGATACAATAGATGGCAATATGATATAGGGAATGAAAAACGGTGTATACATTCCTAAGTATATCATCATCTAATACATCTATATACAGCTAAAATACAGGGAAATGGGGCGAAGCTACCCAACAACTCAACAGAGGCCTATCAAAAGATATAACGAGAATGGGCCGAAGCTACCCAGCAGCTAATAGAGGCCTATCAAAAGAGATAACGAGAAATATATCAGAAAAAGTCAATAGTGTCAATGTTTACATCATCGATGCTATCCACCTGATGTAACTCCTCCTGAGTCACTGGATCTCTATCTACAGGGATGTCAGGCCTATACAATAGATGATCTGCACTGGAATAACCATATGGGTCACTTGAGGGGCCAGCGCCAGAGCTGGAAGGATCAAAAGTAGTTGCCTCTGAAGGCCTCTGCCCAAATGCCAGATGAAGAAATGTGCCCGGTCCAACTGCCGGGTCAATCTATCGATCTGTGTCACAAAAGTCAGATCTCTGACACAGGCTAGCTAATCTGTCATCATCACGGATCCTGGAACCATATCCCCCATAAACTATGTGGCGCGGGTCTGAGCTCCAATGGTACGAGGGATCCACCAATGCTGGAACATCTCCTGAGTGCAGGGGCCCTCGACGACAAGTAAAACCGCCGATCCCCAACAATGGGATATCAATGACGGTGTGGCTGAAACAGCTAACGATGGCGCTGGCGGCAGAGGCAAGATCGTCATACGGATCTCTCCTATAGTGCTCCTGATAGCACGCTCTCCTAAATAAAGCTCTCATCCTCCATCTATGAAGAGAGGAATCCTGCGAGTGGAAATGACGTACTCAATTCCAGTCGGGTACCCATCCTCAAAACTAACTCCCAAATGCTCCCCAGAGTAGGGAACCCATGTGATGACACCTGCTGTCAACAACTCCAGCTGTAGGCGACAATGAGTGAAACCCTCAACAACAGGGACCTCTGCCAGTATGGAATGATGTCATTGTCATCCTCGTAGATAGGTATCTAAACCTAACACACTCACAGGACGCAAACATGGAAGCCTCTCATAGGCCCAAAACTGCCAACACAAAGGCAAACATCTCCTGTCAGTCAACACTCTTAACTTGTACATGGGAAAAGACATGAGAAACACTCACCAGCAGAAATGGGTAGAATCCTAACCACGCCTCGGTTAAGCCCTGCGATCGCATGCGCATTCCCCTAAGGAAGTAGGCAAAGGTGTAGGAACCCCAATCATAGTCTCCTCTACGGTCCACGTGTCGAGTGGCACTGATCAAAGCGAATGACACCGTAGAGGAATTATCTGCTATGAAGCAGCCCCTAATGATCATCAGGAACAATCACCGAAGAATGCGGTCCCTGACTCTCACATCATCGGGTATGGGCTCACTCAACAGCCTGCTCATAGCATCTATGCTCAAAGGACAAGTACGAAAAGTCGTGCCCTTGAGTGCCTCCGCCGAAACTCCCAACAAGGATCTGACGGCAGTAGGGGTAATATCCACCGTACAAGGCACTGGATCCCCTCCAAACTCCATACCTGTGATAAACTGGCAATCCATCGGCGTCATCATTACCTCACAGTCCAACAAATGGAGTGACTGAGTCTGGTGAAACCACTGCTCAGACAATGCCCTGAGGTAACCCCAGGGACAGCGACGGGGTAGAATGGAGAAGAACATACCAAATCCCCAGCCATGGACGATCGCTCTGTAGTCATCATGCAAAGCCCGATATATAGAGTGGATGCTAAACCGATTCCTCGAGGTCATGTTAAGCCGGAACCTACATCAAATGCGATCAACATCAAAATCCTTGACTCCTCATCAATAGGAAATAAGGAAGATTAAAGATCTAACTTCATACCTCGTTTGCGTGCAGGTATACTGAAGGATGCCGACTCAAGTCACCCAGAAGATCTGGGTTTGCCACTTGAATTCCTGGCAATTCCCAACGGGGAACACGTACAACAGGAGCAGGAACCTCGATTAGTACATCCTCCTCCTCATCCTCAACATCCGGCACTTCAACCTGGATAGGACGTATCACCGCCTCCACCAAACGACGAGGCTGTCTAACAGAACGGTGCTGAGGCTCTTCAGAGGCCCTCCTCCGTACACCAGAAGTGGTCCTGCAGGAACTACTCGGCTGATCCGGATCCATAATATCTGGACAACAAGTCTCCAAATCACCTCAGAAAGGGTGTGGTAAATTCTTACCTAGAGCTTTTTTAACATGCATGCATGCATTGTTTTAACATATATATACAGTAGAGTTAAAAATGCATGACTAATCATTCCTACATTTTGGGAAAATTTTGCCATAGCCCCTTTGTAAATGGGACTATCCACATGGACATAGGCATGACTAGGTGGCCATTCAGTAGAACACCTATACACAGTCATATACATCCTATATGCATTTAATACATTGCAATAAAAAATCCGTAAGTGTAGTCTAATTACCAGGATTATTTTGCTTGTCTTTATTCATTTGTCCTCAAATAGGATAAGAAATGACAGTAAAAGGTGCAAATTTGACTGTTTCAAAAGTCAAAATTTTTCACATCATTATGTTCAGCATGGTTTAATACTAACATTTGCTATGTTGAATATTTTTTATCAAGTCATATCAGCATGCATATTCACTATTATGTGTCTAAATGCATTTCATATGATAAGTCATTTTCCAAAGGATAGAAATTGGAAAAAATACATGCATACGTTACTAGGACAGTGAAGAACGCTTGTACGGTAGCAGATAATGCAGAAAGTTGCCCAAACTCAACAAGTCTGATGAGAAGCTCTCAGATTTCCTTCATTGCGAAGCTTGAAAATGACTTATGAAAGCAACCTTTGGGCTTTACATAGCTACGGTTGGCCGTAGGTCCACCTGCGGCTGCTGCAGGTGTACCTGGGGCACTCCTACATGGGTCCCACACCTCTGGCTCACTCCAGTTAGAGTTACAAAAGAGGTCTCGCAAGCTGAAAAGGCCAAATTAGGAATTAAAGCGCTACGCGATTGAGCAGAATAGCCCGAAATCCTGGTGATCATGTGTCAAACTCTGGCTCCACATGTTCCACATTGGTATTCACCTTCATATAAGGTATATGATACCAGTGGCCTCAGCTTTCATAAATCATGCTCGACAATACCCCACAAAGGTTCGATGCCGTCAATGAGTGTCAGGCAACCCTGACGTATCCCAGCGGGGGTTACAACGCAGAATCTACGAAATTCAAGCATCAACGTATCCCCGGCGGGGTTTATAATGCCGAAGTTACAAATTAAATACGTATCCCCGGCGGGGGTCACAACGCACATCTGTCAGACATCCACGTATCCTCGGCAAGGGTTACACCGCAATGCAACCATTGATACACACATCAATGAAGGTCGAACAACCTCGATAGCCATCCGGTGATACACATTATCAACGAAGGTCGATGACCCCGACAAGAACCGACTGTTGACAGTAACTCAGAAAGGATGAGGGAATATGTTATACACATCCTCAAGCAGACAAAGCTTTATCCCCACAGATCTCTTACATACAAGAGGTACCTCTCTATGGAATATAAGCCGATTGTTCAGGATTCCTGACTTTGGTGATAGCCCCAACGTCAACATCCTTGAAGACTTGGATCGCATGTCCAAGCCATCACCGATTGTCATCCTAGCAGGATTACATGACAATCATGCATCATACATTTGCATCATGTTCTTTGCAAGCATTATAAGCATCATGTTTATTTAACTTGCATTTCAAGTGTCTAGGATTCTTTATCCTATCCATGCCTTGCATTGCATGGATATGATAAAGAGGGGCATCTGTAGACACTCAAAATTTTTCTGCACAACTGTTACTAACATTACACGAGGGCAGAATTGTCTTTCAGAGATAACCCTGGAAGACAGCTCACATCCATTCCGGATACTACCGGAGGATCGGTTCACAACCTGGACCACACACCCAGAACATCCATCTCAACCCGGAACACACACCAGGAGTCTTATCCTCAACCCCAGAACACACAACGGAAGGATCATTTCCAACCTCGGAGATAACCCCGAGTTTCATCCTTGGCGATAACCCCAAGTAATGTTGTTGCAGTTCCGGCGATAACTCCAGAAATGCTTGTTTCAAACACATGCGATCAGCTTCAACCTCAGCCCTCCTGCCGAGGCACTCATACCTCAGACCCGGAGATAACAACTGGCAGACTAGAACACCCACAGATGACAGTGAGGCACACAAATAAGCAATCCAATCTCAGATGTAACCCTGAGCAACGTCTGCTTTCCGCTCAAACCGGCGATAACCTCTGTGAGGAGTCAAACGTCATCTTATCACTTCAACACTTCCTCTCACAAGATGATATCATAGCATACCAACAAGTAGTCCAATCTCAGATGTAACCCTGAGCAACGTCTACTTTCAGCTCAAACCGGCGATAACCCCGGCGAAGAGTCAAACATCATCTTACCCTTTTCAACATCTGTGCGTCGTCTCAACACTTCATACATACATACATACAACTATGTCCTTCAAGAACCAGGATATCCAATCCCGAATGACTATTATGTGTGGCAGTACTTTGGATAGAATTTGAAGCTTGAAGACCATGGGCATGGTCCCCTCTTCCTGACTTCGTACAACCTCTAATCCATGTCATTGCGTAACTCTCAACACAAGCTATCCAAAGAAGGTCACATATACCTCGTTCGGAAGCTCAAATTGAAGTTCTGTAAGTTTGAGCGGACATTACAGTGTGTGAGTGCACGTACTTCGAGATAACGGGACCTGCAAAGCCCGGGCCCACCATGACCAACCATGAAGTGTAAGCTATGCGGCGGTGCAGTACACCTGCGGCCATCGATCTATAAATATAGTCGGGGTTGACCATTTGGGAAGGGAAAAGAGAGAGAAAAGGCGAGGAAGCCCTGTCCATTTTGCTATGTACACACCTATATTGAGTGTTTTCTTTTCTGTTAGCTCACATATAGCTATTTTTTATCCAGCGGGAGCTGAGTAGTTATCCAAATAAACTAATAGAAGTCTACTTTGGCAGCCCACTGTAAGCCTTCTCACATTCTATAAAGCTTTCTTCTCATATTATCACACACTGTTGTACACGTTGAGAGTCGTGGGAGTGTGTTTGCCGACTTCATAGGTGGTTTTCATTCTGTCATACGTATATATATACTTATATATATATATATTTTTATACTGGACTAACATTATTGAGTTATGCCTCGATTGAGCCTAGACTTGATGCAGAGCGTTTAATTGCTTTTTATATATATATATATAATATATTGTTGGACATATCCGATGAGCCCGGATTTCATATCCTAGAGTATTTATTGCTTTTATATATATATATATATATATATATATATATATATATTTATATTTCACATCGAGCACAGGAGTTTCCTCCGTAGCTTTTTACAAACTTTCTTTACATTTAATTCTGCCTGAGTACACTTTGTGGCAGTTGATAGCTTTTTACAGCTTTATGTACATTCAAGTCCCTCCTAGAGTTCACTTCGTGGTGGTTGATAGCATTTATTGCTTTATTTACATTTCTGATCCCCCATGGAGTTGCTTCGTGGTGGTTGATCATGCACACACACACACACACATATATATATATATATATATATATATATATTTCTGACCTTTATATATATAACTCTTCTATCGCTTTCCATACAAATTGCGTGATCATGTGAGCCTAGGAATCATGTGATCACAGATTGATCTCTCAATCTAGATTCGGTTCCATGATGGACATTTTCAAGTCATGGCGACTTGTACATTATTTACGATGTCTCGAATTTCCTTGGATGGTCATTATGCCCATAAGGAGTTCTAAGATCTTTGTATATTATTTTCTCGCAATGCCTCGCATCTCAAAAATAAAAGCAAACAAGCCAAACATTTAGATAATAAAATGGAATTATCATAGGCCTCAATTACTATTGAGCACAGGGTTTAAAAAAAACCTTTTTTATAAAACCTCATTGCTATATCTGGTTAAAATTGATTTTTTCTATAAATTCAAACCCTTTTATATAGTTGCGAACGAGGTACAACACTACTTCCAAATAATTGCACATTGATTCACACACACACACACACACACATTCATATAACAGTTTCTTTGAGAAGTGGCGGTCACCGTGGCAACACGAATGTCGGGGGATGCCTAACACCTTCCCTCCGCATAACCAAGCCCCCGAACCCTTAATGAATCTCGGTTTCACAGACCCGTTTAGCAGTGTCACATCACTGGGACAATGTGCAAACCTTTTCGGTTGCGTTGGTGCAACCAGTTAAATACACCAATTGGCGACTCTTAAAGTCAAATCGTCGACATTACACATGTCGGACCTTTTTCACTTGTTTTTTCAAACAAATCTCACATTAACATGAGAACACCAAAGAACAAGTAACGAAAAGGGACATCAAAAAAATCTCAATGTCGACACGCATACACACAGATCCGTAGATAGCTTTGTATTTTCCTGCACTGACTAGCTTAGCCATTTTGTCATGTACAACACATATGTATATATCAAACAGTATTATATATGGCAGAGAAATATATTTTGATTTACTTCCCTTTTAGTTATGCCTTGATACTTGCTTGATATTTGCCTGTTTCTTCAGGGCTTGTGATCTTGATGCATTCTGAACTTGTCCTTGATATATATGTGGGCATTGAGCCATCGCAGGATCTCTCAGAACGGATCATTGATCTGTATGTATCCCTACCATTTATGGTGTCTTAGGACTAGTTTCTGTATGGAAATATGGAGAGGAGTGTGGCTTTTCCTCTCTCGAGATTAATACTTTCCTACGGATGGTCGCCAGTACTTCTATTTGTGAAAAGCCTAGTTAATTCCATCTTTTATGGGTTGGTATTGCTCTTTGAGGCACAACCGCAGCTTAGATGGTCACCGAATCTCCTATTGGTGAGGAGAGGTTGGATAATTCCATCCCTTTGGTCTGAAGCTAATGAAGTGTAATGGATTGAAGTTTGATCCCAGTACCGTGTGACAAGTATTTTTGTTCTGGTAGGGGTTAGACTGAACCACAAATGGCTGCCTACGTACTCCTATTGAAGAGGAGATCAAGTCTGCGTAGTTCAAACCTGGTGTAAGAGGTTCAACGCTGAATATGAAAGGCAGGTGTTTGTAGAAGCTTTATTAATGAAGAAGGGTGTAGAAATATTTTTGTGGTTTTTTGTTTTTGTAGAGAAAGGGCAAAAATGTTTTTGTTGTTTTTGTTTATTGCGACCGGGCCATATAAAATATGGTTGCCTACGTATTCCCATGTATCAAGGAGATCAGGTCGACGTAGTTCGCCCCTCAGGACGAATCGCAACCAAAGAGAAGTGTGAATCTCGTGCGCAGGCTATATTGCGGGGAGAAGAAAGTTTGATCCTATAATGGGGACAAACTGCAGGTGTGGAAAAAGTTTGATCCTGTTTTCAGGATAAACTGCAAGCGTAGAAAAGTTTAATCCCGTATTTAGGATAAACTGCAGGTGTGGAAGGTTCAATCCCGTGTTTAAGATAACCAAAATTGTGTGAAAGGTTTGAAATGAGCTGAAACCAGGCTGCTGGTTTGAAATGTATGTCTCCTTGAGGGGCAGAAGAGTTTGTAAAAAGAAAGGGTTCAAAATCAGAATGACTGGTGATTGGATGATCAATACCAGGATTTTTGCTTGATGGTAACTTCAGATATAGTACCGTTTCACGGTTCTCGAGTTGATAAGTCGTGGAAATTCATCGCCATCCATTTCCTGTAGTCTGAGAGAACCTCCTGTCAATACCTCCTTGACAACAAATTACCCTTCCCAGTTAGGAGCGAATTTTCCCTTAGATTGATCTTGGTTGTCAATGATCTTCTTCAAAACCAAGTCATATTGTTTGAATTGCTGTAGCTGGACTTTTTGGTTGTAGGATCTAGCGATCCTTTACTGATATAACTTACCATGGAAGATAGCCGCGGTTCGCCTTTCGTCTATTAGAGACAATTAGTGATACCTGTCTTGTACCCATTGGTCTTTATCCAACTGAGCATCCATCAACACTCTGAGGGATTCCATTTCCACTTCTATAGGGATCACTGTTTCCATCCCATAGGCTAATGAGTAGGGGGTTGCCCCAGTGGAAGTACGTATGGAAGTTCTGTAGGCTAATAAAGTCAAAGGCAAGTGGTCAGGCCATCCTTTGTGATTGGCGGACATTTTTTGCATGATCTTCTTGATATTTTTATTAGCCACTTCGACAGCACCATTTATCTTTGGACGTTAGATGACGGAGTTAAGGTGTTTGATGTGGAATTTATGGCATAATTCCTCCATCATTTTGTTGTTGAGGTTCTTAGCATTGTCTGACACAATGACCTCTGGTTGTCCATATCGACAGACTACATTATTTCTGATGAAAGTAATGATGATTTCTTTGGTAACCCTGGGGAAGGAGGCTGCTTCTACCCACCTGGTGAAGTAGTTGATCATGGTGAATATGAATCGATGTCCATTACTGGCTTTAGGCTCGATGGGCCCGATCACGTCCATTCCCCACATTGAGAAGGGCCATGGCGAACTCATATTGTGGAGTTCCCTTGGAGGGGTGTGTATAGCATTCCCATGAATTTGGCATTGATATCACCTTTTGACGTGATCATCACAGTCAGCTTTGAGTGTAAGCCAATAATGCCTTGTTCTAAGAATTTTCTTGACAAGTAGGGGGCCGCTCATGTGTGGGCCACATACTCCACCATAGATCTCATCCATGAGCCTCTGAGTTTGGTCTTTATCGAGAAATCTGAGGAGACCTAATCCTGCATCTCTCTTGTAGAGTGCATCTCCGCTCAGGTAGAATTTCATAGCAAGTCGATGGATCCGCCTCTTTTCAATCAGGCTCACCTCAGTGGGTGTAGATCTATCTCGTAAATACTCCTTGATATGCTGATACCAAGGGTGGTGGATGGGAAGTAGCTCATCCGATACTTCTCCAACATAGTTCCCATAAGCTGGGGCCTTTTGAAGGGCAACTGTGATGCTTGACATGTTTTCCTTTTCAGGTATGTGAATCAAGGAGGCCAACGTTGTTAGTGCATCCGCAAAATCATTCCTATTATGAGGAATGTGTAGAAATGAGATTTCTTCAAACTCCAAAGCCATCTATAAAACTTGCCGATGGTAAGGCAGCAAATGTAATTCTTTGGTTTTATAGATTCTTGTGGATTGTTTGATTACCAATTCGGAATCCCCAAAGGCGCTTAATCGCTTTGATGCACATTGAATCTGCAAGTTTTAGCCCCATGATCTGACCTTCATACTCACCGTGTTGTTGGTGTTGACAAACTATAATTTGACGATGACGGGATCTTTGCTCTCCGTCACGGATATTAGAACTGCTCGACTCGAGCCTTCGTGTATTAATGACTCCATCAAAATACATTTTCCATGTATGGCATGCATCGTACTGATGGTATTGTTGAACTGTCATTACCCCTTCATCGGGAAGTATGTTTCCAAAGGTTTGTAGTCCCTAGCGGTGCGGCGACCGATTGATCCGCAATTCCTTGACCTTTGTGATTTTTTGCATCACGTGACGATGTCAATTTGTTTGTAGATCAATCGCCATCCGGATATCGACAATTCATGTGGGCTTACTGAACACATACTTGAAAGGATCCACGCGGGATATGAGATGGGTAATGTTGTGTGACCATGGAGGTAATGTTGTAACCTCATGGAAGCCCATGCCAAAGCACAACAAGTTTTCTCAATCAGAGTGTACTTGTGTTCACTGATGCTGAATCTTTTGCTAAGGTAATAGATAGCTCGTTCTTGGCCTCTATCGTCTTTCTGCCCCAGTATGTAGCCCATGGCATTGCCATTAATGGACAGGTACATGAACAGGGGAACATCATCCCTTGGAGGTACCAAAATAGGAGCGTTAACCAACTGCTCTTTAATGGTAAAGAAGGCTTTCTGGCACTTATCATTCCATTTCATAGAGGAGTTCTTCCTTAATAGCTTGAAGATGGGCTCACAGGTTGCTGTGAGTTGAGAGATAAACCTGCTAATGAAGTTAATTCTTCCCAAAAATTCCCGTATTTCCTTCTTTATCTGAGGAATGGGCATTTCCTTGATGACCTGGATTTTGGTGGGATCCAGTTCAATCCCTTGGTGGCTAACTAGGAAACCTGGCAACTTGGCTGATTTGACACCAAAGGCGCACTTGGCTAGATTCAACTTCAAGTTATATTTACGCAACCTGTTGAAAATCTTTTTGAGATGGTCTAAGTGGTCTTCCTCCCTTCGGGATTTGACGATGATGTCATCCACGTAGATCTCTATCTCCTTGTGCATTAAATCGTGGAAAAGAGCCATCGTAGCTCGCTGATAGGTTGCCCCAACATTGATGAGGCTGAATGACAACTGTCTGTAGCAAAAGGTTCCCCAAGGCGTGATGAAAGCAGTTTTCTCACGGTCTTCCTTAGCAACCATAATTTGATGGTACCTCGCAAAGCAATCTGCAAAGGAGTACATGCCGTACTGAGCAGTATTAATAATGAGAATGTGAATAAAGGGTACAGGAAAGCTATCTTTAAGGCAGGCTTTGTTCAAATCCCGGTAATCCACGCAAACTCGCACCTTTCCTTCGGGTTTAGGCATGGGAACAATGTTGGATATCCACTCTGGATATGTAGACACCATGATAATGCCAGCTTGAAATTGTTTCACAATTTTTTCTTTGACTTTTAAACTCCACTCAGGTTTCAATCATCTGAGTTTCTATCTGACTGGCTTAAGTCCTTCTTTAATGGGAAGGCGATGAAGAACAATGTCAGTGGACAAACCCACCATATCTTAATGAGACCATGCAAACACATCCTGGAATTAGGTTAATAGCACAACCATGTCATTCCGTTGGTTTGGGGTGAGGTCTGAACCAATCTGGATTAGCTTAGGGCTTTCTAAGGTTCCAAGATTGAAAAAAGTGGTTTGGTCAAGGTTGGATTTAGGTTTGTCTGCGACCCTTTCCTTAATCTCCTGAGGTGTCTCAATGTCCTCTTGTATTTCCATCAAGTCTAAGTCCAACTTTGCATCAAAGTTACAGTCCTTGGGGAGAGAACCTCCTCAGCAAGTACATGCACATCTAAATTCAGAGTCCTGAAATAAAATATGCTTTCACTTAATATATAAAACTATTTAATCATACACAAGTGTTAGCATGTACTAATAAAATAACTGCTAACACTGTATAGCAAAGTAAGCAATTAAATTTATCTACAGGGCAGAGGGATTTTCTGCCAGTATTACCCTCGTCGACCAATGCATGGAGTGCTGCTCCAATTATCGAGGACAAAGTCCTAATGGACTTTAGTGATGGAGGTGTTGTCATTGTCCTCCTTCTCTGGAATGATAACCATGACATTTGGGCAATCATCGTCTGGGGTATATCTGTTTGTATGTTCATCATGAACAATAACGCGTATACCTGACATCATCAAGGCGATGTCATGTTTACGGTTCTGCTCCCTCTCTTCCACTTCGAGATTGGGAATCAACACCTCTTTTGCTTTGAATGGTACTGGTTTGGGAAACAACATAGCCACAACATGGGCTGGCACCTTTACTAGAGACTTTATCAGCTCATGCGGTGCAGATGGAAAAAATCACCGTGTGGAAGAAGCTTGGGGAACCTACTTATGTTTATGCGGATTCCAATGACTGGAATTGGTATAATAGCCTAGTCCAGTTATCCCAATTTGACTGGACATTTGAATAGGGTGCTTAATACCCTGCTGATTTTTACCAAGCCCTTGTCCAAGCTGATAACCCAATGACATCATTTCTTGTGTGGCCGACATAACCTCGGCAGAAATCATGGGTACAGGAAGTGGTGCTCCAATAGGTTGATATTGAGTGTTACTCACTTCCAAAGTATGAAAACTGGCCGACTCAACTTCTAAATTGAAGCTGATGATTGGTAGACTTCCTTGTTCAGGACATTCCGCCTCAGCGTTGATAGTGACTAGACTGTTGTTGACAATGTATTTGAGTTGTTGATGTAGTATAGAAGGAACGAATACAACCATATGAATCCATGGTCTCCCCAATAGCAGGTTGTATCCTAAAAATATCTTGAGGACGTGAAAGGATACATTGAATGTATTTGGACCAATCTCAATTGGCAGCTCATTCTTTCCGACGGAATTTCGTCGGGATCCATCAAAAGCTTTGATAACCATATGGCTACTTTGGATCCATTTGAGATTAACGTTCATCTTCACCAAGGTGGCATAAGGACAGATATTCAGAAACGAACCTCCATCTATCAAAACTCCAGCTAGCATATACCCGGAAGACAAAACTGCAATGTGCAATGGCTTACAATGACCGATCCCTTTGGGCGGTATGTCGTCATCAGTGAAGGATATCACATTGTTGTTGAAAATGTGATCAACCAAATGTTAAAATTTTTCCACATCCACTGATTTCGGTAAGTAGTCTTCTTCCAAAACCTTAAGTAAGATCTTTCGATGATCCTCGGAAGAGAAAACCAAGTCCAGTATTGATATCTGATGTGGTGCTTCTCTTAAGCTTAAAACCACCTTGGCTTCATTATGGTCCATAGTGCGGAGGAATTTTTCAATCTTCTCCATGGGAATCTTCCCCTTTGCTTTAATGGCGATCTTCATCACCCTATGAGGAAGATACAGTGGATTTTCCTTCAACACTGTAGCAGTAGTATGAGACGTGGATCCTTCAGCTTATCCATAATTCTATGGAACATTGTGTAAGCTGACAACAGGATATTGTAGTCTGAAAGGTAAAGAAATTGGCTTTGGTGCGGCCACTTTCAAAGGATTGTCAGCTCCTTTGAGTTGAATTGCTTGTATGGGAAATGATTTGACAGTCTCATCATCCTCGCTTGGATATAACACTCACTCGATCCCTTCCATTTGGTAGGACATGTATTCCCACTCTCATGTTGCACAGTGTCATTGTCTGCCAGCTGCAGGACACCGCTATCAATAAGATTCTGAATGAGATGGCGGATTGCCCAACATTCTTCTGTGCTGTGACCGCGAGAATATGAATGATATTGACAAAATCCATCGGAGTTGAACCGTCCTAAACGGGGATTGATTGGAAGTAGAAGGGATGTAATTCTTCCTTCATTGATCAGTATTTGAAATATTTCCTCCATAGATTGGCCAAGATAGGTAAATTCCCTCTGATTAGCAAAATCTCGATGGGCTTTAGCATTTGCTCTCTTTGCAACCTTATCATCCATAGCTTCGCTTTTTAAAGGTGAGGTGGAGCATTCATAACAAAAGGAAGGAGATAGGCATGCTCCTGGCTGACTAAATGGTGTGTGACTTGATGCTGATGGGTCATCGGTTCTGCCAATTGCTCAATTTGCTTGCAAAGAGCTTTCATTTTTTGTTCCATAGCAAATTAGAACTTTGCATAATTCCATCTGTCAACACCATCTTTGATGATCTGGAATGATTCACCATTAAAACTGGAATTCTGTCCAGTGCCCCAACTGATCATGTTGACCTCTTATGGTTTGTGATGAGGAAGAGGGTTGTCTTGCACATGAGGTTGATCTGATTTGGTGACCACGATCTCTCCGTTGTCTATTAAATCTTGGATCTTGTGTTTCAAGGCCCAATAATCTTGAGTATCATGTCCAAGTGCCCCGGCATGATAAGCACACTTCCGAGTAGCATCAAAACCCTTCCCATTAGGGTTGGCTGGTGGAAGAAGACGTGTGATTTTCTTCTGAGTAGTCTGAAGAACAAAAATATTCTCGAGCGAATCCCCTAAGGGTGTGAACGTTCGAGGGCGCTTTACTTTTCCATTTTAGGCAATGGAGAGTTTGAAGACTGTGCTTGGAAAGGGGAGTAGTTTCTCCTCTGTATAGGCATGCTCTGACTGCCTTTCTGACCTTGTAGTATCAAGGAAACATTCTCCTCTTTCTTTTTATGGACCCTCCGTGGTTTGTTTCTATGAGATCCAGACTGGATGTGCTCAGCAACTGCTTTAAGAGCGCCTAAGTCTTGAATCTTACTGGACTTCAATCCCATTTCAGCCATCTCTCCATGTTTGATCATTTCAGAAAATGGTTTGCCAATACCAGCTAAATCTCTCTCATAGAAAGGAGCTTCCTGTATGTCTATGAAAGTCATGACCATTTCTGACTCTGTCATAGAAGGAATAACTTGAACAGCAAGGCCCCTCCACCTCTGAGCATACTCTCTGAAAGACTCATTAGACTGTTTCTTGACCTTGGTAATCTGGTACCGGTCAAGAGCCATCTGAGATTAAAAACTATATTGAGTAAGGAAGGAGTGAGCTAGCTCTTCCCAGCTATGGATCTTTGAGTTGTCTAATCTGGTATACCACGAACGGGCCTCTCCAGTCAGACTCTTCTGGAACAGCTGCATTCTAAGCTTCTCGTTTTCCGCATAAGATCCAAGTTCTCCAATAAACACCTTCAAATGTGTATAAGGATCCCCTAATCCATCATACGTTTCAAAGTCAGGGGTTTTGAATTTTTCTGGATAATGAACACCAGGAAATATGCAAAGGTCACCATATAAAACACTTCCATGTGTTCCAATCCCTTTGAGAACATGGATAGTTTCCTCCATTTGGGGAACCTTCTTCCTGATATCACCGGGGTCTGGATCTCCTTTGAGATGGGTGTTTTCAGGGTCTTTGTTGGTCATATCCAACTGAGGTTCTGGAATTGTTTTTTTCCAAAACTTGAGATCCTCCTTGTGCAGAGGATTCTGTATGTGTAGGTATCTTCGTACCTTGAGTATACTGATGTAATTCTTTCAGCAGAACAACCAAGTCTGTAATTTGTTTACTTAATCCATTAAATTCTTCTTGAGAAACAGGATTAGATTGGTCATAAGAAGACGTGATTGGCTGTAGGCTCATGGCCTTTTTAGATTTTGAGCGGGTAACAGGCCCAATGATTTTCCTACAAAAGACTTACGTAGTTTAGTCTTATGGATAATGTAAATGCTATCATAATGTGCCCATTTTAGGAATATTTTCCTGCAAAAACGGGTGTTAATTGATAACATGTTATGTATGCACAGATATTCTTCATATTTTCCATTACATATGAATGAACATGGAATAAAATTATAAGTAAATGCTTTTACAAGTAATTGAAAATGGAAAGTATGAAGAGAATTTCCTCTGTGTTTGGTTTATCAGAGGTTGACCTATCTTAGGGTTACTCTCACGGCTTTTTGGCATGAAGGTTCCCAGATCATCGCAATCTACTTGACGGGAAGTTAATCCGGTCTTTCAACTGGAGCAAATCTGGGTGGTGCCTTTCCTGAGCCTCGTTGGAATTATTCTCCCTATGAGTCTAGTAATCAAACACCGATAGGATAACCCCCTGATGGAGGAACCACACAACATATATTCACATACAACGTGTCTCACCGTTTATGAAAATGATGACATGTGCGAAGCACTAATATCACAGATAGATATTTTGTAGTGCAGTAAGTAAAATGCATTCGTACACATTCATCATAAATATAAATGCAACATTCACACACAAGCATATAACAGTTTTGAAAAGCTTGTAATAGCGGCTTAAGCCCTCTTACTGGAGTCCCCAGTAGAGTCGTCACCTGTCGACGTCGGGATTTTTAGTTTTCCCTTTTCGTTACATGTTCTTTGGTGTTCTCATTGTTAGGTGAGATTTGTTTAAAAAAATAAGTGAAAAAGGTCCGACATGTGTAATGTCGACGATTTGACTTTAAGAGTCGCCAGTTGGTATTTTTTAACTAGTTGCACCAACGCAACCGAAAAAGGTTTGCACGTTGACCCAGTGATGTGACACTGCTAAACGGGTCTGTGAAACCGAGATTCATTTGGGTTCGGGGCTTGATTATGCGAGGAAGGTGTTAGGCACCCCCCGACATCCGTGTTGCCATGGTGACCGCCACTTTTCAAGAAACTGTTATATGAATATGTGTGTGTGTGTGTGTGGATCAATGTGCAATTATTTGGAAGTAGTGCAAGGCCTCGTTCGCACTTATATACAAAGGGTTTGAATTTGTAGAAAAATTCAGTTTTAAACAAGATATAGCAGTGAAGTTTTGTAAAAGAGGTTTTTCAAACCTTGTGCTCAATAGTAATTGAGGCCTTTGATACTTCCATTTTATTACTAAATGTTTGACTTGTTTGCTTTTATTTTCGAAATACGAGGCATCTTCGAGAAAATAATATACAGCAATGTCGAACTCCTCATGGGCATGACAGCCATCCAAGGAAATTCGTACACTCTAAATAATATACAAGCTGCTTACAGCTGAAAAGGTCCATAATGGGAACCGAATCTAGATTCAGTGGACTGAATCTGTGATCACAAGATTCCTAGGCTCACATGATACCGCAGTTTATATGAAAAGCGATGGCGATTATATATATAAAAGTCAGAAATATATATCTGAGACATGATCAACCACCACGAAGTAACTCCATGGGGGATCGGAAATGTAAATATATAAAAGTGGTATATATATATGGACATGATCAACCACCACGAAGAAACTCCATGGGGGATCAAAAAAGTAAATAAAGTAGTAAATGCAATCAACCGCCACAAAGTAAACTCCAGGCGGGACTTGGATGTAAAGAAAGCTGTAAAAGCGATCAACCGCCACGAAGTAAACTCTAGGCGAGACGAAATGTAAATAAAGCAGTAAAAGGCCACGAAGTAAACTATAGGCCTGACAGAAATGTATATATATATATTTGCCTTTAATCCGTATTCATAATCTTTTCTTGAATCTGTACCAATTCATAGTACAACTGACACACAACAATCTTGCTGTAAACTTTCCAATCATCAGATTGATTCATTTCCCTGCTATGTCCTTATCAGATCACGGGGTGATCTCATCGTATATATTATAATTCATTTCTATATCTTGATCGTTTTGTTTTATGATCTCCTGTCCCTGCACTTTCAATCTTTTAGACTCGATCTATTCATCACTACTGTTCAACTTTATTATCAGAGTTAGGGAACTCTGTGTCTTAACAACTTGTCGAGATTCGTCTTTGAATCTTACCGACCAACTAACTCTATGTGAGTTAATACTTATCCTAATCACTGTGGTTATTAGTTTCAGATATTCCAACATAAGGTTCATAACCAACAGCATTGATACCAACTGTGAAAGCCCCAAATTTGGGTCCTAAATCACTAAGGATCTGGTACAATCATTCTATAACTATTGCGAAAGATATAAACATAAATTATTTATACAATACACTTTACACATTACCCCAAGGTTGAAAACCTTCACTTAAAACACAATTCATAAACTATCTAACATATAAAATTATTATCAAACTATTCTATTACAAATTAGCTGTATATTTTATCCCAAGCTGAACTTGGCATTATCCTTTCCCTGTATCCGAACGCATTCGCCTTATCTGTAATGTTTATCATGATATAGCAAGTGTGAGCATGAAGGTTGCCAAGCAAGTTTAAATTTTATTTAAGGATATATCATGATTGAAAGAGTCTGAATAATAAGCTGGCTATAGTTAATCAATATAATTGAGAACTAGCACGAACAAACTTTTGACTAAACAAGTATTAAACATGAACAAATTTATCTGGACCGAATGGTAATAAAGGTGATCAGCCTTTCATACCTAACTTATACATGCAATATGTACAGAGTACAATTTTACATGGCAATCAGCAATAATTAACCATAAGCATATCTGAATGAAATAACTCTTAGTAGAGTTAAGAAAAACTTGCCTTTGTCGCCGACTACTGTTACGCATTCTATATCGCTTTATCCGAAGACATAATATTAGTAATATAGATCTCCAATATTAGAATAATATCATCACAATATAATACTATTATATATATATATACATAGAATAACCTAAACACATAACACATAACACATAACCCTATCAATCTAATACACACATAAGACTCGGTATCAAGTCAAACTATTTCAATCTGAGTTGAATCTGACACAAATCTGACATCCCGACGGTCTAGTCGGACAAAACTCGAGTTTAAGTTCAATTAAACTCTGCCTGAACACTTAACAATTATCTTAGATAATTTTATTATCAATCAAAATATTTTTCATAGGCTTGTAATAATTTTCAGATAATTATTACCATTTATCATGATTTTTTAATCATTAAACTCGTATTTATATGAATTAAATACCACAATATTCCTTTATCATTAATATTTATTTATTATTAAATATTAATGAAAATCATTACATAATATTATAATATATTTATAATATTACAAAGTATTTTAATACCTTAAAATCATATTTATATGATTTTAAACAATTAAATTCATTATCCGATAATTGTTATTAATATTAAAATATTAATATTTTTATGGCAAAATATCAAAAGTTATATTTTATAACTTAAAATATTTTTATAACACTTAAATCATTTTTATATTATTTTTAAATCATTAATTCTATTTTTCCATAATTTATTTAATATATATATTAAATAAATTAATTACCATTAATATTAATTTATTAATAAAATTTATCACAAAATATCAAAAGTTATTAAAAGTAACTTAAAATATTTTCTAACACTATAATATAATTTTTCATGATTTTTCAAGTATTAAAATCATTTTTAAATAATTTATTTAATATTATAATTAAATAAATTAAATACCTTTTATATTCAAAAAATATTAAATATTTTTGAAATATACTCAAAATAACTAAAAACTATTTTTCGGGCTTTAAAATAATTTTTCACAATTTATATTGTATTTTGAATAATTAAAACTAATTTTCTCTATTTTTAAAATTAAATAATTAATTTCTAAATAAACTGTCGCTATAGGGACTTTAGGCGACAAATCAAATCGCTAATAGTGTTCTTGGGATGTTCTTGAGTAGTCATGTATAAAAGAACTAAGGTATGAGGTTTGACCAGCATTTGATCTAGGTTCCTGATGATTTCTGGGTTTGATTTTCCACTAATATTGTAGTATTACTGACACACTACAAACTTATTCGACTTTCATGGCCAAAACATAACAAATTTGTGAGATCTAAGCTGTAGAAAACGTTGTCAGGCATGTTCTTGAATTTCTGGGCTACCCAGAAATTCAAACAGTGTCGAAGGTGCTACTTTGAAGCTTTTAATCTTTGATTTCCAAGTATTATTTATGTGATGTAAAGGTCCAAGCCCGTAGTCCATATGTTATACTACACACATCATGCACTATTACAGTCTAACATCAGCACAAGAGAGAAACATGAGCTGGTCAAAGTCTAACAAAAAAATGGATTATGAACAATCTGGGTTTTCCAGATTGTTCTTTCGGCTGATGGTCAATGGTTGTTTGACCGGCTAAAGCTTCAATTCTGTTATGAATCGAGGTATTTTAAAAGCATGAATCGATAGCCAATATGTCAGTCTACAGGTCTATTACAACAACATGGCCTAAACATCAACGATCAGTAAGATCAGAGGCCTCAAATAGCTTGTCAGACCATTTCTGAAAAATCTGGGTTGCCCAGATTCTAAGTTTTGTGCTCGGTCAACGGTCTTTAACCGATCATATCTTGTAATCTAAACATGTTATGAGGTTGATTCAAGTCTCAGATCAAAGCCCTAACTTCAAAGAACAGATCTATAACATAAGGTACACCAAACATCAAACACACACAGATCTAAGGCCTCTGACATATAACTGTCAGGCCACTTTTTGAAATTTTTCCAAAATTTTCAAAACATCAAAATCGTGCATCTAGATGTTATAGATCCTTGATCTAACAACCCAGATCACTTATTAACATCCTAATACACAACTTAAAACAACAAACAACAAAATCTAACATAAGATTATATGATTTTTAAGTTTAGGGTTTTTATACCATATTCAAGCTTGATCTTGATTTTGATCCTCATGATCTGATCATGACTTACTATGGATCATACAAGAGACTGAATATCTTAAGAATTTCGTGGGTCTAGAGAGAGAAAATGTTGGTTGAGTGTTTGGTCATCAAAAAGCTGATTTTGTGAACTTCTCTATCTAATTCTATATGTATATATTGATACATTGCATTCAGTTGATAAAGTGGCTAAATGCTGAGATATAATGCACATGTGGGATATTTAGAGTTAGTCACCAACTCATATATTGCAAGATTTGTAAGCAACCTAATAAATAATGCAAGAAGGCTATTTTGGTCATTTGATATTTAATTTTAATGGCACATTTCACTACAAAAAAATTGGCCTTTAGCAACAATTTTTCGAGCAACGATTTTATAAGTCGTTCCTAAAAGTATAGGTTTAGCAACGAAATTTGTCCTTCGTTGTAGATTGTGTCAGGTTTTCACTTTTTGCAACGAAATTCATAAGTCGTTGCAAAATTCCGTTGCTAATTCATTGGCGGGAAAAAATTTCGTTGCAAAATTTTTGGCCACTTGCTTTCCCGTCATCGTGGGGAACGAAAGTTTTTTTGTTGCTAAAAATGGGGCTTTAGCAACGATTTTCAGGCAACGACTTTATAAGTCGTTGCTAAAAGTGTATGTTTAGCAACAAAACTTGTCCTTCGTTCTTGAGATTGTGGTCGAACTTTCATTTTTGCAACGAAATTCATAAGTAGTTGCAAAATTTGGAAACAAAATTCGTTAGATATTCGTTGTAAAATTTCTAACCACTTGATTTCTCCTCATCGTAGGCAACAAAAGTTTTTTTGTTGCTATATTTCGTTGCCTAATAAGGACCACATTCATTGGCAACAATTTTTATTTTCGTTGCATATTTTATACAACTTTTTGCAACGACTATTAAAATGTTGCCTTAAATTAAGATAATAATAATAATAATAATAATAATAATAATAATAATAATAATAATAATAATAATAGTATTAATAATAATAATAATAATAATAATAATAATAATAATAATAATAATAATAATAATAATAATAGTAGTAGTAATAATAATAATAATAATAATAATAATAATAATAATAATAATAATAATAATAATAATAATAATAATAATAATAATAATAATAATAATAATAATAATAATAATAATAATAATAATAATAATATCATAATAATAATAATAATAGTACTAATAATAATAATAATCATAATAATAATAATAATCATAATAATAATAATAATCATAATAATAATAATAATAATAATAATAATAATAATAATAATAATAATAATAATAATAATAATAATAATAATTATTATTATTATTATTATTATTATTATTATTATATTATAAACCGAGGTAGAATGGAATTAACACGGTTTGCATAAGCCCGAGGTATCAAATTAGTTGGTAGCGTAGGCGATGGAATTAACACAGTTTGCTATAGAATATCATCCCCGAACGACAATCAAAGGGCAGGCCTTGGCAGATTTCGTGGTAAAATGTTCTTTTATAGAGTCAGACGTGAGCACGGTGGCCGAAACTCAACAAAGACCGACCTCGTGGACGTTGTACGTGGATGGATCATCAACTTCGGACATCAGTGGAGCAGGGGTTATTCTGACAAGTCCCGAAGGATTCAAAGTACATCAAGCTATTCGATTTGGGTTCAAGGCCACGAACAATGAAGCAGAGTATGAGGCCATCCTAGCAGGAATACGGCTGGCCCGGAGCTTGGAGTTACAGAAGTTGGTCATCTACAGTGATTCTCAGTTGGTGGTCAAGCGGTTGTCGGGCGAGTATGAGGCTCGGGGGGCAAGAATGTCAAAGTATCTGGCCGAAGTAAAGGATAAGCTCGCATACTTCGCATCGCACAGTTGTCAGGGGGTGGATCTAACAGATAATATAATAGCAGATGCCCTAGCGAGATTAGCAACCACCGAAGCAAGCTCGTTCAACGGATCGGTATACTTGGAGGTTCTAGAACGGCCCAGTGTTTCGAAGACAGAAGTGCTAGCTCTGGACCGACTCGACTGCTGGCTGACGCCTTATATCTCCTACTTGGCAGATGGGACTCTCCCTTCGGACCGAATCCTAGCAAGACAAATCAAACACCGAAGCTCAAACTTCGTCCTCATTGATGGGGATCTGTACCGAAGGTAGCTCTCCACTACTCAAATGCTTAACTCCATCAGAGGCAATTTACACTCTTCGGGAGGTACATGAAGGGATCTGTGGGGATCACATGGGAGCAAAGTCACTGGCACATAAGATTTTGAGGCAAGGGTATTACAGGCCGACTATTTACACAGAGGCCAAGGAATTCGTCAGAAGGTGTCCCAAGTTTCAGCTGAACAGCACAATCCCACATCAACCTCCCGAAGAGTTGTATTTGGTCCTATCCCCGATTCCCTTTGCTGTATGGGGGATCAAAATCCTAGGGCCCTTGCCGAAGGCCAAGGGACAAGTTAGCTTTGTGATTGCGGCTATCGACTATATGACCAAGTGGGTTGAAGCCAAACCACTGCAGAAGATCATCGAACAAGAATGTCTAAAATTTTTCAAAGAAGGGATCATTTATCTTTTCGGTATTCTGATGGCAGTGGTCTCTGATAACGGCAGATAGTTTATGGGGTCGAAGTTCGAGGGCTTTTTGAAGGAGTTGGGAATTCAGCATCGCAAGACCTCGGTCGCTCATCCTCAATCAAATGGTCAGGTGGAAGTGACAAACCGAACCCTGCTCAACGGGATAAAATGAAGGTTGGATGAATTGAAGGGTCGGTGGCCTGAAGAGCTATTAAGTGTTTTATGGGCATATTAGACTGCTCCGAGGACAACAACTGGGGACTCTCTGTTCAGACTGGCATACGGGACCGATGCACTCATTCCGGTTGAGATCGGATCCCCCACTCTCTGAGACAGTCAGTACAAAGAGTTATACAATGATGACGGTCTAAAAACAAATTTGGATCTGCTGGAAGAGGTTCGGGACTCTGCTATGTTGAGGTTGGTACATGCTGTCATCGCCAGAGAACGACCCAGACACTACAATCAAAAGGTGAAGCCGAGGAGGTTTGCCGTAGGAGATTTGGTCCTCCGGGAGTCGGAGGCATCAACCCCCCAGAACACCGGCAAGCTAATGCCTAACTGGGAGGGACCTTATGAGGTGGTGGAGGTGCCGAAACCAGGTACATACCAGCTTTGAGCCATGGATGGTTCGAAAGTAAAGAATACATGGCATGCTGGGAGACTTAGAAAATTTTACCAGTAATAGTTATGTCATTCTTTTCTTTATCCATGTAAACTTTCACTCTTAAATGAAATAAATGAAAGTTTCCTTTGGAGATGCTTAACTTCATCTATATTCATATGACTCTTAATACCCGAACGGACAAACTTCGGACTCAATCCGATCAGAAGGATCGGAAAGACAACACTGATCGAGATAAGTCATGAGTATAACTGATCGAGAAAACTCTAAATTTTTTAAATCAAACAAACTTCAAGCACAATCCGATCAAAAGGTTCGGGAAGACATAAACCGATCGAGATTAGTCACGAGTATAACTGATAACAAAAATTTATAAACAAAAATATTCTATTCTTACTTGGAAATTTTAACAAAACCCGATTGCTCACGATTCGGGCGATGTACAAAATAAAAACAAAATTTACAAGTCCTAACAATATTTATTCAGGAGGAGGGTTATCTTCGGCTTCGAATTCTTCATCAGAGGAATCAAGGATGGAGGCATCGAGCCCAGCAGCAGTCAATTTGGCCCGAGCCTTTTCACAATAAGCTTCATACCCATCACCGAACTGGGCCATGACCTTCTCGTTTAAGGCCTCAGACTCTTCATATTCGACAACCGCTTGCTGCTGGGCCTTGATGATCTTCTCTGGAAAGGAGTTGACTTCAGCGGTTAAACTGGTGTTCTCCCGCATGACCTGCATCATCTAAGCCATTATTTCTGAAAATTTCTCTTGTAAGGCGTCAACAGCCTTTTCCCGATCCTTGACATCTTCGGTCAGATGATCCCTCTCCTCTAGAAGTAATGCATACTTCTTCTCGAGCTCTCCCACACGACGTTCGGCTTGGCTCGCCTTGTTCCGGGTCTCAGCGTGGAGATCTCGTTCTTTCTTCAGGTCTGCGCTCAGACCCCTAACCTCAGCCTCGAGCAGCTGTACATCTGTCCTCAGTTGAATTTCTTTTTTCGTGGTTCGGGCAAGAGGAGGGATGGCTCGAGCGAGTATTGCGTTGGCCTGCAGCAGATATATACATCAATTATCGAAGTAAAAACATAAGTTTCACAAGACTAAGATGAATAATTGCATGATTACCTGGCACTGGGCGTGAACGTAGGCGACTAGGTACTCTTCAGAAGAGAAACCCTTGAACCGCTCGTCATCACCTGGCAGTTTGAAGTGATCGAAGAGGGTGAACGGGAACACTTCCGAGGGCCTTTTGGCCAACAAGTGGTTGGCGAACCGTGGGAGGAGCTCGATCCAGATGAAGGGGTGGAGGTGATGTTGGGGTTGGCAACCACAAATTGTTGTTCAGGCTGTTGTGGTACAGGGTCTTCGGTGAGCCATGGTTTTTTGGATCGGGGCTCAATGGGAACCTCTAGAGTGTCCTCTGAGTCCTCGATCACCTCGGCATGAGTAGGAGGAGGAGGTGGAATCGACTTGGGTATGACAGCCGTAGAGGCCTTGGCAGGGTTTTTTGCAGAAGGTTGGGAAGGTCTTTTGGTCTTCTTCAGTAAAGCAGCCTTTTCGGCACGACTCATCTTCAGAGCAACCTTCTTTGTTGTAGGGGGGTCAGGTCCTGAAGCAGAACCCACTGAGAGCTCTGTGATCGGGATAGTCTCTTCATCAGGAGAATCGTCGGTTGTGGGTGGATGGATTGGTCTGGCGGTGGAGGCAAGAGGTTTTGGGGATTCGACGACGCCATCGGGCTTGAAAATTGTCACTGCACAGAACAGAATGGGTTCAGGCATAAAATATCAGAAGAAAAAAAAAGAAGTCAAGAGGAGAGATACTTACAGCCGTGTTTGTATAACCAGACTTCATTGGACAGGGCAGTCAAGTTCTATTCGGTTTTGCTCCACCTCTTGTAGAAAGATTTGAAGGCATCGGCCCGATCCCTCGGGAACTTGGACACCTTGGCTAAGGGGTCATTGGGATGGGCCCATCGAGGGAGTAGGCGGAGGTCGGTCCCCCTGGCGAAGAATCATTTGTCATGCCAACCCTTGTTGCTCGAAGGGGTTTTGACAGGAACGGTTCGGGCGGGCCTTTTATTTAATTATTTCAAACATGGTTCTTTCGACCCGGTTACAGTGAAGAGGGCAAAGAAGAAGTCGAGGCCAGGCGTGATCTCGAGTTCCTGGCACAGAGCAATGAAGGCAACCAGGTGGATGTACGAGTTCGGCACATGCTGTGCGAACCCGATTCCAGCGAAAGAAAGGAAGGAAGAGATGAATTTGTGAAGGGGGAACCGAACCCCATATTTCAGAAGATATAGGGGAATGGCCACCCATTCACCTTTGGGCCTCCAAAACATTTTCTCGTCGGGTTTTGGGGCCCGAAGTTTGTATTCTTGGGGAATGTTAAAAAGTGTACGGATGTCAGAAATTTGAGAAGGTGTAAGGGAAGATGGTGTATTGATATGGGAAAACTCCGTTTCGGAGTGGTAGGCGTTGCGAATTTTTTCCTCGGCACTGATAGGGGTAGGGAGTGTCGAGGAAGAAGGGTTTTTGGTGGGAGCCACCGGTAAATCAATCGGGACCAGGTTGTCGGTGGTGACGGATGGAGGAATTGACTCACTGGCAGGGAGAGGAGTGCTAGAATCAGCCATTTGGGGCGATTGGAAGGGAATGAGACACAGATGTGAATTTTTAGGAAGAAAACGGACAAGAATGATGCTCGAAAACAAGTAGAATGGTTGAAATCAGCAGGAATAAGAAGGAATTAAGAACGGAGTACTCGTCTAAAATCGTTCTCGTCAAAAAGTTTGAGAGAGATTTTGAATTGACAAGGCTGGGAAAAGTGATAGTGAGGGGGGAAAGGGGGGTTTTATAGGTGTTGGGGCACGTTACCCTAGGGCGGCTATTAAATGCTTAAGGTGGGACCAAACATGGAAAGGTGTGCAGCGTTTTGTGAAACGAGAACAGACCACTGGGATTCCCCAGACGGCTCATCATTAGCTGTCGTGACCTTTCGTATGCTTGACCTTTTAAGTCTCCAATTATAAGTATCTTACAATCAGAGACTGGGGGGCAATGTTCGGGAGTACTTTACCGACCTTCACATGGGCCAAAGGCCTGACATTAGAAGGGCTTTATGAGGTTGCTGGGCTGAAGCCCATGGAGAGGTTGGAGGTCTTCGGGTTCAGCATCCAAGCCCCTTGGGCCGAAGCCTTACCTTCTTGTGTGGTGTTTGGGGTCGGGTCTTCGAGTCCTTTGGGCCGAGACCCAGATCTAATGGTGGGATCGTTTGGGCCTGCACATTGGGCTCTCCTGCGTGCAGAGTCCGGGGTCCTAATCGTATTTGAATAAGGTAACTCCAAAGGTAGTGGTTGGATTGGATTCCACTTGCATCTTTTAAGGAGATTGTGTTGGACCCAAGTTATGGTAACTACCATGACTAGGAGTCCTAATCCGACTTAAAGAAGGATTCTAAAGGTGGTGAGCTTTATAAATACAAGGCCAAGGTTACAATTAACAGGTAAGACCTACTTTTGAGTACTAAATATTTAGCCTCCATTGTTAAACCTTGTAACGACCTGTACTTATTCTCACACCGGAGCTATCCCCCGGTGACACAAGCCGTCAAGCTTCCGTGTGATCTGTTATTGTGCAGGTTTTAGCGCGTGGATTCTGTGATTGGATGCGCCAGCGAAACTTGGCGTTAACAGAGAGAAAGAAGAAGAGTATTTTGCTACTTCATTACTTCTATATCCAGTTTCTTCTAAGGTAAAGACAGGTGATGAAAATTATCTTCGTCCTGGATAAGAAATGGAATTTGAAACCACAATTATGATTATGAGTTATTCATATGATTGTGGACAGGAACTGTTGATTGATGTTACAGGGATTAAACATTGTTGGTGGACTTTTAATATAGAGAAGATAATAGACATTATGGTATATTTGACTCTTCTAATGGATTGCTCGTTCCGCTGCAATTATGGTTGAAAAGTTTTATCATCTACCATATGTTGTAAATCTTTGATTTATTACTGATGAAGGCTATTGATAATTTAATTATTTTTAGTCATGATATTCGTTACTGGGCTAGTTGTGCTCACCCTTTTGCTTCACAATTCCTTTCAGGTAATAAGAGTGTAGCTGGGTCGAGCGGGGATAGCAGGGGAATAGAACGGTGGTCTATAGCTGTTGAGGTTCTCCCTAAATAGTATGGAAATAATTTTATTGAGAACTTTAGATAAGTGTGTCGTATTGTATACGTCATTTGATATTTAATTTTGGTGAACCGAATAGGGTAAGGTGAACCCAACTTTGGAAGGGTGTTTTACCACTATCATATAAGATGTCTAATGACATACAACCTCGTGTTATCATAAGACAGGGATGTGCACATCCACTTGCTGAGTATATCTACGAGCACTACCTATATTATCTTGGAATTTATTTGAAATATAATTTTCACTTGGAGACAGTGGAGATAGTTATAAGTCAAGAGAAGACTCAACATTGGAAAGAAGATGATAGTAATCTTCTCATTTTTCTTTGGGGTCTATTGGGTCAACCAAGGATAATTCTGTGGACATATGATATCTATCATAACCTGGACGCATGGCCTCGCATGTATGAAGGTTTCCTTGAGCACTTCCCAAAGATTTTAATTTCTAAAACAGTTATTGACTGTACTTTTATGTAAAGTACCTTTGTAAGGTGTTGTGGTCGAGGCACCATGAGAGCTTTACATAGATTTTGTATTGAAACTCACAGCTAGCTTATCTGTTGTCGTACTCTGCACGACAGTTTAACAGTTGTATAAATGAAGTTTGTATTTGATTTTTATGGAGTGATATCTGTCGACTCAGAATGGGTCGTGTGGACCTATTTTGGGGGCATCACATACAGCCTGTAGCTGCAGGGGGAAATCCATTTCAATCCGTGTCATCTATTGTTGCGATCAACGGTATAGATTATGGTTGTTGAAATAGTATCCGTGACAATCGATTGCCAAGAATGGGGGCCCATATATATATATAGTCGTGTATATTCTATTTGTGCACAATCTATCAAAACTGCATCGTTTTGACATATTTGTTCTTGATTTCTGATTTGGGAGACTAAAGTAATCTAATATACTAAAGTAAGTGTAATTACTGTCGCTACAACTTGTAGCGGTAATACTTTTATTTTTTCAATCTCAACCATTAATTATATTAATCAATGATAGAAAATGATGAAGATGATGGTTGCTGGAATAGTACTCTAACAACCTAGTTGCCATGAATTGGAGCATATATATATATATATATATATATATATATATATATATATATATATATATATATAGTCTCGATTACGTAAGGGCTCCCTCACGCTACTAAAATGCGCACCTTTTTTTTTTTTGCTTTTTTTTTAAAACAACTAAAAAAAGTTTAATATTTCATGGAACTGAAATTTTAATATAATACAGTGTTTTGGATGTGACTTGGATACGTATAACAAAATAGGTATGTACAGTCTGTGCAAACTGTACATATATTTTTTGGTATAAGTATCCAAATTACGCATAAAACAATGTATTATGAAAAAATTTCAGTTCCATAAAATATTAAACTTTTTTTTTTAGTTGTTTTAAAAAAAAAAGCAAAAAAAAAATATCCCGCATTTTAAGAAAGTAAGGGAGCCCTTACCTGATCCTTTCTCGTGTGTGTGTATATATATATATATATATATATATATATATATATATATTAATAACTTATATTCGATAATTAATAAGTCACATATATATAAATTAATTATATATATATAGGTCTTAGCTTGTTACAAATTTTATACTTTCAAAATTTACTTGCGATAACATGAGGCAATAACAATGGATAATATAATTTTATTATTAAAATGTGTTAGGTTCGAATTAATTTAGAATTAATGAACTATACTTTAAAATTCATTATTTTTTTTCTTATTCTATTTATAATTGTAATTAGAGCATTCATTTTAAAATTAAAATTTAGAATTTCAAAAAATGATGAAAAGTTATTTGAATTGTAATTTAGATTATTGATTATTGTATTTATTAAAAATAAATAAATTAACATTTATTCATTAATACTATACTTTAAAACTCATTATTTTTTTTTTCTTATTCTAGCTATAGTTGTAATTAAAGTATTCATTTTAAAATTTAATATTTCAAAAAGGCTTAAATATGTTTTACTATCCTAAACTATGTGACATATTTCACTTTGGTGATTCATTTTTAAATTTTTTCAATTAGATGATTGAAGTATTGATTTTTTTCAATTTGATCCAATTAAGGCTGCCATGTCAGAAATTACTGACGTGGCTATTTGGGTGAGGCATAAATCAGCTAATGTGTAAAAAAAAACATTTTTTTATTTTTGGTTAGTTATATACTGATATATTGAAGGGTAAAATAGACACAAATTTTTTATTAATAATATCAGAGTAATTAAAAAAATATCAAAAGCCCTCAAAATCGATTGAAGGCATACCCCCAAAATCGATCAACAAAAAACCCTAGCTCATTGAAGCACAAATATCTCAACAATTTCGGTGATTACTGGTTTTAATTGTTCTTCGCCGCAGTAGGAGAAGGGAGAAAATCCCATCCAAAAAGATCAAAATACCGAACAAGCTCACAGCCGTTGATTTCTCGTAACGATCTCTTCAATCACGATCGCTAATTTGTTCATAGTCTGTAGCTAAAGCATTTTCAGATCCAAATATTCATCGACGACTCTATGCAAATCAATATCGTAAACATCTAAGCTAAGGAACTTCGCGATTCCGACGACGAAGCTAGAATTTTTGGTACCGGACGGGCCGTAGAGGAGGTAACTCTGCTTCCAGACTCTGCCTAGCCGGTGATAGTACTGCTTCGACTTGAGGAATGATTCAAGATCCGACTTGACCTTGCTTCGGCCGTTCTTCTCCGGCTCAAATTCTGCGTTTATGTACAGTCTAATATCTTTTCTTCACATCTCAATTTCCTCGAACACGCTATGAATATGTTGAATGTACAGACGAAGGATTCTATGTTTGTCCCATCTCCGTCATAGATGAAGAGCCCAAGGTCTACATCTCTCTCATAACACACGCACTTTTACACTTTTATTCGTATACATTTCCTTCATCTTCCTCATATATTGGGTCTGATCAAATAGGCAGATAGTGCTTTCCAATTGTATTGTGTTCTGGTCTACCCTAGTGATACAATCTTGATCAGCAAGTTATTCACATGTAGCTAGTATTATGTGGGTCTTTATAACTTTACATAATCAGATTACATGCAAAGGAAAGAAGCAAGTTTCACGCGGCAAAAGATCCTAACGTGGCAAGGATTTTTGGGATTTTAGGAAAAAGATTTTGTTTCCTAAAATATTAGGCATATTCTATTAGCCTAATTTTTGGGGATTTATTTTCCGAGATACTTATCAAATTCTATTATAATTAGGATTTCTTTCCGGTTTAGATTTACATTCTAAATAAGGTTTCTATTGTTTTATAGAAATAGGAATTTCTTTTCCAATTGATTTCTACTTAGAAATTAGGGTTATGGTTTGTAATTCTATTAGGATTAGAATAATTTGTTCCTATTGTTATTAGGATTTGGATTGTTTTGGGTAGTATAAATAGAGGTCCAAGTTATGTAATCGGACACATTATTATTATTATTATTCAATATACTTGTGAGTTTATTCTCTACTTTTGGTTCTTTGAAGAATTCCTAAGTATTTTCTTAGTTATTTCTTTGAGATTCAATTTGACTTATCATACAACAATTCATAGTTGTGTGTGGCGTCTTCTCTACCGCATCAATCGTCGATTGTCTTGAGAGATTACCGCTTCAATATAAGCGAGGGTCAAAGTGTCGTTGGTGTCCATTCAACGCAGAAATTCGACATGACAATTGTACCAAGATTACCGTCTACATATAGGCGAGGTTTAAGGTGTTATGAGCAATTCACCCAACAACCGTGCTAGAAAGCGATCGGGGCGACGACCACCTCACCATGGCGTCTTGGTGGAGTCTATCATTTGGTATCAGAGCTAAGCCTTTCTAGCAAGTTACTTATCTTTAATTTTTTGTCGAAATATATATTGCAAAAAAAAAAAAAAAAAAAAAAAAAATTCATATTCTATTGTGCTAACCCAATTTGTAGCACACCATCAAATCATCAAATTCCAACCAAGAGTTCATACCGTTCCATCATCATCAATTACGAAACTGAGCTACAATTTACGAGTCCTGAAGCTTCTGAGAAGAGGAGTACAAGACAATCGATCGGTGATTTTGTGGTATTACGATAACTACACCATCTATATATTTGTTTTATGATAAGTAATTTTGAATTGATTAGTAAAATCAAGAATTTTGCTAGGGAATTCAAGAAGAACCTATTAGAGAGAATATTAGAGGTAAAAGGCATGAGTGTAAGATTATTAGAGGTAAAAAGCCAAATTTGAGCGATACACGGTGATTCATCATTATTTGAAAGCGAAAACACGTAAGGGTGTGTGAGAAAATTTTTATCTACTAACCTTTGTTTCTGACAAAACATGTATAGCTACAATTATGAAAGTTCTTATGGGTCTCAAAGGAATACTTTCCAAGGAAATATTGATCTGAGGCATATCCGAGATGGGAGAGAAAAATGGGCGAGAATTTGACTATCATGATTACTCAGGAGGAGGAAGGTCGACGACGGCAATTCAAGAGTTCTCCGATCATACAATTATATGGTGGCGACTTATCAAATGTAAACATGGGGAGCGTCCGATTCGAGACATGGGCGAGAATTAAAAATGAATGATCTGGCGGTTTGCACCATCTGACATAGCGGAGGGGAGGAATATACATCTCAAAGACAATTAGAGCAACCTTGAAGCGATTTACAATGAGACAATAATAGGAGGTTCGCACACAAGTAAACAAGGAAGATTATTGGATGCGATTACAATATACTTCTAAAGCGAAAAGAAACAAGATCAGCGGGGAGGTGGAAGAAATTATAGAATATGCGGTCGAAGGAGAGTTATTGGGTTCGAGTGTTCAAGATGAAATCCATGATCTAAAGCAAGATGGTGAACATCCGAAAGAAAGTAATCAAGAAGATGAGTTTGTAAAAGGAAATACATGTGGAAAAGATCGACAAAAGAAATTGTTCAAAAGATTGATAATGTAAAAGAAAAAATTAAAAGAGTGAGAATGAAAAGAAAAGAGAGATTGAGAAAAAGAGAATGAAAAGAGTGACCTTGATAAGCGAGAGAAAAACAAAGCGAGAGGGTGAGCATAAAGAAGAGAGAGAAAATATGTGACTATGAAAAAGATAGTGAGTTGAAAAGTGAGTTATATTTTGAAAAGCCAATGATGGTATACATTAAATAAGAGGCGGTAGCTTTTGAATACTAACACTAATGATTCTTCTTTGTCTAGTTTTATTTTATCTCTTATGCGGTTGTTGATGAAATACCCGTACTATCATTCCGTATCGATCGGTGATAGTATTCAGGAGGCAGCGAAGTTACCAAGGCGGGTTGGAGAGTTGGTGAAAGTGGGTATCGTGAGAGAAGACATGAGTTCATTCATGTGTTGATTATGAGATCATAGTATCTAAGGAGGATGGGACAACGAGTTTGTTAGTCGATTTTGAATTGGTAAACAAGTATCGTTATTCTTTTCTTGTTTGGATAATATGCTTGATAAATTGCATAGTACTTGTGTTTTATCTACATGTGATAATGATCTGATGCCTAATCAATTTAGCACGAGAGATTATGATAAATGGAAAATTGTTTTAGCATGTGAGTTATATAGGTGGTTAGTTATTTACATTAGATTAACTAATGCATCTAGTGTTTTCATGAGTTATTTAAAACATGTTTTGCATGCTTCTATTGGAAAATTTGTTGTTAGCTATTTTGATGGTAGAATCATTTTTATCATAAACTATGGAGGATATTTGATTTATGTTGAGTTAGTTTATGATCATGATATATATTCTCGTTCTCGATGTGTTTACTTGCATGAAATTAATTCTAGGTTTTGTTGTCTAGATATTGACTTAGGGTTTCATGCTAGTCAATCTTTACATGAATTGTCGTTAGTTGACAATGGTAGTAATCATGTTGTTTACGTTGGAGCGATCTTCATTGCATGATTTGCTATCATATGGTTTTGATTCAAGAAGTGTTTATCATCAAGATGGTTTGAGAGATGAGTTATTTGCATGTTTAGTTAGTTCACTTAGATTAGCTAAGGCATTGCATACTTCCATGGAATTGTTGAATTATATTTTGAATTCTTTCATGGGAAAATTTGTTATTCTCTATTTTGATGATATTTGATTTTTGTCAACACTTTGAAAAATTCTTTAGCATGTGTTGAGTTTGTTTGTGATCATCGTCGATATGCTATTGAAATTTCAACTTATGATTGTGACCTTTTATTCCGTTGGTGCTATTATGTGATTTTGATTGTGTTAATGTCAATGGAAGGAGAAAGGTTGGTTGTGTTTTGCTTGATTAAATGATAGGATCATATTCATCGAGGGAAACATGGATCGTGCAATTCAATTCGATCAATGTATTGCGAGTTTACAGGGAAGTGTTTTGAATATTATTTTATTAGACTATGCATTTGATTTTGATTTATTTGATTCCTTTATGATTAGACAAAAGGAACTTGTTGATTTGTTTAATTACATGTTTAATCCGAGGATTGGTGTGTGGGCTTATATGCGACCTAATGAATTTTAAAAGTTGATATTTGACCCAGGATCATTGACGTGGTTATGTTTGAAATTGATCGAGATTATAAGATTTTTGTTTGATCCGGGAATTCATCATTGGAAGAATCTATCACATGAAGAGTTTTTCATTTTCATATTTGATCCAGGAGGAGTTGAAACTTTTCAAATTCTTGTTTGCGTTGCTGATATTGCTTATTCATTTAAATTACCGTGTGAGACTTGTGGTTATGTTTTGTTTGGTGATTCTAACTTTGTTTGTTTTGATGTAGGATCGATTTGTGGACAAATCCTTTTCAAGGGGAGTGGATGCGGTTGAGGACAAATCCTTTTGAAGAGGAGGGAATGATCTGATCTTGATCGTGAAGTTATTCACATGTAGCTAGTATTATGTGGGTCTTTATAACTTTACATAATCGATTATATGCAAAGGAAAGAAGCAAGTTTCACGCAAGCAAAAGATCCTAACGTGGCAAGGATTTTGGGATTTTAGGAAAAAGATTTTGTTTCCTAAAATATTAGGCATATTCTATTAGCCTAATTTTTAGGGATTTATTTTCGAGATACTTATCAAATTCTATTATAATTAGGATTTCTTTCCAGTTTAGATTTACATTCTAAATAAGGTTTCTATTGTTTTATAGAAATAGAATTTCTTTTCCAAATTGATTTCTACTTAGAAATTAGGGTTATGGTTTGTAATTCCTATTAGGATTAGAATAATTTGTTCCTATTGTTATTAGGATTTGGATTGTTTTGGGTAGTATAAATAGAGGTCCAAGTTATGTAATCGGATTACATTATTATTATTATTATTCAATATACTTGTGAGTTTATTCTCTACTTTTGGTTCTTTGAAGAATTCCTAAGTATTTTTCTTAGTTATTTCTTTGAGATTCAATTTGACTTATCATACAACAATTCATAGTTGTGTGTGGCGTCTTCTACCGCATCAATAAATCGATTGTCTTAGAGATTACCGCTTGATATATAGCGAGGGGTCAAAGTGTCGTTGGTGTCCATTCAACGCAGAATTTCGAACGCGAGCAATTGTACCAAGATTACCGTCTACATATAGGCGAGGGTTAAGGTGTTGCAAGCAATTCACCCAACAACTGTGCTAGAAACGATCGGGGCGGCGACCACCTCACGCAAGCGTGCCGTGGAGTCTATCACCTAGTTATATATAGATATAAGGACTTTGTTCGTGTCTACCCTAGTTAGTTATATGTATTGTGTGATGATTCGTTGTTTAACTCCTAAAATTTAGATGGTGTTATACATTAGCAGTGACACATTGCTTAGACCCTTGATCACTCTGGATTACCCTTATCTAGATGAGATGAACCGATTTGGCACATGTGTGTGAAAGTGCATTATTCATTGATTTATTGATTTAACAGCAAAAGAGATATTATTTTTTAGGCCTGAATATGTTTTTTCGTTATTATATTGACTAAAATTAATATGAATTTTGCATTCATATGTAGTTTCTTACTCATGTTTGGGATTTTAATCTACCAAAATATCTCTGTATTAAATATAATTTTTGTTTCATTGTTTTGATATTTCTTTTCCCCATCTCTTATTATAGGTGTGGTCATTGTAAGAATTTTGGCCCAGAGGTATTATTTTCTTATCTATGATATACAAATAACAGGATATAAGTTCTCTATCTTGTAAATGTGTTTGATAAAATATGTTAACATATTTGTTTCAAATGTCTTTTGTTCATTGATTTGTAGTATGAAAAGGCTGCATCTGTATTAAGCAGTCATGACCCTCCAATCATTTTGGAAAAAGTTTATGCAAATGAAGAAGCAAAGAAAGAACTTGCCAGTCCAAGGTTACCCAACTATCAGGTTATTAAGAAATGGAGGGAAAAATGCTCAAGACTATAAAGGCCCTCGTGAAGCTTATGGTATAGTAGCTTATTTGAAAAAACAAGTGGGTCCTGCATCTGCTGAGATAAAATCTGTTGAAGATGCTAGCAATGTTATAGATGAATAAAAGATCACCCTTGTAAGTATTTGTTATCATGCTGAAATGTAAACTTTTTTCTTTTAGCAGGTTTCAAAGACTCAAGGAGAAGTCATGCTACAGGCATTTGGTTTTATAACACTTTTATCATTACATTACAAACTCATTATGGATTTACATTTGTTGCTTTTGCTTAGTGCTTCATGAGCAATGTGGTGTGTTCTGCTGCTATGGATTTCTGGTTCTTGACTGTTGTTGCTGGTGATGAGTTTGGGGGTGATGAGTTTGGCTACTGATGTTGTTGGGCTATTGCTGCCTATGAGCTATTGCTGCCTATAGGCCTCTGCTGCAACATTCTGTTTGGGCTGGAGGTCCACTGCCGTTGTGTTATGTATTGGTTTGGGGCTATGACTTGCAAAAAGTTGGGGGTTCAGGTGTAAGGCTAACAGGCTTAGGTGTAGCTGGGCTTTAGGTTGTAGTAGTAGGGTTTTTCTGATTATAAAACTGATACTGCTGGTGTCTGCTATTTGTTTCCTCTGCAGGATGTTTTCTCTTGTCTTATTGGGGGTTTATTCCTAGTTGTTGTTTGTTCCTTAAGCTGCTGGACTGGTTTAAGCTAGGCAGTTCTGGCGGGTTTACTGTTGTTTGCTTCTGAGTAGATTAGTGATTGGGTCGCTACTGCAGATTTTTGCGCTTCGCTTCATTGGTTCTAGTTGGTGATCCGAGTTCTTTGGTTCATCTGAAGTTCTTGCTCTCTGCTTATTCAAAGAATGGAGGTTCTTGCTTCGTATTTATGCTATTGCTATGATCTGTCATAGCAACTCCTTTTTGTTCTCACTGGGTCTGTTTTTTATGGAATTCCACCGTACCTATCTTTGTTGACTCTTGGGCGGGATCGTTGGTATTCGCTATGCAGATTACTATTAGGCGGCTTCTCTTCATTTGTTTTCCTTTGAGGTGGTTCGAGGGGCTGGCCTTTTCCTGTTCTTATCACGGCTACTATTACTTGACACGGCTACTGCTGCTACTGAGTTTTTGATGCCTCTGGTTTTTGGGGCCAATGATGCTGCCGGTGGTTTGTTTGTGGACTGCCTATGCAGCTGATGATGTGGCTTTGAATATGTCTTGGGCTTTTATCAGTTTCTTGATGTTTGTATCTATGATAGTGGGTTGCTTATTGTTATTGCTTTGTTGGGCGCTAAGCCTGTAATCTTTTATAGTCATGACATCATAGGGCTTGTCCTATGATGTCTATGCTATATTCTGATTGGGGTTCTCCATGAGGTGTTGTAATTTCCTTTTTTTTAATACAGCTTAAATTTAGCAAAAAAAAAAGTTGTAAATATTTTATGCTTTCTCTTTTAGGTTGGATTGTTTCCGGTTCTCTCTGGGGAGGAATTTGAGAACTTTACCGCACTATCTGAAAAATTGCGTTCTGACTATGATTTTGGTCACACTTCGGATGCCAAACTCATTCCTAGGGGTGAATCATCAGTAACTAAGCCTACATTTCTATTGCTTAAGCCATTTGATGAACGCGTTGTTGATTTACGTGTCTTGCAATTATCTTTCATTTTCTACACTTGTATATGCATTTTAACTTCACTTTCTAATACTATTGTAAGTGGCTTTCATCCAGCCTTAATACTTCTCGTGTGACATTTTCTTTTGGGCTTGCGTAACTTCGAAGTTGATGTTATGGAGAAGTTTATCAAATAAAATAGCGTGCCTACTGTGACCATTTTCAACCAAGACGAAAGCAACCATCCATTCCTAGTCAAATTCTTTGAAAGTCCCAATCCTAAGGTACTTCGATTCTTAGCTTCCCAAAGTAAAAAAAAAATCTCAATTTTGAATATGCTACTTGATATCTTCAACCTGTGACATACCTAAGGATTGTAATTCGAGATTATTATAAATAAATATAATATACTGCATGTATAATTAACTCTCCCTCGGTCCTTTAAATCATGTCCTTGTTTCTTTTTATTTGTGACAATCTTGAAATATAATATGTTTTTGGTTGCAAGAATCAGTTTTCTGAAAATTTCATGTCATTTGCTTTAGGCAATGTCTTGCTTTACGAACTTTAGTTACGAGCTTATTGATGCTTTCAAGTCAAAGTATAATGATGTTGTTGTGCTCTACAAAGGAAAGGGACTAGGCTTTCTTTTGGGTGACCTTGAGCCCAGTCAAGGTGCTTTCCAGGTTGATATTAAATGGTACTTTGATTTTTAGATGATTCATGATTAGCACTTTATTGCCAGAGTTGGAGTTTCTTATTATGCTCTGATTTTTCTCTGATTGATATAGGTAAGAGATTTTGTCTCATTACTAGAATAGGAGAGCTCCAACCTTGCCCACTGTTAAACTCCTTCATTCCAGCCTCGTCCCTGTTCAGTTTAACCGAGCTCCCTTGCAAATCCAGTACAGTCCATTCGGGTATAAGCAGGTGTAAGGTAAACAATTTGTGTTTCTTTCTTTTTTGTTTTGATTAGCTATGAAGGTAGATGTTATATAATATTATGATGTTAACTGTGACTTGTATGGAGATCATACCAATTCATGTTGCTTATATTAAAAATAAAATATGATGGCTTATAAGGAGCATGAACAAACTAATTTGTATGTGATGGTTATTTATATAGAAATTTGATCAGATTATGGATCATTATGACATGAATTAGATTAAAGGAGATATGTTAGTTGTGTGGAGATATAAGGGAGAATAAAATGGGGTTGGAACAAAAACACATAGCTATGACACAAGTAGTTTAAACTATGCACGTTAGGTCAAGGAATATGACATTACTGCTCCGGATACAAAGAACCCCCTCTCTGACCTCAATTGGTCTCTCCGGAAACAAAGATCTTTCAGCTTGATGTTTCAGACCTCAATTGGTCCATCTGGTCTATAAGTCCCGTAAGTCCCAGGTAGGAACATCATTGTGATTTTCAAGTATATATATTAAACTTAATTGTTTGGTTAGCTTATGTTATCTAACTGTAGTAAATTAGTTACTACTTTATGGAGTTTAGTTTTTCATCAAGTCTATTTTGTTCTAATGAGCCTTTTAATTGTCTTAATATCTTCAATAACTAGCCAGGTATATGCGACCTGAAACTGCACAAGGTATTTTTGTGAACTTCAAGGACTTGTACTATTATAATGGGAGCAAGCTCACTTTTGCTGCTGCTCAGATTGGTCAGGCTTTTAGGAATGAGGTACCAAATACTCCCCTAATAGATTGCTGTGTGATTGCTTACATGGTCATGTGGCTATAAATGTTAGTGGCATTCATTATTTATTTGGAATTTTATTTGTTAACTAACTTGCTTAATTTTGGTTATTATTGAGGTGAGTGGATCAGTTGTCTCTATACTCTTGTTACATACAAAAGATCAGTTGCCTTACAATACTGGGTATCAAATTTTCGTGCTACCTTTACGGAAGACAAGGGACGAAATTATGAAGTGTACTCTTTATATATGTAGATATATACTTTGATTGAAGAACTGTAGTAGCTTTAGATGGTTAATTGTAAAGATAATGAATGATTATGTAGTGGATGATTTTATTAAGTTAATAATATTTTAGTTTTTTGTATTTTTGCCATTATTTGCTATGAGGACATTGAGCCACCAGTGCATACGTAAATAATGTCAAATTTTAATTTGGCAACAATATAATTCGTTACCAAAGCATTGAACAAGTTTTAATATAGCAACAATTTTTTATACATTTAACTACAAATTTTTGTTGTTAATGGCATTAAAAACTTTATATCTGGCAATGAAAAATTAATCTAATAACAACAGATATTGTTGTTAATATTAAAGTAAAAGACAACATTTTTTATCGTTGCAAATCATATCAACTTTCGTTGCACATATAAAGAAATGACAACATATAATGTCGTTGCTAATTGACGACTTTCGTTGCTATTGAAAAATAATCAGCAACAAACATTTTTGTTACTGATTCAGCATAATGTCGTTGCCAAATAATATAATCAGCAATGAAAATCGTTGCTAAAAACTTTACATTCCTCAACGGAAGCAAGCTTAGGCAACAATTTTTATAATTTACTGCAACGAAAAATGTTGTTGCAAAATGGTGTCAATTGTAACAAAAATGCATGGTTGTTGCAAAAAAAAAGGAGTTCATTTCGTTGCCAATTAACAGGCTTTTGCAACGAAATGGGCTTTTTAGCAACGAAATTTTAATTATTCTACAACAATACATTTTGTTGCTAAATGATCGATGTCTCTGTACGAAAGCCAAATTTCGTTGCAAAATGTATTACTTTTGGCAACGAAAAAAATACGTTCGTTCTTGAAACAATTAGCAACGCTTCATTCAAGCAACGAAAACGCAACGACAAGAAAAATCGTTGCCAAAACCCTTTTGCAACGAAATTTGGCAGATTTAGCAACGAAAATCGGTTGTTGCTGAAGCCCCATTTTTTGTAGTATTTGTCAATTAATACAACCCTTAGGGTTTAGATTTTAACCCTTAAAGTTTAGGGCTTAACCCTTAGGGTCTAAGGTTCAACCCTTAGGTTTGCATTTTAGTTTCTAAAATTTTCAAATTAGGTTTAAAAATAGAAATTTAATATTTCTAACTTATAATTAGGATTCTATAATATTAAGATTTCCTAATCATAACTTCAAGCTTGATTATTAGGATTAATTTATCCTAATTAAAATTGCTAATTTAGCAATTTGGCTCGAAATTGTACATTAGGGTTTATAACCCCAGAATTAGGGTTTTAAATAGAAAAATAATCTTTCGAATTTAGAAATTAGATTTCCTAATTAGATTAGGTTTTCTAATTACTTATAACTTAAAAATTATGATTAATGTTTTCTAATTAACATTAAAATTATTACATTAACAATCGTGTTTTTCCTAATTATAATTTAGGATTTTAAACTAGAAATTTAGGGTTTTCTAAATTAATTAGGGTTTAAAAATTTAAAATTAGGATTTGCTAATTAATTAATCTTTACCCTAATTAATATTTTAATTAATATCACTTAAGCATTAGAATTATCTTTTAAATTCATAGATTAGGGTTTTCAATTTCTGAATTAGGGTTTCGAATCCCCGGAACTGAAATTAGGGTTTCTAGAATCGGTTTCTAGGGTTTCTTAACAGTCATTAGGGTTTTCTAATTGAACGTCGATATTCGACAATAATCGTAGGGTTTGACATTGATAAAATTTATTTGGTCAATCCTTGACCCTTACCCATATACTGTACACATATAATATCATAATCATAGAACATATACACATATACATTTAATCCTGAATAATTCTCCAAAATTCTACACAGAATTTTGAAATCCTCAAAATTCCTTCCCAAAAACGTCAAACGCATACACTTATTTTCTGTCCAGGTCTATTATTTGACCTTAAATCCATCATTTAAGATTTTAATAAATTGTCTAATTTCTCGGGTTGTCACAACTCCTCATCGGGGTTATCACCGATTTGAGTTGAAAGTAGACGTTGCTCAGGGTTACATTTGAGATTGGACTGCTGCCAGTGTTTGGATACCGCAATGTCATTTGTAAGTGTGCCTGTCTGCCCGGTGTTAGCTCCGGGTCTGAGGTATAAGTGCCTCGGCAGGAGGTTTGAGATTGAAGCTGATCGCATTTGAAACAAGTATTTCTAGGGTTATCGCCGGAACTACAATATCATTCCTTGGGGTTATCGCCAAGGACGAAACTTGGGGTTATCTCCGAGGTTGGAAGTGATGTTCCCGGTGTGTGTTTCGGGGTTGAGAATGATACTCCCGGTGTGTGTTCCGGAGTTGAGACTGAACTTCCGACAGTATCTGGAATGGATGTGAACTGTCTTCCAGGGTTATCTCCGAAAGACAATTTTGCCCTCCTGCAATGTTAGTAACAGGTGTGCAGAAAATTTTGAGTGTCTACACCGCTTCAACAGCACCATTCATCTTTGGACGGTAGATGACGGAGTTAAGGTGTTTGATATGGAATTTACTGCATAACTCCTCCACCATTTTGTTGTTGAGATTTTTAGCATTGTTTGACACAATGACCTCGTGACACCCCCAAAATAAGTCCAATCCACCCAACCTATTCTGAGTCGCCAAATACATGGTACAGAAATAACTACAACTTTATTATTACAATTGTCATGCAAAATACGACAACACTTATGCCGTGAGTTTAAATACAAATATTGTCTTCTAGACAATATCCACACCCAAATAAAGTCCTCATTACAATTATTGATACACTATTTTACAGAATAGTGAGGACTACTAAAACAACTATCTTGAACCATCATTCCACACCCCGACTTATTCCCGTTATATTCTCGCTTCCTGAGAAGAAAAAATGGAACAAAAAAGAAAAGGGTGAGCTCAACTAGCCCAGTAAAGAATATTATGACTAAGATAATGTATAACAAATTATCTTTAGTCTTCAACAGGGAAAAATCTGATAGAATACAATAGAAAACAAGTATTAGATCAACAACTGCAGCGGAAACACAATTCATTAGAAGAGTTAAGTAGAGAATGAAATCTACTATCATCTATGAATTTAAAAGTCCATCATCGATATTTTATCCCTGTAACATCAATCAATATACATCATGAATCAAATATTCATCTTTGCACTACGAGCCAAAGATATTCATCAGAAAATTTTTCATCTTTGCATATTCATCACATTCATCTTGTCAAAGATATTCAAGAATATCATCATCATTTAGGACTGAGGATGATGAAAAATATTTTAAAGAAAACGAATCTAGTGAGACAAAAGAACAAATATTAATGATTCGTATTTCGGTTTATCCATGTTCAAAAATACTACATAAATAATCATAGTGGAGTAAAATTCAAGAATGAAGATCAAAACATGGATACAATCAAAGCTAGGAACCATAACAGACAATCTTGGACACAGAAAAGAAAATATAATTTTTCTGTGAATAGTGTCGTATTCGTGAATGAATAGTCTTGTATATCGTGAATAGTCCGTGATAATCGTGAATAGTAACTCTAACACTAAAAAGTAGAAATTCCACAAGAAAAATCATCATGCTTCGTGAATAGTACTCATGAATAGTAACTCGTGAATAGTAACTCATGAATAGTAACTCGTGAATAGCAACTCATGAATAGTAACCCCGACATAAAAAGATAAGAATTTCACAAGAAAAATCTTACCAATATTCTGGCATAATGATATTGAAAGAAATAATATCATTTATTAAAAAAATAACATCCCTTATCTCAAAAGAATAGTACTTCTCGCTGGAATATCAGATATAACGCTAAAGAAAACTTGCACCGTATAGCAACACTCAAGATATCTAAATACTCACAAAAATACGCTCGATAATATAGAGAGAGAAAACTTCAGTTTCTCGTGTGATTTTCAATTCTAACCTAAGCACCCTATTTATAGGAAAATGCTTAGAACACCAAAGTAGAAATTTTAATAAAATAATAATATTTATAAAAAATTTATATGCACAATTTGAAATCTGAAATTCAGCATGTTTTTCAACACATGTTGGGGCTCACCAATCACACAAAATATATTTTTATCATTTAATGCAACAAAATCAATTCAGACCCAATATTTCGAAACTTCAATAATTCATAATAAATAGCCATTTTATCAAAAAAAAATTAGAATCGTATGTCTATTTCATAGGAAATTTAATTCTCTACAACTTTGCAAAATAAAGCTTTTCCAAATTCCAAACATAAATTGACCGAAATCCACATACGGACGATTTTGCAGGTTATAATCAAATTTCAGTCAAAAATAGGGTCCACCAGCACACAAAACATGTGTTAAACATTTTTTATAATAAAAATACTCTTCCTCCTCATTTATTTATATATCACACATTCATTGTAAAAATATCACCATTATTATATTATTATAATTTAATTGAATTATTTTATCAAAAAAGATAAAATATCAATTTTTGACAATTGTCACTTTAAAATTTTTATCCATCTATATCCACATAAAAAGAATATTTTTCTTATCATATAAATCAATAATTAATTATTCACAAATAATATTACAGAATCACAATACTAGCAACCAGGCTGTTCCCAAGAAAGAGGGGGCTTTCTAATAAGGATTTCTCCTTACTGACGCACAATTAGGTGACCAAACCTCTCCTTAGACAGAACTTTCTAGACATTGCCAATAATGTTATCTAATAATATTATTCAAATAATATGAATTATTGATCTGATAATGAAAAATAATGTGTAGTGACAATTATTGAAACAACAATAATATAAAATATCAACGTAGTAATTATTGAATCAATAAAATAAAATATTGAACAGTAATTACTGTAACAATTATTGAGTAGTGTCTTCTTACGTAAGAATAAATAATTGGTGCAATATCGTGTGCTACTATGTTTTAACCACCGAGTACTTCAACAGTATTAATAGTATCAACTACGCCGTTATTTATAAACAACTTATATTTGTCATTTTCTTCATCCAATCGCTTTCCGTTATGGGGCCCACACAAGGCTGCGTCGTCGTACGAATATTCTCCAACAACAAGAATATTCCACGACCAAACGAATATTCTCCGACAACAATGAATATTTTATAACCACTTGCTTATTTAAAATATTTGCGCATTTTACCCATAACTAACCACATTAATTAAATCAACCCCTTTACTATTTTAAAATAATAATTAGAGAAATTAAATCTTTATTTATAAAAAGTTGGGGTCTTACAAACTCCCCTCCTTATGAAATTTCGTCCTCGAAATTGACGTACGTACCTGGTATTTCGAAAAGGTGAGGATACCTCGCTTTCATTTTTGATTCCAACTCCCATGTCATTTCTTCAATAGCATGGTTCCTCCACAAAACCTTGACTTGTGGTATAACCTTTGTGCGTAGGACATGCTCCTTTCTATCCAAGATCTTGACTGTTACTTCCTCGTACGTTAAATCTTCAGTTATCTCGTCTGGTTCTAACTCAATAATGTGGTTCAGGTCGTCCACATATTTACGTAACATCGATACGTGAAAAACGTTATGAACACGCGAAATACTTGGCGGTAAAATGAGTCTATAGGCCACAGTTCCTATTCGATCGAGGATTTCAAATGGACTAATAAATCGAAGGTTTGAGCTTTCCTCTCATCATCGATTCTCGCTTTTGAAATAACGACTTCTTGCATCTTCTTCTTCATATTCATCAGCTCCAGGTCTGTAGCTTGAGCAGCTTTAAATTTATCGATTAAGGTCGATTCTACTCGTATATCATCACGTGGTCCCTAAAGTCTTTAACTCTATCTCTATCATTTGTAAGTTATACGAAATGGGTTTTGACAATATCGTACTCGTACTCGTATATGATCTTCTACTCAACACGTCAGCTACCACGTTCGCTTTTCTAGGATGGTATGGTCAGAACAGGTGCCGAAATGAAGCTCTTCGACACTCCTTGCTCCATTTGAATTTTGTATCTCTACGAGTCAGCTGAGTTAATGGAGTAGCGATTCGAGAAATCCTTCCACGAATCTCCGATAGTAACCAGCTAAGCGTAGAAAACTACGTATTTCGATTACAGACTTAGGTTGCTCTCAACTGTGACTCATATCCCAATCTTGGATAGCACGTCACAATGGCACCTATCAGCTTACCACCACACGAATATGGCGTTCCCTACGGAGAGTCTGGCTTCGGTGCATTCCACAAAGGAAGTCACCAGTTATAGGCTCGGTTATCAACTTCTATAGTTGGGTTTTTAACTCCTGAAGGTTAATAGGAGCCATTCGATATAAGATTTTAGAAATGGATTTTGTACCGGGTTCAAAGTCGATACAAAATTCAATATCACGCTCTGGGAGTAAGCCAAGAAATTCTTCAGGAAATACGTCAGGAAATTCACCAACAACAGAAATATCATTCAAATCTGACGTATTTTTGTTCAAGTCCATAACATGGGCTAAGAAAGCTTGACATCCATTTTTCAATAAACGAATGACTTTATGGCTTGATATGAAAATGTTTGACTTCAATGGTTTGGTTGCTTGAATTTGAATAACAGGTTTCTTAGGAATATGAAAACTAACAACCTTACGAAAGCAATCAATTTTGGCATGATGAGTAGTTAACCAATCAATCCCTAAAATAACATCAAAAGCAAGTATCTTTAAAGAGATAAGATCAACAGGTAATGTGATGGTGCCAACTTGGATCAAACAAGATTTATAAACAGTGGATGTGATAAAAGATTCTCCTAACGGAGTCTCCATAGATAAGTCAAAGTCTAATTTCTCTAGAGTCAAGTTTAAACGTTGAGCATAAGCAGGAGAGATAAAAAATGGGTAGAACCGGTATCTAATAAGGTATAGATTTTGCAAGAATTTATAATTAACTAACCCGTGATCACCTCGTTTGGGTTCCTAGCATTTTGGCCAGTCACGACAAACGCTCTTCCAGGAACCGCTGACTTTGACTTGTCCGTATTCGCCTCTGGTGCCACCGTCCCAACTGGACTTAACTTTGCTACAAGACAAAATCAAGCTATGTGACCATCTTTTCCACAACTAAAACATACCTTGGAAGGCTGTGAACAGTTTGGGCTTATATGTCCCTCCTCTCCGCATCTGTAGCATCTAACTGACGGTCGTTCTCCTCCCCTAGAATTTGTTGTTGGTGCTAGTGCTGCTGCCGATGTCTTCCCGTCATCGTTAAATATTCTCTTCTTGAAATTTCCGCCTAAATTATTTCTTCTATTATCTTGGCCATGATTACCACTGAAGTGGTTACCATTTCTGGCATGATAATTTCCTCTACGATGGTTATCATTGTTCCGATGACCGTTGCCATCGGTACGATTATCATCGAGTTGTAGGTCGTTATTCTTCAATTGAGCTGACTCATTATCACGCTCTAATAACTGAGCCCTATTCACAACATCATAATATAAAAAAAAAATTATGAGAAATGAGATATTGATGTATGTCGGGTTTCAAACGTCTCAAAAACATCCGCATCATACGTTCCTCATTCTCCACCAAATGAGGTGCAAACCTGGATAACTCCGCGAACTTCGCCTCATACTGGGACACCGTCATGTTGTTCTGTTCTAGTCTAATAAACTCTACCTCCTTCATATGACGAATACTTTCAGGAAAGTACTTGTTATTGAACAGTTTTTGAAACGTTTCCCAAGACATGCTAAGTGCGGCTGGATGGGTACGCTTCACAGATTCCCACCAGTAATCTACCTCATTACGGAACATAAAAGTGAGAATGGAACCTTTTGTTCCTCCGTGCATCACAAGACATCAAATATCTTGGTAATTTGCTTGACCCACGTCTCCGCCTTAACTGGATCCGGCTTTCCCCAGAATTCTGGTGGTCCCAACTCTTTGAACTGCTTGGCTGTGACAAACTGTGCGTTGCTATTATTTCCACCTGTATTTTGTACACGAGTCTCCCTCATCTGATTTTGCATGAACTGTAAAAAGCTTCTAAACATCCCGTCGTTCATCGTCGATCGATTGGTGTTGTTACAGAGGAGGAACATTGTCACTGTTGCACGTTCTCCCGATTGGTGAGTAAAGGTGTCTCCACGGTCTCATTTACTCCATTGTTAACATTCTCAGTTGCCATTCTCAAATACTGCCATAAAACCAGGGTTAATTAAAGAAATTGACATGCAGCACAATAACCTATACTCTGACCAACCAACAATAAGCTTAGGTAGGACATACTAGCGAAGGATTTACTCATCTCTCCCCTCCTAGTTCTATTCCCCGATCTCCGCTAGAGATCATATCCGTAAGCTCTGATACCAATTGTGACGCCCCCAAAATAGGTCCAATCCACCCACCTATTCTGAGTCGCCAAATACATGGTACAGAAACAACTACAACTTCATTATTACAATTGTCGTACAAAATACGACAACACTTATGCTGTGAGTTTAAATACAAATATTATCTTCTAGACAATATCCACACCCAAATAAAGTCATCATTACAATTATTGATACACTATTTTACAGAATAGTGAGGACTACTAAAACAACTATCTTGAACCATCATTCCACAACCCGACTTATTCCCGCTATATTCTTGCCTCCTGAGAAGAAAAAATGGAACAAAAAGGAAAAGGGTGAGCTCAACTAGCCCAGTAAAGAATATTATGACTAAGATAATATACAACAAATTATCCTTAGTCTTTAACAGGGAAAAATCTGATAGAATACAATAAAAAACAAGGATTAGATCAACAACTGTAGCGGAAACAACAATTCATTAGAAGAGTTAAGTAGAGAATGAAATCTACTATCATCTATGAATTTAAAAGTCCATCATCTATATTTTATCCCTGTAACATCAATCAATATACATCATAAATCAAATATCCATCTTTACACTACGGGCCAAAGATATTCATCAGTTGGTCATGTTCATCTCAACACCTGTTCATCTTTGCACTACGGGCCAAAGATATTCATCAAAAAAGCATTCATCTTTGCACCACAAGCCAAAGATATTCAGTAATATCATCATTTATGACTGAGGATGATGAAAAATATTTTAAAGAAAACGAATCCAGTGAGACAAAAGAACAAATATTAATGATTCGTATTTCGGTTTATCCATGTTCAAAAATACTTCATAAATAACCATAGTGGAGTAAAATTCAAGAATGAAGATCAAAACATGGATACAATTAAAGCTAGGAACCATAACAGACAATCTTGGACACGAAAAAGAAAATATAATTTTTCTGTGAATAGTGTCGTATTCATGAATAGTCTTAGATATATGTGAATAATAACTCGATATGTGAATAGTAACTCAACACTAAAAGGTAGAAATTCCACAAGAAAAATCATCATGCTTCGTGAATAGTACTCGTGAATAGTAACTCATGAATAGTAACTCGTGAATAATAACTCGTGAATAGTAACCCCGACATGAAAAGAAAAGAATTTCACAAGAAAAATCTTACCAATATTCTGGCATAATGATATTGAAAGAAATAATATCATTTATTAAAAAAATAATATCCCTTACCTCAAAAGAATAATACTTCTTGCTGGAATATTGGATATAACGCTGAAGAAAACTTGCACCATATAGCAACACTCAAGATATCTAAATACTCACAAAAATACGCTCAATATTATAGAGAGAGAAAACTTCAGTTTCTGGTGTGATTTTCAATTCTAACCTAAGCACTTTATTTATAGGAAAGTGCTTAGAACACCAAAGCAGAAAATTTAATAAAATAATAATATTTATAAAAATTTTATATGCACAATTTGAAATCTAAAATTCAGCATGTTTTGCAACACATGTGGGGCTCACCAATCACACAAAACATGTTTTTATCATTTAATACAACAAAATCAATTCAGACCCAATATTCCGAAACTTCAATAATTCATAATAAATAGCCCTTTTATCAGAATAATTCAAATCTTATATCCATTCCATAGGAAATTTAATTCTCTACAACTTTGCAGAAGAAAGTTTTTCCAAATTCCAAACATAAATTGACCGAAATCCACATACGGACGATTTTTCAGGCTATAATCAAATTTCAGTCAAAAATAGGGTCCACCAGCACACAAAACATGTGTTAAACATTTTTTTTATAATAAAATACTCTTCCTCCTCATTTATTCATATATCACACATTCATTGTAAAAATATCACCATTATTATATTATTATAATTTAATTGAATTATTTTATCAGAAAAGATAAAATATCAATTTTCGACAATTGTCACTTTAAAAATTTTCTCCATCTACATCCACATAAAATGAATATTTTCCTTATCATATAAATCAATAATTAATTATTCACAAATAATATTACAGAATCACAATATTAGCAACCAGGTTGTTCCCAGGAAAGAGGGAGCTTTCCAATAAGGATTTCTCCTTACTGGCGCGCAATTAGGTGACCAAACCTCTCCTTAGACAGAACTTTCTAGATATTTCCAATAATGTTATCTAATAATATTATTCAAATAATATGAATTATTGATCTGATAATGAAAAATACTGTGTAGTGACAATTATTGAAACAACAATAATATAAAATATCAACGTAGTAATTATTGAATCAATAAAATAAAATATTGAATAAGATAATTCATAACAATTATTGAGTAGTGCATTCTTACGTAAGAATCAATAATTGGTGCAATATCGTGTGCTACTGTGTTTTAACCACCGAGTATTTCAACAGTATTAATAGTAACAACTACGCCATTATTTATAAACAACTTATATTTGTCGTTTTCTTCATCCATTCGCTTTCCATTATGGGGCCCACACAAGGCTACGCCATTGTACGAATATTCCCCCACAGCAAGAATATTCCACGACCAAACGAATATTCCCCGACAACAATGAATATTTTATAACCACTTGCTTATTTAAAATATTTACGCATTTTACCCATAACTAACCACATTAATCAAATCAACGCCTTTACTATTTCAAAATAATAATTAGAGAAATTAAATCTTAATTTATAAAAAGTTGGGGTATTACATACCTCTGGTTGTCCATATCAACAGACGATATTGTTTCCGATGAAAGCAATGATGACTTCTTTAGTAACCCTGGGGAAGGAGGCTGCTTCTACCCATTTGGTGAAGTAGTCAATCGTGGTGAATATGAATCGATGTCCATTACTGGCTTTGGGCTCGATGGGCCCGATCACGTCCATTCCCCCATTGAGAAGGACCATGGTGAACTCATATTGCGGAGTTCCCTTGGAGGGGCGTGGATAGCATTCCCATGCCTTTGGCATTGATAGCACCTCTTGACGTGATCATCACAGTCAACTTTGATTGTAAGCTAATAATGCCCTATTTTGAGGATCTTCTTAACAAGTAGGGGGTCGCTCATTTGTGGGCCACATACTCCACCATGGATCTCATCCATGAGCCTCTGAGCTTGGTCTTTGTCCAGACATCTAAGGAGACCTAATCCTGCATCTCTTTTGTAGAGTGCATCTCTTCTCAGGTAGAATTTCTTAGCAAGTCGATGGATCGGCCTCTTTTCAGTCAGGCTCGCCTCAGCGGGTGTAGATCCATCTCGCAGACACTCCTTGATATGCTGATACCAAGGGTTGTGGATGGGAGGTAGCTCATCCGATACTTCTCCAACATAGTTCCCATAAACTGGGGCCTTTTGTAGGGAAAATATAATGCTTGGCATATTTTCCTTGTCAGGTATGTGAATCAAGGAGGCCAACGTTGCTAGCACATCCAAAAAAATCATTTCTATTACGAGGAATTTGTAGAAAGGAGATTTCTTCGAACTCCAAAGCCATCTATAAAACTTATCGATGGTAAGGCAGCAAATGTAATTCTTTGGTTTGATAGATTCTCGTGGATTGTTTGATTACCAATTTGTAATCCGTAAAGACAGTTAACCATCTGATGCCCATTGAACGGGAAAGTTTTAGCCCCATGATACAACCTTCATACTCAGCTGTGTTATTGGTGCTGACAAACTGCAATTTCACGGTGACGGGATACTGCTCCCCTGTACCGGATACTAGAACTGCTCCAGCTCCAGAGCCTTCTATGTTAACAGCTCCATCAAAATATATTTTCTATATGTGGCATGCATCGGACTGATGATATTGCTGAACTGTCATTACCCCTTCATCGGGGAAGTATGTTTCTAAGGGTTTGTAGTCCCCTGCAGGTGCGACGACCAGTTGATTCGCAATTCTTTGACCTTTGACAGATTTTTGCGTCACGTAGACGATGTCAAATTTCTGTAGGATCAATCGCCATCCGGATAAATGATCGACAATTGATGTGGGCTTCTTGAACACATACTTAAGAGGATCCACGCGAGATATGAGATGGGTTGTGTGACCATGGAGGTAATGTTGTAACCTCATGGAAGCCCATGCTAAATCACAACAAGTCTTCTCAATCAGAGTGTACTTGTGTTCACTGATACTGAATCTTTTGCTGAGGTAATAGATGGCTCGTTCTTGGCCTCTATTATCTTTTTTCCCCAATATGTAGCCCATGGCATTGTCATTAATGGACAGGTACATGAATATGAGAACATCATCCCTAGGAGGTACCAAAACAGGAGCGTTAACCAGCTACTCTTTAATGGTAAGGAAGGCTTTCTGACACTCATCGTTCCATTTCATAGAGGAGTTCTTCCTTAACAACTTGAAGATGGGCTCACAGGTTGCTGTGAGTTCAGAAATAAATCTGCTAATGAAGTTTATTCTTCCCAAAAATCCACGTATTTCCTTTTCTATCTGAGGAATGGGCATTTCCTTGATGGCCTGGATTTTGGTGGGATCCAGCTCAATCCCTTTATGCCTGACTAGGAAACCTAGCAACTTGCTTGATTTAACATCAAAGGCACACTTGGTTGGATTCATCTTCAATTTGTACTTACGCAACCTGTTGAAAAGCTTTTTGAGATGGTCTAAGTGGTCTTCCTCCCTTCGGGATTTGACGATGATGTCATCCACGTAGATCTTTATTTCTTTATGCATTAAATCATGGAAAAGATCCATCATAGCTCGCTAATAGGTTGCCCCGACATTGATGAAGCCGAATGACAACTATCTATAGCAAAAGGTTCCCCAAGGAGTGATGAAAGTAGTTTTCTCACGGTCTTCCTTAGTGATCATAATCTAATGGTTCCCCGCGAAGCAATCCGCAAAGGAGTACATGTCGTATTAAGTAGTATTGTTAATGAGAATGTAGATAAAGGGTACGAGAAAGCTATCTTTAAGGCAAGCTTTGTTCAAATCCCGGTAATCCACACAAACTCGCACCTTTCCTTCGGGTTTAGGCACGGGAACAATGTTGGATATCCACTCCAGATATGTAGACACCATGGTAATGCCAGCTTGAAATTGGTTCACAATTTCTTCTTTTACCTTTAAACTCCACTCAGGTTTCAATCGCCTGAGTTTTTGCCTGACTGGCTTAAATCCTTCTTTAATGGGAAGGTGATGAAGAACAATGTCAGTGGACAAACCCACCATGTCTTCATGAGACCATGCAAACACATCCTGGAATTGGGTTAATAGCGCAACCATATCATTCCATTGGTTTGGGGTGATGTCTGAACCAATCTGGATTAGCTTAGGGCTTTCTAAGGTTCCAAGATTAAAAAAAGTGGTTTGGTCAAGGTTGGGTTTAGGTTTGTCTGTGACCCATTCCTTAATCTCCTGAGGTGTATGTCCTCTTGTATTTCTATCAAGTTTGAGTCCAACTTTTCATCAAAGTTACAGTCCTTGTGGAGAGAAGGCACCTCATCAGCAAGTACAAGCACATCTAAATTCAGAGTCCTGAAACAAAATATGCTTTCACTTAATATATGAAACTATTTAATCATACACAAGTGTTAGCATGTACTAATAAAATAACTGCTAATACTGTATAGAAAAGTAAGCAATTAAAGTTATCTACAGGGCAGAGGGATTTTTTACCCGTTTTACCCTCATCGACCAATGCATGAAGTGCTGCTTCAATTGCCGAGGGCAAAGTCCTGATGGACTACAGTGATGGAGGGATTGTCATTGTCCTCCTTCTCCCGAATGATAACCATGACATCTGGGCAATCATCATCTGGGGTTCATCATCTGGGGTATATCTATTTGTATGTTCATCATGGACAATGATGTGTATGCCTGACATCATCAAGACGATGTCATGTTTACGTTTCCGCTCCCTTTCTTCCACTTCGGGATCAGGAATCAACACCTCTTTTGCTTTGAATGGTACTGGTTTGGGAAATAGCATTGCCATAACATGGGTTGACACCTTTATTAGAGACTGTATCAGCTCATGCGGTGCAGATGGAAAAAAATTGCCGTGTAGAACCTACTTGTGCTTATGAGGATTCCTATGACTGGAACTGGCAGAATAGCCTAGTCCGACTGTTCTGATTTGACTGGACACTTGAATATGGTGCTTAATACCCTGCTAATTTTTACCAAGCCCTTGTCCAGGCTGTTGACCCAATGACATCATTTCTTGAGTGGCCGACATAACCTCGGCAAAAATCTTGGGTATGGGAACTGGTGCTCCAATAGGTTGGTATTGCGTGTTACTCACTTCCAAAGTATGAAAACTGTCCGGCTCAACTTCTGAATTGAAGCTGATGATTGGTAGATCTCCTTGTTTAGGACATTCTGGCTCAGCGTTGACAATGACTAGGCTATTGTTAACAATGTATTTGAGTTGTTGATGTAGTGTAGAAGGAACAACTCCAGTCATGTGGATCCATGGTCTCCCCAATAGCAGGTTGTATCCTGAATCTATCTTGAGGATGTGAAATGATACATTGAATGTATTTGGACCAATCTCAAATGGTAGCTCAATCTTTTCGACGGAATTTTGTCAGGATCCATCAAAAGTTTTGATAACTGTATGGCTGCTTCGGATCTGTTTGAGATTGACGTTCATCTTCACTAAGGTGGCATAAGGACAGATATTTAGAGATAAACCTCCATCTATCAAAATCCAGCTAACATATACCCGGAGGACAAAATTGCGATGTGCAATGGCTTGCAATGATCGGTCCCTTTGGGCGGTATGTCGTCATCAGTGAAGGATATCACATTGTTGTTAAAAATGTGATCAACCATATGTTGAAAGTTTTCCACATCCACTGATTTTGGTAAGTAGGCTTCTTCTAAAACCTTGAGTAAGATCTTCCTGTGATCCTCGAAAGAGAAAACCAAGTCCAGTATTGATATCTGATGTGGAGCTTATCTTAAGCTTAAAACCACCTTGGCTTCATTATAGCCCATAGTGCGAAGGAATTTTTCAATCTTCTCCATGGGAATCTTCCCCTTTGCTTTGATGGCGGGCTTCATCACCCTCTGAGGAAGATATAGTGGATTTTCCTTCGACACTATAGCAGTAGTATGAGACGTGGATCCTTCAGCTTCTCCATAATTCCATGGAACTTTGTGTAAGCTGACAACAGGATATTGTGGTCTGAAAGGTAAAGAAATTGGCTCTAGTGCGGCCACTTTCAAAGGATTGTCAGCTCCTTTGAGTTGAATTGCTTGTATGGGAAATGATTTGATAGTTTCATCATCCTCATCGGATATAACTGCTACTGATCCCTTCCATTTGGTAGGACATGTATTCCCACTCTTGAGTTACACAGTGTCATCATCTGTCAGCTGCAGGGCACTGCTATCAATAAGATTTTGAATAAGATGGCGGAGTGCCCAACACTCTTCTGTGCTGTGACCACAGGAATGTGAATGATATTGACATACTCCATCAGAGTTGAACCGTCTTAAAAGGGGATTAATTGGAGGTAGAAGGGAAGTAATTCTTCCTTCGTTGATAATCATTTGAAATATCTCCTCCATAGGTTAGCCCAGGTATGTGAATTCCCTCTAATTGGCAAAATCCCGACGGGCTTTAGCATTTTCTCTCTTTGCAACCTTATCCTCCATAGCTTCGCTTTCTGAAGGTGATGGTGGAGCATTCATAACAAAAGGAAGGAGATAAGCATGCTCCTGGATGACTAATTGGCGTGTGACTTGATGCTGATGGGTCACCAATTCTGCCAATTGCTCAATTTGCTTGCAAAGAGCTTTCATTTTTTGTTCCATAGCAAATTGGAACTTTGCATAATCCCATCTATCAACACAGTCTTTGATGGTCTGGGATAATTCACTATTAAAACTGGAACTCTGTCCAGTGCTCCAACTAATCATGTTGACCTCTAATTCTTTGTGTTGAGGAAGAGGGTTGTCTTGCACATGAGGTTGATCTGGTTTGGTGACCACGATCTCACCGTTGTCTATCAAATCTTGGATCTTGTGTTTCAAGGACCAACAGTCTTGAGTATCATGTCCATGTGCTCCGGCATGATAAGCACACTTTCGAGTAGCATTAAAACTCCTCCCATTAGGGTTGGCTGGTGGAAGAGGACGTGTAATTTTCTTCTGAGTAGTCAGAAGAGCAAGAATATTCTCAAGCGAATCCCCTAAGGGTGTGAACGTTTGAGGGTGCTTTGCTTCTCCACTCTTAGGCAATGGAGGGTTTGGAGACTGTGCTTGGAAAGGGGAGTAGCTTCTCCTCTGTATAGGCATGTTCTGACAGCCTTTTCGACATTATAGTATCAACGAAACATTCTCCTTTTTCTTTTTATGGACCCTCCAGGGGTTGTTTCCATAAGATCCGGACTGGATGTGTTCAGCAACTGCTTTAATAGCGGCTAGGTCTTGAATCTTACCAGACTTCAATCCCATCTCAGCCATCTCTCCGTGTTTGATCATTTTAGAGAACTGTTTGCCAATACCAGCTAAGACTCTTTCATAGAAAGGAGCTTCCTGTATGTCTATGAAAGTCGTGACCATTTCTGACTCCGTCATGGAGGAAATAACTTGAGCAGCAAGGCACCTCCACCTTTGAGCATACTCTCTGAAAGACTCATTTAGACTGCTTCTTGACCTTGTAAATGCAAATGGCAGGTCAGAGCCATCCGAGATTGAAAACTATATTGAGTGAGGAAGGCGTGAGCTAGCTCTTCCCAGCTATGGATCTTTGAGTTGTCTAATCTGGTCTACCATGAACGGGCTTCTCCAGTCAAACTCTTCTGGAACAGCTGCATTCTGAACTTCTCATTTTTCGCATAAGATCCAAGTTCTCCAATGAACACTTTCAAATGTGTATAAGGATCCCCTAATCCGTCATACTTTTCAAAGTTAGGGGTTTTGAATTTCTCTGGATAATGAACACCAGGGAATATGTAAAGTTCAGCATATGAAACATTTCTATGTGTTCCAATCCCTTTGAGAGCACAAATATTTTTCTCCATTTGGAGGACCTTCTTCCTGATATCACCGGTTTTTGGATCTCCTTTGAGATGGGTGTTTTCAGGGTGTTTGTTGGTCGTATCCAACTGAGGTTCTGGAATTGTTTTTTCCACACCTTGAGCTCCTCCTTGTGTTGAGGATTCTGTATGTGTAGGCATCTTTGTACCCTGAGTAGACTGATACAATTCTTTCAGCAGAACATCCAAATCTGTAATTTGTTTACTTAATCCATCAAATTCTTCTCGAGAAACGACATTAGATTGATAAGAAGAAGACATGATTGGCTGTAGGCTCGTGGCCTTTTTGGATTTTGAGTGGGTAACAGGCCCAATGATTTCCCTACAAAAGACTTATGTAGTTTAGTCTTAGGGATAATGTAAATTCTATCATAATGTGTCCATTTTAGGAATATCATCCTGCAAAAATGGGTGTTAATTGATAATATGTCATGTATGCACAAATAATCTTCATATTTTCCATTACATAAAGATGAATATGGAATAAAATTACAAGTAAATGCTTTTATAAGTAATTGAAAATGGAAAGCATGAAGAAGCTTTCTTTCGCTTTTGGTTTATTAGAGGTTGACCTATCTTAGGGTTACTCTCACGACTTTTTGGCATGAAGGTCCCCAGATATTCGCAATCTACTTGACGGGAAGTTAATCCGATCTTTCAACTGGAGCGAATCTGGGTGGTGCCTTTCCTAAGACTCGTTGGAATTAGTCTCCCTACGAGTCCAGTAATCAAACATCGACATGATAGCCTCCTTGTGGAGAAACCACACAACATACATTAACATACAACGTGTCTCACCGTTTATGAAAATGATGACATGTGTGAAGCACTAATATCAAAGATAGATATTTTACAGTGCAATAAATAAAATGCATTCGTACACATTCATCATAAATGTAAATCCAACATTCACACACAAGCATATAACAATTTTGAAAATATTATAATAGCGGCTTAAGCCCTCTTACTGGAGTCCCCAGCAGAGTCGCCACCTGTCAACGTCAGGATTTTTAGTTGTCCCTTTTCGTTACTTGTTCTTTGGTGTTCTCATGTTATGTGAGATTTGTTTGAAAAAACAAGTGAAAAAGACTTTAAGAGTCGCCAGTTGGTGTTTTTAACTGGTTGCACCAACACAACAGAAAAAAGGTTTGTACATTGATCCAATGTTGTGACACTGCTAAACGGGTCTGTGAAACCGAGATTCGTTTGGGTTCGGGGGCTTGATTATGCGGAGGGAAGGTGTTAGGCACCCCCCGACATCCGTGTTGCCACGGTGACCACAACTTTTTAAGAAACTGTTATATGAATGTGTGTGTGTGTGTGGATCAATGTGCAATTATTTGGAAGTAGTGTGAGGCCTCGTTCGCACCTATATACAAAGGGTTTGAATTTGTAGAAAAATTCAGTTTTAAACAAGATATAGTAGTGAAGTTTTGTAAAAGAGGTTTTTCAAACCCTGTGCTCAATAGTAATTGAGACCTTTTCATACTTTCATTTTATTATTAAATGGTCAGCTTGTTTGCTTTTATTTTCGAGATGCGAGGCATCTTTGAGAAAATAATATACAGCAGTGTCGAACTCCTCATGGGCCTGAAAGCCATCTAAGGAAATTCGGACACCATAAATAATGTACAAGATGCTTACAGCTAAAAATATCCATCACGGGAACCGAATCTAGATTCAGTAGACTGAATCTCTGATCACATGATTCCTAGGCTCACATGATACCGTAATTTGTATGAAAAGCAGTAAGCAGTTATATATATAAAAGCTGTAAATATATATATATATATATATATATATATAGAGACATGATCAACCACCACGAAGCACCTCCATGGAGGATCAGAAATGTAAATATATAAAAGCGATAAATATATATATATATATATATTGACATGATCAACCACCACGAAGCAACTCCATGGGGGATCAGAAAAGTAAATAAAGAAGTAAATGCGATCAACCGCCACGAAGTAAACTCCAGGCGGGATGAAATGTAAATAAAGCAGTAAAAGGCCACGAAGTAAACTTCAGGCCTGACAGAAATGTAAATATATATATATATATATATAAAGCGGTAAACGCACCGGATATAAAATTCAGACTCATCGAATATGTCCGACAACAATTTATATATATATATATATATATATATATAAGCAAGTAAAGGCTCCAGACATAAGTCTAGGCTCAATCGAGGCATAACTCGATAATGTTAGTCCATATATAAGTATATATATATATGATATGAAATGAAAACCACCACGATGTAAGTCCTGCATACACACACAACACGACTCTCAATATGAAGAATAATGCGTGCAAAGATGAAGAGAAAGGCTTTATAGAGTGTGAGAAGGCTTAAATTGGGCTGACAATGCAGGCTTCTATGACTCTAGATGGATAAACACTCTGGTCCCATCGGTAAAAATATAGCTATATGTGAGTTAACAGGTGTTTAAAATGAGAAAGCACTCAATATGGGGTGTGTACAGAACAAATTTGACAGGGCTTCCTCGCCTTTTTTTCTTATAAATGGCCACCCCAAGCCCTCTATTTATAGAGGGGGGTGGGGGAGCCGCAGTGTACTGCTGGCATATTGATGATGCACTGCGGCTTCCCTGCTACCCCGGCTCCGCAGTCTGTTGTCTCGAAGTACGTACACTCGTGCACTATGATGTCCGCTCAAACTTGAAAAACTTCAATTCGAGCATCCGAACGAGGTATAGAAGACCTTCTTCAGACCGCTGGTGTCGAGAGTTACGCAATGACATGGGATTAGAGGTTGTACGAAGACGGGAAGAGGGGACCATGCCCATGATCTTCAAGCTTCAAATTCTATCCGGTGTGTTGCCACGCGTATTAGTCACTCAGGATTGGAACTCCTTGGTTCTTGTAGGACATTGCCATGTATAAATGTATGTATGAAGTGTTGAGACGACACGCTGGGGTTGAGGTGGCAAGATGACAGTTTGACTCCTCACCGGGGTTATCTCTGGTTTTAGCTGATAGCAGACGTTGCTTAGGGTTATATCTGAGATTGGATTGCTGCAAGTGTTTGAATTCCGCAAGGTCATCTGTAAGTGTGCCTGTCTGCCCGGTGTTAGCTCCAGGTCTAAGGATTGAGTGCCTCGGCAGGAGGTCTGAGATTGAAGCTGATCGCATTCATTTGAGACAAGCATTTCCAGAGTTATAACCGGAACTGCAACGATATTCCTTGGGGTTATCTCCAAGGACGAAACTCGGGGTTATCTCTGAGGTTGGATATGATACTCCCGGTGTGTGTTCCGGGGTTGAGACTGAACTTCCGGTAGTATTCGGAATGGATGTGAGCTGTCTTCTAGGGTTATCTTCGAAAGATGAATCTGCCCTCCTACAATGTTAGTAACAGGTGTGCAGAAAATTTTGAGTGTCTACAGCACATAGGAAGGCATACCACTCAAATCCTTGTATTATCATACTATAGGAGCTCGAAGGTCATAATACTCATTAATCACTTCGGTGCTGAAGGGCACCATCTTCCCCCTAACGAAAGATGTGAATGGGGCCTTATAATTGGCATTCGCATAAATTCCTTGACTATAGCCACCACCGCCGCTTTAGACTGATCAATAAAAGTATCCCAACCCCTTTCATTAATCTGGTGTCCCATTTCACCATCAAATTTGTCTAGCCTAAGTCCACGCTCTGGAGTAAGTGCCTTATTTGGAACATAGTCAAATCAGTCTGCGACGGTTGCACTTATGAACTTTCTACGGTCAAACTGTTTAGTTGGGGGAGAAGAACCCTCACCCCTTTCGGTATCAATCTGTCCAACTGTCTAATAAGTGTTTTGACCCCACTACATATCCTAGTTCAGTATACCTAACTGCCCACGAACTGTTCCAACCAATTTGTCTTTGAAGTTTTCTGTCAAACACCTTGAATGCTATATATATTTAATCTTCAAATACCCCCAAACTCAGTTCAAGGCCCGTGAATACGGTAGTAATCAACAATAGTTAATCCGAACAATTTCAACTCAACCAACCAATTAGTACAGTACTCTTGCCCCAAAATTTAATAACAAATTCACCATTAATACTAATCTGCTAGGTTCCTTATGCCCAAATTCAATATGAACAAGTGATCAACTTTTTCTATGTAAGTATGCTTACCCAATGTGATGATGAAGTGATGACCAAATACCAAAAATCTCGTTATGTGCTTGTGGTCGAACAATACCCCCTTGTATATCTCAGTATTTGCTTTGGGATCTTTGACTGTCAATCGAATGAATGCTAAATAGATGGCCAACACTCTAATTTTATATATGGAGAACCCTAGAATTTGATTGGAAGGGAGTTTAGATGGGAGATTTGGTGGGATGTGATTTGGAGATGAGTGTTGGGTAGGATTTGATTTAGAGATGAGTGAGTTTTTGGTGGTTAAGGCTTGGGAGGAATGAAGTTGGATTGAAAAGAAATGGGATTGTTAGTATTTGACTGAGAAAAGGAATTTTCAAAACTGAATTTCACGTACCCCGTCGAGGCAGGCTAATTTGTACTAAAAAAAACCCCGCCGTTGTGGAATCTAACAGAGAACTGGGCGTTGGGGCGGCATCAAGGCTCGCTAGGTTGGCCTTCAGCAAAGGGTTTGCCGCTGGGGCGACATCTTTAGGCTTAAAAAAGCCCATCGGGGCGGGCATGGGGTTTTTCCTGCCCTTGAATGTTTCACTTGTTCTGCAGGCTTATCATTTGATTAGGTTCCTCAATTGCGTTCTGACTTCACTTAATGATCTTTCGCGTGATTTCCTCCTGTAATTCTCAACTTCCATACCTGTGATGATAACCAATAACATGGTTCAGAGCGAGCATTATTGATAAAGACCAAGATGCTTTACTAACATAAATTACTCTAATAACCTAAGTAACTCCAATACGATCTAATTAAAAACTTGAATTTAACTAATGAAAACAAAAGCAATACTTAGGTTGCTTCCCATAAAGCACTTGATTTATAATCTTTCAGACTGACTACTCCCGGTTTTATGGCAAATCGACGAGAGTGATTGAGGCTTTCTAGCGATCGACGTCACTACCCCAATAATGCTTTAAACACTGTCCGTTGATTTTAATTTTTTTGTCAAGATTTTGACCAACTAATTCAACGGCACCATGTGAAAATACTTCTTTGATTATGAAGGGACCCGACCAACGTGATTTGAGCTTTCCCGAAAATAATTTCATCTTGGAATTGTAAAGTAACACGGTTTGGCCAGGTTCAAACTTTCGATCCATAATTTTCTTGTCATGACATCGTTTAATTTTCTCCTTGTACAACTTTGCATTTTCATATGATTGAAGGTGAAACTCTTCCATCTCATTGATTTGTAACAATATTTTCTCGCCTTTTGCATTCAAGTCAAAATTTAATTTTCGAATAGCCCAATATGCATTATGTTCTAGCTCCACGGTAAGATGGCAAGCCTTTCCATACACCAATCGATATGGTGACATCCCAATCGGAGTTTTATAAGCTGTTTGGTACGCCCAAAGTGAGTTGTCCAATTTAACTGACCAATCCTTCTGATTCGGGTTTACCATTTTTCCAAAATATGTGTCACCTCTCTATTCGATGCTTTAACTTGATCACTAGTTTGGGGATGGTAAGTCGTGGCTATTTTGTCAGTGACTCCATATTTTACAAGTAATGTTGAAAAGTGTTTGTTCCAAAAATGAGTACATTCGTCACTAATAATCGCCCGAGGTGTTCCGAATCTGGTGAATATGTTTTTCTGAAGAAACTTGAGGACTACCTTAACATCATTGGTGGGTAATGCGGATGCTTCAACCCATTTTGAGACATAGTCTATCGCAACTAGAATGTACTCATTGTTGAACGACATGGGGAAGGGTCTCATGAAATCAATCCCCCAAACTTCAAACAATTCTACTTCCAAGATTGTATTGAGGGCATTTTGTTACGGTTGGAGATGTTACCAATTCTTTGACAATGGTCACATTATAGTACAAATTGGTGGGCGTCCTTGAATAAAGTAGGCCAATACAATCAAGATTGCAGAGCTTTGGTCGCTATACGTTCTCCCCCATAATGACCTCCGTAAGGTGAACCATGACAATGGTTCAAAATATTGAACATCTCATCTTGTGGGACACATCTTCTTATCATCAGATCACCACATTATTTAAATAAGTATGGTTCATCCCACATATATTACCGTACATCATGTAAAAATTTCTTCCATTGTTGTCATGTCAGATCCGGAGGGAAAATGTTACTCACTAAGTAATTGAAGAAATCAACATACCAACGAGCCTTGGAGCTAACTGCAAATAATTGTTTATCTGGGAAAGACTTGTTAATCAACACTTTATCATCCTTGTCCAGATTTGGTTTTTTTAATCTTGACAAATGATCCTCCACTTGATTTTTGATTCCCTTTCTATCTCGGATTTCTAAGTCAAATTCCTGGAGAAGTAAAATGCATCTTATCAATCGGGGTTTCACATCTTTCTTGGAAATTAAGTAGTGAATTGCCGAATGGTCCGTGAATATCACTACTTTCATTCCAATCAAGTATGAACAGAATTTTTCAAATGCAAAAAACACTGCCAGAACTCTTTCTCAGTTGTTGTGTAATTAAGCTGCATATCCGTAAGTGTTTTGCTGGCATAATAGATAGCATAAAAAAAATTCCTTGTGTTGGCCCAAAATAGCCCCTACCACATAGTCACTTGCATCACACATTAACTTAAACGACTTAGACCAATCCGGTGCCACAATCACAGATGTTGTTGTCAATTTCCGCTTTAACAGTTTAAAAGATGTCAAACAATCCTCATCAAATTTAAAAGGCATGTCCTTCTCCAATAAACTGCATAATGGCTTCATGATCTTTGAGAAGTCTTTAAGAAAACGGTGGTAGAATCCTGCATGTCCGAGGAAACTGCGAATGCCCTTCACCGAATTTGGTAGTGATAACTTTTCTATTGTTTCAAGCTTCGCCTTGTCTACTTCTAAATTTTTCCCGAATACTTTGTGTTCGAGGATGACGCCTTCCTGTACCATAAAGTGACACTTTTCCCATTTAAGCACTAAGTTTGTTTCCACACATCTTTTTAGTACCATGATCATATTATCTAAGAAAATGTCAAATGAATCCCCAAGTACTACAAAGTCATCCATGAAAACTTTAACATTCCACTCTACCATGTCAGAAAAAATTGCCATCATGCATCTTTGAAACGTGGCTGGGGCATTACACAAACCGAATGACATTCTTCGAAAAGCAAAAGTGCCATATGAGCAAGTGAAGGTCATTTTTTCTTGGTCCTCCGGAGCAATAACAATCTAGTTATATCCTAAATACCCATCCAACAAACAGTAGTACTTGTGTCCCGCTTACTTGTCTAACATCTGATCTATGAATGGTAGAGGGAAATGATCTTTCCGGGTAGCTGTAACGCCCCCAAATCCGGATATCCATTACCTCAGACCTGGTGCGTCACGATACTATCTTCGTCTAACCATTAACAAATTCCATTCATAATTTAATGAATACAACTTAACTTTAATACTAATTAATATATTCATTCCTTTCTATTTCCAGGATCTATGAATCGATCTTAAAACCCTCATAAGTCAATTCCCAATCTTGATCATTAACCATTCTTGTTTTTACATCATATTTGATGTTATACTTAATAAGATGCGGAGTAATTAAAGCTTGTATGAATCATTTACTCATTTCCCCAGATCACAACCTTCATCATTCACATATCTCTGAATCAAATTTATTATATGCTTCGATTCATCAAAGTTACATTATAAAATTTACATCTTAATTCAATGTTCTTTATGTGTCGAATAGTATGACTTTACAACTCTACAAGAATTAAACAACTATAAAGTACATCATCTAAAATCCAAAAGATGGTTCAAGATTTTAACTTCAGGTAAACAATTCAATCCTCTTTTAATACTATTGAACTCTATCAAGCAAGTAGCACGTAACTATACTATGAGTCCTTAACCTATAAAAGTGGTTATTTGCAAGGGTGAGCTCGACAACACTACAATTCTAACAGTTTTTGTGCGTCACATAGCACATAATATTGCGCACAATTTCATATAATCATAAGCTTTTAACTCATACGCATGCTGCTTCTCACATAACAAGTATATAGATGAACTTACAAAACATATAATCGTAGATTGACTTTCAATCTCATATGTATCTCATAGACATTTCCACATTTCATGGCATATGATAATTCATTTCATACATATCTCATATGCATTTCATATATAATTTATCATTTCATGTCATAACATAAATCAATCAACAGTTATCAACATTATAGAGCAAATAGGAACTGAAAGACTTGCCTGGCTCTTAGATTATCAACTACAACTTAACTACTTATCATTATCCTCACTACGTGTATTCCTACACAATTGTATAATCATGAATTCATACCCATCAGTCATACATTTCCTTACATTCTCAATGTAATAATAATCGTTATATTATTTTCTAACTCGATTCTTAAAACCTTCGTTTAACTTCCTTATCATACCTTTAGGTTAGTTATATATATATATATATATACACGTATACCATAGTCACACATACTTGACATCAACATTCATAAACCTTTATCACACACTTGACTAACTATGTGTTCGACACACATTTAAAGTTTATAGATGTGTGATCTACATCGTTCTTACATTTTGTAACCCTTAAATAAAATTTAACAAATTTGGGTTTTATATAACCATTACTTGCTCATATTCTTAAAACATTACTTAAGTCGAGCATTGAAGATTAATATATTCATACACATATGCTTAAAGGATCTGAATACAATTTAAACAGTCAAGCAACACTACCCTGCAGCACAGCCGCGCTGTGACGCCTTAGATCCGGTCCGCCATGATACTACTATCGTCAAAATATTTATATCTTTTATTCATAACTTAGTGAATATAACTTTGCTTATTATAATTTAGAATATAAATTCTTTCCATTTCCAGGATCTGTATAATGACCCCAAACTTTTATAAGTTTTAAATCTTGGTCATTTACCATTCCTGTCTTACATCATATTCGATGTTACAAAAATATGCAGAATAATTTAAACTTTTCCAATCTCCTTTAAAAATAAATCTTTTATTGATATCTTAACTTGAATCAATTACATATCCTTGAATCAAATTATGTTATGATTCATTCTATTCGAATTACTGTATAAATCTTTACATCTCGATTCGAATTCCCCTATGTATCACATAGTACAACTTAACATGTATTACACATCGTAAACTACTATCATGTACATCTCCTAGAACCTAAACATGGTTCAAGAATATATATTTAAATAAGTAGATCAATCTCCTTCGATACTATTGAACTTTATCAATCAAGTAGCACGTAATCTTTACCGTGAGTCCTTAACCTGCAAAAGTGGTTATTTGCAAGGGTGAGCTCGACAGCCTAGCAATTCTAATAGTTTTCATGCAGCACATAGCATATAATGGCATACTCAGCTCATGCATTCATTATCCATTAATATTTACTACGCATGCTATTTTTCATATAACAGGCATATAGGTTTACTTCATAAGCATATCATCAAAGATCAACTTTCAACATTCATACATATCTCATATGCATTTCATATATATACATCAACATTTTCATATCATAATATAGCTCAACTAATAGTTATCGAATTCATATATCAAATAGGAACTGAAAGACTTGCCTGATTCATAGTTTATCTACTACAACTTAACTACTTATAGTTATTTGCACTTCGTGTATTCCTACACTATTGTATAATCATGGATTCACATCCATTAGTGATATATTTCATACATTCTTAATATAATAATAATGTTACATTGTTTCCTAACTAGGTTTGTAAAACCTACATTTCCCTTTCTCATCATACTCTAAGAATAGCTAGGTATGTATAGGTATACCTTAACCACTCGTACCTGACATCAACATTTATATATATCTATGACACACTTGACTCGCTATGTGTTCCTTACACGTTTAAAGTTTATAGATACGTGATCTACGTCGTTCATACATTTTGCAAACTTTAATAAAATTTAACAACTCTATGTTTTATATAACTATTATATGCTCATATTCTTAAAACATCATTTATGTAAAGTATTATAACTCTAGACATTCATATCTATATGCTTTAAGGTCTAGATCAAAGTTAAAATAATCGGCATCATCATACTGCCATGAATCATTATTATGCACTAATTTAACTGGGATGGTAGCAATTCTACCGTCCCCTCGCCGCACCAAAGTTAAGCATTTATTTTCTTGTTTCATCTAGGTTCTTTAGCATGCATGACTATTAACAAATAACTTATCCACATGTTAAGAGGTCTTAGCCCAAGTTGGGTGTCTCTTGTGTTTAATTTAAGTTGTTTTCACACTTTTAAAGACTTACTTGAAATTTTCCAATAAGGCTAAGTAGGTTCATGTACAAGGAATGAACTACCTTAACCATTTCATCACGTAAAGACGCTAAATGCCTATAACGCATATGATCGCATTTATTAACCTCATTAGTATAGTTCATCGTTTGAGAACTCATTACAATTCATACTCGCATGACTTATATGGTATCTAGCTAGATGAGCACATATGTAAGCCATGTTTATAAAAACTTAGTTTCGCAAGGCGTTCAAGTTCACTTTTAAAAGTCATTCTAGGCCAAGTTAAAGCAACTAGGTGCAACTTTAAATCTCATTTCATAGCTAACTAAGCCATGCATGTATGTTATCATGTTTTGAACTTTAAGTACACAAGTTACTTTAAGTTCATTCCCAAAGTTTCAAGTTTTCTTTAGAAATCATTTTCAACTAAGCTATTGTAAGTTGATAATATGTAAAGCCACTTTAAATCACTTCTCATTCTTAGGTATACTCATAACTCAACAATATGTATGTGTTAAAATATCATAACTTCGAAGACTCAAGGTTCGTCAATATTCGTTTTCAAAACTCCAATTTTCTTTTCAAAACACATACTAAATCATGCTAAAGCATTCCATTATGAGTAGGGAAACCTTATTAGGGAAATCTTATATTTCATGTCTATTATCATGAATATTTATGTTTTATCACTTAGAATTACACATTCCATCGTCGGGAGCACTATACTGGCGTATGTGCTCGTCCGACGCCCTCATATTGCCTTTGAATACATAACAGTCACACAGATGGACATTTTTACCCCTCTTAACGACTTCAAATCGAAAACCTTAAAGAACAAACGTTGTAGGTCTACTAGTTATCTTTCTGAGTCATTTTGAATCACCTCAATCGGAGTTCGTATGAAAATATTATGCCTAATTTACTACATCAGGTCAAAGCAGTCTACTAGACACTGATGTCCAGCGCAACTGCGCCCCAAATTGCCTTGGGTGCAGTGCAGCTACACCCAAAATGACATTGGGGGCTGTACAGCTGTGCCCCATGTTGCAGAAGGTGTCTACAGACTCTGCTCTTCGCGTTTTATCAGACCAAAACTCCTTCCGATTTTTATAACGTGTGTTATACACATCCAAATTAGTCCATTTTTGATTCTATGGATTTGTAACTCATAAAACTATAACATACCAAATAATCAAATATTAACATAAACATTAAATAACCCAAACATTAATCCAAAACTCATGTTCATACTAAATTTTTAGGTTTTGACAAATTTAGAGAATTCATTCACTACGAATTCATTTCTAAACAAAATTGGTTCGTTCAACTTTCGTTTTTTTCACATTTAACTGTATTAACAACATCTAATAGAAAATTACAGATTGCAACAAGTTTTAGTCATCAATTTTTGGACTTACTTAGCAAGTATATCTTATCATTTTAAAACTTAAGAATCAAGAGCATTTGTGATAGTGTTATTACCTCTTTGAAGTTTAATTGAATTCCATTAACACATTGATTATGCTCCCTCAATTCTCAGCAACTCAACTCTCTAATGCAATTTACTAGATAATTCTTAAGCAATAGAGAATGGGAAGAAGGTGAGCTTCCATTTATAGAGAATTGGTTGACCAGTTTATAGCTTTGTACTAAGGTTTGATTCAAGGGAGAAAAGAAGAAATCACTGGACAAGAAAGAGTTGGCTAACTGCCATCCCATAGCCATCATCATCATCATCACCGAGTTTAAACAACATAGAGGAGTAGGATAGGCCAATGACCTATTCATGTGAGAAGGAAAAATGACTGAGAAATTGGGACAAGGCTACAATACTCTCTTATATATCAGTAGAATGGATCTTAAATACTAAGGTTAATTCCTTTTGGGGCTCATTAAATCAATTATAATGATTTAACATTACTACATTAAATTAATCTATGGGCACATATATACACATATATATGTACCTACCCACATATAGGAAGTATACTTATATTTTAAATATATACCAATATATAATCTTATATCCCATGTACATTGGGCTAGTCCAAATAATATTTTAATTGGGCTAAATATAAATCAATTGGGTACTCTTAACCCATTACTTCATATCACATATAAATATCATAATGATTATTATCAATCATTTATTATCTTTCCATTAATTCTCTTTTAATAATTTTAGTTAAACCTTTATTCTGATTTAACTTTAATACTCAGGCCACACAAGTCTTATTTATCGCATTTACTAGAGTTGTAAGACCCCAACTTATTATTAAATGAAATTGAAATTCCTCTATTTATTATTTTGAAATAGTAAGGGTTGATTTGATTAATGTGGTTAGTTATGGCTAAAATGCGCAAATATTTCAAATAATCAAGTGATTATAAAATATTAATTGTTGTCGGGGAATATTCGTTTGGTCGTGGAATATTCTTACTGTCGAGGAATATTCGTACGACGGCGCAGCCTTGTGTGGGCCCCATAACGAAAAGCGATTGGATGAAGAAAACGACAAGTATAAGTTGTTTTTAAATAACGGCGTAGTTGTTACCATTAATACTGTTGGAATACCCAGTGGTTAAAACACAAGAAGATTACCTGTATTATTGCACCAATTATTGATTCTTACGTAAGAAGGCACTACTCAATAATTTTTATAGTAATTACTGTTCAATATTATATTTTATTGATTCAATAATTGCTACGTTGATATTTTATATTATTGTTGTTTCAATAATTATCACTGTCAGTATTGTGATTTTGTAATATTATTTGTGAATAATTAATTATTGATTTATATGATAAGAAAAATATTCATTTTATGTGGATATAGATGGAGAAAATTTTTAATGTGACAATCGTTGAAAATTGTTATTTTATCTTTTTCTGATAAAATAATTCATTTAAATATATTATAATAATATAATAATGGTGATATTTTACAATGAATGTGTGATATATGAATAAATGAGGAGGAATAGTATTTTTGTTATAAAAATTGTTTAAAACATGTTAAACATGTTTGTGGACCCCATTTCTTGACTGAAATTTGATTTTAGCCTGTAAAATCGTCTGTATGTGGATTTCAGTCAATTTCTGTTTTGAATTTGGAAAAACTTAAACTTTCAAAGTTGTAGAGAATTAAATTTCCTATGGAATGGACATAAGAGTTGATTTTTTTTTGATAAAAAGGCTATTTATTATGAATTATTGAAGTTCCGAAGTTCCGAAATAATTGATTTTTGGAGTTTAAAATATTTTTTTTAAGAAAAACATTTTTGGTAAGTTGGTGGCCCCAACTTATGTGGTAAATGTGCTGAAATTAGATTTTCCAAGTTTTTGTTTGATATTTTTATAAATATTAATATTATAATAAATTTTCTGCTTTGGTGTTTTAAGCATTTTTCTATAAATAGGGTGCTTAGGTTAGAATTGAAAATCACACCAGAAACTAAAGTTTTCTCTCTCTATATTATCGAGCGTATTCTTGTGAGTATTTTGATACTTTGAGTGTTGCTATACGGTGCAAGTTCCCTTCAACACTATAGCTAGTATTCCAGTCAGAAGTACTGTCTTTTCGAGGTAAGGGATATTACTTTTTTTTTTAAATGATATTATTTCTTTCAATATCATTATGTTGGAATATTGGTAATATTTTTCTTGTGAAATTCTTGTCTTTTAGTGTTGGGGTTACTGTTCACGTATACGGCACTATTCATGTATACGATACTATTCATGAATACGACACTATTCACAAAAAAAATTAAATTTTTGTTTTTTGTCCAAAATATCTATTATGGATACTAGCTTTGATTGTATCCATGTTTTGGTCTTCATTCTTGAATTTTACTCCACTATGATTATTTATGAAGTATTTTTGAACTTGGATTGCTTGAAGTACGAATCCTTAAAATTTGTTCTTTTGTTTCACTGGATTCGTTTCTTTAAAAATATTTTTCATCATCCTCAGTCCTAAATGATGATATTACTGAATATCTTTGGCCTGTAGTGCAAAGATGAATGATTTTCTGATGAATATCTTTGGCCCGTAGTGCAAAAATGAACATGTGTTGAGATGAACATGACCAACTGATGAATATCTTTGGCCTGTAGTGCAAAGATGAATATTTGATTCAAGATGTATATTAATTGATGTTACAGGGATAAAATATTGATGATAGAATTTTAAATTCATAGATAATAGTAGATTTCATTCTCTACGTAACTCTTCTATGAATTATTATTTCCGCTGCGAATATTGATCTGAGACTTCTTATCTATTATATTCTATCAGATTTTTCCCTGTTGAAGACTAATGATAATTTGTTCTATATTATCTTAGGTATAATATTCTTTACTGGGCTAGTTGAGCTCACCCTTTTCCTTTTTATTCCATTTTTTCTTCTCAGGAGGCGAGAATATAGCGAGTACTAGTCGGGGTGTGGAATGAAGGTTCTAGGAAGTTGTTTTTGAAGTCCTCACTATTTTGTAAAATAGTGTATTAATAATTGTAATGAGGACTTATTGGGGTTTAAATATTGTCTAGATGACAATATTTGTATTTAAACTCACAGTTTATGTGTTGTCGTATTTTGCACTACAATTGTATTAATAAAGTTGTAGTTATTTCTGTACCATGTATTTGCCAACTCAGAATGGGTGTTGTATACCTATTTTGGGGGCGTCAGAGTTGGTATCAGAGCTTAGGAATATGATCTCTGTCGAAGATCGGGGAATAGAACTAGGAGGGGAGAGACGAGTAAATCCTTCGCTAGTGTGTCCTACCTAAGCTTATTTGTTGGTTGGTCAGAATATAGGGATATTATATGATATGTTAATTTCTTTAATTAACCCTTGTTTTATGGCAGTATTTGAGAATGGAAACTGAGAATGTTAACAGTGGAGTAAATGAGACTATGGAGATACCTTTACTCACCAATGAGGAGAACGTGCAACAGGCCGTCAATGTTCCTCCTGCGAACAACACCACTTAGCAGACGATGAATGACGGGATGTTTAGAAGCTTTTTGCAGTTCATGTAAAATCAGACGAGGGAGACTCGTGTACAAAATACAGATGGAAATGATAGCAACGCACGGTTTATCACAACCAAGCAGTTCAAAGAGTTGGGACCACCAGAATTCTGGGGAAAGCCGGATCCGATTAAGGCGGAGACGTGGGTCAAGCAAATCTCCAAGATATTCGATGTCTTGGGATGCACGGAGGAACAGAAGGTTCCATTTGCTACTTTTATGTTCCGTAATGAGGCAGATTACTGGTGGGAATCTGTGAAGCGTACCCATCCAGCCGCACTCAGCATATCTTATGAAACGTTTTAGAAACTGTTCAATGACAAGTACTTTCCTGAAAGTATTCGTCATATGAAGGAGGTAGAGTTTATTATATTGGAGAAGAACAACATGACGATGTCCCAGTACGAGGCTAAGTTATCGGAGTTATCCAGGTTTGCACCTCATTTGGTGGAGAATGAGGAACGTATGACGCGGATGTTTCTGAGAGGTTTGAAACCCGACATATGTCAATATCTCATTTCTCATAAGTTTTCTCTATATTCAGATGTTATCAACAAGGCTCAATTATTAGAGCGAGATAACGAGTACGTTCAACCGAGGGACCACAACCAGGGCTATACTAGTGACAGCAGTCATCGAAACAACGATAACCAGCGTGGAAAGAAAAATATGGACAAAAGCGATAACCACTCTGGTGGTAATCATGGCCATGAGAATAGAAGAAGCGTGTCGGGAGGAGATTTTAAAAAGGGGAGATTCAACAATGACCATGCGAAGATGTCAGCACCAGCAGCAATAGGTTCTAAGGGAGGAGAACGACCACCGGTCGTATGCTATAAATGCGGAAAAGAGGGACATATTAGCCCAAACTGTCCACAACAGTTCAAGGTATGCTATAATTGTGGAAAAGAAGGACATATCACTCGAGATTGTACGGTAGCGAAACCAAGTTCAGGGGGGATGGTGACTCAAAAGGCTGTCCCAGAGAAGTCAAAGTCAACGGTTCCTAAAAGAGCGTTTGTCGTGACTGGTCAAAATGTGAGGAACCCAAATGAGGTGATCACGGGAGTTAATGGTCCAACTACAGGAGTTATTGGACATCGATTTCATTCGTCCTAGTACATCTCCCTGGGGTGCTCTTATTTTATTTATAAAGAAGAAAGACGGGAGTATGCGACTTTGTATTGACTACCGAGAATTGAACCATGTCACCATCAAGAATAGGTACCCACTACCTTGCATTGATGACCTGTTTGATCAGTTGCAAGGAGCACAATTCTTTTCAAAGATTGATCTTAGTTCTGGATATCATCAGCTGAAGATTAGAACTGAGGAAATTCCAAAGACTGCCTTCAGAACTCGGTACGGGCATTATGAATTCTCAGTCATGTCTTTCGGATTAACTAATGCTCCTGCGGCTTTCATGGATATGATGAACTGAGTATTCAAGGAATATTTGGATTAGTTCATTGTTGTCTTTATTGATGACATCCGCATATATTCCAAAAGTCGTGAAGATCACGAGCACCATTTGAAGCTAGTACTCCAAAGGCTTCGTGAAAACAAGCTATATACCAAGTTGAAGAAATGCGAGTTTTGTCTTGAGGAAGTAGCATTCCTTGGGCACGTGGTGTCAAAACATGGAGTATCTGTTGACCCGGCGAAGATTGAAGCAATACAAAGTTGGGAGCAACCGAAGACGGTGACCGAAGTGCGTAGCTTTCTGGGCTTAGCTGGTTATTATCGGAGATTCGTGGAAGGATTTTCTCAAATCGCTACTCCGTTAACTCAGCTGACTTGGAAAGATACAAAATTCGTATGGAGCGAGGAATGCAAGAAGAGTTTTCAAAAGCTTAAGATGAGACTTATTTTGGCACCTGTTCTGACAATACCATCTGATTCGGATGGATTTGTTATCTACAACAATGCTTCAGGCAAAGGGTTAGGATGTGTTCTCATGCAACGTGGGAAAGTCATAGCCTATGCCTCGCGACAACTTAAAGAATATGAGAGGAATTATCCTACTCATGATTTAGAGTTGGCAGCAGTCGTTTTCGCGCTAAAGATCTGGAGGCACTATTTATATGGGGAGAAAGTGGAGATATATTTAGACCATAATAGCCTCAAATATTTCTTCACCTAAAAGGAAGTCAACATGCGACAACGACGTTGGCTCGAGCTGTTGAAAGACTACGACCATACCATTCAATACCATCCCGAAAAAGCGAACGTGGTAACTGACGCATTAAGTAGAAGATCATATGCAGGAACAAGTGCGATGTTGTCAACACAAAAGCCCATTTTGTGTGATTTACAAAAGATGAAGATAGAATTCAAGACTCCAGGGACCCATGCGATGATGTCAAGTATACGCATAGAACCGACTTTAATCGAAAAAGTTAAAGTTGCTCAAGGCACCGACCCGGAGCTGATGCGTATGATGAAGAAAGTATAAGAAGGTGTTATTCCAGAAGTAAGAATCAATGAAGAATAAATACTTCGAGACCACTCCAGACTTTGTGTTCCTAACGACTCTGATTTGAAATAGAAGATCATGATGGAGGCACACAATACACCGTTTGCAATCCATCCTGGAAGTACCAAATTGTATCGTGATCTTCGACATACATTTTGGTGGAACAATATGAAGAGAGAGATTGCGAAGTTTATCTCGAGGTGTTTAACTTATCAACGTGTAAAGGCGGAGCATCAAGTACCTAAGGGTCCGTTGCAACCACTTGAGATTCCGAAATGGAAGTGGGAACACATTACCATGGATTTTGTTACGGGTCTTCCCACGGTTTCTCAAGGCATAGATACTATTTGGGTTATTGTTGATAGATTAACTAAGTCTGCTCATTTCTTGCCGACACATGAGACTTATTCCCTTGAACGTCTTGCTCGTATGTACGTGAATGAGATTGTGAGATTGCATGGCATGCCAGCATCCATAGTTTTGGATCGTGACCCAAGATTCACTTCAAGATTTTGGGTTAGCTTGCAAAAAGCTTTGGTCACGGATTTACGATTCAGTTCGGCATACCATCCTCAAACGGATGGACAATTAGAGAGGACTATTCAAACTCTTGAGGATCTATTAAGACTCTGTGTCCTAGACTTCAAAGGGAGTTGGGATAAGTATTTACCATTGGTGGAATTCTTCTACAGCAACAGTTATCAGGCAAGTATAGGTGTGGCTCCATTTGAAGAATTATATGGACAAAAGTGTCGCTCTCCAGTATGTTGGGATGAGGTGGGTGAAGCAACATTGTTGGGACCAGAGTTGGTACGTATTACTACAAAAAAGATCCAAATGATTCGACAATGTATACAAACGGCACAAGATCGACATAAGAGTTATGCGGATCTTCATCGAAAGGACGTGGAATTTAGTATTGGGGATCATGTATTGTTGCGTGTAGCTCCATGGAAGGGAGTAACAAGATTTAGGAAGAGAGAAAAGCTCAATCCATGATTTATTGGTCCATTTCAGATTCTTGACCGAGTAGGAAATGTAGCCTATAGACTCGCATTACCTCCAAGTATGTCTCGTGTTCATAATGTTTTTCACATATCTGTGCTTCGTAAATATGTGAAAGACCCGAACCACATTATTGAGTTAGAACCGGATGAGATAGCCGAAGACTTAACGTACGAAGAGGTACTTTTCAAGATCTTGGATAGGAAGAAGCATGTCCTACGCACAAAGGTCATACTACAAGTTAAAGTTTTGTGGAGGAACCATACTATAGAGAAAATGACCTGGGAGTTGGAAACAGAAATGAAAGCAAGGTATCCTCACCTTTTTGAAACACCAGGTACGTACGTCAATTTCGAGGACGAAATTGCATAAGGAGGGGAGGTTGTAAGACCCCAACTTATTATTAAATGAAATTGAAATTCCTCTATTTATTATTTTGAAATAGTAAGGGTTGATTTGATTAATGTGGTTAGTTATGGGTAAAATGCGCAAATATTTCAAATAAGCAAGTGACTATAAAATATTCATTGTTGTCGGAGAATATTCGTTTGGTCGTGGAATATTCTTACTGTCGGGGAATATTCGTACGACGGTGCAGCCTTGTGTGGGCCCCATAACGGAAAGCGATTGGATGAAGAAAACGATAAGTATAAGTTGTTTATAAATAACGGCGTAGTTGTTATTGTTAATACTGTTGGAATACCCGGTGGTTAAAACACAGTAGCACACAGTATTGTACCAATTATTGATTCTTACGTAAGAAGGCACTACTCAATAATTGTTATAGTAATTACTGTTCAATATTATATTTTATTGATTCAATAATTGCTACGTTGATATTTTATATTATTGTCATTTCAATAATTGTCACTGCACAGTTTTTTCATTATCAGATCAATAATTCATATTATTTGAATAATATTATTAGATAGCATTATTGGCAATGTCTAGAAAGTTCTGTCTAAGGAGAGGTTTGGTCACCTAATTGCGCGCCAGTAAGGAGAAATCCTTATTGGAAAGCCTCCTCTTTCCTGGGAACGACCTGGTTGTCAGTATTGTGATTCTGTAATATTATTTCTGAATAATTAATTATTGATTTATATGATAAGAAAAATATTCATTTTATGTGGATATAGATGGAGAAAATTTTTAATGTGACAATTGTTGAAAATTATTATTTTATCTTTTTCTGATAAAATAATTCATTTAAATATATTATAATAATATAATAATGGTGATATTTTACAATGAATGTGTGATATATGAATAAATGAGGAGGAAGAGTATTTTTATTACAAAAATTGTTTAAAATATGTTAAACATGTTTGTGGACCCCATTTCTTGACTGAAATTTGATTTTAGCTTGTAAAATCGTCCGTATGTGGATTTCGGTCAATTTCTGTTTGGAATTTGGAAAAACTTACACTTTTAAAGTTGTAGAGAATTAAATTTCCTATGGAATGGACATAAGATTTGAATTTTTTTTGATAAAAGGGCTATTTATTATGAATTATTGAAGTTCCGAAGTTCTAGAATAATTATTTTTTGGAGTTTAAAATGTTTTTTTAAGAAAAACATTTTTGGTAAGTTGGTGGCCCCCACTTATGTGGTAAATGTGCTGAAATTAGATTTTCCAAGTTTGTGTTTGATATTTTTATAAATATTAATATTATAATAAATTTTTTACTTTGGTGTTCTAAGCATTTTCCTATAAATAGGGTGCTTAGGTTAGAATTGAAAATCACACCAGCACTATATCCAGTATTACAGTCAGAAGTACTGTCTTTTCGAGGTAAGGGATAATACTTTTTTTTAAAAAATAATATTATTTCATTCAATATCATTATGCCGGAATATTGGTAATATTTTTCTTGTGAAATTCTTTTCTTTTAGTGTCGGGGTTACTGTTCACGTATACGACACTATTCACGTATACGATACTATTCACGAATATGACACTATTCACAGAAAAATTAATTTTTTGTTTTTTGTCCAAAATATCTATTACGGATACTAGCTTTTATTGTATCCATGTTTTGGTTTTCATTCTTGAATTTTACTCCACTATGATTATTTATGAAGTATTTTTGAACTTGGATTGCTTGAAGTACGAATCCTTAAAATTTGTTCTTTTCTTTCACTGGATTCGTTTCTTTAAAAATATTTTTCATCATCCTCAGTCCTAAATGATGATATTACTGAATATATTTGGTCTGTAGTGCAAAGATAAATGATTTTATAATGAATATCTTTGGCCCGTAGTGCAAAGATGAATAGGTGTTGAGATGACCAACTGATGAATATCTTTGGCCTGTAGTGCAAAGATGAATATTTGATTTAAGATGTATATTGATTGATGTTACAGGGATAAAATATTGATGATGAACTTTTATATTCATAGATAATAGTAGATTTTATTCTCTACGTAACTCTTCTATGAATTATTATTTCCGCTGCGAATATTGATCTGAAACTTGTTGTCTATTATATTCTATCATATTTTTCCCTGTTGAAGACTAACGATAATTTGTTCTATATTATCTTAGTTATAATATTCTTTACTGGGCTAGTTGAGCTCACCCTTTTCCTTTTTGTTCCATTTTTCTTCTCAGGAGGCGAGAATGTAGCGAGTACAAGTTGGGGTGTGGAATGAAGGTTTTAGGAAGTTGTTTTTGAAGTCCTCACTATTTTGTAAAATAATGTATTAATAATTGTAATGAGGACTTATTTGGGTGTGAATATTGTCTAGATGACAATATTTGTATTTAAACTCACAGTTTATGTGTTGTCGTATTTTGCACGACAATTGTATTAATAAAGTTGTAGTTATTTTTGTACCTGTATTTGGCGACTCAGAATGGGAGTTGTATACCTATTTTGAGGGCGTCACAAGAGTTATATATCTCAAGCTCATAATCTCTACTATAAAATATTAGGGGTCTAGGCCACATTTGGCTTTTCCCCAATTTCACATTATTTTAATATTTATTTAATGTAAAGTTTGTGTGACACACTTTACCTTAAATGCTAAATTATTTAGCTTACCTTACACTTGTAATATGTATAACCTTTACACTTAAAATAATTAATATCTACTCTATTAATTATTTAAATTATACACTATACATATAATTATTCGATTGTCCCAAGACAACTTCTTCCATCTTTATATTCAACCACATCTTAAGTGCTAATCTAACCCCTCCATCTCTAACTAATAGTCATTTATAATTATATTGATACTTTTCTTTTATTAATCACTTATTTTCCATTAACATCTTTCAAATATTAAACCCTTTCATATATAACCATATTATGTAATATATAAAAATACTAAAATTAATTAACATAATCATTTCATTTTCTAAATACAAAGAAAATATATTAATTCACCATTTTACTTGAGTGAATTACCCCTTCCACGCCACTGTCACACAAGGCTTTAATATTTAAATTATATTATTCCATAATATTATTTTCCACTTAATTTAAGTTAACTAATATTTATTTTTGTTTAGTTAATTTCCATAACTAACTCTCATTCAATTCATGTTCACTATCTCCATCCCTTCATGGGCACTATCTATATCAAATATGACCCATATGATACCATATTAGCCACTAATATACAATTCCTATAGTTCAGATTACACAACTCATTATGAATTGTCTACAGACCAGCGCAACTGCACTGGTCATAGGCTTAGAAGTGGCGTAGCTGCGCCACCTCAAATTTAGAGGCAGACAAGTTCTACTTGAAAAGAACCTTAGCTTCAATTCATGAATACTTCATGCTTTTAAATTACTAACTTGATATACCAGTTAACTAACATCTACCACAATCTTCTTCAATGATTTAGAGATTAACTTCAAGTTCAAACTCTATTTCCCATAATAGTTTAACAAACTATAAAATCTCCTTTACGGTTTCTTACCAGCACTAACACAAAACTAAAAATATATAACACCTACTATAATCTCATATATATTCTTGTTCGAACCCATCTCATGCTTTAAGAATTTTATCTACTAATTTCTTATTTTAATATTTTTCTAAAAATTTGGGTTCTTACATCCTCTCCCCCTTATAAGGATTCCGTCCTCGGAATCACCGAAAACTCCTCTACTCGATGTTATTCTGAATATTACATATTCTTTTGAATAATTTTATCCATTCTCTTTTTCGGAAGTTTTTTTTATTATTATAACTTTCTTGTATTCTACCACTTTTTCCTTTCTAAGGAACATTCTACTTACTACATTCGTCCTTTAGAAGAATAAGAATCTTTCACGATTTTTCAATAATCGAGAAATAGTATGAAAAATCTTAGATTCCAAATTATGCTGAGGGGTCACAAGACCGTGAACTTTTCTCTAACCAGAGTGTTTATCAATAACAAAGACTGAAAACACCCTCCACATGTACACTAGGTGGCCAGCCTATTGTACCACTACGTTGGGCCGTAACGTAGTGTTTTGTAACAACTATATGCATTACGCTTGGAACCATTATCCCCAAAAACATGTCCCCTTATAGGGTTGTTCACCTCAGCTTTTCAACATCTAAATCCGCACCAGAGTAATCTGGTTTGAAATAAATACTAAAGAATGCTTGAATTCCATAAATATTTTTCAACAGCTGTCTAGCCGAATCAAATAGCTTAGACTTTTATCAACAACTCAGACATCAATCGAAATAATTTAGCCAACTTAATTGACCTTCTTCATAATTTATAAGAAAACCAAAAATTCTTTTATGATGTCATGATACCGTACCAGATTAGTAGTACGTTGAGGATTCCGCCATTATGTGACTTTGTCATATTACATCATACCATAAAGGGCTGACGATTTTTCAATCACAACCAACACTAAGTTCGAATGAATTGATGACTCCATTGTTTACCATTTTCTACACCATATCAAATGATGCACATGGTTAGGAATACATTTTGAAAATCTTCAAATCATTTTTGGCTTAGCCGAAATAATTAGCATAGACATATGAATAACGATATTATTTTTAAACATCCTTAGTTCAATCACATGATCTAATGTTTTTCAAGAAAACGGAAGTGCACACATCAGCACGAAGTCAATAAATTTTGAAAATCTAGCAGAGCTAGAAGATTTAGAAAATCCATGTTTCTCCATCAACTGTAATTTTTACTCCATTGCTTCATTCTATCAATCTCTAACACCATCAATGCTTACTATACCAAAATTTCTTGATTCTTACCTCAGAAGTTTTCTATACCCAATATAGTTCATCAAACTTACCATACTTTAGAAGTTCAGGAACTTGCCACAATCATATGAGTTTAATAACTTATCCTAGTAAGACCATAGGCGTCCATTCGCTGAGGAGTTCAAAACATACCATATGATTATGAGTCACGAACTTACCATATGCATGAGTTTTAAGAACTTGCACCTAATCTTAATATTCTCTATCTTAATCTTAATAGTCTCTATCTATCAAATATGATATGAGAAAAGAATAACCTTCTCACCATAAGCATATCGATATCGCGACAACGACATTCCATTGATTATCATTGTGAGGAACCGAGCGCGAGTACAAAGCCTCTGCCCATACAAAGGTTTGTACAACTCAGCTCTCACATGAGTCCTCAATTGAAATCCCATTTAAATCTATCTCACTCTTAACTTGCTCTTTGCTCGATACGATTTTTTTTCATATCTCATCATTTACAACTCCTCATGAGTTTATCTCGTACCATTTCATAGTACCTTCTCTTATAGCAACAAGCTATAGCCACTTAGTCGTTATAGACTATTTATCATTTTATAGCTCAATCCGATCACGTCGTGATCATCAGTTTACCTTAGGGTTCTTTCCCATTATCAACTAAACTCTATTCGAGTTTATTCTTATTATCTTTATCATCTTTATCTTATAGACATCATCTTAATGTTTTTATTATCGGAGTTAGGAAACTCTTGAATTCTCATTCTCTTAGATACTTCAAGATTCTTCTTTGAATCTTCGCTTATATATTTTAATCTTTATCTTTCTCTCTCTTAGGTTATAGCCTAAGGTACTCTTACCTAAAGTTTATAACCTACAGCTTTGATACCAACCTGTGAAGCCCTCAAATCTGGGTCCCTTGAAACCTCGAATCTGTTCCGCTATGATACTACTATTGTCAAACTATTTATATCATTTATTCACAACTTAGTGAATATAACTTTTCTTATTACAATTTAGAATATAAATTCTTTCCATTTCTAGGATTTGTATAATGACCCCAAACTCTTATAAGTTTCAAATCTTGGTCATTTACCATTCCCATCTTACATCATATTCGATGTTATAAAAATATGCAGAATAATTTAAACTTTTTCAATCTACTTTAAAAATAAATCTTTTATTGATATCTTAACTTGAATCAATTACATATCCTTGAATCAAATTATGTTATGATTCATTCTATTCGAATTACTGTATAAATCATTACATCTCTATTTGAATTCCCCTATGTATCACATAATTCAACTTAACATGTATTACACATCGTAAACTACTATCATGTACATCTCCTAGAACCTAAACATCGTTCAAGAATAAATATTTAAATAAGTAGATTAATCTCCTTCGATACTATTGAACTTTATCAATCAAGTATCATGTAATCTTTAATGTGAGTCCTTAACCTGCAAAAGTGGTTATTTGCAAGGGTGAGCTCGACAGCCCAACAATTCTAATAGTTTTCATGCAGCACATAGCATATAATGGCATACTCAGCTCATGCATTCATAATCCATTAATATTTACTACGCATGTTATTTTTCATATAACAGGCATATAGGTTTACTTCACAAGCATATCATCAAAGATCAACTTTCAACTTTCATACATATCTCATATGCATTTCATATATATACATCAACATTTGCATAGCATAATGTTGGGTAGAATCTAATTACGCACAATACACAAGTATACGTGGTCAACAAGTAATATAATAGTAAGTAGAGTATCATTCCCACAAAGAAATTTATTAAGAATTTAACCCTCACAATTACCAGTTTCCTATTAATCCCAATTTTATTAAACTATCCGAATTAATGACTAAAGTTATAAAGTCTCAATTATTAAAAATACTAAAAATGCAAAACAATCACAAATCGCAAAAACTGAATTTCTAAACAAGTATTGGAGAATTAGGCTTGCAACTTCACCCTAAGCTTCACTCTGATTATTATCCTTTGTTCCAGTTCAATTTACTATCCCAGTTTATTAATCAAGAACACAAAAGTAAAATTAGCCACCTCTTGATGCACTAACACCATATTAACTCAAATCCACAATTAAGATAGAATTAAGTTAAACGCCTTAATTAATTAACTCACTATATCTCTATGTGAATTACTATGACACCCCCAAATCTAGGTACTTTATTCCCTAAAGACTCGGTGTTCATGATCCATTCATTCATATCTATCTACCCAAGTATAATAAAATTTAATCATAAATCTTCCCTTTAAATAGGGTTACATGATTAAATAAAAATCTTCCCAGGTTATCTAACCTTAAACATCATTCACGTGCGGAAATAAAATTATTACATCACATCATTAAGTAAAAGTCTATCATCAAATTTAAAAGTCTAACATCATAACAATAATCAAAATTACAAGTCTTCATCACTTGTACATTTTTCCCTTTCCTTTACTAGTTGTAGGTTCATCTACCTTCTCAACTTTAGCTGCAATAATAATATTTATGCAAGAGTGAGCAAAATAATTGCTCACTAGATATAGAAATGAATCAACAAGATAATAATAACTACCCATAAATAGGCTCATCAAAACTGAATAGTACTCAATCAATGATAACCAAAGACTGTAATCAAAATATGGAATATAAATATCTGAGGGTCATAAGACCACAAACTATGTCCACAGTTGCGAGTAATCTTTTTCAACTCCAACTTTAATAAATATAAGACTATATGGACTCCTCGTGACTTAGGGAGATCAGCCCTTAAATACAATGTATTGTGCACAAACTTTTCAACGCTAAGCGTAAATTATCCCCTAATAATAAGGTTATTCATCTCAGTATTTAGAGTACAAGTCCGCACCAAAGAAAGCTTGGTTTGGATAAGCTTTCAAGGGTAATTTGAAGTTTAACGATCATCAACTAGAGGACTAGTTGAATCAATAGTGTTTAATAACACAACAACATGATCAATAATAACATAATATGGAACAATGAATAAGTGTAAGCGAACTAACTATATTTTGAACTCATGCTTAGAAATGACTACAAAGCATAAGTATTGAATGACAATAAACCTTGCTTGAATAATATTAAGCTAGGACTATGAATTCTTGAATATACATTAAGTAATAGCAAACTGAAAATAAAGCTTGCTCATTATGAGAATAGCTTGTGTCAAGTAAATGAACTAAGATAATTCAACATTAGAATTCAAGAAAATTGCATTCATAGTACATGAAGGACAATAAAGAAACTTGTCTAACAATAAACAAGTTAGAATACATCAATAAATATTGGAATTCAAAACTTGGTCGAATAAAGTTAAAGTCATAGCTAGATTGTTCAAATAATGATTAGGAATACAAGAGTTCGCTTAATGAAAGTTTAAAGTAAGAAACTTGCTCAACATAAATGTAGAGTTAGAAAACTTGCCTCGAGCATAAGCTATAATATTAAACTCACGTTCACTTACACATAGGTTTAGAACCACAATATCTCTTAGACATACTAAAATATCACAACATATGCATTTTTAGTTAGACTTGTTATTTCCATAAAAGTCTTATACTACCATATACACTTCAGAATTTCCAAGTGTTAACATCACAACACTTATCTCACATTCGTTATATAAACTAAGTTATAACATAACACGTTCATAACTTATAATCATTTGAAACTTTGAAACTACTAATCACCTAACACGATTCTGTTTTGACCATGTTATTACATGTTTAACACCTTAACACAACCTTAGACCAAGCTAAAGTGGTGTTACAAGGTCCACGATTAGCAATGAGAACAAACTGCCTCGTGATGGTATGGTATAGCGCCATACACATACACTGGATTCGATCAGATACAGCTTGCTACGGCTTAGACTTTGCACTACATAAGCTACAAGGCCACATGCACAAATGACAGAGGCAGAGACGGCTATGAATAGTAGCCGACTTTAGCCCAACAAACACGAATTTCACCCACCAAATAGTAATATTAACACGTACAAATGGTATAGAACTAACACAACATGTTTCTTCACATATTCCTCAACATAGAACAATTTAACAACAATTATACTAGTTTAATTTGCTCAAATTCCATATTTTCATATAAAACTTCATTTTTGAATTCCTTAGACAAAAATCAACACTGTAAACACAATTCTTGTCCAAATTGCTTCGTTCAAATTACGTTATCTTCGTTTCTTAATAAACTAGCATAAACAATACTCAATTTGCATATTAACATACAACTTGACCACTAAAAATTGGTATTTCATAAGCCATGTGAGAAAACATACACTATCATTATTTTCCTACTGTTATCCAAAATTAGCATGCAATTTCCTTGTTTAAACATAGACTCTAGCATCATAAACACATATACTCGCAATTATTAGTTATTTATATCAACAATTCAACAATTTGAATTCACGGAGTATATAAAATTTTGCCGTGAAACCCATATATGTATAATAAGGTTATAGAACATACCTTCAAATTTCTTATAGACAATCTTTGCTAAACCACTGAAACTGCTTGATAATCCTTAGGTTTTCTCTCAATCTCTCTCAATTCTCAATTCTCTGAACTCTCAGACTTAGCCAAGTATGCGTAAAGAAAATTGATACGGTCTTAATAATCATAATAACTAATATCAGTTATAAACTATTAACATATATATTATAATTATATTATATTTATTAGTTATTTTATTTTATTTATTTTATTTATATTATTTAACTTCAAAAATTAAAAGAAATCCAAAAGCCTTTGTTTGGCAAAACCCTTTAAATATTAAAGACTTAATATACTTAAGCCTTGTTTGGCGAAACCACATTAAACTCCTTTAATTTATTTTTATAAACAATTTAGTTTATAATTTATAATCACCTATTATTTATTTGGATTTCCATATCCACACTAATCAAATAAATTAATCACATACTATATTTTAAATAAATTTACCATTTAAACAAATAACACCAAATTATAATTTCATTATCATTTTATTTAATAATTTAACATACCATTTTAAATTATTAATCAACAACATAACACCTCATGTCATATTACAACTCTCTAAATTATAAATTGATTTAATTCGGAATATTATCTAATAAATTTAGACTCATAAATATTTACTAACAACCATCACATCAATAAACATTTAATCAACAATAAACACCTCAAATAAATATTTATATAATTCAATAAATATTTAAATTACAATTTGAAATTCCGGATTGTTACATCCTTCCCTCCTTATAAAGATTCTGTCCCCAGAATCACAACTCAAACAGTCACTAATAAATTTAGATTTATAAATATTTACTAACAACCATCACATCAATAAACATTTAATCAACAATAAACACCTCAAATAAATATTTATATAATTCAATAAATATTTAAATTACAATTTGAAATTCCGGATTGTTACAATTACAATTAAAGAAGGTTTAAGTTCAAGTTCTCTACGCGATTACATGTGATGCTAAGCATATCTCTACCCTAACATTCATCAAGATTCTATTCATTCATAGAATTCAAGAACACATGCTATATTAACTAAGTCTAGACTCGTATTTCCTCTCTCGAATCCATACAAGTCCACAAAGAATTGTTGATTAGGCAATTCATAAATTTAATCGCAAATTAATATAGATAAACTGGATAATAGCTTATTAAACTGAAAACCAAAATTACACAACCATCGTTTCACTTAAAGATCCATCATAAGCCTAATAAGTAATTTAACTCATCATAAATGAAATAAACACTGAATAAATTAAAGATATCATCCTTCCAATTACAAACATAAGACTAAAGAAGAAGAATACTTCAGAACACCCTTCACTTTTGCCTTAATCTGCAATTGATATGAAAAATCCTTCAAAATCTTCTCGCCAATACTAGCTCCAAAAAATCTGTTCTTAATCTCTGTTAATTGTCTTGTGTATGTTCTATCTTGTTGTTTCATGTTAATTATATGGTTACACACACATTCTAATTGCAATCCCACGCCATCTAGAGTCCCAAAGCATTCCAAATACTAAAGCTCACAATCCAGTAGTGTTTGAATCAACATTGAACTACTTTATTTCGGGACCCCTGCCTGACGGGGTATTAGCTTAAACATGCCCGCCCTGACAGTGCTTAGCTATCACAAACCGATTGAAGACCCATACCAAGGGGGGTGTACAACACGCCCATCATTTTGGCATGCCCTCATCTTCTGACTTTGATTAAGCACCAAACTTGCTAAAATTTTGCCCCAAATGCCTCCTTTATGAACACTTGCCACACCAACCAACCTACACATAAAACAACAACAAACAAGTAAAAATAAACTAGAAAACAAAGAATTAACACCGATTAAGCTTGACTTAGGAACCGATTCGCGGGTATAAAACCCACTTATCAAAATCTCCCAAACTTAAAACGTGCTAGTCCTCGAGCACAAAACAAACTACCATGCTATGCAATGCAATGTAATAATATGTATTGTATCCAATATATATGTCTACGAATCCAACCATATCAAAGAATCAAAATTATTCCTTCGGCCTTAGAGAAATCAAGCAAACACTACAACACATCATATCAAAACCAATCAATAACTTCTTATCAATCCTCGAATCTTATACCATTTTTACTGGTATAGTGTATGTGTGCTTAACATTCATGCTAACTGATGCAATTACAAATTTAATATATAACAACTCTCTTAGAAGGCATCCTACAATGTAAACTCAAGAAATCAAAAAACAAGCTAGATCCAACTAAATTCAAACAATCTCCAATATCGAGGGTCAACAAAGCATACTTATGCTTCATTTTTCATTTACGGGGGCTTTTTGCTCTTATTTCTCATTTTATTCGTTTATATATATATATATATATATATATATATATACACACACATTGCATAGCAATGTCTTATTCCCTTAGGTTTTTCAGTACTACCTTATCGAGATTTTGACCAATGACTCGCAGACCATTAAGACCTTAGGGCGCTAGGTGTAAAGATAATCCCCTCGGGCTTACTTACTCAAGTAACAAAGGCCACAAAACTAGACAAACATGCTACAATGTTTATTTATATTATTTTTTTCTAGATAGCTTATATACCCCAAGTATTCCCCCAAACTTAGGTTCTTGTCTAACTTTAGCCATCCTACTTGTTCCTGTCATTCTTTTATTCAAACTAGCATTATCCTTTAGAACATCCTTATGTATCAATTTGAACTAATCAGTCCATATAAGTGTTATTGACGTGCAAACCTTTTTATACCAGTGTCAAACATGCAAAAGATTCAATTCATAACTCAAAATTACATCATAGTTCTAAAACTGGGTACTATATTTATCTACTTAATCCCAATCTCATCATTGGCCAAAATAAAATTGAACTACAACAACTGTTGGACATGTGCAAAATAACATAATATTTAATTTTATATATATATATATATATATATATATATATATATATATATGTAACATAACATGCGTGCAATAATAAATACAAACTATTTATGCAACAATAATTAAACACTATTTATGCTCCTAAGCTACTATGCAACTATATGATTACATGAATGCAACATTTGATAATCCTAAAACTAACAATGAACTACTGTTTGCAATCCTAACTAATGAATGCAAAAATGGAAACATGAAATTAAAACCTCCCTGTCGACGTCGGGATTTTTATTTGTTCCTTTTTGTTTCCCGTTCTTTGGTGTTCTCATCTTATGTGAGATTTGTTTGAAAAAACAAGTGAAAAAGGTCCAAAATGTTGTAGTAGCCCCAAATTCGGGTCCCAAATCACCACGAATCTGGTACAATCATTCTATAACTAATGCGGAAGATATAAATATAAATTGTTTATACAGTACACTTTACACACTATTCCCCAAAATTGAGTAACCTTAACTTATACACAATTTATAAACTATCTACCACATAACATTATTATCAAACTATACTATTACAAACTAGCCGCACATTTTATCCCAAGCTGAACTTGGCATTAACCTTTTTATGTATCCGAACGCATTCACCTTATCTGCAATGTTTATCATGATATAGCAAGGTTGAGCATGAAAGTTTCCCAGCAAGTTTAAATACAATTTAAGGATATATCATGATTGAAAGAGTCTGAATAATATGCTGGCTATAATTCATCAATATAATTGAGAACTAGCACGCACAAACTTTTGACTGAACAAATATTAAACATCAATAAGTATATTTGGACCAACTGGTAATGAAGGTGATCACCCTTTCATACCTGACTTATACATGCAATATGTACAGAGTACAATTTCACATGGCAATCAGCAATGATTAACCATAAGCATATCTGAATGAAACAACTCTTAGTAGAGTTAAGTAAAACTTGCCCGAACCGTTGATTATCGCTACACAATTTATATCGCTTTATCTGAAGACCTAATATTAGTAATATAGAATCTCCAATATTAGAATAATATCATTACAATATAATACTATTATATATATATATACATAGAATAACCTAAACACATAACACATAACCCTATCTGTGAGACCCCAGATTTTATAAATAAAGATTTAAATTTTTCGAAATATTTTTTTGAATATTATGGTGTGGATTTGATATAATATTATAGTTGTGGGTAGTATTTATAAATTTTTCAAAGTATGCAAGTTGTTGTATTATATTCGATTGGTCAGGGAATATTCTTTGTGTCGGGGAATATTCGTACGATGACTCAATCATTGGTGGACCCCACAACAGAATTATTGTCGGATTGAGAAAACGACAAAAATATTTTATTAAAAATAACGGCGGAAGTTTTACCGTTAATACTGTTGAACTACTCGGTAGTAAAAGTACAGTAATACGCGTGGTTGCATAGTAGCACACAGTATTGATTATTAATGCTTACGTGAGAAGTCACTCAGTTTTGTTCAATTATTGCTATAGTAATTGTTGCATAGTATCTCACGTTATTTGATTCAATTATTGTCGATATTTTATATATTATTAAATCAATAATTGAAATGACAGAGTTATTAATATTATAAATTTCAATATTAACGATGTCTAGAAGTTCTGCCAAGGAGAGGTTTGGTCACCTAATTGTGCGCCAATAGGGAGAAATCCTTATTGGAAAGCCCCCTCTTTCCTAGGAACGACCTGGTCGATTAATATTGTGAATTATAATAAAGGTGATAAATGTTGTTAAAATTATTAATGTGATTTTTATGAGGTATTTGTGTAAGTTTTGCTTATTTTATGAATCTCCATTTACCCATTTTTCAAAATAATCGGTAAAAATTATTTAAAGGTGGGGCCCACATGTGGGGGCCACATATGGGGCCCATATGTGTTGAAAAACTAATTTTGGAATTGGGGGTGGGAGAGAGATACGTATGTGGGAGGGAGTTAATGTATATAAGGTTGTTATGTGTGAGTGTGTATATATAATATAATATGTGTGTGAGTGGGAAGTGGTGGGGGAAAAGAAAGGGTGAAAGTGATGTGTGTATGATTATAGTATATATGTTTATTATGTGAGTGGGAAATGATGGGGGAATGGAGTTGAATTATAATAGAGGTAGTTAGTATTATATATATATATATATATATGTATTTTATTTTGTCTTGCTTTGTTATGATTGGTTGAAGGTTTGACAATTTGAATATGTAGTATCAAAATTTTCATCTGTGAGTCATTGAATTATTTCATCTGTGAAGAAATCCTTACACAGTTCCTTTCCATTCTCCTATAAATAGAAGCTCATTCCTTCATTATTTCTTACAAATTCACTGAAACTCCAGAGAGAGAAATTATAGAGAAACTATAGAAAAGTATTCTCTACTTCCTATTCTTATATCCAGCCTTTTTACTAGTAAGGGTGTTATTCTTTCTTATTCATGAAGAGAACTGTTGTTATTCCATTGCTTATTATTCTCGTTGGAATAACTCGTGTACGCTGGTCTACCCTATACTTGGTGACATTCTTCTATTATTCTGCTTTATTATTCTGTGGAACATCCCGCTCTGCGTGTTTTACACCGGATCCGGGTTCTGCTTTTGTTTATTATTCTCGTTGGAATATCCTCATGCATATATTTTACACCGGACTGGTTCCGCTCTTTATTTATTATTCGCTGAATATCCTCACCTGCGTGCGCTTTTTATGCTTTAACTTCGGTTCTATTATTTATTATTCCGCATTTACTATTCTGTTGGGACATCCGCTTGCATGTGAATTTCACACCGACCAGTTTCTCGTTATTATTATTACGTTGGAATAACTTTTGTCATGAGAAGTACCGCATGCATGGTGATTTCTTTTGTTATTCCATTCGTTATTATACTCAAATTGGTTAAAATTTTGACTTCTATACTCCATGAAATTAGTGGAATATCCTTGATATTTGCGCTTCATCCAAAGATTTTCATGGAAATATTCTTCCGAGCATTCTTGAATTTTACTCTACAAAGCAAAGATCATGTTGAAAATTTAGACGTTATTAGTTCCCGAATAAATTAATTCATGAACTTGTTTTATTGAACTCTTATATCATTGTCATCATCCTCATGTTTATATTTTTTTTGAAAGTCATCTCGTGGCACAGAGTGCATAGATGGACTTGGTATGATTATGACCGTGGATTATTTGGTGTAATCATGACGAAATGTTACAAATGATGTGATAAAAGTCCTCATTGGCCCGTAGTGCATTGATGGGCGATTGTTGGCATGATCATGACCATTGATGAATACACGAATATCCTCGCCCGTAGTGCATGGATAATTTATGGTCGTGACCACGATGAATATCCTCGGCCTTAGTGCGGGGATGATGTGGATTATTTATTGTCGAGTCTCGCCGATAAAAAGTGATGAAAACCTTTAAAATCATAAAAGATAGTTGATTTTATTCTCTACTGACTCTTTTAATGGATTGCATGTCCAAACCGCAGCTTAAACTTGATGTCTATTGTATATTATCGCTTTAACATTATCAAGACTAATGATAATTTATTCTCGCATTATCTTAGTCATAATATTTCTTCTTGGGCTAGTTGAGCTCACCTTTTTTTTTCACCGTTCTCTTCGAAATGAGAACGTAGGCTGACGAGCCTCGGGGAGCGGAGTGATGGTCCTGGATGATAGTATTAGCTAGTAGTCCTCACTATTCATTAAATAGTGTGACAATAAATGTAATGAGGACTTTTTTCGATAGTGGATATTATAGAAGACAATATTTGTATTAAAACTCACAAAGATGTATTTTGTCGTACTATACACGATCGTGTATAATTTAGTTGATTTGAATTTTGTACCATGTATTTGATTTACTCAAGATAGGTGATATATACCTATTTTGGGGGCGTCACACTATCAGTCTATTACACATATAAGGCTTAGCATCAAGTCAGACTAAGTCTGAGTTGAAACCGACACAATTCTATCATCCCAACAGTCTAGTCGGACAAATAACGAGTTTCAGTTCAATTAAACTCTGTCTGAACATTTAACAATACCTTAGATAATTTTTTTATCAGTCAAAATAATTTTAATAGGCTTGCAATAAGTTTCAGATAATTAATATAATTTTTCATGATTTTTCAATCATTAAACTCGTATTTATATGAATTAAATACCACAATATTCCTTTATCATTAATATTTATTTATTATTAAATATTAATTAAAATCATTACATAATATTATAATATATTACAAAGTATTTTTAATACCTTTAAATCATATTTATATGATTTTAAACCATTAAATTCATTATCCAATAATTGATATTAATATTAAAATATTAATATTTTCATGACAAAATATCAAAAGTTATATTTTATAACTTAAAATATTTTTATACCACTTAAACCATTTTTATATGATTTTTAAATCATTAATTTTGCTTTTCCATAATTTATTTAATATATCTATAAAATAAATTAACTACCATTAACAATAAATTATTAATGAAATTAGCTTACAAAATATTTAAAGTCATCAAAAATAACTTAAAATATTTTCTAATACCATAATATAATTTTTCATGATTTTCATGAATTAAAACTATTTTTAAATAATTTATTTAATATTATAATTAAATAAATAAATACCTTTTATATTCCAAAAATATTAATTATTTTTGAAATATACTCAAATTAAATAAAAATTAATTTTAGACTTTAAAATAATTTTTAGAAATTTAATATTAATTTTAATAATTAAAACCATTTTAATAATTTTTATAATTTATTTTCTATTTTTAAGTATTTTTCAAAATCGAAAAAATAAAATAAATAAAACAATCACACTAAAGCCTATAATTACACTTATTCTGTCGCCTTAGGTGTTCTTGAGCTCAAGAACACCGCTGCATCTTTAGTTCTGGGTCATGGTTTGACCGTGTGTAATTTTCAATCCAAAATATTTCTAGGCAATTTCTAACCATGATCTTGTAGTGTTTATGTAACACTATAAGAATCAACCATTAACAACGTTATAACATAACTCAGATGCACAATCCAAGCCTTATAAGTCACTTTCAGAACATTTCTGGGTTTTCCAGAAACCTAGATAGTTTGACAAGTCATCTTGAAGCTCAATTATTTACATGTTCTAGTCATTTTATTAATGTTATTAAGGTTTTAATTCATAGCCCATATGTCAAGGAACATATATCAAGCAACAAACCAGTCAGAGTATAACACAATAACTAGATTCGATCTAGTCAAAACCTGTCAGAAAGTTCATCCTAGCAATTTTTAGAATTTCCAGAAAATCATATTCATGACCGGATGGCCTGGTTTGACCGTCTATAAAATCCCACATGTTTGTTATTTAAGAGATCTAAAAGTATAGATCTAAAGTAAATATTACAAGCTACAATTTGGTTACCAAAACATCAAAAAAAAATCATTAAATCTGTCAGATCTGGACCTTCAAACCTCATGTCAAACACTGCTAAACACTTTCTGGGTTACCCAGATTTCACTTGGTCATGGTCGGTCAACCGACTTTGACCGGGTATAACTTGCAATCTAGCCATGTAATTACACTGCTTCTACTTTCATATTAAAGACCACATAACCAGCTAGAGATCCAAAACTTAAAACAACAGAAAACATAAACATATCAAGATCTACGGCCACTGACATTTCTTGTCAGACCACAATTTAAACTCAAGAACAGTCTTTGAAAAATACCATTTTAAGGCACTTTAATGCTATGGATCCATCATGGATCAACATAGGTCATCTAACAACATCTTATAACACAAATTTAAACACTTAAACACGAAGATTTTCAAAGCATACAAGATCTAGGCTGAGATAGGGTTTATACCTTAGTCTAAGCTTTGATCTAGATCTCCAAATCTCATCTAAGTGATCAAGTGGGTGTTTATGGGACTGGTTCACTTAAAAATTTCGGATGCTAGGAGAGAGAGAGAGAGAGTTGTTGAAGGCTTTAGAAAAAAAATGACCAAATGAATGTAATTTCTCTCTCTCAATCCTTTATAATACTTAGATGCATTGCATGTGTGTGATATAGCTGGTGCTCTAGGTTGAATTGCTGGATTTTTAGGCCATACAAAGTCAATAGTTGGTTAACCACTAAAGAGGTTGTCACATTATACAAGTTATCAATTAAAGTAATGCAAAAAGGGCATTTTGGACATTATACAAGCAATTTTAATGGTACACTTGATATTTACCAAACCCTTAGGGTTTAGGTTTTAACCCTAAGACTTTTGCAAATTTGATTTCTAAAATTTCTAATTTAGGTTTTAAAAATAGAAATTTTATATTTCTAAATTATAATTAGGATTCTATAATTATAATAAGATTTCCTAATCATAATTTTAAGATTGCTAATTAGGATTAATATTTCTTAATTAAAATTGCTAATTTAGCAATTAAATCCACAGTTGCACATTAGGGTTTCTGACGGAATAATTAGGGTTCAAAAAATTGAAATTAGGGTTTGCTAATTAATTAACCTTTATCCTAATTAAAATTATAATTAATAGCACTTAAGCATTATAATTATCCTTTAAGTTCCAAGATTAGGGTTTCCAATTTCCGAATTAGAGTTTCGGATTCTCAGAACTGAAATTAGGGTTTCAGAACCGATTTCTAGGGTTTCTTATCAGTCATTATGGTTTTCTAACAAAACGTTGATGTTCCTAATATAATACTAGGTTTCGACACTGATAAAATTTATCTGGTCAACCCTTGACCCTTAACCACATTCTGAACACATACATAACCATATACACAGAACATATTCACATATACACTTAATCCTGAATAATTCACCTAAATCCTGTACAAAATTTTAAAATCCTTAAAATTCCATCCCAAAAATATCAAACGCATACACTTTTTTTCTGTCTAGGTCTATTATTTGACCTTAAATCCATCATTTAAGATTTTAATAAATTGTCTAATTTCTCGGGTTGTCATATTCACCCCGTCTTTTAAGAATTTCATCCCCGAAATTCACCTTACACCTTACACCATTCACACATATTATCACATGCTACCCAATACACCACTGACAAGAGTAAAAGTTTTCAAATTGTGCTGAGGAGTCGTATAGACTATTTGTCTGTTATTTTCGCAAAGGTTTTATGGAAATTCATCCGCAAACCGTCATTACTTATGGACACAAAGGGTGATTAGCCCGATATGCCCTGCACTGGCCAAGTACTGGTTTTATCTATATCTCGTCACTGTCATAGTCACAAAACTTTACCTCAGTCTTACTGGATTCCGCACCAAATCAATTTGGTTCGGGAAATTTATTTCCATGAACACTTAGAGTTTTCATAAATATTAGTCTAGCTGAATCGAATAGCGTAGACTCATATCAATAATTCAATTCAATCGAATTATTTAGGTGTAGCCAAACCCCGTTGGCAAATTATAATTTTAAAAATATTTTCGAGAATGACGTTATGATGCCGTACTGTATTAACAGTCCATTTGAGGATGTCGTCATCGTACGACTTTGTTATAACACATCATATAATAGCGGAACAACGATTTTAGATCAAATTCACACTAAGTATTCCTGTATTTACAAATCCATCACTTTTTTATCATCTTTGCACCAGGTTACATGGTATATAAGTGATAAATAAAATATTTTTTTTGATATTTCAAATCATTTGCGTCTAGCCGAAATAAGTAGCATAGATTGTACTTTAAACTATTTTAAAAATGATTACGAGTCTACATTTTTTTTAAAAGCACATAGTGCGTATTTAGCTTGATGTCAAAATTTTGAAATCTAGCATAACTAGGAGTTTTGGAAAACTTATGTCTCCACTAACAATCATTTGCTTAAACAGTCTATCTATTCCTATAATACTCAATACTCCATTCACACACAACTATACGTAGCTCGTCAAACCATACTTATGAGTTCATAAGCTTGCCACAATCATATGAGTTTAAGAACTTACCCTAGTCAGACCTTTGGTGTACATTCGTTGAGGGGTTCATAAACATTTCATATAACTATGAGTCAAGAATGTCATATAAGTATAAATTTTAAGAACTCGTACTTAACCCTATATTCTCTACCTATGACCTATCTATCTGTTATACACATGAGAAAGGAATCTCCCTCTTAACACGCATATAGCAAATAGCGCGACACAAATATTTTAATGATTATCAATGCCAGATACTAAGTAGTTTTTACACCAAGTATAATTTCCCGCCCATACAAGGAATCATACAACTCAGATACCGACATGAGTCCTCAATTAAAATCCCCACCTAATCTTAACCCCCTTCAAAATACGAATTTCATTCAATTCGTATTCATAATCCTTTTCTGGATCTGTACCAATTCATAGTACAACAGACATACATCAATCTTTGCGGTAACTTTCCAATCATCAAATTGATTCTTTTCCCTGCTATCACCTTATCAGATCACGGGGTGATCTCATCATATATATTACGATTCATATCTATGTCTTGATCATTTTATTTTACGATCTCATATCCCTGCACTACAGTTCACCTTTACTATCAGAGTTAGGGAACTCTGTATCTTTACAACTCGCCGAGATTCATCTTTGAATCTTACTGACCAACTAACTCTATGTGAGTTAGATCTTATCCTAATCACTGCGGTTATTGGTCTCAGGTATTCCTACCTAAGCTTCATAACCAACAGCTTTGATACCAACTGTGAGAGCCCCAAATTAGGGTCCCAAATCACCACGGATCTGGTACAATCATTCTATAACTAATGCGGAAGATATAAGCATAAATTGTTTATACAGTACACTTTACACACTATTCCCCAAAATCAAGCAACCTTAACTTATACACAATTCATAAACTATCTACCACGTAACATTATTATCAAACTATACTATTACGAACTAGCCGCACATTTTATCCCAAGCTGAACTTGGCATTAACCTTTTCCTGTATTCGAACGCATTCGCCTTATCTGCAATGTTTATCATGATATAGCAAGGGTGAGCATGAAAGTTGCCCAACAAGTTTAAATACAATTTAAGGTTATATCATGATTGAAAGAGTCTAAATAATAAGCTGGCTATAATTCATCAATATAATTGAGAACTAGCACGAACAAACTTTTAACTGAACAAGTATTAAACATGAACAAGTATATCTGGACCAACTGGTAATGAAGGTGATCAGCCTTTCATACCTGACTTATACATGCAATATGTACAGAGTACAATTTCACATGAAAATCAACAATGATTAACCATAAGCATATCTGAATGAAACAACTCTTAGTCGAGTTAAGTAAAACTTGCCTGAACCGTTGATTATAGCTACGCAATTTATATCGCTTTATCCGAAGACCTAATATTACTAATATAGATCTCCAATATTAGAATAATATCATTACAATATAATACTATTATATATATACATAGAATAACCTAAACACGTAACCCTATCAGTCTATTACACACATAAGACTTAACATCAAGTTAGACTATTTAAGTCCGAGTTAAAACCGACATAATTCTATCATCCTGATGGTCTAGTCGGACAAATAACGAGTTTAAGTTCAATTAAACTCTGCCTGAACACTTAACAATACCTTAGATAATTTTTTTATCAGTCAAAATAATTTTCATAGGCTTGCAATAATTTTCAGATTATTGATATCATTTATCATGATTTTTCAATCATTAAACTCGTATTTATATGAATTAAATACCATAATATTCCTTTATCATTAATATTTAATTATTATTAAATATTAATGAAAATCATTACATAATATTATAATATATTACAAAGTATTTTTAATACCTTTAAATCATATTTATATGATTTTTAAAGCATTAAATTCATTATCGATAATTGATATTAATATTAAAATATTAATATTTTCATGACAAAATATCAAAAGTTATATTTTATAACTTCAAATATTTTTATAACACTTAAATCATTTTTATATGATTTTTAAATCATTAATTTATTTTCCATAATTTATTTAATATATCTATTAAATAAATTAATTACCATTAACAATAAATTATTAATGAAATTCATCACAAAATATTAAAATAAAAATAATGTAAAATATTTTCTAATATCATAATATAATTTTTCATGAATTAAAACTATTTTTAAATAATTTATTTAATATTATAATTAAATAAATAAATACCTTTTAAATTCCAAAAATATTAATTATTTTTGAAATATACTCAAATTAATTAAAATAAATTTTTAGACTTTAAAATAATTTTTAGGAATTTAATATTAATTTTTAATAATTAAAACCATTTTTAATAATTTTTATAATTTATTTTCTATTTTAAGTATTTTCCGAAAATCGTAAAATAAAATAAATCGAAACCGTCATCTAAAGCTTATAGCGACACTTATCTATCGCCTTAGGTGTTCTTGAGCTCAAGAACACCGCTGTAATTCTTTAGTTCTGTAATCACGGTTTGACCGTGTGTAATTTTTAATCCAAAATATTTCTGGACAATTTCTAACCATGATCTTGTAGTGTTTATGTAACACTACAAGAATCAACCATTAACAACGTTATAACATAACTCAGATGCACAATCAAAGCCTTATAAGTCACTGTCAGAACATTTCTGGGTTTTCCAGTAACCCAGATAGTTCGACTGGTCATCTTGAAGCTCATTTATTTACATGTACTGGTCATTTTATTAATGTTATTAAGGTTTTAATTCATAGCCCAAATGTCAAGGAACATATATCAAGCAACAAACCAGTCAGAGTATAACACAATAACCAGATTCGATCTAGTAAAAACCTGTCAGAAAGTTCATCCTAGCAATTTCTGGAATTTCCAGAAAATCATATTCATGACCGGATGGCCTGGTTTGACCGTCTATAAAATCCCACATGTTTGTTATTTAAGAGATCTAAAAGTATAGATCTAAAGTAAATATTACAGGCTACAATTTGGTTACCAAAACATCAAAAAAAAAATCATTAAATCTGTCAAATTTGGACCTTCAAACCTCATGTCAAACACTGCTAAGCACTTTTTGGGTTACCCAGATTGTACTTGGTCATGGTCAGTCAACCGACTTTGACCGAGTATAACTTTTAATCTAGCCATGTAATGACACTGCTTCTACTTTCATATTAAACACCACATAACCAACTAGAGATCCAAAACTTAAAACAACAGAAAACATAAACATATCAAGATCTACGGCCACTGACATTTCTTGTCAGACCACAGTTCAAACTCAAGAATAGTCTTTGAAAAACACCATTTTAAGGCATTTTAATGCCATGGATCCATCATGGATCAACATAGGTCATCTAACAACATCTTATAACACAAATTTAAACACTTCAACACGAAGATTTTTATAGCATACAAGATATAGGTTGAGATAGGGTTTATACCTTTTCTAGTCCATGCTTTGATCTAGATCTCCAAATCTGATCTAAGTGATCAAGTGGGTGTTTATGGGACTGGTTCAATTAAAAATTTCGGATGCTAGGAGAGAGAGAGAGAGAGTTGTTGAAGGCTTTAGAAAAAAAAATAACCAAATGAATGTAATTTCTCTCTCTCAATCCTTTATAATACTTAGATGCATTGCCTGTGTGTGATATAGCTGGTGCTCTAAGTTGAATTGCTGGATTTTTAGGCCATACAAAGTCAATAGTTGGTGAACCACTAAAGAGGTTGTCACATTATACAAGTTATCAATTAAAGTAATGCAAAAAGGGAATTTTGGATATTATACACACAATTTTAATGGTACACTTGACATTTCCCAAACCCTTGGGGTTTAGGGTTCAACCCTTAGGGTTTAGGTTTTAACCCTAAGACTTTTGCAAATTTGATTTCTAAAATTTCCAATTTAGGTTTTAAAAATAGAAATTTTATATTTCTAAATTATAATTAGGATTCTATAATTATAATAAGATTTCCTAATCATAATTTTAATATTGCTAATTAGGATTAATATTTTTTAATTAAAATTGCTAATTTAGCAATTAAATCCACAGTTGCACATTAGGGTTTCTGACGGAACAATTAGGGTTCAAAAAATTGAAATTAGGGTTTGCTAATTAATTAACCTTTATCCTAATTAAAATTATAATTAATAGCACTTAAGCATTATAATTATCCTTTAAGTTCCAAGATTAGGGTTTCCAATTTCCGAATTAGAGTTTCAGATTTCCAGAACTGAAATTAGAGTTTCAGAACTGATTTCTAGGGTTTCTTATCAGTCATTATGGTTTTCTAACAGAACGTTGACGTTCCTAATATAATACTAGGGTTCGACACTGATAAAATTTATCTGATCAACCCTTGACCCTTAACCACATTCTAGACACATAAATAACCACATACACAGAACATATTCACATATACACTTAATCCTGAATAATTCACCTAAATCCTGCACAGAATTTTGAAATCCTCAAAATTCCATCCCAAAAATATCAAACGCATACACTTATTTTCTATCTAGGTCTATTATTTGACCTTAAATTCATCATTTAAGATTTTAATAAATTGTATAATTTCTCGGGTTGTCACACATTTATCATGTCGACGATTTGACTGTAAAAGTCGTCAGTTGGTGTTTTTAACTAGTTGCACCAACGTAACCGAGGAAAGGTTTGCACATTGACCCAATGATGTGACACTGCTAAACGGGTCTGTGGAAACCGAGATTCATTTGGGTTCGGGGGCTTGATTATGCGGAGGGAAGGTGTTAGGCACCCCCCGACATCTGTGACGCCCCCAATTCCGGGTTACCTGACCCCCGAGTTTGGTGCTCACGATCTACAGCATAATAAGCATCTAACTACCCATTCATTTATGAATAGAATAATACATCACATTAACTGATAAAGTTAATACATTAGTCCAAGGTTCTCTAACCTTAACATTACAAACATACCATTTAGATATACAAAAAGGGTTTACAAACATAACATAATAAGAATGCTATTCATAACTAATTTATTACAATGCCTTTTCCCTTGTCCTTCACAGCACCTCCTGCCACTTCATCCCTAGCTGAAAAGTTTTATTTAGCAAGGGCGAGCAACAAATTTGCCCCACAAGTTACGATATACAATAAATGTATAAAAATCATAACAACAGACTATCTAATTCAATAGAATAACTCCAAAGTTCGGGGAACTTTGAAAATAACTGAACAATTTGTTCTTCTCTAACTAATCTTCTCGCAAGCTATGCAACATATTAACGAAAGGATACAATGCTTTCAAAGTTTCTACGATATTCTATTGAATAACAATTTAGAAATATTCTTCAGAGTTTATGATGAATGATCTTATAAGATCTTGAAATTCTCTTCTCGAGTAACTATCAAAGATTTACTCTGATATACAAAAATAAAATGGAAATATTTTCCACAGTTTATGTTCAGTGATCACAAAGGATCAAGAACTTCTCTTCTCGAGTAACTATCAAAGATATACTTTGATATACCCAGGTGTATCAGATAACCATAAAGATTAAATCATACCTCTTTGCAAGTATATAAAGTGATCAGCTTTATTATACCCTATATTATGCATAATACTTAATACGCGCGCAATGGCCGAATATACGACCAAAAATGTTCCCTTTATATAAAAGGTTGTTTTTCTCAGTCTTTGAATCAGAATTTATTTTAACAACAAAATACAAAGATTTCAATATCTAATCTCTTCTCTTCTCTTCTCAAACTTATCAAGTTTTATTTTTCGATCTAGCCAAAATAATTGGCATTGATCTATCAATAATAATTGAATTCTCTTCTCTTCTCGAACCTATCAAGTTCTATCAAATGTTCGTCTTGCCAGAACAATTGGCTAAGATATTTCTCAACACAATTTAATAATAGACGGAATTTGACTGTACTATTTGCAATCACTAATTGCTTCTACGGACATGAACATCCAATAATAATTATTCTCCATATATATATTCTCAGAGTCACTAATTCAATTTGAATTAATAAACATGCACTAATTACGAATAATCAACAATAAATTCTCAGACGTGACATAATCAACAATAATTAACCACCATAATATTTGAAAAGATATAACTCTAGGTTGAGTTAGAAAACTTGCCTTTTGCGTTGATTACAGCTACACAATAAGCTTATCTGCGTTCGTAAGACCTATAACCAATAATATCGGTCTCACAATTAGCACAATAATTTACAACACACAATACTGTAATTTACAGTCAATCATTCTTCTAGACACATTACCACATAGCCACATTAGTGTTTATAACCTATATAAACACTTATCAAGTCTAACTAATTCGGTTTAGTTGGACTTCAGTATATTCTTGGTGTTCTGGTCACCCTATCCGATAATTAACACATTTATTGTTAATTAAACTTGGTCTCTAAGCTTCAATATTAATTTAGATAAGTCAGTTATCATTTATAATATTTTTCGGAAGCTTTTAATAATTTATAAACAATTATTATAATTTATAATAATTTTTCAAACACTTAAATCATTTTTAAATAATTTAATTATCAAATATTCTTATCATCATTAATATTTAATAATATAGAAATTTTAATGTTATACTTGTCAAAATATTAAAGTTATTATTAATAACTTAAAATATTTTTAAATCATCAATATTCTACTTAAATGATTTTAAATTAATTAAAATCATTTTTAAACCCTCATCATTAATATTTAAATATTAATGAAATTATCATCAAAATATCAAAAGTTACCAATTATAACTTAAAATATTTTTAAATCATTTTTCTCATTTTAAATGATTTTTAAATCAATAAAATAATTTTTAATTCATTTATTTAATATAATAATTAAATAAATCTAATATCATTAATAATAAATTATTAATGAAAATTCTCTAAAAATATTAAAAGTTACATTTTATAACCCAAAATATTTTTAAATACTTTATTCTTATTTAAAATGATTTTTCATAATATTAAATCATTTTTCTTTAATTTATTTAATACACCAATTAAATAAATTAAATATCATTAATATTCAAATAATTATAAATATTAATGAAAAATATCCCAAATTCTCAAAAATTATTTTTCATAATTTAAAATAATTTTTAAAACCATTTTTAATAATTTTTAGAATTTATTTCTATTTTTTAAATATTTTCCAAAAAATCAGAAAATATAAATAATTAAAACCGTTGCTATAGCCCTTTAGCGGTGCTTTCTGTCGTCTTAGGTGTTCTTGAGCCTCAAGAACAGTGTCAGACCGGTTCTCAAGGGTCATGGTTTGACCGATTGTAATTTCCAACCTATACATGTTCTGGGCAATGTTAAACATTGATCATGTAGTGTTTATGTAACACTACATGAATCAATCATCATCTCGGTCATACAACAAACCAACAAGAAGATCTGGGCTTGCAAACATACTGTCATAGTATTTCTGGGTTTTCCCAAAAACCCATTAGTTCGACTGGTCTCTTTCTAGCTCATTTTAATCTCAGTTGTTCAATATTTTGGTGGTTTTATGGTCCATAGAAGTAATATTCATGACAAGGAACAACGAGATGCCAAGATCTCAGTCCAACAACAACAGATCCACAAGTTATGACACGGTCAAACCTTGTCAGAGAAATTGTTCATACCCTTTTCTGGAAATTCCAGAAATGCAAAATCAGTGCAAGGAACCTACTTTGACCACTTGTTACGATCGATCTGTTGATTTTTTGTGGGATCTTAAGGCATGGAATCAAAGACCACATAACAGGCTATAAACTGGTTATAACAACAACATCAAAACACTTAACAACTGACAGGTCAAAGAGTTTAAAAAGCTTGTCAGACTCTGTTCATACTTTCTGGGTTACCCAAAATTTTACTCAGTCATGGTCGGTCAACCGACTTTGACCGATAATATCTTGAAATCTAGACATTCAGTAACTATGATTCTTGTCCTAGATCAAAGATCACATATCCAACTATAGATCTAACACATAAAACATTAAAAAGCGTGAACATAGAAGAATCTGTGGCGCCTGACATTCGGTTGTCAGACCACACTTAAGCTCAAGAACAGTTTTTGAAAAACTTAATTTTTAAGGCATTTGATGCTATGGATCCATGATGGATCATCATAGATCGTCTAAAAACAACTTCTAACACAAATCTAAACACATAGACAAACATTCTATCTTAGCATACACGATATAGAATGAGGTAGGGTTTATACCTTCTCTTGCTAATTCTTTGATCTTGATCTTCTTAACTGATATTATGGTTGCTAAGGGTTGTACCAGTGATTGAATCACTTTAGAAATTCGGAGGTTAGAAGAGAGAGAGAGAGAGTTGTTTGAGGTAAATTAGCAAATGAGCAACTTTTTGTTACTTTTTCTCTCTTTATTCTTTTATAATTAGATATAATATATGTAATACATGCAAGGTGGCATTCAAGATCAGTCTATAGCTGAGATATAAGTCAAGAATTGAACTTTAGTTGGTCACCTACTCTTGATTTTGAAGGATTTGCAAGTTATTTAATAAAAATATACTAAAAGGGAATTTTGGACAATTGCTTTATAATTTAAATGGCATACATGGAATTTACCAAACCCTTAGGGTTTAACCCTAAGGTTCTAACCCTTTAGGTTTAACAACTTTAGCTTCCAAGATTTTCAATTTAGGGTTTTGAAAATAGGAAATTAAGATAACTAAAATATAATTAGTGTTTCCTAATTACATTAAATGTTATTAATCACATTAGGGTTTACTAATTAGGATTAGGGTTTCCTAATTAGGGTTTAGGATTCTTGAATTTTAAATTAGGGTTTCCCGGGTTTCGTTTAGGGTTCCTAACTGTATGTTAGGGTTTCTAAACCTAAGATTAGGGTTTCTAATCCCTTATTAGGGTTTACTAATTTTAAACCCTCTCCGATCAATCATTGATCAAAATTTCTCTACAGTACAAACACTTACTTATCCGTATAATTATTTTAATTATACTTTTTATCGAATCCCTATCCGTAACTAGGGTTAGAGTTTCTATTCTCAGTTAAGCACAACTCTACTCTATTTTTCTCAGTCAACACACAAATTGACTCATTCTCAAAACTTGTATCACGATACAGCACAATATTAACAGTCAATATTAATATTAAATAAAAAAAAATATTCGTAAAAATTCGGATTATTCGAAATCCCGGGTTATCACAACATCCGTGTTGCCACGGTGACTGCCACTTTTCAAGAAACTGTTATATGAATGTGTGTGTGTGTGTGTGGATGAATGTGCAATTTATTTGGAAGTAGTGCGAGGCCTCGTTCGCACCTATATACAAAGGGTTTGAATTTATATGAAAAATTCAGTTTTAAACATGATATAACAATGAAGTTTTGTAAAAGAGGTTTTTCAAACCCTGTGCTCAATAGTAATTGAGACCTTTTCATACTTTCATTTTATTATTAAATGTTCGGCTTGTTTACTTTTATTTTCGAGATGCGAAGCATCTTCGAGAAAATAATATATAGCGATGCTGGACTCCTCATGGGCATGATAGTCATCTAAGGAAATTCGAACACCGTGAATAATTTACAAGCTGCTTACAGCTGAAATGTCCATCAAGGGAATCGAATCTAGATTCAGTAGATTGAATATTTGATCACATGATTCCTAGGCACACATGATGCCGCAATTTATATGATAGTAGTAAGCAGTTATATATATAAAAGCTGTAAATATATATATATATAGACTGTCAACCACCACGAAGTAAACTTCATGGGGGACTGGAAATATAAATATATAAAAGCGGTAAATATATATATATATGGACATAATCAACCACCACAAAGAATCTCCATGGGGGATCAGAAATATAAATATATAAAAGCGGTAAATATATATAGAGACATGATCAACTACCACGAAGCACCTCCATGGGGGATCAGAAATGTAAATAAAGTAGTAAAAGATGATCAACCCCCATGAAGTAAACTCCAGGCGGGACGAAATGTAAAGAAAGTAGTAAAGACGATCAACCGCCACGAAGTAAACTCCAGGCGGGACGAAATATAAATATAAATATATATACATATATATATAAGCCGTAAATGCACCAGATATAAAATCCAGGCTCATCGAACAGAGTTTGACAACAGTTTATATATATAAGTATATATATATATATAGATAAAAGCAGTAAACACACCGGATGTAAAATACATGCTCATCGAACAAAGTTTGACAATAGTTCATATATATATATATATATAAGCGAAAGCATTCAATATAAAATCCAAAGCTCATCGGATATAATTCAACAATAGTTCATATATATATATATATATATATATATATATATATATATATATATATAAGGCAAACGCCCCTGCACATAAGTCTAGGCTCAATCGAGGCATAAATCGATAATGTTAGTACATATATATAAATATATAAATATATAAGTATATATATATATATAGACAGAAATGAAAACCACGAACCGAAGTCCGGACATACGCACACAACACGACTCTTAATGTGAAGAATAGTGTGTGCAAAGATGAAGAGAAATGCTTTATAGTGTGTAAGAAAGCTTAAAGTGGGCTGCAAAAGAAGACTTCTATGACTCTAAGTGGATGAAAACTCGGCTCCCTCTGGTAAAAATATGACAATATATGAGCTCATAAGTGTTTAAAATGAGAAAGCACTCAATTTACAGTGTGTACAAAGCAAATTGGACAGGGCTTGCTCGCCTTTTCTCTTGCAAATATGGCCACCCCAAGCCCTCTATTTATAGAGGGGGAGCCACAGTGTTTACTCAAGCAGCAGAGATGCACCCACGACCGCCGGGGTGCCCAGTTCATGGGTCCCGCCATCTCGGCACGTGCACGCGTGCAACGTGATGTCCGCTCGAACTTGCAAAACTTCAATCCGAGCCTCAGATTGAGGCGTGCTATACCATTCTGGAAAGCTCTTTCTGAGAGCTATGCAATGACATAGAATTTGCCCTTTTTTGATTATACGAAGATGGGTCTATGGCCGAAATGACATTTTCGGGTTTCTGTTAGGCAGTTCATTGAGCTATTTTGCGTAGTTTGCGCTCGGAAGTTAAGATATGATTCTCATGGGACTTCTTTTGATGAAGTTTGAGTTGAAATGAGTTGATTTGAGTTAAGTTGAGATTGATGTGGCAAAATGACCATTTTACCCCTCTCAGGGTTGTTTCTGACTTTGGCGCAATTTTAGTGGTCTTTTCCCAGGGTTATCTCTGAGATTGTCATGCTGTTGACTTTGAATGTCCTCAGGATTATTTCTGAGGTTGGCTTGACCTCCCAGGATTGACTTCGGTCTTTTCACTTGATTTCCTGGGCTATTTCCGGGTTAGAATTGATGTTATGGTCCTCCAGGGTTATCTCTAGAGTGTGAAAAAGATGTTTTTTGTCCTCCTGCATAGTTAGTAACATGAAAACAAAATTTTGAGTGTCTACAGATGCCCCTCTTTATCATGTTCATGAAATGCAATGAAATGGACATGATAAAGATTACTAGACACTTGAAATATGACAAGGTATTTTGAATGAAGTAAATCGCAATGTAATGAATGTTATGATGAATTTTAAAATGCTTTCGCAAATCGCAATTCGTAAATCGCATATCGCATTTTGCATTTCACACTTTGCATTTTTCCAATCGTATTTCGTAATTCACAATTCGCACATCGCATTTCGCATATTGCAAATCACAAATCGCATTTCGTACATTGCACATCGCAAATCACTTTATCTTTACCGGTTATTATTGATGCCTATGCTGGTGTTGACTCTAACGGTTTGGGCTTTTTAGTAGTTGTTGTTGATGCTTGTTTGATGAAGATAAGTTGAGATGTTTTTTACATCTCTGTTGGGGATGAAGTTCTTGAAATCATCGGACCTTCTCGATGAATACGCTGTTAGTTTACAACGGTGCTTACCCTGCTGGTATTTTTCTATGCTAACATCACCAAACAGTTTTGGTTCCCACTCGAACGGTGGTATACAAAGCTTTCATCACTGAAATGGCCCGATGTTATGTAGAATTGATGCCAATGGTTTAGAATACCGGTTCTTACAATACCTTCACTGAAGTAATATTCAACTGCTTAATTCAACAGACTCCGCCTGATGTTATGCTGGATTGATGACAACCAACTGATGTCTATGACGGAATTTTCCTCTAATTTAGACATTCAATGTGCGCGCATATTTAAATCTATAGGAGATGCATGCTAAATGTTGATGGAGATGTACGCTGATGTAGCACTTTTGCACATGTCCAGATCATGTATGATGTGATGACCTAGATTTGTCCTTAGGAGTCTATTGTCCTAGGTTGATGCACATTTTAAAGTGTCTGGAATAGAAACTTACCTCACCCTTTCTGAGGCGATTTGGAGTTTCTTTTCGCTGTTGGGGTACTTGTGCCCCATTCCCTTGAGCTTTTAATTCGCAACCCGGCTGTACTGATTATCTGAATGTTGCTGACATCCCTGGAGGGTACAACCAGTTCTTTCGTTGCCCGGATTTGAACTTCGGTGTTGAAGCCTTGACTCGTGAGGACTTGAAGCAGGTTGACACATTTGATGGTGAGGATTTCATTCGCTAGACCTTTCATCATTGGCCTTCTGCTCTTGAGTTAAGGACTTTTTTGAAAAAATTTCCCTTCTTCTGTAGGGGCAAGCTTATGTCGCCATGATTTCCTTCAATAGTTCTCTCCTTTCCTTCAATAGTACTCTCCTTAAACTCATTCCATTTCTTGGAATTAGAAAATGCCCCAATCCTTTTGCATGTTATTGTCGGGGATTCATATGGGAAACTCTCTTTGTTGACTAAGTCACGAGTGAGCAATATCCCACACATCAAAAGAGCAAAATGTACGAAAAGCTTGACGGCTTGGCCGTCAGGATTAGTATACTCTTGTGAATAAGGCATTTGAAGTACAAATTATGAAATGGAATGAGTTATGAAATCGCAAGGAAATTTGTAAACATCCATGGTCATTATTCATGGGTAGGATTAGATTTTAAAAGACTTATCTCCCTTTATCAAAGAAACTTCAACTTCGCTCTAGACGTTATTCTTCGCAGAATTGACTTCATATGACACACGCACTATGAGTGACGTAACTCTTAGCAGGGGCTTTACTTCTATGCCTTGGCAAAAAAAAAAAATTCTCGCCTAATCTTGTCTCGTTTTCTTAGGCTATAAAGAATTACCCATGTAACGAGTTTTGGACCAATGACTCCCAAACCGGAGAACTTTAGGGCACTAGGTGTTAAGACACCCCATTGGGTTTACTGGCTCGAGTAATAAAGGCCACGCTTCAAGATAAGTCAGGCGATAATCTGTTTATTTCTATTCCTGAGTTCGCTAGGTCCGTTTTCTTAGGCTCTAAGTCACCCAATGTAACGAGCGTTAGGTCGATGACTCCCAAACCAGAGGGCTTTAGGGCACCAGGTGTAAAGACACCCCTCAGGCTTAATTACTCGAGTAACCTATGCCACGATTCGGATCTGCTTAGGTTTTGCCTTTTGCAATGCTCACTTTCTTAGGCGCTAAGTTACCCAATGTAACGAGTATTAGGCCGATGACTCCTAAACCAGATGGCTTTAGGGCACCAGGTGTAAAAAGACCCCTCGGGCTTAATTACTCGAGTAACCTAGGCCACGATTCAAGACATTAGGCTGGCGTCTTATGTTTTATCTTTTCATTATTTGCCATTATTTTTGTCATAGCTTCATACCCCATAACTAAGAGTCAGTGCAATCACAAAGTGCAGATATGCATACGAGGTCAAGTCTGTTCCAAAAAGCGCTTTGAACTGGGATGTCGTGCCCAATCAAAAGGTTGAATAGTCTTAAATTTCTAATCCTTCCTGTGATTCTCGCCCCACGGACACTTATGAAAATTAATCCCATTCATAACAAGTTAAGCAAAATCCTTTTCTTAACATGTATATTATCACTAATGCATATAAATGGAGACTAAAAGCTCATAAAGAGATGAAAGAGTCATACCTCACATGTGGATTATTAATTCTGAGAACAGTATGATTGGAAAAAACCAAATGATCATACCTAATCGCTAGTGAGACGATGTGAGGGAAGCTCTGATGATGATGTACCATGCTGATGGTGTTGACCGGTGCATTTTCCTCTTTAGGATTGTTGATAAATGCCCCAGTGTTGATGTAACGACCCCAAAATAGGTCCATTCCATCCAACCCATTCTGAGTCGCCAAATACATGGTACAGAAAAACAACTACAACTTTATTAAAACAATTATCGTGTAAAATACAACAACACATATGCTGTGAGTTTGGATACAAATATATACCAACTGTAGCACGTTACAATGACACCTTACATAAAGGTATAGTCAAAACCTGCTTTTTTAGAAATTAGAATCTTTGGGAAGTGCTCAAGGAAACCTTCGTATATGGGAGGCCATGCTTTGAGGTTATGGTAGATATCATATGGCCACGTAATTATCTTTGGTCAATCTAATAGACCCCAAAGAAAAACGAGAAGATTACTATCGTATTCTTCCCAATGGTGAGTCTTCTCTTGACATATCATTATCTCCACCGCCTCTAATTGGGTATTATACTCCAAACAAACACCAAGATTATATAGGTAGTGCTTGTAAATATACTCAAAGAAGTGGATGAGCACAACCATGTCTTATGATAACACGAAGTTTGTATGTCATTAGACATCTTGTATGATAGTGACAAAACACCTTCCAAAGTTGGGTTCGCCTCACCCTATTTAATTCACCAAAAATAACTATTAAATGATGTATAAATTACAACACACTAAAGCCCTCAATAAAATTATTTTCATACTCTTTAGGGAGAACCTCAACAACTATAGACCACCGCTCTATTCCCTTGTTATCCCCGCTCCAACCCAAATTTACACTTTTATTACCCGAAAGGAATTGTGAAACAAAAGGGTGAGCACAACTAGCTCAAGAAGAATATTATGACTAAAGATAAATAAATTATCAATAGTCTTCATCAAGAATGAATCGTAGATTTAGAACATATGGTAGATGATAAAACTTTTTAACCATAGTTGCGGTGAACGAGCAATCCATTAAAAGAGTCAAATAGACTATAAAGTCTATTGTCTTCTCCACGTTAAAAGTCCACCAAAGAATATTTTATCCTCAGTAACATCAATCAATCAGCCTTTCCACAATTATATGAATAAATCATAATCATAATTGTAATTCTAAATTCCTCTTCGCATCCAAGACGAAGATAATTTTCATCACCGCCTTTACCCGAAACATCAAATATCATGGTTATACCAAATCACGCCTCTGCTCATAATCATACTAATAAATTCATCTTTGCACCACGGGCCAAAGATATTCATCAACAGCTCATCTTTACACTACAAAGCAAAAGATATTCAACAACAGTCATCTTTGCATTACGAGCCAAAGATATTCATCAATAATTCATCTTTGCACTACAGTGCTAAGATATTCATTAACAAGCCATCTTTTTGCACTACGAGCCAAAGACATTAATATCTCAAAGAAATATATAATCATTTCGTAATTTATATAAACAATAATTATAACCATGTTGATCAATTCACCTTTGCACCAAAGTTAAAGATATTCAATTGTAAATTCAATGGTCATGATCATACCAGCTAACAATTCAACTTTGCACCATCGGCCAAAGAGAACCAATAGTCACGATCATACCAATAATCTACCCATCTTTACACTCAAGTGAAAGAGAAATTCAACATCGTGGTTATAAAATGTTATATATGATAATAAAAACAATATGATCAACAACTGCATTTATTTTCAAGAGCAACAATCATAAATCAACGATAATTTGGTCAGAAAAAGAAACCAATTTTTTTTCGTGAATAGTACCCGTGAATAGTAACTCGTGAATAGTAACTCATGAATAGTAACTCGTGAATAGTAACTCATGAATAATAACTCGTGAATAGTACTCCGTATTCGTATATAGTAATCCGTATACGTAAATAATGTCATATACGTAAATAATGCCACATACATAAATAGTGCCATATACGTGAATAGTACCGTATACATGAATAGTACCATATACGTGAATAGTAACTCCGACACCAAAAGATAGAAATTCCACAAAAAAAACATTTTCACGCTTCATGAATAGTACACTGTGAATAGTAACTTGTGAATAGTAACTCATGAATAGTAACTCGTGAATAGTAACTCATGAATAGTAACCCGACATGAAAAAAAGTTCCAAATTTGATAAAAACTTCAGATCAACATTTCAAAGATAATGATATCAAGAAATAATATCATTACGAAAAAAATAATATCCCTTACTATCCCTTACCTCAAAGAATCAAGATTTTAAAGGAAAGGCTCAAGTGATGCCGAATGAAACTTGTACCAATAAAGAACTCACCAAGTATCTAAATACTCACAAAATACACTCGATAATCTAGAGAGAAAAAGAGAGAAAACTTATGAATTCTGGTGTGATTTTCAATTCTAACTTAGCCCTCTATTTATAGGAAAATGTTAGCACGCCAAAGCAGACTTGACCTGCTACCTGATGGCTTTACCTGTTACTATTACACCCACCAAAAATCAGCCATCTTCCCCAACAACCAAAAGTGGGGCCCACCCATTTCTAGAATTTTCCACCAAAATCATTTATAAACCTAATTTTCGAATCATTCACCTCTTAAAATTCATAATAAATTATACGCTCATTTTTAACAGTTCAAAATTTGTGGACATATACTCAACTTATATATGTATAACATATCCAAAATTACAACGATCCAACTACGGATCAAAATTTATAACTCACGCAATATAGTGAAGAACACTGATTTTTTTCGGACTATTAGTCCTTCGGACCAGTTTCATTCAAAATTTCACCACGAAATATCTACAAAGAATTTTTGGGTGATTCAAATTTCTACAGTTAGCTTACTTCTAGGGCTTTCTTTTGATATATGGCTCATCTCTTAACTCATTATACACAAAGAGTTATGGATTTTACAAAATCAAGTAATAAACTAATTTTTTTGAAAATCCCATATTTTGTTCTCCATTTCGACAAATACTGATAAAACACCTCATCATTAATTCCTTCACTTATAAATACATAAATAAATCCATCATTTATATCCACATCAAATAAATATTTTCTTATCATATAAATCAATAATTAATTATTTCCAAATAATATTACAGAATCACAATTATGACAACCAGGCAGTTCCCAGGAAAGAGGGGGCTTTCCAATAAGGATTTCTCCTCATCACAGCGCAATTAGGTGACCAAACCTCTCCTCGATGTAACTTTCTAGACATTGCCAATAATGTTATCTAATAATATTATTCAAATAATATGAATTATTGATCTGATAATGGAGATACTGTGTAGTGACAATTATTGAACAACAATAATATAAAATATCAACGCATCAATTATTGAATTAATAAAATAAAATATTGAACAGTAATTACTGTAATAATTATTGAGTAGTGCCTTCTTATGTAAGGATCAATAATTCAAAATACTGTAAAACCGTGTGCTACCGCGGCAAACACGCATATTAATCAGATTTTAACCATCTGTATTCCAACAAAGTTAATTCAGTAACGATTACGTCGTTATTTATAAAAACTTAATTTTGTCATTTTCTTCATCCGACGCTTATTCTCATTTATGGGGCCCATAAATAGTCTGCTACTGTCAGTGCATTTAATATTCCCCGACAGAAAGAATATTCCACGACCAAACGAATATTCCCCGACAACAATGAATATTTTATAACCACTTGTGTATTTTGAAAAAAATTCATATATCACCCTTAACTTTAACTTTTATCAATTTAACCATTTACTGAATAGTAATTATAAGAAAAATTGAATACTTTTATTTCATAAAATTCGGGGTCTTACAGTTGAGTTGTCGTTGTTTACGAGATTGCCCCGGTCTAGTTATAAGGATCGCAACATTGGGTTATCGCTGATTTTGTAATTACCCTAGCCTTACTTGTTGTCTAGGATATTTACTTTGAAAGATGGGTTGATAAGATGCCGAGGTCGCAAGAGCCTTTTACCTCTGTACCATATAGTGAACAGGTAGTGGATTTGGGCTTTGATGCCCTCAATCATTATTCCTGACTTATTTATGAAATCAACCTTAATGATTTTCTTCTGATTTGATGAACACTAGTGATTGAGGGTGTCAGCTCTTTGAAGGTCCTCACTTCTGGTTGTCTTGGAGTATCATTGTTTCTTCATTTCTGGGACTTATGTCAGATTTGATGGAATGACATTGAAGTGTTTGTTTTGGGTTTTTTGGATTTTTATTTGATTTGACCGCACCATAAATGGTTGCCTACGTACTCCTATTGATGAGGGGAGATCAGGTCTTTCGTAGTTCAGGCCTGGTAAAAGAGGTTCAACACTAAATGGTGTAAGGGTAGAAAGGTGTAGAAATGTTTTTGTTTATAGAGAAAAGTGTAGAAATGTTTCTGTTATTTTTGTTTATGAAAAGGGTGTAGAAATGTTTTTGTTGTTTTTGTTTTATTGTGACCGGGCCATATAAAATGGTTGCCTACGTACTCCTATTGAAGAGGAGATTAGGTCTGCGTAGTTCAAACCTGGTGTAATAGGTTCAACACTGAATGTGAAAGGCATATGGGTGTAGAAGCTTTATTGATGAAGAAAGGTGTAGAAGTATTTTTGTGGTTTTTTTTTGTAGAGAAAGGGCAGAAATGTTTTTGTTTTTTTTATTACGACGGGGCCATATAGAATATAGTTGCCTACGTACTCCCGGGTATCAGGGAGATCAGGTCGACGTAGTTCGCTCTATGAGCTGAAACCTGACTAATTTGATTTTTGATTTTTTGATTTTTTTTTTTGATATTTTTGATTTTTTTTTGATTTTTTCAATATTTACATGCATGGAAAATAAAAGGCATACTGCGAAGAAAGTGATACCATCCCAACATCTTCTGGAACTCACAAGTTTAACCCCTGGATCTACATCTTCTTGGCTAATTGAGGCCTGATAGTCCAGTTGTCAATGGTGATGTTGCCTATAAGGCTCGCGATAGAGGTTACCTCTTGATTCTGAATATCTTCGCTTATGACCATAACTTGATCGCCCCCTGATGCAGTACATTCCTTATAGATGCTTGAACTGGACCCATCTCAAAAAGGGATGAATTTTGGATTCTTCAATGGGTTGGCTTCCCCGACAATCTCACAATCTTTTCTTTCATCTATTCCATCGTATTTTTCCTGGGCTTGAAAGGATTTGACCATGAAATCTCCTTCGAACTGTGTTTGCATTTCTTGCAAGGAATTTTCCTTTTTTGCTTTTCCTTCCTTAGACAGGATTAGTATTTCCTCCTCATCATCCAAGGCGATAAAATCAAGAACGTGGTTGCTATCTTTGGACCAGAAGATGTTTGATGTTGGCGGAGGAATATCCTTTGGGGATTCTTGTGTCTTTTCTGTCATTCGATGCATTAGGATCAGTCCATCTTATGTTCTGCCATGATTGGTGCTCATGGCCTTTACCTTTTCTGAACTGCCTGTCTCGAGTAGACATATTAAGCTTTTTATTTCCTTTTCACCTTTTCTGGTCATGAGGAATTCTATCTTCAGCTCTTCATTTTCAATGAGATCCTGGATTTTATGTCGTAATGACCAACATTCCTCAGTCGTATGTCCAAGTGAGTTAGAATGGTAGAGACACATCTTGGTGGAATCATAACTCTTTATCTTGGGATTTATAGGAGGCAGCAACTCAGTAATCCATCCTTCGCTTATCAGAAAGTATAGCACTTCTTCATTTGATTTGCTCAAAGGGGTGAATTTTCGGGCTCTTTTGGAGGTTGTTTGATCTTTCTTCTTTGAGAATTCGCATTCCTCATAGCGATTTTTCTGCTGTCAAGATCTTCTAGAAATTTTATCAATCCCCTTTTCTTCTCCTTTTAGCCTGCTTTGATCATCTTCATTTAGCTGGCTCATCATGGAGAGATATGGGTTTGCATTATGGTTGACCTCTTTTTTCTCTTGGCTTTCTAATAGTTGAGTGAAAAACTGCCTTGTATCCTGATGTTGTCGCACTATCAGCTTAGCAAGCAGATTTACTTGATTCTGGATCGTCTCTAATTTTTGCATTACTATCATACCCTCCTTCGAGTTTTCCCACTTTATGACATTTGATATGTGCCTTTGGGGGTATTCCTCTATCCTTCGTATGTACTTACGAATTAGATAAATTTCATCGCTTCCTGACCCGATCATGTTTACTTCCTCCATATCATGCTGTATCAGAAGATTGGTGTTGACATTTTGTTGGTCAGCTTGTTGGACCACAATACTACCACTTTCGATCAGATTTTGAATTTTATGCTTTAAGGACCAACAATCTTGTGTATCGTGTCCTGGAGACCCTGAGTGGTAAGCACATCTCTGGCTTGGATTGTATCTTTTGCTCCCTGGTTCCAGAGTTGGAGCCAGATCGGTAATTTTCTTATGATCCATCAATATCGCCAATACATTTTTAAGAGAATTGCCTAGTGGAGTGAACACCCGATTTTTCGTTCTCTCAAATTTTCTTTTCCTGTCCTGGAATTGGTTAAATGCAGTTTATTGTTGAAATGGCAAATTTTCTTGCTTTTTCCAAATGGGGGGACTATAGGTTGGTCTACTAGCTTGCCCCTGTACAACAAGGGATACATCTTTAGTGCCTTTATCGGGTACCCCCTTGGGATCGCTCGCATACTTGCCAGTCTGTATATGCTTGGCGACTGCTTCCAAGGCAGTGAAGTCTTTAATCTTGCCTACCTTCAGACCCATCTCTGCCATTTAGCCGTGTTTGATTATTTCTGAGAATGGCTTTCCTATGCCTGCTAGGATCCTCTCATAGTAAAGAGCCTCTTGGATATCAATAAATGCCATTACCATCTCAGTTTCCGTCATTGATGGAATGACTTGCGCTGCTAGATGTCTCTACCTCTGGGCATATTCTCAAAAAGATTCAGTACTTTGCTTTTTAACTTTAGTCACTTGGTATCGATCCAGTGCCATTTCTGATTTAAAACTGTACTGATTTAGAAAGGCGTGGGCCAATTCTTTCCAGTTGTGAATTTTGGCATTGTCAAGTCGGGCATACTAGGTTTTAGCCTCTCCAATGAGACTCTTTTGGAAAAGCTGCATTCTGAGGCTTTCATCTTCAGCATAAGACCCCAACTCGCCAATATACACTTTTAGGTGAGTATAGGGATCGCCTGCTGTAACGCCCCAGAAAATCGAACCATTGTAATTACTTTTAACAATGAATAAAATAATATTATTTATTATTATTACGTGTTGATAAGATGAATGTCGTTCTATAACTTAGAAACGTCGGAACGTCGTAGTATTTCAACTACGTAAATGAATTAAAGTGTTTGAATTTCTAAGACGAAAATTAAAGCTTTCCGAGAAATTTTTCGAAAAACACTATTCATCGATTTATGCTTGGGAATTAATTTTGAACTTCCGAGAAATACGTAATGTTATAATATCAAGGTGATATTGATTATGTAATAATAATCTAAGTATGGAAAACATAATATTTCGCATGCGGACTTAATTTGGGGTATGTTAGGTTTATTAAGCGCTAAGGAAAGAAAGTTGTAATTGTATAATGTGTATGCATTGTATGAAGTAATGAACGTAAGTATAATACGACATATTATACTATTAAGAATGGAGAATGAAATAACGTATATTACGAATTAATATATGAACTAACATACAAGGATTATACGTGGTGTATATATGTTAAGTTGTTAATTAATTGTATTGGACTTGTAGGATTATTAGCTTAATGGTAGAAGTCCAATAGAAAGTGATACTCAAGCCCAAGTGTTTGATAAGTCATGAGTCCAAACTATTGTAATGTAAGCCCAATAAGGAATAAGCTAGATTGATTAGCAATCGCAATGAATTGGACACGATCCATGGGGCAAACCAAGTGAGAAATGGGTAGACTTGATGGGAAAACATGTTGTGTGGTGACCAAGTGTTGTGCTAGACAAGAAAGGAATAGTAAGGAGGTGGAAGTTAAGGAGGTGGATTAAGGAGGTTTAACTAAGGAGGTGGGATGTGTTATTGACCATAATGCCCTCACTTTGAGTTGCCTATAAATAGAAGGCTTGATTTTTCATTTGTTGGTTGTTAAATTTCTCCCAACTCCTCTCCATAAAAACAACTTAGTTATTAGAGAGAATAAGCCACATAAGCACTTATAAGTCATTTCAACCTTTGCTAGATTTTCCAAAGTGAAGTGAAGTAATAGTATTTAAGGGTAAGACTCATGTCTATTATCTGTATCTCTTCTATGATAGGATTGATAGAGAAGTGGGATTGTTTGATAATAACATGTAATAAGTCATTGATGAATGCACTTAAGCCGAATAAGTTGAATAAGTAACTTGAACCTAATAAGTTAATAAACTTGTGAAGAACTTATCATATGTTTATCACATGATGCTAGTATGTTCAATATTGTATGAAAACATTGATTGATGGACTTAAGTTCATATTAAGTCATAAACATGAGAATTTGTAGTTCATAAGCTAAATAAGTCATTGACTTATGAGAATAAGTCAAAACCTACTTTGTCAATAAGTTGGTGTAATAAGTAACTTGTAATGTTCTTATGTTGGTTAAAATCCATTTAGAATCATTAGGAATGAAGTTTTGTCAGGATTCACACGATTGGACGATTATCGTCGAATTCGTGAAATTCTCGGAATGGAAGTCGTATTTTGTGTTTGAAGTCAAAAACGTTGGTTTTCGATGGAGACAAGTCATATTTGGCATTATAGAGTTACAGAATCGAAAATGATCGAATTCCAACTTAGAACAAAGAAACGAGCATTGAACGTTTACAAACGTTAATCGTTTTTTTTTTAAAATGAACTAATAGGTGAAATTTTAGCAAACAAAGTCAAATAGATAAAATTCTTGTATGAACGCATAGAGTACGTAATTTTTGAACCGTAGGTTTTTGAACAAGCCAATTCGGAATTATAACGAATAAGTTATGCGTCCGGGAGTTTCCCCGAATTTGCAAAAGCTGCAAATTTTATAAGGCACAGAGTTGGCGCCGCGGCACCAACCCAAGGCCAAATGAGTGAAGCCATACAGTCACGGTGACAAAGGTGTATAACACACTACTAACTCATGCCGCAGCAGTACGACCTATAGAGTAAGGACTCAGTGTCATGGTACCGAGTCCCGGACTTACTTATTGTTAACTCATGCACGTACGGCTTAAAGAGCAATGGGTGGCTCCGCAGTGCCAACCCTAGGATGTAGACAGTAATGAATGCTTTCTGATATAAAGTGAAAGAGAACTCATTAATAATGAACTAAGATATAATCATAACATTGTTAAGGCATTGTTAGACACTTATGTATGATGATTAAGGGTTAATAATCAATTGAATGTGTACGAAATAAGAATGACGTAGTGAAAAGCCGAAACCCATAATAACAGATCTAAGTCATGATTTAGATTGAGATGAAAGGTAAGATATAATAGTATACATACTTGATTATATATGACCTAATGTGGTATGTTATATGATCATATATTGTAGAGACTTAGAGACTTAAAGTGTACATGTGATAATCAGTAAGCAGACGTTGAAGGCAAGTATTCTAACCCTTGTTCCAGTTCAGTCTGGACAAGCTGTGTAATTCATGTATTCTTTTGCATGAAGTTTTAAATGATGAAGTCAAAGCCAATTCTTTCGGCTAGACTTATATTATGAATCTATCAAGCATGATTAATGTTTTACCGAGTTATATTACTATAGTTTTCAATCGAAGACTGAGTATGCTAAAAATGTTTTTGTCGTTTAACGACAGGCATGTGAGGTTGCCACAACTTAAACGTATACACGTTTAATGAATGTAGTGTTGATCAACATAGAGTATTATGGGTTGATCACCCAGAATTGCTCGTAAGCTATGCCGGACTTACGGACTTAGTGTCGGGTTGTCCTTTTCAAAAGAAATTATGAACTGCTCATAGTCTTGAGCCATAATTGATATTCTACTGAATATGGTTATTAAAAAACATTTTGAATGAAAAGAAGTGCTATTTTGAATTATCGATAGTACTTCATAACTATTGTTCAGTTACCGAAGATATATGAGTTCTATGTTTCAAGCATGTTGTTTATTAGAATTATAGTACTTGCTGAGCTAGTCATGCTCACTCTTTCTTGAACCATATGAACACAGCTAAGATCGAGCAGACTGAAGGCTCGGGCAAAGATAAGGGCAAGGCGAAGACGAACCCTTAGATTACTTATGTAATAGAATAGATGAATTGTGATGCCCCCAAAACAGGTATACATCACCCATCTTGAGTCGCCAAATACATGGTACAAAATTCAAATACAACTTAATAATACAGCTGTCGTGTAAACAATACGACAAAACATAAATTGAGAGTATTAATAAGAATATTGTCATCTAGACAATATCCACACTCAAAGGAGTCCTCATTATATTTATTGTCACACTATTTAACAGAATAGTGAAGACTACTAATGCTATCATCTGGACTATCAATCCGTTCCTTGACTCGTCATAGCTATATTCTCATTTCCTGAAGAGAACAGTGAAGGAAATGGTGAGCTTAACTAGCCCAGTAAGAAATGTTATGAATAAGATAATACAGAATAAATTATCATTAGTCCTCAACAATGTTAAACTAATAAAATACAATAGACATCAAGTTTAACTGCAGCGGAACAAACAATCCATTAAAAGAGTCAAGTAGAGAATAAAATCTACTATCTTCTATGATTTAAAAAGTTTTTCATCACTTTTATCGCCGACTCACTTTTAATAAATAATCCACATCATCAAATCATCCCTGCACTACAGGCCAAGGATATTATTTAGTATCACGACCACGAATTATCCATGCACTATGGGCCAAAGATAATCGTGTTTTCATCAACGGTCCTGATCATGCCATAAAATAATTCATCTTTGTTCCCTTGGCCGAAGAGAATCCATAGCCATAATCATACCAAAAATTGTCCATCAATGCACTACGGGCCAATGAGGACTTTTTCCACATCATTTGTAACATTACGACCATGATTATACCGAATAATCCCTGGTCATAATCATACCAAGTCCATCTATGCACTACAGGCCACAGATGACTTTCAACAAAATATAAACATGAGGATGATGACAATGATATAAGAATTCAAAAAAAACAAGTTCAAGAATTAAATTATTCAGGAACTAATAACGTCCAAATTGTCAACATGATACTTCTTTGTAGAGTAAAATTCAAGAATGCTCAAAAGAATATTTCCATGAGAAGATACTGGATGAAGCGCAAATATCAAGGATATTCCACTAATTTCAGGGAGTATAGAAGTCAAAACTTTAACCAACTGAGTATAATAAAGAATGGAATAACAAAAGAAATCACCATGCATACAAAGATTGCATGTATATGCAAAGTTATTCCAATGTAATAATAAATAATGTAAACCGTGTCAAAGCGTAACACGCACCGACATGATATTCCAACAGAATAATAAAGAATGGAATAACAACAGAAATCACCATGCATGCGGTACTTTGTATAGATAGGTTATTCCAACAGAATAATAAATAACGGAATCAGGTTTGGCGTAAAACGCACAGACAGGATATTCCAACAGAATAATAAAGAATGGAATAACAACAGAAATCACCATGCATACGGTACTTTGCATGATGTTTATTCCAATGTAATAATAAATAACTGAACCAGTCCAACAAAAACGCATGTACGTGATATTCCAACATAATAATAAAGAATGGAATAACAATGAATTTCACCATGTATGTGGTACTTGGCATGATGCAAGTTATTCCAAAGAGAATAATAAATAATGGAATAATGTAAGAATTTCACCAAGTATAGGGTAGATCACAGATACAAAGTTATTCCAATGTAATAATAAAGAATGGAATAATAGAAATTCTCTTCATGAATATGAAAAAATATACCTTACCTTATAAAGAAGAGTACTCCAACCAGAGGCGGGGATATACTTGAAGAAACTTGCACTACGCTCAAAGCTTTCTTAAACGCTAAAGAAATACGCTCAAGATTATAGAAGAATAATTCTCTCTACGCTTCTTTCTATAGAGTTTCAAAGAATTAAGTAAGAAATAATGAAGGAATGAGCTTATTTATAGAAGAATGGATCGAATAAGAACCAATCCATGAACGGTCCGGATCGATTTACTTTAAAACAGACGGTCCAGTTTGGTTTACAAAAAAATAATATATTCTATTTATAATATAATAAAACGAGTAACTTTTAAAAAATTTACTATGCAAATACTATGCATAATAAAATATAATATAATCTAATTATTGTCTAATAAAATAGATAACTTTATAAAAGTATTCTGCTTTTATATAAAAAAGATTTTAGATTAGCTTAATAAAACGAATAACTTTATAAAAGTATTCTGTTTTATAAAAAGTTTTTTTATTTTATTACATTAATAATACTAATAAAACAAAACTTATATATATATATATATATAACAATCAACAATAATTGAATCAAATAACGTGAGATACTATACAACAACTACTGTAGCAATAATTGAACAAAACTGAGTGACTTCTCACATAAGTATCAATAATCAATACCGTGTGCTACTATGCAACCACGCATATTACTGTACTTTTACTATCGAGTAGTTCAACAGTATTAACGGTAAAACTTCCGCCGTTATTTTCATAAAAATAATTTTTTCGTTTTCTCAATTCGACAATAATTCTATTGTGGGGTCCACCAATGATTATGTCGTCGTACGAATATTCCCCGACACAAAGAATATTCCTCGACCAATCGAATATTATAACAACTTGCATACTTTGCAAAATTTATAAATATTACCCACAACTATAACATTATATTAAATCCACATCATAATATTCAAAAAAATATTTCGAGAAAAATAAATCTTTATTCGTAAAATTTGGGATTTTACATGAATGTCTGTAATATATTGAATATTATGACAAGAACATACGAATGGGTTTTAAAGAACATGGGAAATGTAATATTATTTTGAATATATAGAAGATATATTAGTTCTTTTGAGACTTTTCAATTGAATGAATGTATGAATGGTAAGACTGCAGTGTAGCATCATCATCGGGTTGGAAGATACCCGGATTTAGGGGCGTCACAGGTTGGTATCAAAGCATTAGGTTATAAAACTTAAGGGGGGATTAAAAACCTTAAGTCATAACCTTAGGAGAAGTCAAAAAAATACAAGAAGAAAATAACCTTATAAAAATGCATTATGATTATGTTATGAATTTTTATTATTCTACTGACGTGTACTAATCAACTTAATTGGTTTGTGTAGATGTCAGGAGTAAACAAAATGTATATAAATGGTCAAACCATTAGCGAAGAGTCGGTGAACCAAGTAGAGGTTATACCGAACCCTATAGCAACAGATCCAGAGGTGGTAGTTATTGAGTCTGGAGACTCGGATGGAGCTAACTACATGTCAGTATTTGATGGGATGATAGAAGAAGAAGTAGAGATAGTGTCCTTTAATTCGGTAGCTATAGCAGCGGAGATAGCTCCTGGGGGTCAATGATGTCTCTGTTTATGTCAGTGTTGGATAGAAATATCCATTACTGTCAGGAGGTTAAGGAGCTGAAGGCAGAGCTCCAAATGGTTATAGTAGACAAGACTGATGTCGAGTCCATGTGGGAGCAGGAACATAATGAGAGGATTTTGGCTAAGGACAAAGTCCACGAATTAAAGCATGAGGTCTTTGAGCTCAAGGAGGAGCTAAAGACCAAGGTACAGAAGATAGGGAGAATGTCCTATATCTATAGGAGTTCTCATATAGACTTCCAACAACAGGTAGCTGGATATCCTATAGAGGTGGGGAAAACACGGCATACTATTAGCCGTGATATCATTGCCGGTCTTGCAAAGGAAGATTTTGAGAATGCATTAAGGCAGATGTAGATTAGTGGTAGCTAGAGTAGTATGTAAATATTTTGTAATTAGTAGTGACGTAAATCCCTCTTTGTATAATAAAGGGTAGTCTTTTGTAAATCCAAATTTTTTTAAAAGCGATAGCGGGAAAGTAATGTAATCAGCTTAGGTTGTGTATGTAACCGATGTAGTATTATACTACGAAGAATAAATATAAGTCTTTTTTATGGAAAACAATGAGTAATGGATGTTGGAGTTATTGTTTAATAGTAATGATAACTAATAAAGAAAGGAATAATAACGAAATGTGTTTAATTGTATCAGCAAAATGCCGCCGAGAAGAGTACAATATAATCAAGGTGATAACGTGAATCAACCGGAGGGAGGTTCAATTAACCCGATGCAGGAGTTTGTTAATCTATTAACAGCTGCCTTTAATAGAACAGGGGCTAATATCCCCGTAAATCCAGGAGTAGCACGAGCTACTACCTTTAAGGATTTTAAGAGCATGGGTCCGCCAGAGTTCAAAGGAACTACGGACCCTATTGAAGCCCAAACGTGGGTTAATGAGATAGAGAAGGCATTTCTGATAGCAAATGTCGACGAGGCCCAAAAGGTTTCCTTTGCAACCTATATGATGAAGGGAGAGGCCAACTTTTGGTGGGGAGCCAATTAGGCTAGGGCTGGGATAGCGAATCTAACGTGGGATAGGTTCAAGGAGATATTCTTCGAGAACTACTTTCCCACGAGCATGCAGGGAAGGATGAAGATGCGGTTTCTGGATTTGAAACAAGGGGGCATGACAGTTCCCCAATACGCCGCTAAGTTTAATGAACTGGCGAGGTTCGCTCCACATCAAGTGGATACTGAGGTGAAGAAGGCATGTCGGTTCGAGCAGGGCTTGAAACCCTGGCTCTATAACCGTATTTTGGTGTTCCAAAGTACTTCTTTTGGAACTATTTTAGAGAAGGCGATAAGCGTCGAGGGTGGTAGTGAGGCTCTGAGTCAATACCACAAAGACAAGAAGAACAAGGGTAAAGTAGATGGGGGAGTAAAGATTGAGGGAGCCAGTGGTAGTGGCGAGGGTCAGAAGAGGAAGGTATTTAGCTCTGGGAATACTAGAGTGAAGCAAGGAGACCCGAAGAGGAGAATGGAGGCCTACAAGACCTGTGGGGAGACTCACTTGGGAGTCTGTCTCAAGGGGAAGGCCGTCTGTTACAATTGTGGACAGGAGGGGCACATTGTGCCTAATTGTCCGAGTCCGAAGAAGAATCACGGATGCTTTGTGTGTGGGTCAACCGACCACATGGCAAAGAACTGCCCGAAGAAGGGGACAGACGGGAACCGGGGCGCTAATTGCGGTAAGTTAGCTATTAGTGGTCCAGCGCAGCCGGGTAGGCCGATGGGCCGTACCTTTAACATTACAGTCTAAGATGCAGTTGTATCAGGGGACGTCATCTCATGTATTATTCTGATCAACGACATAAATGCTTACGTGCTGTTTGATTCGGGTGCTACTTGTTCGTTTATAGCATGCGATTTTGCTAGATGATTAGGATTACTTCCCGAAAAATTACCTATACCTTTAAATATTAAGGTAGCAAATGAAGAAATAATTCCTGTTGAAGATGTTCATAGGAGTTATTGCATAGATATATGGGGTTGTAAGTTATCGGTAGATTTGTTACCAATAAAGTTAGGAGAATTCGAAGTAATTCTCGGAATAGATTGGTTAGTTAACCATGGGGCAATTATAGATTGTCAAAAGAAATGTGTAAACATTAAGACGTTAAAACAACCTCAGGTAGTATTTTACGGGACGTTCGTGTTGTCTAACCATGACACAAACTAGGAAATTACTAAGGAAGGGATGCGTAGGCTATCTGTGTCATGTTGTTGATACCCAGAGAGTGGTAGCAACCATGGAACAAATACCTATAGTGAGAGAATTCGCCGATGTATTTCCAAGTGAATTGTCGGGTCTTCCGCCAGATAGGGAGACAGAGTTTGTAATAGACATTGTGCCAGGAGCGGTACCAGTTTCTAGGGCACCTTATCGTATGGCGCCAGTAGAGATGAAGGAGTTGATGGTGCAGTTGCAAGAACTGTTGGACAGAATGTACATTCAGCCGAGTGTTTCGCCATGGGGAGCACCGGTACTATTTGTCAAGAAGAAGGATGGATCGTTAAGACTTTATATCGACTACCAAGAGTTGAACAAGTTGACGATAAAGAATAAATACCCATTGCCCAGGATCGATGATCTCTTTGATCAGTTGAAAGGGGCTTAGTATTTTTCTAATATATATTTAAGAACGGGGTATCATCAGTTGAAGGTTATGAAGGAGGATGTACCAAAGACAACATTTAGGACTCGTTATGGTCATTACGAGTTTCTGGTGATGTCATTTGGGTTGACAAATGCACCAACTGCATTTATGGATATGATGAACAGAGTGTTCAAACAATATTTGGACAAGTTCGTCGTGGTGTTTATAGATGATATTCTAGTCTATTCTAAGATGCCAGAAGATCATGCTGAACACCTAAGATTAATGTTGGAGACGCTAAGAAAGAAGAAGTTGTATACGAAATTCACTAAGTGTGAATTTTGGTTGGAGAAGGTATAATTTTTAGGTCATGTCATTGACCATGAAGGAATTTCAGTAGATCCAGCGACGGTAGAATTCATGATGAATTGGGAATAACCAAAAATGCCGACTGAGGTGCGAAGTTTCCTAGGGTTAGCAGGTTACTATCGGAGATTCATCCAGGATTTTTCGAAGATAGCTACTCCGTTGACTAACTTGAGGAGGAAGACGGTGAAATACGCTTGGACTGACAAGTGCGAGGATAGTTTTCAAGAACTGAAGAAGAAGTTGAGTGAAGCGCATGTTTTATCATTACCCGATGACACAAGAAATTTTGTAGTTTATAGCGATGCTTCGCATAGAGGACTTGGTTGCGTGCTCATGCCACATGGCAAGGTCATTGCGTATGCATCTAGGCAGTTGAAGGATTATGAGAAAGTTTACCCTACTCAAGATTTGGAACTGGCCGCAGTAGTTTTTGCTCTAAAGATATGGAGACATTATCTTTATGGAGAAAAATATGAGATATACACGGACCACAAAAGTCTAAAATATATCTTCACACAGAAGGAGTTGAATATGAGGCAGAGGAGATGGCTGGAGTTGATAAAGGATTACGACTGTGAAATCCTGTATCACCCTAGAAAAGCCAATGTGGTTGTCGATGCCTTAAGTAGGAAGGGTCGGGAAAAGTTTTCTTTGTTAACGGCTCAAACTGAGTTAATAACAGAGATGGCTAGGATGGAGTTGGAAGTGAAGTGCCAAGTGAAGGAGGACAAATGTTGTTTGCGATGGAGATGCAATCTACCATCGTAGAGAGAGTTAAAGAGGTACAACTCAAAATTGTTGAGTGTGACCGGATGAAGGAGCGGCTGGCCAAGGAAAAAGATAGTAAGTACAGTCTTGATAATGAGGGATTATTGAGATTTAAAGGAATAATTTGGATTCTGAACGAGACAGAATTAAAGGAGTAGGTATTGCAAGAGGCTCATAGTTCAAGGTTTTTTATTCATCCTGGTAGCACTAAGATGTATCAAGACCTTTGACAGAGTTTTTGGTGGCCGAGCATAAAGAGAGAGATAGAAGAGTATGTGAGTAGGTGCTTAACTTGTCAGAAAGTTAAAGCCAAACATCAACGACCAAGTGTCTTGTTACAGTCATTGGAAATTCTAACGTGAGCTTCTAGTTTAAATTTCATAGTCATCGGAGTTATAGAACTCCGATTATAGCATTTTTTGTCAAAAAACCTAAATATTGAAATAGTCATAACTTACTCATTTTAAGTCGGAATGAGCTCATTTCTGGACAGGAGGTACTTAATACCATATATTTCCATGTCCCAAAAGGCCAGAATTTTTCTCACAAATTAAGTGGCCAAAACAGCCATTTTAAATTTCTGGGCAGTAGCTTTTTGGTATTTTGCAGTTTTTAACTCCTTTGCTAAAATTAGTCCACAGGAAAATCTACAACACCTTTTCCAATGATTCCACTTGGATAAGTTAGAAAACTTATAGATCTAACTCTAAAACTTGACCACACTCAAAAATTCAAAATATAATAGGACATATGGTCAATTGAATTTCATGTTCTATTTTCACCAAAATCTGATTTCTAAGAAACTTTCATGTTTTCACATAATAACCAATATAACTCATCATAACACTTACTAATACTACATATACCCATGATTTTCATCAGTCCAATACTTTTATTATGACTTTCATCATAATCAACAGTTCAATGCTTATATTATGACTTTCCGTAAAATTTTTAGGGTTAAAAAATTACGAAGCGCAAATGGATTTTCACCGCCATGCGAGAATCCACGTAAACGAGTTATTCCAATGTAATAATAAAGAATGGAATAATGTATGATTCACCATGCGTGCAATAGACTACACACACAAAGTTATTACCAATGTAATAATAAATAATGGAACTGGATCACGCAGAACGCATTCGGCGAATATTCCAAATGTAATAATAAAGAATGGAATAACAACTGAAATCACCATGCATGCGATACTTGCGATGATGTGTTATTCCAACAAAATAATAAATAACGGAACCAGTCGTCGCAAAAATTAAGACCGGCGTGATGTTCCAACAGAATAATAAAGAATGGAATAACAACGAAATCACCACGATGATGGTACTTCCCATGTATAGGCAGTTATTCAACCGAATAATAAATAACGGAACCAAAGTCAAAGTAAATTAGCAGCATCTAAAGATGTTCCAACAGAATAATAATGAATGGAATAACAACAAAAATTACCATATATGCGATACTTTGCATAGATATGTTATTCCAACATATTGATAAAGAATAGAATAACAAAAGAATTTCACCAAGTATAGGGTAGACCGCGTATACAGGTTATTCTAACAGAATAATAAATAATGGAATAACAAAAGTTCTCTTCATGAATATGAAAGAAATAATATCCCTTACGGTACAACAAATAATATCCCTTACCTTATAAAGAAGAGTATTTCGACGGGTAGGGCGGGAATATACTTGAAGAAAACTTGCACTACGCTCAAAGCTTTCTTAAACTCTAAAGAAATACGCTCAAGATTATAGAAGAAGAATTCTCTCTCACGCTTCTCTCTCTGAGAGTTTCAAAGTGAATTCGTAAGAAATAATAATGGAATGAGCTTCATTTATAGAAGAATAGATTGAATAAGAACTAATTCATGAACGGTCCATATTGATTCACTTTTAAACGGACGGTCCATATTGGTTTACTATAAAATATTCTAATAAAAAAAATCTTTTAAATAAAATAAAATATATTCTATTTATAATCTAATAAAACGAATAACTTTATAAAAGTATTCTGCTTTATATAAAAAAGATTTTACTATGCAAACACTATGCATGCACTATTTATGCATAATAAAATATAATATATTCTAATTATTATCTAATAAAACAAATAACTTTATAAAATATATTACATTTTATATAAAAGATTTTACTATAAAAACACTATGCATAATAAAATATAATATATTCTAATTATTGTCTAATAAAACGAATAACATTATAAAAGTATTCTGTTTTATATAAAAATCTTTTCTGTTTTATTACATTAATAATACTAATAAAACAAAACTTCATCATCATTATCATTATTTACACTATTAATCGACCAGGTCGTTCCCAGAAAAGAGGGGGCTTTCCAATAAGGATTTCTCCCTATTAGCGTGTAATTAGGTGACCAAACCTTTCCTTGGCAGAACTTCTAGAAATTGTTAATATTACAAATAATAATGTTAATAACTTCGTCGTCTCAATTATTTATTTAATAATATATAAAATATTGACAATAATTGAATCAAATAACATGAGATACTATGCAAAAATTACTGAAGCAATAATTGAACAAAACTGAGTGACTTCTCACGTAAACATCAATAATCAATACCGCAGTGCTACTTGTCGCAACAACGCCATTCATCGTACTTTTACTACCGAGTAGTTCAACAGTAATAACGGTAAAACTTCCGCCGTTATTTTCATAAAAATATTTTTGTCGTTTTCTCAATTCGACAATAATTTCGTTGTGGGGTCCACCAATGATTGTGCCTTCAAACGAATATTCCATGTTAAAATGAATATTCTCCAACCAATGGAATATTATATAACAACTTGCATACTTTGCAAAATTTATAAATATTACCCACAACTATAACATTATATTAAATCCATACCATAATATTCAAAAAAAATATTTCGAGAAACTTAAATCTTTATTCATAAAATTTGGGGTTTCACAATCTCCCCTCCTTATGAAATTTTGCCCTTGAAATTTACGTACGTACCTGGTATACCGAAGAGGTGAGGACACTTCGTCTGATTCTAACTTTTGAAGTATAACCTTTGACTGTTAAATACATTCCAGGATTTTAACAGGTACATCTTCATTCGTTTATCCGCTATCTCGTCCGGTTCTAAATCAATAATGTGGTTCGGGTCATCCACATATTTACGTAACATCGATACATGAAAAACATTATGAACACGCGACATACATGGCGGTAAAATGAGTCTATAAGCCACAGTTCCTACTCGACCGAGGATTTCAAATGCGCCAATTAAATCGAGGGTTGAGATTTCCTCTCTTCAGCAACTCTTGCTTTTTTAAAATAACGCCCTCTTGAACATTCTTCTTCGTATTCATCAGCTCTGGGTATGTAGTTTGAGCGGCTTTAACTTTATCGATTAAAGTCGATTCTACTCATATATTTGATATCACCACGTGGGTCCTTAGAGTCTTTAACTCCATCTTCATCATTTGTAAGTTATACGAAATGGGTTTTGTACTGGGGTCAATACAAAATTTGATTTCACGTTTTAGGCGTAGGTTAAGAAGTCTTCAAGAATACGTAAGAAAATTTATTAATAATAGAAATATCATTCAAAACGGTGACCCTCATCCAAGACTTGGATAACACATCACCTTGATATCTATCAACTTGCCACCGTTATTCACGACGTCCCCTACGGATAGTCTGGCTTCGGTGCATTCCACACAAGGAAGTCACCAGATAAAGGCTCGAGGCTCTTTACTTATGGCTTGACATGACAATGATTGACTTTAGTAGTTTAGTTACTTGAATTCGTATAACAGGTTGGTTAGGAATATGAAAGCTAACAACCTTACGAAAATAATCAATTTTAGCATGATGAGTAGTTAACTAGTAGATTCCTAAAATCACATCAAAGGCAAGTATTTTCAAAGGGATAAGATCGACAGGTAACGTGAAAGTGTCGATTTGAATCAAACAAGATTTATAAACAGTGGAGGTAATTAGGTGACCAAACCTTTCCTTGGCAGAACTTCTAGAAATTGTTAATATTGCAAATAATAATGTTAATAACTTCGTCGTCTCAATTATTTATTTAATAATATATGAAATATTGACAATAATTGAATCAAATAACGTGAGATACTATGCAGCAATTACTGAAGCAATAATTGAACAAAACAGAGTGACTTCTCACGTAAGCATCAATAATCAATACCGTGTGCAATTATGCAACCACGCGTATTATTGTACTTTTACTACCGAGTAGTTCAACAGTATTAACGGTAAAACTTCCGCCGTTATTTTCATAAAAATATTTTGTCATTTTCTCAATCCGATAATAATTACATTGTGGGGTCCACCAATGATTGTCTTGGTTATAATATTCCCTGTTAAAACGAATATTCCCCGACCAATAGAATATTATATAACAACTTGCATACTTTGCAAAATTTGTAAATATTACCCACAACTATAACATTATATTAAATCCACACCATAATATTCAAAAAAATATTTCGAGAAACTTAAATCTTTATTCGTAAAATTTGGGGTTTCACATATATGAATATAAAATGACAATAAGCAAAAATTGCATTTAAATAGTTAAGTACATAAACATGACAATGATATAAAAAACATGTAATGCTAAACATACATTTCATTTGTTCAAGTGTCAATGTTTGATTAAGAATCATCTTGTATACGTGTTGCAGATTCATAACCATCATCTGCTTCAGATTCAGTGTCAGATTCCGTCAATAACTCTTCCTCTTCAGTATCAATGTCATCTGACACACGTATTGACTCAGGATCTAATTCATGTGGTTCATCTCCACCATCTAACTGGATTACTTCATTATCGTCCTCCACATTTATTACAGTTTGACTATGAAGCATCTGCTCTTGGTAAATCTCCCCATCAACTACTTCTACATGACTATGCGCGGGAGTATGAATTATAACTTGCCAATCTGTAGGCGGTCTATGCCTTTTCCTAACAGGACTAGGAGTGTATTATACTTGTAATGTTTGAGTTAGTAAAACAAACGGTTTGTTGGAGTACGCAGACCTATGGAGGTCAATATCGACTATTCCATGTCTGTCAACATGTATCCCATTTTCTGAATCAAACCAACGACACTTGAATAAGTGAATATGACCCCTGTACATGCCCTTGTACAATAACTCTATGATTTCCTCCAACTCCCCATAAAAGGCACGACCAAGATCATTGTAACAATCTCCTTGGACACACACTCCAGAGTTTGTTGTTCTTTTAAAGCGCCCATATGCCTTTGTATGAAATTCACAATCATTTATTTTGTAACCATTGCGGCTGACTTGGTCCCTGTCTGGTCCCATAGCTAGAACTTGTACATATATATTAAGAAATCGTTGATCCATCAGTCAAAGCCTAAAAAAACTCCATCTTATTAAATGAAGTTATAGTTAACATGGAGTATATATATATATGTCATGCTTAAGAAATTGAACTTACTTTGTCCTTTAGCCAAAGTGCAAATTTTTTATCACAATTGATTTGAATATCTTTATCAGTTATGCCGGGATGCTTCACTTTTAACTCGTCATCATACAATCTATACCATGTTATAAACATTAACATATTGGAATAAATTTTCAACTTAAAAGATAAATTATCATGTTTACACGTGTACCTCACAAATTCGTCAATCTCCTCGTAATTGAGAAGAATGTAAGTATGTGCAACATGTAATTCTTGCTCAGAGAGGAATATGTGCTTCCCTTTTCCATAAGCGCGGCCCGATAGACCAAATACAGAGAGTTGACCATTTAGTTAAACAGTCCCCCCAGCACCATGTCTCAATACTTGATTGGCCTTTGTCAAGACTTCGTCCGGTAAATAGTATGAGACAAACGTAGATATCTCATTGAAACTGTATGCCTCACATATTGACCCCTCGACATAAGCTTTATTCTTCACCTTCCTCTTAAGGTTTCCCATCACCCTCTCGAAAGGGTACATCCATCTATATTGAAGTGGACCCCCAACACGAGCTTCATAGGGAAGATGGATTTGCAAATGCTCCACGGAGTCAACAAAACCAGGTGGGAATATTTTTTCCAATTTACACGTGATCTCTTTGATGTTCTTCTCAAGTACAGACATGTCATTCTCATTTAATGATTTTGAACATAAGTCTTTGAAGAAACGACTAAGATCCTTCAAAGCATCCCATATTGGTTTATCAAGCAGATCCTGAAATGTTATAGGCATGAGTCTCTCCATGAACACATGACAGTCATGACTCTTCATCCCTTACAATTTCCCACCCGTAACACAGCTTGCAATGTTTGACGCATATCCATATGGTAGTTTCAGAGACTTAACCCATGTGCACACATCTTTAACTTGCTTTTTGGACAATGTGTACCTTGCATGCGATTTGACAATCTTACCATTAGGAGATTCATAAAGTTCAAATACAGGACACTTACAAATATCTTTCATGTCCAAATGTGCCTTATCGTTATCTTTTGTCTTCCCCATAACATTTATCACGGTGTTAAACACATTGTCAAACACATTCTTCTCAATATGCATCACATCTAGATTATGACGAATCAAATTTGTAGACCAATAAGGCAGTTCCCAAAAGATGCTTCTCCGAACCCAGTTATGAGATTCGTCAAACCCATTGATTATGTTTGTGGCATCAATCTTACCAAATGGGATAACCGGCAATCTCATCACACGATCTCGTATCTCCGTTCCCGACAATCGCGGTGCAGGCATATCATTATCTACTTTCTCTTTCCTGAAGTGTTCTCTATTTCTTTGAAACGGGTGATCTACCGGAAAGAACCGACGATGACAGTTAAACCAGCAAGGCTTTTGACCTTTTGATAGATTAAAAGACTTTGTATGCTCCATACAATACGGACAAGCCAAGTTCCCGTGTGTACTCCATCCAGCTAACATACCATAAGCTGGGAAGTCAATTATAGTCCACATAACCACTGCCCTAAGGTTGAAATTTGTTTTCATTACAACATCCCAAGTCTGTACTCCATCCTCCCACAATACCTTCAACTCGTCTGTAAGAGGTCTCAAGTAAACATCTAATTTCTTTCCAGGACTCTTAGGACCAGGAACCACAAGTGAAAGAAACAAGTATGGTTGTTTTATACACATCCAAGGAGGCAAGTTGTATGGATTAACAATCACAGGCCAACATGAGTACGGAACAGCTGATTGGCCAAATGGATTGAAACTATCGGTGGACAATCCAAGGCTCACATTTCTAGGTTCCAATGCAAACCCAGGATGTGCTAAGTTGAAATCTTTCCAAGTCTGCCCATCTGCGGGATGATTTAGTTCTCAATCTTTAGCTGGAGATTTCGCATGCCAACTTATATGTTCAGCTGTTCTTGAAGACATGTACAATCTTTTTAGCCGATGTGTTATTGGAAAATACCTTAGAATCTTAAACTGTATACTTGATTTTTTTGTAGTCACACCTCTTTATTAGGCCTAAACCGATCATAACTGCAAAACGTGCACCTTGTCATCTGTTCATTTTCCTTATAAAATAACATGCAATCGTTGGGACATGCATCAATCTTTTGGTATCCAAGACCCAACTTTTTCACCATTTTCTTACAAAAGTAATAGTTACCAGGTAACTTCTCACCGTCAAGCAACATACTCTTAATGGCCTTCAAGAGCGACTCAAAACACTCATGGCTCATGTTGTGATCAGCCTTGATGTTAAGTAATGTCGCCACTACAGACAATGTAGTGTGTTTGGTGCAACCATGACACAATGGCTCGCTACCCTCGTCTAACAACTTAAAGAAGTCTTTGGCATCAGAATTCATAGGTTGCTCTCTGCCTTGTTCCCAATCAAAATGTGGCCCTTCAATATCATGAACCATTTCATTCATACGATGAGTACTACTGCCCGAATTATGTACTTCTGTGATGCCACCATCTCTTTTCTGCCCATGTGCCCACCAGCATTCTTCGTAATTTTTTATGAACCCAGAAACAAGTAAATGATAGTTTACCACGTCTCTGTCCATATAATTTACATCCTTACACTTCAAACATGGACATCGTATATGCGACTGACCATTTATACATTTCGGGTGACTATACACATACTCCAAAAACACTTGGCAACCAGCTCTAAATTCAGCTATAACACCTATCTGGGCACTTGACTTTCGTCGTGCCATCCAACTACGGTCTGAATAGAGGTTCATGATTCCACGGTACCTACTATAGACAACATTATAAATGTTAACATATGACTTAAGCATACTTGTAAGCATGCATATGATAAACATTTAAGCATACTTGTAAGCATATGACTTGAGAGCATACTTGTAATCATATGACTTGAGTATACTTGTAAGCATATGATTAACATTTAAGCATACTTGATGTTAACGAATGAATGCAAATTAAAGCAGTATGAGAAACTTTAAATGTTATTAAATTTAGTATGAGAAACTAAGTAAATGCTACTTAGTTTAATAGTTATATTATATCATGTTGTTTTATTTTAATTTTATTTGTTTTTATTGTTTATCGTAAGTGAATACATAAGGTATTTCATTCATGCTTGCTTTATATCAGAGTTGGCTAACTCATTTATACAACTTTTGAGTATCTTGGAGATTCATTCATATCAACTAGTGTGCTAAGGCGCCTAACATGTTTTAAGATTATACCCCTCACGGTCCCACCGGTCGTATGCTATAAATGTGGAAAAGAGGGATACATCAGCCCAAACTGTCCACAACAGTTTAAGGTATGTTATAATTGTGGAAATGAATGACATATCGCTCGAGATTGTACTGTAGAAAAACCAAGTCCAGCGGGGATGGTGACTCAAAAGGCTATCCCAGAAAAGTCAAAGTCAATGGTTCCTGGAAGAGCGTTTGTCGTGACTGGTCAAAATGCGAGGAACCCAAACGAGGTGATCACGGGTAAGCTAATCATAAATTCTTGCGAAGTTTATACCTTACTAGATACCGGTTCTACCCATTCATTTATCTCTCTTGCTTGTGCTCAACGTTTAAACTTCACTCCGGAGAAATTAGACTTTGACTTATCTATGGAGACTCCGTTAGGAGAAACTTTCATTACATCCACTGTTTATAAATCTTGTTTGATCCAAGTTGGCACCATCACATTACCTGTTGACCTTATCTCTTTAAAGATACTTGCACTTGACGTGATTTTAGGGATTGATTGGTTAACTAATCATCATACCAAAATTGATTGTTTTCGTAAGGTTATTAGTTTTCATATTCCTAACCAACCTGTTATGCAAATTCAAGCAACTAAACCACTAAAATCAATCACTGTCATATCAAGCTATAAAGTCATTCGTTTATTGAAAAATGGATGTCAAGCTTTCTTAGCCCATGTTATGGATTTAAATAAAGACACTTCAGATTTGAATAATATTTCTGTTGTTAGTGAATTTCCTGATGTATCTGAAGAACTTCCCGGTCTACCCCCAGAAAGTGAAGTTGAATTCATTATTGACCTTGAACCTGGTACAAAGTCCATTTCTAAAACCCCATATCGAATGGCTCATATTGAACTTCAAGAGTTAAAGGTCCAACAACAGGAGTTGTTGGACATCAGTTTCATTCGTCCTAGTACATCTCCTTGGGGTGCTCCTATTTTATTTGTAAAGAAGAAAGACGGGAGTATGCGACTTTGTATTGACTATCGAGAATTGAACCATGTCACCATCAAGAATAGGTATCCGCTACCTCACATTGATGACCTGTTTGACCAGTTGCAAGGAACACAATTCTTTTCAAAGATCGATCTTCGTTCTGGATATCATCAATTGAAGATTAGAACTGAGGATATTCTGAAGACTAGCTTTAGAACTCGGTACGTGCATTATGATTTTTAGTCATGTCTTTTGGATTGACTAATGCTCCTGTGGCTTTCATGGATATGATGAACCGAGTATTCAAGGAATATTTGGATCAATTCGTTGTTGTCTTTATTGATGACATCCTCATATATTCCAAAGTCGTGAAGATCATGAGCACCATTTGAAGCTGGTACTCCAAAGGCTTCGTGAAAACAAGCTATATGCCAAGTTGAAGAAATATAAGGATGATGACAATAATATGAACATTAATCAAACGAAAACAAGGATAAATATTAAAGTCTTTAAATTTATCCAAATATTATCAATCACTTAATAAACTCATAATCTAATATTATTAATATTATAACAATATTTTAATCACTTCTTAACTTATAAATAATTTATTTTAATTGTTTACACTTTACCAAATAATGCATTTAATCATTCAAAAATGCCATACTCCTAAGATTTCATCACCAATGATCACATCCCTTATCAAAAATCTGCATATACCCTATATAGGATTCCAAGCCATAAAATCCTATTTTCCAATTTTGTTACTTCACATAACATATTTAACTCTTTTACTCATAACTAGATTATTTTCATGAAAAATAACAAATCAGTCCCAAAAATATTCCTTTTCTTGGATTTAGCAGAATATAGTCCCATATTGAACATATATTTTACTCGGAATTTTAAAAATTCATTTACTATTTTTCAAAAATCAATTTCTAATTAATTCCTTAAGAAATTAGCTACCTCAAGTTTAACTCCAGAAATTCCCAAATCTTGGCAGGATCTTATATATGTTAACGTGAGCTTCTAGTTTAAATTTCATGGTCAATCGGAGTTATAGAACTCCGATTATAGCATTTTTTAACAAAAAAACCTAAATATTGAAATAATCATAACTTACTCATTTTAAGTCGGAATGAGCTCATTTTTGGACAGGAGGTACTTTATACCATATGTTTCCATGTCCCAAAAGGCCAGAATTTTTCTAACAAATTAAGTGGCCAAAACAGCCATTTTAAATTTTTGGGCAGTAGCTTTTAGGTATTTTGCAGTTTTTTACTCCTTTGCTAAAATCAGTCCACACGAAAATTTACAACACCTTTTCCAGTGATTCCACTTGGATAAGTTAGAAAACTCATAGATCTAACTCTAGAACTTGACCACACTCAAAAATTCAAAATATAATAGGACATATGGTCAATTGAATTTCATGTTCTATTTTCACCAAAATCTAATTTTTAATCCTTTGTGATTTCTAAGAAACTTTCATGTTTTTACATAATAACCAACATAACTCATCATAACACTTACTAATACTACATATACCCATGATTTTCATCAGTCCAATACTTTTATTATGACTTTCATCATAATCAACAGTTCAATGCTTATATTATGACTTTCTAGAAATTTTTGAGGGTCAAAAAAATTACGAAACTACAAATGGATTTTCACTGCCATGCGGTAATCCACGTAGACAGGTTATTCCAACAGAATAATAAAGAATGGAATAACAGAAGGATTCACCATGTGTGCAATAGACTACACAGACAGGTTATTCCCAACAGAATAATAAATAATAGAACAAGGTCATGCGTAAAACGCATATTCGAACAAGCGGATGGATATTCCAAATGAATAATAAAGAATGGAATAACAACAGAAATCACCATGCATGCGATATCAGGCATAGGCAGAAGTTATTCCAACGAGAATAATAAATAATGGAACCAAATCGTGCAAAATTACACCGGCCCAAGCGGGATGTTCCAACATAATAATAAAGAATGGAATAACAACGAAATCACCATGTATGCGGTACTTTAGTGAGATGGAGTTATTCAACCGAAATAATAAATAATGAAAACCGAGTCAAAGTAAATTACATGCACCGATAGGATGTTCCAACAGAATAATAAAGAATGGAATAACAACAGAAATCACCATATATGCGATACTTCGCATAGATAGGTTATTCCAACATATTGATAAAGAATAGAATAACAGAAGAATTTCACCAAGTATAGGGTAGACCGCGTATACAGGTTATTCCAACAGAATAATAAATAATGGAATAATGGAATAACAAAAGTTCTCTTCATGAATATGAAAGAAATAATACCCCTTACGGTACAACAAATAATATCCCTTACCTTATAAAGAAGAGTATTTCGACGGGTAGGGCGGGAATATACTTGAAGAAAACTTGCACTACGCTCAAAGCTTTCTTAAACTCTAAAGAAATACGCTCAAGATTATAGAAGAAGAATTCTCTCTATAGTTTCTCTCTCTAGAGTTTCAGTGAATTCGTAAGAAATAATGAAGGAATGAGCTTCTATTTATAGAAGAATAGATTGAATAGTAACTAATTCATGAACGGTCCATATTGATTCACTTTTAAACGGAAGGTCCAGATTGGTTTACTATAAAATATTCTAATAAAACAAAATCTTTTAAATAAAATAAAATATATTCTATTTATAATCTAATAAAATGAATAACTTTATAAAAGTATTCTGTTTTATATAAAAAGATTTTACTATGCAAACACTATGCGTAATAAAATATAATATATTCTAATTATTGTCTAATAAAACAAATAAATTTATAAAAGTATTCTATTTTATATAAAAAGATTTTACTATACAAAACACTATGCATAATAAAATATAATATATTCTAATTATTGTCTAATAAAACGAATAACATTATAAAAGTATTACATTTTATATAAAATCTTTTTGTTTTATTACATTAATAATACTAATAAAACAAAACTTCATCATCATTATCATAATTTACACTATTAATCGACCAATTCGTTCCGGAAAGAGGGGCTTTCGATAAAGATTTCTCCTATTAGCGCCGTAATTAGGTGACCAAACCTTTCTCTTGGCGTAACTTCTAGACATCGTTAATATTACAAATAATAATGTTAATAACTTCATCGTCTCAATTATTTATTTAATAATATATAAAATATTGACAATAATTGAATCAAATAATGTGAGATACTATGCAAAACTTATTGAAGCAATAATTGAACAAAACTGAGTGACTTCTCACGTAAGCATCAATAATCAATACAGTGTGCTACTATGCAACCACGCGTATTATTGTACTTTTACTACCGAGTAGTTCAACAATATTAACGGTAAAACTTCCGCTGTTATTTTCATAAAAATATTTTTGTCGTTTTCTCAATTCGACAATAATTCCATTGTGGTGTCCACCAATGATTGTGCCTTCGTACGAATATTCCATGTTAAAATGAATATTCCCCGACCAATGGAATATTATATAACAACTTGCATACTTTGCAAAATTTATAAATATTACCCACAACTATAACATTCTATTAAATCCACACCATAATATTCAAAAAAAATATTTCGAGAAACTTAAATCTTTATTCATAAAATTTGGGGTTTCACAATCTCCCCTCCTTATGAAATTTTGCCTTTGAAATTTACGTACGTACCTGGTATGCCGAAGAGGTGAGGACACTTCGTCCGATTCTAACTCTTGAGGTATAACCTTTGAGTGTTAAATACATTCCAGGATTTTAACAGGTACATCTTCATTCGTTTATCCGCTATCTCGTCCGGTTCTAAATCAATAATGCGGTTCGGGTCGTCCTCATATTTACGTAACATCGATACGTGAAAAACGTTATGAACACGCGACATACTTGACGGTAAAACGAGTCTATAAGACACAGTTCCTACTCGATCGAGGATTTCAAATGGGCCAATTAAATCGAGGGTTGAGATTTCCTCTCTTCAACAACTCTTGCTTTTTTAAAATAACGCCCTCTTGAACCTTCTTCTTCGTATTCATCAGCTCTGGGTCTGTAGTTTGAGCGGCTTTAACTTTATCGACTAAAGTCGATTCTACTCATATATTTGATATCACCACATGGGTCCTTAGAGTCTTTAACTCCATCTTCATCATTTGTAAGTTATACGAAATGGGTTTTGTACCGGGGTCAATACAAAATTCGATTTCACGTTTTAGGCGTAGGTTAAGAAGTCTTCAAGAATACGTAAGAAAATTTATTAATAATAGAAATATCATTCAAAACTGTGACCCTCATCCAAGACTTGGATAACACATCACCTTGATATCTATCAACTTGCCACCGTTATTCACGACGTCCCCTACGGATAGTCTGGCTTCGGTGCATTCCACACAAGGAAGTCACCAGATAAAGGCTCGGGGCTCTTTACTTATGGCTTGACATGACAATGATTGACTTTAGTAGTTTAGTTGCTTGAATTCGTATAACAGGTTGGTTAGGAATATGAAAGCTAACAACCTTACGAAAATAATCAATTTTAGCATGATGAGTAGTTAACCAGTAGATTTCTAAAATCACATCAAAGGCAAGTATTTTCAAAGAGATAAGATCGACAGGTAACGTTAAAGTGTCGATTTGAATCAAACAAGATTTATAAATAGTGGAGGTAACGAAGGTTTCTCCTAACGGAGTTTCAACAGATAAGTCAAAGTCTAATTTCTCCAAAGTCAAATTTAAACGTTGAACGCAAGCAAGAGAAATAAAAGAATGGGTAGAACCGGTATCTAATAAGGTATAGACTTTACAAAAATTTATAATTAACTAACCCGTGCAAACTTCGTTCGGGTTACTCGCTTTTTGAGAAGTCATGAAAAATGCTCTTCCTGAAACCACTGACTTTGTTTTGTCCGTATCCGCCTTTGGTGCCATCGTTCCAGCTGGACTTGACTTCACAATACGATAAAATCGAGCTAAATGACCTTGTCTTCTTGAAATTTCCACTTCTATTATCTTGGCTATGATTACCACCGAAGTTGTTACCATCCCTGGCATGATAATTTCCCCCACGATGGTTATCATTGTTCCGATGGCCATTGCCACCGGTATGATTATTATCGTGTTGTTGGTCATTACCTTTTGGTTGTGCTGCCTCATTATCGCGCTCCAATAACTGAGCCCTATTCACAACATCTGAATTTAAACAAAGTTTTTGAAAAATAAGGTATTGACGTATATCGGGTTTTAAACCTCTTAGAAACATTCGCGTCATTCGCTCCTCATTATCAACCAAATGGGATGCAAACCGGGATAACTTCGCAAACTTAGCCTCGTACTGCGATACGGTCATATTATTTTGCTCCATTGCTTATCTCAACATTTTCAGATGACATTTTCAAACACTATCACAAAACAAGGGTTAATTAACATATCACATATTATTCCTATACTCTAACCAACCAATTAAATACCAAATAAACATAGGTAGGTCATACTAACAAAGGAATTCCCCGTGTCTCCTCTCCTAGTTCTTGTCTCACATCTCAGCCAGAGATCATATCCCTAAGCTTTGATACCAACTGTGATGCCCCCAAAATTGGTATACATCACCTATTCTGAGTCGCCAAATACATGGTACAAAAATACAAATACAACTTAATAATACAACTGTCGTGTAAAATACGACAAAACATAAACTGAGAGTTTTAATAAGAATATTATCATCTAGACAATATTCACACTCAATGGAGTCCTCATTACATTTATTGTCACACTATTTAATAGAATAGTGAGGACTACTAATGCTATCATCTGAACTGTCAGTCCTTTCCCCGACTCGTCCCAACTATATTCTCATTTCCTGAAGAGAACAGTGAAAGAATGGGTGAGCTCAACTAGCCCAATAAGAAATATTATGACTAAGATAATGCAGGATAAATTATCATTAGTCTTTAACAATGTTAAACTTATAAAATACAATAGACATCATGTTTAACTGCAGCGGAATAAGCAATCCATTAGAAAAGTCAAGTATAGCGTGATATCTACTATCTTCTATGATTTAAAATATTTTCATCAATTTTAATCGCTGAGACTCAGCTTAATAAACAAACCATATCATTAAATCTTCCCTGCACTACGGGCCAAGGATATTAAATCATCAATGGTCATGACTATAACGAATAATCCCTGGTCATAATCATACCAAAACTATCCAATCAATGATAATGCACTACAGGCCACTGAGGACTTTCACCACATCATTCGTCACATTACGGTAATGATTAAACTGAATAATCCTTGGTCATAATCATACCAAGTCCATCTATGCACGTAAGCCACGGATGACTTTCATCACAATATAAACATACGGATGATGACAATAATATGAGCATTAATCAAACGAAAACAAGGATAAATATTAAAGACTTTAAATTTATCCAAATATTATCAATCACTTAATATACTCATAATCTAAAATTATTAATATTATAACAATATTTTAATCACTTCTTAATTTATAAATAATTTATTTTAATTATTTACACTTTACCAAATAATGCATTTAATCATTCAAAAATGTCATACTCCTAAGATTTCATTACCAATGATCAAATCCCTTATCAAAAATCTACATATACCCTATATAGGATTCCAAGCCATAAAATCCTATTTTCCATTTTTGTTACTTCACATAACATATTTAACTCTTTTACTCATAACTAGATTATTTTCATTAAAAATACCAAAATCAGTCCCAAAAATATTTCTTTTCTTGGATTTAGCAAAATATAGTCCCATATTGAACATATATTTTTCTCAGAATTTTAAAACTTCATTTACAATTTTTCAAAAATAAATTTCTAATTAATTCCTTAAGAAATTAGTTACCTCAAGTTTAACTCCAGAAATTCCCAAATCTTGGTAGGATCTTACATATGTTAACGTGAGCTTCTAGTTTAAATTTCATGGTCATCGGAGTTATAGAACTCCAGTTATAGCATTTTTCGTCTAAAAAACCTAAATATTGAAATAGTCATAACTTGCTTATTTTAAGTCGGAATGAGCTCATTTTTGGACAGAAGGTACTTTATACCATATATGAACATGTCCCAAAAGGCCGGAATTTTTTTCACAAATTAAGTGGCTGAAATAGCCCTTTTAAATTTCTGGGCAGTAGCTTTTTGGTATTTTACAGTTTTTGACTCCTTTGCTAAAATCAGTCCACACGAAAATCAACAATATCTTTTCCAGTGATTCAACGTGGATAAGTTAGAAAACTCATAGATCTAACTCTAGAACTTGACCACACTCAAAAATTCAAAATATAATAGGAGATATGGTCAATTGAATTTCATGTTCCATTTTCACAAAAATCTGATTTTTAATCCTTTGTGATTTCTAAGAAACTTTCATGTTTTCACATAATAACCAACATAACTCATCATAACACTTACTAATACTACATATACCCATTATTTTCATCAGTCTAATACTTTTATTATGACTTTCATCATAATTAACAGTTCAATGCTTATATTATGACTTTCCAGAAATTTTTGAGGGTCAGAAAAATTACGAAACTGCAAATGGATTTTCACCGCCATGCGGTAATCCACGTAGACAGGTTATTCCAACGGAATAATAAAGAATGGAATAACATAAGGATTCACCATGCGTGCGATAGACTGCACAGACAGGTTATTCCCAATAGAATAATAAATAATAGAACCAGGTTATGCTTAAATGCACCGATATGATATTCCAATAGAATAATAAAGAATGGAATAACAACAGAAATCACCATGCATGAGATACTTCGCATAGACAAGTTGTTCCAACAAAATAATAAATAATAGAACCAGTCGAAGATGAAAATTAAATGCAAGCGGGATGTTACAATGAGAATAATAAAGAATGGAATAACAACAAAAATCACCATGTATGCGATACTTTGCGCATGATGCGGTTATTCCAATGAGAATAATAACTAATGGAACCAGTCGCAAAATTACAGCACAAAGCGAGGATGTTCCAACAGAATAATAAAGAATAGAATAACAACAGAAATCACCATGTATGCGGTACTTCGCATAGACAGGTTATTCCAACATAATGATAAAGAATGGAATAATAGAATAATTTCACCAAGTATAGGGTAGACCGCGTATACATGTTATTCCAACAGAATAATAAAGAATGGAATAACAGAAGTTCTCTTTATGAATATGAAAGAAATAATACCCCTTACTGCAGTGCAACAAATAATATCCCTTACCTTATAAAGAAGAGTAGTATTCCGACGGGTAGGTTAAAATATACTTGAAGAAAACTTTTACTACGCTTCAAAGCTTTCTTAAACTCTAAAGAAATACGCTTTCAAGATTATAGAAGAAGAATTCTATTTACGCTTTCTCTCTCTAGAGTTTCAAAGAATTAAGTAAGAAATAATGAAGGAATGAGCTTCTATTTATAGAAGAATGGATTGAATAGTAACTAATTCATGAAACTATCCATATTGATTCACTTTTTAAACCGAAGCGGTCAGATTGGTTTACTATAAAATATTCTAATAAAACAAAATCTTTTCAATAAAATATAATATATTCTATTTATAATCTAATAAAACAAATAACTTTATAAAAGTATTACATTTTATATAAAAAGATTTTACTATGCAAATACTATCTGCGAGACACTATGCATAATAAAATATAATATATTCTAATTATTGTATAATAAAACAAATAACTTTATAAAATTATTACATTTTATATAAAAAGATTTTACTATGCAAAATACTATGCATAATAAAATATAATATATTCTAATTATTGTCTAATAAAACGAATAACATTATAAAAGTATTCTATTTTATATAAAAATCTTTTCTATTTTATTACATTAATAATACTAATAAAACAAAACTTCATCATCATTATCATAATTTACACTATTAATCGACCAGGTCGTTCCCAGGCCATATGGGGCTTTCCAATAAGGATTTCTCCCTATTGGCGCGCAATTAGGTGACCAAACCACTCCTTGGCGGAACTTCTAGACATCGTTAATATTGTAAATAATAATGTTAATAACTTCGTCGTCTCAATTATTTATTTAATAATATATAAAATATTGACAATAATTGAATCAAATAACGTGAGATACTATGCAGCAATTATTGAAGCAATAATTGAACAAAACTGAGTGACTTCTCACGTAAGCATCAATAATCAATATTGTGTGCAATTATGCAACCACGCGTATTACTGTACTTTTACTACCGAGTAGTTCAACAGTATTAACGGTAAAACTTTCGCCGTTATTTTCATAAAAATATTTTTGTAATTTTCTCAATCCGATAATAATTCTGTTGTGGGGTCCACCAATGATTGTGCCGTCGTACGAATATTCTCTGTTAAAACGAATATTCCCCGACCAATAGAATATTATATAACAACTTGCATACTTTTCAAAATTTGTATATATTACCCACAACTATAATATTATATTAAATCCACACCATAATATTCAAAAAAATATTTCGAGAAACTTAAATCTTTATTCATAAAATTTGGGGTTTCACATATATGAATATAAAATGACAATAAACAAAAATTGCATTTAAATAGTTAAGTACATAAACATGGCAATGATATAAAAAACATGTAATGCTAAACATAAATTTCATTTGTTCAAGTGTCAATGTTTGATTCAGAATCATCTTGTATACGTGTTGCAAATTCATAACCATCATCTGCTTCAGATTCAGTGTCAGATTTCGTCAATAACTCTTCCTCCTCAGTATCAATGTCATCTGACACATGAATTGACTCAGGATCTAATTCATGTGGTTCATCTCCACCATCTAACTGGATTACTTCATTATCGTCCTCCACATTTATTATAGTTTGACTATGAAGCATCTGCTCTTGGTAAATCTCCCCATCAACTACTTTTACATGACTATGCACGGGAGTATGAATTATAACTTGCCAATCGCTAGGCGGTCTATCCCTTTTCCTAACAGGACTAGGAGTGTATTATACTTGTAATGTTTGAGTTGGAAAAACAAACGGTTTGTTGGAGTACGCAGACCTATGGAGGTCAATATCGACTATTTCATGTCTATCAACAGGTATCCCTTTTTCTGAATCAAACCAACGACACTTGAACAAGTGAATATGACCCCCGTACGTGCCCTTGTACGATAACTCTACGATTTCCTCCAACTCCCCATAAAAGGCACGACCAAGATCATTGTAACAATCTCATTGGACACACACTCCAGAGTTCGTTGTTCTTTTAAAGCGCCCATATGCCTTTGTATGAAATTCACAACCATTTATTTTGTAACCATTGCGGCTGACTTGGTCCCTGTCTGGTCCCATAGCTAGGACTTGTACATTAGCCGAAATCGTTGATCCATCAGTCAAAGCCTAAAAAAACTCCATCTTATTAAATGAAGTCATAGTTAACATGGAGTATATATATATGTCATGCTTAAGAAATTGAACTTAGTTTTTCCTTTAGCCAAAGTGCAAATTTTGTATCACAATTGATTTGAATATCTTTATCAGTTATGCTGGGATGCTTCACTTTTAACTCGTCATCATACAATCTATACCATGTTATAAACATTAACATATTGGAATAAATTTTCAACTTAAAAGATAAATTATCATGTTTACACGTGTACCTCACAAATTCGTCAATCTCCTCGCAATTGAGAAGAATGTAAGTATGTGCAACATGTAATTCTTGCTTAAAGAGAAATATGTGCTTCCCTTTTCCATAAGCGCGGCCCGATAGACCAAATACAGAGAGTCGACCATTTAGTTAAACATTCCCCCATCACCATGTCTCAATACTTGATTGTCCTTTGTCAAGACTTCGTCCGGTAAATAGTATGAGACAAACGTAGATATCTCATCAAAACTGTATGCCTCACATATCGACCCCTTGACATAAGCTCTATTCTTCACCTTCCTCTTAAGGTTTCCCATCACCCTCTCGAAAGGGTGCATCCATCTATATTGAACTGGACCCCCAACACGAGCTTCATAGGGAAGATGGATTTGCAAATGCTCCATGGAGTCAAAAAAACCAGGTGGGAATATTTTTTTCAATTTACACGTGATCTCTATGATGTTCTTCTCAAGTACAGCCATGTCATTCTCATTTAATGATTTTGAACATAAGTCTTTGAAGAAACGACTAAGATCCGTCAAAGCATCCCATATTGTTTTATCAAGCAGATCCCGAAATGTTATAGGCATGAGTCTCTCCATGAACACATGACAGTCATGACTCTTCATCCCTTACAATTTCCCACCCGTAACACAGCTTGCAATGTTTGACGCATGTCCATATGGTAGTTTCAGAGACTTAACCCATGTGCACACATCTTCAACTTGCTTTTTGGACAATGTGTACCTTGCATGCGATTTGACAATCTTACCATTAGGAGATTCATAAAGTTCTAATACAGGACACTTACAAATATCTTTCATGTCCAAATGTGCATTATCGTAATGCAGATTCATAACCATCATCTGCTTCAGATTCAGTGTCAGATTCAGTTAATAACTCTTCCTCCTCAGTATCAATGTTATCTGACACAAGTATTGACTCAGGATCTAATTCCTGTGGTTCATCTCCACCATCTAACTGGATTACTTCATTGTCGTCCTTCACATTTATTATAGCTTGACTATGAAGCATCTGCTCTTGGTAAATCTCTCCATCAAACATGGACATCGTATCTACGACTGACCAAAGTCGCGCTTTTTCTGCGCTACTTCAGAAGCCATCTATATATTACAAATTTTAAGATGTTATTATGAGTTATATTTGATTACATGTATATATGAATATAAAAGTACAATAATGACAGGAAATTGCATTTAAATAGTAAATTATATAAACATAACAGTGATATAAAGATGTTGGTATGAGTTATATTTGAATACTTGTATATATATATATATATATATATATATGAATATAAAATAACAATAATGATAGAAAATAGCATTTAAATAGTTAAATACATAAACATGACAATGATATAAAAAATATGCAATGCTAAACATATATTTCATTTGTTCAAGTGTCAATGTATAATTTAGAATCATCTTGTATACGTATTGCAGATTCATAACCATCATCTGCTTCAGATTCAATGTCAGATTCAGTTAATAACTCTTCCTCCTCAGTATCAATGTTATCTGACATAAGTATTGACTCAGGATCTAATTCATGTGGTTCATCTCCACCATCTAACTGGATTACTTCATTTTCGTCCTTCACATTTATTATAGCTTGACTATGAAGCATCTGCTCTTGGTAAATCTCCCCATTAACTACTTCTACACGACTGCGCACGGGAGTATGAATTACAACTTGCCAATCTATTGGCGGTCTATCCCTTTTCCTAACAGGACTAGGAGTGTAGTATACTTGTACTGTTTGAGTTGGAAAAATAAACGGTTTGTTGGAGTACGCAGACCTATAGAGGTCAATATCGACGATTCCATGTCTGTCAACACGTATCCCTTTTTCTGAATCAAAGCAATGACACTTGAACAAGTTAATATGACCCCCGTACGTACCCTTGTACGACAACTCTACGATTTCCTCCAACTCCCCATTAAAGGCATGACCAAGCTCATTATAACAATCTCCTTGGACACACACTCCAGAGTTTGTTGTTCTTTTAAAGCGCCCATATGCCTTTGTATGAAATTCACAACCATTTATTTTGTAACCATTGCGGCTGACTGGGTCCCTGTCTGGTCCCATAGCTAGGACTTGTACATTAGTCAAAATCGTTGATCCATCAGTCAAAGCCTAAAAAAACTCCATCTTATTAAATGAAGTCATAGTTAATATGGAGTATATATATATATATGTCATGCTTAAGAAATTGAACTTACTTTGTTCTTTAGCCAAAGTGCAAATTTTTTATCACAATTGATTTGAATATCATTATCAGTTATGCCGGGATGCTTCACTTTTAACTCGTCATCATACAATCTATACCATGTTATAAACATTAACATATTGGAATAAATTTTCAACTTAAAAGATAAATTATCATGTTTACACGTGTACCTCACAAATTCGTCAATCTCCTCGCAATTGAGAAGAATGTAAGTATGTCCAACATATAATTCTTGCTCAGAGAGGAATATGTACTTCCCTTTTCCATAAGCGCGGCCCGATAGACCAAATACAAAGAGTCGACCATTTAGTTAAACATTCCCCCCATCACCATGTCTCAATATTTGATTGGCCTTTGTCAAGACTTCGTCCGGTAAATAGTATGAGACAAACGTAGATATCTCATTGAAACTGTATGCCTCACATATCGACCCCTCGACATAAGCTCTATTCTTCACCTTCCTCTTAAGGTTTCCCATCACCCTCTCGAAAGGGTACATCCATCTATATTGAATCGACCCCAAACACGAGCTTCATAGGGAAGATGGATTTGCAAATGCTCCATGGAGTCAACAAAACCGGTGGGGAATATTTTTCCAATTTACACATGATCTCTATGATGTTCTTCTCAAAATCTGGACATGTATATGTCATTCTCATTTAATGATTTTGAACATAAGTCTTTGAAGAAACGACTAAGATCCTTCAAAGCATCCCATATTGGTTTATCAAGCAGATCCCGAAATGTTATAGGCATGAGTCTCTCCATGAACACATGACAGTCATGACTCTTCATCCCTTACAATTTCCCACCCGTAACACAGCTTGCAATGTTTGACGCATATCCATATGGTAGTTTCAAAGACTTAACCCATGTGCACACATCTTTAACTTGCTTTTTGGACAATGTGTACCTTGCATGCGATTTGACAATCTTACCATTAGGAGATTCATAAAGTTCTAATACAGGACACTTACAATTATCTTTCATGTCCAAATGTGCCTTATCGTATTGCAGATTCATAACCATCATCTGCTTCAGATTCAGTGTCAGATTCAGTTAATAACTCTTCCTCCTCAGTATCAATGTTATTTGACACAAGTATTAACTCAGGATCTAATTCATGTGGTTCATCTCCACTATCTAACTGGATTACTTCATTGTCGTCCTTCACATTTATTATAGCTTGACTATGAAGCATCTGCTCTTGGTAAATCTCCCCATCAAACATGGACATCGTATCTACGACTGACCAAAGCCGCGCTTTTTCTGCGCTACTTTAGAAGCCATCTATATATTACAAATTTTAAGATGTTATTATGAGTTATATTTGATTATATGTATATATGAATATAAAAGTACAATAATGACAGGAAATTGCATTTAAATAGTAAATTATATAAACATGACAGTGATATAAAGATGTTGGTATGAGTTATATTTGATTACTTGTATATATATATATATATATATGAATATAAAATAACAATAATGATAGAAAATTGCATTTAAATAGTTAAGTACATAAACATGACAATGATATAAAAAACATGCAATGCTAAACATACATTTCATTTGTTCAAGTGTCAATGTATAATTCAGAATCATCTTGTATACGTATTGCAGATTCATAACCATCATCTGCTTCAGATTCAGTGTCAGATTCAGTTAATAACTCTTCCTCCTCAATATCAATGTTATCTAACATAAGTATTGACTCAGGATCTAATTCATGTGGTTCATCTCCACCATCTAACTGGATTACTTCATTGTCGTCCTTCACATTTATTATAGCTTTACTATGAAGCATCTGCTCTTGGTAAATCTCCCCATTAACTACTTCTACACGACTGCGCGCGGGAGTATGAATTACAACTTGCCAATCTATTGGCGGTCTATCCCTTTTCCTAACAGGACTAGGAGTGTAGTATACTTGTAATGCTTGATTTGGTAAAATAAACGGTTCGTTGGAGTACGCAGACCTATAGAGGTCAATATCGACTATTCCATGTCTGTCAACACGTATCCCTTTTTCTGAATCAAACCAATGACACTTAAACAAGTTAATATGACCCCATACGTACTCTTGTACGATAACTCTACGATTTCCTCCAACTCCCCATTAAAGGCATGACCAAGCTCATTATAACAATCTCCTTGGACACACACTCTAGAGTTCGTTGTTCTTTTAAAGCGCCCATATGCCTTTGTATGAAATTCACAACGATTTATTTTGTAACCATTGCGGCTGACTTGGTCCCTGTCTGGTCCCATAGCTAGGACTTGTACATTAGCCAAAATCGTTGATCCATCAGTCAAAGCCTAAAAAAACTCCATCTTATTAAATGAAGTCATAGTTAACATGGAGTATATATATATGTCATGCTTAAGAAATTGAACTTACTTTTTCGTTTAGCCAAAGTGCAAATTTTTTTATCACAATTAATTTGAATATCTTTATCAGTTATGTCGGGATGCTTCACTTTTAACTCATCATCATACAATCTATACCATGTTATAAACATTAACATATTGGAATAAATTTTCAACTTAAAAGATAAATTATCATGTTTACGTGTACCTCACAAATTAAATCAATCTCCTCATGAATTGAGAAGAATGTAAGTATGTGCAACATGTAATTCTTGCTCAGAGAGGAATATGTACTTCCCTTTTCCATAAGCGCGGCCCGATAGACCAAATACAGAGAGTCGGCCATTTAGTTAAACATTCCCCCCATCACCATGTCTCAATACTTGATTGGCCTTTGTCAAGACTTCGTCCGGTAAATAGTATGAGACAAACATAGATATCTCATCGAAACTGTATGCCTCACATATCGACCCCTCGACATAAGCTTTATTCTTCACCTTCCTCTTAAGGTTTCCCATCACCCTCTCGAAAGGGTACATCCATCTATATTGAACTGGACCCCCAACACGAGCTTCATAGGGAAGATGGATTTACAAATGCTCCATGGAGTCAAAAAAACCAAGTGGGAATATTTTTTCCAATTTACACGTGATCTCTATGATGTTCTTCTCAAGTACAGACATGTCATTCTAATTTCTATACCACGAGCTTCATAGGGAAGATGGATTTGCAAATGCTCCATGGAGTCAAAAAAACCAGGTGGGAATATTTTTTCCAATTTACACGTGATCTCTATGATGTTCTTCTCAAGTACAGACATGTCATTCTCATTTAATGATTTTGAACAGAAGTCTTTGAAGAAACGACTAAGATCCGTCAAAGCATCCCATATTGGTTTATCAAGTAGATCCCGAAATGTTATAGGCATGAGTCTCTCCATGAACACATTACAGTCATGACTCTTCATCCCTTACAATTTCCCACCCGTAACACAGCTTGCAATGTTTGACGCATATCCATATGGTAGTTTCAGAGACTTAACCCATGTGCACACATCTTCAACTTGCTTTTTGGACAATGTGTACCTTGCATGCGATTTGACAATCTTACCATTAGGAGATTCATAAAGTTCTAATACAGGACACTTACAAATATCTTTCATATCCAAATGTGCCTTATCGTTATCTTTTGTCTTCCTCGTAACATTTATCACGGTGTTAAACACATTGTCAAACACATTCTTCTCAATATGCATCACATCTAGATTATGACGAATCAAATTTGTAGACCAATAAGGCAGTTCCCAAAAGATGCTTCTCCGAACCCAGTTATGAGATTCGCCAAACCCATTGATTATGTTTGTGGCATCAATCTTACCAAATGGGATAACCGGCAATCTCATCACACGATCTCGCATCTCCGTTCCCGACAATCGTGGTGCAGGCGTATCATTGTCTACTTTCTCTTTCCTGAAGTGTTCTCTATTTCTTTGAAACGGGTGATCTACCGGAAAGAACCGATGATGACAGTTAAACCAGCAAGGCTTTTGACATTTTGATAGATTAAAAGACTTTGTATGCTCCATACAATACGGACAAGCCAAGTTCCCTTGTGTACTCCATCCAGCTAACATACCATAAGTTGGGAAGTCACTTACAGTCCACATAACCACTGCCCTAAGGTTGAAATTTGTTTTCATTACAACATCCCAAGTCTGTACTCCATCCTCCCACAATACCTTCAACTCGTCTATAAGAGGTCTCAAGTAAACATCTAAGTTCTTTCCAGGACTCTTAGGACCAGGAACCACAAGTGAAAGAAACAAGTATGGTTGTTTTATACACATCCAAGGAGGCAAGTTGTACGGAGTAACAATCACAGTCCAACATGAGTACGGAATAGCTGATTGGCCAAATGGATTGAAACCATCGGTGGACAATCAAAGGCTCACATTTCTAGGTTCCAATGCAAACCCAGGATATGCTAAGTTGAAATCTTTCCAAGCCTGCCCATCTGCGGGATGATTTAGTTCTCAATCTTTAACTGGAGATTTCGTGTGCTAACTTATATGTTCAGCTGTTCTTGAAGACATGTACAATCTTTTTAGCCGATGTGTTATTAGAAAATACCTTAGAATCTTAAACTGTATACTTGATTTTTTTTGTAGTCACACCCTCTTTATTAGGCCTAAACCGATCATAACTGCAAAACGTGCTCCTTGTCATCTGTTCATTTTCCTTATAAAACAACATGCAATCGTTGGGACATGCATCAATCTTTTGGTATCCAAGACCCAAATTTTTCACCATTTTCTTACAAAAGTAATAGTTACCAGGTAATTTATCACCGTCAGGCAACATACTCTTAATGGCCTTCAAGAGCGACTCAAAATACTCATGGCTCATGTTGTGATCAGCCTTGATGTTAAGTAATGTCGCCACTACAGACAATGTAGTGTGTTTGGTGTAACCATGCCACAATGGCTCGCTACCCACGTCTAACAACTTAAAGAAGTCTTTGGCATCAGAATTCATAGGTTTCTCTCTGCCTTGTTCCCAATCAAAATGTGGCCCTTCAATATCATGAACCATTTCATTCATACGATGAGTACTACTGCCCGAATTATGTACTTCTATGATGCCACCATCTCTTCTCTGCCCATGTGCCCACCAGCATTTTTCGTAATTTTTTATGAACCCAAAAACAAGTAAATGATAGTTTACCATGTCTCTGTCCATATAATTTACATTCTTACACTTCAAACATGGACATCGTATCTACGACTGACCATTCATACATTTCGGGTGACTATACACATACTCCAAAAACACTTGGCAACCAGCTCTAAATTCAGCTGTAACACCTATCTGGGCACTTGACTTTTGTCGTGCCATCCAACTACGGTCTGAATAGAGGTCCATGATTCCACGGTACCTACTATAGACAACATTATAAATGTTAACATATGACTTAAGCATACTTGTAAGCATGCATATGATAAACATTTAAGCATACTTGTAAGCATATGACTTGAGAGCATACTTGTAATCATATGACTTGAGTATACTTGTAAGCATATGATTAACATTTAAGCATACTTGATGTTAACGAATGAATGCAAATTAAAGCAGTATGAGAAACTTTAAATGTTATTAAATTTAGTATGAGAAACTAAGTAAATGCTACTTAGTTTAATAGTTATATTATATCATGTTATTTTATTTTAATTTTATTTGTTTTTATTGTTTATCGTAAGTGAATACGTAAGGTATTCCATTCATGCTTGCTTTATATCAGAGTTGGCTAACTCATTTATACAACTTTTGAGTATCTTGAAGATTCATTCATATCAACTAGTGTGCTAAGGCGCCCAACATGTTTTAAGATTATACCCCTCACGGTCCAACCGGTCGTATGCTATAAATGTGGAAAAGAGGGATACATCAGCCCAAACTGTCCACAACAGTTCAAGGTATGTTATAATTGTGGAAATGAATGACATATCGCTCGAGATTGTACTGTAGAAAAACCAAGTCCAGCGAGGATGGTGACTCAAAAGGCTATCCCAAAAAAGTCAAAGTCAATGGTTCCTGGAAGAGCGTTTGTCGTGACTGGTCAAAATGCGAGGAACCCAAACGAGTTGATCACGGGTAAGCTAATCATAAATTCTTACAAAGTTTATACCTTACTAGATACCGGTTCTACCCATTCATTTATCTCTTCTGCTTGTGCTCAACGTTTAAACTTGACTCCGGAGAAATTAGACTTTGACTTATCTATGGAGACTCCGTTAGGAGAAACTTTCATTACATCCACTGTTTATAAATCTTGTTTGATCTAAGTTGGCACCATCACATTACCTGTTGACCTTATCTCTTTAAAGATACTTACACTTGACGTGATTTTAGGGATTGATTGGTTAACTAATCATCATACCAAAATTGATTGTTTCCGTAAGGTTATTAGTTTTCATATTCCTAACCAACCTGTTATGCGAATTCAAGCAACTAAACCACTAAAATCAATCACTGTCATATCAAGCCATAAAGTCATTCGTTTATTGAAAAATGGATGTCAAGCTTTCTTAGCCCATGTTATGGATTTAAATAAAGACACGTCAGATTTGAATAATATTTCTGTTGTTAGTGAATTTCCTGATGTATCTGAAGAACTTCCCGGTCTACCCCCAGAACGTGAAGTTGAATTCTTTATTGACCTTGAACCTGGTACAAAGCCCATTTCAAAAACCCCATATCGAATGGCTCATATTGAAGTTCAAGAGTTAAAGGTCAAACTACAAGAGTTGTTGGACATTAGTTTCATTCGTCCTAGTACATCTCCTTGGGGTGCTCCTATTTTATTTGTAAAGAAGAAAGACGTGAGTATGCGACTTTGTATTGACTATCGAGAATTGAACCATGTCATCATCAAGAATAGGTATCCGCTACCTCGCATTGATGACCTGTTTGACCAGTTGCAAGGAGCACAATTCTTTTCAAAGATCGATCTTCGTTCTGGATATCATCAATTGAAGATTAGAACTGAGGATATTCTGAAGACTACCTTTAGAACTCGGTACGGGCATTATGAATTTTTAGTCATGTCTTTTGGATTGACTAGTGCTGCTGTGGCTTTCATGGATATGATGAACCGAGTATTCAAGGGATATTTGGATCAATTCGTTGTTGTCTTTATTGATGACATCCTCATATATTCCAAAGTCGTGAAGATCATGAGCACCATTTGAAGCTGGTACTCCAAAGGCTTCGTGAAAACAAGCTATTTGCCAAGTTGAAGAAATGCTAGTTCTGGCTTAAGGAAGTAGCATTCCTTGGGCACGTGGTGTCAAAACATGGAGTATCTGTTGACTCGGCGAAGATTGAAGCAATACAAAGTTGGGAGCAACCGAAGTTGGTGACCGAAATACGTAGCTTTCTGGGCTTAGCTGGCTATTATCGGAGATTCGTGGAAGGATTTTCTCGAATCACTACTCCATTAACTCAACTGACTCGGGAAGATAAAAAATTCTTATGAAGCGAGGAATGCGAAAAGAGTTTTTAAGAGCTTAAAAGGAGACTTATTTCGGCAATTGTTTTAACAATACCATCTGGTTCAGATGGATTTGTTACCTACAGCGATGCTTCAGGCAAAGGGTTAGGATGTGTTCTCATGCAACATGAAAAAGTCATATCCTATGCCTCGTGACAACTTAAAAGAATATGAGAGGAATTATCCTACTCATGATCTAGAGTTGGCAGCAGTCATTTTCGCGCTAAAGATCTGGAGGCACTATCTATATGGAGAGAAAGTGGAGATATATTTAGACCATAAAAGCCTCAAATATTTCTTCACCCAAAAGGAACTCAACATGCGGCAACGACGTTGGCTCGAGCTGTTAAAAGATTACGACCACAACATTCAATACCATCCTGGAAAAGCGAACGTGGTAGCTGACGCGTTGAGTAGAAGATCATATGCGGGAACGAGTGTGATGTTGTCAACACAAAGGCCCAGAGTTGGTACGTATTACTACAGAAAAGATCCAAATGATTCGATAACGTATACAAACGGCACAAGAACGACAAATGAGTTATGCGGATCTTTATCGAAAGGACGTGGAATTTAGTATTGGGGATCATGTATTGTTGCGTGTTGCTAAATCCACGATTTATCGGTCCATTTCAGATTCTTGATCTAGTAGGAAATGTGGCCTATAGACTCGCGTTACCTCTAAGTATGTCTCGTGTTCATAATGTTTTTCACATATCCGTGCTTCGTAAATATGTGAAAGACCTGAACCACGTTATTGAGTTAGAACTAGACGAAATAGCTGAAAATTTAACGTACGAGGAGGTACCTGTCAAGATCTTGGATTTGAAGGAGCATGTCCTACGCACAAAGGTCATACCACAAGTAAAAGTTTTGTGGAGGAACCATGCTATTGAGGAAATGGCCTGGGAGTTCGAAACGAAAATGAAAGTGAGGTATCCTCACCTTTTCGAAACACCAGGTACTTACGTCAATTTCGAGGACGAAATTTTATAACAACCCGAGAAATTAGACAATTTATTAAAATCTTAAATGATGGATTTAAGGTCAAATAATAGACTTAGACAGAAAATAAGTGTATGCGTTTGATATTTTTTGGAAGAAATTTTAAGGATTTCAAAATTCTGTAAAGGATTTTGGTGAATTATTTATGATTAAGTGTATATTTGTATATGTTCTGTGAATGAGGTATTATATGTGTACAGAAGGTGGTTAAGGGTCAAGGGTTGACCAGATAAAGTTTATCAGTGTCAAACCCTAATATTATTGTCGAATGTCAACGTTTTGTTCGAAAAACCCTAACGTTTGATAATAAACCCTAGAAAACGATTCTGAAAACCCTAATTTTAGTTTTGGGAATTCGAAAACCTAATCTGGAAACTTAAAGGAGAATTATAATGCTTAAGTGCTATTAATTATAATATTAATTAGGGTAAAGCTTAATTAATTAAAAAATCCTAATTTTAAATTTTTAAACCCCAATTGATCCGTTTGAAAACCCTAATTCGGTATATTAAAACCCTAATTTAGGAATTCAAATGTTAGTATAAGGTTTAATGTTGTTAATAATTTATAATTACGGATAACCCTAATTGATTTATGAAAACCCTAATTTCTGGATTAGAAACCCTAATTTCTAATTTGGGAAAACCTAATTATTAATTTAATAATTTTAATGTTACTTCGAAAATATTAATCCTAATTTTCAAGTTATAAGTAATTAGAAAACCCTAATCTAATTAGGAAGTCTAATTTCTAAATTAGAAAGATTATTTTTCTATTTAAAACCCTAATTCTTGGGTTACAAACCCTAATGTACAATTATGAACCTAATTGCTAAATTAGAAAATTTAATTAGGATATATTAATCCTAATTAACAAGATTGAATTAGGATTAGGAAATTTTAATATAATTAGAGAATTCTAATTCTAATTAAGTAATGTTAATTTCCTATTTTGGAAATCATAGAAATTTAATTTGCAAAATCTTTAGGGTTAAACCCTAAACCCTAAGGGTTAGGGCAAAAGACAAGAATGTCATTAAAATTAAATGTCAAATGACCAAAATAGCCTTCTTGCATTATTTATTAGGTTGCTTTCAAATCTTGTAATATATTGAGTTGGTGACTAACTCTAGATATCCTTCATGGCTAAAATATCACAGCAATCAGCCTTATTTGATCAGCAATTACATTACATTATAATATATATAAATCAAAGAGAGAAAAAGTCAACAAATCTTGCTCATTTGCTAACTTACACTCAACCAATACTTTCTCTCTCTAGACCCACAAAATTCTTAAGTTATTAAGTCCCTTATATGATCCATAGCAAGTCATGATCAGATCATGAGGATCAGAATCAAGATCAAGGCTCAAAAAGGTATACAAACCCTAAATTTGAAATTCATGTGTTCTATGTTAGATGTTGTAATTTGTTGTTATAAGTTATGCTAAAGAGTGTCATTTGATGATCTAGGTTTCTAAAACATAGATCCATATCATTTTGATGCTCGAAATTAAAGTTTTTAGAACTGATCTATGAACTCTAAAACATGGTCTGACAGCCGAATATCGGGGCTCATAGATAGTTTCCTGTTAATTGTTTATGTGTTTTAAGAGTTTGTACTTGTAGTATGTTGTAAGGACTTTGATCTAGAACTTGAATCAAGTCCAGATTAAGTGTAGATTAAAAGTTACAAGCGGTCAAAAGGCGTTGACCGAGCACGAAAACTAGAAATCTGGGTAAACCCAAAAATCTGACAACTATTTTGTAGGCCATAGATCTTGCTACCGTTAATGTTACTGACCATATTAATGTTTGATCTTGGTAGTATGACATGAGAACTACACATCAAAGCCCTTAGACCCACCAGATCATTCACTAGATCGTAGATAATGATGATCAAATTACGTTGACTGGTCTGCCTAAAGAACAATCTGGAAAACTCAGATTCTTCAAAACTCGTTTTCTCTGACAATGTTTGACCGGCTTGAATCTTGTGATTGTGTTGATAGTACACTGATATTATGTTATAGGATTGCTCTTTTACATGTTTACTATAAGTATTAACCTTTACAACACACTAAGCAAGCTCAGTATGCAAGTTATGGAGATCAAAAGTGGTCAACTCGGACTGTTCTTCATTTTTGGAAAACCCAGAAATGAAGAACATGTCTGACATGATATTTGGAGGCCTATATCTTTCGATTGTGTTATGTTATGGCCATGAATGTTGCTGTAGGTTGTAGTGCTACATAAATTCTATAATCCTAACAACAGTTCATGTCCAAAATCCTTGTGACCAAGAATCGGCAAGTGGTCAAACTTACCCACTTGCTAACTGACATGCATATCTGGGTTTTTGATCAAGAACACCAAGAACACCTATAGCGATGGTTCTATCGCTATAGGGCCCTTTAGTAACACTTTATTTTCTAAAAATAATTATTTTATTAAATAAATAGAGAAAAATGATTTTTAATTATTAAAAATACAAAATAAATTTCTAAAAATTATTTTAAAGTACAAAAATTATTTTTTTAATTATTTTGAGTATATTTCAAAAATATTTAATATTTTTGGAATATAAAAAGTATTTAATTTATTTAATTATATTATTAAATAAATTAATTAAAAATTATTTTAATACATAAAAATCATTTAAAAATATATTATGGTGTTAAAAATATTTTAAGTTATTTTTGATGACTTTTAATATTTTGTGACCAATTTCATTAATAATTTATTATTAATGATAATTAATTTATTTAATAAATGTATTAAATAAATTATGGAAAATAGATTTAATAATTTAAAATCATATAAAAATGATTTAAAGGTTATAAAATATTTGAAGTTATAAAATATAACTTTTGATATTTTTTCATGAGAATATTAATATTTTAATATTAATAGAAATTATCGATAATGAATTTAAAGGTTTAAAAATCATATAATTGTGATTTTAAGGTATTAAAATACTTTGTAATATTATAAAAATATTATATATTATGTTATGATTTTCATTAATATTTAATACTAAATAAATATTAATGATAATAGAATAATGCGGTATTTATATAATATAAATACGATATAAATGATTGAAAAATCATGATAAATGGTAATAATTATCTGAAAATTATTACAAGTTTATGAAAATTATTTTGACTGATAATAAAATTATCTAAGATAATTTTTAAGTGTTCAGGTAGAGTTTAATTGAACTTAAACTCGATAATTATCCCAAGCTAGGCAATGTCGGGATGTCGAGAATCATGGTCGAATTCAACCTCGAATATAAAAGTTTGATTTGAGGTTAAGTCTTAGGTGTGTATATATCGATATAGTATTATGTGTTATGTGTTATGTGTTTAAGTTATTCTATGTATATATATATATATATATATATATATATATATATATATATATATATATATATCTAATAGTATTATATTGTGATAATATTATTCTAATTTGTATATCGATATTATTTATATATTAGGTCTTGAATAAAGCTTAATAAATTAAATAACGATAATCAATGAAATGAATAAGTTTTTTAACTAACTACTTAGAGTTGTTTCATTCGAGATATGCTTATGGTTAATCATTGCTGATTGTTATGTCTAAGAATTATAGAATTGTACTCTGTACATATTGCATGTATAAGTCAGGTATGAAAGGCTGATTACCTTCATTACCATTCGGTCCAGATATATTTGTTCATGTTCAATACTTGTTCAGTCAAAAGTTTGTTTGTGCTAATTCACAACTATATTATTGAATTATAGTCTGCTTATTATTAAGACTCTTTCAATCATGATATATCCTCAAATAAACTTATACTTGATGGGAAAACATATGCTCACCCTTGATATATAATGATAAAATATTGCAGATTAAGGCGAATACGTCGGATACAAGGAAAGGTTAAAGACAGTTATAGCTTTAAGTTTATCTATGCAGCTAAATTTGTATAAGTATTGTATATTAATGTTGTTTTAAATCAAATAAGTTATGAATTATGTAAAAGTTAAGGTTACTCGACCTTGGGGAATAGTGTGTAAAGTTTATTGTATAAAAAATTTATGTTTATATCTTTCGCAATAGTTATAGAATGATTGTACCAGATCCGTGGTGATTTGGGACCCTTATTTGGGGACGTTTCATTTGGTATCAAACCTGTTGGTTATGAACCTTAGGCAGGAATACCTGAGACCAACAACCGCAGTGATTAGGATAAGATCTAACTCACATAGAGTTAGTTGGTCGGTAAGATTAAAAGACGAATCTCGGTGAGTTGTTAAGACACAGAGTTCCCTAACTCTGATAATAAAGTTGAACAGTAGTGATAAATAGATAGAGTCTAAAAGACTAAAGGTGCAGGGATAGGAGATCGTAAAACAAAATGATCATAGTATAGAAATGAATCATAATATATACGATGAGATCACCGCGTGATCTGATAAGGTGATAGCAGGGAGAGAAGAATCAAGCTAATGATTGAAAAGTTACAGCAAAGATTATTGTGTGTTAGTTGTACTATGAATTTGTATAGATTCAGGAAAGGATTATGAATACGAGTTGAATGAAATTCGTATTGAGAAGGGAGTTAAGATTAGGTGGGGATTTCAATTGAGGACTCATGCCAGCAGTTAAGTTGTAAGATTCCTTGTATGGGCGGGGAATTATACTTGGTGTAAAAACCACTTAGTTTCTAGCACTGATAATCATTGAAATACTTGTGTCGCGTTATTTGCTATATGCATGTTAAGAGGGTGATTCCTTTCTCGTGTATATAACAGATAGATAGGTTATAGGTAGAGAATATAAGGTTATGTATGAGTTATTAAAGTTCATACTTATGTTACGTTCGTGAGTCATAGTTATATGAAATGTTTATGAACCCCTCAGCGAATGGACGCCAAAGGTCTAATTAGGGTAAGTTCTTAAACTCATATGATTGTGAAAATTTCCTGAACTCATGAGTATGGTTTGATAAACTGGGAATAGTCGTGTGTGAATGGAGAATTGAGGATTATAGGAACAGATAGATTGTTAAGAAAATGATTATTAGTGGAGACATAAGTTTTCCAAAACTCCTAGTTATGCTAGACTTCGAAATTTTGACATCAAGCTAAATACGCACTATGTGCTTTTAAAAAAATGTAGACTCGTAATAATTTTTGAAACCGTTTAAAGTATAGTCTATGCTATTTGTTTCAGCTAGACGAAGAGGATTTGAAATATCAAAAATTATTTTATTTATCACTTATGTACCATGTAACCTAGTGTAGAGATGATAAAAAGATTATAGAGTTATAAATACAGAAATACTTAGTGTGAACTCGATCCAAAAATCATTGTTCCACTATTGTATGATGTGTTATGACAAAGTCATACAATGACGACATCCTCAAACGGACTGTTAATACAGTACGACATCATGACGTCATTCTCAAAAATAATTTTAAAAAAATTTAATTTGCCAACGGGGTTTGACTACACTTAAATAATTCGATTGAATTTAATTATTGATATGAGTCTAAGCTATTTGATTCAGCTAGACCAATGTTTATAAAAACTCTAAGTGTTCATTGAAAGAAATTTCTCGAATCAAATTGTTCTGGTGCGGAATCCAATAAGACTGAGGTAAAATTTTGTGCCTACGGCAGTGACGAGAAATAGATAAAACCATTACTTGATCAGTACAAGGCATATTGGGCTAATCACCCTTTGTGTCCATAGATTATGACGGTTTGCGAATAAATTTCCATAAAACCTTTACAAAAATGATAGACAAATAGTCTATATGACTCCTCAGCACAATTTGAAAATTTTTACTCTTGTGAGTGGTGTATTGGGTATCATGTAATGATATGTATGAATGGTGCAACTAGTATGGTGTAAGGTGAAAGGTGAATTTCGGGGACAAAATTCTTAGAAGAAGGGGTGAATGTGACAACCCGAGAAATTAGACAATTTATTAAAATCTTAAATGATAGATTTAAGGTCAAATAATAGACTTAGACAGAAAATAAATGTATGCGTTTGATATTTTTGGGAAGGAATTTTGAGGATTTCAAAATTTTGTAAAGGATTTTGGTGAATTATTTAGGATTAAGTGTATATGTGTATATGTTCTGTGAATAAGGTATTATATGTGTAAAGAAGGTGGTTAAGGGTTAAGGGTTGACCAGATAAAGTTTATGAGTGTAAAACCCTAATATTATTGTCGAATGTCAACGTTCTGTTAGAAAAACCCTAGCGTCTGATAAAAAAACCCTAGAAACTGGTTTTGGAAACCCTAATTTCATTTTCGGGAATTCGAAACCCTAATCTCGGAACTTAAAGGAGAATTATAATGCTTAAGTGCTATTAATTATAATATTAATTAGGGTAAAGCTTAATTAATTAAAAAACCCTAATTTTAAATTTTTAAACCCCAATTGTTCCGTTTGAAAACCCTAATTCGGTATATTAAAACCCTAATTTGGGAATTCAAATGTTAGTATAAGGTTTAACGTTGTTAATAATTTAAAACTACGGATAACCCTAATTGATTTATGAAACCACTAATTTCTAGATTAGAAAATTTCTAATTAGGGAAAACCTAATTGTTAATTTAATAATTTTAATGTTAATTAGGAAACATTAATCCTAATTTTCAAGTTATAAGTAATTTGAAAACCCTAATCTAATTATGAAGTCTAATTTCTAAATTAGAAAGATTATTTTTCTATTTAAAACCCTAATTCTTGGGTTATAAACCCTAATGTACAATTATGAACCAAATTGCTAAATTAGCAAATTTAATTAGGATATATTAATCCTAATTAACAAGATTGAATTGGGATTAGGAAATTTTAATATAATTAGAGAATTCTAATTCTAATTAAGTAATGTTAATTTCCTAGTTTGAAAACCTAATTTTGGAAATCTTAGAAATTTAATTTGCAAAATCTTTAGGGTTAAACCTTAAACCCTAAGGGTTAAACCCTAAACCCTAAGGGTTAGGGCAAAAGACAAGAATGTCATTAAAATTAAATGCCAAATGACCAAAATAGCATTCTTGCATTATTTATTAGGTTGCTTGCAAATCTTGCAATATATTGAGTTGGTGACTAACTCTAGATATCCTACATGTGCTAAAATATCACAGCAATCAGCCTTATTTGATCAGCAATTACATTATATTATAATATATATAGATCAAAGAGAGAAAAAGTCAACAAATCTTGCTCATTTGCTAACTTACACTCAACATATAACGCCCCAAATTCAGATACTTGAAACCCAAACTCAAACATTCATTACGATACCATTTCTATGAGCGGAAATAATAATATTGTCATAAATATCTAACTTAATTTACATATCAGAGTTTTCTAAATCCCAGGTACGCGACCTTAAAACATTTCATTACATGATAGATAATAAATATAATCATCTTATTTAAGTCTAGCTATTACATAACATAACAAAAACTTTTTCGGGTAGCTTTCCTTTCCTTTCGTTCTTGGCAGAGCCCTCTGGGCAATCATACTTAACTGAAAACATTTAAATTAAGCAATGATGAGCATTTGAGAGCCCAGCAAGTAATAACAATTATAAATATTAGCTGAAAGGATTAAATGTTTTCTTTATACTACACTTCTACAACAAATCAAAAGTTGTTAAGTAATCTGAACCGATAATAATAACATAACAACTCTCTATCAAATTCTTGAAATTACGTACTGACTATAAATAGGGTTAAGGTGACATACTATGAACATTGTTTTTCATTTTCGCTAAGGTTTAGCAAAACTTCATCCGCACACCGTCATAACTTACGGACACGAGAGTGATATGCCCAATGTGCCCTGTATTGATCAATACTACATGCAAGAACGATATTATCGTTCACTCTGTCTGCCTTGGGCGCATAAAAGTTTTCCTATGTTCGGGATGTTCATACATAGTCGGAAATCCAAATCAAAACAATTTGATTGGATACAAAAAGGTTTTATCATATTCAACGATATTTCTAAATATGTGTCTAGCTGATCAAATAGCTTAGAGGTATATATATATATATATCAACATGTGATTAAATACAATGATCATCCAAGTGGGACACTTGAATAACCATATTTAGAAATTAACGAACAGAATATATATCTGAATTACCATATACTAACATGTTGATAAACAATGATCAGATATATGTATATAACAATAGGGTTAGTAATCTAGTACAATAATAATATAATTCTGAAACTTTCTTACTCATATCCATTGCATAAAGGAAATGCAAAGGTAGGATACTTGCCTGATCTGCTGCTTACAATACGCAACTCAGTTTTATCTTTTATATCATGACCAATCATTAATAAGATCATTCTATCGATTAGAATCACATATCATAACTGTAAAATTCCAAATTTTACAAATAAAGATTTAAATTTCTCAAAAAAAATTTGAATATTATGGTGCGGATTTAATATAATGTTATAGTTGTGGGTAATATTTATAAATTTTGCAAAGTATGCAAGTTGTTATATTATATTCGATTGGTGGGAGAATATTCTTTGTGTCGGGAAATATTCGATGCGAAGGCACAATCATTGGTGGACCCCTACAAATTAATTATCGGGATTGAAAAAATGACAAAAATATTTTTTTATGAAAATAACTACGAAAGTTTTACCGTTAATCTTTGTTGAACTACTCGGTAGTAAAAGTACGATGAATACTGCGTGGTTGCATAAGAGTACACCAGTATTGATTATTGATGCTTACGTGAGAAGTCACTCGCTTTTGTTCAATTATTGCTTCAATAATTGTTGCATAGTATCTTGTTGGTCATTTTACCGATCAATATATATGCAAAGTATACGATCAACAAGTAATAAAGAGTAAGTAAAGTATCATTCCCGAGAATTATCTAATAAAGTTTACCAAGCACTAGCCCATACCCATTTCAAATCTTTATTTAAATGAATGATATTATATTTTATATTTAAACTATGAAATTAAATAAACCTAACTATTTTTTGAGTGAGACTGGATAATGAAGACCTGAGATTACAATTTCATCTATTGACTCATTCAAATCCATACACTTCATGTTAAGCCAAACTAATTGTATCAGATTGTTAGTCGTAAACACGAAAGTAAAGTATAGCCACCTCTAAATGTACCATACTCATATCATATATAATCCACAGTTTATAGAATATACATGAACACCCACATTATCTAAATCACTATATGTTTATGTGATTTATAAATAATTAGGGTTTAAGCCCAAGTTCTCAATTGATTACGAATGGTGCTTCGGTATATGTCTATCCAATGCTTTCCAATCGCTTCAAGTCTTCAATCTAATCAACTCTAGAAATCACTACTCTAATCTACTCTAATCTAATTATTCCAAAGTGAAGAAAGAAAATAGCAGTAGCTTGAACCCCCGAGGGGTGGAATCTCCTCTACATAATGAATATACGTCTAGTATATAAGCCATAATTGAACCCCTCTCCAAATTACGCTTCAATTTCATTGTTTAATGAAAAGTCAGCTTTGGCCAACACTTGAAGTCGCTGTGACACGACAAGAATTGGCTCTGAATTTAGGCGCCACAAGCCTCAAGTAAAAAATCATATTTTTGGCACCGGGGTCCTGCGCATGCCATGCGGAAATGCACTACTAAATTGCGCACATACCGCCGTGATCCATTTTTTGCTGCAGTGTCCTCTGGTAAAATGGCCATAACTTTTGATCCGGGAAGAGTTACGGTGCCTGTCACCTATCAAATCAAAGATATCGATGAGCTCTACAAATTTTATTCTTTGATGATTGAGAAATTCAGGCCGGATGAATGTTGAAATTGGTCTGGAAGGGACTGCTATGAAAATGGCTAACCAAAATAGCGAAGTTTGACGTCCGTTGGTACAAAGATCATAACTCTTGCATCCGAACTCCGATTAGAACAATTCAAGATGTTCCGGAAAGCTAAGAAGACGCTCTACAATGTAAGCTAAGTTCCAAACCAAGAACATAAAGTAAACATGAAAGCCCAAATGATATCCGGATTGTTTTTCTTTGCATTGTCCTTGCTTTTCCTTACCAATAGTCGCTCACACCGCTCCCAAACATAAGATCTACAAAATAAACACAAAATGCATGAAAAGTAACTAAGAAAAATGAATATAAGCAACTAATTCAAGTAACAAATACCCAATAAATATGTATAAAACCAACTTATCATATCTCACGTTATTTGATTCAATTATTGTCGATATTTTATATATTATTAAATCAATAATTAAGATGATAGAGTTATTAATATTATTATTTTCAATATTAACAATGTCTAGAAGTTCTGTCAATGAGAGGTTTGGTCACCTAATTGCGCGCCAATAGGGAGAAATCGTTATTAGAAAGCCCCCTCTTTCCTGGGAACGGCCTGGTCGATTAATAGTGTGAATTATAATAATGATAATGAAGTTTGTTTTATTAGTATTATTAATGTAATAAAACAGAAAAGTTTTTTTATATAAAACAGAATACTTTTGTAAAGTTATTTGTTTTATTAGGCAATAATTAAAATATATTATATTTCATTATGCATAGTGTTTTGCATAGTAAAATCTTTTTATATAAAAGAGAATACTTTTATAAAGTTATTCGTTTTATTAGATTATAAATAGAATATATTATATTTTATTTAAAAAGATTTTGTTTTATTAGAATATTTTATTAAATCAATCTGTACAGTCCGTTTAAAAGTGAATCAATCTGGACCGTTCATGAATTAGTTACTATTCAATCCATTCTTCTATAAATAGAAGTTCATTCCTTCATTATTTCTTATGAATTCACTGAAACTTTAAAAAGAGAAACTGTAGAGAATTCTTCTTCTATAATCTTGAGCGTATTTTCTGTTTAAGAAAGCATTGAGCGTGGTGCAAGTTTCTTCAAGTATATCCCCGCCCTACCCGTCGGAGTACTCTTCTTTATAAGGTAAGGGATATTATTTGGTGTACCGTAAGAGGTATTATTTCTTTCGTATTCATGAAGAGAACTTCTGTTATTCCATTCTTTATTATTTTTGGAATAACCTGTATATGGGGACTATCCTATACTTGGTGAAGTTCTTCTGTTATTCCATTCCTTATTATTCTATTGGAATAACCTGTATATACAAAGTATCGCATACATGGTAAAATTCTTCTGTTATTCCATTCTTTATTATTATGTTGGAATAACCTGTATATGCGAAGTACCGCATACATTATGAAAATTTTCTATTATTCCATTCTTTATTATACTGTCGGAATATCCTGTCTATGCGTTTACACATGACCTGGTTCCATTATTTGTTATTCTGTTGGAATAACATGTCTGTGCGGTCTATCACATGCATGGTGAATTTTATTGTTATTCCATTCTTTATTATTCTGTCAAAATATCATGTCTGTGCGTTTACGCATGACCTGGTTCCGTTATTTATTATTCTGTTGGAACATCCTATCGGTGCGAATTTCGCCTAACCTGGTTCCGTTATTTATTATTCTATTGGAATATCCTGTCTGTGCGTTTACGCATGACCTGGTTTCGTTGTTTATTATTCTGTTGGAATAACCTTTCTGTACGGTCTATCGCATGCCTAGTGATTTCTTTTGTTATTCCATTCTTTATTATACTAAGTTGGTTAAAGTTTTGACTTCTATACTGCATGAAATTAGTGGAATATCCTTGATATTTGCGCTTCATCCAGTATCTTTTCATGGAAATATTTTTTGAGCATTTTTGAATTTTACTCTACAAAGAAGTATCATGTTGACAATTTGGACATTATTAGTTCCTGGATAAATTAATTCTTGAACTTGTTTTATTGAATTATTATGTCATTGTCATCATCCTCATGTTTATATTATGTTTAAAGTCATCTGTGGCCTATAGTGCATAGATGGACTTGGTATGATTATGACCAGGGATTATTCGGTATAATCATGACCATAATATTACAAATAATGTGGAAAAAGTCCTCATTGGCCGAGAGTGCATTGATGGACAATTTTTGGTATGATTATGGCTATGGATTCTCTTCGGCCAAGGGTGCAAAGATGAATTTTTTATGGCATGATCAGGACCGTTGATGAATACACGAATATCATTGGCCCGTAGTGCATGGATAATTTGTGGTCGTGATACTAATGATTATCCTTGGCCGTGGTGCAAGGATGATGTGGATTATTTATTAAGCTGAGTCTCAGCGATAAAAGTGATGAAAAACCTTTTTAAATCATAAAAGATAGTAGATTTTATTCTCTACTTGACTCTTTTAATGGATTGCTTGTTCCACTGCAGTTAAACTTGATGTCTATTTTATTTTATCAGTTTAACATTGTTAAAGACTAATGATAATTTATTCTGCATTATCTTATTCATAATATTTCTTAATGGGCTAGTTGAGCTCACCCTTTCCTTCACTGTTCTCTTCAGCAAATGAGAATATAGCTGGGATGAGTCGAGGAACGAATTTACAGTCCAGATAATAGCATTAGTAGTCCTCAATATTCTGTTAAATATTGTGATAATAAATGTAATGAGGACTGAATTTGAGTTTGTATACTGTCTAAGAGGATTCCATTGAGAGTAGATATTGTCTAGAAGGCAATATTCTTGTTTAAAGTCTCAGTTTATGTTTTGTCGTATTTTACACGACAGTTATATAATTAAGTTGTATTTGATTTATGTACCATGTATTTGGCAACTCAAGATGGGTGATGTATACCAATTTTGGGGGCGTCACAATAACACATAGTACTGCTTATTGCAGTCAACACATAACCTAATCACATTGGCACACATGTTTCACAGTCATTAAATCACAAATAAACACATATATAGTCAAACTATCTAAGTCCGTATCAATTTCAAAGATATGTTGGTATACCGACGGCGTATCGGGTACTTACCGAGTTTAAAACTCTATTCAATACCCTTAATATTATTCTAGACAACCTAAGTATCAGTCATATTATAATTCATAGCCTTATAATAATTTTCAAATAATTATTATACTTTATCATGAATTTTCAAATACCGGAATCATTATAAAATGATTTAAATATCAAATAAATCTATTATCATTAATATTTAATTGATATTAAACTATTAATGAAACCCTTGCTAAAATATTAAAGTTATTTATAATAACTTAGAGTATTTTTAAAGTATTGATATTACCCTTAAATGATTTTTAAAATATTTAAATCATTTAAATAATTACCATTAATATTAAGATATTAATGTACTATTCCTCAAAATATTAAAAGTCATTAAGTATAACTTAAAAATATTTCTAATTCATTTATATCCTTTTAAATAAATAAAATCATTTTTCAAAATTATTTAATATAATTATTAATTAAATCTATTATCATTTAATATTAAATTAATATCATTAATATTAAATTATTAATGAAATTATCCTTTAAATATTAAAAGTTATATTTTATAACTTAAAATATATTTAAACACTTTATTTTCATTTAAAATAATTTTTATAATATTAAAATTATTTTTGAACTAATTTATTTAATATAATTATTAAATAACTCTAACATCATTAATATTAAAATTTTAATATTTTTCATGACAAAATATCATAAGTTATATTTTATAACTTAAAATATTTTATAACCTTTAAATCATTATTATATAATTTTAAATAATTAATTCTATTTTTCATAATTTATTTAATACATTTATTAAATAACTTAAATATCATTAATATTATTTAATTAATGAAATTCATTACAAGATATTAAAAATAACTTAAAATATTTTCTTATAACATAATATAATTTTAAATGATTTTTCAAGTATTAAAATCATTTTTAAGTAATTTATTTAATATTATAATTAAATAAATTAAATCCCATTAATATTCTAAAAATAATAAATATTAATAAAATATATTCAAAATAATTAAAAACCTATTTTTAGACTTTAAAATAATTTTCAGGAATTTATTATGTATTTTTAATAATTTAAAACTAATTTTCTATATTTATTAAATAAAAACAATAATTTTATAAAGGAACTGTCGCTAAAGAGTGCCTATAGCGACAAAACCATCGCTATAGGTGTTCTTCATGTTCTTGAGCCTATCAGAAAATTCATGGCCAGTCACTAGGGTACCTAGTTTGACCACAATTTAATATATGATCCTAATGTTTTCTGAACAGCTAATGATATCAATAATGTAGTATAAGTGTAGTACTATAATTAAAATCAAGTTACATGGTTAAACAACATAGCAACAAGGAGATCTAAGCCATTAAAAATCATGTCAGTAACCCAAAAACCCAGGCAGTTCATGGTGTCACTTTAACGCTCGATTTTCTCTAGGTTCTGTTCATCACTTAAGTGTTTTCTTGATCCATACTTGTAGTACGAATGACAAGGAACAATTACATAACACCAAATTAGTCCAACAACATCACATATGACACATAATGGCTGGTCAAACCTTGTTAGGACGCCTGTCAGAAATTCTGGGTTTCTGGGTTGCCTAGAAACTCAGTTTTTCCTGATTGGTCAACTCACTTTGACCACTCATATCTTGAGTTCTAGATATGTCTGTGAATAAGGTATTATATGTGTAAAGAAGGTGGTTAAGGGTTAAGGGTTGACCAGATAAAGTTTATGAGTGTAAAACCCTAATATTATTGTCGAATGTCAACGTTCTGTTAGAAAAACCCTAGCGTCTGATAAGAAACCCTAGAAACTGGTTTTGGAAACCCTAATTTCATTTTCGGGAATTCGAAACCCTAATCTCGGAACTTAAAGGAGAATTATAATGCATAAGTGCTATTAATTATAATATTAATTAGGGTAAAGCTTAATTAATTAAAAAACCCTAATTTTAAATTTTTAAACCCCAATCGCTTTCGTTTGAAAACCCTAATTCTAAGATATTAAAACCCTAATTTGGGAATTCAAATGTTAGTATAAGGTTTAACGTTGTTAATAATTTAAAACTACTTGGATAACCCTAATTGATTTATGAAACCCCTAATTTACGGATTAGAAAATTTCTAATTAGGAAAACCTAATTGTTAATTTAATAATTTTAATGTTAATTAGAAACATTAATCCTAATTTTCAAGTTATAAGTAATTTGAAAACCCTAATCTAATTATGAAGTCTAATTTCTAAATTAGAAAGATTATTTTCTATTTAAAACCCTAATTCTTGGGTTATAAACCCTAATGTACAATTATGAACCAAATTGCTAAATTAGCAAATTTAATTAGGATATATTAATCCTAATTAACAAGATTGAATTGGGATTAGGAAATTTTAATATAATTAGAGAATTCTAATTATAATTAAGTAATGTTAATTTCCTAGTTTGAAAACCTAATTTTGGAAATCTTAGAAATTTAATTTGCAAAATCTTTAGGGTTAAACCTTAAACCCTAAGGGTTAAACCCTAAACCCTAAGGGTTAGGGCAAAAGACAAGAATGTCATTAAAATTAAATGCCAAATGACCAAAATAGCATTCTTGCATTATTTATTAGGTTGCTTGCAAATCTTGCAATATATTGAGTTGGTGACTAACTCTAGATATCCTACATGTGCTAAAATATCACAGCAATCAGCCTTATTTGATCAGCAATTACATTATATTATAATATATATAGATCAAAGAGAGAAAAAGTCAACAAATCTTGCTCATTTGCTAACTTACACTCAACATGTAACGCCCCCAAATTCAGATACTTGAAACCCAAACTCAGTGCATTACGATACCATTTCTATGAGCGGAAATAATAATATTGTCATAAATATCTAACTTAATTTACATATCAGAGTTTTCTAAATCCCAGGTACGCGACCTTAAAACATTTCATTACATGATAGATAATAAATATAATCATCTTATTTAAGTCTAGCTATTACATAACATAACAAAAACTTTTTCGGGTAGCTTTCCTTTCCTTTCGTTCTTGGCAGAGCCCTCTGGGCAATCATACTTAACTGAAAACATTTAAATTAAGCAATGATGAGCATTTGAGAGCCCAGCAAGTAATAACAATTATAAATATTAATTTGAAAGGATTAAATGTTTTCTTTATACTACACTTCTACAACAAATCAAAAGTTGTTAAGTAATCAACCGATAATAATAACATAACAACTCACTATCAAATTCTTGAAATTACGTCTCGACTATAAATAGGGTTAAGGTGACATACTATGAACATTATTTTTCATTTTCGCTAAGGTTTAGCAAAACTTCATCCGCACCGCAATCACTAACTTACGGACACGAGTGATATGCCCAATGTGCCCTCAGATTGATCAATACTACATGCAAGAACGATATTATCGTTCACTCTGTCCTACGCCTTGAGGCGCATAAAAGTTTTCCTATGTTCGGATGTTCATATATAGTCGAAATCCAAATCAAAACAATTTGATTGGATACAAAAAGTTTTATCATATTCAACGATATTTCTAAATATGTGTCTAGTGATCAAATAGCTTAGAGGTATATATATATATATATATATATATATATATATATATATATATATATATATATATATATATATCAACATGTGATTAAATATAATGATCATCCAAGTGGGACACTTGAATAACCATATTTAGAAATTAACGAACAGAATATATATCTGAATTACCATATACTAACATGTTGATAAACAATGATCAGATATATGTATATAACAATAGGGTTAGTATTCTAGTACAATAATAATATAATTCTGAAACTTTCTTACTCATATCCATTGCATAAAGGAAATGCAAAGGTAGGATACTTGCCTGATCTGCTGCTTACAATACGCAACTCAGTTTTATCTTTTATATCATGACCAATCATTAATAAGATCATTCTATCGATTAGAATCACATATCATAACTGTAAAATTCCAAATTTTACAAATAAAGATTTAAATTTCTCAAAAAAAATTTGAATATTATGGTGCGGATTTAATATATGTTATAGTTGTGGGTAATATTTATAAATTTTGCAAAGTATGCAAGTTGTTATATTATATTCGATTGGTCGGAGAATATTCTTTGTGTCGGGAAATATTCGTACGAAGGCATAATCATTGGTGGACCCCACAACGGAATTATTGTCGGATTGAGAAAATGACAAAAATATTTTTATGAAAATAACTATGGAAGGAAGTTTCTGTTATCTTGTTGAACTACTCGGTAGTAAAGTACAAGAATACGATGTCTGGTCGCATGGTTGCATAGTAGCACACGGTATTGATTATTGATGCTTACGTGAGAAGTCACTCAGTTTTGTTCAATTATTGCTTCAGTAATTGTTGCATAGTATCTTGTTGGTCATTTTACCGATCAATATATGCGTGCAAGTATACACGATCAACAAGTAATAAAGAGTAAGTAAAGTATCATTCCCACGGAGAATTATCTAATAAAGTTTACCAAGCACTAGCCCATACCCATTTCAGTCTTATTTAAATGAATGATATTATATTTTATATTTAAACTATGAAATTAAATAAACCTAACTATTTCTTGAGTGAGATTGGATAATGAAGGCCTGAGATTACAATTTCATCTATTGACTCATTCAAATCCATACACTTCATGTTAAGCCAAACTAATTGTATCAGATTGTTAGTCGTAAACACGAAAGTAAAGTATAGCCACCTCTCAATGTACCATACTCATATCATATATAATCCACAGTTTATAGAATATACATGAACACCCACATTATCTAAATCACTATATGTTTATGTGATTTATAAATAATTAGGGTTTAAGCCCAAGTTCTCAATTGACTACGAATGGTGCTTCGGTATATGTCTATCCAATGCTTTCCAATCGCTTCAAGTCTTCAATCTAATCAACTCTAGAAATCACTACTCTAATCTACTCTAATCTAATTATTCCAAAGTGAAGAAAGAAAATAGCAGTAGCTTGAACCCCCGAGGGGTGGAATCTCCTCTACATAATGAATATACGTCTAGTATATAAGCCATAATTGAACCCCTCTCCAAATTACGCTTCAATTTCATTGTTTAATGAAAAGTCAGCTTTGGCCAAAACTTGAAGTCGCATGCACGCAAGAATTGGCTCGAATTTAAAGCGCCATGGCCAAGTAAAAATCATATTTTTTGGCACCAGAAATGTGCTGCCCATGCGAAAATGCACTATAAATTCATACCATGCAGTCCATTTTTTTGCGCAGTGTCCTCACTCGTAAAATGGCCATAACTTTTGATCCGGGAAGAGTTACGGTGCCTGTCACCTATCAAATCAAAGATATCGATGAGCTCTACAAATTTTATTCTTTGATGATTGAGAAATTCAGGCCGGATGAATGTTGAAATTGGTCCGGAAGGGACTGCTATGAAAATGGCTAACCAAAATAGCGAAGTTTGACGTCCGTTGGTACAAAGATCATAACTCTTGCATCCGAACTCCGATTAGAACAATTCAAGATGTTCCGGAAAGCTAAGAAGACGCTCTACAATGTAAGCTAAGTTCCAAATCAAGAACATAAAGTAAACATGAAAGCCCAAATGATATCCGGATTGTTTTTCTTTGCATTGTCCTTGCTTTTCCTTACCAATAGTCGCTCACACCGCTCCCAAACATAAGATCTACAAAATAAACACAAAATGCATGAAAAGTAACTAAGAAAAATGAATATAAGCAACTAATTCAAGTAACAAATACCCAATAAATATGTATAAAACCAACTTATCATATCTCACGTTATTTGATTCAATTATTGTCGATATTTTATATATTATTAAATCAATAATTAAGATGACAGAGTTATTAATATTATTATTTTCAATATTAACAATGTCTAGAAGTTCAGTCAATGAGAGGTTTGGTCACCTAATTGCGCGCCAATAGGGAGAAATCGTTATTAAAAGCCCCTCTTTCCAGGAACTACCGGTCGATTAATAGTGTGAATTATAATAATGATAATGAAGTTTGTTTTATTAGTATTATTAATGTAATAAAATGTAAAAGTTTTTTATATAAAATGAATACTTTTGTAAAGTTATTTGTTTTATTAGGCAATAATTAAAATATATTATATTTCATTATGATAGTGTTTTGCATAGTAAAATCTTTTTATATAAAAGAGAATACTTTTATAAAGTTATTCGTTTTATTAGATTATAAATAGAATATATTATATTTTATTTAAAAGATTTTGTTTTATTAGAATATTTTATTAAATCAATGCATGCGGTCGGGCTTTAAAAGTGAATCAATCTGGACCGTTCATGAATTAGTTACTATTCAATCCATTCTTCTATAAATAGAAGCTCATTCCTTCATTATTTCTTACGAATTCACTAAAACTCCAAAGAGAGAAACTGTAGAGAATTCTTCTTCTATAATCTTGAGCGTATTTTACTGTTTAAGAAAGCATTGAGCGTGGTGCAAGTTTCTTCAAGTATATCCCCGCCTACCATTGAGAGTACTCTTCTTTATAAGGTAAGGGATATTATTTGGTGTACCGTAAGAGGTATTATTTCTTTCAGTATTCATGAAGAGAACTTCATTATTCCATTCTTTATTATTTTGGAATAACTCAGTATACGGGACTATCCTATACTTGGTGAAGTTCTTCCATTATTCCATTCCTTATTATTCTATTGAATAACTTTGTATATACAAAGTATCGCATACATGGTAAAATTCTTCATTATTCCATTCTTTATTATTATGTTGAATAACTCAGATATGCAAGTAATCTGCATACATTATGAAAATTTTCTATTATTCCATTCTTTATTATATCTTTTCGGAATATCCTGCAATACGCGCGTTTACATGACTGGTTCCATTATTTGTTATTCTCGTTGGAATAACATATGCATGTGATCTATCACATGCATGGTGAATTTTATTGTTATTCCATTCTTTATTATTCTCGTGAATATATATCGTATCTCGTGCGTTCGCATGACCGGTTCCATTATTTATTATTCATTGGAACATCCTATCGGTCATGCATTTCACTTGACTGGTTCCGTTATTTATTATTCTATTGGAATATCACATTCGTGCGTTCGCACGACTTCTGGTTTCGTTATTTATTATTCTCATTGGAATAACCTTTCTGCATCTGATCTATCGCATGCCTAGTGATTTCTTTTGTTATTCCATTCTTTATTATACTAAGTTGGTTAAAGTTTTGACTTCTATAACTTTGCATGAAATTAGTGGAATATCATTGATATTTGCGCTTCATCCAAAGATCTTTTCATGGAAATATTTTTGAGCATTTTTGAATTTTACTCTACAAAGAAGTATCATGTTGACAATTTGGACATTATTAGTTCCTGGATAAATTAATTCTTGAACTTGTTTTATTGAATTATTATGTCATTGTCATCATCCTCATGTTTATATTATGTTTAAAGTCATCTGTGGCCTATAGTGCATAGATGGACTTGGTATGATTATGACCGTGGATTATTCTAGAGATAATCATGACCATAATGTTACAAATAATGTGGAAAAAGTCCTCATTGGCCGAGAGTGCATTGATGGACAATTTTTGGTATGATTATGGCTATGGATTCTCTTCGGCCAAGGGTGCAAAGATGAATTTTTTTATGGCATGATCAGGACCGTTGATGAATACACGAATATCATTGGCCCGTAGTGCATGGATAATTTGTGGTCGTGATACTAATGATTATCCTTGTACTGTCTTACTATAACTGATCTATAAATTAACATTACACATATATCAGGCATATTTATATCACTGAAATATAAATAATATTATATTATTATTCTCATCCTTTATTCAAAATCCAGACTTAGGGTTTTGAATTCATATTTTACATAACCTTCATACATTCCATCATTAATTAAGTTAAAATAATTAACCTAACCATTATAACAAAATACATATCATAAGAATCCTAATAATCATATCATATATACCATAATCATATTTTCATGGAAAATAAATAATAAATATTTTTATTACAAAATTAATTTATTATAAGAATATATTCTATAATGATCAATAAGTCAAAAACATAAATTATTTACATCTAATAAATATTTTTATTTATCACATAGATACATACACTTTACTTTGCGCATATTCCCACATTTATATATATATATATAAATTAAATCGCAAAATTTCTTATTGAAAATATTGGGTTATTACACAACCAATACTTTCTCTCTCTAGACGTCTTAAGTTATTAAGTTATTCAGTCCCTTGTATGATCCATAGCAAGTCATGATCAGATCATGTGGATCAGAATCAAGATCAAGACTCAAAAAGGTATACAAACCCTAAATTTGAAATCGATGTGTTCTATATTAGATGTTGTAATTTGTTGTTATAAGTTATGCTAGAGGGTGTCATTTGATGATATGGGTTGCTAAAACTTAGATCCATGTCATTTTGATGCTCGAAATTAAAGTTTTTAGAAATGATCTATGAACCTTAAAACATGGCATGATAGCCGAATGTCAGGGCTCATAGATCGTTTCCTGTTAATTGTTTATGTGTTTTAAAAGTTTGTACTTGTAGTATGTTGTAAGGACTTTGATCTAGAACATTAAATCAAGTCCAGATCAAGTGTAGATTAAAAGTTACAAGCGGTCAAAAGGCGTTGACCGAGCACGAAAACTGGAAATCTGGGTAAACCCAGAAATCTGACAACGATTTTGTAGGCCACGGATCTTGCTACTGTTAATGTTACTGACCATGTTAATGTTTAATCTTGGTAGTATGGCATGAGAACTACACATCAAAGCCCTTAGAACCACCAGATCATTCACTCGATCTTAGATAACGATGGTCAAACTACGTTGACCGGTCTGCCAGAAGAATAATCTGGAAAACCCATATTCTTCAAAACTCGTTTTCTCTAACAATGTTTGACCGGTTTGAATCTTGTGATTGTGTTGATAGTACACTGATATTATGTTATATGATTGCTCTTTTACTTGTTTACTATAAGTATTAACCTTTACAACACACTAAGCAAGCTCAGTATGCAAGTTATGGAGATCAAAAGTGGTCAACTCGGACTATTCTTCATTTCTGGAAAACCCAAAAATGAAGAACAGGTCTGACATGATATTTGGAGGCCTATATCTTTCGATTGTGTTATGTTATGGACATGAATGTTGTTGTAGGTTGTAGTGCTACATAAATTCTATAATCCTAACAATAGTTCATGTTTAGAATCCTTGTGACCAAGAATTAGCATGTGGTCAAACTTACCCGCTTGTTAACTGACATGCATATCTGGGTTTTTGATCAAGAACATCAAGAACACATATAGCAACGGTTTTATCGCTATAGGGCCCTTTAGTGACACTTTATTTTCCAAAAATAATTATTTTATTAAATAAATAGAGAAAAATGATTTCTAATTATTAAAAATACAAAATAAATTTCTAAAAATTATTTTAAAGTCCAAAAATTAGTTTTTAATTATTTTGAGTATATTTCAAAAATATTTAATATTTTTGGAATATAAAAGGTATTTAATTTATTTAATTATATTATTAAATAAATTATTTATAAATGATTTTAATACATAAAAAAATCATTTAAAAATATATTACTGTGTTAGAAAATATTTTAAGTTATTTTTATGACTTTTAATAGTTTGTGATTTAATTTCATTAATAATTTATCATTAATGATAATTAATTTATTTAATAAAATATTAAATAAATTATGGAAAAATAGATTTAATAATTTAAAAATCATATAAAAATGATTTAAAGGTTATACAAATATTTGATGCTATAAAATATAACTTTTGATATTTTGTCATGGGAATATTAATATTTTAATATTAATAGCAATTATCGGATAATGAATTTAAAGGTTTAAAAATCATATAAATGTGATTTTAAGGTATTAAAATACTTTGTAATATTATAAAATATTATAATATTATGTTATGATTTTCATTAATATTTAATAGTAAATAAATATTAATGATAATAGAATAATGTGGTGTTTATATAATATAAATACAATATAAATTATTGAAAAATCATGATAAATGGTAATAATTATCTGAATAATTAGTACAAGTCTACGAAAATTATTTTGACTGATAATAAAATTATCTATGATAATTGTTAAGTATTCCGGCAGAGTTTAATTGAACTTAAACTCGATAATTGTTCGACTAGACCATCGGGATGTCAGAATTATGTCGAATTCAACTCGGACTATAAAAGTTTGACTCGAGGATAAGTCTTAGGTGTGTTATATACTGATAGGATTATGTGTTATATGTTATGTGTTTAGGTTATTCTATGTATATATATATAATAGTATTATATTGTGATGATATTATTCTAATTTGTATATTGATATTATTTATATATTAGGTCTTCAGACAAAGCTTAATAAATTGTGTAACGATAATCAATGAAACAAGCAAGTTTTTTTTTAACTCTACTTAGAGTTGTTTCATTCAAATATGCTTATGGTTAATCATTGCTGATTGTCATGTCAAAGAATTGTAGAATTATACTCTGTAAATATTGCATGTATAAGTCAGGTATGAAAGGCTGATCACCTTCATTACCATTCGGTCCAGATATATTTGTTCATGTTCAATACTTGTTCAGTCAAAAGTTTGTTCGTGTTAATTCACAACTATATTATTGAATTATAGTATGCTTATTATTCAGACTCTTTCAATCATGAAAACTTGTTGATCGATTTCGCAATCAATGAATACGTGCAAGTATACACGGCCAACAAGTAATAAAGTGAAAGTAGAGTATCGTTCCCACGAGGAATTATTTAATAAAAATTACCAATTTCTAACTCTTAACCAAATCAATTTTATTTAAACAATCGTAAATTGTGATTTTTCTAATTAAGAAAACTAAATTAATCAATTAAAACTAAGACTTTAACAAATGAATTCAGATAAATAATGATTAAGAGTCCAATATCCCCAATTATAAACTATAAACCAATTATCCAATTATCACAATTATTATGTCTACTGAATTGTTAACAGGAATTTCCAAATGCCAAAAGCCCTTTCTCAAGTGATCATTTGCCTTCTATTTAACCCAGATTAATTTTGCTATATCTCTATGCAAAACAATTGAATTAAACTCGGTACAATCCCAATTCCTTATGTGTTACATGTGGCAAATAAATATTCTTATTCTATTCACAAACCAACTTATTCACTGTGCAAATAAATAAGTCACATGTCACCATGCCCAGTTCTAACCCTAGAATTCATCTCTCAATTCCTTCTAGAGTAATAAGGTAATTACTGATCAGATAATTAATCAATAAGCATAAGGCAAGATGAACAATTCACTTCAACATAAATAATTGGAATAAATTAAATAACTAATTTATAGCCATAAAAAGTTCAATTGAAATCTTAATGAAAGAGTTAGTTCATAATTAATGAATTAAAATCAAGAATCCATAATTGAATAGACATTAAAAGATAAAAGTAAGAGAAGAGAAGAGAATATAATCTGTTGTCAGCAAATCTGATGCTCCCCTCTTGCTCTTGCTCTTGATCTTCAATGATCTCCAAGTTGCTTCAATCTACAAAACTAATAAGAACTAGGGTTATTTTCTAATCTAATGGAGTGTTTAATCTATTCTAATCTATGTAATCTCTCTTATTTTATGCCTTACATCATGTATTTATAGGTTACAAGTCCAATTTTTAGTTTAGGAACAAACCCAATCCAATTTGGAGTTAAAAAGGTGTCAAAATTCGCCCAAAAATGCGTCCACGCCTTCCCAGTCTCTTCCCCAGTGCCCCAGTGCTGGGCACAATGCTGAGAATCTGCTCCCTAGGGCCCTGGCGCTGCAAATAAGCCTGAATTGGGCGCCCCAGCGCTACCACTTTTTTTGACATTTTCTACTCCGACGTCCTTTGGGAAAATGGCCATAACCTCTTCGTGCGAACTCCGATTTCGATGATTCAAGATGTTCTGGAAAGCGGAGAAGTACATCTACAACTTTCATTCTTTGAGTGTTTCGAAATAAGGTCCTGAGAAATACTCAAATTAGCTCTGAAGTGACTGTTGTGTAAATGACCACTCAAAACCATGACGTTCGACGTCCGTTGGTACAACGATCATAACTCTTGCATCCGAACTCTGATTGGAATAATTAAAAATGATTCGAAAAGCTAAGACGATGCTCTTCAATGTAAGCTAAGTTCCAAACCAAGAACATGAAATAAACATGAAAGCCCAAATGATGTCCGGTTTGTTTTTCTTTGCATTTTCTTTGCTTTTCCTTACCAATAGTCCCTCACACCGCTCCCAAACGTATAACCTACAAAATGAACACAAAATGCATGAAAAGTAACTAAGACACATAAATATAAGCAACTAATTCAAGTAAAAGATACCGGATAAGTGTATATAAAATCCACTTATCAAATACCCCCAAACTTAAACTATTGTTTGTCCCCAAGCAACACAACATAATGCAATGCAATGCAATGAAATGCAACTAATCTATATGCCTACAAATCCAGTAGTATTTGATAGAATCAAATCTATTCACTCGGCCTTAGAGCAATCAAGCAAACACGACAATACTTCATATCAAAACCAATCAACAATTTCCTAGTCAATCATCAAGTCTTAAACTGTTATTACTGGTATAGTGCGTGTGTGTGCTCAACAACTATGCTAACTGATATAAAATCAAATTTAACACATTACAAGTCTCTTCGAAGGCATCATACAGTGTAAACTCAAGAAATCCAAAAACAAGCTAGATCCAACTAAAATCAAACAATTACCAATATCGAGGGTCAACATGGGATACTTATGCTTTATTTTCATCTACGGGGGCTTTTTGCTCTTTTTTCCCGCTTTATTCTCTTTTTTTATATACACATAGCTATGCAATATCTTATTCCCTTAGGCTTTTCAATGCTACCTTAACGAGCTTTCGACCAATGACTCCCAGACCATTAAGACCTTAGGGCGCTAGGTGTAAAGACAATCCCCTCGGGCTTACTTACTCAAGTAACAAAGGCCACAAAACTAGACAAGCATGCCACGGTGTTTATTCATACTTTTTTTTTCTTTTTCTTTGTTTTCTTTTTTTTTCTTTCTTCTTTTTTTTATATAGCTTATATACCCCAAATATTCCCCCAAACTTAGGTTCTTGTCTAACTTTAGTCATCACTACTTATTCTTGTCATTCTTTTATTCAAACTAGCATTATCCTTTAGAGTCCCATTATGTATCAATTTAAACTCAATCAATCAACAAGTTGTTTTTTGTATATCATTATTATACTAGTTTCAAAACAGTAAAAGATTCAATTCATAACAAGAAATCACATCAAAGCTCTAATAGTCAGTATTATACTTGTTTACCCAATTCCAATCTCATCATTGGCCAAAATAAACTTAACTATAACAAATTGCTGGACTTATGCAAAATGAACATAGTAACTCACTATTATTTTTGAATTTTTGAATATTTGAATTTTTTTTTATAATGAACCTAAACTATATTAACAACATATGCAAAATAAACATGAAACTAAACATGCAATAACGAACTAAACTAAACTCCCCCAAACATAGCAATTACAATGTCCTCATTGTAAGAATATAGCGATAAGTAAAAGAGAACTTCCCTATAATCAGCTAAGCGTGAGGTGCTGGTGGCGATGGTAGCGATGATCATTTTCCTATCCATTGAACCTCCAATACCTACAATAAAGAGAGACAACATGTATTAGATTATAAGAGAACTTACTAAGCAAATTAATTCCTATCTACTAAATAAACTAGTAAAGCATATAAATATAAAAATTCCTGGGTTGCCTCCTAGTCAGCGCTTGATTTATAGTCTTTCAGCCTGACTTTGTCTGGTCAATGTTATCCAATTCCTCTTCAAAATTTGAGGATCCCTCCATCCATCGAAAATAATATAGCTTTTGGTAGGTTCCTATTTACGATAGCCATTGTATTAAAGTCACCTAGCATGCTTTGTTTAGATAAGATCACATTAAAGAACGTCCCAACATCTAGGTGTTTTTCCATCAGTGTCTGCATGAATAGATTCTCGCATTGAGGCTTGTCGACACAACAATCTCTTCTTCTATCTTCTCCAACTCATTGAACCATGGCTTCGAAGTTGTACTTATTTTTACGTCACAAGGAGTATTGCCGACGACGTGACTACCTAGCGGACAAGGTTTTGTAAATCTAACCGGATTCTTGAACTTTGGCGGAAAAGGAACTTGGGGCACTAATAACATCGGCTCCTCCTCGTTGTAGTTAGTTCTTCACCGACCTTATTTTCATTATCCCCACTTGTCTCCTCTTTTTCAACATCTCGTGTCTCATCCAGTTGTAGATTTGGCTCGGGCACTTCATCAATTTTGTCATCCATATCATAAAGCTAAGTGTTTGGAGGAAGGTTGTTTATGACTTTGGTCATTTGCTCTATCTGATCCGCAAGTTTTAGAATTGACCCCGTTTGATTAATCCCTCTCTCCTCGAACTTGGACTACAATTCCTCCAACCTTGAATTTTCTTCTTTTAATAGAGGTTGAAATGAGAATTCCGGCGTGTATGTTGGATTTGGAGTAGAGTATTGGTCTTTGATAGTTGTAGCTCCATGAAGAATCCGGGTGATACCCCCAAACTTGTTCATAATTATCATATGCATACTGATTGAGGTAGTTACCACCATACTATACCGGCCCAAGATTGATGGTGCATTGATTACTCGGGTGATTGCCAACACAATAGTCACACATAACTGCCATCCTTCGACTTTGTTGGGATGCGATAACATCCAACTTCCTCGAAAGTTCTTTAATTTGTGTTGACATTGCGGAAAGTGTCGCAAGTCTGTCAATCTCCATTCCCCTTGGTTGAGTCACGTTCGTGTATGGCCATTGATACTCAAAGTCATCCATGGTACCTAAAATGAGAGAAATATAAGAAGAGAATTAAAAATAATAAAAAAAAATGTTTAAATTAAGACTAATTTGATTGAAATTAATATTGGTAAAAAATATTAAACTAATTCTCCCAAGAACGACGCCTAAAAACTTGTTGATCGATTTCAAGAATCAATGAATACGCAAGTATACACTACCAACAAGTAATAAAGTGAAAGTAGAGTATCGTTCCCACGAGGAATTATTTAATAAAAATTACCAATTACTAACTCTTAACCAAATCAATATTATTTAAACAATCTCAAATTGTGATTTTTCTAATTAAGAAAACTAAATTAATCAATTAAAACTAAGACTTTAACGAATGAATTCAGATCAATAAAGATTAAGACTCTTACGGTATTTCACCAATTATTGATGCTTACGTAAGAAGGCACTACCCAATAATTGTTACAGTAATTACTATTCAATTTTTTATTCAATAATTGTTACGTTAATATTTTATATTATTGTTGTTTCAATAGTTGTCACTACATAGTATTTTCCATTATCAGATCAATAATTCATATTATTTAAATAAAATTATTAGATAGCATTATTGGCATTGTCTAGAAAGTTCTGTCTAAGAAGAGGTTTGGTCACCTAATTGCGTGCCAATAATGAAAAATCCTTATTGGAAAGTCCCCTCTTTCTTGGGAACGGTATGGTTGTCAGTATTGTGATTCTGTAATATTATTTGTGAATAATTAATTATTTATTTATATGATAAAGAAAATATTCATTTTATGTGGATATAGATGGAGAAAATTTTTAAAGTGACAATTGTTGAAAATTGATAATTTATCTTTTCTGATAAAATAATTCATTTAAATATATTATTATATTATAATAATATAATAATGGTGATATTTTACAATGAACGTGTGATATATGAATAAATGAGGTGGAAGAATATTTTTGCTACAAAAAATGTTTAACACATGTTTTGTGTGTTGGTGGACCCTATCTTTGACTGAAATTTGATTATAGCCTGCAAAATCGTCCGTATATGGATTTCGGTAAATTTCTGTTTGGAATTTGGAAAAACTTTCTTCTGCAAAGATGTAGAGAATTAAATTTCCTATGGAATAGACATAAGATTTGAATTTTTCTGATAAAAGGGCTATTTATTATGAATTATTGAAGTACCGAAATATTGGGCCTGAATTGATTTTGTTGCATTAAATGATAAAAACATGTTTTTCATTTTGGTGGGCCCCACATGAGTGGTAAACATGCTGAATTCAGATTCAAGAGGTGGGCGTGAATTTTTTTTTATAAATATTATTATTTTATTAAATTTTCTAGTTTGGCGTTCTAAGCATTTTCTTATAAATAGGGTGCTTAGGATAGAATTGAAAATCACACTAGAAACTAAAGTTTTCTTTTTCTATATTATCGAGCGTATTATTGTGAGTATTTTGATACTTTGAGTGTTGCTATACGGTGCAAGTTTCTTCAACACTATATCCTGTATTCCAGTCAGAAGAACTGTCTTTTTGAGGTAAGGGATGTTATTTTTTTTTATAAATGATATTATTTCTTTCAATATCATTATGCCGGAATATTGGTAAGATTTTTCTTGTGAAATTCTTATCTTTTTATGTCGGGGTTACTATTCATGAGTTACTATTCACGAGTTACTATTTATGAAGCATGATGATTTTTCTTATGAAATTTCTACCTTTTAGTGTCGGAGTTACTATTCACATATACGGTATTATTCACGTATATGACACTACTCACGAATACGACACTATTCACAAAAAAATTAAATTTTCTTTTCTGTGTCCAAGATTGTCTATTATGGTTCCTATCTTTGATTGGATCTACGTTTTGATCTTCATTTTTGAATTCTGCTCCACAATAGTTTATTAAGGAGTAATTTTGAACTTGGATTATCTAAAGTACGAATCCTTAATATTTGTTCTTTTGTCTCACTGGATTCATTTTCTTTAAAATATTTTTCATCATCCTCAGTCCTAAATGGTGATATAACTGAATATCTTTGGCCTATAGTGCAAAGATGAATGATTTCCTGATGAATATATTTGGCCCATAGTGCAAAGATGAACATGTGTTGAGATGAACATGACCGACTGATTAATATCTTTGGGCAATAGTGCAAAGATGAATATATGATTCAAGATGTATATTAATTGATGTTACAGAGATAAAATATCGATGATGGACTTTTAAATTTATAGATGATAGTAGATTTCATTCTCTACTTAACTCTTCTAATGAATTATTATTTTCGCTGCGAATATTGATCTGAAACTTGTTGTCTATTATATTCCAACAGACTTTTCCCAGTAGAGGACTAACGATAATTTATTCTATATTATCTTAGTCATAATGTTCTTTACTGGGCTAGTTGAGCTCACCCTTTTCCTTTTTGTTCCATTTTTCTTCTCAGGAGGCGAGAATATAGCGGGAACTAGTCGGGGTGTGGAGTGATGGTTCAAGATAGTTGTTTTAGTAGTTCTCACTATTTTGTAAAATAGTGTATCAATAATTGTAATGGGGACTTATTTGAGTGTGGATATTGTCTAGCTGATGTGACAACCCAGAAATCCGGATTGTCCAGAAATCAAGATTTAAAGAATTAGTTATTAATAAAATAAATTTTTATTAATACTATCCTGTGCTATGTGTTTATTAATCGTTCTATAACCTATAATGATTATTAATCGGGAGGATTCTGGCTATGAGCTGGATTGAACGAGTAAGAAATTTCAAGACGAAAATGACATTTTTCCAGGAACAAAAATATTTCTGGGAAAAAAGACGAAATAGGCACTATTCACCCGATGAAACCCTGAGGGTTAGGGTTTGAATAACCTAAGCCTTTCCGAGAGTTTGGTATGTCAAAATGACATTCCGTCGAAAGATTTGACGATAATATATCCTGAAATATTAAGTAAACCGATAAAAGTTTTTCTCAAAAAACGTGTAGAAATCGGACGAAATAAAAACGACGAAAAGTACTGTTATGTGCTTTTCATTCGTTTAGCTACGTTAGGGGAAAACGTGAAGGAAAACGCTTAATGTCGAAAAGTGTTTTTAAATTTTTCAGAAATTCGAAGAATATATAATATTCAATCGGTAAAGGAAAGACGAAATATCCAAAAATATTTGGATTCCAAGAAATCACAGTTTTAAACTGTAAAGTGCTTATGCTTATGAGCTAAGTAAAAGATAAGTTACTTAATGAGTAAGTAAACTTAAAGGCTAAGCAAACTTAAGGGTTAAGTAAACTTAAGTGTTAAGTAAACTTAAGGGTTAAACAAACTTAAAGGCTAAGCAAACTTAAAGGCTAAGCAAACTTAAGTATTGAGTAAACTTAAGTGTTAAGTAAACTTAAGGAGTAAGTTAACTTAGTCCTTAAGTACTGAATAGTAAGGAGGTTAAGGGTGTGAAATGACCAAAATGCCCCTAACCTTGATTTTTTCTATAAATAGTAAGCTTAAGCTCATTTATTTGGATTATTGAAAATCCCACACTTTGAGAGAGAGAGAGAGATTTCGGATGGGAGGAAGAAGGAAAAAGAAAGCAGAAAAGCTTGCTCGTGAGCACGCTTTGTTCGACGGAATGAAATTAAAGAAGAAAGATAATCCGAAAACCTAACTTCTAGATAATTTTTCATTAAGTTTTTATGTTAAAAACATAACTTAATGAGAATAAGAAGTACAGATGTTAAGAATGATTTCATATGGTTGAAATTGTCAGAAAAAGAAGAAATAAGAAATAAGAAATTTAGTTTATAAATTTCTTAAGGAAGTATAAGATTCGTAAGGATTTTGAGCGATCCGAATTAATCTTATGAATGAGTAGGTTAAATAAGTAAGGAATGGTGTTCTATAACATCAAATTCCAAGAAAAAGTTAAATCGTAATCTAAAATATCGATTAAAAATGAAGAACGAACGAAGAACACGAAGAACACGCGAAGAACGTTGTTGATGGACAAATTTAAAACCATCGTAGTATAATTGTTATTGATGGACAAGTTTAAAACCATCGCATATAAGTTAGTTGCTTATTGCTTGGTTAGGAACATTAGAAACGTTCATTAAGAATAGATTAAAATGGAGCTATAACGAAGTTATGGCGAAAATTTTGTAAAAGACGAACGAGAATTAGAAAGTTAGTAAATGAACCCGAGCATGTAGGGTTTTATAAGAATATAAGAGAATGATGAAAACATGAGTCGTGGAATTAAGAACGAACAAATTCTTAGTTCGGATGATCGAATTACGGACAAACGAACAAAGAACGTTAAGAACGTTAAATTAAACGAAGGGTGAAGATTAAGCCAATCAAAAGGTAGGTTAACGGATTCAGAATAAAGTTCTATCAGGAGGTAATCGAAGTACATTAGATAACGAAGAAAGTGGCTTTGGAATGATCTCGTTTTGAGTTATAATGAAGAAGTTATGAGATTTCGAAGTACGCGTCTCAGAACGATCAAAGACTTAGAAAATTTTCGGGAAGAAGGTCTTGGCGCCGCGGTGCCAGGCATGCCTAGAATGGTGGCGCTGTAGTGCCAGGCTAGAGAGTCTCGCATTGCTAACTCGCGCCATAGCGTGAGAATCAGTGTTGAAGGTGGCGCCGCAGCGCCGGTGCAGAGCAATGCCAGAAATGAGATTTTAACTACTCAATTTCTGGGGGATGTGCAAGAAAGAAATATGAATATAATGTTCAACTAATGTAACACTTAATCAAGTGTATTAAACCTTTGATGAAGGTCGAATGAAAAGATTAAACGAGATTAAAAGAATGTAATTATGAGTTACGGAACCGATAGCCGGGGACCGTAGTCGCAGTGAATCGAACGTGGGGGATTGCTATGATGGTGATTCCTTAGACGTTGATGGACGATAGTAATGTATAACATTTCAATGTTATGACATGGTAATGAGAGATTAAGAGACAAGCAACGTGAACATTGAATACGTAAACGATTCTCGTAAATCGTATTCACATTGAGAGAACGTTCTAAGTATACATTGGTTGTATGATGTAGACATTAACGAAGGTAGTAAGTAAGATATGAATTATCAAGAAAGCCGTAGTGAACGGTAATAAGATTAATGAAAGCCGAACGTGAGTCGGATGAGAATGTTAGAATGAAAGGTAAGCGTTTAACACTTTAACTGACGTGAAGGTTGAGTAAACGAGTAAAACCTACACTCCATGTATGGTTGACCGTAGGATAATGAAAACCAATGATTAAACCTATGAAAGGTAAAGAAGCTTAATTAAAGGCAAGTATGTATAACGTAAAGAAGCCGAGTTAATGGTTATAACTTGGATGACGTTCCGAGTTGAATGAACCGGACGTTGTAAGATAAGAATGTGAATCATCAAAGATGATGAACGTTTTGAGTAAGACATCTCCGTATGTCATGAAACCGTAAACCGGTAATGAAGGTTATCGCGTAAACTTAAGTTGCAAGTACGCGAACCCTAAGAAGTAAAGTAAAGTAAACCAATGCATAAGTCAAGTATATGACTAATTGGTGTACGTGTTATTTCCTTATGTGTTATAGGGAATGGAATGAGCAGTTCAGCGTAAGCTATTGCTGTGCGTAAGGCAAGTTTCCTAATTTCATTCATATTTTAAATGAATGCTATTTTCTTAAACTTCTCAGATGTTGAACTTGAGAAGTTCTGTCTATATGCAAATGTGTGATATTTGTACAAGGTGGTAGAATGTATGAGGATTTGTGCCACAATGTGAACACTTAGGTGTTTTTGTGAGATGAACTGTTCTATGATTGAACTGTTCAATAAAAGAATGTTCTGCTTATACATGAACTGTTATTATTAAGTCTGTATCTTATTGATTCTAGCCGCATGTAATGTGTATGAAAGAAAGTAGAGAATGAAAGTATTTCAAAGTGAATGTAACTAATGTTTTAAAATGATAGGAATCGAGATTATTCCTATTATTCAAGCTGCTTCATAACCTTAGTTCGGTTATCGAAGTTTCAAAGGAATGTTAAACTCTTCAAGTTGTTTGTTCAACTGTTAAGACTTGCTGGGCAATTGAATGCTCACACTTGCTTTAAATGAAAAACATTTTCAGCGAACGATGTTAGAAGAACTTAAGGATCCCGTGTAGATCAATCTGACGGTATCCAGATGAAGTGCCATTCAGAATGTGAATGAGCGAGAAGATCAAGTGAAGACTTGTAATGTATAAAAATGAGAATTAAACTATATAATAGTTTAATGAATGATTATGTATCCTTGGTGGCGAATAAAAGTCATTCGTGCAAGATGTAAAGAATAATGTAATTATCATTATTTGTAATGAAAAAAGCTATAAGGTTTTTAGAACCTGGGATTTGAGAGTGTATGTTGTTATATTTCAGTATATAATGATGTATGTTGGATGAATGATGTACTAGTGACGCACAGAATTCGGGTGTGAAGATAGACCGTATTTCAGGGCGCTACAGCTGACAATATTTGTATTTAAACTCACAATATATGTGTTGTCGTATTTTGTACGACAATTATATTAATGAAGTTGTAGTTATTTCTATACCATGTATTTGGAGACTCAGAATAGGTTGGGTGGATTGGACTTATTTTGGGGGCATCACAGTTGGTATCAGAGTTTAGGGATATGATCTCTGGCGGAGATCGGAGAATAGAACTAGGAGGGGAGAGATGAGTAAATCCTTTGCTAGTATGTCATACCTGAGCTTATTTGTTATTTAATTGGTCGGTCAGAATATAGGAATAATATGTGGCATGTCAATTAACCATTATTTCGTGATAGTAAAATGGCATCTGAAGATGTTGAGATAAGCAATGGAGCACATGAGACCGTTGAGTCACCACTGATCAATACCCAGGATAAGGTGTATCAAGAAGGGAATAAACCTCCTGTAAGTAATAACACCAACCAAATGATGAACGATGGTATATTTAGGAACTTTCTAGAATTCATGCAAAATCAAACGAGGAAGACTACTGTTCAAAATGCAGGTGGAAACACTGGTAACTCACGGATGGTCACTGCTAAGAAGTTCAAGGAGTTGGGACCGCCGGAGTTTTTGGGAATGCCAAAACCACTTACGGCAGAAATGTGGATAAAGCAAATCACTAAGATATTTGATGTCTTGGGATGCTTAGAGGAGAAAAAGGTTCCTTTCGCCACTGTGACAACCCGAGTAAAACCAGATTATCCAGAATTTAATTTAAAGAATTAGATTTAATAAAATGAATTTTATTAATACTATTCTATGTTATGTGTATATTAATCATTCTAGAACCTAGGATGATTATTAATCGGGAGGATTCTGGTCACGAGCTAGACTGAACGAGTAAGAATTTTCAAGAGGAAATTAAAAAAATTTCGGGAACAAAATATTTCCTGGGAAAAAGACGAAATAAACACTATTCACCTGACGAAACCCTAAGGGTTAGGGTTTGAGTAACCTAAGCCATTCCGAGAGTTCGGCATGTCGAAATGACATTCCGTCGAAAGATTTGACTATAATATATCATGAAATGTTAAGTAAGTCGATAAAAGTTTTTTTTTGGTCCTTAAGCTTTGAATAGTAAGGAGGTTAGGGGGTGAAATGACTAAAATGCCCTTAGTGTAAGACCCCAACTTATTATTAATGAAATTTAATTTTCTCTATTTTGAAATAGTAAGGGTTGATTTGATTAATGTGGATAGTTATGGGTAAAATACGCAAATATTTTAAAATAAGCAAGTGGTTATAAAATATTCATTGTTGTCGGGGAATATTCGATTGGTCGTGGAATACTCTTGCTGTCGGGGAATATTCGTATGACGGCGCAGTCTTTTGTGGGCTTCATAACGGAAAGCGATTGGATGAAGCAAAAACGACAAATATAAGTTGTTTAAAATAACAATGCTAGCTTGTTATTCTGCTTAATCTTGTTAAAATACTAGGTGGTTAAAACACGTAGCTGCAGGTATTGCACCAATTATTAATTCTTATATAAGAAGGCACTACTCAATAATGGTTACGATAATTCTTTGCTCAAAGATTTTATTGATTTAATAATTGCTCATATTGATATTTTATATTGTTGTTGTTTCAATAATTGTCATTACACAAGATTTTTTCATTATCGAATCAATAATTCATATTATCCGAATAATATTACTTGATAACATTATTGGCAATGTCTAGAAAGTTCTGCATCTAAGGAGAGGTTTGGTCACCTAATTGCGCGCTTGAAGAAGGAGAAATTCTTATTGAAAGCCCCTCTTTCCTGGGAACCGCCCGGTTGTCAATATTGTGATTCTGTAATATTATTTGTGAATAATTAATTATTGATTCATATGATGAGGAAAATATTGATTTTATGTAGATATAGATGGTGAAAATTTTTAATGTGACAATTGTTGAAAATTGAAATTTTATCTTTTCTCTCGATAAAATAATTCATTTAAATATATTATTATATTTTAATAATATAATAATGGTGATATTTTTACAACGAATGTGGGATATATGAGTATACTGAGGAGGAAGAGTATTTTTGTTGCAATAAATGTTTAAAACATGTTAAACATGCTCGGTGGACCCCATTTATCGACTAAAATTTGATTATAAATTGTAAAATCGCCTGCTTTGTGGATTTCTATCAATTTTTATTTGGAATTTGGAAAACTTTCTTCTGAAAAGTTGTAGAGAATTGAATTTCCTATAAAAATTCGAGAGATTCGAATTTTCTGACAAAAGGGCTATTTATTATGAATTATTAAAGTTCCAAAGCTCCGAAATAATTGATTTTTGGAAGTTTTAATTATTTTTTTCAAGAAAAACGTTTTTGGTGTGTTAAGTGGGTCTAGCATGTGTTATTGATTGCTGAAATCAGATCTCCAAAAGTGGGCGTATAGAATTTTAACAAATAATAATAATATTATATTAAATTTTCTGTTTTGGTGTTCTAAGCATTTTTCTATAAATAGAGTGCTTAGGTTAGAATTGAAAATCACACCAGAAACTGAAGTTTTCTCTCTCTATATTATCGAGCGTATTCTTGTGAGTATTTTGAGTATTGCTATACGGTGCAAGTTCAAGTTATAGCCTATATCCCGATGTTTCAACTAAAGTCTTGTCTTTGTGAGGTAAGGGATATTTTTTTTCAGAATGATATTATTTCTTCAATATCATTATCTTTGAAATATCGATCCAAGTTTTTATCAAATTTGGAACTTTTCGTTTTGAGAGTTATTTGTTCACGTGATACGGCACTATTCACGTATACGACACTATTCACGAATACGGCACTATTCATCAAAAAAATGAAAATTTTCCTTTTCGTCCCAAAATATCTATTGTGGATACTAGCTTTGATTGTATCAATGTTTTGATCATTCTTGAATTTTACACCACTATGATTATTTTTGAAGTATTTTTGGACATGGATAAAACAAAGTACGAATCCTTAATCCTTAATCCTTGTCATTTTGTTTCACTGGATTCATTTCTTTAAAAATATGTTTCATCTTCCTCAGTCTTAAATGATGATATTATTGAATATCTTTGGCCTGTAGTGCAAAGATGAATGATTTCTGATGAATATCTTTGGCCCGTAGTGCAAAGATGAACAGTGTTTAGATGAACATGACCAATCGATGAATATCTTTACTTTGTAGTGCAAAAGATGAATATTTGATTCCGGATGTATATTGATTGATGTTACGAGGATAAAAGATAGATGATGAACTTTTAAATTCATACATAGAAGATAGTAGTTTGCATTCTCTACTTAACTCTTCTAATGAATTATTATTTCATTGCGAATATTAATTTAAAACTTGTTGTCTATTGTATTCTATTAGATTTTTCCTGTTGAAGACTAACTATAATTTGTTGTATATTATCTTAGTCATAATATTCTTTACTGGGCAAGTTGAGCTCACCCTTTTCCTTGTTGTTCCATTTTTCTTCTCGGGAGGCGAGAATGTAGCAAGTACTAGTCGGGTATGGAATGAAGGTTCTAGAGAGTTTGTTTAGTAGTACTCATCATTTTTGTAAAATAATGTATCAATAATTATGATGGGGATTTATTTGCGTGTGGATATTGTCTAGATGGCAATATCTGTATTTAAACTCGCAGTTTATATGTTGTAATAATAAAGTTGTAGTTGTTTCTGTACCATGTATTGACAACTCAGAATGGGTGATGTATACCTATTTTGGGGGCGTCACACTTAGCCTTGGTTTTCTATATAAACAAGCCTTAAGCTCATTTGTTTGGTTTGAAATTTCAACCAACACTTGAGAGAGAGAGAGAGAGAGAGAGTTCGGATGAAGAGGGAGAGAATGATGAAATGCTAGCCCGAGTGCACGCTTTGTCCAACGGAGGAAGATTAAAGAAGGAAGGTAATTCGAAACCTAGTCTTCTCTAAATTTTCTTTAAGCTTTATATGTTAAAAACGTAGCTTAATGAGAATAGGAGGTAAAATATGTGAGAAATGATTTCATATGATTGAAATCGTAAGAAAATGAAGAAATAAGAAATAAGAAATTTAGTTTATAAATTTCTTAAGGAAGTGTAAGATTCGTAAGGATTTTGAGCGATCCGAATGAATCTTATGAATGAGTAGGTCAAATAAGTAAAGAATGATGTTCTATAACATCAAATTCCAAGAAAAAGTAAAATTGTAATCAAAATATCGATTAAAATGAAGAACGAACGAAGAACACAAAGAACACGCGAAGAACGCGAAGAACGTTCTTGATGGACAAATTTAAAACCATCGTAGGATAATTATTTTTGATGGACAAATTTAAAACCATCGTGTATAAGTTAGTTTCTTATTGCTTGGTTAGGAACGTTAGAAACGTTCATGAAGAACGAATTAAAACTAAGCTATAACGAAGTTATGGCAAAAATTTCGTAAAAGAAGAACGAGAATTAGAAAGTTAGTAAATGAACCCGAACGTGTAGGGTTTCATAAGAGTGTAAGAGAACATATCGTAGACTCAAGAACGAATGAGTTTCGAGTTTGGATGATCGAATTACGGACGAACGAATGAAGAACGTTAAAATAATAAAACGAATAAAGAGTGAAGATTAAGCCAATCGAAAGGCACGTTAACGGATTCAGAACAAAGTTCTATCCAAGGGTAATCGAAGTACGTAAGATAAGGAAGAAAATGTCTTTAGAACGACCTCGTTCTGAGTCATAACGAATAAGATATGAGATTTCAAAGTTAGCGTCTCAAGCTTGTAAAAGACTTAGAAAATTTTTCTAGGTTTCATGCTTGGCCGCATGCAATGAAGTCGTGCCTTTGGGGCCGGTGTTGCCGCATGAAGCTCAGAACCATCGACCATCTGCCGAGTGGTGCCGCAATGGGAAGGAAAGGGAAGGGTACCAAATGTAGCCATGGCACGGCAGGTGGCAATGCCTAGAAATGAGATTTTTACTGCTCAATTACTAGGGGATGTGCAAGAAATAAATATGAACATGTAGTTCAACTAATGTAACACTTAATTAAGTGTATTAAACCTTTAATGAAGGTTGATCGAAAAAGATTAAATGAGATTAAAAGACAAAGAATGTAGACGCGGGTTACGGAACCAATATCCGGGGACCGTAGTCGTAATAAACGAACGTGAGGGATTGCTATGATGGTGATTCCTTAGACGTTTATTGATGAGGGTAATGAATAACATTTCGATGTTATGTCATGGTAATGAGAGATAAATGTAAAGAGTTTAGACACTGTGAATGTAACGCTGTTACGATGAACGATCGGTCTTAGCATACAACGAACCGTATGGATTTGACATTAAGAAAGAATATTGAACATGGGGTTCAAATGATAGTAATGAATGATAGAGATTAAAACCTTAGATAAAGGTTTAATGAGAGATTAAGGGATGAACTACGTAAACGTTGAATACGTAAATGATTCTTGTGAATCGTATTCACGTCGAGCGAACGTTCTAAGTGTACAGTGGTTGTATGACTTAGACGTTGACGAAGGTAGTAAGTAAGATATGAATTATCAAGAAAGCTGTAGTGAACGGTAATAAGATTAATGAAAGCTGAATGTGAGTCGAATGAGAATGTTAAAATGAAATGTAAGCGTTGAACACTTTAACTGACGTGAAGGTTTAGTGTACGCGAATATTAAACGGGTAAAACCTACACTCCGTGTATGGTTTTACCATAGGATAATGAAGACCAGTGATTAAAACTGTGAATGATGAAGAAGCTAAATTAAAGACAAGTACATATAACATAAACCAAGCTGAGTTAATGTTTATAACTTGGATGACGTTCCGAGTCGAATGAACTAGACGTTGTAAGTTAAGAATAAGGTAATGTAAAATGGTTAACACTATAAATGCGTAGAATGAATATTGAATGATCATTCTGATCATACAAAAGACTGTATGACTTAGACAATGATGAATGAATCCGGAGGTATGGCATTTAGTTGCCAGAAAGCCATAAGGAATAAGAAATTGACTTAACAAACATTATAGTTTAATAGTTCGGATAAGTTAAGATGAATTTAGGTAGTAATACAATTGTAGCCTTTGATGGTTGACATATGGGAGCTGGGCTAAATAATTCCTTCAAAGAGCGAAGGTATATACAAAATTGGCAACCGATCTAACTCACTATTATGGGCAGTGTAGATGAGACGGGAACTTATTTGTTGGTTGTTTGTGGGAAACCACTCAGAGTACCATATGGACTACTAGCAGAGACACGATGTGTGCTGAGTCCTAGAGAAGTTATAAGAAAAAGATAAGAATGTAAATCATCAAAGATGATGAACATATTAAGTAAGACATCTCCGTATGTCATGAAGTCGTTAACTGGTAAAGGAAGTTGGTCGCGTAAACTTAGTTTGTAAGAACGTGACCCTAAGAAGTAAAGTTAAGTAAACCAATGCGTAAGTCAAGTATATGACTAATTGGTGTATGTGTTATTTCCTTATATGCTACATAGGAATTGGAATGAGCAGTTCAGCGTAAACTATAAGTTGTAGCTGTGCATAAAGCAAGTATCCTAACTTCATTCATATTTTAAATGAATGCTAGTTTCTAAAGCTTCTCAGATGTTAAACTTGAGAAGTTCTATCTATGTGAAAATGTGTGATATTTGTACAAGGTGTTAGAATATATGAGGCCTTGTGCCATAATTTGAACACTTCGGTGTTTTTATGAGATGAACTGTTATGTGATTTAACTCTTCAATAAGAGAATGTTCTGTTTATACATGAAACGTTATTGTTAAGTCTGTGCTATTGATTCTAGCCAGACAGAATGTGTATGAAAGAGAGTAGAGAATGAAAGTATTTCAAAGTGAATGTGACTAATGTTTTGAAATGATAGGAATCGAGATTATTCCTATTATTCAAGTTGCTTCATAACCTTTGTTCGGTTATTGATGTCTTAAAAGAATATTTGAATTCTTAAAGTTGTTTGATCAACTACTAAGACTTGCTGAGCAATTGAATGCTCACACTTGCTTTAAATAAAAACATTTTCAGTGAACGATGTTTGAAGAACGTAAGGATCCCATAAACATCACGCTGATCGGTATCCAAACGAAGTGTCATTCAGTGTATGAATGTGTGTGAGGATCAAGCGAAGACTTGAAATATAGAATGATAGAATTAAACTATAGAATAGTTTAATGAATGATTATGTATCCTTGGTGGCGGATAAAAGTCACTTGTACAAGATGTAAAGAATAATGTAATTATCATTATTTGTAGTGGAAGATGTTATAAGGTTTTAGAACCTTGGATTTGAGGATGTATGTTGTTTTATTTAGTTATATAATGATGTATGTTTGGAAGAAGATAGGATCGTGACGTACATAATCCGGATGTGAAAATAGACCGGATTTCAGGGCATTACAGCCACCTTCATGTTGTGAGGAGAGGTAGATTACTGGTGGGAATCTGTAAAGCATACCCAGGCAGCCGCACTCAACCTGTCTTAGGAAACGTTTCAAAAACTGTTCAATGACAAGTACTTTCCTAAAAGTATGCGTCATGTGAAGGAGGTAGAGTTTATTAGACTAGAACAGAACAACATGACGGTGTCCCAGTACGAGGCGAAGTTCGCGGAGTTATCCAGGTTTGCACCTTATTTGGTGGAGAATGAGGAACGTATGACGTGGTTGTTTCTAAGAGGTTTGAAACTCGAAATTCGTTAATACCTTATTTCTCACGAACTTTGTTTATATTCTGATTTTGTGAATAGGGCTCAGTTATTGGAGTGCGATAATAAGTTAGCTTAACCGAAGAATAACGACCAACAACTCGATGATAATCATATAGGTGGCAACGATCATCGAAACAATGATAACCATCGTGGAGGAAATTATCATGCTAGAAATAGTAACCACTTCGGTGGTAATCATGGCCAAGATAATAGAAGAAATAACTCAAGTGGAAATTTCAAGAAGAGAAGATTTAACGATGACAGAAGACGCTTCATCGATGAAAGATCGAAGACCAAAGACCAAAGACCAAAGAACAAATTTTAGAGGAGGAGAACGACCTCCAGTTAGATGCTATAGTTGTGGAAAAGAGGGACACATCAGCCCAAACTGTCTAAAACAGTTCAAGGTATGTTATAATTGTGGAAAGGAAGGACATATCGCTCGAGATTGTACTCTAGCGAAACTAATTCCAGCGGGGATGGTGACTCAAAAGGCTCTCCCAGAAAAGTCATAGTCAACGGTTCCTGGAAGAGCGTTTGTCGTGACTGGTTAAAATGCGAGAAACCCAAATGAAGTTAGCACGGGTTAGTTAATTATAAATTCTTACGAAGTTTATACCTTACTAGATACTAGTTCTACCCATTCATTTATCTCTCCTGCTTGTGCTCAACGTTTAAACTTAACTCCGGAGAAATTAGACTTTAACTTATCAGTTTTACCTGTTAACCTTATTTCTTTAAAGATACTTACTTTTGATGTGATTTTAGGGATTGATTGGTTAACTACTAATCATGCCAAAATTGATTACTTTCGTAAGATTGCTAGTTTTCATATTCCTAAGCTACCTGTTATTCGAATTCAAGCAACCAAATCATTGAAGTCAAAAATTTTCATATCAAGCCATAAAGTCATTCTTTTATTTAAAAACAGATGTCAAGCTTTCTTAGCCCATGTTATGGACTTGAACAAAGATACGTCAAAGTTGAATGATATTTTCGTTGTTAGTAAATTTTCTGACGTATTTCCTGAAAAATTTCTTAGCCTACCTTTAGAGCATGATATTGAATTTTGTATCGTCTTTGAACCCGGTACAAAACCCATTTCTAAAATCTCATATCGAATGGCTCCTATTGAACTTCAGGAGTTAAAAACCTAACTGTAGAAGTTGGTACCCGAGCCTCTATCTGGTGACTTCCTTTGTGGAATGCAGCGAAGCCAGACTCTCTGTAGGGTATGCCATATTCGTGTGGTGGTAAGCTGATAGGTGCCATTGTGATGTGCTATCCAAGATTGGGATATGAGTCACAGTTGAGAGCATTCTAAGTCAGTAATCAAAATACGTAGCTTTTTAGGCTTAGTTGGTTATTATCGGAGATTCGTGGAAAAATTTTCTCGAATCGCTACTCCATTAACTCAATTGACTCATAGAGATACAAAATTCGAATGGAGCAAGGAATGTGGGAAGAGCTTCGAAGAACTCAAGAGGAGACTCATTTCGGCACATATTCTGACCATACCATCCTAGAAAAGTGAACGTGGTAGCTGACGTATTGAGTAGAAGATCGTATGTGGGTACGAGTGCGATATTGTCGAATACAAAGACCCATTTCGTATAACTTACAAATGATAGAGATAGAGGTAAATACTCTAGGGACCCACGTGATGATATACGAGTAGAATCGACTTTAATCGATAAAGTTAAAACCGCTTAAGCTACACACTGGAGCTGATAAATATAAAGAAAAAGGTGCAAGAAGGCGTTGTTCTAGAAGTAAGAGTCGATGAAGAGAAGAAATCTCAACCTTCGATTTATTAGTCCATTTGAAATCCTCGATCGAATAGGAACTGTGGCCTATAAACTCGTTTTACCGCCAAGTGTGTTGCGTGTTCATAACGTTTTTCACGTATCGATGTTACGTAAATATGTGGACGACCCGAACCACATTATTGAGTTAGAACCAGACGAAATAGCCGAAGATTTAATGTACGAGGAGGTACCTGTCAAGATCTTGGATAGGAAGGAGCATGACCTACGCACAAAGGTCATACCACAAGTTAAAGTTTTGTGGAGGAACCATGCTATTGAGGAAATGACCTGGGAGTTAGAAACGGATGGAAACACCAGGTACGTACGTTAATTTTGAGGACGAAATTTCATAAGGAGGGGAGGTGTTAAGACCCCAACTTATTATAAATGAAATTAAATTTCCTCTATTTATTAGTTGGAAATAGTAAGGGTTGATTTGATTAATGTGGTTAGTTATGGGTAAAATGCGCAAATATCTTAAATAAGCAAGTGGTTATAAAATATTCATTGTTGTCGGGGAATATTCGTTTGGTTGTGGAATATTCTTGCTATTGGGGAATATTCGTACGACGGTGCAGCCTTTTATGGGCCCCATAACGGAAAGCGATTGGATAAAGAAAATGACAAGCTTGAGTTTTTATAAATAATGGTGTAATGGTTACCGTTAATACTATTGGAATACCCGGTGGTTAAAATATAGTAATACGTGGTGTTGCACAGTAGCACACGGTATTGCACTAATTATTGATGCTTGCGTAAGAAGGCATTACCCAATAATTGTTACAGTAATTACTGTTCAATATTTTATTCAATAATTGCTACGTTGGTATTTTATATTATTGTTGTTTCAATAGATGTCACTACACAGTATTTTCCATTATCAGATCAATAATTCATATTATTTGAATAATATTATTAGATAGCATTATTGGCAATGTCTAGAAAGTTCTGTCTAAGGAGAGGTTTGATCACCTAATTGCGCGCCAATAAGGAGAAATCCTTATTGGAAAGCCCCCTCTTTCCTGGGAATGGTATGGTTGTCAGTATTGTGATTCTGTAATATTATTTGTGAATAATTAATTATTGATTTATATGATAAGAAAAATATTCATTTTATGTGGATATAGATGGATAAAATTTTTAAAGTGACAATTGTTGAAAATTGATAATTTATCTTTTCTGATAAAATAATTCATTTAAATATATTATTATATTATAATAATATAATAATGGTGATATTTTACAATAAACGTGTGATATATGAATAAATCAGGAGGAAGAATATTTTTGTTACAAAAAATGTTTAACACAAGTTTTGTGTGTTGGTGGACCCTATTTTTGACTGAAATTTGATTATAGCCTGCAAAATCGTCCATATGTGGATTTCGGTAAATTTCTGTTTGAAATTTGGAAAAACTTTCTTCTGCAAAGTTGTAGAGAATTAAATTTCCTATGGAATGGACATAAGATTTGAATTTTTCTGATAAAAGGGCTATTTATTATGAATTATTGAAGTTTCAGAATATTGGGCCTGAATTGATTTTGTTGCATTAAATGATAAAAATATGTTTTTCATTTTGGTGGGCCCCACATGAGTGGTAAACATGCTGAATTCAGATTCAAGAGGTGGGCGTGATTTTTTTTATAAATATTATTATTTTATTAAATTTTCTGCTTTGGTGTTCTAAGCATTTTCCTATAAATAGGGTGCTTAGGTTAGAATTGAAAATCACACTAGAAACTAAAGTTTTCTCTCTCTATATTATCGAGTGTATTCTTGTGAGTATTTTGATACTTTAAGTTGTTTTATACGGTGCAAGTTCCTTCAAAGACTATATCCGTAATTCCAAATCTTTAATCGCTTTTTTTTGAGGTAAGGGTTGTTATTTTTTTTTATAAATGATATTATTTCTTTTAATAACATTATGCTGTAATATTGGTAAGATTTTTCTTGTGAAATTCATATCTTTTCATGTCGGGGTTACTATTCATGAGTTACTATTCACAAAGCATGATGATTTTTCTTATGAAATTTCTACCTTTTAGTGTCGGAGTTACTATTCGTGTATACGGTACTATTCACGTATACGACACTATTCACGAATATGACACTATTCATAGAAAAATTAAATTTTCTTTTCTGTGTCCAAGATTGTCTATTATGGTTTTTATATTTGATTGGATCTGTGTTTTGATCTTCATTTTTGAATTCTGCTCCACAATAGTTTATTATGGAGTATTTTTGAACTTGGATTGTCTAAAGTACGAATCCTTTATATTTGTTCTTTTGTCTCACTAGGTTCGTTTTCTTTAAAATATTTTTCATCATCCTCAGTCCTAAATGGTGATATAACTGAATATCTTTGGCCTATAGTGCAAAGATGAATGATTTCCTGATGAATATCTTTGGCCCGTAGTGCAAAGATGAATAGGTGTTGAGATGAACATGACCGACTGATTAATATCTTTGGCCTATAGTGCAAAGGTGACTATTTGATTCAAGATGTATTTTAATTGATGTTACAGGGATAAAATATCAATGATGGACTTTTAAATTCATAGATGATAGTAGATTTAATTCTCTACTTAACTCTTCTAATGAATTATTATTTTTGTTGCGAATATTGATCTGAAACTTGTTGTCTATTATATTCTATCAGATTTTTCCCTGTTGAGGACTAACGATAATTTTTTCTATATTATCTTAGTCATAATATTCTTTACTGGGCTAGTTGAGCTCACCCTTTTCCTTATTGTTCCATTTTTCTTCTCAGGAGGTGAGAATATAGCGGGAACTAGTCGGGGTGTGGAGTGATAGTTCAAGATAGTTGTTTTAGTAGTTCTCACTATTTTTAAAATAGTGTATCAATAATTGTAATGGGACTTATTTGAGTGTGGATATTGTCTAGATGACAATATTTGTATTTAAACTTATAGTATATGTGTTGTCGTATTTTGCATGACAATTGTATTAATGAAGTTGTAGTTGTTTATGTACTATGCATTTGGCGACTCAGAATAGGATGGGTGGGTTGGACCTCTTTTGGGGGCGTCACAATGTATACTTATTTTGTGGGCGTCACAGTTGGTATCAAAGCTTAGGGATATGGTCTCTGGCGGAGATCGAGGAATAGAACTAGGAGGGGAGAGACGAGTAAATCCTTCACTAGTATGTCCTACCTAAGCTTATTTGTTGGTTGGTCAGAGTATAGGGTTATTATGTTTCATGTTAATTTCTTTAATTAAACCTTGTTTTGTGGCAGTATTTAAGAATGGCAGCTGAAAATATTAACGATGGAGTAAATGAGACCGTGGAGACACCATTAACCACCAACGAGGAAAATGTGTAACAGGTCGGCAATGTTCCTCCTGTAAACAACAGCACTGAGTAAACGATGAACGATGAGATGTTTAGAAGCTTTTTGCGGTTCATGCAAAACCAGACGGGGGAGACTCCTATTCAAAATACAAGAAGAAACAATGGCAACGCACAGCTGGTCATAACCAAGTAGTTCAAAGAGTTGGGACCACCAGACTTCTGGGGAAAGCTAGATCCGATTAAGGCAGAAACGTGGGTCAAACAAATTACCAAGATATTTGATGTTTTGGAATTCACGGAGGAACAGAAGGTTCCATTCGCCACATTTATGTTCCGTAGTGAGACAGATTACTGGTGAGAATCTGTGAAGCGTACCCATCTAGCCGCACTCAACATGTCTTGAGAGACATTTCAGAAACTGTTCAATGGCAAGTACTTTCCTAAAAGTATTCGTCATATGAAGGAGGTGGAGTTTATTAGACTGGAACAGAACAACATGACTGTGTCCCAGTACGAGGCGAAGTTCACGGAGTTATCTAGGTTTGCACCTCATTTAGTGGAGAATGAGGAACATATGACGCGGATGTTTCTAAGTGGTTTAAAACCTGACATACGTCAATATCTCATTTCTCACAAATTTTATATATATTCAGATGTTGTCAACAGGGCTCAATTATTAAAGCAAGATAATGAGTACGTTCAACCGAGGGACCACAACCAGGGTCATACCGGTGACAGCAGTCACCGGAGCAATGATAACCAGCGGGGAGGAAAAAATTTAGACAAAACGGTAACCACTCTGGTGGTAATCGTGGTCATGATAATAGGAGAGGAGAGTCAAGTGGAAATTTCAAAAAGAGGAGATTCAACAATGACAATGTGAAGACGTCAAAGACCAAAGATCAACTGCTTTGGTAAGAGAGAACGACCACCGGTCGTATGCTATAAATGTGGAAAAGTGGGATACATCAGCCCAAACTGTCCACAACAGTTCAAGGTATGTTATAATTATAGAAATAAAGGACATATCGCTCGAGATTGTATTGTAGCAAAACCAAGTCCAGCGGGCATGGTGACTTAAAAGGCTGTCCCGGAAAAGTCAAAGTCAGCGGTTCCTGGAAGAGCGTTTGTCGTGACTGGTCAAAATGCGAGGAACCCAAACGAGGTGATCACGGGTAAGCTAATCATAAATTTTTGCGAAGTTTATACCTTACTAGATACCGGTTCTACCCATTCATTTATCTCTCCTGCTTGCGCTCAACGTTTAAACTTGTCTCTGGAGAAATTAGACTTTGACTTATTTGTGGAGACTCCGTTAGGAGAAACTTTCATTACATCCACTATTTATAAATCTTGTTTGATCCAAGTTGGCACCATCACATTACCTGTTGACCTTATCTCTTTAAAGATACTTGCATTTGACGTAATTTTAGGGATTGATTAGTTAACTACTCATCATGCCAAAATTGATTATTTTCGTAAGGTTGTTAGTTTTCATATTCCTAACCAACCTGTTATGCGAATTCAAGCAACTAAACCACTAAAATCAATCGCTGTCATATCAAGCCATAAAGCCATTCATTTATTGAAAAACGGATGTCAAGATTTCTTTGCCCATGTTATGGATTTGAATAAAGACACGTCAAATTTGAATAATATTTCTGTTGTTAGTGAATTTCCTGATGTATTTCCTGAAGAACTTCCCGGTCTACCCCCAAAACGTGAAGTTGAATTCTTTATTGACCTTGAACCTAGTACAAAGCCCATTTCTAAAACCCCATATCCAATGGCTCCTATTGAACTTCAGGAGTTAAAGATCCAACTACAGGAGTTATTGGACATCATTTTCATTCGTCCTAGTACATCTCCTTAGGGTGCTCCTGTTTTATTTGTAAAGAGGAAAGATGGGAGTATGCGACTTTGTATTAACTATCGAGAATTGAACCATGTCACCATCAAGAATAGGTATCCGCTACCTCGCATTGATGACCTGTTTGACCAGTTGCAAGGAGCACAATTCTTTTCAAAGATCGATCTTCGTTCTGGATATCATCAATTAAAGATTAGAACCGAGGATATTCAAGACCGCTTTTAGAACTCCTGATGACGGCATTATGAATTTTTAGTCATGTCTTTTGGATTGACTAATGCTCCTGCGGCTTTCATGGATATGATGAATCAAGTATTCAAGGAATATTTTGATCAGTTCATTGTTGTCTTTATTGATGACATCCTCATATATTCCAAAAGTCGTGAAGATCATGAGCACCATTTGAAGCTGGTACTCCAAAGGCTTCGTGAAAACAAGCTATATGCCAAGTTGAAGAAATGCGGGTTCTGGCTTAAGGAAGTAACATTCCTTCATCTGTTGACCCGATGAAGATTGAAACAATACAAAGTTGGGAGCAACCAAAGTCGGTGACCGAAGGACGTAGCTTTCTGGGCTTAGCTGGTTATTATCGGAGATTCGTGGAAGGATTTTCTCGAATCAAAAACTTGTTGGTCGTTTTACCGATCAATATATGCGTGCAAGTATACACAGTCAACAAGTAATAAAGAGTAAATAAAGTATCGTTCCCACAGAGAATTAACTAATAAAGTTCACCAAGCACTAGTCCATAACCATTTTAGTCTTATTTAAACGAATGATATTATATTTTATATTTAAACTATGAAATTAAATAAACCTAACTATTCCTAGAGTGAGACTAGATAATGAAGACCTGAGATTACAATTTCCCCTATTGAATCATTTAAATCAACACACTCTTGTTAAGCCAAAATACTTGCACTGGATTGCTAGTCGAGAACACGAAAGTAAAGTACAGTCATATCTCAAAGTACCATACTCATATCACATATAATCCACAATTGATAGAATACACATAAACACCCACATTACCTAAACCACTATATGTCTATGTGATTTACAAATAATTAGGGTTTAAGTCCAAATTCTCAATTGACTACGAGTGATGCCTCGATATATGTCTATCCTAAGCACGAATCATACATTCCATCATCATGTAGAACATACAAACACAAGCTATCAAGATTAAATCTAAACTCATACTTCGTCTTTCAAGTTCATATGGGTTTTCACAATAATTGATGGCCAGTCAACTAAGCAAATAAGCATGAATCTTAATAGACAATCCCATAGCAATCAATAAGGTTAACAATGAAGTATATCAGATTAAACTAAACAATAGAATCCATTGCAATCCCAAAATAGAGTTTAGATCATAGTTGAATCAAAATTCGTAATCCACAATAGATTACACATTGAGAAATAAAGATAGAAGTAAAGAGAAGTTAGGGAACTAGGAATTCAAATCATATCTCTCTTGCTCCAATTCTGAATTTCCTATGCTCTCCAATTGCTTCAATCTTCAACTCTAATTTAATCTAGGGTTCTATTCTAATCTAAAAAGAAAGAGAAGAATAGAGCATATGTAATCTAGATTGATCCCCCAAGGGATGGAATCTCACTTCCATAATGAAAATACATCTAATATATAAGCCCTAATTGAACCTCTCTCCAAATAACGCTTCAATTGCACTGTTTAATGAAAAGTCAGCCTTGGTCAACACCCGAAGTCGCGCGGCTGCGCAGGAATTGGCTTGAAGTTGGACGCGGCCGCGCTCAAGTAAAAAATCACGTTTTTTGGCTCCAGGGTCGCACGCAGCCGCGCGGGAAATGCACTACAAATTCGCGTGCCCGCGCGGTCCATTTTCTACTGCAGTGTCCTCTGAAAAAATGCCATAACTTTTTATCCGAGACGAGTTATGGGGCCTTCCACCTATCAAATCGAAGATATCGACGAGCTCTACAACTTTCATTCTTTTATGATTGAGAAATGCAGGCTGGATGAAGGTTGAAATTTGTCTGGAAGTGACTACTATGAAAATGGCTAACCAAAACAGCGAAGATCGATGTCCGTTAGTACAAAGATCATAACTATTGCATCCGAACTTCGATTAGAATGATTTGAGATGTTCCAAAAAGCTAAGAACAAGCTCTACAACATAGTCCAAGTTCCAAGCCAAGAACATAACATGAACATGAAAGCCCAAATGATATCCGGATTACTTTTCCTTGCGTTTTCATACCAATAGTCGCTCACATCGTTCCCAAGCATAAGATCTGCAAAATAAACACAAAATGTATGAAAAGTAACTAAGAAACATGAGAATAAGTAACTAATTCAAGTAACAGATACCGAATAAGTAGGTATAAAACCAACTTATCAAATACCCCCAAACTTAAACTGTTGCTTGTCCCCAAGCAACACAATATAATGCAATCTACATGCTATGCAAGCTACACTACTTTGAAAATGAATCCCCAGATTTCCAGCCAAGTTAAGAATTCCAATAAGGTATGCCTCAGAGAAATATCAAGATCCAAGAACAAAGCATCAAACTAAGCTAAAGGCATAATGACATACAATCATATAATCCTAACCTGCTATAAAGATGTTGTGTGTGTGTGATGTGTTCATAGATAAGCTTGAAAAAGGCAAGGATTTCAGATGTTATACTGCTTAAGAGAGAAAAATAAGGTTCAAACCAAGAACTATGCATATAAAAGAAGCAACAACTACTCTAACACATCAATACAAGGTAAGGTTCAACAAAGGGTTTATTCTACTTATTTTTACTCACGAGGGCAATTTTGCAAACTTTTCCGCGATGTTTATTGAATTTTTTTCCCATGACTGTGCAATGTCTCATTCCATTAGGCTAATAGTGCTACCCCTTAGCGAGCTTTCAACCAACGACTTCCAGACTATTAAGACCTTAGGGCGATAGGTGTAGAGACAATCCCCTCGGGCGTACTTACTCAAGTAACAAAGGCCCCGAAACAAGATTAGCCACGGTAATTATTTATTTTTTCTCTTTTTATATATATATATATAAAGCAAACATACCCATGCATTCCCAAAACTTGAGTTTCAGTGTCTTCATAGTCATTACTCACTTCCTAAATAATTCTATCATTAAAAATAACATTTTCCTCTCAGCAGCCAAGCATGCAAATCTTAACCAACAAGCAAATAGGAACATTGTCGTCTTACCTAGTAACATCTAAACAGCAAGCATGAATTATATCATGTATAAAATTATAACTAAGCTCAAGATATCAACCAAGTTCAAAAATCTATCAAATTTTTATTTCATCATAGGCCAAATTAGAATTCAACTAACTAAAAGCCTGAGATTATGCAATGTTATGCAACTAAACACATACTAAGTAAATAAGACAAAAGAAAACTAAAAACAAACAAAAAAAAATTCATGTAGAATTTAACTACAAAGATACTAAAATACCCCTACTATGCAACTTAAATATGCAATCAAACTATATGCAACTAACTATATGCAACAACTACTCACTACAACCCGATACCCCCAAACTTAAAATAAACAATGCCCTCATTGTAATTAAAAGTGAAAGAATACTCCCCTAAGTGGCAATGTCATCTCCATTCGTCTCCTCATGATCCGATGGTATATCAAGTGATGACTAAGTTTGAGATATTCTATAGTTGGAAACTAAGTGTGGGCTTCTAACTGTCCGAATTCTTGAGTCAGAAATTCTAAAAATTTATCAAATTTTTTTTCTGTGACTAAGCTATGGGCGCAGTAACCGCGATGTTTAGCTTAGAGTTCAGGCCATTGCATGCTGACTCTCTGACTCTGGCGACTTTCAATTTTTGTTTGACTTCTGTTTGATCCTGAATGCTTATAGCAATTGGATTGAACCTGAGAGGAGAAACAATAAAACTAATATTAAGACTTACCACTATCTAACATCTACTAAATATGGAAATGTAAATAAGAATTAAACAAGGAGGGAGAAAGATTGGATAGGGTGCCTCCCATCGAGCACTTGGTTTATAGTCCTTTAGCAAGACTTTTTTCTTGACACCGCTATCCAATTCCTCTACGATAAGCTAAGAACCCTCCATCCATTAGAATTGCAATGTGCGTAGGTAGGTTCCCCATCTTGCGTGTCTGTGACTTGAAACAACCTAGCATATTTCTTGTACATGATGCCCCCAGTTCTATTGCATAGCCAGGTGCTCCTTCCGTTGTATCTGTGAATAGATTCTTACATTGAGGCATGACAGATACAATAGGATTTTCTTCTTCTAATATCTCTTCCTCAGCCCACCATGGTTTGTAAGAGGCCTCATAATCGCAGAAATTCTTGCTTTGGATGTGACTACCAAGGGGACATGGGTGTGCAAATTTCACTGAATTTTTTAACTCTAACTGAGAAGGCACTTGGGGTATTATACAAGTCAGCTCATGATCTTCATTTTCCATACCCCCAGTTGTCTCCTCAATGTCCGCTACTTTCAGTTCATTTAATGGAATGTACACCTCTGGCTCTCCATCAGTTTCATCGTCCATGTCATAGCACCAATTGTTTGGAGGGAAATTGTTCAAGGCTTCGAACATTTGATCCATATGATTCTGAAAATTTTGAATTGACCTATCTTGCTCAATCATCTTCTCCTCAGTTGATGCTACAAATTTGACCCACAATTCCTCCAATATTGAATTATCTTGTTCAGTTTCAAAATCCATGTATTGAGGGCCATTCATTGAGGAGTTAATGAGTTGTTCCATCTGTCTGTTAAGATTTTGGCTTGATAACTCCTGACTCATCATCATCTCTTCATGGTCTGCTATGCTTTTTGACATGAATTCCTTCAACCTTAAATTTTCTTCTTGTTGCATTGGAGGTGGATATTAGAAATCTGATGGATGTGTTGGACTTGGGACACAGTATTGGTCTTGAAAGTTATTACTCCATTCAAAATCTGGATGATACTCCCAACCTTGATGATAATTGGGATAAACATTGTTGTTGAGGTAATCAACCCCAAACTGTACTTGTCCAACTCTGATGTCACACTGATAACTCGGATGCTTGCCAGCACAATATTCACATGTAACTGCTATCTCTTGAGTGCGTTGGGCTGCAAGAACATCCAACCTCTCCGAAAGTGTTGCAATTTGTGTTGACAATGTAGAAAATAAATTGAGTCCTTCAATTCTTGTGTCCCTTGGTTGAATCATATTTGCATAAGGCCATTGATAAACAAAGTCACCCATGATACCTGAAAAGAGAGAAATATAAGAAAATAATTAAAACAAAAAACAAATGTTTAAATTAAGACCAATTTGATTGAAATTAATGTTGGCAAAAAATTATTAAGCTAATTCCCCGGCAATAGTGCCAAAAACTTATTGGTCATTTTATTGATCAATATATGCGTGCAAGTAAACATGGTCAACAAGTAATAAAGAGTAAGTAAAGTATCGTTCCCACAGAGAATTAACTAATAAAGTTTACCAAGCACTAGCCCATAACCATTTTAGTCTTATTTAAACGAATGATATTATATTTTATATTTAAACTATAAAATTAAATAAACCTAACTATTCCTAGAGTGAGACTAGATAATGAAGACCTAAGATTACAATTTCCCCTATTGAATCATTTAAATCAACACACTCTCTGTTAAGCCAAATTACTTGCACTGGATTGCTAGTCGAGAACACGAAAATAAAGTACAGTCATATCTCAAAGTACCATACTCATATCACATATAATCCACAATTGATAGAATACACATGAACACCCACATTACCTAAACCACTATATGTCTATGTGATTTACAAATAATTAGGGTTTAAGCCCAAATTCTCAATTGACTACGAGTGATGCCTCGGTATATGTCTATCCTAAGCACGAATCATACATTCCATCATCATGCAGAACATACAAACACAAGCTATCAAGATCAAATCTAAACTCATACTTCGTCTTTCAAGTTCATATGGGTTTTCACAGTAATTGATGGCCAATCAACTAAGCAAATAAGCATGAATCTTAATAGACAATCCCATAGCAATCAATAAGGTTAACAATGAAGTATATCAGATTAAACTAAACAATAGAATCCATTGCAATCCCAAAATAGAGTTTAGATCATAGTTGAATCAAAATTCGTAATCCACAATAGATTACACATTGAGAAATAAAGATAGAAGTAATGAGAAGTTAGGGAACTAGGAATGCAAATCATATCTCTCTTGCTCCAATTCTGAATTTCTTATGTTCTCCAATTGCTTCAATCTTCAACTCTAATCTAATCTAGGGTTCTATTCTAATCTAAAAAGAAAGAGAAGAATAGAGCATATGTAATCTAGATTGATCCCCCAAGGGGTGGAATCTCACTTCCATAATGAAAATACGTCTAATATATAAGCCCTAATTGAATCCCTCTTCAAATTACGCTTTAATTGTATTGTTTAATGAAATGTCACCTTTGGTCGACACCCGAAGTCACGCCAATCGCACGTGAATTGGCTCGAAGTTGGTATTTGCGTCACTCAAAAAAAAATCACGTTTTTGGCTCCGTGAATTCATGTGTGCAAATGAAAAACGCACTATAAATTCACATGCCACGCCGTGGTCCATTTTCTGCTGCAGTGTCCTCTTGTAAAATGGCCAAAACTTTTGATCCGGGAAGAGTTACAGAGCCTGCCACCTATCAAATCGAAGATATCGACGAGCTGTAAAACTTTCAATCTGATGATTGAGTAATTCTGGCCGGATGAAGGTTGAAATTTTTCTGGAAATGACTGCTATGAAAATGGCTAACCAAAACAGCGAAGTTCGACGTCCGTTGGTACAAAGATCATAACTCTTGCATGCGAACACCGATTAGAATGATTTGAGATGTTCCGAAAAGCTAAGAAGAAGCTCTACAACATAGTCCAAGTTCCAAGCAAAGAACATAACATTAAAATGAAAGCCCAAATGATATCCGGATTGCTTTTCCTTGCGTTTTCATACCAATAATCGCTCACATCGTTCCCAAGCATAAGATCTACAAAATAAACACAAAATGCATGAAAAGTAACTAAGAAACATGAGAATAAACAACTAATTCAAGTAACAGATACCGAATAAGTAGGTATAAAACCATTATCAATCGCTACTTCGTTAACTCAACTGACTCGGAAAGATACAAAATTCGTATGGAGCGAGGAATTCGAGAAGAGTTTTTAAGAGCTTAAGAGGAGACTTATTTCGGCACCTGTTTTAACAATACCATCTGGTTCGGATGGATTTGTTATCTATAGTAATGCTTCAGTCAAAGGGTTAGGATGTGTTCTCATGCAACATGGGAAAGTCATAGCATATGCCTCGCGACAACTTATAGAATATGAGAGGAATTATCCTACTCATGATCTAGAGTTGGCAGCAGTCGTTTTCGCGCTAAAGATCTGGAGACACTATTTATATGTGGAGAAAGTAGAGATATATTCAGACCATAAAAGCCTCAAATATGTATTCACCAAAAAGGAACTAAACATACGGCAACGACGTTGGCTTGAGCTGTTGAAAGATTATGACCACACCATTCAATACCATCTTGGAAAAGCGAATGTGGTAGCTGACGCATTGAGTAGAAGATCATATGCGGGAACGAGTGTGATGTTGTCAACACAAAGGCCCATTTTGTGTGATTTACAAAAGATGAAGATAGAATTCAAGACTCTGGGGACATGCGATGATGTCAAGTATACGCATAGAACCGAATTTAATCGATAAAGTTAAAGTTGCTCAAGCCACAGACCTAGAGCTGATGCATATGAAGAAGAAAGTACAAGAAGGTGTTATCCCAAAAGCAAGAATTGATGAAGAAGGAATACTTCGAGTCAACTCCAGACTTTGTGTTCCTAACGACTCTGATTTGAAGTACAAGATCATGATGGAGGCACACAATACACTGTTTGCAATCCATTTTGGAAGTACATAAATGTATCGTGATCTTCGACATACATTTTGGTGGAATAATATGAAGAAAGAGATCGCGAAGTTTATCTCGAGGTGTTTAATTTATCAACGTGTAAAGGCGGAGCATCAAGTGCCTAAAGGCCCATTGCAATAACTTGAGATTCTAAAATGGAAGTGTGAACACATTACCATGGATTTCGTTACCGGTCTTCCCACGGTTTCTCAAGGCATAGATGCGATTTGGGTTATTGTTGATAGATTAACTAAGTGTGCTCATTTTTTTCCAATACGGGAGAGTTATTCCCTTGAACGTCTTGCTCATATGTACGTAAATGAGATTGTGAGATTTCATGGCATGCCAGTATCCATAGTTTTGGATCGTGACCCAAGATTCACTTCACAATTTTGGGTTAGCTTGCAGAAAGCTATGTGCACGGATTTATGATTTAATTCGGCATACCATCCTCAAACAGACGGATAATCAAAGAGGACTATTCAAACTCTTGAAGATCTATTAAGACACTGTGTCCTAGACTTCAAAGGGAGTTGGGATAAGTATTTACCATTGGTGGAATTCTCCTACAACAACAGTTACCAGACAAGTATAGGTGTGGCTCCATTCGAAGCACTGTATGGATGAAAGTGTCTCTCTCCAGTATGTTGGGATGAGGTCGGTGAAGCAACATTGTTGGGACCAGAGTTGGCACGTATTACTATAGAAAATATCCAAACGATTCGACAACGTATACAAACGGCACAAGATCGACAAAAGAGTTATGCGGATCTTCATCGAAAGGACGTGGAATTTTGTATTGGGGATCATGTATTGTTGTGTGTTGCTCCATGGAAGGGAGTTACAAGATTCAGGAAAAGAGGAAAGCTCAATCCATAATTTATTGGTTCATTTCAAATTCTTGACCGAGTAGAAAATGTGGACTATAGACTCGCATTATCTCCAAGTATGTCTCGTGTTCATAATGTTTTTCACATATATGTGCTTCGTAAATATGTGAAAGACCCAAACCACATTATTGAGTTAAAACCAGACGAAATAGCCGAAGATTTAACATATGAGGAGGTACCTGTCAAGATCTTGGATTTGAAGGATCATGTCCTACGCACAAAGGTCATACCACAAGTTAAAGTTTTGTGGAGGAACCATGCTATTGAGGAAATGACCTGGGATTTGGAAACAGAAATGAAAGCGAGGTATCCTCACCTTTTCAAAACACCAGGTACGTACGTCAATTTCGAAGACAAAATTTCATAAGGAGGGGAGGTTGTAAGACCCCAACTTATTATAAATGAAATTGAATTTCCTCTATTTATTATTTTGAAATAGTAAGGGTTGATTTGATTAACGTGGTTAGTTATGGGTAAAATGCGCAATTATCTTAAATAAACAAGTGGTTATAAAATATTCATTGTTGTCAGGGAATATTAGTTTGGTCGTCGAATGTTCTTACTGTCGGGAATATTAAATGCATTTACCTAGCAAAATTTGTGTGGGCCCCATAACGGAAAGCGATTGGATGAAAAAAACGAGAAGTATAAATTTTTTTATAAATAACGGCGTAGTTGTTACCGTTAACAATGTTGGAATACCTTGTGGTTAAAACACAGTAATACGTGTTGTTGCACAGTAGCACACGGTATTGCACCAATTATTGATTCTTACGTAAGAAGGCACTGCTCAATAATTGTTATAGTAATTACTGTTCAATATTTTATTGATTCAATAATTGCTACGTTGATATTTTATATTATTGTTGTTTCAATAATTGTCACTGCACAATATTTCCCATTATCAGATCAATAATTCATATTATTTGAATAATATTATAAGATAACATTATTGGCAATGTCTAAGGAAGTTCAGTCTAAGGAGAGGTTTGGTCACCTAATTGCGTACCAGTAAGGAAAAATCCTTATTGGAAAGGCCCCTCTTTCATGGGAACAACCTGGTTGTCATTATTGTGATTTTGTAATATTATTTGTGAATAATTAATTATTGATTTATATGATAAGGAAAATATTTATTTATGTCGATAGAAATGGAGGAATTTTTAGAAAAATGACAATTGTTGAAAATTGATATTTTATCTTTTCTGATAAAATAATTCATTTAAATATATTATTATATTATAATAATATAATAATGGTGATATTTTTATATTAAATGTGTGATATATGAATAAATGAGGAGGAAGAGTATTTTTGTTACAATAAATGTTAAAAACATGTTAAGCATGTAATTGGGCCCCATTTTGTAACTAAAATTGGATCATAGCCAAAAATCGTCCAGTATGTGGATTTCTTGTCAATTTACTTTGGAATTTGGAAAAACTTAAACTTACAAAGTTGTAGAGAATTGAATTTCCTATGAAATGGACATAAGTTTAGAATTTTTCTAATAAAGGGGCTATTTATTATGAATTATTGAAGTTCTAGAATAATTGATTTTTGAAGTTTTAATTATTTTTTTATGAAAAATGTTTTTGTTATGATTGGTGGGCCCCACTTGTTGTTAAGCATGCTGAATTCAGAATTTCAAAGTGGGCGTATGAATTTTTAAAATAATAATAATATTTTATTAAATTTTCTACTTTGGTGTTCTAAGCATTTTCCTATAAATAGGGTGCTTAGGTTATAATTGAAAATCACACCAGAAACTGAAGTTTTCTCTCTCTATATTATCGAGCGTATTCTTGTGAGTATTTTGATACTTTGAGTGTTGCTATACGGTGCAAGTTCCCTTCAGTGTTGTATCTGATATTTCAGCCAGAAGTACTATTCTTTTGAGGTAAGAGATGTTATTTTTTTTTATAAATGATATTATTTCTTTCAATATCATTATGCCAGAATATTGGTAAGATTTTTCTTGTGAAATTCTTGTCTTTTTGTGTCGGGATTACTATTCACATATACGACACTATTCACGTATACGACACTATTCACGAATACGACACTATTTATAAAAAAAATTAAATTTTTGTTCTTTGTCCCAAATGTCTATTTTCTTCACTATCTTTGATTGTATCCATGTTTTGATCATTATTCTTGAATTTTACTCCACCATAGTATATTATGGGGTGTTTTTGAACATGGATAAACTAAAGTACGAATCCTTAATATTTGTTCTTTTGTCTCACTGGATTCGTTTTCTTTAAAATATTTTTCATCATCCTCAGTCCTAAATGATGATATAACTGAATATCTTTGGCCTGTAGTGCAAAGATGAATGATTTTCTGATGAATATCTTTGGTCGTAGTGTAAAGATGAACAGGTATTGAGATGAACATAACCAACTGATGAATATCTTTGGCCTATAGTGCAAAGATGAATATTTGATTCAAGATAAATATTGATTGATGTTACAAGAATACAATATTGATGATGGACTTTTAAATTCATAGATGATAGTAGATTTCATTCTCTACATAACTCTTCTATGAATTGTTATTTCCGATGAGAATATTGATCTGAAACTTGTTGTCTATTATATTCTATCAGATTTTCCCTATTGAGGACTAACGATAATTTGTTTTATATTATCTTAGTCATAATATTCTTTACTGGGCTAGTTGAGCTCACCCTTTTCCTTTTTGTTTCATTTTTTATCTCAGGAAGCGAGATTGTAACGGGAAGTAGTCGGGGTGTGGAATGATGGTTCTAGACAGTTGTTTAACAGTCCTCACTATTATGTAAAATAGTGCATCAATAATTGTAATAAGGATTTTATCTGAGTGTGGATATTGTCTAGAAGACAATATTTGTATTTAAACTCACAGTTTATGTGTTGTCGTATTTTGCACGACAATTGTATTAATAAAGTTATAGTTTATTCTCTACCATGTATTTGGCGACTCGGAATGGGTAATGTATACCTATTTTGGGGGTGTCACAATACCAGTTTCAAACAGAAAAAGATTCAATTCATAAAAAGAAATCACATCAAAGCTCTAATAATTAGTACTATACTTGTCTACCCAATTTAAATCTCATCATTGGCCAAAACAAACTGTAAATATCAAACAGCTGGAATCATACAAGATGAACATAATAACTAACTATTATTTTTGAATTTTTGAATTTTTTTCTTTTTTTTAACAAGAAACTGAATATAATGCTATTCAAACTATACTACTATGCAACTACTTATGCAGTTGTACTACATGAATGCAAACATAATGAACCTAAACTAAATTAACAACATATGCAAAATAACATAACATAAACATGAAACTAAACATGCAATAAAGAACTAAACTAAACTCCCCCAAACTTTCACAATTATAATGTCCTCATTGTACGAATATAGTGGTAAGTAGAAGAGAACTACTCTGTAATCAGCTAAGCATGAGATGATAGTGACGATGGCGACGACGATCATTTTCCTATCCATTGAACCTCCAATACTTGCAATGAAAAGAGACAACATGGATTAGAATAGCACTTTGGAATATAACGTGATTCCTATCTACTAAATAAACTAGGAAAGCATATAAATATATATAAAAAAAAATATTTATGGGTTGCCTCCCAGTTAGCGCTTGAAATACAGTCTTTTAGCCTGACTTTGTCTGGTCAACGCTATCCAATTCCTCTTCGATGATTGAGGAACCCTCCATCCATCGGAAATAATATAACTTTTGGTAGGTTCCCATTTGTGATGACTATCGAATTAAAGTCACCTAGCATGCTTTGTTTAGATAAGATCACATTCAAGAACGTCCAACATCTAGGTCTTTTTTCCATTGTGTCTGCGAATAGATTCTGGCATTGAGGCTTTTCCAACACAACTGGTTCTTCGTCTTTCTCATGCCACCCCTCGCACTATGGCTTCGAATTTGTACTCGCTTTTACGTCTCCAAGAGCTTTGTCGACGACATGACTACCAATCAGACAAGGTTTTACAAATCTAACCGGATTCTTAAACTTTGGTGGAGAAGGCACTTGAGGCATAAATGACATCGGCTCATCATCGTTGGTTCTCACAATTAGTTCTTTATCGACCTTGTTGTCATTTTCCCCACATGTCTCCTCTTTTTCAACGTCTTGTGGATCATTCAGTTGTATATTTAGTTCGGGCACTTCATCAGTCTCGCAATCCTCGTCATAACACTAATTGATTTTAGGATAGTTGTTCAAGGCTTTGAACATTTGATCTATCTTATTCTGAATATTATGAATTGACTTTTCTTGATTAATTCTTCTTTCCTCATTTGATGCTATGAACTTGGACAACAATTGCTCCAATCTTGAATTATCTGTCTCAGTTTTGGAATCCATGTATCAAGGACCATGAGTTGAAGTGGTGATGAGTTGTTCCATCTGGTGCTGAAAATTATGGCTCGATATTTCTTGACTCATCATCCTCTCCTCTAGGTTTGCTATGACCTTTGACAGTAATTCCTCCAACTTTAACTTTTCTTCTTTTAATGGAGGTTGATATGAGAATTTTGGCGTGTATGTTAGATTTGGAGTAGAGTATTGATCTTGATAATTATAGCTCCATGAAGAATCCGTGTGATACCCCCAAACTTGATGATAATTAGGATAAGAATAGTTGTTGAGGTAGTTACCCCCATACTCTACCGGCCCAAGACTGATGGTGCATTGATTACTCGGGTGACTGCCAGCACAATAATTGCAAGTAACTGCTATCCTTCGATTACATTGGGCTGCATCAACGTCCAACCTCCTCGAAAGTGTCTCAAGTTGTGCTGATAATGCAGAAAATACATTGAGTCCATCAATCCCCGCTCCCCTTGGTTGTGTCATACTCGAATATGGCCTTTGATGATTGCATCCATCCATGGTACCTAAAACGAGAGAAAAATACGAAGATAATAAAATAAAATAAAAATAAAGAAAAAAATGTTTAAATTTAGACTAATTTGATTGAAGCTAATATTGGCAAAAATGTATTAAACTAATTCTCCGGCAACGGCGCCAAAAACTTATTGGGTAAAATCTAATTACGCACAACACGCAAGTATACGTGGTCAACAAGTAATAAAGTTAAAGTAGAGTATCATTCCCACGAGGAATTGTTTAATAAAAATCACCAAGTACTAACTCGTAACCAACTCAATCTTATTTAAACGAATGAATTTCAAATTATATAATTAAACTACTATTAAATTCCACTAAATAAATTAAGATTACGGAGATTTAAAATCACAACTTCATTTATTACTTCATTTAAGTTAACACACTTCTCATCAATTATTCTCTATTCTGAATTGTTAATCAAGAACACTAAAGCAGACAAAACCACCAAGTTCTCTATAAGATTACATATGGCGTACAGGCATATCTCTATCCTAAACACGAATCATGAATTCCATCTATGCAGAAATCACAAACACGTGATTAATTGTTTGGTAGCTAATTACAGTGTGCTATGTGAATATATCATGTAGATTCTATAAAGGCTGAGAACAGTCGAATAAATTATTTGAAGACGCTTGAAGGCAAGTTTTCTTAACGCTTGTCTAACCTTCGTGTTAGTCGAGTTTTCTGTGATTCATTGTATTGAGTTGCATGAATGATTTTAAAGAAAGGGTCAATGCCAGTTTTAGCTCGGCTAGACTATTCGTAAGATATAGATTGATTTGTATACATATCTTTCTATATAGAAATGATAATGCTATCCTATGCCAAGTATTTGGTACGGATTCAAAGGTAAGTTTGTGTATGAACAAACACAATTATTTTTCATCGTTTATACGATGGGCACGCGAGTTTGCCAAAACTTAAACGTAAATACGTTTAACGGATGAATGTTAATCAACATAGAGTATGTAAAATCCCAAATTTTACGAATAAAGATTTAAATTTCTTAAAATATATTTTTGAATATTATGGAGTGAATTTGATATAATGTTATAGTTGTGGGTAATATTTATAAATTTTGCAAAGTATGAAAGTTTTTGTATAATATTTGATTGGTCGGGGAATATTCTTTTTGTCGGGAAATATCTGTACGACGGTACAATCATTGGTGGACCCCACAACAGAATTATTGTCGGATTGAGAAAACGATAAAAATATTTTTATGAATATAACGACGGAAGTTTTACCATTAATACTGTTGAACTACTCGATAGTAAAGTAATAAAGAATACTGCTGGTTGCATAGTAGCACACCGTGTATTGATTATTGATGCTTACATGAGAAGTCACTCGCTTTTATTCAATTATTGCTTCAGTAATTGTTGCATAGTATCTCACGTTATTTGATTCAATTATTGTCGATATTTTATATATTATTAAATCAATAATTGAGATGACAAAGTTATTAATATTATTATTTACAATATTAACGATGTCTAGAAGTTCTGCCAATGAGAGGTTTGGTCACCTAATTGTGCGCGAATAGGGAGAAATCCTTATTGGAAAGCCCCCTTTTTACTGGGTATGACCTGGTCGATTAATAGTGTGAATTATAATAATGATGACGGAGTTTTATTTTATTAGTATTATTAATGTAATAAAACATAAAAGCTTTTTATATAAAACAGAATACTTTTATAAAGTTATTTGTTTTATTAGGCAATAATTAGAATATATTATATTTTATTATGTATAGTGTTTTGCATAGTAAAAACTTTTTATATAAAATAAAATACTTTTATAAAGTTATTCATTTTATTAGACAATAATTAGAATATATTATATTTTATTATGCATAGTGTTTGCATAGTTCCTACATAGTGTTTGTATAGTAAAATCTTTTTATATAAAACAGAATACTTTTATAAAGTTATTCGTTTTATTAGATTATAAATAGAATATATTATATTTTATTTAAAAGATTTTGTTTTATTAGAGTATTTTATAGTAAACCAATCTGGACCGTCCATTTAAAAGTAAATCAATTTGGACTGTTCAGGAATTAGTTACTATTCAATCTATTCTTCTATAAATAGAAACTCATTCCTTCATTATTTCTTACGAATTCACTGAAACTCTAGAGATAGAAACTGTAGAGAGAATTCTTCTTCTATAATCTTGAGCGTATTTCTTTAGAGTTTAAGGAAGCTTTGAGCGTAGTGCAAGTTTTCTTCAAGTATATTCCCGCCCTACCCGTCGGAGTACTCTTCTTTATAAGGTAAGGGATATTATTTGTTGTGCTCGTAAGGGGTATTATTTCTTTCGTATTCATGAAGAGAACTTCTGTTATTCTATTCTTTATTATTCTGTTGGAATAACCTGTATACGCGGACTACCCTATACTTGGTGAAATTATTTTGTTATTCCATTCTTTATTATTATGTTGGAATAACTTTTATCTATCTGAGTACCACATACATGGTGAAATTCTTCATTATTCCATTTTTATTATGTTGAATAACTTTTATCATCATGCATACCGCATACATGGTGAAATTCTTCTGTTATTCCATTCTATATTATTCTGTTAGAACATCCTGTCCGTGCGTTTACGCATGACCTGGTTCTGTTATTTATTATTCTTTTGGAATATTCTATCGGTGCAAAATTTTGCCTGACCTGGTTCCATTATTTATTATTCTGTTGGAATATCCTGTCTGTGCATTTACGTATGACCTGGTTCCGTTATTTATTATTCTATTGGAATAACCTGTCTGTGCAGTCTATCTCATGCCTGGTGATTTCTTTTGTTATTCCATTATTTATTATACTCAGTTGGTTAAAGTTTTGACTTCTATACTCCATGAAATTAGTGGAATATCCTTGATATTTGCGCTTCATCCAGTATCTTTTCATGGAAATATTCTTCTGAGCATTATTGAATTTTACTCTACAAAGAAGTATCATGTTGACAATTTGGTCGTTATTAGTTCCTGGATAAATTAATTGTTGAACTTGTTTTATTGAATTCTTATATCATTGTCATCATCCTCATGTTTATATTATGTTGAAAGTCATCTGTGGCCTGTAGTGCATAGATGGACTTGGTATGATTATGACCAGGGATTAATCAGTATAATCATGACCGCAATGTTACAAATGATGTGGTAAAAGTCCTCATTGGCCCGTAGTGCATTAATGGACAGTTGTTGGCATGATCATGACCATTGATGAATACATGAATATCCTTGGCTCGTAGTGCATGGATAATTTGTGGTTGTGATATTAATAAATATCCTTGGCCGTAGTGTAGGGATGATGTGAATTATTTATTAAGTTGAGTCCCAGCGATAAAAGTGATGAAAAACCTTTTAAATCATAAAAGATAGTAGATTTTATTCTCTACTTGACTCTTTTAATGGATTGCTTGTTCCGCTACAGTTAAACTTGATGTTTGTTATATTGTATCAATTTAACACTGTTGAAGGCTAACGATAATTTATTCTGCATTATCTTAGTCATAATATTTCTTACTGGGCTAGTTGAGCTCACTCTTTCTTTCACTGTTCTCTTCAGGAAATGAGAACGTAGCCGGGACTAGTCGGGGAACGGAGTGACGGTCCAGATGATAGTATTAGTAGTCTTCACTATTATGTTAAATAGTGTGACAATAAATGTAATAAGGACTCCATTGAGTGTGGATATTGTCTAGATGACAATATTCTTATTAAAACTCTTAGATTATGTTTTGTCATATTTTACACGACGGTTGTATAATGAAATTTGTATTTGTATTCTGTACCATGTATTTGGCGACTCAAGATTGGTGATGTATACCTATTTTGGGGGCGTCACAGAGTACTATAGGCTGATCACCTAGAAGTGCTCGTAAGTAATGTCGGATGTACAGCCTTAGTGTTGTGATGTCCTTTTCAAGTGTGAAAACAAAAAGATATTGTTCATGGTCTTTCGACCGGTTCAGAATTCCTAAACTATTATATACTTTGGGAATTGAGATTATGAATTGTTAAGTATTAATGTTTCGTAATACTTCATGACTATTTGTTCAGTTATGGAAGATAGTCATATAATTCACGAATATGGTATTGATATTATTCTTTGTTAGACTTGTTGAACTTGTTATGCTCACTTCTTGCGTGAATTATATGATTGCAGTTAAAGCTGAGCGTAGTGAGAATGCTAAGAGAGATAAGGGCAAGGCTAAGATGGATAGTTAACCATCTTGTAATAGTTTAGTATGATTGTATGTATTATACTTACGAACAACGAATGATGTAATCGGTTTATGAAACTAGGGAAAGGATTTCACTTTAATTGTAAGAAAAAGATAGTAATTACATTCATTATGTTGTGTTTTCAATGGAATGATTGTATAGTTATGAGTATCGTGTAGCACCATATGTCGGGTTGGAAGATACCTAAATTTGGGGGTGTCACTTGTTGGTATCAAACCATTAGGTTATAAAACTTAAGGGGGGAAGAACCTTAGGCTAATAACCTCGTAAGGAAGGTAAAGTTCGAAGAAAGTAAATTCGAGTCGAATAAATTAATAAGGTATTGAGAAAACTCAATACCAAAAGATTTAAAAGAGGAAAATTAATCCTAAATAAATTAAATGTGATTTGTGCTTATAATATTGTGTATTATGTACTAATCAACGTGTTATGTGTTTTGTAGATGTCAAACAATAACTTGATGTATAGAGACATTCACGTGATAAGTGAAGAGTCAGTGAACCAAGTGGAGATAGTACCTATGCCAGTGGCGGAGGTACCGTTATTGGTTCTAGAAGATTCGGATCCAAAAGAGTATATTTCTGAGGAGGAGTACTCCGAGTAAACAATGGGAATAACATTATATCTGAATATAATGATAGATGTTGAGGAGGAGATAGAGGTAACATCGATTAATACGGTGGATCCTACTCAGGAGTCAACACCTCCAGATGCAATGAGATCATTGTATCTGGCAATGCTTGATAGGAATGTGCATCTACGCACGGTGGTGCAGACACAGAACAAGGAGATTACCGCCCTATATGAGGCGAAGTAGTTTGCAAAAGAAGATTTTGAGTCAGAGCACGATGAGAAAGTGATAATGATGGATAAGGCGAGGGATTATAAGGAAGAGGCTGTAGAGCTTCGAAAGAAACTAGTTGAAAAAGACCAGAAGATTGCTAGGATGTCGTACATCCATGAATGTGCTCACGAGGATTTCAAGCTAAAAATTGCTTGTTATTCTATTGAGTTAGGGCAGACTCAACATACGATTAGTCGAGATATTATTTTGATTTTAGCAAATCAGAAACATGAGAATGCCGTAAGGCAGTGTTAGTAGATCATTAGATCTTTTTGTATATGTGTAGTGACGTAAAACCCTCTTTTGTATAATTAAAGGGTAGTCTTTTTCTAAATCCCAATTTTTGTAGAAGTTAATCATGGGATAGTAATGTAATAGCTTTTTAGCTATGGAAGAAAATTGTAAATATGTTTGACTATGAAAGCATATTAATATAATGAAGTTTTTACTTAATGTGCTTGTTGTGGTATGAGTTGATAACCAAGTAGTTAAATAGATAATAATGAAATTTTATTTATTTAATCAGAATTATGCCGCCAAGAAGGAGACAACGTAACCAAGAGGCTGAGTCACATAATAAAAATCAAGGGAGTCCTAATAACCCTATGCAAGAGTTTGTTAATTTATTAACGGCAGTATTTAACCAAGTTGGGGGAGGAATTCGCGTAGCACTTAGGGTAACAAGAACAACTACTTTTAAGGAATTCAAGAGTGTGGGTCCTCCAGAGTTCTGAGGAACGACGGATCCCTTAGAGGCCAAGACATGGGTGAAAGAGATAGAGAAGACGTTTGTTATTATAAATGTAGGTGAGGAGCAAAAGACTTCTTTTGCGACTTACATAATGAAAGGGGAGGCCAACTACTGGTGGGAGGCTCACCAGGGTGGGGCTAGAACAAAGGCAGTTATCTGGGAACAGTTCAATAGGGTATTCTTCGAGAACTACTTCCCTACTAGCATGCAAGGTAGAATGTAGATTAAGTTCTTGGAACTTAAACAAGGGGATATGACAGTTCCCCAGTACAATGCCAAATTCAATGAATTGGCGAGATTTGCTCCACATCAAGTGGACACAGAAGAGAGGAAAGCTCGTTGGTTTGAGTAGGGCTTGAAACCCTGGCTCTACAGTAGGATTTCGGTGTTTCAGAGTGCTTCCTACGGAACCATTCTAGAAAAGGCAATAATAGCTGAAGGTGGTGGTGAGGCATTGTCTCAGTACCATAAGGAAAGGAAGAATAAGAATAAAGTAGAGGGAGGAAATAAGGCAGAGGTTGCCAGTGGTAGTGGTAATATGCCAAAGAGGAAGAGCTTTAACCCTGGAATATTGGGGTGAAATAAGGAGATCCTAAACGTAGGATGGAGGCATGTAAGATATACGAAAAGACTTATCTGAGAGTCTGTTTAAAGGGGAAATCAGTTTGTTACAACTGTGGTTAGGAGGGACATTTATCACCCAACTGTCCTAACCCTAAGAAAAATTACGGGTGTTTTGTTTGTGGATTGTTGGATCACATGGCAAGAAATTGCCCGAAGAAAGGGTTAGAGGGAAATAAGGGTTCTGGTAGTGGTAAATTAGCCATTACTGGACCAACACCATCGGTGGGTAGACCCTCATCCTGTACGTTTAATATGACTGTCCAAGATGCGGTTGCATCATCGGATGTAGTAGCAGGTATCATTCCAGTCAATGAAATAAATGCTTATGTGTTATTTGACTCGGGTGCTACTTGTTCTTTTATAGCATGTGGATTTGCTAAGCGATTAGGTTTAATCCCTGAAAAGTTGGCAATACCTTTAGACATTAAGGTAGAAAATGAAGAGATAATCCCCATTAAGCATATTCATAAAGATTGTTGCGTAGATATTATAGGTAATAAGTTATCGATAGATTTGGTACCGATAAGGTTAAAAGAATTTGATGCAATTCTTGGTATGGATTGGTTGATTAACCATAAGGAAATAATAGATTGCCATAGGAAAAGTGTGAACCTTCGGCTTTCTAAGAAAACCAAGGTAGTGTTCTTCGGTAGTAAATCACCGAGGCACTCTTATTTTCTAACGATGACACAAGCTAGAAAGATGTTGAAAATGGGGTGTGTAGGTTATCTGTGCCATGTTGTGGATACCCAAAGAGTGGGAGCATCCTTGGACCAGATACCTATAGTTCAAGAGTTCGCGGATGTATTTCTGGAGGAATTACCGGGTATTCCACCGGATAGGGAGGTTGAATTTATGATTGATCTGTTACCGGGTACGACACTAGTTTCAAGGGCACCCTACCGGATGGCGCCCATTGAGATGAATAAGTTAATGGTTCAATTACAAGAACTATTAGATAAGAAGTACATTCAACCGAGTGTGTCTCCTTGGGGAGCATCGGTATTGTTTGTAAAGAAAAAGGATGGGTCGTTATGACTTTGTATCGACTATCGAGAGTTGAACAAGTTAACGATTAAAAATAAATACCCGTTGCCCAGGATCGATGATCTATTTGATCAGTTGAAAGGGGCAAAGTATTTTTCTAAGATAGATTTGTTTATGGGGTATAATCAGTTAAAAGTGAGGAAGAAGGATATACCTAAGATGGCGTTTAGAACTCGTTATGGTCATTACGAGTTTCTGGCAATGTCGCTTGGGTTTACTAATGCGTCAGCCGCATTTATGGATATGATGAATAGAGTGTTCAAACAGTATTTGGATAAATTCGTCGTAGTGTTCATTGATGATATTCTAGTGTATTCAAAGACGCCAGAAGATCATGCTGAACATTTAAGAATAGTGTTGGAAACACTACGGAAGGAAAAGTTGTATGCAAAATTCACAAAGTGTGAATTTTTGCTTGAACGAGTGCAGTTTCTAGGACATGTTATTGATAAAGATGGCATTTACGTAGATCCAGTAAAAGTAGAAGCAGTTAATGAGTGGGAGCAACTGAAAACACCAACTGAGGTTCAGAGTTTTCTAGGGTTTGCGGGATACTATAGATGGTTCATCTAGGTCTTTTCTAAAATAGCTACTCCGTTGACAAATCTGACAAGGAAGTTGGTGAAGTATGTGTGGACTGAAAAATGTGAGAACAATTTTCAGGAACTAAAGAAGAGGTTAAGTGAGGCACCTGTATTGTACTTACTAGATGATATAGGGAACTTTGTAGTATATAGCGATGCTTCGCATAGAGGACTGGGTTGCGTGCTTATGTAGCATGGCCAGGTCATTGCATATGCATCACGTCAATTAAAGGATTATGAGAAGGCCTATCCTACTCATGATCTGGAATTAGCAGCTGTAGTTTTTGCCTGAAAAATATGGAGGCATTATCTATACGGTGAGAAGTGTGAGATATACACGGACCATAAAAATCTGAAATATATCTTCACACTGAAGGAGTTGAATATGAGACAGAGAAGGTGGTTGGAACTAATAAAAGATTACAATTGTGATATCTTATATCATCCGGGGAAAGCAAATGTAGTAGCCGATACTCTAAGTAGGAAGGGTAGAGAGAAACTGTAAATGTTAATGACTCAGAATAAGTTAGTAACAGCGATGGCGAGAATGGAATTAGAAGTTAAATTACCGGATGAAGCAGGGGAGATGATATTTTCCATGGAGACTCAACCGACCATAGTGGAACGTGTTAAAGAAGTACAATTGAGCAAAGAAGAATACGAGCATACGAAGAATAGGATAGAAGATGAAGAAAAGGCTAAGTATAGCCTCGATAAGGAGGGATTACTTCATTTTGAAGGAAGAATTTGGGTTCCAAATAATTCTGAATTAAAGGAGGAGATAATGAGTGAGGCCCATAATTCGAGGTACTCGATACATCCCTGTAGTAAGAAGATGTATCAAGACCTTCTTCCGAACTTTTGGTGGCCGAACATGAAAAGGGAGATAGCAGAATATGTTAGTTGGTGCTTAACTTGTCAAAAGGTTAAGGCTGAACACCAACGACCGAGCGGGTTGTTGCAATCATTAGAAATTTCAGAATGGAAATGGGAGCACATCACAATGGATTTTGTGGTGGGACTTCCAATGACAAGGAAAGGACACGACGCTATTTGGGTGATAATGGATCGATTGACGAAATCGGCTTATTTTCTACCAATAGGAGTTAGGTATAACCTAGACCAATTAGCTAAGCTTTATGTCAAGGAAATTATTTCAAGACATGGATTACCTGTTTTGATTGTGTCAGATCGTGACCCATGATTCACATCGAACTTTTGGAGGAGTTTGCAAGAGCAAATGGGAACGCAGTTAAGATTGAGTACGTCGTATCATCCTCAGATGGATGGACAAAGTGAACGGACAATTCAAATGCTTGAAGATATGTTAAGATCTTGCGTTATAGATTTCAAAGGGAGTTGGGACGACCATCTACCGTTGGTGGAATTTGCGTACATTAATAGATTTCACGCTAGTATAGGCATGCCGCCTTACGAAGCGTTGTATGGAAGGAAGTGTCGAACTCCACTGTGTTGGAATGAAGTGGGTGAACGTCGGATGTTGCCAAATAGGTCCAATCCATCCAACCTATTCTGAGTCGCCAAATACATGGTATAAAAAACAACTACAACTTTATTACTACAATTGTCGTGCAAAATACAACAACACATATGTTGTGAGTTTAGATACAAATATATACCATCTGTGACTCATGTCCCAACCGTGGACAGTACCTTACAATGATACCTTACATAAAGGTACAATCAATAACTGTTTTAGAAATTAAAATCTTTGGGAAGTGTTCAAGGAAACCTTCGTACATGGGAGGCCATGAATCTAAGTTATGATAGATATCATATGTCCAGAGAATTATCCTTGGTTGATCCAATAGACCCCAAAGAAAAACGAGAAGATTACTATCATGTTCCTTCCAATAGTGAGTTTTCTCTTGACATATAACTATCTCCACTGTCTGCAATTAAACGTTATGTTTCAACCAAACTCCGAGATCATATAGGTAGTGCTCGTAGATATACTTAGCAAGTGGATGTGCACAACCCTGTCTTATGATAACATGAGGTTGTATGTCATTAGACATCTTGTATGATAGTGACAAAACACCCTTCTAAAGTTGGGTTCGCCTCACCCTATTTGGATCACCAAAATTAAATATCAAATGACGTATACAATACGACACACTTATCTAAAGTTCTCAATAAAATTATTTCCATACTATTTAGGGAGAACCTCAACAGCTATTGACCACCGTTCTATTCCCTTGTTACCCCCGCTCGACCCAGCTACACTCTTGTTACCTGAAAGGAATTGTGAAGTAAAAGGGTGAGCACAAATAGTCCAGTAAAGAATATCATGACTAAAGATAATTAAATTTTCAATATCCTTCGTCAGTAATAAATCAGAGATTTAGAACATATGGTAGATGATAAAACTTTTCAACCATAGTTACAGCGGAACGAGCAATCAATTAGAAGAGTCAAATAGACCATAAAGTCTATTATCTTCTCTATGTTAAAAGTCCAACAACATTGTTTTAACCATGTAACATCAATCAACAAATCTTGTTCACAGTAATGTGAATAACTCATAATCATAATTGTAGTTCTAAATTCATCTTCTCATCCAAGACGAAGATAATTTTCATCACCTATCTTTACCTGAAACATCAAAGATCATGGTTATACCAAATCACAGTTCATGTACATAATCATACTAATAAATTCATCTTTTCACTATGGGCCAACGATATTCATTAACAGTTCATCTTTGCACTACAAGCTAAAGATATTCAACAACAGGTCATCTTTGCATTGTAGGCTAAAGATATTCAACAACAAGTCATCTTTGCACTACGGGCCAAAGATATTCATCAACAGGTCATCTTTGTACTCCGCGCCAAAGATATTCATCAATAATTCATCTTTTCACTACAGGTCAAATATATTAATATCTCAAAGAATTATATAATTATTTAAGAATTTATATAAACCATAATTATAACCAAGTTGATCAATTCACCTTTGCACTTAAGCTAAAGATAATCATTTATAAATTCAATGGTCATGATCATACCAGTCAACAATTCATCTTTGCACTACTGGCCAAAGAGAACTCATAGTCACGATCATACCAATAATCTACCCATCTTTACACTTAAGTCAAAGAGAAATTTCATCAAGGGATTATAAAATATTATATATATATGATAATAAAATAATATGATCAACACCGCATTTAATTTCAAGAGTAAGATTCATAAATCAATGATTTCATAACACCTTAATCCAAATGTTATAAATCACTTAATAATCTCACAATCTAATATTATTAATATTACCATAATATTTTAATTATTTCTTAAATTTATAAACAATTTATTTTAATTGTTTACACTTTACTAATTAATGCATTTTAATCATCCTAAAATGCCAAACTCATAAAATTTCATTACCAACAACCAAAACCCTCATCAAAAATCTGCATATACCTTATATAGGATTCCCAAGCCATAAAATCCTATTTTCCAATTTTGTTACTTCACATAACATATTTAATTCATTTACTCATAACTAGTCCATTTTTATGAAAAATACCAAATCAATGCAAACAAATTTTCTTTTCTGGGATTTAGCAGAATATAGTCCCATATTGAACATATAGTTTTCTCCGAATTTTTAAAATTCATTTACTATTTTTCATATGGCCAATATTGCCGAATATTTAGACATTTATCATAAATTGTACTTTTATACAAAAATTCTGAAATTTATATAGTATACTGTTATTATATACATGTACTCTCAATAAAAATGTCACCAATTTTGGAGTTAACCACAAGGAGTTATAAGGGTTTATTTTTAAAATAGTATTTTCTCGTAAAATTCATAACTCCTAATCTATACATCCAAAAATCGCCATTTTTGGACACAATCAAGAAAACTCATCAAATTATCATTTTAAATTTTTCCAAAATTTTTGAAGGTCGAAAAAATTACAAAACTGAAAAACATAATAACCCTTAAAATCTCTTACCTCAAAAGTGCGAGATTTACATTTGGAATATCTGATGTAAAGCGAAGTAAATTTACCTTTGAATAATAGTAACCCTCAAAGTATCTAAATACTCACAAAATACGCTCGATAATATAGAGAGAAAGAAAACTTGTTTCTGGTGTGATTTTCAATTATAACTAAGCACTTATTTATAGGAAAATGTTAGAATGCCAAAGGAGACTAAATTAATAAAATATTATATTAATTATTCTATGCATGCTAGTTGGAAAAATCAGTAGCCCCCCCACAATTGAAACTCAATTCAGCACATGCATTGAACACCAACAAAAAGGTGGGGACCGCCTTCTAGAAATCTCCACCAAAATCATTTATAAAAACAATTTCTGAATCAGTCACCTCTTAAAATTCATAAAAAATCATACGTTAATTTTTAACGGTTCAGAATTTGTGAACATATACTCAATTTATATATGTATAACATATCCAAAAATTACAACGATCCAACGGTCGGATTATAAATTATAACTCACGCAATATATTTCAAAAACACTAATTTTTCGGATTATGAGTCCTTCGGACCAATTTCCTTCCAACAGTCACCACGAAAACTCCACAATGAATTTTTAGGTGATTCCAGTTTCTACGGTTAGCTTACTTCCAGGGCTTTCTTTTGATATATGGCTCATCTTCTAACTCATTATACAGAAAGAGTTATGAATTTTACAAAATCAAGTAATAAACTAATTTTTCTGAAAATCCCATATTTTGTTCTTCATTTCGACAAAATACTGATAAAACACCTCAGCTTTAATTCCTTCATTTACAACCACATAAAATATATCCATCATTTATATCCACATAAAATAAATATTTCCTTATCACATAAATCAATAATTAATTATTCACAAATAATATTACAGAATCACAATAATGACAACCAGGCCATTCTCATGAAAGAGGAGGCTTTCTGATAAGGATTTCTCCTTACTGGCGCGCAATTAGGTGACCAAACCTCTCCTTGATAGAACTTTCTAGACATCTCCAATAATGTTATCTATTAATATTATTCAAATAATATGAATTATTGATGGGAAATACTGTGCAATGACAATTATTGAAACAAAAATAATATAAAATATCAACGCAACAATTATTGAACCAATAAAATAAAATATTGAACAGTAATTACTGTAACCATTATTGAGTAGTGCCTTCATACCTAAGAATTAATAATTCAAAAATATTGTGCAATACTGTGTGCTACTGTGCAACCACGCGTATTATTATATTTTAACCACCAGGTATTCCAACAGTGTTAACGGTAACTACACCGTTATTTATAAAAACTCAAACTTGTCGTTTTCTTCATCCGATAGTTATTCTGTTATGGGGCCCACAAATGGCGGTAAGTATTGCCGTCGTTTAATATTCCTCGACAACAAGAATATTCCACGACCAAACGAATATTCCCCGACAACAATGAGTATTTTATAACCACTTGCTTATTTTGCAAAATTTATATATATCACCCTTAACTTTAAACTTTTATCAATTTAACCATTTACTGAATAATAATTATAAACAAAATTGAATACTTTTATTTCATAAAATTTGGGGTCTTACAGTTGGGACCTGAGATGGTACAACAAACGACGGACATGATAAAGATAATACGTACTTGATTGGTAGCGGCTTAAGATAGGCAAAAGAAGTATGCCGATCCTCATAGAGAAAAGAGAGAATTTGAAGTAGGGTCTTATGTATTTCTGAAAGTATCGCCTTGGAAAGGAAAGATACGTTTTGGAAAGAAAGGGAAGTTAAGTCCAAGGTTTATAGGACCTTTTGAGATTTTAAGAAGGGTAGGAGAGATAGCTTATGAAGTAGCCTTACCTCCAGAAATGGAACGTATACACAATGTGTTTCACGTGTCTGTGTTGCGTCCCTATAAGCCAGACTATAAACACGTAATAGAATATGAATCTATCCGGATAGAGAATGATTTATTGTATGAAGAACTTCCAGTTCAAATTGTTGATAGGAAAGAACAAGTTTTGAGAAATAAAATAATACCTTTAGTGAAGGTGATATGGAGAAACCACAATGCTGAAGAAGCAACATGGGAACTCGAAAGTAAAATGAAAAAAAAATTCCTCATTTGTTTATGTAATTATAAGCGAGATTAAGGGGGATGAGAATCCTTATAAGGGGGGGAGAGAATGTAGCAGAAAATCGAGATTATATGAGAATTAAATTTTTTTATTAGATTATGTGAATTAAATGAATTTAGTTGATTATTTATGTGAGTAAGCTATGTGAAGGTCATTCTATGACCTAGAATGTGCGAATGTGGTTAGTATTCTGACTATGTGCTAGAATTAATTGTTTTGAATTTCCAAGAAGAAAATAAAAGTTTTCTGAGAAATTTCCGTAAAAACTCTATTCGTCCATTTCTGCTCAGGAATTAAGTTTGAAATTCCGAGAAACACATAATGATAGTGTTGATCGATTTCGCAATCAATGAATACGTGCAAGTATACACGGTCAATAAGTAATAAAGTGAAAGTAGAGTATCGTTCCCACGAGGAATTATTTAATAAAAGTTACCAATTACTAACTCTTAACCAAATCAATTTTATTTAAACAATCGCAAATTGTGATTTTTCTAATTAAGAAAACTAAATTAATCAATTAAAACTAAGACTTTAACGAATGAATTCAGATAAATAAAGATTAAGACTCCAATATCTCCAACTATGAACTATAAACCAATTATCCTATTATCCCAATTATTATGTCTACTGAATTGTTAACAGGAATTCTCAAATGCCAAAAGCCCTTTCTCAAGTGATCATTTGCCTTCTATTTAACCCAGACTAATTTTGTTATATCTCTATGCAAAACAATTGAATTAAACTCGCTACAATCCCAATTCCTTATGTGTTACATGCGGCAAATAGATATTCTCATTCTATTCACAAACCTACTTATTCACTGTGCAAATAACTAAGTCACATGTCACCATGCCCAGTTCTAACCCTAGAATTCCTCTCTCAATTCCTTCTAGAGTAACAAGGTAATTATTGATCAGATAATTAATCAATAAGCATAAGGCAAGATAAACAATTCTCTTCAACATAAGTAATTGGAATATAATGAATAACTAATTCATAGCCAAAAAAAGTTCAATTGAAATCTTAATAAAAGAGTTAGTTCATAATTAATGAATTAAAATCAAGAATCCACAATTGAATAGACATTAAAAGATAAAAGTATGATAAGAAAAGAGAATAGAATCTGATGTCAGCAAATCTGATGCTCCCCTCTTGCTCTTGCTCTTGATCTTCAATGGTCTCCAAGTTGCTTCAATCTCCAAAACTAATAAGAACTATGGTTATGTTCTAATCTAATGGAGTGTATCTCTAGTCTAATCTATGTAATCTCCCCTTATTTTATGCCTTACATCATGTATTTATAGGTTACAAGTCCAATTTTTAGTTTAGAAACAAACTCAATCCAATTTGGAGTCAAAAAGGTGTCAAAATTCGCCCAAAATGCGTCCAGGACGCACCAACCTCTTCCCCAGCCTTGACCAAAGACTGGGCACGACGCTTCGAACAACGCTTGCTCCCCAGCGCTTGACCTTTGAGACTGAATAGGCCTATTTTGGCGCCCCCAGGCCATTGTCCCATGTTCTGACATTTTCTGCTCTGACGTCCTTTGGTAAAACGACCATAACGTTTGATCCCGGAGGAGTTACGGGGCCTGACACCTATCAAATCGAAGATATCGACGAGTTCTACAACTTTCATTCTTTGAAGATTGAGAAAATCAGGGTGGATGAAGGCTAAAATTGATCTGGAAATGACTGCTATGCAAATGACCACCCAAAACCATGACGTTCGACGTCCGTTGGTACAACGATCATAACTCTTGTATCCGAACTCTGATTGGAATGATTCAAAATGTTGCGAAAAGCTAAGACGATGCTCTTCAATGTAAGCTAAGTTCCAAACCAAGAACATGAAGTAAACATGAAAGCCCAAATGATGTCCGGTTTGCTTTTCTTTGCGTTTTCTTTGCTTTTCCTTACCAATAGTCGCTCACACCGCTCCCAAACGTATAACCTACAAAATGAATACAAAATGCATAAAAAGTAACTAAGACACATAAATATAAGCAACTAATTCAAGTAAAAGATACCGGATAAGTGTATATAAAATCCACTTATCAAATACCCCCAAACTTAAACTGTTGTTTGTCCCCAAGCAACACAACATAATGTAATGCAATGCAATGAAATGCAACTAATCTATATGCCTACGAATCCAGCAGTATTTGATAAAATCAAATCTATTCACTCGGCCTTAGAGCAATCAAGCAAACACGACAATACTTCATATAAAAACCAATCAACAATTTCCCAGTCAATCATCAAGTCTTAAACTGTTATTACTGGTATAGAGCGTGTGTGTGCTCAACAACCATGCTAACTGATATAAAATCAAATTTAACACATAACAAGTCTCTTCGAAGGCATCATACAGTGTAAACTCAAGAAATCCAAAAATAAGCTAGATCCAACTAAAATCAAACAATTACCATTATCGAGGGTCAACATGGGATACTTATGCTTTATTTTCATCTACGGGGACTTTTTGCTCTTTTTTCCCGCTTTATTCTTTTTTTTTATATACACATAGCTATGCAATGTCTTATTCCCTTAGGCTTTTCAATGCTACCTTAACTAGCTTTCAACCAACGACTCCAAAACCATTAAGACCTTAGGGCGCTAGGTGTAAAGACAATCCCCTCGGGCTTACTTACTCAAGTAACAAAGGCCACAAAACTAGACAAGCATGCCACGGTGTTTATTCATACTTTTTTTTTCTTTTTCTTTGTTTTCTTTTTTTTCTTTCTTCTTTTTTTTTTTTTTTTTATATAGCTTATATACCCCAAATATTCTCCCAAACTTAGGTTCTTGTCTAACTTTAGTCATCACTACTTATTCTTGTCATTCTTTCATTCAAACTAGCATTATCCTTTAGAGTCCCATTATGTATCAATTTAAACTCAATCAATCAACAAGTTGTTTTTACTGTGCTATCATTATTATACTAGTTTCAAACAGAAAAAGATTCAATTTATAACAAGAAATCACATCAAAGCTCTAATAGTAAGTATTATACTTGTCTACCCAATTCCAATCTCATCATTGGCCAAAATAAACATAACTATAACAAACCGCTGGACTTATGCAAAATGAACATAGTAACTAACTATTATTTTTGAATTTTTGAATTTTTGAAATTTTTTTTAATAATGAACTTAAACTATATTAACAACATATGCAAAATAACATAACATAAACATGAAACTAAACATGCAATAACGAACTAAACTAAACTTCCCCAAACTTAGCAATTATAATGTCCTCATTGTAAGAATATAGCGATAAGTAGAAGAGAACTTCCCTGTAATCAGATAAGCGTGAGGTGCTGGTGGCAATGGTAGCGACGATCATTTTCCTATCCATTGAACCTCCAATACCTGCAATGAAGAGAGACAACATGTATTAGATTATAAGAGAACTTACTAAGCAAATTAATTCATATCTACTAAATAAACTAGTAAAACATATAAATATAAAAATTCCTGGGTTGCCTCCTAGTTAGCGCTTGATTTATAGTCTTTCAGCATGACTTTGTCTGATCAATGCTATCCAATTCCTCTTCAAAAGTTGAGGAACCCTCCATCCATCAGAAATAATATAGCTTTTGGTAGGTTCTTATTTACGATAGCCATTGTATTAAAGTCACCTAGCATGCTTTATTTAGATAAGATCACATTGAAGAACGTCCAACATCTAGGTGTTTTTTTCATTGTGTCTGCGAATAGATTCTGGCATTGAGGCTTGTCAAACACAAAAATCTCTTCTTCTATCTTCTCCAACTCATTGAACCATAGCTTCTAAGTTGTACTCGCTTTTACGTCACAAGGAGTATTGTCGACGACATGACTACCTAGCGGACAAGGTTTTGCAAATCTAACCGAATTCTTGAACTTTGGCGGAGAAGGAACTTGGGGCACTAATAACATCGGCTCCTCCTCATTGGTAATCATAGTTAGTTCTTCACCGACCTTATTTTTATTATCCCCACTTGTCTCCTCTTTTTCAACATCTCGTGTCTCATCCAGTTGTAGATTTGGCTTGGGCACTTCATCAATTTTGTCATCCATGTCATAAAGCCAAGTGTTTGGAGGAAGGTTGTTTATAACTTTGGTCATTTGCTCTATTTTATCCGCAAGTTTTAGAATTGACCACGTTTAATTAATACCTCTCTCCTCGAACTTGGACCACAATTCCTCCAACCTTGAATTTTCTTCTTTTAATAGAGGTTGAGATGAGAATTCCGGCGTGTATGTTGGATTTGGAGTAGAGTATTGGTCTTGATAGTTGTAGCTCCATGAAGAATCCGGATGATACCCCCAAACTTGTTCATAATTCTCATATGCATACTGATTGAGGTAGTTACCACCATCTTTGCATCTACCCAAGATTGATGGTGCATTGATTACTCGGGTGATTGCCAGTACAATAGTCACACATAACTGCCATCCTTCGACTCTGTTGGGATGCGATAACGTCCAACTTTCTCGAAAGTTCTTTAATTTGTGATGCCATTGTGGAAAGTGTCGCGAGTCTATCAATCCCCATTACCCTTGGTTGAGTCACGTTCGTGTATGGCCATTGATACTCAAAGTCATCCATGGTACCTAAAATGAGAGAGATATAAGAAGAGAATTAAAAATAATAAAAAAAATGTTTAAATTAAGACTAATTTGATTGAAATTAATATTGGTAAAAAAATATTAAACTAATTCCCCAGCAACGACGCCAAAAACTTGTTGATCGATTTCGCAATCAATGAATACATGCAAGTATACACGGTCAACAAGTAATAAAGTGAAAGTAGAGTATCGTTCCCACCAGGAATTATTTAATAAAAATTACCAATTACTAACTCTTAACCAAATCAATTTTATTTAAACAATTGCAAATTGTGATTTTTCTAATTAAGAAAACTAAATTAATCAATTAAAACTAAGACTTTAACGAATGAATTCAGATAAATAAAGATTAAGACTCCAATATCTCCAATTATGAACTATAAACCAATTATCCAATTATCCCAATTATTATGTCTACTGAATTGTTAACAGGAATTCTCAAATGCCAAAAGCCCTTTCTCAAGTGATCATTTGCCTTCTATTTAACCCAGATTAATTTTGCTATATCTCTATGCAAAAGAATTGAATTAAACTCGCTACAATCCCAATTCCTTATGTGTTACATGCGGCAAATAGATATTCTCATTCTATTCACAAACCAACTTATTCACTGTGCAAATAACTAAGTCACATGTCACTATGCTTCTAACCCTAGAATTCCTCTCTCAATTCCTTCTAGAGTAACAAGGTAATTATTGATCAGATAATTAATCAATAAGCATAAGGCAAGATAAATACTTCACTTCAACATAAATAATTAGAATATATTGAATAACTAATTCATAGCCATAAAAAGTTCAATTGAAATCTTAATAAAAGAGTTAGTTCATAATTAATGAATTAAAACAAAGAATCAACAATTGAATAGACATTAAAAGATAAAAGTATGATAAGAGAAGAGAATAGAATCTGTTGTCAGCAAATCTGATGCTCCCCTCTTGCTCTTGCTCTTGATCTTCAATGGTCTCCAAGTTGCTTCAATCTCCAAAACTAATAAGAACTAGGGTTATGTTCTAATCTAATAGAGTGTATCTCTTGTCTAATCTATGTAATCTCTCCTTATTTTATGTCTTACATCATGTATTTATAGGTTACAAGTCCAATTTTTAGTTTAGGAACAAACCTAATCCAATTTGGAGTCAAAAAGGTGTCAAAATTCGCCCAAAATGCATCTAGGCCGCACCAACCTCTTCCCCCCATTGTGCCCTAGCCTTTGCACGACGACTTCGAACCTTTGCTCCCCAGCGCCTCGGCGCTGGGCATAGGCCTATTTTGGGCGCCCCGGCGCTGCCCCATGTTCTGACATTTTCTGCTCCAACGTCCTCTGGTAAAACGGCCATAACCTTTGATCCGGGAGGCGTTAAGGGGCCTGCCACCTATCAAATCGAAGATATCGACGAGATCTACAACTTTCATTCTTTGAGGATTGAGAAAATCTGGGCGTATGAAGGCTTAAATTGAGAAGGAAGTGACTGCTATGCAAATGACCACCCAAAACCATGACGTTCGACGTCCGTTGGTACAACGATCATAACTCTTGCATCCGAACTCCGATTGGAATGATTCAAAATGTTCCTGAAAGCTAATACGATGCTCTTCAATGTAAGCTAAGTTCCAAACCAAGAACATGAAGTAAACATAAAAGTCCAAATGATGTCCGATTTGCTTTTCTTTACGTTTTCTTTGCTTTTCCTTACCAATAGTCGCTCACACCGCTCCCAAACGTATAACCTACAAAATGAACACAAAATGCATGAAAAGTAACTAAGACACATAAATATAAGCAACTAATTCAAGTAAAAGATACCGGATAAGTGTATATAAAATCCACTTATCAGATAGAATGTGAAGACGAGATGGAATATCTAATAATATTTCATTTATGGCAAATGAAGTTTTCACCTGCGGACTTAAAACCTAAGGGTTGAGAAGAATGATTTCTGGGTAGGAAATGAGATTCGTATAATGAATTACGATAATGATTATGTGTACGTTATACGAGTGTGATACTTGTGAATTTAAATACATGGTACAGAATTAGGTATACATCACCCATCTTGGGTAGTCAGATACATGGTACAGAATTTAAATATAACTTACTAATATAATTGTCGTGTACAATCGACATAAATCGTGAGTTTGAATACAAATATAAATCTACTAGATATTATACAAACTCAAAAGGAGTCCTCATTACAATTATTATGACGCTTATTTCACGAATAGTGAGGACTACTAATGCTATCCTCTTAACCATTACTCCGTTCCCCAGGCTCGTCCCGAATATATTCTCATTTCCTAAAGAGAAACGGTGAAAGAAAGGGTGAGCTCAACTAGCCCAATGAGAAATATTATGACTAAGATAATGCGAAATAAATTATCATTAGCCTCAAACGATGTTAAACGATAAAATATAATGAACATCAAGTTTAACTACAATGAACCAAAGAATCCATTAAAAAGTCAAGTAGAAAATAAAATCTACTATCTTTTATGATTTAAAAGGTTTTCATCATCATTATAGGCGAGACTCGGCTTTAATAAATAATCCACATCATCGAATCACCCATTTTTACTGACCAAGGATATTCTTTAGTATCACGACCACAATTATTCATGCACTACGGGCCAAGAATAGTTGTGTATTCATTAATGGTCATGATCATGCCAACAATCATCCATCAATGCACTACTACCAATTTGAGGATTTTTACCACATCATTTGTAACATTACGGTCATGATTACAAGAATAGTCCACAGTCATAATCATACCAAGTCCATCTATGCACTACAAAGCCACGAGATGACTTTCAACGTAATATAAACATGAGGATGATGACAATGATATTCAATAAAACAAGTTCAAGAATTAATTTATCTAGGAAC